>CM042020.1:89062500-90363750 GCA_023525975.1 Smallanthus sonchifolius
GTATTTATATGCTTATTCCTGATAGGAAATACAATATTCAAATAAATGATTTTTCGTCGAATGACTATTCATCTATTGTATTTTCATGCAAATATGGAGCAATAAAACTCTATGAAAAGATGGTGGTATAATTCGATGTTATTTAAGAAGGAGTTCGAACACAGATGTAGGCTAAGTAAATCAACGAGCAGTCTTGGTCCTATTGAAAATGCAAGCGAAAGTAAAGATCCGAATATAAATGATACGGATAAAAACATTCAGAGTTGGGATGGTCATGACAATTACATCAATGTTGATCTTTTTTTTGGCGTCAAGGACATTCGGAATTTCATTTCTGATGATACTTTTTTAGTTAAAGATAGTAATGGGGACATTTATTCTATATATTTTGATATTGAAAATCATATTTTTGAGATTGACAATGATCATTCTTTTTGTAGTGAACTAGAAAGTTCTTTTTATCGGAATTCTAGTTATCTGAATAATGGATCTAAGAGTAAGAATCCCCGACACGATCCTTACATGAATGATACTCAGTATACTTGGAATAATCACATTAATAGTTGCATTGACAGTTTTCTTCAGTCTCAAATCTGTATTGATAGTTACATTGTAAGTGGTACTGACAATTCCAGTAACAATTACATTTCTAGTTCCATTTGTGGTGAAAGTGGAAATAGTAGTAAAAACACGGATGCCAGAATGAGTGATCAAATTATACGAGAAAGTTCTACTGATCTGGATGTAACTCAAAAATACAGCCATTTGTGGGTTCAATGCGAAAATTGTTATGGATTAAATTATAAGAAATTTTTTAAATCAAAAATGAATCTTTGTGAACAATGTGGATATCATTTGAAAATGAGTAGTTCAGACAGAATCGAACTTTCGATCGATCCGGGTACCTGGGAGCCTATGGATGAAGACATGGTCTCTCTGGATCCCATTGAATTTCATTCGGAGGAGGAGTCTTATAAAAATCGTATCGATTCTTTCAAAGAAAGACAAGATTAACCGAGGCTGTTCAAACATGCATAGGGAAACTAGACGGTATTAATGTAGCAATTGCGGTTATGGATTTTCAGTTTATGGGGGGTAGTATGGGATCCGTAGTCGGGGAGAAAATTGCCCGTTTGATTGAATACGCTACTAAAGAATTTCTACCTCTTATTATAATGTGTGCTTCTTGAGGGGCACGCATGCAAGAAGGAAGTTTGAACTTGATGCAAATGGCTAAAATATCTTCTACTTTATATGATTATCAATCAAATAAAAAGTTATTCTATGTACCAATCCTTACATCTCCTACTACCGGTGGGGTGACAGCTAGTTTTGGTATGTTAGGGGATATCATTATTGCTGAACCCAATGCCTACATTGCCTTTGTGGGTAAAAGAGTACTTGAACAAACATTGAATAAAACAGTACCCGACGGTTCACAAGCGGCTGAGTATTTATTCCAGAAGGGCTTATTCGATCTAATCGTACCACGTAATCCTTTAAAAAACATTCTGAGTGAGTTATTTCAACTTCATACTTTCTTTCCTATGAATCAAAATTAAAACATTAAGTTCAATTATTTTGAGCAAACAAGTAATTAGTTTATCGGAATCCAAGTCAAAATTAGACGAATGGGGTTTTCTTTGTTGACATAAGATCTAATTGTATAAAGAATCAAAAGTCACAGAAAATCAAAAATACGCCCCCTTTTCTATATTCCTGATTATTGATCAAGAAGCTTCTATTAACAAGTTGAAATTCTTATTTTCGTAAAATTAGGCAAATAAAAAAAATATCTTCTTCTCGTCATATGTAATGAAAATCTAGAAAATATATAATTTTTTTATCTTTCTATATCTTACGATAATCTTATTTTGAATAAGAATCCCTGCCGGATGGGATTCTAACAAACCCTTCAATATAAATATAAATAGAATCTAAATAAGTAGAATCTAATTCATTTTTAAGAAACTTTTTGATTAATAAATGAAATTCGAAGACAAGAGCAAAAAACGAATAACATAATATCTCATCCATATCCTTTCAAATCCTTCATGTAGAAAGATAAAAACTACATTATATACTCACTTAGATAGATACTTATATCTATAGATATTAAGTAATAATAATTTCAATTTAGAATTATTAAATTATAATAAGTAAGATAATAAGATATATAATAAGATGTCTTTATATTATAAATAATAAATATAAAATCTAAATAATAATAACAGGTATAAATAGTAAATCGAGGTACCCATTCTATGACAACTATTAACTTTCTCTCTGTTTTGGTCCCTTTAGTAGGCCTAGTATTTCCGGCAATCGCAATGGCTTCTTTATTTCTTCATGTTCAAAAAAACAAGATTGTTTAGAGCCGATGGCACAAAATCTCATCTATTTTTTTTTTCAAATTGACGTTTGTATCATAAAACAAATATCCATTTAGCAAAATATGGTATAAGCGGCTTCCGTCGAAAAATTCTTATGTCTCAAGAAAATGTTATGTTCTAGCTATTTTCAAATAGACCTGAATCGGCGGATGGCTAAACTGTAACGTTGGTCTATCTATATGTATGTGGCTATCTTTAGTGAGATCATACGAAGGGTATGTTATTAGTTTAGATCTAACCAATTGAATGAATTACTCCTAAAGGTTCACATCAAACTAGTGCTAGTTGATGCGAGTTACTTCGGAAACAAACGGACTAAAGTCAAATTCATTTGGGGTATTCTCTCAATTCCAAAAAAAGCAACGGGATCAAGTATGGGTTGTCGATCAGAACATATATGGATATAACCTATAAAGGGGGCTCGAAAAACAAGTAATTTTTGCTGGGCTATTATCCTTTTTTTAGGTTCATTAGGATTTTTGTTGGTTGGAACCTCGAGTTATCTTGATAGAAATTTGATATCTTTATTTCCGTCTCAGCAAATAGTTTTTTTTTTCACAAGGAATTGTAATGTCTTTCTATGCGATCGCGAGTCTTTTTATTAGCTCCTATTTGTGGTGCACAATTTCATGGAATGTAGGTAGTGGTTATGATCGATTTGATATAAAAGACGGAATAGTGTGTATCTTTCGATGGGGATTTCCTAGAAAAAATAGTTGGGTCTTCCTCCGATTTCTTATAAAAGATACTCAATCCGTCAGAATAGAAGTTAAAGAGGGTATTTATGCTCGACGTGTCCTTTATATGGATATCAGAGGCCAGGGAGCCATTCCATTGACTCGTACTGATGAGAATTTTACTCCACGTGAAATGGAACAAAAAGCTGCTGAATTGGCCTATTTCTTGCGTGTACCAATTGAAGTATTTTAAGAAATGAGCCGATAAATGAATGCTTTCTCAGTAGGAGGGCAAAAACGTCAGAATCATTTTTTTCTAGAACATAACTTAATTGAGGTTTCTTCAGAACATCCATTCGAGTCAAAGCAGACATATATGGAACAAGTATAAAAAAACTCTTTTAGGGATCTTTTATATGTATCGAAATACACACAACTCAATTCAATAAAAAAATAATAAACAAATCAAAAGATCTCATAATCAACCATTCGAAATAAGGAAATCCCCCCCACCCCCTTTACTTGTTGGAATTGAGACTTTATATTCCGATAGATAATATCTTGTCATTTTTTCGACGTTTCTTTTTGTGCTCCTTAATGACCAAAAAATTGGATCTCTTATAATGCTAGCCAATTTCTGTCGTTTCTTGCCACTCATTTTTCATAATATTCTTTATAAAATTCACTCAGTTATTCTATCCCTGACTACTCAACTCATAGTCAGTTAAATTTTTTTGAAATATTAAAGATTTTTATATAATGATAGAAAAGGAGTTCTTTCGTCTCAAAATCTGAATAATATTCATATTCATTATTTAAAGTAGTTTTTGGGGCATTCATCGAAAGGAGGTATGTGCTTCGAATTTGACTATAGGGAAACAAGATTTTTTGATTATTTATTCATTCGAATTTTTTGTTTATTTCTGTATTTTTTTTCTAGATTCAAGGCCTAACCACGAAATCACAAATAAAAAATAGTGAATAGATTCATAGGTTCGATAACTTGTAATAGAATTGACGCGTGAGAGAAATATTAGATTACATAGAGTTGACGAATGATTAACAATTCACATATGAAAAAATGGTAACAAATAAAGCATTCACTCCTCTTTTATATCTTACATCTATAGTATTTTTGCCCCGGTGGATTTCTCTCTTATTTCAAAAAAGTCTGGGATCGTGGGTTACTAATTGGTGGAATACTAGGCAATCCGAAACTTTTTTGAATGATATTGAAGAAAAGAGTATTCTAGTAAAATTCATAGAATTAGAGGAACTCCTCTTCTTAGAGGAAATGATCTAGGAATACTCGAAGACACATCTACAAAACCTTCATATAGGAATTCACAAAGAAACAATCCAATTAATCAAGATACACAATGAGGGTCGTATTCATACGATTTTGCACTTCTCGACAAATATAATCTGTTTCATTATTCTAAGTGGTTATTCTATTTTGGGTAATAAAGAACTTGTTATTCTTAACTCTTAGGCTTAGGAATTCCTATATAACTTAAGTGACACAATAAAAGCTTTTTCTCTTCTTTTATTAACTGATTTATGTATCGGATTTCATTCGCCCCATGGTTGGGAATTGATGATTGGCTTTGTCTACAAGGATTTTGGATTTGTTCATAATGATCAAATTATATCTGGCCTTCAGTCATTCTAGATACAATTTTAAAATATTGGATTTTTCGTTATTTAAATCGCGTATCTCCGTCACTTGTAGTGATTTATCATTCAATGAATGACTGAAAAATGATCTACCTAATCCAAATCCAATTCTAATTTTTCTTACTTTAAAGTTGTACATAAGCAAAACATTAGAAATCGCTTTCTATTTCTACCCATCCCGGAGATTCATCCTATATTCCTATAAAATAATCGAGTCAAATTATTCCGGTAAATAACATAATCGTGCATAGGAAACTCCATTAGTGACCTACCCCAATTTTTTGTAGAAATTTTCGGGATCAATGATTGGACCATGCAAACTAGAAATACTTTTTCTTGGATAAAGGAACAGATTACTCGATCTATTTCCGTATCGCTCATGATACATATAATAACTCGTACATCCATTTCAAATGCATATCCCATTTTTGCACAACAGGGTTATGAAAATCCATGAGAAGCGACTGGGCGTATTGTATGCGCCAATTGCCATTTAGCTAATAAACCAGTGGATATTGAGGTTCCGCAACCGGTACTTCCCAATACTGTATTTGAAGCAGTTGTTCGAATTCGTTATGATACGCAACTGAAACAAGTTCTTGCTAATGGTAAAAAGGGGGGTTTGAATGTGGGGGTTGTTCTTATTTTACCAGAGGGTTTTGAGTTAGCCCCTCCCGATCGTATTTCCCCGAGATAAAAGAAAAGATGGGTAATCTGTCTTTTTAGAGCTATCGCCCCAATCAAAAAAATATTCTTATCATAGGCCCTGTTCCTAATCAGAAATATAGTGAAATCACCTTTCCTATTCTTTCCCTAGCCCCTGCTACTAAGAAAGACATTCACTTTTTTAAAATATCCTATATACGTAGGTGGAAACAGGGGAAGGGGCCATATTTATCCTGACGGGAGAAAAAGTAACAATACAGTTTATAATGCTACAGCATCAGGTATAGTAAGCAAAATCCTATGAAAAGAAAAGGGGGGATACGAAATAACCATAGTGGATGCATCAGATGGACGTCAAGTGGTTGATATTATCCCTCCGGGGCTAGAACTTCTTGTTTCAGAAGGCGAATCTATCAAATTGAATCAACCGTTGACAAGTAAACCTAATGTGGGCGGATTTGGTCCGGGAGATGCAGAAATAGTACTTCAAGATCCATTACATGTACAAGGCCTTTTTTTCTTCTTCGCATATGTTATTTTGGCACAAATATTTTTGGTTCTTAAAAAGAAACAGTTTGAGAAGGTTCAATTGTCTGAAATGAATTTCTAAACTCGCGGATTTATCGACATCAAGTTTGTGAAAAGAACCAAATTCTTTTTAGTAATTATAATATAAAAAATGAAATTATAAAAGCCTTTTGTTTGTTTATACTCTTTTTCTACAAGATGCAGGTAATTTCTTATACCATATTCTTAGCCATATATGTAGATTGTGAAGAAGACTATTTGACTTGACCCCTTCTTTCTTTGTCTTTTTTTTTTCAAAATTGGGGTGATGTTATTATATTGCTATTGTGAGATTGAAATGTCATAAAATGCGTTTGATTCTAATACAATTCACTTTGGCTAGACCCTATCCAAAAGTAAACGCGAAATAGAACGGATAAATATAAATGAAGGGAACAAATATTTCTAGGAGGGGTTATTCGTCTTCCTAGTCTTCGACACAAGAAAAGGGTGTGAAAAATCATTTTCTTGTGTCGAAATAATAATGATTCTTTATACTGTTCGTCAAACATTCCTAGTATTAGTTTCGATTTTTTACAGACGTATCGGAACGTTTTTTAGAGTTATTACGTATTTTATTTCTTATTATATTTTCTTATAATAGTTAATAATTACGTATACTATAAATATAAAAAGTGGTGGACAAACAAAAGAGGAGGGAAAAATTTGTTGAGTAAATAGAACTTCTTCAATGAACTTATAAAAAAAAGATTCTAATTATAATTATTAAGAACTCAATGGGACCTTCTCCCTCAAATCCGACAAAAAAAGAAGGGAATCCGTTGAGTTCTTACGCTTTCACGTATACAACTCAAATCATCCGATTACTACAGGGATGAACCCAATCTGGAATATGAACCATAAAAGAAAACGCCTACTAAACAGATCACAAGAATACCAGCTACAGTACCTATTATCCAAAGAGGAATTCTTCCGGTAGTATCGGCCATTGCATTGGATAGACCAAGACTGGGATACGGCGATACTAAGAACTGTGCGTATCATAGCCGGTTTAAGCACTGGGCTAGAAGTTTCACACAATCCACCCCGACTTGTTGTTATCGGCCATCACAAACTAAACGGGTGTTGTACCGTTCGAGAGAACCATCCGACCTTCTTTTATGACAAAAAATCCACAAGCTCCTGACAATATTCATGCGTGATTGCCTAGGTACTAATTCCCATGTTTTATTATCCATAAGAGCACGGAACTTATCGAGCATGGCACTATTCCAATCAGGGTTTTGTAAGGCTTCGGTTGGGTTTCGGGGCGACGGGGAAACGGTAGGGGAGGTGTGTAGGTTCAGTGGTTGTTTTGGTTTCAAAATACCCGTCATGCTACAGGTTGTCATGGTACAGGCGGGAAGAGATGGTTCGGTGGTGTGGGTAGCGGCTGGGCTTGTTGGCAGATTGGCTGATGGTGGGGGCCAAGTGTGTCGGCTATAGGTCATTGGGTAGGAGGCAGGTAAGGGGGCAGCAGTGGGTTGTCGGATGGTAGTTGCAGGGCTGTGGGGCGAGCTGGGTTCGGTGGCGGGTGGGCTGGAATCTGGGCTGAAAGGGCCGGGAGTTGGACTAAATGGTGTAAAGTGTGGAGTAGATGGATTAGAAGCTGGTGTTGAGTCTGAAGGGTACCAAACAGATGGGTGGGGATCGGAAGATAGGACAACATAGTTTGGTGGAGTGGGTTGAAGATTTTAAACGGGTAGTTGGTTTCATAAAAAATGACATGTCGGGATAAAAGGGTTTTACGGGTAGATAAGTCATAACATTTGTATCCTCGATGTGTGGATGGGTATTCAAGGAACACACATGGGGTGGACCGGGGTTGGAGTTTATGAACTGTAGTGGAGGGAATAAGGGGGTAGCATAAGCAACCAAAAACACGAAGATGGGTGTAAGAGGGTTGACGGGAATAAAGACGGGCTGTTGGAGTGTCGAGGGAGAGTGTTTTTGTGGGAAGAATATTAAGTAGGTATATGGCATGAGACAGTTCATGGTGCCAAAAATTTAGAGTTATGGAAGAGTGCGTTAAGTTGTTCGGACAATGTTATTAATGGATCAAATTTTTCGCTCAGATTTACCATTTTGGGAGGAAGTGTATGGCAAGAGAAGCAAAAAATCATGCCATGTGTGTCACAAAATTGTTTGAAATAATTGTTGTTGTATTCTTTCCCGTTATCACATTGAAGTGATTGCATTTTTCTGTGAAATTGAGTTTGGATAAGGGAATATAATTTAAGCAATGTGGGGGTAAACTTGGGATTTATTGGCAATCGGGTAGGTCCACATAAAATTAGTATAATCGTCTAGAAACAAAACATAATATCGATGACCATCCAAACTTAGAACGGGAGAGGTCCAAACGTCACTATGAACTATATCAAATGGAGAATAAGTAACAAAAGTAGATGAATGAAAAGGCAATTTTATATGTTTTCCCAAAATGCATGAATGACAAACTTTAGAAGTCTTTACAGTACGATAAGGAAAAGATAAACATTTATTTAAAGACGATAAAATATTTGATCTAGGGTGTCCTAGCCGATGATGCCAGAGATCCTGAGTAATGGCAGCAAATGAAATGGGCTTGTGATTGTAAAAGTAGGCTTGAAGGTAAGCGGGTAGAGATCGTCAGTATTGTTACATCGGAGGAGGGGGGTTCGTGTCCGGAAATCCTTCATATTATAACCGTAAGGGTCAAATTTAATTGAAATATTGTTGTCGGTAGTTAACCGGCGAACTGAAAGTAAATTTTTAATGTGGTGGGGAACAATGAGAACATTATTTAAATGTAAAGGAGGGAAAGGAATGGGTAGGGTTTGGTTACAGGTTCCGTGGATTGGAATGTGAGCACCATTACCTACAATTATGTTCCAAAAAATACTCTTATTAACATAAGAAGAGAAGTTACCTGGCCGGATCGTTGGTCATGTGAGAGGTAGCGTCACTGTCCATATACCAATTTTGATCCAGAGGTGTCAGTGCCATGGTACGAAAGGCTTGTTCCAAGTTTGTGGGCATATAGCTAGATTCCGAAGCTGCATATGCTCTGATACCATAATAGTTGGGAAATCTGATCGCTCTTTATTTGATAATACACATCCATATTTATAGGAATACAAACCAATCGACCTAAACTATATTTTACACTTTGATACCAAATAGTTTAGAATAATACAATTTCATAGGCTAATACATATATGCATACATGCAAAAAAGAAAAGAAAAGAAACAGATGCACAGATATGAACATCTATACCTATATCTATACTATATAATAAATAAAGGTTTTTCATGTCATGTGTCATCTCTATATTCATTCTCATCATTTTTTCCCGCTTCTTTTTTATTAAATACACATCTATCTTTTAATAATAATATATTTTTAAAGAAAATACTAATTATTATAATAATAAAACACATTTATTTTAAATTATCCCTTATTATAAGAAATTTTAAAATTTAATTATATAACTTTTATTTTCAGTCAAATAGAAAATGAAAGTCAAATTAAATTAAATAGTAATGAACATATTTTTGAAACACAATTATATATATATATATATATATATATATATATATATTTATATTAATTTTTACATATTTTGAATTTTGTTTTCTTTTTCATAGTATATATAATACATTTTTACACCGGTAAATATATACTTAAAGATTTAAGAATTTTATGTATTAATATTTTTTACCTCATGTGTAGTACACGAATATATCCAATATCAAGTACATCATACATAATTTGTCACCATTGTTGTTCAGGTGAGCAACACACACATATAATGCGTAAATACACATCGATTATCAACTGCGATGATGGTGATTGATCAAATGCGAAGATTGACGTCAGTGATCATATACATACGTACCTGTTGCTGAAGATGGTGATAGATCAATTGTGATGATGATGATACTTGCGAAGATTAAAGTCAATGATCATAAGGCTCATATGTAGGTTTGTAATATCCTGGCTGTTATGAATTGCGATTGAAAACACGGTGACACCCGTGAAAAAATAGGTGTTATGTTTTATAATAGGTTGAGGGTAATTTGAGAAATTTCAAAGAGTTAGAGTTTGATCAGACTTCTTCTCTCAAAATCTCTCTGATTTAGAAGAAAAGAGAGTGAAGAACATAAACATCAATTATCATTCTTTTTCGCCCTACTTCTTTCGAAAAAAAGTCTCTTGAACACGACTCTTCCTCACTTCATCCCAGTTCCTTTCACTTCCCTAGTTAAATTGGACTCGAGAACAAGTTAAATTGTACTCGGGAACACAGTGTAAAAAACTTGCCACGTGACAAACTAGTATATTAAACTCATGAACCGTAATAAGATGAAATAAATAATTTTGACGGAAAAAGAGAAAATTGTTCCCTAGGGTGTTAAAAAGATCTGAATATGAACATCCCAATGAAAAACCCGAAATTCCGAACACGAATTATCTGAAAATTTAAAAATTTGAAATTTCAGATATCCGTATTTTCGATTCCGATAGTAATTAAATTTTTTTTGGATATTTCTTATATCCGAATATTTGAAATATTTTATTTAATTTTTTATAAAATGTATTTATTAGGTATATAGTTTGTTATAAAATATATTTCGGATAATTCTTATAAAAAATTGGATATTTTTTTATAAAATATATTTTATTTAAATGTTTTATAAAATATATATCGGATATTGATTTCAGTATCCGAATCCGTATCCGAAATTCCGGATACAGATTCGGATACTGAACTCAATTATCTGAAATTTTCGAATATCCGCCCAATGGAGTAAATTTGTAATTCACTAAATGTAGAAGAAGTTGTAGTCAGGTGCGGCTCAACCGTTTTAGGGGCCTGAGGTCTTTTTCAAATGTCATTGTTATAAACACTTCTCTTTTATCCGTGGCAGAGTTAAAAGTTTGTATACCGACAATAAGGCACAAATGATGCCTGAAGTCTCAAATGAAGTTTCAATCTATTAGCAACAATAACACTTGACTTATGAAGCAAAAAAATATCAATCTATTAGGAACAAGCCAAAAATCGGATTAACACTTGCTCACAATAAAACTTATCAATCTACCATCAGCAACAATCTAAGTGAGGCTACACAATAAACAGATTTCGATTGTACAGGAACAATTCAACAATCTAAGCAACAAATCACAAATCAATCTAAACAATAATCACAAATCGATTATCAGCAACAATTTAAGCAAGAAATAACTAATCAATAACAAATCACAATTTAAGCAAGAAAACACCAACAGATATTTAGCATTTTAGCCCAACTGTCCAAGTAATCCAATATGTATATATGAAAACTTTTTTTAAAAATATGGGCCCTAAATATTTTGGGCCAAAGGCTAAATTGTAAATTATTTCTATGGGGAGCAAGCCCTGCTTGTAGCCTAATTATAATTAGGGGTGCTTATGATCATAGGTTAAACCAAAATAATTTAGTTGCAAGTGTTTAATGTTTAACTTGTAGTCAAATACGAAAGAACCATGTGGTAGGTTTTTGATAGTTACAGGTTTTGAGTACGAAGTCTATGTCTTATCATATGGAATCCCTCACCTGATTCATTTATACACTTGAGGGGTTATGATTGTAGAGGGCCAGAACCATGATTTTGACGAGACCTGCTTAAGTTGGTGTACATAAAGCATTATTTGTAGTACCAAACAAATAAACAAAGAAATGGTATTATTGGTTTTTAACACAGCCCACTTCCTGTAATCACCTTTCTCTCCCAATCTACCATCCCCACTTCATGCTTCTTCTTTTTCGTCATCCGAAACCACCACTAAAGATTGTTCTTTTACGACCAGATCCTTCATTCCTTTTTCTGCAAATTTGCATCTCACAATTTCATAAAGATTGTGTGGTGTATGTTTAAAAATGCAACAACCATCATAGTTTGTTGAAGTATACATTATTTTCTTTTTTATCATATACACGTGTATATCTTGCGGTTTTTGTGCATACATGTGTTTTTATTGTATCATGCATACATGCATATTCGTTTGTTGTTTTTACACATTTATATTTAGATGCGTATGTGTATATTTTTTATATATAAAGTGATTGTGTTTAGTTAGATTCTCTAAATGGATTAATTCAACACTATATCCACATGTGCATGTTAACAAATATAGTTTTATGCATATAACATTATATACACATAGTAAAGTTCATTTAAGAACAAGAAAATTATGTGATAACATAAGAAACAAACATAAATTGTTTAATATTTTGAGCCATTGTAAAAAAGACTAAAATTTTATACTTTTTACATACAAATATGCATGTTTATGGATATAAAAAACCATTAAACTAGTTTTTTCATACGTTTGAGTTAAATACAGTCTTAGTCCCTGTGGTTTGACACAAATAACCATTTTAGTCCAAAAGTTTAAATTTGACTTTTTTAGTTCAATAGTTTCAATTTTATAAAAATTAAAGTCCAGTCCACTAACCATTTATATTTTATCTGTTAAATATGTATAAAAAGACTATAATACCCCTATTAATATATATATATATATAGGGATAGGATAAAATAAAAACTCTATTGAGTTGTAAAAACTATGAAAACCCATTTGTGGTCATTGATAAAATAAATTGGATGGTCTAGATCATGTCCTTGCACTTAAGTTTTGAATTTGTAATATTTTATGCAAAAAATGTACAAAAAGGGTAGAAGGGTCTTTTATTCTAACCTTACTTTTTGGATTTCCAATGCACAATCTTGATAAAAAAAACGTCCTATCACTTTTTGGGAAGATCTCAATATCTTTCAAATTCAAAACCTCCTAATCTCATCAATTCACTTTCAATTTGGGGGAAAAAAGGTTCCAAAAATTTGAAATTCAAAACTGCAGGTGATAAAGGTCCGGCGACGATAGCAACAAAAGCTCCTATGAAAAAAGACGACGATGGCGGCGAAACCGAAGGCGAGCAACAAAAGCTTCATTCTGTTTGTAAGCAAATATTGTAGAAGGTGAAGAATGGGATGAAATTTAAAAAGTTAGTGATGATATGGAGGGATAGAAGATCGGTATCAGGGCAAAAACCGATAGATATTCAGTTTCCAAGATTTGGTTATGGTCTAAAAAGGGAAAGTTTACAAGTTCTTCAGAGAATCAAATGCATAATCCATCTTCTATTGACATGGAATTACCTTGGATGGGAAGAAGGCAATGTACATGAAAAAAGTTGGTTCTTTTTAATCTTATTTATTATAATTTTCCTTATTGATCGGTAGTTCTTAATTATGATACTATCTTTTTGTTTTGGTTTCAAACTGTTCAAGATTTCCTTGATACAAAGCCTGGATGTGTGAGTTTATTGATTGTTTAAAAGAGGACTACCAATAATGTGATTTTTTTTTAATTTAGTTGGTTTTTTTTTGTCAAATATATTGATATTTTTTTTAATATGCAGAGAATAAGAGATGAATTGACATCAAAGATATAAAAGGTTAAGTAGCAAGTTCTGGGATCAAAGAATTGACATTTTAATAACCAAGTTTTGAGTTTCTTTTCTTTAACAGTTGAATATAGAATGTTGAGTCATGCCACTTTGACAAAAACTACCGGAATGCAATTATAGACCTCATTCTTCAAAGAAGTGACGACTATTGAGACTAAACAAGAAACTGCATGAACTTAGAAATCAAGCTAATAATGTTACATATGTAACATAATATACACATGTAACGGCAAAAATGTTAAATGTGTAACATTGTAATGTTATGTATTTACATATTATAAAAGCAACCTAATAATGTTACATGTAACTGGAAAAATGTTACATATTGTAATACAAATTCCAAATCAAATAGTTCTATACACCCCCCTAATGTTTGTATTTTATAACATATCTACGGAAACATATGGAAAAAAATTAATCATTAATCAAGAGATATTCTTATAAAAGAGATTCTTTTAAACAAGATTTTATATGTAACATATGTAGCATTCAGATAGTTACTTATGTAAAATTTTGTAGTTACATATGTTACAGACGCAAATTTACAAACGAGTTTAACTGTCACTATAAATCTTAATAGAAAATTGTAGCTATTATGTAATTGAGATGAATAATCACTTCATGGTTGGTGTCAAAAATAATTAATGGATTAAAGTTGATATTCATCGTTAGAAGAAGCAAAAATCATCGGTGAAAACCAGAAAAAAAATTCAGTGATGTTAATCCACTATTCTCTTCTTGCTTCATGTACTCTACAAGCACGAGTTTCCGATGGGTCAAGATTTTTTTAAACAAGATTTTATATGTTACATATGTAGCATTCGATAGTTACTTATGTAAAATTTTATAGTTACATATGTTACGCACACAAATTTATAAATGAGTTTAATTGTCACTATAAATCTTAATAGACAATTGTAGCTAGTGTGTAATTGAGATTAATAATCACTTCATGGTTGAAAAAATCATCTAACATAACAAAAAATTATATATATTCATGATTTCATCATTAAAGTTGATAGAAACAACTTAAGAAAATTTCATGATTTCATCTCCTTTTTACATGCAACATGTTACATATATAATTAGCAACGTTACATATATACTAGGAATATTACATATGTAACTAGCGTGTCATGAACAATATATTGACATCCATCCATCTAACTAAAAAGAAGTATTCACAAACAAAATCAAACAGTAATTACAGTTCCTTTTTTTAATTCATGAAAAAAAAACTTACATGTGGTGTGTCAAAGATTGGTTCCTCGATATAAAAAAATATGGCAGTTTTTTAGGGCTTTTAAACAAGATTTTTATGTTTCATATGTAACATTTGGAGTTACTTATATAACATGAGTTGTGAGAATATAAAATTATTTAAGGCCTTGAAGGAGATGTATTATATACATGTGATTTTCATTAGTAAAAAATATTACATACTGGAATCATGAAAAATCATTTGTCTAAATAATTTTACAATAATCATTTGTCCAGACATTAGTCAAACATTTAAAATTTCATGTCTATATACTTTATTATGTATAAATTATAATACAATTGTTACATATTAATACAACCAAATGAATGCCTTTTCAATTACAAAAACCGAATTATATAAAACTAAATATAATCATTGAGCATCAAGAATATCTACAAGTAATCAGAAACAAGTTTCCTTTCTTCATGTTCTGTCCCTATTGAACCTTTTCCAGTGTTCATCACCAGGATATGTCTACAAGACGGTCACAAAAATTAAACCACTGAAAATTAAAAGGAACAAAACAAAACCATTACTAAGAGTTCAACTTTTTCATTAAAATTAACAAAACAAAACTATTGGAAAAAAAACCAAACGACTAAAAATTAAAATTAAAATTAAAATGAAAAAATAAAAATCAAACCCAAATTCCAGCTCTGTCGGATGATCTAGCGGCTTTAATTCTTTCATTTATTCTGTATTCTCACCATGCACGCATTAGATCTAGCTGTAGATTGTGGAAACACTTTTTCTCATTGAAAACCCTAATTTAGTTTCATCGTAACCACCTCCAATCTTCCTGTTTATCCCACCTTCTCTGTATTTTCTCTGAAGATCCTACGATTTCTTCCCAGTGTGTATTTGATCTGCAACATTTAGCATGGTGTAATCTCCCTCTGATGCTAGGTAACCCTCACGTGATGGGATGTAGTATGAAGATGATAGAATTAATTTAAAGGCATTAATGGAGATGATGTTCAAATGGTTGAATGGAGAAGAATGGAGTAACCAAGAAATGGAAGGGATTCTTGTTCAAGTACCGTCAAAAGTGATGAGATTAATATGGAAACTTGTGAAGCCTTTAATGAAAAGTAATGATGTATGTCAGAGGTGTAAGACTTTTTAATTGGTAAAGGTTTGAACAAATGTAAGTTTACGATAATACCCCTGCATGTATATTTCTAGAATTGTGGAAAAGGTGTATGTGGCAAACTAAGGACCACATGTTGGGTTTTTGGAGTTTGCTTAACTCACAAAGGTTTTCACTTTATAGTTTCCCTATATATATACACACACATGTATATATATAAATATCACCCTTTGCATTAAAAACCCTAAGCCCCTTTCTCCGATTCAAGAAAACCCCATCATCTACCTCCACCACCAACCACCACCTGCACCGCCCCCTTCACCTCCGGCCGCCACCTCCACCGCCCCCTTCACCTCCGGCCACCACCTGCACCGCCCCTTTCACCTAAACTAGCATTCGCATGAAAAGTAGAACCACAGTTTACCACACGACTGTACCTTTGCGTTAGCCAATTATGAACATCAACCACAAGCCCGCTGTACTCCCTAGCCACCAAAGGTGCAAACCCAGAATACATGTTGACCCATTTACTCTTTTGCCCCTCTTCATCCGGCAGGTGTGTTTTCACACACATTTTGTTGGTTATCTGCTTCATTGTTCTTGGTGTGGACAGCAATTACAAGGGTTAACTTTAACCCATCATCCTTCTCATATACAGTTTCAGTTTTCTACCAATTTGGTGGTTAATTCTTTTTCAATCCCAACTGAAACCTTCAAATTCATGTCAGTTTCTTGCATGGTCAATTCGACTTTCTTGGTATCCTTCCTTTGGCAACCAAATTTCAAATTAGCAGACATTTTTCTATACCCTTTCTGACCTTTGCCCTTTGAAATCTTGTGTTAAATACGTAAGATAACTGCAACATTGAGAAATAGCACTGTCAATTTTGTGTTAAATATGGTTATTATGTTGAATTTGCTATGGATATTGCACAAGCATCATGGAATTTGAACAGGTGTTGCAACTATTAGGTAGATGCGGATGTGCAAATCCAACTCTCGTTGTGTAAGAATCAATGATCTCTTTTATTTCCCTAAAATTCATCTTAGCTGGTAGTGGCCGGAGGCGAAGGGGGCGGTGGAGGTGGCGGCCGGAGGTGAAGGGGGCGGTGCAGGTGGTGGCTTAGGGTTTTCTTGAATCGGGGGAAAGGGGCTTAGGGTTTTTAATGTAAAGAGTGATATATATATATTTTTTATTAACAGGGGTATTATAGTTTTTTGTATTTACTTAACAGAAAATTATAACGGGGTTAGTGGAGTGGACTTTAATTGTTACAAAATTGAAACTATTAGACTAAAACAAATTAAATTTAAATTTTTGGACTAAAATGGTTATTTATGTCAAACTACATGAACTAAAACCGTATTTAACTCCATATGTTTTTATATATTTAAAGTTTCCTACACATGTGTAGATTATGTGTAGGTAAAAAAATCTACACATGAATTACACATGTGTAGATATGTATATAAACGAAATTTGTTCATATTTTTTTGTTTGAATTTCATAAAAAACAAATAAAAATTACATTTATATCATTTTCTTATATTTTAAAACTTTTTTAAGATTGAAAAAGTTAATGATTCGCTTTGTTTTGCGTGTTCTCACAATATTTAGTGTTCTGAATTGAATCCTCCCCTGTATACATATTTATGCACATGTGGGTAATAGAATATAATGATATATGTATGTACTCATGGGTGGCTCAAGTGTGTTGTCAACCAAGCAAGGGCTTAGGACCTCTACTTGAAAAGGGCCCCAATTTCTTAAAAGTTGATTTTTATACATGTGTTTTTGGCCCGACTGAAAGTGTTAACACCCATGTAAATTGTAGCATTAATAGGTCTCTTGATTAAATATGTTATGATCTATGTTGATAAAACTGTTGATAATTCTGTGATAACAACCTAACCAGTGACAAATTATTGATAACTGGAGTTGCTGATTAGTTAATTTGTTATAATCTATGACAATGTACCGGAGCCTGGGGAGGATAGACAGGGAATGCACGACCGTGCATGGCATTGCACGGCCGTGCAATGCCCTGCCAGCTCCCTAGCTTCGTCTTTTACTTGCTGGTTGACTTGTGTTGACCAATTTTGACTTATTGGGGGTCAATGCTCGGGTTTGGTCTTCCAAAATCTTGATTTCTTCATGATTTAAGCTGATTTTTGCTCTATTCATCTTTGGGATACCGAATAACCTGCATTTGTGAAATATTAACGTTTTAAATATCAATTGCAAGGTTATTAATCAATTAGTACCATAATATGTGGATTATTATGCATGCAAAACATGTATAATTTAGGGCATATCATAATACCCCACACTTAAACTTTGCTTGTCCTCAAGCAAACTCATGCATGATCATACCCATAACTAAAAAATTTACAAGGAAATGGAACGACAAGTATTTGGAAACTCCGGGATAACTCTTGAGTTGCTTATTCTATTTTTGTATTTTTCTATGGTGGAATCCATGACAAGCCTACTAGAACTTCAATTATGCGTAAACTTTCACTCCTCACAATGTTCACTCAACTCTAGGGTTATATATGTATGGATAATGTAAGTTAAGTGAAACACTCAAGTTTGAATCAAATTATGCAATGGTCATAAGCTTGTATGCAAATCAAGTCTCCACCAATTAACTAATTAGTATGCATGAATCAAGAGGACTTTTAAAAGGGTTGTAACGTGGCTAAAATAAAAATAAAGGGGGTGAAAATGAAAATCTTTTTGAGTTTTTAGGGATTTAAAAGGTTTGAAGGGCTGTAGCTATCGTGAAACACACAGCTACGGCTTCATGGCTTAAAATGGAAAATACTAGCAGGCCCCTTTACATTACTCGGATCATGAGGGTATAACTAATCCGAGGGCTCGTTTATGGTTAGATTGTCAAGACCAAGATCTTTCATCAGTGCCAACTTTTTCCTTACTACGTAGTATACATTACTGCCTCTTCGTATGGATCCTTCGGCTTATAGCCTAACAGCTCCTACTCTGATTAGTTGCGTATACTCATTTTGGGAATATGTTTGGTTCTTGCTACATTTCCTATCGTGGCTCCAATTACCACACTTCATACATTTCTCGTATCTTTTGGCGGCACTTTTTGACAAGCCGCAGAATGGTAACAGTTGTTTTTGCTTGCGCCACCATTTTCTTACATCACTAGTTGCTTTGAAAATCTTCTCTCGGAGTTCGGATGGTAATTCAGGCTTTGCGAAATGAATACATGAAAGCAAATTGAAATCAAAAGAATGCATATTTAGCTATTTAAGGTCTAACCGGTAAAAGACCAACTTCTTTCCTTTTCTTTTCTCCTTTTTCTATTTTTTTTGAATCAAGACAATTTCTTCAATAGTTCTTTTTTCTCAATTTCCTTGAAATAATATTTTCACAAATTCCTTGAAGATAGTTCGGCTGTTTCTTCCTAATACATCCACCTTCTTGTATATTCTATTTTTTTTTAGTAGAACGGATTCTTTCCGAAGTTTCCTTATTGGTAATAAACTTGAAATAACGACATAGGATAATTTTTCCATTTTGAACACAGTTAGCCAATAACCGGTGTTTACGAATAGCTGGTTAGGTGATAATTGTGGGTGGTAGAAAAGAAAAGGCTAAGGCTCAAAGGGCTATCTAAGCGGATTATATTTTTGAAAATTTTGGATTTAAAGATAAGGGTAATAAAGTCCTAGGTGCCTCAATCACTTTCATACTTCTACTAGTTCATGGTTTTGATATGTATAAGTCACACAAGTTCTAATTATGCATAAAATTTAATCGAAAAACACTCAGTAATGCCAAACGCAAGAGCATGCGAATAATTATATTGCGCCAAAAACTTGATGTTGTGTAATAGGCTTGATTTTCCTCACATGAAAACGGATGGGATAGGGTTTAGCGAATTGTTATGCATAATATTTATTTTTTTCTACTTGCCATGTATTCATTTTATTTAATTAGCTGCGAACTCAAAAAGGTTCTAAATTTTAGGGTTTAAAATTTTGAAAATTTTTCGGGTTTTACAAAAGGTAGGTTTTTGTAATGTTTTACTAAAATGGCTAGAAAATCAAAAGTTGAAATTTTACTGCTTTGAGGTTACAAGTAGTCCTGAATCTCTAATTCCCCACCCCACACTTAAAACCGTGCATTGCCCTGAATGTACAAATGCATATAATGAAATGCTATGTAGGAATTTAAATGCATGAAGTTTTAAGGAAAAAGAAACTTGTACTCCCCGGTCAATTCGGTGTATAACCTAAGGCCAAAACTTATTGCTGCTGTCAGGTTGTGCCTATCAGCTGGTTGTCAACACGTTGCTTCAAAGACTTCATTGAATTTCAAAGAAATTTGATGTAGATGTTGATTCCGTAGGTTGTAGAGATGGAATATGATTCCTCAAAGGAGTAGCGGAACTATCTGGTGATGTTATTCTACCTGACACACAAAGAAAAACATAAAAGCAGACAGGGAAAATAAAAGGTAGTAGTTAAGCTACTAAGGTCCTAGTATCGAGAATGGGCTGAAGTAAAAGAAATTTTAAATTTGGAAAAACCAAACCTGAGATCCTTGCTTTTTGCCGTATGCACCAACTTCTCAATTTATTCATGATCATCGGGTTGTCTCCCGGAAGCGCTACGTTTATTTAAGGGTCTTTAGCCCGACCCATACGTGCTTTGTAAATTTCCAATTCAGCGCTATTGGTGGAATAATATGTCAAATGGGTGGCTTGTAATATGGAGAGGTTCATCCAACCCATTTGATAACTATGCATACGATGTGATGATTAGCTGATCCAGGAATTAATGAAGTCCATCCTGGACAAGGGAAAACATGGTAAAAAGTGTTCAAACTTGAAACGGCCATAACTTGAGCTACGTTTGGAGTTAGAGAGCCCCCGACCATGGGCGGAAAGGTTTCGATGAGCCGGATCATGTCCCAGTGGTCCGAGCAAATTTCCCCCATTAAGTGGCCCAATTTCACAAATCAAATATTTTTCTCAATTTTCTATTTTTAATACCTTCAACTTTTTGTGCTAAAACGAGTGAATCATTGATTTATGTATTTTAAAAGTCTATTTTTAGTTTTAATTTTAATTTGGATGGATCGATTTGAAGTTTTGAAAATTTTGGTTAACCTGCCAAATTTAGAATGCTCTATAGAAGAGCACCTAAAGAAAATAGCGTAATTAAATCACGCCACCACCATTTGAAATTTCCTGGACCAAACTTCAAGAAACCCATGTAGTGAAGGAGACGGTCACCCCGGTATGATAATTTTGTCATGTAATTTTCGTTGGATGAACGTTGCTTCTTCCATAAGAAGTGGTCCTCAGAGTGATATGCCATATCCAGTGGCTTATGTGATTCATGGAATGATTCACTGGTATGCTTGGTCACAGGCCAGCTATCACTGTTGCAAGGAAGAGGTTCCACCATTGTCATTTGTTTGTTGGTGATTACATCCTCCTTTGCTTCTATATTTAGGATTCCCACCAATTCTTATTCTAACTCCTTTGATTGTTTAACTTCCAGCCCCTCAGAAAAGTCGGGAAGTGATTGTAAATTTGTAGTAGCCCTCTCCTCCGAATAATTCGGTCTCACCTCCGACTGATCCATGCTTGTGAAGATGGAAGGTTCTTGCTCCTTAGAGTCACTCGACCTTACTAGAGATGTTGGAACTATAACTTACGATTCTTCGACTTTGAAGGAATCATCTTGTTGTCTATTTGGAGAGCTTTTTAGGATCTGAACCTTAATTTCTTCCAAATGACGAAACATTTGTTGTTCAGCTGGATAGCTCTTTAGGAATTGAACCTTAATTTCTTCCAAATGAAGAAACAGATTTCCTGGGATCCATGAGTCGGAATCTAGAGCTGAGTATTGAATATCTTGGGGCGGTGTGGTTTCCTCATATGGTTTCCAGTAAGGTTGGTGAAAATATGTGGAATACCCTTGATAGTGATAACAATCTTGGGTGTAGTGTGGTTCCCCATAGATCTCACACCAAACCTCCGAATAGTGGTGCTCATAGTAGTCTTGATATCCTCCATAACAACCCTCGTAGTTGTCATCCATGAAAGTTGTTGTAAGGAATAATCAAAACAAACCATAAAAGTACTTGTTAACGTTAAAAAGGCTAATCCGTTAACTCGACCTTTTCTTGAAATCACCGTGTCTCCGGCAACGGCGCCAAAAACTTGATGTGTCGTGTGAGATTTAAGTAAATATAATATAATATAATATATATATATTTGTTTTAGAAATGGTTTCACGAGATCAGGTTTTAAATTTATAAAATGATAAATACTCAAACTTAAAACAAACACAATAGGCAAGTGTACTTATCGCAGAGTAATATAGTATAGGTAAGAAACAAGTATCGAACCAACGGACACGGTCGAATTCCAATACTCAACTTTTGTTAACGTTTAGCCGGTTTAATTAGTGAGTGAGTTTTGTGTGCTTGTGGAACAGAAAAGTAAATGACAGAAAACTAAATGGCGGTAAAGTAAATAGCAGAAAAGTAAAAAAGTGCGTGAAGTGTGTAACAAAAATGTAACGAACAGAATAGTAAATAACAGGAAAGTAAATATGTCGAAAATGATCAAGTTACGAATAGTATTGCTTTGGGTTTCGAATGCGCTTGGTACGTGATAATGTTAAGTTGACTAATCTAGTGATATGACTAATACAAATGTGTGACTCGGGTCACCGCTAGAGCCTCTTCCTCACGACATTTGATTTGCAAATTTAAAAGCTTTAACAAGTGGTAGTGCCTCCCGTTAAGGACAACAATTACCTTCAACCCTTCGAATGGTCATCTCCGGGGTGGTTTAAGACATCGAACTTAAAATGCTTTGTATTATAGTTAAATAGGTGATTATATTTTGCTCACCAGGAGGCGGTGTAACAATGAGACCAAGTATAAAGACGTACCGTTCCTAACATGAGTTCACCAATTCTTGGTCGCATAATAAGTTCGTATAAAGACGTACGACCTTACTAGTGTTGACCAAGCCTTGGCTTATCAATATCTGCTTGTACAAAGACGTACAAGTTTCAAAAGAAGTTTGATTAAAAAAGGTTTTACGATCTTATGCTTTAAAACCAAGATCACTCACAGATATAAAGACGGATTTAGAAAATAATAAAAGCCCACCAAAATGGTGGTTTTAAGGACGAATAGTTAAAGACATAAACACATCACTTGGATTAATACGTTAAACATTAACATGCACCAAACTTTATCTTCACTCTAGCAATACAAAGAGTTTAGCCATGAATGGCCATACTAACTAGCATAATGCTGAGTTTCATAGGCTCCCCTATTACGGAACAAGGAGGAAGAGCCCCTCCACTCACTACTCTCTACTCTAACTATGAAATACGCTCTCAAATAAGGTCCGGATGGTTGTTGAAAGGTGTGGATGGGTGTGTGTAATGAAGAACTCAAGCCATCTATTTATAGGCCTCAAAATGAGTAATGCACGGCTGTGCATTGGGTTGCACGTGCGTGCAAACACCTCGGGAATCAAACAGGGTACAAAGGACAATGTACCGGAGCCTGGGGAGGCTGGACAGGGAATGCACGACCATGCATGGCATTGCACGGCCGTGCAATGCCCTGCCAGCTCCCCAGCTTCGTCTTTTAGCTGCTGGTTGACTTATGTTGACCAATTTTGACTTCTTGGGAGTCAATGCTCGGGTTTGGTCTTCCAAAAGCTCGATTTCTTCATGATTTTAGCTGATTTTTGCTCTATTCATCTTTGGGATACCGAATTACCGGCATTTGTGAAATATTAACGTTTTAAGTATCAATTGCAAGGTTATTAATCAATTAGTACCATAATATGAGGATTATTATGCATGCAAAACATGTATAATTTAGGGCATATCACTAGACCACTTCCTGTTTTGATTAAGATTTGATCTGAATTTTGCCCTTCCTTTGGCTGCATACAAGGCCTCGCTTTCTTGTTTTGGTGTTTTTACGATTGCCATGTCTGTCATTTGTTTGGCCAAGGCCTCTTGCCCAGATAGTAGGTTCTCAAACTCGGATAAGGTGGGTTGTGTTGGCCAACCCTGAATAGCAGTGACAAACATCTGAAACTCTGGCCTTAACCCGTGTATGATGTTCCTCTTCATTCTTGCATCCCCAATTCTGGACTGTTGATCAAATATCTCTACATAGTGTCTTTATCTTATGGAAGTACTGCGGAATCTGTAAGTCCTTTTGGGTTACCGATAACAGCTCGTTTTCAAGGAATTGTAACGGGTATAATTTTTTAGAGAATAGTCGGGCGAGTATGTCCCATACCTATTTCGGTGTGTCAACGTCTCGGAAGTGATCCATCATCTCCTCTTCAACGGCTGTTTTGAGAAGAAACAGTGCTTTCCCTACTTTCACTCGCCACTTTCCGATTGCTCCTCCCGTGTCGTTCCTTGGAATCTGAGTTTCTGTCCCGTTTACAACCTCCCACAGGTCTTGTCCTTGGAGATATGACATGACACACGTGGACCATATGCTGTAGTTTTTTTGGTTCAGTTTCTTGATTCCAGCGACTATTGAGATATCGGCAATGGCTTTTGCAACTTTCGAGTCACACTTGGGTTCTTTATTCTTGACTTCGAGAGGTTCTTGATCGTTTATCAGGTAACCTTCGAGTGGGAAAGATCACTGCCTTAATCGATTTAACAATACTCTGATACCACTTGTTAAATCTAAGCAAGTGATTTGAGAACTTAATCGATGAAACCCTTCACGAATAGGGAACAAGATTTTGCTGAACTGGAGCGACTCTTTTTGATTTATAATTTGACTCACAAAAATTACAATACTTTAAACGAGACAATAAATGGGTTTATATAATACCCACAAATCTTGACCAACAAGTAAACCTAATACTAATCTAATACGAAAACAAATTAATTCAAATAACCAAAAGATAAAGATAAACAAGTAATTCTAATTGTTATCCAAAGTTGATCTCCACCTCCATCCCCTTGAGACCTATTCGTACGCACTCCTCAAAATATCGGACAATTCATCATATCATAGTTTATTCATGAAAATTTGATTATTTATTAAGATAATCGACGTTTTGTTAGAAATATTGTAAGTTACAAAAAGGTTACTTGTTTGGACCCGTCAACCAAACCACCCAAATTTGCCACCACTAGGTAATAGGATTACAGATCTAAGTCTAAGCATATCTCAACTAAAGGTTTATTTTAAATGTGTTATGTGTTCGCAAACATGACCATTTATCACCCATATTCATGATTTTTACGTTGCGATTTGCAGGCTCACTCTACTGAAACATCATAGCACCCTGCATAATGATTCACATTATCATTTAAACTTGAAGCAAATAGATAGAGCCAATGAACATATTCATAAACGACTTTCTCAACCCCAAGTGAATAAAAACTCAAAATCAAATCCAAGAACACATGTAATGCAATGGTGTTTGAATAATACCTAGAACTAAAGCTCTATTAAACATGGTTCGTATTGGAGAACACGATAATCCCAACTTCAACATCACACCTCCTTGAAAACGTCACTTGTATTTTCCTTACATCTTCAATCTCATTGATTGCAATTTGTTCTCTCCCAATCGAATCGAAATAAACCAACAAAAGATTAAACACTAAATTTAGTAAACCGCACAAGAAACTATAACAAGACCTGTCTTTTGAAGTTCGATCTTATGTGGGTTTCTTTCGATCGAAGATGGAGAGGAGAGCACAAATGGCAATCAAGAAGATCGAATACCTAAAGAAAATACAAATCATGTTTATGAGTTGTCTACTTTTCAAAAATCGTTATCCTATGTCTCTACTTTAGAAAAATAACCACCAATGATTTCAAAACTGAACTGGAAACGCCATAACACCGGTCCAGCTATCGGCCAATTTTTTATGAACCCGACAAACCAGTATCGCATGAAAAACACGTTATATAAAATAGAGTTATAGTGTAGGGTAGGTTATGTAACTGGCCGGTAGCTGGACCCCTATGTAATAGAGTTAAAAACCTGAATGGCCAATCTATTAGACCACTACGCAATGGAGTGATAGTGTAGGGTAAGTTATGTAACTTGATGGTCTACATATACTACCTCCTTTGTAACCCTAGTTCACAACACTCAATACACATACAATTACATGTTTCTACTTGGTATCAGAGCTTGGTAGCTCTCGGCAGAAAACACCGTCGGAGGGGCGACCGTCCACCGCCGCCCTACCCATAACCACGACAAGCCGTTGCAGTATTCTTCTTCTACTTCTACCACCGCCGCCATTCACCACCGACATCAACCACCGTCACACACCTCGGCCTAAATCTAGCCGCCGCCGCCACGAAACCCTATATCAGCCGCATCAAATCCGCTGCTCCCACCATAGGCATTCGCCGCTCACTTCCCACGTCCAGGGTTATAAGACACAAGGCTGCTCTCATGATTCTAGACATCGTCACCACCACTATACAAACATTGGCCATTTTTTCCGGCGACTAGCACCTCGTGAAAGCCACAATAATTCCGGTTCCTTTTCTGGTGAGGGCTGCAACACCATGATCTCACACGGGAGAGAAGAACGCACAAGGGAACAAAACCCTAAACTGCCGTAGCGAAACTTTAGGGGCGGCCGAAACTTTCAGGGATGGGCTGAAAGTTTTCAAGTGACAGGCGAAACTTTTGGCCGGTGTGCGAAAGTATGACCGGTGCGAGTGTCGGGCGAAAGTATGGCGGGAGAAGATGAAGACCTTCTATCTTTTAAACTTTCTGTCTATAGATTTCATCCTAAATCGCTCATGCGTTTAGTTTGCAGGGGAATATTAGACAATAATGTAATAGAGTGATAGTGTATGGTAAGCTATGTAACTTGATGATCTACATATACCACCTTCTTTGTAACCCTAATTCACAGCACTCAATACACATACAATTATCTGTTTTCTACTCAATCACACTAATGATATGCGATAGTTTTGTTTTGAAAAGTCCGTTACAGGCATATTTTAATCATATATATGAACTAATACATGATACTATATTTGTGTTTTACGGTTGATACTTCTTTTAACTAAATCAATATAATGAGGTTAGAAACATAAATTTTTATTATTTAAAAAGTATTAAAAGTCTAAAGTCGATGTTCATAGTGGGTGAGCTATGAGATATATGCTAGAAGAATAGTCATGTATAAAACAGTATACAGTTCTTAAATCCAATCTAACAGATCCAACTAATTGACAGACAAGACGACCGAGTCGATGTTTGATCTAGTTCTGAAACAATTGATGATCACCTATAGAAAGAGGGGGGTATAACCAATATATAAAAATATAAGATGAATTAAACATATTAAAATTAAGTTGAGTTATTTTTTTTTTTGTTAAATATAAGATATATTTTTTTTGTCTTTTAACGAGTGAAAATATGTTTGATCGAGTTTTCACATGTAAAAGCACCACGAGGGAAATTCGCGGAATCTTGAAAGAGTTTACTGTCTAGGTTCATGTGACAAATTCGAAATAATATAAAAATGTTTTTATAATCAGGACATTCATTTTTTGATACAAATATTTATATATTTCAAGTCTATTGTCACATATGTTCAAGTAAAATTAATATATACTGGCCTTCATTTATTCTTGCAGAAAAACAGTAGAAAAACACACATGATACCATTTCAAATCCAAACAAACATTTTGATCAAGAAATCATTAAGCATCAGAATTAGCAAGGATGTAATCCTCAATAGCCTTAAATACTTTCTTGTATCCTTCATTGGTTTGGTTAAGTACCTCTTCCGTTGGCTTTTTCTCGCCTTTACAGTTAAACGTCGTCGTGTGCTTATACACCGCTCCACCATCAGCCGTTGGTGTGATCTTAACACTATGAGTGATCGAATCTAAGTAATCCGACAACATATCACCTTTAAAGACTGTGAAGTCTAGACAAAAGTTGGTAACATCAACAGCATCAATCTTTTGCTTTGATGTTGTGTATGGTACACCTGCGTATTAGACTCAGTTAGTAACAGGGCCGGCCCTGGGTAGGCCAAGCCGGACCTCTGGCCAGGGCCCATTTTTTTAGGGGCCAAAAATTTTATATATATATATGTTTTTTTATAAAATTTTATATACCGGTTTTATAAAAACTTAAAAACATATTGGGCCCTTTTTATAATGGTTGGGCCCTCTTTAATCTTTATAATGTAATGGTTGGACCCTAATTCGTTTAATATTTATAATGTAAATATGTAATGGTTGATCGGTTGGACCCTAATCCAGTAATCCATTTAATCTTTATAATGTAAATATGTAATGGTTGGGCCCTAATCTTTATAAAGAAATTAGAAACCATCGGCTGTTTAAAAAAAGGACGAATTGAATAACAAAAGAAGCATGAAACGAAGAGTCGAACTGACAATTTTTTTTTTGCTATAACGTTAATCGTCGTTTAAAAAAAATTTAGTTTATATATTTTGTTCGTAGGGCCTTTTTTTCCGACTCGACCGGGGCATTTAAATCCTCAGGACCAGACCTGGGTAGTAATATGATAACATATCGCGAAACAAAATGCTCTTAGTGATCGATTTCTTACCGTCACCATATATGTGAGTTTGGATTGTTCCAACACCTCCATCACCTTCTATTGTGATGGATTTGTAAATTTGTGGAGCTGCCTTAGGTGCCAGCGTATGGAAGTTATGAGTAATGAGGTTGAAAAGCTGATAAGCAGGAAGTGGATTAGAGATCTCAACCTCAGTAGAAACAACAGCCATGATGAATGAATTGCAGATGCAATAAGTAAGAAACTTGATTTTGTTGGAATTGAATGTGAATACAACTATTGTTGGGTATTATAGTGTGGTTTGGAGTTGGGAAAAGGTGTATAATATGATTATTTGATGGTTAGTTAGATCGCACACACATATTGACCACTAGTTAGTTCCTCCTTGGAAAATATACATATATTTCTTATTAAATTTAATTGATTTATACAAAATAACCGGTAATTTTACCCGCTAAGCGTTGCGGCGGCGTCGAAACGTAGCCTAACTCGAATTTCCGCGTTTCGTGGCATGAAGCGGATCTTATACGGTTTAGGCGATTACAAAAAAAATATAGTTAGGTAGAAAAAAGTACATATGAGGTTATGACTACTCGTTTAACCCCGAAAGAAAATGTAAAAAAACTAAAGAAAAAAAATGTTTTGGCGTTGATACTAACGTACTAAAGTACATCAAAGTAACATACGTATTTGAGGCGGATAGGTTTTGGAGATCGAACCATAGATATAAAAATGTATTATGTCTCTCAAATTGCGCCTAATAATTAAAAAAGACTAATAGAGAAAAAAAAATCAAAAAATAACAAAGAGAAAAAAACAAATTTTTTTTTTTTGCTAGCCATAAGTTTCAAACCCACAGCTTGAACCATTGTAAAGGACATAAAACGGCACCAAACCACTATAACAACACCAAAGTTTGATTTACTTTTGAAAAAAGTAATATAAAACACATATAAAAATGTTGTTGTAATCAAGCACTCAACACATCGACTTAAATCTCTCTCTCTCTCTCTCTGAATTTAGAAACACAAATCACCTCGCACTCTCATTCTCTCTCTCTCTCTCTATTTATTTTGAAAATAAAGGTGTCTTGGTTCAGGAAAAAAGAAGAAAGAAGAAAACAAATATCACTTCTTTAAATTCAATTTCTTCAAATCTCCTCTCTATACCCTGATTTTGATTTCTAATTTGTTTCTTGAACAATTTTCTTTGTTTAATTCTAGAGTCAAACTATTTGTTTGCATAAATCAAAGCCTAGGGTTTAACAAACTTCATCCATGGCAGTTCCCACGATTGCACTGTACGCCAGTTCCCCCAACAACCACCATTAGCGACTGTTTCTGGCGCTTCTGAAGGTCAGTTAACGGCGGCGATTGTGTGTGGTGTTGTAACGACAGAAGACGTCGATTCAAGGGCTCCATCAGCGGTGGTTTCTGTCACACCCTGGCAGACGCTTGATTATACGCCGAGGCTGACGCGATTGTTCATAAGGACATGATTATCTATTAATAAGTGATAATATTTATTCATCATAATTAAAGCATCCGTTACAAAAGAAAATAGAAAAAAACAAAGCGTTCTTAAAATACACATAAGTTAAATTCAATCTTTATTAAAACTAGGTCCATATTCCTATGTGATCATGCAGTATCCTCAAACTGGTGCACCTGAAACATGTGAGTAAATGTCAACTACAAGTAGTTGGTGAGTAACATAGGTTTTGACACCAAACAAAGTTAAGTATAGTTTACAATTCAATATGTTCAAAGCAAGTCTAAAACATAAATGTGAAAACATACAAGGTTCCAAAGCGTAGAATCAAGCCATGTAATAGGAAAATAGTTACACAATCCAACTGATTGTTTCATGAAAAAAGTAGTAAGATGTATACACAAAAACCCGCCAAGGTTTTGTGTTAGATAATGTATCGGATTCCCGTACAAATGATCATAAAAGGTACTACCCGAGGCTTGCCACACAAGTTAATGATTGTACTAAACATGAACACACGTATGGTCACCAAGCGGTTTAAGACATAAAGCATAAAGACCTTAGCATAAGAATAGAGGTATTGAATTGTGCATGAAATATAGTTAATGACATGTTTCACCCCAAAAAGTAAAAAGAGGAAAAATGGGCTATGTAAACTCACTTGAGTTGAGGCTAGGGATGGTACGATTTAATAAGGATTAATACGCTTCGTGAGGGTTTCCTCACAATCAACCTACATAGATAAGTTGTGCTCTAAGTTTAAAGTATGATGAACAAGATAAGGAAGTTCTAAGATTTTAGGGTTTTGTAGTGTTTGGGATTGGATATGGACACGCATTGTTATTTTGTAGAAAAATATAAGTTCATGACTTACTATTGAAATAATGGTAATAAGAGTAGTTTATAAAATTAATTAAAATTAATTAAGATTTTTAATTAATTATTTAGTAATTAATTTATGTAATTATTCCAAAGATAATTAATAAATAAAATTTATGGAATGTAGTAAGTTTTGTTTAATTTAAAAAAATAATTATAAAAGAGTTGGTGAATAAATAGGCTTTAAATGAGATTAATTAGACTTTGTACAAGGTAATTACTTACAATAATTATTTAAGTATTTTTATAAATTTAGAAGTGTTTTAAAATAATTATTCTTACCAAACAATCATTTATATGTTTAAAATGATTTAATAATGCTTAAACATTTAGTTAAAATTTGTATAATAAACACTATTAATTTATAAATAAAATAACATAATTAATTTGTCTAAACAAATTTCTTATATTATTATTTAAGAATTTATAAGGTTTTATAATAGGTTTCTAACAGAATAAGATAGTTTAAAAACACTAATTTATATTTTTTTGTTTTTATAAGGTTTTAAAATTAAATTTGGATTTTTTTTAGATTTTAAATAATGTATTAAAAGGGTTAAAAAAAATAATTTCAAAATACGACTATTGGGACTCGAACCCGCGTCGAGTCCGAGCCAACCCAACACACACACACTTAACCGTTGGATTGGACATGCTGCTTTGTCCATAAGCCGGTTTGGTTTAGTTTTAAACAGAAAACCCAAGTCACCATCTTCCCCAATTATAACCCGTAAACCCTAGCCCTCCAATTCCCTCGATTGGACATTGATTCGAACCAAAATCATAGGGCTTTTGATCCTCGTATCAATACGAACCTAACGACACCAAATTTACATGTAATGGTTGCGCATAACAGGAGAACGACCGGATGAAAACGGGGATGGTTCCTCGATGAATTTGAGTTGCTTAGGGATGAAATAAGACGCGATTAAGGTGTGGGAAGTTTGTAATGAGTGTCGCTAACATCTGTGCGTGCATATTTATACTAAATTTTACTACATTAAATCGATTGCTTAAATGATTGACAGTGGGGGTTGCGGTTACGAGTTAGACATCAAGATCATCATAAAAATGCGATTAAACGCATTAGGTGAATCGTTTGGTTGGTTTGAACGTGTAGCCGGTTATAGTTTTGCACACAAACATCTCACGAACGAGTTTGGGATTAAAGGGGCCGAAACCGGTGGGGGGGGGGGGTTTGAACACACGATCAGAAAGGGAAAGGGAAGTTTCGGATCTTGGCTAACCAGGTCCCTAAGGTTTTATCATTTTATGTTTAAACTTGTTTTTAGTTAGAAATAAAGTTTCAGAAATTACAATTTGAGCCCTGGACTTTTTATGAAAAATAGAGTCATTAAATTTATGAATTTTTATAAGATCAAATAAGTGTTAATGTTATAATTAAATGTTACAAATATAATTATATAATTTTTTGCAAATAAAATGGTTTTATTTCATTTACATTGGAATTTAAATAATAATTCATTTATAAATCCTAACTTTATTTATAGAATTTATAAGTTTGTACAATATATATATAGACTATTGTAATAACCTAACATATATATGTATTTATTTCCTTGAACTATAAACAATTAATTACATAATTCCTTATTTAATTATTTGTTATTATTGAAATGAAATGAATGCATGTATGTATGTATACTTATGAAATAAAATAGATAAATAGGATAACTTTCATTGAGATGAATATATGTAAATCATAAAATAATGGAATTACAAGTGCCGGAATAGTTAAGGTAAAGGCCGGAAATTCCTGGGGATTACAGTCTTCCCTACTTTAGGTAGTGGGTCCGGGAAATAAATGCAGGTACTTAGCCTTCATTTTATCATCACGTTCCCAAGTGAATTCTGGGCCTCGTTTGGACTCCCACTGAACTTTAACGATAGGGATGCGACTTCGTTTGAGTTGCTTAACTTCTCGGTCCATGATCTCCACCGGTTTCTCCACGAAGTGCATTGACTCGTCAATGTGAATCTCGTCAAGTGGTATGTGGAGATTTTCGTCGGCTAAGCATTTCTTTAGGTTCGAGACATGAAAAGTTGGATTTACGTTATTGAGTCCTTCAGGTAAATCAGTTTGTAGGCTACCTTCCCAGTCCGTTCAAGGATTTTTAAAGGACCTACAAATCTTGGTGTAGGCTACCTTCCCACGCCTTTCCAAGGGGATACCTTGAGAAGAACCAGATCACCGACTTGAAATTCCAAGGGTTTTCGACGTTTGTCGGCATAGCTCATTTGCCGACTCCTTGCTACTTGAAGGTTGTCATGGATTAACATGATCTTGTCGGAAGTCTCCTGAATAAGTTCGGGACTAGTGATTTGTGCTTCACCAATTTCGGTCCAACAGATAGGAGAACGACACTTCCAACCGTAAAGTGCTTCGAAAGGAGCCATGTCAATGCTCGTGTGATAGCTGTTGTTATACGAGAACTCGACTAAGGGTAGATGTAAATCCCAATTTCCCTTGAAGTCAGTGACACAAGCTCTAAGAATATATTCGAGGGTTTGAATCATTTGTTCGGATTGACCATCAGTTTGCGGATGGTAAGCCGAACTAAGATTCAACTGAGTACCCAAAGCTAATTGTAAGGATTTCCATAAACGAGAAGTGAATCGTACATCACGTTTAGAAATAATGTTAAGGGGTACACCATGACGACTAACAATCTCATTAATATAGATTCGAGCCAATTTCTCGACTCGATTGTCTTCACGAATGGGTAGAAAGTGAGTAGATTTTGTCAAACGATTGATGATTACCCAAATACTATCATGACCACGAGACGTATGCGAGAGTTTGGTTATAAAGTCCATAGCAATAGACTCCCATTTCCACACGGGAATCTCGGGTTGTTCAAGTAAACCAGATGGACGCTGGTGCTCGGCCTTAATCTTTAAACAAGTAAGGCACTTGGACACGTATATGGCAATGTCCTTTTTCATACCAGGCCGCCAATATTGAGTACGAAGGTCCTTGTACATTTTATCCGCACCGGGATGGACAAAATAACAAGTCTTGTCAGCCTCGTTCATGATAAAGGTACAAAGATTGTCACGGTCTAGAATCCATATACGATTCAGGAAGTAAAGTAACCCATTGGGGTTGGTTTCAAGTTGGAGTTCTGCACCACTGACATTTCATTGTACATGTTTCCTTCAGTGACTGAAAGATGTTGTGCTTCAAGGATGCGAGTTTGAATGTCATTCAGGATCTGAATGCTATGGATCTTGATAGATTTTTTACGACTAAGAGCATTGGCTACGACGTCCGCCTTACTAGGATGGTAACAAATATCGCAGTCGTAGTCGTTTAGGAGTTCAACCCAACGTCTTTGCCTCATGTTTAGTTCTTTTTGGTTGAAAATGTGCTGGAGACTCTTATTGTCGGTGTAAACCACACATTTAGTACCATATAAGTAGTGCCTAAATTTTGAGGGCAAATACGACCGCACACAGCTCAAGATCGTGCGTCGTATAATTCTTCTCATGGATTTTGAGTTGTCGGGACGCATAAGCAATCACTTTGCCTCGTTGCATAAGAACACAAACAATGCCTAAGTGGGAAGCGTCACAGTAGACGAGAAAGTCCTCGGTTCCATCAGGAAGAGTCAAGATAGGAGCCTCACACAATTTTTGCTTCAGAGTTTGAAAGGTTTCCTCTTGTTTTGGTCCCCACTCGTAGGGCTTGCCTTTATGTGTTAAGGCTGTGAGTGGCACCGCGATCTTTGAAAAGTTTTATATGAAGTGACGATAATAGCCCGCTAAGCCAAGAAATGAGCGGACTTCCGTAGGGGTTTTTGGAGCTTGCCAGTTCTTCACTGCCTCAATCTTAGCGGGATCCACGTGAATACCCTTCTCGTTGACTATATGGCCCAAGAATTGGGCTTCCTTTAGCCAAAATTCACACTTGGAGAACTTGGCGTACAACTGCTCCTTCTTTAAGAGATCTAAAACCAATCACAAGTGTTCTTTGTGCTCTTCTTTTGATTTTGAATAGATAAGAATATCGTCAATGAAGACGATCACGAACTTGTCCAGGTACGGTTTACACACGTGGTTCATAAGATCCATGAACACCGCAGGTGCATTGGTTAGTCCGAAGGGCATAACCATGAACTCATAATGACCGTATCTTGTACGAAAAGCTATTTTAGGGATATCGGATTGAAGGACCCATAGCTGGTGGTAACAAGAACGAAGATAGATTTTTGAGAAATAAGTTGAGCCTTGAAGTTGATCAAATATATCATCAATCCTCGGAAGAGGACAACGGTTCTTCACAGTAAGCTTGTTGAGTTCCCAGTAGTCGATGCACATTCGGAAAAAAACCATCATTCTTCTTGACAAATAAGACGGGTGTTCCCCAAGGAGAAACACTAGGATGAATAAATCCTTTGTTAGAAAGTTCTCGAAGCTGGCTTGAAATTTCTTGCATTTTCGACGGAGCAAGACGATAGGGTGACTTAACCATGTGGTTTGCTCCTGGTACTAGGTCAATACGGAATTCAACTTGACGTATGGGAGGAAGCCCGGGTAAGCCTTCGGGAAATACTTCTGGGAAATCTTTGATCACGGGGATGTCTGGGATGCTTTTGCCCTTGTCTTTCCTCTCCACAATTTGTGCCAAGAATGCAACACATTTCTTTCGTAAGTACTTCTGCGCGGTAGTGCAGGACATAAGCTTGAGTCCTTTCGACGGCTTCTCACCATAGACATTCAAAATGTTGCCGGAGTCAAGAGGGATACGGATGTATTTGTCAAAGCAGACGACTTCAGAATGATGCTTAGTTACCCAATGCATGCCTACTATGACGTTCAAGTTTAGGGTACAATCTCTAATGATGGTGTCACACGTAACAGAGTATCCATCCGCCACTAAAATATCAAAGGATCTGTCTAACTTAGTTTGACTCATAGCAAGTTGTGGTTCAAACTCAAAAGACACGAAACTCCTATCGGAACCAGTATCAAATAGGATATTAGCATATTTTTGATTAATTGGGTATGTACCGTTCACCACGTCATTGTTGGCTTGTGCCTCGTTGGCATTAATGTTGAAGGCACGTCCATGAGCTATGGGGTTTGCATTCCCCTGATTCACATTTCCTCGGTTCATGTTCCCTTGAACCATGTTGCCTTGGTTCATGTTGGCTTGGTTCGCAATGACCAACCTAGGACAACTGTTCCTAAAATGATTTGGGTCACCGTACTCGTAACAAGCATGACCCTGGGTGATAGCAGCAGGAATAGGAACAACAGATTGGTAGACTTGGTTAACTGGTGGAACACGGCAGGTGTTAGCCCAATGTCCATAACGTCCACAAGTAGTGCACATACGACATGGTATGTTAGCAGCATGATAGAGCTTGCATGTGTTACACAACGGTAAGGTTCTCGCATATTTTAAGGCCCTTTTCCCTGGAAACCTCACTCGTTGGATTTACTCATAAACAAAGTCAACAAATGCCGAACTTAAAATTTAAAACGTCAAAGTAGCGGAAGCATACAACATTCAATTACATAACATAGCAGTGGAAGTCTTTAACATCAAGCATAATCATTGTCTTAACATGAAATTTAAGCAAATGGGATGCCAGTCATGTAGCGAGGTAACCTTCACGCCTTCACACGTCCTTTCTTCTTCTTACCTGAAGTGCATACTAAAAGTCAGCTAACACTGGTGAGTTCTAGTTTAAAAGAATTAATTTTAATCATTAATTCTTTATAAGTATATATATATATACATATATAAATACAAATTAACACTTGAATTGCTTTCATTTATCGTTCATCGTAAGTACTTATAAATACACGTACACATCTTTGGTTTCAATCAACATTCATTGGTCATAAACATAAGGGAGATCAGCCCAACATTGATTTACGTAAGTCACATAGACAGACGCCCGTCCTACCGTCATAGTCCGTCCTCCATGATCGTACGGATTCCTTCGACCATACGTCATGCTATACCATCTGGATTCCTTTGACCGACCGTCCTCACCGTTCTACCGTCGTATACTGTCATATTCGCACGTCTGTCCTATGGCATCCGTTTCCCACGTGAACTAATATTTATGCAACCGTTCTGCTTATTATTGCAATCATCCAGATTCCTTCGACCGACCGTTATTGCCATTCAAACGTCCTAATTGAAAGGTATGTATGTGTCCCAGTTACAAATTAGTCACGTGGTAGTCCGTCTACCGAAGTAGCCGTTATCATTGAAGCGTCCATAACGTTTACATTCATTCATAGCATGCAATATATATAAATATAATGCAGGATTTCATTCATTTAAATTATGTCATTCATTCCTTTCATTCTTTGCATACATACGTTTCATTCTTTGTTCATTATTCATTTTCATATATCCCGTAGGATCACATTTGCATTCGTATATATATCATGTATGATCATATTGGCATTTATAACATTCATTCATTTAGTGTATACACTTCAGCCCCAAAACATTTGAAAAGATTTGCACGTAACATGTAGGGGGCACATAGAACTCGCTTGTATACTGGTATGCAACCTGAAAGTGATGTTTCAACTATTTCTAAAGCATAGGAGTGTCGGTAAAAATCCTCTTATTTCATGCAAGATTCGGCTAAAGCATAAGAGTGTCGGCCGGGATTGTCGGCAAGCACACATGAGAGCCAGCTAGGAGAGTCGCTAGCCACACTTGAGAGTCGGCTAGGAGAGTCTCTAGCCACACTCGAGAGTCGGCTAGGAGAGTCGCTAGCCACACTCATAAGTGTTGCCTGAACTTGCGTTCAGGACTTCGTGTTCTAGAAAGGAGCCGATCATCAGCGTGTTCATCAGAGGGCCGATTCCCATCGTCTTCTTCCTCGCTGAGTGTCGGTACTTGCAGGTGGCCGACACTCTGAGAGTCAGCTCAAGAACATCAAGTGTTTCCAGGTCGGATTTCGATCCAAAACCTTAACTTTTTACGTTCAAGTCGTTTATCTAGCTTCCATGAAGCTAGATCCGAGCTTAGATTCACTTACCTCAAAACTCGTGACTCTTTGTGTAGAATCGATCAAGAGTGATGGAGAGACAAGGTGAGACCAGATTCCAAGCTTGAAAGGGTCTTCTTGAGCTTTCTCTTTATAGAATTCTCTCTCTCTCTCTCTCTCTAGGGTTTCAAGGTTGAAAAAGGTGGAATGAAGAAGATGGAGCTGATCTAGCCTTTATATACACGGGCTACATCGGCCCATTGGAGCCAGGCCCAAGCCCGCTCCCTTTCTTTTGCTTTTCCTTTAATTAATTCCCGGCCTTGCTTCCATTAATCTGTTATTATTTCGGGATGTTACAAGTCTACCCTCCTTACAAAGGTTTCGTCCTCGAAACCTGCTACAAGTTAAACAGTTAAGGGTACAGTTCTTTCATCTCATCCTCTTTTTCTGAAGTAGCTTCTGACCCTTTTTTGTGCTTCCATTGTACTTTAACCAAGGGAATTGACTTATTGCGTAGTCATTTCTCAGCTCGGTCAAGAATAACTATTGGTTCTTCTACATAGTTCAAATTGTTATCTACTTCGATCTTGTCATAGGTTATGTGTGATGTATCGTAGGCTAAGCATTTGCGTAAGTGCGACACGTTGAATGTAGGGTGAATTCCACTAAGCTCATTGGGTAGGTCAAGTCGGTAAACAACGTGACCAACTTTTGCTAGGATTTTGAAAGGTCCGACAAACCTCGGACTTAGTTTGCCACGCTTCCTGAATTGGATGATTCCTTTCCAGGGCGACACTTATAACAGTACCATGTCCCCTACCTGAAACTCTATGTCTCTTCTTATCTTGTCCGCATATGATTTCTGTCTGTCTTTAGCGGATTTCATGCGAGCTTTGATTTGTTCAAATTTGCCAGAAGTAGATTTGACCACTTCGAGACTCAAAAAGTCTTTCTGTCCAATTTCCCCCCAACATACCGGGGTTCTACATCTCCTCCCATACAACATCTTGAATTGTAGCATGCCTATGGTTGAGTGATAGCTGTTATTATATGAAAATTATGCCAATGGCAGGTGGCTATCCCAGCTCCAACTGAAATCAATGATACAGGCCCAGAGCATGTCCTCCAAGGTCTGAATGGTCCTTTTCGATTGACCATAGGTTTGAGGGTGGTAAGCGGTGCTAATATTGAATATAGTGCCAATTGCTTCGTTGAATTTCTTCTAAAACCTCGATGTGAATCGAGTGTCCTTGTCGGACATGATCGACACTGGCATACCATGTCTGCTTATAATTTCATTGATGAATAATTCTGCTAGCTTCTCAGACGGAAAAGCCTCACGTATTGGTAAGAAGTGAGCACTTTTCGTCAAGCGGTCGACAATCACCCAAATGGTATCATTTCCTTTAGCTGTTCGCGATAGCTTGGTAATGACGTCCATCGTGATCTCCTCCCACTTCCATTCTGGTATTGGCAAGGGTTGCATTTTACCGCATGGCTTCTGGTGCTCTGCCTTAACTAGTGAACAAGTTAGGCACTTGCTTACATATTCAGTCACATCGTTCTTCATGTCGGGCCACCATTATTCTTTCGTCAAGTCTTGATACATTTTGTTCATTCCAGGATGGATAGAGTATCGAGAATTATGGGCCTCATCGAGGATTTTGGCCCTAAGTTCTCCAATCTTGGGTATCCACATCCGGCCAAAACGAGCTCGTACACCATACGAATTAGTCTCCAGATCACTTTGTTGTCCTACTATTCTTTCTCGCTTCACATTCCTTTCTAACAGTGCTTCATCCTGTACTTTTGATATGTCATTCATCAGGTCTGGCGTGATAATTAGTTGACATGCTTTGATCCGGATAGGTGTCGACTCTCCCTTTCTGCTTAAGGCATCAGCCACTACATTTGCCTTGCCCGGGTGGTACAATATTTCACAATCAAAATCTTTTAACAGTTCTATCCATCTCCTTTGTCTCATGTTTAATTCCTTTTGCTCGAAGAAGTACTTCAGGCTTTTGTGATCGTAGTAAATGGTGCATTTAACCCCGTACAAATAGTGCCTCCATATCTTTAATGCGAAAACTACCGCCGCCAACTCTAAATCGTGAGTCGGGTAGTTAACCTCGTGAACCTTTAACTGTCACGAGGCATATGCAATCACTTTTTCTCGATGCATAAGGACACAACCCAATCCCTGACCCGAAGCGTCATAGTAGACTACCAAGTCTTCGTTTCCCTCAGGTAAGGTCAAGACCGGAGCTTGGGTTAATCATGTCTTCAATTCCTCGAACGCATTGTTTTGGGTTGGTCCCCATTCGTACTTCACTTCCTTACGCATTAGCTTTGTCAATGGCGAGGCTGTTCTCGAGAAATCCTAAATGAATCTCTGATAGTAACCTGCCAATCCCAGGAAATTTCGTATCTCCGTTGGTGTTTTCGGGATGTTCCATTCTTTACCTATTACGATCTTTACAGGATCTACCATAATGCTATTTGGGTTTATGACATGGCCTAGGAATTGGACTTCCCTAAGCCAGAACGCGCATTTGGAGAATTTTGCGTATAACTTCTCCTGCTTCATAATCTCTATAACTTCCCTTAGGTGACAGTGGTGATCACCTTCGTTCTTTGAATAGATGAGAATGTCATCTATGAAAACTATCACCGATCGATCCAACATTACTCGGCATACTCTATTCATTAAGTCCATAAATGTTGGAGGTGCGTGGGTAAGCCCGAAGGACATCACGGGGAATTGATAGTGTCCATAACGCGTACGAAACGCGGTTTTTGGTACGTCTTCCTCCCTTACTTTCAATTGATGGTAACCCGACCTTATGTCGATCTTTGAGAACCAACTTGTGCCTTGTAGTTGATCAAAAAGATCATCTATTCTAGGCAGTGGGTACTTGTTCTTTACTGTTCGTTTGTTCAATTCACGGTAGTCAATGCATATGTGCATGCTGCCGTCTTTCTTCTTTACAAATAACACCGAAGCGCCCCATGGTAAGATGCTCGGTCTGATAAATCCTTTATCTATCAATTCTTCAAGTTGAAACATTAACTCTTTCATTTTTGATGGAGCCAATCGGTAAGGTGCTTTGGCAACGGGCTGAGCTCCTGGCAGTAAGCCAGGTAGGTCCTATGGGAACACTTCTTGGTAGTTGCACACCACGGGTACGTCTTTGAGTTCTTTCATTTTCATTCTATCATCAATAACATATGCCAGATAAGCTTTGCAACCGCGCCTCAGCTAACTTTCGACCTTGATCATCGAGACGTTCGGCATTGTGCAGTTCCAATCACCATAAACTGTAATCTGACTGCCGTCAGTGGCTTTAAGATGTATCATATTTCGCTTACATATGATTTGTGCTTCGTTGGAAGCTAACCAATCCATGCCAAACACTATGTCAAATCCTCCTAAGGTCAGAAGGTATAATCTAGAAGGAAACTGATGGCCCTCTATTTCTATCATGCAATCGCTAGTCATACGGATGACTACTGAGTTTCTACCAACATCAGTTTCTATGCTAAAGGCCATTACGAGGTTGGTGATTGTGCAGTTTAGTTTGTGACTAAAATCATTTGATATAAAGCTTTTACTTGCACCATAGTCAAATAAAATTGTAGCATGTTCATCATTAACTAGGAACGTACCTGATACAACATCAAGGTTTCCTCTGGCTTCCTCCTCATTCAGGGCATAAGCCCGTGTCCTAGCCTTCGGCTGTTCCTTCTCCCCTTCTTTCTCTTTTCCCGAACCAGATTGTCCGGTTTTCGTGCAATCCTTAGTCGCGTGTCCCAACCATCCACAACACTGGCACTTAATGCCAGTCCTATAATCTCGGGAGTAGTGACAAGCTTTTCCACATTTGTAGCATATTATAGAGCTAGCCAAACATTCACCGCGGTGTTGTTTCCCGCATTTCAAAGCATGTTTTGCTCTCATCAATTCTTGGCTTCTTAGCCTCAGTTGTGACAACTCCCTTTCCAGTCCCCCTAGACGGGTTTTCTCTTCTGTGTCTCGGGTGCCAGGTCCTCATTTGCATAATCGCCGTAGACGATCCCTCTCAGATTCACTACCTACTCGAAGGTCGAGGGTAGGTTAGCTTTCACATGAACTCGGACCCTTTGTGGCAGACCCTTGACATAGTACTTGATCAGTCGGTCTTCAGTTTCTACCAGATGGGGTACCAGGTGGGCTAATTCATTGAATTTGGAAGTGTACTGACGATGAGTCCTGTTACCAGCCTTAAAGTTTTGGAACTCGTTCTCCACCCGATCAATCTCGTCCTAGGGACAGAAATTTTGGGTTATTAGCCTTTTCAAGTCTACCCAAGTCATTCTTTTGAGAGCGTTCGACGTCTTAGTCCCTTGAATGTTCCTCCACCAACTCAGTGCTTCGTTGGTGAAAGAGTGAGCAACATATTTAACAGCCTGGTCGGGTCGACACTCACTTATGTTGATTACACCGTTCATCCTCTCGATCCATTCCAACGTAGGCACCAAATCCTTGTTTCCATCAGACTTGGGCGGGTCACCATCCTTGAATCCCTTGAAGATACACCCATATGTGTTCAGTCCCATAGTCACCTCATCCCCATCTCTATCATACACTTTCTCCTCATGGTTCTTTTCCTCCTCCTCCTTGCTCTTCTTTAGTGCCTTAGATAACAGATAATGCAGTACGTCCTTCAGAGTTAGCACAACCTCACGGGCAATAGCATCCCTAACTTCGGGTTCCAGTGATAGAGATCCTTCATTGCCTTCACCTGGTGGAGTCACATTAGTTTCGTACACACTCTCAGTACGTTCTTCGTGCACGCTTTCCTCCCGTTCAACATGCACACTTTCCTCATCATTACATCTTCGGTTCATTGGTGGTGGGTGTTTTTAACCCGTTGTACCCGATTTTATCAGTAAACATCTTAAAAAATTGGTACTTAAGGAGATTATTGTTGGATTTTTAGGTTTGCATGATAAACCAAAGAGGTTTACTGAAGAAACGGAGCCGGAAAGAAAAATAAGAAAAGTGTTAAAATTTATACTCTTCGTGACACGCAAAGAGTGAGCTCCAAATTCTCGCGGCACGCGAGGGGCCTTAAAACCGGGCCCGACTAAATTGGCCTTCGCGACACGCGAAGGGCCGGTGCCAAAAAGCCGCAAAACCCTAAATTTCATTATTTAAATATTTAAGCGGCCATTATTGAGGGAGTTCGGTTGTTTGCGGCTGGTAGAGAGCAGAGAGACTTCAAGGACGAGTTTGGAGCTTCAGGATCACTTGGATTGCTTGTGGGGATTGCTTTTCGGTTTTCAATTTGCGTTTTCATCATTCATTTTCTTCTATTTACATTTGTTTCGAATTTTGAACATGTTTTCAGTATATTTTGGATTGTATCTCAGTATTATGAGTAGCTAAACTCATAGCCATCTAGATTAGGATGATTATTGATTTGGTTTGATTGTTTTCGGGTTTTAATCGATCGTATGACGAATACTAGTGTAAAGATTCTTGCTTTATTGTTTATGAATGTGTTTGAGTACTAATTTACTACTGATCTTGCATGAATTTGTTGCTCTTGAGGTTTTATTTGAATGCTTTGTGTGTTTCGGGTGAGATTTCGGGTTCTTGGGTCATTTGCTTTGTGTTTGTGAGGATTAGGCCAATCGTTGTAGCAGGTTTGTGTGGTCATAAAAGTCAGTGTTTTACCAATCTTGAGTCCGAGAGGAGATAGGTTGTCGGGTTGTCTTGTGGTTTGTCGGTTTGGATAGCAATTTCACGAGAGTGGGTTGTCCGAGTCATCTTTATCATCTTGCAATTTCGTGTCATAAGCAGTATTTTGGGAGTTTACTCCTTGCTCTTAGGTCTATCTAGGATAGTCTCTGAGTGAAGGACGGTTGAGACCGAGAGGTGAAACTGTTTTCGAGTACGTGGTATTCTAGGTTTTGGTGAGTCCGAGAAGAAATCCAATTCCTTACCGGTGAGCTTAATCCGACCCTTAGGATAGTTGAGATGTGTAGGTGAGTCCGAGAGGAGATCCTGCATATTTTAGTGATTCCCGAGTCAGTCTATCTTTAGAACCGGTATCATATAGTCGGTTGTCCCAAAAACAGTTGACTCTGTCAATAGGATTCCTGGTCTAGGTGGCGTGTGTTTCATATTTGGTCTTTGTTTCGTATTTTAGTTCGTTGGTTTAGTATTTCTTTAGAGACTTGTCTTGTTTTATTTGTCTTTCCGCGTGTCTAAGTATTTTCGTGTTTTGTCCATCTTTGAGTCGAGTCAGTTTTTAGTTGTTTTATTCTAGATTGCATGTCCTAAAATTAATAAATAAAATCATATTGTGTGTTACATCGGTTAGGAGTCAATAAAGGTTTAGTATCGAGGGTCACCGCCTTTTGTGTCCACGGTTCGATAACTCGGGCTTACTGTCTTTACTACGCGCGACCGGTACACTTGCCCTGAGCGTGTGATTTAGTTGTGAGTCCATTTCTACATTTAAAACTTGGTTAATTTAATATATATAATATCACGTATCAAGTTTTTGGCGCCGTTGCCCGGGACACTTTTTGGCGACTTCGAGAACGACCCGAGTTGGGGGTCTGACCACTATTTGTTAACTACCTGTGCTACTTATTTGTTTAGTAATTTATCATATTTTCTCATTTATTTTATCTATTTTGTTTTTGTTCCTACTTAGCATACTATCTTTATTTTCTGTATTTATTTTTCTTTCTGCAATGTATGCAACATATTCGCCGCACCCGTTCCACAGGATCTGCTGAGTTTGCTGCTCTACTCGAGCTTGAGCATCTGTTCTGAAAGAAAACTGTTGAAGAAACCATTGAAACATCTTCTGAAGAAATGGGTGAGCCACCAGCACTAAGGACCGTTTCTGATTACGCCAAATCGACCGACGGTGGTGTACGTTCTAGCATCACTCATCGTACTATAGAGGCTAACACGTGGCAGTTTTCATCTCATGTCATGAGCACTATCGCCACTAATGTGCAATTCCATGGGAACTCTCCTGAGAACCCACACTCTCATCTCACTAGATTCAGTAGGGTCTGTGACACTTTCTGCCTTAATGGCGTCACTGAGGATGCAAAACTGTTGCGTCTATTCCCATTCAGTTTGGCAGATAAGCCGCCACTTGGATTGAGTCCTTACCCAATGGTTCCATCACCACTTGGACTGCTATGAAGAAAATATTCTTGCTAAATACTACCCCCTTCTAAGGCTGCCCATCACAGGGTTTGATCCATGCTTTTAAGCAGCAGCTAGGACAGAGTTTTCACGACGTGTGGGAGAGATTTAAGGGGCTGTGTAACGATTGCCCGCGTCATGGTATAGAGGATTAGTGTTTGGTTGAGAAGTTTTTTAATGGTTGTTCCATTGCTAGTAGAGGACATCTAGATACAGCTGGAGGGGGGGGGGACATGATGACGAGTAAAACCCCTGATGAGTGTTTTAACCTATTCGAGGATATTGCTATGACCAGTTACCAGAGCCCACATTCTGAGATTTCACAGAGAGGGGTTATGCATGTTGATTCGAATACAGCCTTGGCGGCGCAGATTGAGGCCTCATCCAGAATAGTGAAAGATTTGCAATTGAAGTCGGACATGAGCTGCGAGATTTGTAAGGGAGGCCATAACACTGCTGATTGCCAGATGACCCAGGAGCAGGTTGAGTACTTAGGGAATCAAAACCGTAACAGCTCGTACGATAGTTCTGGAAGGAGAAATAATTCTAGGCCTAATTGGAGGGGTAACCCAAACCAGAATTTATTCCAGAATTCAGGTCAGGGAAGCGGGGAGAAGAAGGACCGCTTAGAAGAGATAATGGCTAAGTTTCTGGAGCATGATGATAGGCGGCAGCAGGAGAATGCTGCAAAGTTTAAGGAGCATGACACGATGATCCAAAGCCAGGGAGTAGCGTTGCAGAATGTGGAGAGGCATATAGGAGAGACAGCTGAGATGCTGAAGAGTAGGAAGGAGGGTATTCTGCCTAGCTACACTAATGCGAACCCCGGTCACTGACGACAGTTTGCAAAGGCAGTGACTACTTGGAGTGGCTGAGGTGTCGAGACTCCGATACCGGTGGATGATGAGGATGAACCGGTCGATGAGGAGATTGAGATGGAGGCAACCTGGCAAGGTGCAAGAGAGGCAAAGCCTAGCAATTAAAGCACAGCCAGAGGACACCGCTAGGAAGGCGACTGAGACGCCTGTGAGAGAGTAAAAGCCCCCACTTCCATATCCCGATAGGCTTAGAAGAGAGAAAGAGGACGGTCACTATCAGAAGTTCCTCAACATGCTACGACAGCTACACATTAAGATCCCATTTGTTGAGGCTCTGTCTAGTATGCCCAAGTATGCAAAGTACCTCAAGGACATGATGACGAACAAAACTAAACTTGAGGCACTTTCCATCGTGGTGATGAATGAACGGTGTTTTGCGGTTATAGAACCCATCCTTCCACAAAAGATGGAGGATCGAGGGAGTTTCACTATCCCTTGTGTTATGGGTGGGTTATCTATCGGAAACGCTCTTGCCGACCTAGGTGCTAGCATCAACCTGATGCCCTACTCTATTTTTAAGATGCTAGGCCTAGGAGAACCGCAGCCGACGCGGATGAGTCTTCAGCTTGCCGACCGATCGGTTAAGTATCCGCGCGGTTTTGTTGAGTATATGTTGGTTAGGGTCGACAAGTTCATCTTCCGTGTGGACTTTTTCATATTGGATATGGACGAGGACGAGCATGTCCCTCTTATTTTTGGGCGTCCATTCCTAGCTACCGCTCACGCGATAATAGATGTTTTTAGCGGTAAGATGACCCTTGGTGTGAATGATGAGAAGGTGACATTCAAAGTGAATAAGTCCATGAAGCATCCGAGCAGTCAGGACGATACACTGTACTTCATAGAGTCGATCATGTCACATGTGGGAGAGTTTTTGAGTGATATCTAAGGGGGAGATGCGTCTGATACGCAAATCCTGGTTAGAGAGAATGGCGAGATTGAGATTACAGTAGCATCCATCGATGAGAGTTCGAATCCTCTAGAGAGTGAGGCTTCCCTGGATCTCACTGGATTCGAGGAGATTGAGAGGAGTGAGCCTGTAGAGAGGCCATCTGTCAAGAGCCCACCGTCCACCTTAGAGCTTAAGGAGTTACCTTCTCATCTAGAGTATGCTTTCCTGGATGATGAGAGGAAGCTTCCTGTGATTATTGCTGCGGATCTGACGGGAAGTGAGAAGGAGAGACTGACTGGTATGCTGAAGGCACATAAGCATGCGATCGCGTGGAAGCTGATGGATATATAGGGTATAAACCCTTCCTTTTGCACGCATAAGATCTTCATGGAGGATGATTTTAAGCCAGTTGTGCTAGGGCAGAGAAGACTGAACCCCAAGATGTAGGAGGTCATGAAGAAGGAGGTGCTGAAGTTGTTGGATGCATGGCTAATCTACCCCATATCTGATTCTGCATGGGTTAGTCCGGTGCAGGTTGTCCCCAAGAAAGGGGGGATGACAGTTGTGGTAAATGAGAGGAATGAGTTGATTCCGACATAGACAGTTACAGGTTGGAAAGTGTGCATAGACTATAGGAGGCTGAACGACACGACTAGGAAGGATCATTTTCCGCTACCGTTCATTGATCAGATGATGGAGCGTCTGGCGGGGCAGTAGTTCTATTGCTTTCTCGATGGATTTTCTTGTTATTTCCAGGTCCCTATTGCACCGAGGACCAGGACAAGACCACTTTCACGTGCCCCTATGGTAAGTTTGCTTACCGCTGCATGCCCTTCGGGCTATGCAACGGTCCAGCTAACTTCCAGCGCTGTATGATTGCTATCTTTCATGACATGGTCGAGGACTTTATGGAGGTCTTTAGGGATGATTTTTCGGTTTTTGGGAGCTCTTTCGACCACTACTTGAGGAACTTGGAGAAGATGATAGCACGATGTGAGGAGACGAATCTGATGCTGAACTGGGAGAAATGCCACTTTATAGTGAGAGGGGGCATAGTGAGGATGATTGCCCTTGGTTCGTGGACACTGCGAAATACCTTGTTGATGGCACCTTGATAAAGGGCATGACTCACCAGCAGAAGAAGAAATTCTTCACAGATATTCGACACTACATTTGGGAGGATCCACATCTGGTTCAGAGTAGGAGCGGATCAGGTGATTAGGAGATGTGTAGCCGAGAGTGAGGTTGAGAGCATTTTGAGGCAGCGCCACGAGTGTCCCATTGGAGGTCATAATGGGGCCAGCTACACAGCTAAGCGGGTATTTGATTTAGGTTTTTATTGGCCGACGATATTTAAGGATGCTCACGCGTTTGTTAGGAGATGTGATGCATGCTAGAAGACAGGGAACATCTCTTCTAGGAATGAGATGCCACAGAACCCCATCCAAATTGTTGAGGTGTTTGAAGTCTGGGGGTTGACTTTATGGGACCGTTCCCTTCATCTCGAGGGAATAAGTACATACTCGTCGCAATGGATTACATTTCTAAGTAGTTGTGAGATTCTTGAGGAAGTTGTTTGCTAGATTTGGTGTGCCAAAGGCACTTATTAGCGATAGAGATACCCATTTCTGCAATGCGCAGATGGAGAAAACCTTGCAAAGATATGGGGTCACCCATCGACTTGCAACGGCTTATCATCCGCAGACTAGTGGGCAGGTAGAGGTTAGCAACTGTGGGATTAAGCGGATCCTGGAGAAAACGGTTGGGTCGAATAGGAAGGATTGGGTAGATAAGCTAGATGATGCACTCTAGGCTTTCCGTACGACATTCAGGACACCTATCGGTTCCTCACCGTATAGGTTGATTTATGGGAAAGTGTGTCATCTGCCAATGGAGTTAGAGCATCGTGCATACTGGGCCTTCCGCACCGTCAATCTTGACGAGCCCAAGGCGGGGGAGAACCGGATGTACGAGTTGCATGAGTTAGAGGAGCTGAGGGATCATGCATATACGTGATCATATGATTATAAGTTGACGACAAAGGAGTTGCAAGATTGCTACATAAAAGGTAGTAAGGAATTTGAGGTAGGAGATCGAGTGCTATTGTTTAATTCCCGGTTGAGGCTTTTCCCGAGAAAGTTGAGATCTCGATGGTCGGGCCCGTTCACAGTCATTCAGGTTTTTCCTTACGGGACGATAGAGATAGAGGGAGAAGATGGATCGAAGTTGATGTCGTCCAGGCGGTCTATATAAAAACTAACAAAACCAAACCTAGACTCCTAAGTAATAATAGGAATACCTATGAACTAAACCGCACTGACAGGAAAGTGTACCTATCGAGTGTAGCATAGCTTAACGGTAAACCGGAATATCGAACCCTAGAGCCACTGTATAACTATACTAGATTTTGACTCGGACTAAAGATTGATTTGGTTTGGGGGGTTACTACGCTAAATATTAAACTAAGGAATGCAACAAACTAGGCTCGACTAAACTATCAAGAACAGAAAACTAAAGGTGATATCAAGACTGGGAAGAATATCACCTAGGTCGGAATCCTACTTGCAAAACACAACTTCTATCGGTTATGGAAACTATAATGGATCTGGGTTTCTAAGGAAACAACTCTAGACAGCCTAGTGGATCCTTAATCACTCTCAGGGTGTCACCAACTAAGGAACCTAAAGTTGTACTAACTCACTAGATTGTTGGATCACTTCACAGGTATTTCCAACTATGATAAAGTACCCTAACAGATAGATTACCTCTCAGTCTCTCCGTCCACCACTATACTCGAAGAATGCACGGGGTAATCTCAAGATAAAAACTAGGACACGAATAGCAACAATCACTAGACACCTAATGCCGGCTTTCTCTCAGACAGCTGACACTCGAATTCCTAATGACGAAGACCAAACGATTAATTCTCACCGCTCGGGTATTGAACTAGGATACACATTTAATTCTAATCAGCAATCAATGACAACTCATATGGTTACTACGTCTAGCAAACCACCCTCATCACAAACCCTAAGATCTATGACCAATATACGAAGATCAAACTAGCAGACAACCACAATCAACGCAAGGAATTGAAATCAAACACAAGATCAGATCTAAACATGCAAAAACATCACAATTATCAACTCAAGATCTTTTACAAAATCATAAACCCATTAATTAAATCCAAAAACCGATAAAAATCAAAACTTTAACAAGTATTCATCAATTGACCTAGGCAATATCAAAGTTTTAGCCTAGGATCATGCTTAAACAACCAAAGTAGAAGTAACAAACAAGATTCATGGTTTCAAACAAAGCAGACGAAGATAAAAATCCAATCTTGCAAACCTAGAACGTAAAACTACGAACCAGGGATCTAAATATTCAAGCTTTAGCCTTCAATTGGCTTCCAATCTCCCAATATCGCCTATGGTCTCTCTCTAGACGGATAAAAAATCGAACTCCCTTCATAATGAGATTGCAAAACATTAAATATCGAATTTTAGGGTTTTCTCGAAAATTCCTTCCCTCACGTACCACGAGAAAATATGCTAGGTTCCTCAACAAAATAGTTGGGTGCGAATTCTGTGATCCTCGCGTACCGCGAGAACTTTGAGGCTAACCCTTCGCGTACCGCAAGGGACTTGTTTTCACCATTTTTTCACTTTTGAACCCTAGACTTTCTTCTCTTGCTCGGTTCTTTCGTATATTCACTTGTAATTAACTCGAGCACCTACAAACATAACAAAGACTCAATAGTACATTGAAATGACTCAAAACAAAGATAAAACTAGCTAAAAACGCACTAAACAATAGAAATAAAGATGTGTGCTTTGCACTACATCAAACATCCCCACACTTAACCATTTTTCGTCCTCGAAAAAGTTGCAAATGGAATCATAACTCAGATCTAGTTAACAAACATCAATTACCAATTAGCAATATATACCCACACGTTAAAAAGCAATAATCAGTATTTCTGTCCGATTAAACCCAAGCACCAACTTTCAAGCCCCTGTAATGTGTTCTAATATTCCAATTTATACAGCTATCAATCAATCTATGGGACTCACACTTAGAAGTCGCAACTCTACCTAATCCCGTCTCACGGTCATGTTTAGGCACAGATCAAACCATATAGATTTACCCTACCACGTTAAACTAAAATTTATAGGTTTCAGAAATCAGATGAAATATGAATGAATGGATGATATATGAGCATAATTAAGCAAATTAAACTTCATCTAGAGGCGTTTCAACCAAGTCACTATCCCGGAAGGTAACACATAGACTAAGTCATAACATTGAAGCACATAAGAATCAACCCAGTGGTGTTTCAATCAGGCTGGAACCCGACATGTGACACGTAGGCGAAACTTTGATTTCAATTAAATAAGCTCAAGAATTATGGAATATGGATGCGGGCGCCACCAAAACTCGGATTTATTCTCATAAAAAGAGAGTTGTGTGCCATGAAATTTCAAAAACCTCTAAATTTTAACTTAACGCGGTACCTATCATCCTATGTTGACAGTTTCAGTATTACCGACACCCTAATATGAATACCCACAAGATATCATGATTTTAAATCTAATTAATTCCTAAACAACATAAACAGGATATTTAAGCTATCAAATCAGCTGGGTCTACCAAAACATCACTAATTAGACACGTTTTCAATTATTTATTCTTTTTTAAATCACCAATAGATCTAGTTGTACTATCATTTTCCAAGTATATCCAAGGACATTTTTCAAAATTTTTAAATTTTTTTTTTGAATTTTTATAAACAAGACAAATTGGACTCAACTAGACACTCACATCCCCACACTTGAAAGACACATTGTCCTCAATGTGAAGTGAGACACAACTAAAAAAATTGCAAAAATAAAACAGAAACAGGAAGCAACTTAGCTGGTAATGTAGATGATCTTGAATAAAATCCAGCTTTGTTTTTCCTCGTGTGCACCATATAGCATTTCGGTCGCGGTTTCACGTCAGCTGCCAGGTTGCCTTTACAACTAGATATGAGAGATAATCAATCCCGCCCGAATGGAGATTGAGTACGAGCGGAATGACAAAACCTGCAAAATAAACCTCACACAAACCCGCAACATTAAACTGACTCAAATTAAAAATAAAGACTCGACTGACTCACTAAGAATTAAAGACTCAAGATAGATAGATGCAAAAAAACATACTCGATGGGTGGCAAACACATAGACATGAATGCCACAGCAAGGTAGGTCATCGGTCACGAACGGTTTCAAGCTTCCCATGGTCGGTGGTGGGATGGTATGAATGGTGGATGATATGGATGATGGATATGGTGGAGAGATGGTGGTGATGGAAGGTTTAACGGTGGTGGATGGTAGATGATCCATGGTAGATGAAGAATGGTGGTGTAGTGGATGATGGGTGGTGGTGGACGGTTAGTAGTGGTGAATGACGGTGTGCGGTTAGGGATACCATGGAAAACAAGGAAGAAAGGCACTTCCAGGGGTGCCCCGCGTACCACAAAGAATAGGCGGCCATTCCTCGCGTACCGTGAGGGAGTGGCATTTAAGCCGGCAATGTTATTTGTCTCTTGCGTACCGCGAGAAACCTCAAACACGCCCACGCGTGCCGCGAGGGACCCTGGTGACAAAAAGTTAAGGGGGTTTTTATACTTAAAAAATTTTCGCCCCTTTACTTCTTCTTACCCAAATTCCAATAGAACCCTACTCCAAGCATAAAAAACAATGTAAAAATGCATGGAACTTCACTACTGATGATTTCCTTTGCCGAATCGAACATGAATCCCTGCATAAACTGACACAAACAAAACACATACCGAAAAACACCAAAAAAGACACAGACTCAGACCAAGTAAAGCACACAAACTCTTCATCCCGGGTACTTGCCCGAGACTCAAACAAGCCTATCAAGAGGCTTCTCCTTGATCCTAACCGGCACCGCCTTCATTCTACGCAGCCTACCGATCCTCCAACTCTTCAACATTCTCTTACTCCTATCAAATAGTGGACCTATATCACTCAGGTCCTTCCACCACAGCTTATACCTACCCGGTCCGAAGATGATACGCATCAAATATCCTAATAGCTTCTTACCCCTCGATGTCCCCACACTTGGGGTTTGCATTACCCTAAACTCACATGGATCTTTCAACACACAGGTTCTCTTACGGGGTGGCCTAGAATTATGCCTCGGCTCAGGAGTTCTCCCCTCAGAATGAGCAACTATGGTGGGCAAAGGCTCGGGTAAGGGTATTTCTAAGGATGTGACTTCTAAGCCTCCAACAGGATCTCCGGGATCCTCTACAACCTCCACCAACTTCCCAACACTTGGGGTTTTACCTATGATTTCTTCAAATTCTGCCATCATCTCCAGCAAATCATCAGGAACCTCATCGCTGTAATCGTCCGGCTCATCTAACAATCCTTCTAACTCTACCGCCCACTCAAATGGTTCTTCTAAATTAGGGGCGGGTTCACCTACTTCTATCTCTGGATCAGAATCCCAATGGTTGTTCGTGAAGGTCTCAGGCATGCACACAGAGTGGCTATGCTTGCCAACATCCCTCTCAGACTTAGCAGTATCGAATGTGATCATCTCATCCCCCACATGGAGTGTGAGTTTCCCGTCAAAGACATCGATCATCGCCTTGACGGTACGTAGGAACGGGCGTCCTAGGATGAGTGGAACTCTATCATCCACTTCCATGTCAAGAATAACGAAATCCACGGGGAAGACAAACTTACCTACTTTCACTAACGGATTCTCCACAATTCCCCGTGAATACTTGACTGAGCGGTCAGCCAAGGAAATGCTCATGCTCGTCGGCTGCAGTTCACCTAGGTCCAACTGTTTATAGATAGAATATGGCATCAGATTGATGCTAGCACCTAGGTCGGCCAACGCGTGATGCGAGGGTAAACTGCCTAGGAGACACGGAATCGTGAAACGCCCTGATAGATTTCTTCGCGACACGCGAAGAGACAAAAAGCCGCAAAACACTAGATTTCGATTATTTAAAGATTTAAGCGGCCATTCTTGAGGGAGTTGAGTTGTTTGCGGTTGGTAGAGAGCAGAGAGACTTCAAGGACTAGTTTGGAGCTTCAGGATCACTTGGATTGCTTGTGGGGATTGCTTTTCGGTTTGCAATTTGCGTTTTCATCATTTGGTTTCTTCTATTTACATTTGTTTTGAATTTTGAACATGTTTTCAGTATATTTTGGATTGTATCTCAATATTATGAGTAGCTAAACTCATAGCTATCTAGATTAGGATGATTATTGGTTTGGTTTGATTGTTTTCGGGTTTTAATCGATCGTATGATGAATACTAGTGTAAAGATTCTTGCTTTATTGCTTATGAATGTGTTTGAGTACTGATTTACTACTGATCTTTCATGAATTTGCTACTCTTGAGGTTTTACTTGAATGCTTTGTGTGTTTCGGGTGAGATTACAGGTTCTTGGGTCATTTGCTTTGTGTTTGTGATCTAGACGATTAGGCCAATCGTTGTAGCAGGTTTGTGTGGTCATAAAATTCAGTGTTTTACCAATCTTGAGTCTGAGAGGAGATAGGTTGTCGGGTTGTCTTGTGGTTTGTCGGTTTGGGTAGGTAGCAATTGCATGAGAGTGGGTTGTCCACGTCATCTTTATCATCTTGCAATTTCGTGTCATAAACAGTATTTGGGGAGTTTACTCCTTGCTCTTAGGTCTGTCTAGGATAGTCTCTGAGTATAGGACGGTTGAGACCGAGAGGTGAAACCGTTTTTGAGTACGTGGTATTCTAGGTTTTGGTGAGTCCGAGAGGAAATCCAATTCCTTACCGGTGAGCTTAATCCGACCCTTAGGATAGTTGAGATGTGTAGGTAAGTCCGAGAGGAGATCCTGCATATTTTAGTGATTCCCAAGTCAGTCTATCTTTAGAACCGGTGTCATACAGTCGGTTGTCCCGAAAACAGTTGAGTCAGTCAATAGGATTCCTGGTCTAGGTGGTGTTTGTCTCATATTTTGTCTTTGTTCGTATTTTAGTTCGTTGGTTTAGTCTTTCTTTAGAGTCTTGTCTTGTTTTCATTGTCTTTCCATGTGGCTTAGTATTTTCGTGTCTGGTGCGTCTTTGAGTCGAGTTGGTATCTAGTTGTTTTATTCTAGATTGCATGTCCTAAAAGTAATAAATAAAATCATATTGTGTGTTACATCGGTTAGGAGTCAATAAAGGTTTAGTATCGAGGGTCGCCGCCTTTTGTGTCCACGGTTCGATAACTCGGGCTTACTTTCTTTACTACGCGCGGCCGGTACACTTGCCGTGAGCATGTGATTTAGTTTTGAGTCCATTTCTACATTTAAAACTTGTTTAATTATATATATATAATATCACGCATCAGTGGTCTACCGACTCGAACAGTACGACTGCCTCGACGTCCAGTACCTCCTCTACCAGCCATAGTATTCTAGATTTCCTGATAAGTAAAGGGAATACATCAATGTCATTTCTTCAGATCATAGTTTAGAACAGTACGAGCAAGGTAAAATCTTAATTACAGTGACCAGTTTGTGATTAATAATTTTCTTTCCTTTTCAGGTTCAAAACTCTTCATATAAGTAGTGACATTGACATCTAAGCATTCTAAGTTAAGGCATCTACCTCTATCTATAGGCATTAACTTAATTACGCACTTACTGTGTTGGCGTGGGCGTCGGCGTCGGCGTTAGCTACCCATGACTGACATCCGTGAGTTGGTCCCATTATCAGCTTGAGTCCAGACATTTAGGGATATCTGAATCTCTCAAACTATTGCTCTGATACCAACTTGTAAGGCCCTTTTCCCAGGAAACCTCACTCGTTGGAATTACTCATAAACAAGGTCATTAAATGCCGAACTTAAAATTTAAAACATCAAAGTAGCGGAAGCATACATCATTCAATTACATAACATAGCAGAGGAAGTCTTTAACATCAAACATAAACATTGTCTTAACATGAAATTTAAGCAAATGGGATGTCAGTCATGCAGCGGGGTAGCCTTCACGCCTTCGCACGTCCTTTCTTCTTCTTACCTGAAGTGCATACTAAAATTCAGCTAACGCTGGTGAGTTCTAGTTTAAAGCAATTAAGTTTAATCATTAATTCTTTATAAGTATATATATATACACGTATATATATACACATTAACACTTGAATTGTTTTCATTTATCGTTCATCGTAAGTACATATAAATATACGTACCCATCTTTGGTTTCATTGAACATTCATTGGTCATAAACATAAGGGTGATCAACCCATCATTGATTTGCCTAAGTCACATAGACAGACGCCCGTCCTACCGTCGTATTCCGTCCTCCATGATCGTACGGATTCCTTCTACCATACATCATGCTATACCGTCCGGATTCCTTCGATCGGCCGTCCTCACCGTTCTACCGTCGTAGACCATCATATTCGCCCGTCTGCCCTAAGGCATCCGTTTCCCACGCGAACTAATATTTATGCAACCATTCTGCTTATTATTGCAATCGTTCGGATTCCTTCGACCGACCATTATTGCCATTCAAACGTCCTAACTGAAAGGTACGTATGTGTCCCGGTTACAAAATAGTCACGTGGTCGTCCGTCTACCGAAGTAGCCTTTATCATCGAAGCGTCCATAACGTTTACATTCATTCATAACATACAATATATCTAAATATATTGTAGGATTTCATTCATTTACATTATGTCATTAATTCCTTTCATTCTTTGCATACATACGTTTCATTCTTTGTTCATTATTCATTTTCATATATCCCATAGGATCACATTGGCATTCGTATATATATCACGTATGATCATATTGGCATTCATAACATTTATTCATTTAGTGTATATACTTCAGCCCCAAAACATTTGAAAAGATTTGCACGTAACACGTAGGGGGCACATAGAACTCACTTGTATACTTGTATGCAACCTGAAAGTGTTTCAACTATTGCTAAAGCGTATACTGATCTGCACATAAGTGAAAGTACAAATCCTATTATTTCATGCAAGAGTCGGCTAAACCATAGGAGTGTCGGCCAGGAGTGTCGACAGGCACACATGAGAGCCGGCTAGGAGAGTCGCTAGCCACACTTGAGCGTCGGCTAGGAGAGTCGCTAGACACACTTGAGAGTCGGCTAGGAGAGTTGCAGGCCACACTCATAAGAGTCGCCTGAAACTATATTCAGGACTTCGTGTTCGAGAAAGGAGCCGATCCTCAGCGTATTCATCAGAGGTCCGATTCTCATCGTCTTCTTCCTCGCCAGGTGTGGGTAGGTGGCCGACACTTTGAGAGTCGGCTCAAGAACATCAATCGTTTCTAGGTCGGATTTTGATCCAAAACCTTAACTTTTTACGTTCAAATCGTTTATAGATTCACTTTTCATACGTAAAAATCCAACCTTTTTGTATAAAAACCCCATAAACCCTAAAACCCCGTTTTTGAAGAAAACTCAGATCTGAGGTTGATTCTTAACTCAAAACTTGTGACTCTTCATGTAGAATCGACCAAGAGTATGGAGAGACAAGGTGGGAGCAGATTCCAAGCTTGAAAGGGTCTTCTTGAGCTTTATCTATCTAGAATTCTCTCTCTCTCTTTCTCTCTCTCTAGGGTTTCAATGTTGAAGAAGGTGGAATGAGGAGGATGGAGCTGATCTAGCCTTTATATACCTGGGCTACATCGGCCCATTGGAGCCGGGCCCAAGCCCGCTCCCCTTTCTTTCACTTTCCCTTTAATTAATTCCCGACCTTGCTTCCATTAATCTGTTTTATTATTTCGGGATGTTACACATATGGCTTCTTGTTGGGGTTGAAGGCAGTAGGGCTACTTGGGCTAATGGTGCAGCAGGGGTGATAATAGCAAAATTCATGCCTTTCCGTTTCTTGCCATTGAAGGAAGACTCAGCCTTGGTCTCCTTGCTGGGTTCAGTAGTGGTTTTCTTAAGGGTTTTCTTGGCACCCTTCTTGGACAAGGTTCCTTCCCTCACATGATTATCCGTCAGGGTAGCAGCAAGACGGATTGCTTCCTCAAGAGTGGTTGGATTGCTACCCAAAACAGTGTCTTGAATCTGCATGGGCAGACCATTGACGTATTTCGCAATGGATCAGGAGAGAGGGGTGACCATATGAGGAACCAAGAGGCTAAGCTCATGAAAACGAGTGGTATATGCAAGGCTTTCACCACTATCCTGTTTGAGATCCCAGAACTCAGCTTCCCGCTTCTTAACTTCGTTGCGAGGATAAAACTCACCAGTCATGAGCGTCTTCACATCTGTCCAAGGTAATGCCAGTGCAACTTCAATTCCACGATTACGCTTTTCCCCGTTCCACCAGGTGAGTGCTCTCTTCTGAAAGACACTGGTAGCATATCGAACCTTTATGTTCTCGGGACAGTCGGCATTGATAAAGGTAACTTCAATGCTTTCGAACCATTAGAGAAGTCCAGTAGCTCCTTCGTTCCCGTAGTACTTAATGGGGTTACAGGAATTGAAATGTTTGATTGTGCATGTGGGATTCCTTGGAGCTGCATTCTCGTTCAGCTGGTTGACCATAGTTGGTAGGATCGTAGCCATTTGCCGGATGATCCTGTCGGTGAGGTTGTTTCTACTTTCACGACGGGGATGTGTTGGATCGGGATCTACCTTGATCCAATGATTCAACACATTAACCGAACCAAATCGTGCGGAATCCGATTTGATTGGCAATCCAATCTATGACACGGATCGGGTCTTAAGAAACGAGCGGATTAGATGTCGAGACGAAGGTTTCTTTCAACCCTTTGGTGTAGAGAAGTTGGATACAAGACCTGGAAACTCTCAACGGACAGAGATTCGACAATACAGGTGCAGAGAGTTTGTGTTTTGTTGGTTCTGCTCTGGTCAGTCTCTCTATGTGTATATCTGTTGTATTTCCGTGTTGTATGTGCTCATGAAGTGAAAGTTATATATATAGTGCAGAGGCCATTCGTACGAATGAGCCATGTGAATGGACTCATTCGTGCGAATGAATCAGCAGAATGGTTCATTCTTAAGAATGAATCATCAGAATGGTTCATTCGTACGAATGAATCATTCTCATGACTTATTCTAGCGAATGAATCATTCTCATGAGCTATTCGCGCGAATGGATCATTCTCATGATCCATTCGTGCGAATGGGCCTTTCATTAGCACGATTGATCAACGTTATCGCTATTTATCAGATCGTTTAATACACAGTCATTATATATGAGTAAACATTAAGGATAAACATGTAATTTCATTACTACATCAAATAATTACATTAAACATAGATGAAATACATATTACAAGGGATTAGGGACATATTATGCATCTACATACTCCCCCTTGGACCTAGATCCCTTCAAAATGACCTAACTAACATTAGTTGGTCTTCAACATCTCTTTTGTACAAGTTTTCCAGTTAACTCCGGCGTGTATGTCAAAAGCAAAGCATATACGTATTACTTTCACATACTGCAACGCCTGGTCTATATCTGCAACTTCAAAAAACGGTTGACACTTGTATAGAGTTGTAACATCTTGTTCAGACAAGTTGGTCAGCCACAAGGGATCAAAGACCCTGATGGTCTCCCATGACCCTTCTTTACAAAGCACTATAACAGCTTCACCAGTACGCCCATCATAGTACCACCATTTGAACTGATCTGAGAAGTCCTGGATCATTTTCCTTAAAGGAATCTTCTTCATGATCGTTGGAGGCTTCCACTTTAAGACAATTAGGGGCTTCTTGGTGACTGGATGAACCTTTTCCTTATGAATGTAACGTGTAGGCATTTGTGGCTTGAAGTTCACCCACTTCTTCCGGTATTCGTATTGTAATTGACGTTCAAACCATTCGGATAGACCGGAAGATTCGCTGTATAGAAGCTTTAGACGCGCCAATTGATTTACTTCAAATGCGGGCAGCGTCTTGAAATCATGAGGGTACCTGAAATATTGTATGCCCTTCTCTCTTTTTATAGCATAGCAGCTTAAGTCGTTGAAGTATGCCCAACTGATTATACGACCATCAGACTTGTGTCCTTTGAGTCGATAAACTTTAGTGTACTTGGTTGGAGGAGAGGACTTTGAGTTCTTTTTTAATTCGGCCATGTATTCCATCCACTGAATTTTACGTTCATTCAGCTCGTCAATGTCAATAGTGGAGGGACCGGCTTCATCCTGTTTGTTGTCGATAATGCGGTTGACCTCCTCGTCGGACTGCTGAGTGAATAAGTCCACGAAGGAGGGAAGATCATCACCATCTACTGATGTGTACTTTGGATATTCTTGATCAGTGATGTCTTCGACTTCAACCTCATCAACGTCTTCTAGTTCGTCAGAAGAGGGATAATCAGTTGTTGAAACAGATGCCTCTTCAGTAATGACTTCGTCAAGATTCATTTGAAATAGCTCGGAAATCTGTTCTTTTGACAAGCAATGCACGATTTCCCCTTCCTCTTTGTCATAAATAACTGAATGTTGGATGATCCCTTGCATGTCAAGCACATAAGTTAACTTTGAAGGTTGTTGCTTGAGAGGCATCACATCCAAAACTTCAGTGCCCTTTTGTGTATCTGATGATGGGCCTTCTGATTTGTCTGATTTTTGCTTAGTGCGTGCCTCTGCTTCTGCTGTCTTTGAAGCACTTGATGCAGCACCAGCATTGGCACCATCATCCTTATCTTTGTCATTATTATCATCATCATCGTCATCATCATCATCATCGTCACCATCATCACCATCTTTGCGAGCACCCTCAATTCTGGGTGTCGTGTCCCTTCTACTTTCTAAGTCTTCCAACAGTCTCTTATTTTCCTCCTCTATCCTTTGTATTCTCTGAGCATGTGCATCAACAGTTTTAGACAACTGTTGATTCTGGTTTGTAGCAGTGAGAAGGAGGGCTTGTTGATCATTGCATCTATTGGAAAGACTTGTGATGGCTTGGGCTTGTTCAGTATTTTGCAGAGTCAACTGACTGATCTGCGAGCCCTGAAGATCTAAACGCTTTGACTGTTCTTGATTTTGAGCCAGAAGCTGCAGTACCAAGCTGTTTAGAGTGATGATTTGATCGTTCAACGAAATAGTCGGCAATGATGTTTATGACTCAGCTCGAGTAGTGGCTGGCTGTGATGTATGAGCAGTCGTGTAGATGGGAGGAGGAATCGGAGGCACAGTTTGTGTCTGAGGCATGGATGTTGACATTGGAGCCTCAGACCTGGTGGCAGTTGCTGTTGTAGCAGAGGTGCTCTCCGTCCTTCTGACAAGTTTGAACTTTTGGCGTTTGGCCATTCTCTTCATTCTTCCTTTCTTGACTGGGGTAGATTGGGAAGAAGGAGCAGCAGATACTTGTGGACAGTCAGGGACAAAGTCAGCATCCCTGACGTCATCATCATTAACCCTTGAGCTTCCTTGATCTGCTCCCCTCTTTCGTTTTGTGGCGACCAATCTTGCCCCTTGTTGACTGATTTCGAATTCATCTTCAGTTTCCTCAGAATCAGTAAACAGGACGGTGTCCAGGTTAACATCTTCTGGGTTAGTTGGAAGGGATGAATCGATAGCAGTAACAGTAGGAGTGGTGGCAGCGGTAGATGGAACATTAGGAGCATTGCCACCACCTCCCTGACCATCTTGGTCGTCGTCATCTTGGTCGTCAGCTGGAGGCACGACAATATCCTCCCTGTCAGAATCACTATTATCGTGACGCCAATTTCTGTTTGCAGGTGCCATATAATCAGAATTTGCCAGATGTCCAATAAGGCGTTTATATGGAGGCTTTGTTGGTCTTCCCCTATAAGTCTGTACCCGGTTTAGTGTGACATCAGTCATATGCTCCAGCCTTATCATGTCAATATCGGATCGTGGCAGTAGAGGAAGTTGGTCATCGATTATCATCTGTAAGAATCGGGGGTACATGAGATACGCATTGTCCCCTTTTAGCGAGATGTTTTCCTTCAGGTGTGTGAACACCATCTCTGAAAAGTTGAACGGTATGTTCAACACTAGTGCCACAAATGCGCTCTGTATTGTTTCGCGCATATCATCAAATCCGCCACGACGGGAACCGAGGCAGTGAAGAAGAACATGTCCTAGATATTTATACTGGGGACAGAGGTTCGCCTTGTTGAGAACACCTTCGGCGACATTCCCGTCGTACTTTATTCTCATGAAGCATCCACGGACCAGATATTTATCCAGTGTCACTGGATCTTCAGGATGATCACCGAATTGACACAATCGGCGAATGTGAGAGGCAGATACAATAACCTCCTGTCCTGCAATCTTTCCCCGTATCACAGTTGGAGAAACTTCACAGTCTATTTCGGCTGTGACCCAGAATTCCCGTTGATGAGAAGCATAGGGAGTGCAGATATAAGATATAGCATGGGCTATCCTGGATCGAGACAAGAACTCGATCATTCCAATAAACGGCCTTGCATTCTTTGAAGTTGGGATCATGTAAGCACAAATGTTGCTTTTTGTTGAAGCTTTAAGAACAACTGGAGCTCTGTGCGCCATAACGATCAGTCTGCAAACACAAAAACATGAAGCACATCAGATCAGTACATGCAAGATTTTGGAAATATGAACTTTTGGACCATTTTCCCTCTGTACGAATGAACCCTAAAAGTTGGTTCATTCGTGCGAATGGATCATTCTGCCTATTTATTCGTGCGAATGAGTTTCATTCATATGAATGAGTATTCATTCGTGCGAATGAGTCTTTATTCGTGTTAATGAGCGTTCATTCGTGTGAATGAGCATTCATTCGTGTGAATGAGCATTCATTCGTACGAATGATCATGAAGAATGTGTCCATTCGTATGGCAGACGGGTCGCGATCCAAATTGTCCAAAAATCAACCAACACATGAAAAGATTTTTCGAAAAAGACATCAACACACTCGACTATGGTTTTCAACCAATATTCGACATTTTAATTGGTTTATTAAGTCAGATTTTAAGATTTTAGGTTTGGTTTTCGTTTTGAGCCCTAAATCTAGTCGAACATCCTCGAATCGGTATACACTTGATGAATACTTGTAGATTTATACCTGTAAAAAGAAATCGAATGATTAGATCATGATTTGACGGAGTTTTGTTCAAAATCAGAAATTGATCGAACAGACGTGCGAATGCAGATTTTGAATTATGCGAATGATGCTGCACATGCGAATGAATGGCATATTTATAGGATGGCCTGGTTCATTCGTGCGAGTGGACTCTCATTCGTGCGAGTGAACCAGATTTGATTCATTCTGCCACTCATTCGTACGAATGGACCATTCTGGTCAGTCCATTCGTGTGAATGATCTATTCCCCTCATCCATGCGTACGAGTGAGCCATTCTGCTCATCCATTCGTACGAATGGATAACCTCATTTAGTAAATTAAACTTTTCAGGTTAAATGAGGTATCCGACCACATTGGTCTTGACAACAATTTGATTATGAAGTGAGGGATCAATTATGAAGTTTTGGAATAGTTTATGAAGTACAGGAACGATTTGATCAATCAGGGAGTCAAGCGGTTTTCAAATTTGGTTGATAACAGTCGTTCGAGTCTTATCAGATAATCTAAAATTCAGAAAAATTAAAATCTTTTTGGATTTTTTGAATATGTAATACTGAAAATAATATCAACAAGATATATACACGCATGTCTTAGTAAGAATGATCCTTATGAGAAATCATACAGACTTAGTGACTAATGATCTGAGACATTTTGAATTTTGTAGATACAACTATACAATGGTATTTACACATCTTTTTGTGAGAAAGATCCGAACATAGGATCAGTACTAAACTCATAGCAATCAGCAACATTGCAAATTATCTGAGCTTTAAGTACACTTAGTCAAAATGCGATCATTGATATGTTTGTCCATCTTAAACTTATGCAGACCTTTTCTCAACACTTACAAGATGATCTTGAAGGATTAAGTCCATTATCTGTGTGTCCCACACTAGTTAAGAATTGACTTGAATTACTTTTCAAAACATGTTAATGTTTCAAATCAGCACAACTTACTTAACCAATCATCATAAGTTCATGAGATCTCAGTTATTCCCTGTTGCTTCTTTACTAGACCAAATTTTTTTTTTTTTTTTTTTTTTAGTATTCACAGTGACAGCCATCAGCTCATGGACGACTTCAGCCAGGTATTTACAAGGCAATATGGCACGTATACAGCTAACGGTGTTTGTGTTCATCTTATCCCATGGATGGCTTCAACCAGGCTGCAACCCGGTAATATGGCACATATACGGATTCGGATTCATACTTTTATTTTACTCTTAATCGCATGGACGGCTTCAGCCAGGTATTTACAAGGCAATATGGCACGTATACGACTTCAGAATCTAATTTTTAATTTTATAACTACTTTCTGATATCTCATTAAACCGATGATAACTGGTGTGCACAGAATGAGAAACACCTTCAATTTCTATTGTTGATTTTCGTCAATCCTTTCACCATTATGTGACTCACAAGACAATATCTAATATGGTATTGATTTATCATCAATGGTCGAGATTCAGTAAGATAAGCCTATCAATGCATCACATGTCGACTTAGTGTGACTATTCACTATGACATTAAATGCAATGTGCTTCATACATATGGTTAGTGTGCCATCACTTCCCAAAGGTTGGATACGATTTCTCATTTTTGAGTTTTTCAGATGTTTTTGGGTTTTAGACTGTAAAAAAATGGAAAATCTTTTTTTTTTTTTTTTTTTTTTAATAACAAACTGTACACAAAATAGAAATCTTTTTGGAGTCTCAGAAAACTAGCGTCTGTGTACTATCATTTTTCTCAGCGAGAGATCATTTTCTTACTGACATTTTCTCCCCCTAAAATCTTAAAATGAAAAATCTTTTTGAGTTTTTGAGATTTTTAATAAACGCAAGAAAGAAAATATATACATGAACGTAATTGATAAAAATTAGTTTAGATTAGGAACCAAAGCCTTTACGGTCTTGGATTTTCCAGACTCATCTACAACCGTACAATCCATCCATTGTCCTTGTGGACTTTTGGAACAACCACCTGACTTTGAAGTACCGTCGTCAGAAGCATCATCTGATTTTGCTTTCCACACATGTTCTTTGTGCAACGACTGTTTGTGGTAAACAGTGGATTGCTTAACGATTTGTACAGGTGTGGAACTCGAATCAGAGACCAACAAGTCATGCATCTTTTGTTTAACTTTCTTTTGATGCACTTGTTGTTGGGTAAAAGAGTTAGATTTTGACTTTAAAACCTTTTGTTTATTTTCTGAAAAATTGTTAACTCTTTTACTTGGCTTCTGAAGATAAGGACAGTTGACAACAATGTGTCCTTTTGTACCGCACTCAAAACAGTATCTCCGCTCAACCATCCTCGGAGATCTGTATTGATTTTCACTTTGGTGAGATTTTGAACCACAGCCTTAGTTTCTTTTTGTTCAGCTGAAGAGAGTGACTTGTTTGATTTAACAGACTCTCCAGCTTTAACAAAATTAACCTTTTTGATTGAGGCTTTGGTTACTTGACTCTTCTGATTAGAAGTAGTGGGATAAGCTGGACGGCAATTGGTTTGTTTAATTTTAAAAACAGTTTTAGAAGCAGATTTTGAAATACCAATGCTGTCATTCTGAGGAGCAGACGAGCTATTATGTCCCAAACCACGAGTAGGGCACTCATCGTCGTCTTCATCCCACTCTTCTACTATTCCATCAACACACTGGGACTTTGAGGTCGAAGCACCATTATCGTCAACCTTTTGTTGAGAAATTTTGTTTTGGGTTGGATCAACGACAAGTGGCGTTTTGACCTTAAAGTCAATGATTGGGTTATCATCCGGTGTGTTTACCATGGTATTCAACACCGGTGGAGGACAATTTTTATACCCAAACCCAGCATTTTTCTGTCCTGGAGTGGACCGTGAAATCATGTAATCAAGAAGGTAAGAAGAGTTTGAATAACTTTTCAACTTTTGATTTAGAGTTTCATAATCACACTCGACAAGCACCAGCTTTTTCTTTGTTTCATCAATCGTGTTTAAATAAAAAGTGATGGCATTTTGTTTGTTGATAACACAGATTTCTAATTCATGAACTTGCCTATTTAAAAGATCAATTTTGTTTTTGAAGGCAAGTTCGTTTCCCTTTAAAACACGGTTTGCTTCAAGACAATTAGTTAAATCAGCAATTAAATCTGTGTTGTGACTTTTAAGTGTCTCAATTTTCTTTTCAAGTTCATCACAATTTAAACACGGTTGAGATTCAGACTCACTTTCAAAACTTTCAGAATTTACCTGAATGCCTGTGGATGTTTTTACCATAAAAGCACAGCTACAGGTAGATTCAGAAGAGGAATTGTTAGTATCCACATCAGCTGTTGATTGACCTGAAGAGACGACAGATGATTTATGTTCATTCTCAGGTGTGAAGCCAGAACTGTTTGAAGATGTGTCGTCTGCAGCTGATGAACTTTCTGAAGCAATCTCTTTCTTAGCATCAGAATCTGATTCTTCATTGATTTCTACAGTCTTTGCCATGTAAGCTCCATCCCCTGAACTGCCATCAGTTCCAAATTTAAAAGACCAATCAACAGTCTCATCTGTTTGAACAACCATAGCTTTTGTTCCACTTGAAGTGCCTTTATCTTGTGTAAGAGTAACTGGAACAATGTTTGTTTCTGTATTTTGAGTTTGTGGCTTCGGTTGGCTTTGACGGTTGTTGAAAGGGTTGCGGTTTCCAGTCTGTTTAGGCTTTTCACATTGCCTAGCAAAATGCCCTTTCTCACCACAGTTAAAACAAACAACAGCAGACAGATCAAATCCATAAGTAGTGTCTTTGTTCCCTTCGAGAGTTTTACCAGTCCTTTTTACATAATCTCTCGCTCTTCTGACTGCACTTGCAAGAGCCCACATTATATCAATTCGATCCATTTCATCCTTATCAATCTGAGCATAGTCTTCTGCTGTCAGATGACTGTTTCCAACCTGTCCAGCAACAAGACTGTCATATGAATTGACAACGGTAGACAACAACGCCATGTGTTCCTTGGCCACTTCGATAGTAACTTTGTTGAAGTTGTCTGTTTGCAATTTAATGGGGCTTGGTTGAGGAGTACTAGCAGTATTTCCCTGCTGTGGAACCGAGCTTGAAGAAACTGAAGCGTGAGCTTTTGAAGACTGGCTGGCTGAAACATTTGACGTGTTTGATACAAACGCAGTCTGCAAAGGAGCATTTTGTTGAGTTGATGTAGAATAGTACAATGAAGGATCCTGAGCTTGTACGCCTCTCTTTAACTTCCACTTATTCATCACCTCTTGTTCTCTCAATTTCTGAAGAAATTCATTTATGTCAATGGTTTCAAGAGTATTGTTTTGTTTGAGAACCATCAAGAATGAATCCCATTTTGGTGGTAGCGCATCTGCCAAGCATTGAACCTTTTCTTTTTTTGTTGTTTTGACCCCATGGGCATGCAATTCACTCAACAAGTGATAGAATCTCTCAAATAGATCATCTAAGGACTCATTACCAATATACATGAAATTTTCAAATTCCTTCTTAATGGCCTTAGCATTGATAGCTTTCAACGAAGCATTTCCTTCGTGACGTTGTTCTAAGGCATCCCACAGAGATTTTGAAGATGTAAACTGCCGGAATTGATGAAATATTTCTCTTGACATGGCCTGAGATAGGATAGCATATGCCTTCTTTTCTAAGTCATAATCTTTCCTTTGTTGTTCACTTAAAAGGGAAAGAAAAACAGTACTTCCATCCTCATTCAACACCTTTTGATATCCACTCTCTATCATCATCCATAAGTTTGTATCAACTCCATTAATGTGTATCTCAAACCTGTTTTTCCAGTGATGATATTCGTCCATTGTCATGAGTTTTGGAGCCTTGTTAGCATTTCCAGCTTCATTATCGATTAATAACAAGTTTTGGATTTTGCTGTTCTGACTGGCAACAAAGGCTAAGTCCGACATTGTAAAAAACGAAGTTTTTCGACACTTGAAAAAAATTTCAGAAGAGATTTATGCGAATGGGTCTATTCGTGCGAATGGAATTATCTATTCGTGGGAATGGAATTATCTATTCGTGCGAATGGAATTTTCTATTCGTGCGAATGGAATTTTCTATTCGTGCGAATGGAATTTTCTAGTCGTGCGAATGGAATTTCTATTCGTGCGATTGGAAGTTTGAACAATGAGCGGGAGACTTGATCTATTCGTGCGAATGGTAGGAGCCATTCGTGCGAATGAAGTTCATCATGGTAGCCATTCGTACGACAGAGAGCAGTTTGACTTTTTTGCACCAAAAAGCACCAATGATTGATCCTTTTATCAGATCTGGAAATTGAGATGATCAGATCACTCAGAAACAATAATCACAAGATTTAAATGTGGCTAAACAACGATCAAGTGATCTTTATAACATTCAAGAGGATAGAAAAAGCAAGATTTAAAGGCAAGATCAGATTTTCTATGTTGAATCTAGAGCACACTGCTCTGATACCACTTTGTTGGATCGGGATCTACCTTGATCCAATGATTCAACACATTAACCGAACCAAATCGTGCGGAATCCGATTTGATTGGCAATCCAATCTATGACACGGATCGGGTCTTAAGAAACGAGCGGATTAGATGTCGAGACGAAGGTTTCTATCAACCCTTTGGTGTAGAGAAGTTGGATACAAGACCTGGAAACTCTCAACGGACAGAGATTCGACAATACAGGTGCAGAGAGTTTGTGTTTTGTTGGTTCTGCTCTGGTCAGTCTCTCTATGTGTATATCTGTTGTATTTCCGTGTTGTATGTGCTCATGAAGTGAAAGTTATATATATAGTGCAGAGGCCATTCGTACGAATGAGCCATGTGAATGGACTCATTCGTGCGAATGAATCAGCAGAATGGTTCATTCTTAAGAATGAATCATCAGAATGGTTCATTCGTACGAATGAATCATTCTCATGACTTATTCTAGCGAATGAATCATTCTCATGAGCTATTCGCGCGAATGGATCATTCTCATGATCCATTCGTGCGAATGGGCCTTTCATTAGCACGATTGATTAACGTTATCGCTATTTATCAGATCGTTTAATACACAGTCATTATATATGAGTAAACATTAAGGATAAACATGTAATTTCATTACTACATCAAATAATTACATTAAACATAGATGAAATACATATTACAAGGGATTAGGGACATATTATGCATCTACAGGATGCATTCTACAAAAGGGATAACAAGAAATTTATAAGATATGAATCATGTATAAGAGTTTGTAATAAGATCATGAGGTATTTAATAAAACATGGATGGTACCCATTCAGTTTACAAATGGATACATTGACTTATCAAAGTATTTTAAGTCCATCTAATGTCTGAGAAGTCATGCTTTAGCCTATAAGTGGACACTAATCCCAATAATTCCCACGAAAGCATAACTGGTCCATCGGTTGATTTGGATTTATACGAAATGCTTTCCTAGACAGAATTTCCTATAATACAAGCATCCACCCTTCCGGATTGCACAAGTTCTCATTCTTCAGTTAGAACTTACATACCTTTGACGAGAGTTTCATTTGGATTAGACCTTTAAGTCTAGGAGTATGTTTCATGTAGTGTCGGGTAGTCTCATGTAATCCTTTGAATGTTGTAGTTCATGTAATTGCACAACGTAGACAGAAACGGATAGATGTGGATAGGTATAGGTAAGTAAGTCTATGACAAGTATAGAGTGGAGTTCCTAACAAAAGACAAGAGTTAAACTCATGTTTGGGACTCCTAGGTTATAGTCTAGGTCATGTGTGTCTAATAACCTAATTCCCTACAACCATGGCTCTGATACCAATCTGTCACACCCCGGATGGCGGCAGATTATACGTCGGGGCTGACGCGGTTGTTCTTAAGCACATGATCATCTATTAATGAATGATAATATTTTTTCATCATAATTAAAGCATCTGTTACAAAAGAAAATAGAAAAAACAAAGCGTTCAGAAAATAACATAAGTTAAATTTAATCTTTATTAAAGCTAGGTCCATAGTCCTATGTGATCATGCAGTATCCTCAAACTAGTGCACATGAAATATGCGATTAAATGTCAACTACAAGTAGTTGGTGAGTAATATAAGTTTTGACACCAAACAAAGTTAAGTATAGTTTACAACTCAATATGTTCAAAGCAAGTCTAAAGCAAAAATGTGAAAACATACAAGGTTCCAAAGCGTACAATCATGCTATGTAATAGGAAAATAGTTACACAATCCAACTAATTGTTTCATGAAAAACTAGTAAGATTTATACACAAAAACCCGCCAAGGTTTTGTGTTAGATAATGTATCGAATTCCTGTATGAATGCTCATAAAAGTTACTACCTGAGGCTTGTCACACAAGTTAATGATTGTACTAAACATGAACACACATATGGTCACCAAGCAGTTTAATACATAAATCATAAAGACCTTAGCATAAGAACAAAGGTATTGAATTGTGCATGAAATATAGTTAATGACATGTTTCACCCCAAAAAGTAAAAAAGAGGAAAAATGGGCTATGTAAACTCACTTAAGTTGAAGCTAGGGATGGTACGATTTAATAAGGATGAATAGGCTTCCTGAGGGTTTCCTCACAATCAACCTACATAGATAATTTGTGCTCTACGTTTAAAGTATGATGAATAAGATAAGGAAGTTCTAATATTTTAGGGTTTTGTAGGGTTTAGGATTGGATATGGACTCACATTGTTATTTTGTAGGAAAATATAAGTTCATGACTTACTATTGAAATAATGGTAATAAGAGTAGTTCATAAAATTAAGTAAGATTTTTAATTAATCATTTAGTAAATTAATTTATGTAATTATTCAAAAAATGATTAATAAATAAAATTTATGGAATGTAATAAGTTTAACATGATGTATTTGGATTTATTTATAAAATAAATTATAAATAAATTATGAAATTGAAAAGGTTTATTTAATTTAATAAAATGATTAGTTAAACATTTAAACAATCTCATTTAATATGAATTATAAAAGAGTTGGTGAATAAATAGGCTTTAAATGAGACTAATTAGACTTTGTATAAAATAATTACTTACAATAATTATTTAAGTAATTTTATAAATTTAAAAGTGTTTTAAAATAATTATTCTTACCAAACAATTATTTATATGTTTAAAATAATTTAATAATGCTTACAAATTTAGTTAAAATTTGTGTAATAAACACTATTAATTTATAAATAAAACAACATAATTAATTTGTCTAAACAAATCTCTTATATTATTATTTAAGAATTTATAAGGTTTTATAATAGGTTTTTAATAGAATAAGATAGTTTAAAAACACTAATTTATATTTTCTGCTTTTATAAGGTTTTAAAATTAAACTTGGAATTTTTTTTAGATTTTAAATAATGTATTAAAAGGGTTAAAAAGAAAATAATTTCAAAAATACGGCTCTTGGGACTCGAACCCGCGTCGAGTCCGTGCCAACCCAACACACACACACACACACTTAACCGTTGGACTGGGCATGCTGCCTTGTCCATAAGCCGGTTTGGTTTAGTTTTAAACAGAAAACCCAAGTCACCATCTTCCCCAATTGTAACCCGTAAACCCTAGCCCTCAAATTCCCTCGATTGGACATCGATTCGAAACCGAAATCATAGGGCTTTTGATCCTCCTATCAATACGAACCTAACGACACCAAATTTACCTGTAATGGTTGCGTAGAACAGGAGAATGACTGGATGAAAACGGGGACGGTTCCTCGATGAATTTGAGTTGCTCAGGGATGAAATAAGACGCGATTAAGGTGTGGGAAGTTTGTAATGAGTGTCACTAACATCTGTGCGTGCATATTTATACTCAATTTTACTGCATTGAATCGATTGCTTAAATGATTGACAGTGGGGGTTTCGGTTACGAGTTAGACATCAAGATCATCATAAAAATGCGATTAAACGCATCAGGTGAATCGTTTGGTTTGTTCGAACATGTAGTCGGTTATAGTTTTGCACGAAAACATCTCAGGAACGAGTTTGGGATTAAAGGGGCCGAAACCGGTGGTGGGGTTCAAACACACGATCAGAAAGGGAAGGGGAAGTTCTGGATCTTAGCAAAACAGGTCCTTGAGGTTTTAAGGTTTTATCATTTTATGTTTAAACTTGTTTTTAGTTAGAAATAAAGTTTCAGAAATTACAATTTGAGCCCTGGACTTTTTATGAAAAATAGAGTCATTAAATTTGTGAATTTTTATAAGATCAAATAAGTGTTAATGTTATAATTAAATATTACAAATATAATTATATAATTTTTTTGCAAATAAAATGGTTTTATTTCATTTACTTTGGAATTTAAATAATAATTCTTTTATAAATCCTAACTTTATTTATAGAATTTATAAGTTTGTACAATATATATATAGACTATTGTAATAACCTAATATATATGTATTTATTTCCTTGAACTATAAATAATTAATTACATAATTTCTTATTTAATTATTTGTTATTATTGAAATGAATGCATGTATGTATGTATACTTATGAAATAAAATAGATAAATAGGACTACTTTCATTGAGATGAATAGATGTAAATCATAAAATAATGGAATTACAAGTGCCGGAATAGTTAAGGTAAAGGCCGGAAATTCCTGGGGATTACAGTGTATATACAGTTCCGCCTCTTTTGTGGCTCCAATAGTGGCAACGGTGAAGATCCGGCAAAGTCGGGTTGTTTTCCGATAACTCGCGAGGTTCCAGTGAAACTTAAGACATTGTACACCATGCATCTTGACTTGTACCTTCACCCTTGAGCCAGTATGAGGCTCCAGCTCTATGTGTATGCACAAGAAGGAATTAGGGTGTGATTGTGAAGACAACGACGAGCAAGGAACAGTTATTACAATCATGTAAGGGGGTTCATGTGGCCCACTAACTGAGTGGCACAGACCTGTGTGCTACTGTTTTTAATAACTTGCATTTTTGTAAGGCCCCAAACCCGAGAGACCTCACTTGTTGGATTTACTCATAAACATAGTCATCATTTACTGAACTTCATTAAAACTTTCAATCATAGCAGAAGCTTACATCATTCAGTTACATAAACAACAGAAGTCTTAAACATTCAAACATTTTCTTTACATTAAACAAGTAGATACGATGTCAGTCTTGAGCCATGTAGCCTTCATGCCTTAGCCCGTTCCTTCCTTTTGCTACCTGAAGTGCATACTAAAAGTCAGCTAACGCTGGTGAGTTTTAGTTTAAAGGAATTGGGTATAAACATCATTTCTTTATAAGTATATACATACATATATATATATATATACACATTACACTTCATTTGCCTTCATTTAACATTCATAGGTCATACACATACGGGTGATCAGCCCGTCATTACAAATCTCACAAAGATAAATGTTTCGGTCCTGTCGTCGTAATCCGTCATTCTTACCGTCCTACCGAAGTAGTCCGTCATTTGTTACCGTCCGACTAGCTATCAAGTCGTCCGTCATACCGTCGTAGTCCGTCCTTTCGCCCGTTTACCCTAAGGCATCCATTTCTCATTCGAACTATATATGCAGCCGTGCTTCGTATAAGGGCCTCCATCTACCGTAGCAGACGTATTTAGTCTACCTTTCTAGACTTTAACATTCCATCTGCATAATAGTCGTATGGTCGTCCGTCTACCGTAGTAGCCGTTATCATCGTACCGTTCTATCGAAGTAGTCTGTATTTCCTTCCTTAACGTTAGTACGTTAATCGTAATCATTAATTGTGTGTGTATATATATATATATAAATATAGGGTGGTTATAATAAAAATCTTGTTGAGTTGAAGAAACCTTGTAAGCCTCATCTAAACCATTCATTTATCGTCATTATTGGATGAGATTTAATCTTGCAAAAAAGTAATTTGTAAATAATATTTTAAGCATAAAAAAGTACAAAAAGGGTAAAATGGTAAAGTTTAAAAAGAAATTTTTTCTCTCTCCCGACAAATCAAATCAAGAATGAATTAAAGATTTTTGTTATTCTCTCTCCTAGTCAAATCAATCCCCTTTAACCAATGTTTTATTTCATAAAAATTCAAAAGTTAAATTTATAGAAATAATTACATACAAAATAATGACGAACCAGATTTGACTTAGTGATGTATGCAGTAACGTTACATATGTAACTAAAGAGTACTTTTTATAACCAACTGATTAGATATAGTTACATGTGTAACAATTACATTAGATATATAACTAAGAGATGTAACATATGTAACAACAAGATTAGGCAAACGACAAACATCTAATCACATCCATTTAAATGAAATATATTAATTATAAATGGCTAAAAACTATAATAAGCTAACATAAAACACAAAACCTAAATAGGCTTCATTTATTGATAATCATCTTCATCTTTGACACAAAAATCCTTCACTTACGAAGAAAAACAAGTTAATCAACCTACATATATAAATATATATTAGGTATAAAGTAACTTAGAATGCATGTAACACTTGTAACATATGTAAGGTTACGTATGTTATAAAAGAACTTTTATGAGTTTATGTATGTAAATTGCCAAAAATAACAAGTGGTCATGTAAAGTTATGTATGTAAATTTACAGGTTGGATTACATAAGTAACCAACAAATGTAACTATTTATGTTAAAGAAACAATATTACTCGATTGTAGTCTTGCTGTTGAGTGCGTAGGAAATGAACTTGGCATCTACTTAGCCACTGCAAAAGATATTCCAAAACTTAACGAGTAAATGATGGTTAAATACTAATAAGTTTATTTAAATTCTATGAGGTATTATATCATACTGGTTTAATAGAACTTCCAGCAAGGTAAAGAAGACCGCAAAATCAAATGTTAACTAAAGGATATTAATATGTAACTAGCAACTTTTTACACATGTAAAATCAAATGTTACATATGTAAGAATCAAATGTTACATATGTAAAAAGCAATTTACATATGTAAAAATATTGGTTGTTTTATAAGAAAGACAAATAAATATTTATATTTTTCATATAATATTGATTTTTTTTTTCACATGTAATATGGATCCTAATACTGAAACTAATATATTTTTTCCATATATAATATGGCTCCTAAGTCATAATACTAAAACTAATAAATGTAAATATTAAAATAATCAATAATCAGATTTAATGGGTTTTTTTAGATTATCTGCTTTAAACATATACATTCAGAATTTATTCAATTACATATAGAAGCTTCACCTACCCATTTGCTAAGCTCGTCGGCACCTTTTCTCATATAGAAACTTACTTTCTGCCCAGCTTTTGAATCATTTGTTTCAAAACACCTTTTCTCAAAAAAAATCACCATTTCTTTCAAAGCATCGATATAGCCCCTTTTCTCAAAAAAAAATCACCATTTCTTTCAAAGCAGCTTTTGAAGCACCTTTTTAAAAAAAAATCAGGATACAGTAATAGGAAAAAGACCATTTCTTTCAAAGCATCGATATAGCCCGAAACTGAACTTAAACACAAATTTGAAAAATTAATTAGTTTCTTGTGATCAATTCAGGTCTGCTCTCATATTACAACTCATAAACCAATTAGTTTCTTGTGAACCTATCTTAAACACAAATTTGAAAAATTAAGGTCAAATTGACAGAGGAGATAGTAGAAGGTTTGAAGCTCAATATGAACTCACCTGGGATGCAGAACAAAACCTGCGAATGGAGATGGACTAATAAACCCACGATTTTGGGATAGAATGGTGGATTGGAGTGACCCTGCGCAACCTGCACCTCTGCCGCCTACCACTAATGCGGCTAGTTCTCGAGACAGGGAGTAGAAACCCAGATGAAGACGGGGACTGAATGATGCATATGTTCACCTAGAACTAGTGAAACCCAGATGAAGACGGCGACGCCGTATGGAGAACCCCAACCTTAAATCCGGTTTAGAGATCTTGAGAAGATCCGGAGAAGAAAATATCAAGATGGGGAAGTGGATCTAGTGTTTGAAGATATGGAGAAGAAATGGGTTTGGCTTGTTGTTTAATTAAAAAGCAAATGACTTAATAGGTGAAGTGATGTGCATCGATATTTGAAACTAGATATCTCAAGATATCGAGTGATTTTACTAAATTACCCCTGAACATAATATTGAGACTAGGACACGTGAAACAATGTAGGCCAAGGGTTTGGGTTTACAAGGTTTCTTCAACTCAAGTGGGTTTCTATTTTACACTTCCCCTATATATATATATATATATATATATATATATATATATATATATATATATAAAGCAAACTTTCATTTCTTTGACCTTAAGTCATTCATTCATTTCATTAATTATAAACATTCATTCATTAATTCCTAGTATCGTTCGCATTCATATAACACATATGGCATATTAACATTCATCACACTTACTTACCATGCATGTATACACTTCAGCCCTAAAATATTGGAAAACATTTGCACATAACATACAAGGGGCATGTAGAACTCACATGATTGTCGGTATTCTGTTTGTACTCACTAAAGCTCGGCTAGACAAGTACTAAGTGATCTGTATACATTTAACATGTGAAATAGGTTAAGTATGGTAGTGATCTGTATGCATTTAACATGTGAAATAGGTTAAGTATGGTTAATGTCGCCTACAGTGTCGCCTGAGCATAGTGTCGCCGGCAATGGTTAGTGTCGCCAGGGCAATGTCGCCAAGGAACATGGCAAGTGTCGTCAGAACTAGCGTTCAGTACTTAAGTGTTGTTTCTTGTGTCGTTGTCCCAACCGTTGTTGACCAAAAGTGTCACTCCCTGGTGTCGCTAGAGGAATGACACTTGTTCAATCATTGAACTCCTTGGAACACACGCCATCCTCCATCGTCACCCCGACTAGTGTCGCCACATGAAGATGGCGACACTGGTTTGTGTCGCCTGAAGAACTCTTCATCCAAAATGCCCGTTTTTAATTCAAGCTTGCAACTTTTTACGTTCAAATCATTTGTTTTACTTCTATGAAGTCAGATCTAGCATTATTTCACTTTTTAACACGTAGAAATCATAACTTTGAGCTGAAAACCGTAGTTTTATCAAACCCCATTTTTAAGCAAAAACAGAGATATGGGTTAGATCTATACCTCAAAAGACTATGGTTGCTTTGTTAAACTTGATCCAAATCAGTGGAGAAATGTTTTGGGACGTATCTTGAGCCAATCCAAGGTTTCTTGAAGTTTTCTCTCTTTAGAACCTACTCTCTCTCTATGATTTGGAAAGATGATGGAGCAAATGAGACTGTTGGAGGCTGATCATTCTTTATGTTTAGGGTTTAGGTTAACCCTTGGGTGCCAAGCCCATGATTCTAAAGCCCATAGCCCTAGTTCTCTTCTTTATTTCATTTATTCCGGTCCAACCCAAAGTGTCGGGTTTTCAAATGTTACAATTTTAAAAGGTTTATAATGTTTTTGTTTGTTGTGTTTTTATATTTTTAATTCGCCTTTTAACTTTTGATAAACTTTCAATTTGGTTCTAATATTTTTAATTTGTGGTGAGATTCCTGTCTTAAACTAACATACTTTAGAAATTATAATTACATTTTTTAAATGAGTCTTTTACCCTATAAATAAAAATAAAGAAAAAGTAAAATTAAACCACAGTTCCTCACTCTCTTTCCACATTTCGCTCTTTTCCCAGGACATCACTCCTATCCTCTTTGAAATCGTCTTCGGTTCTTAAACTTAAAATTCTTCATCTTTGACTTAACCAACAACATTTGTCGTCTTCGAATTGTTAGAACGCTAGGAACAACCAGTTGAAAAAGCCTTTTCAGTGAAGAGTTCATTGTCAGCTTCATTGTCAATGCTACTTGGGTTTTCACAATTGATTGATTTTTCGTCTTGGTAGTTGGAGAATGTGAAATGATGAACATGGAATCTAATATAATGCAAAAATTTGTTTGCCCTGGATGCTATAGTCACCAAATTACTACCAACTGCAAACTGGTTTGTATCGAATCCTTGGACTCGTTACCATTTTCCTCATGGAATCCATGGCTTTGAAGTAAAACTAGATTAACATAACTTGGCCTTAGGGGAATAAGAGAGCATGTTGCTTGTTGGTTTTGTTGTTTGTAGTTATCTGGAATCTTTCTAAATATGCTCTATCAGATTAAATAGTGTATGCACAATTAGATTAAAGTATTTCAATGGTACTCTCGAATTCTTAATCAGATAATTTTAAAGAGACAAGGTTTAATAGTTGTGAAAAGTGTACCGGAAGTTAACCAAAAACTATTATAATTAGGGAAATCATTAGAGTGTTTAGTTAAAAAGATACAATACTTCGTGAAAGAGAGTGTCACCTAGTGATTAAAATGGTTGGTAGCTATTCGGTTATCATTGCCAGTAATTCTATCGGCAAGAATTCTTAAAGCAGTAACTTAGTAACTCTTAATGTATGGCTTTTGTCAGTAGTAACCAAATTACTGTTCGTCACTAAAGTTAATGATCGCATAGTTAGTGATGACCGCCTAAGACGTTGTTGGTATCTCAAGTTGTTGGCGATCAGTTACTATTAGTGATCAATTACTACTTGATCAATAGTAACCGATAATCATTTCCTACTAACAATAAATTATAATTCAACTTTCTATCAACCATGCAGATCTGAAGCAACTTCTAGAGGCTTTCACAAACTGAAAGATCGTGTGGCTGTGTAGTAAGTTCTATAGTCGAAAAACAACGAAAGAAAAAGAGGAGGGTTCGAGGGTTTTCTATTTTTATGATCTTTTCTTTTGTTTTTAATGAAATAAATAAAAGGATTATTGGATTTTAATAATCCCACCTTTTACCAATTGACTAATAATAATACCAACTGAGAATATTCTTACCACCGGTCCCTACTTTCAAACTATTTTCTTACATTGGATCCCTCGTTAAAGAAACTTAACGCCATTAGATTTTATATGACGTGAACATCTGCAAACCGCTGCAAAGTCGAGCCAAGCTAGCAGTGGTCTCATGGTGGGTTTTGAAATTGGCTCTGACCACCGTTGTCTCTGTTTGTACTTGTCGGACAAACGAGAACAGTTAAACACCACCAGAGCCGATTTCAAAAGCCACCACGAGACCACTGCTAGCTTGGCTCGACTTTCCGGCGGTTTGTAGATGTCCACGTCATATAAAATCTAACGGCTTTAAATTTTTTAACGGGGGATCTAATGTAAGAAAATAGTTTGAAAGTAAGGACCGATGGTAAGAATATTCTCAATTGGGATTATTATTGGCCAATTGATAAAAGTTGGGATTATTAAATTCCAATAGTCCTAAATAAAATAATTATTCCACATCAACATAAACATAATAGAAAATTTTAACATCAGTGTAAATAAATTATAAGTTTTGAAGAAGTTAAAAAACAAATCATAACTACTTATAAATTAAAAAGAAAGTCCATATAAACATATTTTCATTTAATTTAGTGCATACAATGTGAAAATGGAAAGAATTTTCAGGTAAGAGATTGTATGATGCCATGATGGAAGTTTTTTTAAAGTGATTTTATTATAATTACAAAAGGGCAACACATATATCTAATAAAAAGTTATCAACAATACAAAATGATAAAAATGAGAAAGTATTCATTAACTTGACTCTTTTCGTACATTGGGGCACACGACTTTTGACTTGTATATATATTAGGATTATTGTATTTTAATAATCCCACCTTTTATCAATTGGCCGATAATAATCCCAACTGAGAATATTCTTACCACCGTTCCCTACTTTCAAACTATTTTTTTACATTGGACTCCTCGTTAAAAAAACTTAACGCCGTTAGAGTTTATATGACATGGACATCTGCAAACCGCCGGAAAGTCGAGCCAAGCTAGCAATGGTCTCGTGTTGGCTTTTGAAATTGGCTTTGGTGGTGTTTAACTGGTCTCGTTAAACACCACCGTTTTCTCTGTTTGGACTTTCCGGACCCACGAGACCAGTTAAACACCACCAGAGCCAATTTCAAAAGCCACCACGAGACCACTGCTAGCTTGGCTCGACTTTCCGGCGGTTTGCAGATGTCCACGTCATATAAACTCTAACGGCGTTAAGTTTTTTTAACGGGGGGTCCAATGTAAAAAAATAGTTTGAAAGTAGGGACCAGTGGTAAGAATATTCTCAGTTGGGATTATTATCGGCCAATTGGTAAAATGTGGGATTATTAAAATCCAATAATCCTATATATTATTACTTCCCCACGTGTTAGTTTTCATTAAAACAAGGTTACACATTAAATTCTTTTTAACGGCGACAAAATATAATAAAAAAAGAAAGCTAGCCAGTGGCTAGGCATTATAAGAGCATGGACAGCCCAGAAGGGACACCGAAAGGAAAGAAATTACAATTACAGTTTATGGAAAATTGAACGCTCGCCATTGATCCCAGTCTAAATCATTCATCTTTGCCCGGTTCTTGATCCACAGGAAGCCGATTGCCATGATTTCTTTAAACACCTTATTCACCGAGACATGGGAATTTGAGAAAATAAGGTCATTACAGGCTCTCCAAATACACCAATAAGCTAAGAGAACAACCGATTGAAACATTTTGGGTGTAGTTTGTTTACATTATATTAATTAGTTTTTCAAAGGTTGGTCACTAAATACATATTTACATCGAATACTAACTACTATATTTGTTTAAATCAATGACCACTAAGTATCGTATTTATTAATTAAAATAAATGATTAAAATTATTCACCAATCTTCTCATAAAGTTGGTACATAAGGAATCTGAAGTGCTTAAGACGAAACTATCCTGAATGATGTGTATGTAAATCTTAATGTCTAAGCTTGTTGATGACTTTCATGACTGACAACGAAATAAGCAGAATAACTTAGCTGTTTAATATATCATTTGGAGCAAAACTAAGAATAATGATACTGGTGATGATTGTTAACTAATAAACATGTACAGAGAAAAATGAATGCTCAATATTATTCAAGTGGAGATTAGGTTACAATAAAGATAAAACAAACATTAAATAGTTACGCTAATCCTTACAAGCTAAATGGGTTAAAGCCCATAAACTGACTTATTATGCTAACATCCCCCCTCAAACTCACATTGCAACATAAATAAACATTGAGAGTTCGTCACACAAAAAATGAAACCGAGATGCAGGTTGAGCCTTGATGAAAACATCTGCAATCCGCAAGGCTGATGAAACAAAGGGAAGCAAGATGGTCCTGAGATGAAGATAAAATGACAATCTATTTCAATATGTTTTGCCCTTTCATGAAAGACAGTTCTTGGCGATCTGCATAGCAATTTGATTATCATAATGTAACGGGGTAGGCGAGGAAACGACGACCCCCATGTCTGTTAGAGGCCATCGTAACCAAACAATTTCACATGTAGTTACAGCTATAACACGATATTCAGGCTCAGTAGAGGACCTAGAAACAACATCTTGTTTCTTACTTTTCCATGAGATTAAGGAATCACCAAGGAAAATACAGAAACCAGTAGTGGATTTACGATAATTAGGATCACTATCCCAATCAGCATCACTATCGGCGGAGGTGGATGATTTCTAGTTTCAACCGGCGAAGGATCAACAGTAGTACCAGGTGACGTGGATGGTTCATGAGCTGGCACATCATGTGCAACAAACGTATCTGGAGCAGACATATTAGGATTAACAGACGAATCAAGAACATTATAGGTTGAGACATCAATGTTGCTAGCAAAAGGATCAATGTTCTGAAGATCTGACTTTGTTACATCATGTGACTTAGCTGGAATCGAATAGAAGGGAATATGTTCAAGAAAGGTAACATGCCTTGATACATATAATCTCTGACTTACAGGATCAAAACAACGATATCCTTTCTGGCCCATGCCATATCCTTTGGTACCACTGGCATAGCCTAAGAAAACATATAAGGCTGACTTATTTGTCAAATTGTCTCGTTCAACATGAGGACGGAGAGCAAAGCAAGTATATCCGAAAACCCGTAACTCACCATAATCTGGGCGTTCACCAAAAAGACTTTTGAATGGAGACATCCCATCATTGTGAGAAGTAAGGATCCTATTAATTACATATTGGGCGGTCAGGAGTGCTTCTCCCCAAAAGACACTAGGTACCTCAGCGGATAAAAGGAATGGGCGAGCGGTCTCTATAAGATGGCGATGTTTTCTTTCAGCAACACCATTTTGTTGAGGGGTGTCAATACGGACGATTGGTGTATGGTACCATCTGATGCAAGCAACTGAGTTAAATTATTAGAGGTGTATTCACCCCCTAAGTTACACTTGAAGCACTTTATCATAGCCGAATGTTGTGTCTGAACATAGGACCTAAAGGTTTTATAAATGTCAAAGAACTCAAATATACGTTTCATAAGGTACAGCTAGGTATAATGACTGTAATCATCTATAAAGGAAACATAATAACGTGAACCACCCTTAGTGGATACAGGTGATTGTCCCCACAGATCAGAATAAACAATATCAAAAGATGCAACATAATGAGAAGTACTTTTATCAAAAGGTAAAGCAGAAAATTTAGCAAGTATGCAACCCCTACAATCAGAAATATCACAAGCGTTCAACCGACCCAAAACACTTATGGAAACCAAAAATTTTAAACGAGATGCGGACATTGTCACACCCCAACCGACGGCGGAAACGTCGGGGCGGGACATTTAGACTGTTCATGAGCACAAGGTTGACTAGATTTCAATATATTAATCATCAAATTCTGTTTCAAACAAAATCAAGTTCAAAGGTACATAATTGAAATACAAATGGTTCTTCATTTAAGATTAACTAAGTCCAAAGCCTATGTGTAGCAAGCATTGATAAAAAATTAGCACCTGAAACATGAATAAAATAAGGTCAACTAAAAAGTTGGTGAGCATACATAGGTTTGTACATAGATAGTATATATAGATGTGAATAATCAAATCCCTACATAACATGATAAAATAAGGCATTTATGGGGAGCAACTATTGTGTAACCAAAGTACAATCAAACCTTTGTAACTAGCATGCAAATTGTGTTGTCGGTAACAATCACCCCAATCTGGATGGGTTTGTCAGACTCAATAGATCTATCATTGTTAACCGTCAGCTTGAATAGTTAATGATTGCACATAAATTGCATATAAACAGTTAACACACCTAGCACTCAAACATAAAGCTCAAATTTTGTATACATGAATGTAAAGAGGATTTGTGTTTGTGTAAATGTAAGCAATTGTGTGTATAGAGTTCATGTTTCACCTCAAAAAGTGTAAAAGAGTAAAATGGGCTATGTAATACTCACCTTGATATTGTATGACTAAAACTTGTACTATATCGAGAAGATAAGTAAACCAGATCAACGATGCCCTAATTAAATAATTACACATATTTAATATATAGGAATGATTTAAAATAAATAGGAACGGAATGATTTGGACTTTAAGATTTGGAACGAATGAACGAACGAGAGACTATTTATGATTCGAATTATTGATACTAAGTTAAATAAGATGATAATTTATAAATTGAATTTATAAAAGGGATTTAGTAGTTAATTAAAAGGATTTATTTTGTAAAAGAAAGTATTAATGAAATAACTACAATATTTACATTTTTAAGACGATGTCAAAGGTGCTTAGAATTAGTCTTTTAAAAATGATCATCATTTTGAAATATTATACAAAATAATATTTATAAGGACATGATTTAAAATAATTAAATTAATTATGTGAGTTGTAAGATTACCATTTATGAAAATTAAATTTAGTAAAATTAATTAACTACTAATAGCATATTAAAATGGTCAATATACAAACGGATTTGCAACAGTTTTGTTATTAGCATTACTACCATATATGAGTAACAAAATCATGCTATTTTCTTTATAAATCATATTTTTAAGAATTTATCACTTCCATTGCCAAACTAAAAATAAAATGAGATTATTAATTTGTAAATTATTATTATCAACGATAATATTACTCATGTTAATACTTTAGTTTATAAAAATTAAGATCTTTGATCGTTCTAAAGATTTATAAGAGTAATAGTGTTTATATATAATAGTGTGTGATAGATTGTTAAACAAAAACAAAAAAAAAGAGATCAAGGAATGGGGTCTGCTTGGCTTGAACTCGCGACCTGCCCCTGGAAACACAAGGGTTTTACCACTAGACTAAGCCCATTTTGTTTAAGACCTCAAAATCAAAAATATATAAAGTGAAGTTTTCTGCCTTTCTTCTTCCCCATTATACCAGTCGCAAACCATCCCACTTTTAACCCTAAAATCCAAATCGCAATACAGGAAAATTGAAACCAGAGGTGCATAACTTAACGAGTAATGTGATACCTGAAGTTGGCCTTTAGTCGTTCGGATTTGAAAGTCGTTCGGACTGACTTACAGAGTTGTTGATCCAAGTGATAACTTTAGATTTATTCGTTTCCCATGTATCGAGAGCTAAGGCATACTCAGCAGCCTTAGACTTATCAGTAGACTTTTCTTTAGTACTTGTGACATAACCCTGTTAAAAATAATTGTTCAACCCAAGTTTGAATGCTGACGGCTCAAAAGTGTAATTAGACTAAAGTTATAGTTTAGAGTCATTTATGTAATTATGATAAGTTCCTAATGTGTAGATTGTAACCCTAGAATTCGCTTGATGAAAAGTTACGATGGTTCAATTTGTATATATAGATGCGATCAGACAGATTGCAAACTACCCAGAAATTATAATCAAAATAGTTTGCTTCATTCTTGTTCTTGTTTGGTTTGTTATCCGATTTCTTTGATATGGTTGTGCAAGGATGATTCATGTGGATTATATTTGGTATCAGAGACCATGGCTCAATCGATCCAATCATCTGTTGCAAACCAATCAAGAAATCAATTGGCGTTTTGATCAGACTTCAATAGTTCATGTTCTTCAATCAATCAGAAATTCAATTTCGTTTCTGATCAGTATTAATCTGAGTCAGAATTAAAAAGGCCGATCATCATCAAGAGGTTAGTGTTTATGAGTTTATTCCATTTTTTAGTCCAAACCGGTGAGAAACCGATTTGTTTGTCAAGAGAAGAGAAGGGGCTATTGGTGAATTGCAAGGGAAAAATAGAACGAGTGAAGTTACTGTTGGTAATGGAAATAGTTGCAGTCATGAAGACAAAAATCGATGGTGTATGCGTTTGTGTATGGGTTGGGACTTTGGCGGAAATTTGAGAAGATTGTGAGAGGAATGATTTGGTCGAGAAGGTTTTGTTGAATATTGAAGACAAGATGGTGGCAGACTTGCATTGAAGGAAAATTATGTTCATGTAGAACATCAGAAGAAGTCAGATCAGAAGGAATTTAAGGTTTTGTTGTTGCTATTCAAATAAAGAAGTGTGTTTCGGTTGCGGTACCGGAGAATGTTACGGGTCATGTACAAGTTCGAGAGAAGGCCAGGCGTGTTCGTGTGAATATGGCAGATCCAAGAGGGATAGAGAGGCCATGGTTGAAAGAAATATTGAGTCAAGAGGACTGCGAGGAGATTGCTAGAGAAAGGAACACGTTGGATTCAAATAAACTTGTAGAAGGAATCAGGAAATATGGAGAAGATGGAGATATGGAGGCACGGAACAAGAACAATGGAGATATGGAGAAGATTCAAACGTGGGTTAACAATTAGGAGGGTGATTGTTAGAAATAATTGTTCAACCCAAGTTTGAATGCTAACGGGTCAAAAGTGTAATTAGACTAAAGTTAAGGATTAAAATCATTTATGTAATTATGATAAGTTAGTGGGTCATAATGTGTAGATTATAACCCTAGAAACCGCTTGATGAAAAGTCACGATGGTTCAATTTGTATATAGATGCGATCGGACAGATTGCAAACTACCCAGAAATTATAATCAAAATCGTTTGCTTCATTCTTGTTATTGTTTCTTTACCTTAAACTCATGAAGCATGTCTAATCTCCACATCTCCAGTTTTCCCTTTATATCACTCTCTGTTTCTGATTTCATCTCTTTCGACTTTTCATCTTTAGGCTTGTGATTCCTCCCGGTCACTAATCATGGCCACTCCGGCGCTTCGTCATTAAAATACTTTGCTAATGATGTCCAGCAATTGCTTTCCTTCTTATTTGAAGTATTCTCTTTGTATCTCTCTTTGTCTTCTGTAACTGCCATTAAGAGGGTCGGTTCTACATCCTCTTGTACTAGATTTGCCTCCTCTCTTCTGTGATCTGGTTCTGGACAATCTGATGTATAATGTCCAAACTTATAGCAATTGTAGCATTCTACTTCTCTTATATCTCTTCTAGGATGGTTTTGATATCTAAGGTTTCTCTTCCTACTATCATAACCATTTTCACTCTTTTTCCTGGAGTTATCATTCGATACATTTCCTCCTCTTTGTCTAAACTTCTCATCACGCCAATTTTCTTGTGATGTATTAAACCTTCCTTGTCCACGGTTTCTAAAATGTCTTCCTCGACCATAGTTCTTGTCGTGTTGTGTGAACAAAAGTCTATCTTGATTGTTCATCGGGCTTTCATCCATTAATCTGGTTCTTTCTTTAAAGGTTTTCAACCTTCCAATTGTCTCATCTACAATTGTTGTATCTAGGTCAGCGAACTGCTCGATGGTTGCAGTGATTTGAGCAAACCTCTTTGGTACAACACTCAGTAGTTTCCGTACTAAAGTTGGTTCATCATATACTGATCCTAAACCTTTTGCTCTTGTAACAATACTATTTAACTTTGCAGTGAACATATCTATACTGTCTTCTTCTTTCATTCTCAACATTTCAAACTCTGTTCTGAGTGTTTGTAGACATGCCTTCTGCATTCGATCTACACCGACATGTCTTGTCTTTAGTGCATCCCAAATCTCTTTTGCACTTTTACAACTTGCCACTTGTAATATCATCTCTTCTAGTAATGCTTGAAATATATGCGATGTCGCCTCCATATCTTTCTTCTCGTCAACTTGCGTACACGCACTTGGTTCTATTAAACTTGTTCCCTCGAAGAAAGTTTTTCAGCACGTAACTTCAGTAGGCATAGTTTTTACCATCCAGACGAGTACTAATAGACTGAAAGGAGTCATGTTATCAAATCAGAAAGACAACAGAATCAAGCAGAATAGTAGTTTATATAGGGTAGTTTCAATAGGTAATTTCTATAGGGTAGTTTCTATAGCATATAAAAAATTAGGGTTACCTAGTTTCGATGACGGCGGCGCAGATTCAGTAATCAGACGAATGCGAAGGTGATGGACACGAATACAACAAATCAATAAGCTAGCGTGAGCAGCAACAACGAGACAGCGACAAACAATCCTTCAAAAACGAACAAATCAAAATGATCAAATCAACAACGAAGCGGAAGCGAAAACAAAAGTCTTCAATCAAGCATGGATCGAATCAGCTCTGATACCATGTTAACTAATAAACATGTACATTGAAAAATGCAGGCTCAATATTATTCAAGTGAAGATTATGTTACAATGAAGATAAAACAAACATTAAATAGGTAGGCTATGCGTTACAAGCTAAATGGGCTAAAGCCCATAAACTGACTTATTATGCCAACAATGATATCCTCATACACAAGCACTACGTGTAGCAATAAAAAAAGAGAGACTTGCATATATATACATCTAGTAAATCCAAGTGAAACTATAATCAAATAGCTTTGGGATTCAAGCTCAAGGAGCTTGCTTAAGAGCCTATAAGATCTTTTTAAAAATCTAGCCAGGAAAACCCTTTGGCGGCCATGTACACAAACACTGTGAAGTCACCATGCGAAAATGCATTATTAACATAGACCTGACGAGTATCCCATCTACGAGAACAAGCAACCGAGAGAGCCAAACGAATGGTACTAGGTTTAACAAGTGAATTAAACTATTTGTCTAGTCAACATCCTCAATTTAAAGAAAGTCGTTGGTAACTACTAGAGTTTTATATTGATTCAACAAAACCTCGGTGCTCCTTTTTATCCTATAAACCCCTTTGCAATCAACCATATTAGTATTAGGAGTTAAAGGAACTGACAGACAAGCTTTGATGGCCCCTTCTGGTCGATGATTCAAGAACTAGTATTTGACACAAATGAAAATCTACCGCAATTGATCATATCGTGAATTACAGACACATTTGGGTTTTTAACCCTAAAGGGATACGTCGATCCGTAACTACAACCGTATTACAGTTTTACAACTTACAAACTTGACACTTTAACCCTTCTAACTAAACACAAATACATTTTTGACTCAAACACACACTTTAAACTATTTACAACTTTGACCCATTAACTTTAACTGAACTTGGATTTGGACAATTAGGCTAACAAGCTTGAGGTTGAATGTGAAGTAGAAATGCACACTCGTAACTAGTGTTTTCAAAACTGGACCGGTCGGACCGGGAACTGGTCATCGAACCGGTTCGATTATGCCTATTGAACCGTTTTCATTTGAATCGACCGGTAACAAGTCAGACTGATCAACCGAACCGGGTGGTCGGACCGGATTTTCAAATTTTTTAATTTTTTCTTTCAAATCTCATTTTTAATTTAGTATCCCAAGTTAAATGTCTATTTATATTTTTTTAGTTTTAATTAATATTTTTTAATACCAGGGTGTTTTGATTTAGTATTCCAAGTTACATGGTTTTTATATTTTTTAGTTTTAATTTAATTTTTTTTTTAATACCAGGGTGTAACACCCCAAATAATAATAATAATAATAATAATAAATAATGAGAATTTTGGTGGATTTTGTAAAGAGAACTAAAGTTAAGGGGGCTTTTTTTTTCAAAAATAAAAACTTCAGCTAAAAACGGGGTAAAAGAAGGAAGATCGTGAGGGAAGAAAATTTGAGTGTGTCAGTGTGTGGGTGTTTGGTGCAATGAGAAGAAGGGAGAAGAGTTGTGTACAAGTTTCCCAGCAGAGTGTACAAGTCCTAGATGCATGTAGCTGAAGCCGTGCAGTGTACTATTGCATGGATGATTCTAATTTTCATTTTTATATTATGTTTGTTTTATTGTATTTATTTTAATTATGCAGGTAGCAGTTAGTGGTGTTAGACCACTTCTCCATTTTCCAGTAAAGTAGGATCATTTCTTTTTCTTTAGGAACTAGTACCTTGTGTTTCATGCATTTAAATTGTAACTTGGTATGAGAAAAAGGATATGAATGAAATGAATTAGTCTCAAGTTTCCTCTCTAAATTTCTCTCAAGTTCTCTTCTATTTTCTTAGGCAAATCGATTACCGGTTGAAACCTAATCAAATAGAGGAGTTAAGCTTTTGGTGATCAAATTGAAGGCTAAAATCTGAATTTACATCAAAGGGGATTACAAGTTATTGAAGCACCATTGTTTGTTATTGAAGCTTTCATATGGGTTTTGATTTAGTTCCCTTAAATAGTTAAATCTGAATGTATCAATGACAAAAAATAATAAATGGGTAGTGAATAAAATATCACGATACTTTTTTTTTTAACGACAACACTTAGATATTCTAAGATAACTGGGTTTTCCCGGGGCAACATCTAGAATATCCAGGGCATCCCACCCCAGGAGAAACCCCCTAACCGGGTAAACCCCCTTGCCTGGCTATAGACCCCTCTTTTGATGTGGCCAGGATTCAAACCCAAGACCTCCACTATGGGAAGTTTTAGAGCTACCATTACACCAAATGACCAACGGTATATCACGATACTTGAGACAAATAGTTGTGAAACGAGTTGAGAAACGGGTCAAAGTGAAAAGATAACATAGATTTGTGGTAATAATACAAAAAGGGTGTCCTTATGGAATTGATAAAGTTATCGCATACAATTATGGGTTGTAAAGGATTGAAAGGCAAAATGCAATTTATATGAATATAAATCTATGTTTTATGTGGAAATAGATTAATCATTTGAGTTTGAATTATAGGAAGTTAACCTATCAAGATAGGAGATCATCAAGCGGGGTCATCTTCAAACAACTTACACAATTTCTAAATAATATGGAATATAGAGTAAACTGCAATTTTAGTCCCTGAGGTTTGGTGGAAAATGCAACTTTAGTCCAAAAAGTTGAATTTTAAACTTTTGGACTAAAGTTGCATTTTCCACCAAACCTCAGGGACTAAAATGGCAGTTTACTCTGGAACATATTTGTGAACTGGTCCTCTACGCTGGCAGTCAGCGTAAGCTACGACGAAATCGGTGTAGCCTACGCCAGTACCTAAAATTTTGATATTTTGCCGTTTTGTTTAATGCAGTGATTAGTACAAGCTGATTAGTTAACTAATGTTGTCTTACAAATTGTTGGTGTGTAGGTAAAGCTCAGTTGTAGTTGGAAATGGTCTCAAGTCCTAGAAAGTTATCTTTTGTAAAGAAGTTTGCAAGGGGATTTGTTAACCTGAACATATGAGTATAAGATTATATTAAGGATGTTATATGTATTAATCCTGGTTTTATATAAGCAATACAAATGTCAAAGAAGATGACCTTGTGGTGGGCTAGAACCTTAAATAGTAACTTCTTAATTTTGTATAAATCATATTTTGGGACCTACTTCCGGCTAGTGATGCACAAATCGGTTTTTTAACCCAAACCGGTTCAACCCGAACCGAACCGGTTTGGTCAACGAAAAGTCAAAACCGGTTTGGGCCTAAACCGGTTCGGGTTAAACCGGTTTCGTAGGTGGAGAATGACTAACTGGTCAAACCGGTTAGGGTTGGATACAAACCGGTTTGTGTGTTAAACCGGTTTAAACCGGTTTTTATTAAAAAAATAAATAAATTCAAATAAATTTTATATTTTTAATATAAAAAAATAAATAAATAACAAATATAAAACATAAAGTTCAACGTTTATTAATATTTGGAAAGTTCGGAAATTAAAAAACATGAAAAGATAAAATTATAAAATTATAAAACATTACAAATGACAATATATATTTTTATTTTTTGGAATATTGATTGATTATTCTTGTGCGTTGTCTTCGGAACTAGAGCTTCGTAGCCTTGCCTCTTTGGCTAGTTCTTCATCGGTGACTGGTTCGGATATTCCAAGATCAACCTCGTAGCCTTGAATTTCGTCTTCGAGAGAAGTTTGGTCTTGTATCCTATCCATCGCATCCAAATGATCCTTCAAGCAAATGCACATTTCTATCGCTAGGGGGGGTGAGTCCAGTCCTTCATATCGATAAGACCCTGCCACTAAAAGAAAACGCAGATTCCGAAGCTACCGTGGAAGCTTGGACGGTTAGTACATCACGGGCCATGGCGGAAAGAATCGGAAACGAAGCTTCGTTTTTTTTCCACCAAGCCAAAATATCAAACTCCTCAAAAACGGTAGGAGGCATAAACGCTAAAAAGTTTGTGACAATATACCTTCCGAGTTAGCTACTCGGGGTGATACCTCGAGCCCGTTTACTAAATTCATTTAACATTTCGTTATATAAATTCAAATTAACATCTCTCGAGCTACCACTTGATGATGTACCCATTGTATCATGTGGAGTCGGAGTTGTACCATATTTATGTAAATAAACATCAAATAAATCTTGTAAACATTTTTTAAAATATGTTTTTGTGACTTGTGCAAAATGGATGTCTTCACTATCCAAATTCAAAGCGTAAGTAATTCTATCAATCAAAGTTTCAACCCCGTAAACATTAATGGTAGGGTTCAACGCAGCGGCACAAGTTATAACGGGAGGCATTTCTTTAAAATATTTCACTAATTTTCTTTCATCGGTTCTATCATTTTTGTAAAAAGAGGGCTTTTATTTTCAAGTTCATACAACTTGTTAGCCATTAAATATATTTGTTTTAGAGTTAATGGACTTGTGGGATATTAAACACCGGATAAAAAAGTTGTGGCAGTTTTGAAAACTTCAAGCAATTCGGTTACGTTTTTTAAAATGTCCCAACTCGTAGACGGAAACTTTAGAATTTTACGACGAGGTTTTGAGGCAAGCATTTCATGAAATTGTTCTAAAGTTTCTCTTTGTCGTAAAGCGCTATAAAACATAGTATAAGTCGAGTTCCATCTTGTCTCGACGTCCTAATTCGGACCTAAGCAAAGATTATTTGTTTCACGACAAAATCTAATATAATCATGGTATCTTTTTTTGTTACTAAAAATATCTTTAAGCATTAGTCGAAAAGTATATGTTAAGTTTGAAACCTCTTCAATTTCAAGCCCCGCTTGCACCGCCAAGTTAATGATGTGTGCGACACATCGACTATGGAAAAAAACGCCGTTGCAAACCGGTTTATATTTAATTTTTAGTTTTTGAACCGCATTTGTATTATTAGATGCATTATCAAAAGACATTGAAAAAAGTTTATTTTGTAATTTAAATTCGGTTATAACACTATCTAATATATAAAATAAATTTTCGCCGGTGTGTGGATATTCAAACAAGTCAAACGCGATTGTACGCTTCATCATTTGCCACGTATTGGGATCAACCCAATGCGCGGTAACGCAAAGGTACGAATCGGGTATACCATGTGGAGCCGACCAAACATCGGTAGTTAAGTTTACACCGGTTTCCAAATTTTCAAAACCCAAAATTAATTCTTTGTTTGCTTTTTTCCACATTTTTATACAATCTCGTCTAAGGGTTGTGCGACTTACTTGATGATAACGTTGTTGGAGTGTCTCTTGAATCATCCTTGTCAAGCGCGGATTGTCAAAGTGGTTGAACGACAATCCTTCTTGAATCACTAACCTCGCCATTCGATCTCGAACAATATTTGGATCAAAGTTCCAAATTCCTCCTTCGCTTGTCATCGAGGCTTGACATTCACTTTGAATTCCCTTCAAGGACGAACAAGATTTTTCCATATGCATTTTCAAACTAGTGTTTGAATCTTTCCCCAAAAACGCACCACACATCTTGCACCGAGCACGTTCCTTCCCGTTTGACAACAGCATAGATCGTAATTGCACCAAATTGCCGGATTTCTCGTTGTTGCTCGAATTTCCACAACGGTAACTTCGTTTGAGGAACCACCAACACCAAAACTTGCCATGCTTTTTTTTAGAGTTTAGAGAGCGTTTTTGAGTGGTTAAAGAGCGGTTTTAGAGATTAGAGAGTGTAAAGAGAGGTGTGATCAACCCTAAACACCCCCACCTATTTATAATGTTTTAAGAGTGCAAATGAGGCCAAAAAGAGGGCCAAAATCATTCTTTTAAGAGCGGTTTGCCGGTTTGGACCGGGTCAAACAAAAAAAACCGGTTTTTTTGTGCACCACTACTTCCGGCATATAAAATAACATCTATATCTTCTATACTATATAATAAATAAAGGTTTTTAAGGGACACTTGTCACTCTTCTATGCATCATCATTCTTTTTTTCCCCGCATCTCTCTCCTATTATTTATATAAATTTTCTTTAATTGTTTTTTTATAATTTTTTGTTTCCCGTCTCTCTCTCCTATTAAATAATAGTGATTTCTATAATTCTTTTTATAAAACGTTTATTGATTTTAAAAAAATAGGTTTGTTCATAAAACATTTTTAGAAATTAAACATTTCTTTCATTCTTTTTATAAAATATTTTTAAAATATAACTATATAACGTTTCTAAAACTTGTATTAAAAAAACTATGTAATATATGATAAATATGTAATATGTAAATATTTATTACTAAGTATATAACATTGCATTTATTCAACTCGTGTAATACACGAAGTTTCTAACCTAGTTATATCATATATGATTTTGGGTGTTCCACAGCGGTAGTTCGGTTATTTTATAAGAAGTTAACAAAAGTATTCTAACGGTGCTAGCCTACTTGACTGAAATGGCAAGGCAAAAAAATAAAATAAAATAAAATTTGGACTAAAGTGGCAAATTGAGCCAAACCACATGTATTAAAGCAGAATTAAACTCTTTTATTTATTTAAGTCTTTATATGTTATAAATTAACATTAAAACACAAAATATTTTTATCTTTTTGTATCTATATACATAGTTTTAATATATATATATTATTTATGACGTTATCCGGTTATTAAATCCAGTTCAATCGGTCCGACTAGTGAACCTCTAGGACGGCCGATTCGTTGTCCGGTCCAATTCTGAAAACATTCCTCGTAACATCCCACTATATTGACCATTTCTAGGATCAGTGAAAAGTAGAAAATTTTGAATAACCAGCTTCAGAAGCGTGACGAGTATTATTTTCATAATTCATGGCCGGTAACTCTAGCCTGAAGCCCACTTGAAAAAGCCTTTGAGAAATATAATTAGTTGGCGCAAATGGATAAAATTGAGACAATGTTAGCCCAAAGTCCATTGAATTGGTTTTAGTCATGATGCCCTCAAAAAATTGATTGTTGATTTAGGAAACACATAAAGGTCACTAACTTAACATGACCAAACCCAAATCCACTTCCACTAAACCTGGATTCATATCCTTGACTTGATCCAAACCAATTTGATTGAATGGAATGATGTGAACACAAAGCCGTTTACTTGGGATTAAACTTGCTGTCTAGGATGATTTAAAACTAAAACACAAATCAGAACTAATCGAATTGTATTTTGTCTTGGGATCAAACTTGTTGTCTAGGATGATTTAAACACAAATAAGAATGTCACGAATGGGTTAATGTGAAAAGTTAGAAGCAATTAAACTTGTTGTAGAACAACTATCGATTGACGTCTTCAACCCCCAGAAATTTCAGAATCCCTTGTTTACACTTTAATCGGGTTAACCCGATTACCCCATATGTCAATCCAATTACCGATCAAATGACTAAAGGTCGGGTTAGTGTTACGATACAAAATGGTAATCAAGCGCAAACACAAGATCGATAAGAAGAGAAGAAGAAACACAGAGAAGGAGGAGTTTAAACTCAAATCATCGATATCCATTCTGTTCAACAACCGGTGTTTAAGTACAATTCAACAATTACACAAAGGACCCTACACTATTATACAATTACATTTTGGTCCTTCTACTATTTAAACACGTAACAGTTAGGGTTACTATTTATTTGGGTTTGGTGATGCGGGTTAGATGTTAATCGGTTTCGGGATACGGTTAATATACCGATTTGGGCTTTAAAGTCAGATTAATAAAACTAACTAGGCTGCAAAGTCAATGATTAATAAAGCTAGTTGCGCTAGCTGTGAAAATAAAAAGTAAACGGCTTTGTTTTTAATGTGTAAACAAACCACATCAAATTGAGTAATCATAAGCAATCGAATGGGATGATGTGAACACAAAGAAGAATTAATCGAATGATATTTTGTCTTGGGATTAAACTTGGTGTCTTGGATGATTTAAACACAAAGAAGAATGTCACGAATTGGTTGATGTGAAAAGTTAGAAGCAATTAAACTTGTCGTAGAACAACTATCGATTGGAGCCTTCAACCCCTGAAAAGTTTTCTTAAATAAAGTCACCGAATTTAAGGTGTGAACAATGCGAATATAATGGTTTCTTATAAGACACAACTTTATGATATATGAGAAATCACACAATTTATGTGATCGTTTTGATGTCGACGATTGAGAAAAAGAAACTAAACACAAATACACTATTTGTGACATTATTGACATTATTAAAAAGTAAAAACTTTAGTATATTTATCGGTTAATAAAATAATTTTTAATATTTAGTGGTTCTCATTTACATCAATTATACTATTGGGTAACCGCGCTTTGCGACGGAGGGTTAAAATTACTGGTTTGTACTTGTATTTCGTTAGTTTATCAATTGTTTTGTACTGAAAGGAATATAGTTTTACAACACATGGCGTACTGTATATGATTGCTAAACCCTCATGTTTCGACATAGTAATGTGGCTTATAATGTAATTTAACTTCAAAAGTCTCACACTACACAAACAAGATGACGAGTAAAGTGTTATATTTTAATAATTTATTGATGAATTTAAGCCGATACACAAAAGCCATCCACACTGACGACCTTACTATAAATAGAAATTATAAATCTCCGAATGTATTTAACCACAGTTTAAATATACCGAGTGTGTTATCCGATGTTTGGATTCCTCTAATAACCGTAAAAGACAATGAGTGAAGTAAAAAACTAAGACAAGAAATAAGTCAAGTCAAGGTACAAGAACACGGGTCGGATGTCAGATTTTAATTCCAATGTTTTGTGCCTCCGACATGTTTGGTTCAAACGTGGTTGTCGTAAACTAGGTAGAGGTGAGAATATTCCTGAGATAACATAAAAAGTATAATATACAATATATAAGTTTGTCGGAAATTTTTGATATCGAATATAATATGTAATCCCGTAGGGCAATAAGAATGTACTTTGTTTTAGTTGAACCAACTTCACGCGAGATGCGTAGATGACGTTTTTTCTGTATCATGGCTTTAAAAGTACGGACACGGTAAATATGATTTGTGTCATACAATACCATCTGTATTACGTGATCGCTGCGGACATGCATCGGTTGTTAGAGTTGTGCAATTGAATAACAGTTTGGAAACCACATTGTGGATATGGTGTTTTTGTATATAAATGAAGACTCACGTGGCATCCTGTAGGAATAATTCAAATTTTCCAAGACGTTGTATGTGTTCACCGGCTATTATTCTTCCTACAACATCTGTATCAGAAATACACAATTTGTATTTTGTTGTTTTTATGTATATAAATTTATTATCACACACAGAGGAAAAAATATGTATATTGATGTATGTGGTTGTGTATATATGATTACGTACCAATGATTAGTTTTAGATTCCTTTGTTCGTGCGTGAGTTCCCTAATAGAAGAAACGGATGGATACAACTTAAACCCCTTTGGTGTGTGACATTGTAATTGAATGAGTTTTGTTTGTTCCTCGATAATAATTCTGACATCCCCGTAAATCATTAAGTAGCTTTGATGTTTTGGATAGTCACGGTATTTGAAGTCTTCAATATGAATTTGATACAGCACAAACATTTTGTTTATCAAGTCTTTGTTATTGTATAAGTTTAGTAAATGGTGTGGGACGATGGGAGCCATTTTTCCTCTCTGTAGGAATGAAGTAGTTGCTATTATGTTTAACGTAGATATAAATTTAAGTTAAACGAATGAAGGGAAAGCACTTACGGTTAGATCAAGAAGGATAATATGTAATATGTCATCACTATCGACAGGAGTAATAAAGTCAACCCAAACAAATGCCACAGTGTACACAGTTCCACATTGTGTGAGAGTTGAGAAATCATCAACAGTGGGGTAGACATTATTTTTACTTAGGCCTAGCTGAAATTGAACACACGTGTCATTGGAGCACAAAAACCACCAAATAAGCTAGGACATAGTATGCAACGAAAATCCACATAACCAAGTTTGTTAATTATACTTAAATAAAATAGATTGTGGTAGGTTGACCCAAGAAGAAAGTGTTGAACTAAACATGTTCACAAAGTCAATCTCAAAAAGTCAATCATAAATTTAAGACCGTCCATTTAGACGTGCAAAATCCTATACTATTATGGTGCCCCATTTTGTATTGTTTTATGGGGACGTGAGAGTCTCGGTATAGACAACTACTTGTAGGGCTTGATAGTTTACCGAAGGATAGTAGCATTCCCCACCATTCTTAGTGGAATCTATTTCATTAGTATCTCCATAATTCGCGACCACAAGGAATCTGTCTGTGCTCATCACGTGTGTAATGGTGCACCTTAATAGTATAGGCATAACGGGTGGGAATACCTATTCCTTTGTCCATGTTTCACCTGTCATCATCCATAAATCCACTGACCAGAAAGGGAACCCATGAGTGACAAACATGGGAAGGTAGTTACGAACGACCGGTAAATTTCCATCGGCGTCTTCATCTGGGATTTCAGGGAGCTTATCTTCCTGAACTTCTCAGAGGCAACATCAAAACGCATCAAGACACTGGATTTCCCGAAAAGATTGTTGTACGGCGATAAAATATAAAACACCGTTGTTGAAAGTTTCGCTAGACCATTGATTTCACAAATCCTGTTTTGGCGTTTATTTAGCATACCAATTTTCCACCATGAAGTCAGGGTTGTTGAATAGTTATACAAACTTATTTTACCAAAGCTGCGCTTTACGTGTAGAAGCATGTAGTCAATTGGTGAACATATATAAAATGCAACATCATCAGACTAACTCTCGAATATACCTTAAGTTGTTGTGTTCGGTAGGTTTGTACGGGCTTGTGTTAGCGGGTACCAGAGAACCAACCTTTTGGAAGTGCACAAACAAATACATAGTAGGCCATTGAAAGTTGTGAGAATGCTTACGTCACATGAATGTGCGCTGCATGGGAGTGGAACCATGGTGTGTGACAGGCGTTTTGGGTGTGCTGAATTAATTGGAAACACTTTAGTTTTGTGCATGTCGATTACTATAATGCTTTGATTATCGGTTGCGGGGACGCGGGTGGCATGGGTTTTCCTAAATTTTTTGGTTGAGAGATTGGAGAGCCATTCTTTACAGAAAATCCTACATCGACCCACACACTTCGGTGGAAGCCTCACCAATATGATGTACACATGTATATCAGTATGTAGGTTATGAATTGAAGTGGTATGGCGCCCGTAGGCTGGTGTGCATTTTCCTTTTGCAGATTGAGCCATATTGTCCATCTGTAGTAATCAGTACATGACACAGTTATATATAAGTATATTGTAGATGAAGGTAAGTTATAGAGAAAAGTATCATTAAAAGATATCACAACCAATATAGGAATTGAATTATGTTTATGTTTAACTATAGTGAACGATTAGGTTTTTATTATGTGGTTTTGTTCAAACTGGGGAACACCACGAATTAAGTTTAGAAGTTAGTCACTAAGGTAGTTTGTTGTTTGCAATGCTGTTACTGTTTTGTTTATTGCGGCGACCTGATGTATTGTGTTGTGATGCTGGTTGGATTTGGGTTGGTAAGTAGGAGCATACGAAAAGTAGAACATAGCCATTCTGTTTATTTTATTCCGATTTGACCTGTCCAAATGCCAACTGTAATGTCATGTTGGAGATCATCAGTCTAGTAATATAAAACCAGACACTGTTTTAGTACGGTGATGGGGGTACGGTTTTCATTTTATTTCAAAGGGCTTGCATACTTAGATTATGTCATTGATGTATCTCGTCGACCACTATTCCTCCCAATAGTCAGTAGGTGGATTTGCAGTTTGGTTTGGGTTGAGAGGTGTAGATGCTTCATCCGGAGGTCCGTTTGGCTGCTCGGGTTCGCTTGCGTGAGCGGCGGCTGTTAGGTGCGTTGCTGAGGACGAAGGCGCTGCATCTGGCATTTGGCTTCTCAGGTTTGGGGTTTCACTGGTGTTTGTTGGCTTTGTTGTTGATACCAAAGAAAGTTTGAATTTATAAGCTTGATTCATACTTTTTTTTGTAGATGCATTTACCAAAATGTAATGATTGATGTTCATAAAGTACCTGAGATATGTGCCGGAGTCGTGTTTGTTCCATCCATGATTCTTGTTATATCGTTGTAGCATAGAGGTGCAGAAGTTAGTATGGTGTAGGTGATATAGAGGTGGAAACGATTGATGTAACAACGGTTGTGTAATATTTTATGCATAGTTCAATACATGTTAATAGCATCCGCTCGTTGTTTCAAACACGAGACATCGTGTAAATAAGTAATGGGCCTTATTTTGTGTTATGTGAAATGTTTTTTTTTTGTTTTTGCATATTATGTATATTAAGGTATGAACAAAAGTATGTATAATAATAGATGTAAAAGGTGAAAATTTGGGTGTTCTAGTGCGCCATATGAAGTGAATGAGGTAGCGTGTTCAAGAATGGGAGCATGTCGTCCTCTGAGAGGCAAAGAGGGATTCTTGGCAGGAGAACTCTTTTTCCGCTGTGTTCACCCATGGTTATTTCCGCGTTGATGACATTCACAAGGAAACCTCTTCATATCAGTCTGGTGCCATTGCATAGGCCATTTGACGGATCGTGTTTCGTAACAAGATAATTGGGCATCCAATTTTTAAGTGGAGTTTATGTGGTGGCAAGCCACTGATAGTTGGTGAGTTTAAGAATTCTGTCGGGTATATGTGGTGGATGTCATCTTCAGTTGTGTCAAAGCTGTAGTAAACCCTTTCTGGGCTGCGGATGATGTTGATCATGTAATCGTTGAGCTCGTCAACACTCTCATTCCTGGTTGTTAAGATTGCTCTAGAAGCAATGTAGTCGGAGGAGTGTGCATTTAAGTGGAGCAATGGGAAGACGGCGTTTATGAGGTCCTTGATAGAGTTTTCGTGTGTGGTGAACGTGATCGCCATCTCATCGGGGATTCAGATAAAGTTTCTGTCCGTAGATACCTCGGTACCATCGCCAACTCGTAGAAGGAATTCAGAGAACCGTTTATCAGTAAGTGCTCTCATATTTAGCGATAGTCATAGTTTATCAGTATAAGACGAAAGATGTGACATGCGAAAATTGGCGTCTAACATGTGTGCTCGTGTGCCACGCCTCACAACGGGTAACACTTGTCTGAAGTCGCCTCCCATTAGCATTATTTTTTCGCCAAATGGTAGTCTACTCCCCGTAGCGTCTTGCATCATGCGATCTAGTGCTTCTATCGCTTGGCGTTTCGCTATAAATGCTTCATCCCAGATGATTAGCGTGGCTAACCGGATTATTTCAGCGGCCCTACTCTATTTTTTAAAGCTGCACATGGAGTTATTATCTAGAATTATTGGGATCTTGAATCTTGAATACGCGGTTCTACCTCCTGGCATGTTATTTGCAGCAACGCCTGAGGAGGCTGTTGCGAGGGCAATCAGGCCACGCGGACAAACCTCAGCGAGCAATGCCTTGTACAAGAACGTTTTCCCAGTTCCACTTGTCCCGTCTATGAAGAAGACTCCCGACAGATCCCGGTCGATGTGGGCCATTATCTTGTCGAACACTGTTTTTTGGTTGGAGTTGAGGGAGTATTTGGCGTCTAGGTGGGTTGGGTCCACCATGATGTTGTACTCTTCTTGTAGGTCACGCTGTACCGTGGTTGGTACGTTTAGTTGGTGGGATATGCATGGAAGGTTGAAGTCATCTAGTCTTTTACCCATTGATTGCAGGAACGTGCCGATTTCAACCAGAACCATATTTTGTACATGGGAGTTGTTTTGTGTCTGTCAACGGTAGTCTTCGGAGAGGTCTTCAAAATGGGTAGCCCAGATTCTTTGAACACCGCCCGGTTCGTAGAAAAGCAATATGGTTGCAAACAACCTACGAAGGGCCTTGGGCAAGTTAAATATGGTTTTTCCTTTAGACACTGAGATAGACTGTCGTCGTTTTCGATTAATCCCATTTAAAGGGCGGCATTGGGGAATGTTATGTGATGGAGACCGTTAACTGTTCTAAGGTGCTAAAATGAAGTAGGCCCCCTAATATGTGTTAAAAGGAGGCGTAAGTAGTACCTTTCGCGTTTTTTCGGGTTTGCAGAGACAATTCATCCTCTTTGTGTTTTCTGCCGACGGTGATTCCACCGCCTTGATGTTCCATTCCACGTGAAGTACTTTGGGAAGTCTTTGTACAAATACTCCCTTAATGTTATGTCTGTTCTATTTATTTCAAATAAGGCGGTGAGCATTGTTTTTTTTTATCTCTTTCCCTTTCTACAATTTCGGACATTGTATCGTGGTCTGTAAATATGATCGTGTGATTCCTTGGTAGGTGTAGTTGTAACGCCAAAACTGGGGTGGATTTGGGAACGGGTAAAAGGGAAGATACGCCACAATGCCTCTGCGGTGACACGTACCATGCATCTTGAAATCGTTTGATTTCATTGATAACTAACTTGTTTATCATGCCCTTTGTATACATATTTGAATAGGTATTTGACCGATTTGAGGATCGAGCATATCTCTACATTTATATGGCAGTTGAATATCATGAGCAGGGTTGGGTTATAAGGGACAACCCTTCTATTGTCAAGTGTTTTGCCTCTAACGTGTGCTTGTACCGTGTTATTTCTTCTTCAATACAATGGATATGCTTCATCCCAGCGGGTTGTATGTTCTTTGAATTGCTTTGGGTAGCGAAACCTGCATTTTTTTGGATCACCTTGCATGTTGTGGCTGCTTATTCGCAGGTGATCGCAAGGTCCATGGAGCATATGTACTACGACAAGGGCGTGTAAGCTTGGTAGCGTTTGAATGCTAGGGATTTCGGCCGACACGAACCTGTCATATTGGTCTGGGGTACTGATTTTGTGTTGGGGGTGCGTTATCATAAGGAAATGTGCATTATCATAAAGAAATGTGCATGGGGCAAGCCACATTTTTGAAACTCGATGACATGGACGTGTGCCCTGATTTCTATATGAGGTGTTTTTTGAATAGTTGTTCTTTCAGATCCTCCAGTTTAGCATGAAACACATGGGAAACTAGATCTGGACGGTCTTGGGCCGACTGGCCGGCCGTTAAATTTGTTACTATCTCAGGCAAACGCGGGTTACATGTCATTTTCAGGAAAAAATCTGGCTTGCCATCATCCTAAACTAAGGTCATCGCATCCAGGAACTTGCGCCTCATGTCGCGAGGTCCACCGAAGAAAGAAGTGGGCAGCACAATTCGCTTGCCGAGTCTATCTGGATGTACCTCCCCAGCGTTTACACAATCTACACATCTCTGGTATAAATCCGCCCTTATCCTAGGTTGGTTTCGTTGACAGAAATGTAAGCGGGACGTCTCTAGTTTGATGTATATGTCCACTACAAACTGTTGTAGTGGTCTGCCATCCATTAGGATGGCGTTTTCTGTTGGACGAGTTTGGAATTTGTAGCAGTAGTACTCTCGCATAGTAATTGTGGCCCTATTTTTTTGGCGGTTGACTCTACGTAAAGTGTGGTTAAAGAAGTTAGGGATAGTTTAGAAATAACACAAGTAGTGTTTTGAGTAAAGTGCGTACGTAAGAGTGGGGGTGGGATATGATATTACCTTCCGTGTCGTTGTCCATAGGGTCGACGTTTGTCTAATGTTGAGTACTGTGTACTCCTTGGCGGGGTATGCTAGGATGCCACCCCGACTCGCCATTAGGGAAGAACAAAGGGTATGACAGTGGGTCGTAGCAACCAAAGTATGGTTTAATAGTATGTGGGTAGCATCTCTGACTTTTCATAAAATGCTAGGACTAGTTAGTGATACATGAAACCACCCCTTACATCCCAACATATCTCAAACATCACATTATACTTCAAACAATTCAATTTGGTACAGTAGTATGTTAATTAGTGCTTTCACATCTAAACCTCCTTTTACTATGTACCGTCCACTACCGACAACCATGTCTAATATAACCTTAATCTTTATTTTAAATGACTAACATATTTATTTCATCATATAAAACATTTTTCATGAACAAAACTTTCCTTAAATAAACACAGGAATTCAAAAAACGATCAAATTGCCCTTATACGAACCGTTTGGACCATCCATGGGTCAAGACGACCCAATACCCTTACCCACTTAACCATTTGCGAAACCCAAGCCCCAACCCACATGAAAATTTTGGCCTCCTCCCCCTTTTACACCCCTTGAAACCCTAGAACTTGTTCTCAAAATCTTTCCATACTTCAACCCCTTAACCTACAACTATAAATACAAGGCTTAATTCCCTCATTCTTTTCACACTTTGCTACAAACTTTACTAGCCAAATCTCTGCCCTAATTCCCTACAAAATTCGTGAGCCACCCTCCTCCATCCATGAAGAAATCACAACAACAAGGTAAGCTAGTTCGTCTTTCGTTCTTTCATCTTTGTCTAGACAGAATGCTTGTGTCGACTTCGAATGGACATATCTTGGTCATTCCTTAACCAAAAAGGTTGATTATTGAGTCTTTCTTTCCAAAAAATCTAACCTCATAATTTTTGGACAAGTTAAGTCATCCAAACATATTTTAGAAAACTAAAGGTCTAATCTGATTTCTTAACGGAATAATTGTGCTGATTTTGCGAGACCATATCTTCTAATCTACTAATCCAATTTTGTTCTACTTTTTTTAAATTAAAGATACTGGAATCCTCTTTAAAACCATATAAGATTGACACCCTAATTCGTAGTGTAACTCTCTGAATTAACAAAACAAGGCAGTAAGGTCAATTATGTACCTCTGATCTTGTGTCACGTTTTTGGCAATGATCAAATACCTAAATTAAAAATCTTTGTAAATAGGAAATGTTAATAACATCCTAAATTAGGTTTCTGGAGATTATGAGAATTTTATAAAAATATTTACTATACTAAAAATGCAATTAAAGTCGGGTATTCAAATGTGTTAACAACCTAATCTTGAAAACTTAATCCTAAACCCTAATTATTGAAAGCCTTTCTTAAAAACAATTTTAATCCTTAATATAAGGTGTTGCATGCATTAGAATCCTATCCAAACCTATGATGTACGTATATGACAAATGAACAGTTCTGGCTAGGAAAGACGCGGTAATCAAAACGAGTCCTTTGTGACCGACCCTCTTTCCTGAGAATCTTTTCATTGTATGTAGTACTCTAAGAGGATTATCATATTCTATTATGCAACCACCTATCCCCCTTCGTCGTTCGCATTCAAACTTCCTCTTTGCGTAAGCAATAATTCCTTTTTTTTCTACTTTTATCTTTGGGGGTGGAAACATGTAATCATACAACAAACCTTTTTCATACAATTCAACTATAACAAATAGTTTCATTTATGCATGTTACTTTAAACTATGGATATATGACACATCATTTGTTATCATTATCAATATCGATCGGTAGTACGATTATAGGCCTATAGATCAGAATCTGACACATACATCAATTGGGCAACCATGAGGGTTAAGCCGAACTATCATCATTGGAACGATCATGTGAGACGTTTACATAATGTGCTATATGGCTATGTTGTTATGAATAGTACACGTGCAAACTTTATCTTATCATGCTACTTAAAACCTATGAATCTCACCAACTCTCGTAGTTGACTCATTTTCTACATGTTTTCTGGTACAAAGATTAAGCTAGGATCTTGGATTGTCACCATAGGACGCATGTGGCCTTAGAGACGAACAAAAATAAAATCTATTTAGTTGTTTGTAAATTTCAATTCAAACTATGTAACGAAATATTTGATAATAATAATATTTTAGTGATTCTTTATGCCTTGTGTTTCTCGTTACTCAATTTCTTCGAACTACCGTGATTCCGCCTTTGGCGGGGGTGTGATAGTTGAGACCTACCATACATGACAATGCTTCTTTGAAGGCCATAATGTTATCATTTCCTTCTATCCAAATACTAGCAATCTCGGATGTTGTGGGCCGGTTGTATACACGTTGGTCCAGTTCAACTGATGCATTTAAACTGACCCTATAAAAATACATATTTGGCCATTGTAGCCGGTGGTTTAGCTCTGTGTCGGGGTCATAAAAATACACCTGTAAGTACCTAGGTGTCCCGTCACACGAAACAAGTTGGTCGGCGTTATGGTATATTCCCTTATGTGCACGGAAGGTGTATACACCGACTTTCATGTTGCTGTCCGTCTCGTCTAATGAAACACCCATTGGCGTGTAAGCGCGGATGTTTTCCCTAAAAACCTTGCCAATGTCATGTTAGGATGTGAAAAGGAAGTGCAATTCCGGCGGGATTGTGGTATTTTCCAATACTGTTTCCCGTTCATGCAACATAATGTAGCAAATTCAAAAGGAAAAAGCTTAGTGCCACAGTGAGGACACGGGATCGTTCCTTTAGGAGGCGTTGGGTTGTCGGTGTGCCCTCACGTTCGAAGTTGTATAAATCCCCGTTTGTGTTTGATGCCTCACCGGATGCGGCAGCATAAAGGCCTGGAAAGGAAGGGAATGAAATGTGGTGAGTACGAGGGCATTGTACGTAAAATGAAAGAGAGTATACCCTGTTATGTAAATAGTAACCTTGTGGAATCCCGGGTATGGTGTCATCCATTTACCGAGGAGTCAACATAAATGTTGATGGAACATGAGCGGTGGTCTCGGGCACACTGGTGCTACACCATTTCTTAGCAACCTTATGTGTAGCATAATATCTTCTGTTACGCTCCCTCCGTCGTTCAAGTGAGGAAGACGGATCTCCACGACCTCTCTTATGCCTGCTGGGTATTTCGATTGGTGGCGTATAAGGTGATGCAGATGCTGAGATTCCTGTACGTGAAGACCAAGTCATTAATGAAAGGTACACTACAGGAGAGTAGATCATGTTATGTAAATAGTAACCTTGTGGAATTTCGGGTATGGTGGTATCCATTTGCAAAGGATTAGCTGCAAATGTTGATGGAACAGGTTTGGTGGCCTCGGACACGCTGGCGCCACACGATTTCTTAGCAGCCTTACGTGCACCATAATATCTTCTGTTACGCTCTCTACGTAGTTCAAGTAAGGTATTAATTTCCCTACGTAGTTCAAGCGAGGCAGCCGATCGACACAGCCTCTCTTATGGCCATGTGGCATTTTGATGGGTGGTGTATAAGGTGATTTAGATGATGATTTTCCTCTATGTGAAGGTAAACATTTTTTATAGACGTAGAATATATCAATTATTGGGATGAGGGACAAAATGTTAAAACTTGCGTACCGCAAGACATGACAATAACGTTTTTAATTCCAATCAACGTGTTGGTTGGCCACACAAAATTTTTCGTCAAATAAAAGCGCGTACATTAAACATAAAATGTAAAGTACATCATATTGATGGTGACACAACGGTCTCCAAGAAAACTGCGCATACATGGTCGCGATTCCCGCTGACGCTCTGGGAACATTCTAGGTGTTCCATATCTGTAATGATTTCAAAAAGCATCATTGAGTCACTCATCACAAACCATTTCCCATTTGTCATGTAGTGTGTAATGGAGCACGGTATAGAAAGTGGTATAGGATGGATCGGAGGACGTTAGTAGGCATTGACCCATTCTTCTCCTCTTAGGACCCACAGTTCGAGGGTCATCCCATACAGGCCAGTTATAACAATCATGTGAAGGTCGTTTCAAACACTAACCAAGTCGGTCATGAAAACGCCCGCCCATTAGACCAATGGAAAGGTTAGCTATGTAAAATGTTCTGAGATGATATCAAATACAATGACTACAATTTTACCTTGGACCCAAGACTCACAAACCATGTAGTACCGAGTTTTCCCACATTGAGTTCCAGATGACCAATGGAAATTAGGTGCGTAGCGTTTTCCCGGCATATATGATAAGGAGAACGAAAGAATTTAGAATAGATGTAAGTGATATGCAAGACAATTGAAGAAAATGGCTCAAACCGCCAGAACGTGGGTAGCCAAAAGGAAAAATTTTTAGATACATACCGAGATGTGACATGCAGTAGAAAAGTTAAAACATTACGATATAGGATAGGATTGAACGTGAATTCGGTGTATTGGCTGTAACATTTTTGCGTCCATTTAGCACTGTTTTGTATAATTTTAATACAACTTAGTTGTTCAGTTAAAGATTCAATGTTGTTGTTGACACATGTACTGGGGCAACGATACTTTTCATGCACCAAGTTTGTCAATATTAGCTTTTATTTTGTTCTTTATTCATACAAGCAGAGAGTTTAGTGGGTAGTATGTACACAGCCGAGTTGTAGAACATGGTTTGTTAAAACAAAGTTAGACACAGAAAAGATTAAAGTATACCGTGTAGAGTAGCAGTAAACGTTAATTCGATGCATTTAGCCAAAGAATCTTGTAACCATTTTCCATGGCTTGGTGTAATTTTAACATTGTTAAGATGTGCACTTAAAAGAGCGTGATCAAATATAATGCCTAAATATTTTAAAGCAGGTACGTAAAAGAAAGTTAGAAAACCAATCTAATAACCCGTCCGAACAGGGGTAGGACAAAGACAAACCATTCATGTACATAGTGAAACACGACAAGCAGTAGCATAGTAGTAACATAACAATGCATGGTAGGTAAACCAGGTACGGTAAACATGATGTTTGAAGTAAATCAAATAGCCGGCGAGACAATCGTCTGAATGAAATTGGCCCCTATATGCCCGCGAAACCAACTTACTGGGTAGAAAAGATTCTAATGGGTTGTTATCCACTGGGATTTCATAAAGTTTCCTTGAGCCAGTCATAACAAACCACCTCCCATTTGTCATGTAGTGTGTAATGGATAGCCACAATAATAACGGTATGGGGGGATTGGAGGAGCGGAGAAGATGCTCACCCAACGGTCCTCTTGTAGGCCCAAAGTTCGAGTGACATATCCTGCAGGCCAGTCGTAAGAACCATGTGAAGGGTGTTTCGTACTTTTATCAAAATGCCTTGGAAAATGCATGCTGATGGGACAGGAGGGAAGCTTATCTCTCTAACCTGCTCCGTGCAGGTATCAAATCCAAGCACAACGTTTCTACCGACAAACCAGCACTCGCAAACAGCGAAGTACAAAGTGTCGCCACATACAGTCCCCGGCAGTAGAAAGTGCGTTTTACGTATTCAAGATTTGTTGCGAAGGGTAATTTCCTCGAAGATCCTAAGCGTCTGGAGTAGATACATGCTGCAATTTCGTTTGATCTTCGTGTTACATGTAGTACGTTGTAGTCGTTGGAGCGGCCATTGTATAAGCCCACTATATCAGCAATGTCTTCATACCTGCCGTGGCCATCAGAGGTGGATAGATGTCTGTATGCGGTTGTTGTTGGGTTCCAAAGGACCAACTCATTGGTCTTATGCAAGAAACACAAAGTAGACTATCCAAATGTGCTAGCACCGCTACATCTTTAACCCCAACTTGGAATGGGAAGGGAATGATAGTTTTCGAAGTGCATTGGATAAACAAAGCAATTGGAGTCATGAATTAGCAAGGTTCTTTGGTTACATGGAATTGATGAGCGGCAACAGTGAGCTCTTTCAAACTCTTGTGTCGATAGCAACGAACGCCATTGCTTGCAGACACTCTTACATTTGACAACATCCTTGGGCGTGAGCCGTGTTAATATGCACAAAATGATCACCTCAACAGGTAAGTACGCCATGGTGAAGTCAAGTCCTGTAAATGCGCATGTAAATGCAAGTTGTGAAGAACACGGGTGGGAGCTTAATGGTTATTTAAACATAAGTCATGAAAAATAAAATAATTACAACTTTAGTTACCACCTGACCAATGTAAGGAGGTCGTAGGTACAACAAATACATGAATGTACACGCAGAATGGTACATAAGATGGTTGTTTTGTATCAAATGGGGTTGGCTGACAGTCTGGCACAAAGGAAAAGTGATATTGAACCACTGTGTGGATGTAGAGTAGAGGATGTAATTGTTTCACCATCAGTTCTAAGTCGAAATTGTTGGGCCCGGTTATTGGGATAGACCAGTAAATAAAGAAGCGGAGGGAATGCTCATTGTGAGACTTGGCTCACAAACATAGGATCGATGGTTAGGTTGATCAGGCATAAGTAAAGCTGGCAAACGGTATCAATTGGCATATAAACAAAGAAATCTTGAACAAAGCAATGAATAACAAATTTTACCACCTCTAACCTTAAAAGTTTGAAAATCTAAAGCTTGATTAAGGTTAGTTATAAATGGTATATTGATAGAAACCTTACTCTTGGCAGAACAAGAGTCAAGAACCATTGTTCAATGGTTCATGGGCGGCTCGACCATTTTATGCAAAGCAAAAATTCCTACCACATATAATTTTACCTTACAATAGAGAGGGTTAAGAACCCCGTAGAATTCAGTTGTATAAAATTCAGTACCTACAAAAACAACACAACAAAGAGATTTGTATAGATTAATAAGGTGGTGATTACAAAGTAAACCCCGTACAATTGGTTGATTGCAATATAACATTACATCACAATAAATCAATTAAACAATAAAATAAAATATATATCTAACATAACAAGCACATACTTTATGCAAATGTGTAAAAACCAGTCCACATTAAAGTCACTGAAATGCCTATTGCTTCATCAGAAATCATTAGAATAAGACAGTCATCATGCATAACGAACAAAATATTTCTAGAACTAAATTATTTTAAGAATAATAAGCAACAGAAAAAATCCATTATGTGGCTTAGAGGTGGTTCGAACCCACTACCACAAAATCATAAATGCCATAATCAAGTGTTTACAACCTGCTAAATTGCTACTTTTTTTTAATAATTTGGATCCATCCTCTTCTAATGATGATTTTGTCATCATATTTTATATATAAATAGTTTATGAAATTAAAAAAAGAACAAACAGAACTGTGGGTGACGCAACCATACCCGTTTTAACCCGTCCTAAAAAGTTACTCATCTTGACCCAAACTTGTTACCTAACCACCACACATTATGTCTTGTAACGTTTTAGGATAGCAAAGCACTCAGCTAACCCCATAAATTTCAACACATTTGCATACAACAAATTACAAAGAAAATGAACAAAAGCAATTATTCATTCTTGGAACATACAATCTTGGTATTTTCAAAAGACTTAAATGCACAAAATAGCAACATATTTTAGGCCAATTCCCATTATGTATGGCTGATTTACCTTAATACCATTTGTGTCCATCTTATGCAAGGTACATTTTTTGTCCATTTTAGGCATCATAATTGATTTTCTGAATGCTAATATGATCTGATCTAAAGTATGTTGTTACTAAAAATGACAAAAGAAAAAAAAACATTGGCTGAAATAGGGAAAAAAATTAAATATGTTTCTATTTTGCATAAAGAGGGATACATATATCCATAATGAACCGTTGAATGTTAAAAAAACATAAGAAAAACAATCCAACCAATGAAAATTTTGTGTTTTTAACATGCATGATGCATATGATCAATGAGTATGTGGACGATAACGCCACTTCCAACTGTAACGCAGTAAAAGAAATGCACCACTGTAGTAAAAGAAATGCAGAATTGCAATAAAAAAAAATACATATTTGCAGTTAAAGAATGCAGCCGTCAATCGAAAGGTGTTGAGAAATGCAGATTTCCGGTACTTAGATTCCTAATGCAGTAAAAAGTTAAGAGTTAATTGCACAAATGGACCCTAATAAACACTACCAATACTTACAATCCTAATGCAGTAAATAAAATGCAGATTTCCAGTTAAGAATACAGATTTGCAGTAAAAAATGCAGTAAAGAGGGCTGACTTGAAGTAAAAAAAATGCAGAAAAAATCAATTGTTTTCAAAGCGCCATGCAGAGAAATGCACGGAACATGCTGAAGCCAAACACCCAAGAAACCCCACCAAAATCAAACCAAATTATCCCCTAAAACCCAATTTACAAAATTAAACAACAATTTAAACAGAATGATTTAAGGTTTTCTAGGGAACAGATAATATAAAGTTCAGTTTAGTTATAAACTGTGTACTGCCATTGCTTGAAAGCAGGGCTAAAAAATTTCAAATACGCAAAGATTCAAAGCAACCAAAAAGGAAACATGACATATTTGGTAGAAATTTGAGAATGGCACCTGAGAAAGCAGATATCCCGTCTCACTTGTATGCTCCTGCGACTGTATGAAAGCAAAATAAGCAACTCATAATCCCATTCACTGATCAGTTTAAATACTTGGTGCACACAAAAACCATAACAATTGTGAAATCACACAAAATGGCTGCTACTTTCAAAAAAATATACTCAACAAATGCAATTCCTAATCTGCTGAGGTTATAACCTCATAATTGAAATTGTAACTCACAAAATATACTCACAAAATTGAAATTGAAATTGAAATTGTAACATCAAAAAACTATACTCACAAAATTAAAATTGTAACCTACCAAAACAGAAAGCGAATTGTAACAACAGTATGTTACAAATTGTTGAGGTAACCAATAAGTATACTGTTGGAATCCTCGTACCAGTCTTTTAAAACAAAATAATATTTAAACGTTTTAAATAAATAAATCAGATTTATACAGCGTAAACAGTTAGTAAGAATAACAGTTCTAAACTGGGATCATGCCAGTGATCCCATTACACGCGCATAGACAATAAACTAAATCCAGCCATAGGGTGTTTCAGGTTATACCTTCAACGATTAACCAAACGAAAGACACCTTGGTTCAACGAGCGTTACGCTAGTTGACAGTTCACAAAAACCTGCAACAAATCGTCTCACGTTTGCGCAAGAGGGAACCCGACGGCGGCGGCAAAGGTGGTTTCCGATCCACAAACGGCGGTAGCGGCGGCGGTCTGGTGGTGGTGGAGTCACACGAAACCGAGAGGGGAAGGGGGAAGGGATTTCACAAACTAGGATGGCGGCTAGATTAGTGATTAGGGTTTGGGATTAAGGATATATTTATAATCTTTAATCTTACAATCCACACCCCTAGGGTATTAACTGATAATTCCCGGCAGTAAAACTGATAATCACTTTTAATCCTTTGCGTTTACTAATTACGAATAATCAGTAAAATTAATCCTTTTAATTTTTAAAACTTCAATAGTAAATCCCTCCGAATATAATTATTTCTGTAAATAATTAATCACCGAATAAACCGAATAAATATTTCTCTAAATATTTATTTGCAGTTTAATAAAATGTCTTTCGTGAACTATAATATTTAACAATTAAATATTATCAATTTGCTCGTTGCCCAAAGTGTATCTTTTTGGATCGTACCTCGATAGTAACGTTAACTTAATTGATGATCGGACATACCATATCCAACAAACTCCCACTTGGATGATTAATCAATTAATCGTTTCAACGTACACAGTGGTGGACACCTAGCTGCATCTCAGTGCCCCTGGCAAGGTATGACATATTACAATCGTCAAACTATTTCCTTGTGTACAAGTAACTCTTACTTTACCAAGTGTAACAGTCATGGAAAACATATCTATGTATCTTTTCTGTTTAGGGCATCCATTTGAACATGAGACATTGATACAAGTCATTTGTCATATATTGTTCTTGTTCTCATTACAAATTCAAAGTGGTCTAAACAAACTACTCTTAGTTTGAGCATGGACATGCGTTTTACACCAGTTCGAATCAACGAGGGCGCCAGAATGTCCAACTCATGTTTAAAGGAAAACATAATTCCTTTGGTCACTTACAACTCCCACTTAATTTCAGATTTATTCCTAATCATACCCTTATTACTGCCTTTTAAGGAACAACGTTAGATATGATCAAAGAACAAACTTCAGTCAAAGTTAGTTCTAATATGTGCCTTGGGTAGAGGATCGATAGATCTTACCATATTCAAAACATCTCAAGACCTTGATCCATGAAGATAGTTTTGAAACGAGTGACGTCCAATATTCATTCTCTAATGAACATCTGTGAATATGATATCCAACTACATAGACTTTCATTCATAATGCTCCCAGCTTTCAACCCTAGAAATTCCCTCTCTACCTTCTCAATCTCATTCCTCGGACAGAAATTCTTGATCACTAAAGCCTTCAAATCATTCCACATCATTGCCTCAACAGCCTAGTCTCCCTTAGCCTGACGCACACCTTCTCACCAATGAGATGCTTCCTCCCTCAAGGAGTTAGCAGAAAATTTCACAATCTGATCCGTTCGGCATTCGCTCAGGCGGATGGGGGCTTCCATTCGGATCACCCATTCAAAACTAGCCACCTTGTCTTTCTTACCGGTCAGAACCGGCGGGTCATATGCTTTGAAAGACTTATAGTCTCAACCGCGAGTAAGCGGTGCGTTGACTGCCTCAACGATCGGGGCATCAGTTTTCGGGTTAGACCCGCCTACCCCACTAACCTTCTTCAATGCTCCAGCCAACAAGTTTGTCAAAGAAGACTTCATCAACTCAGTAAATTCTCGAGCCAGAGGTGATGCCAGGGCCGCTTTCACCTCTGGCTCGAAGGTAAAATATTGTTCTACAACGGGAGTCCGTTCAGTTTCGTGCACACTGTTTTTCGGCTCCGTGTGAACACTTCCCTCTTCGCTGTACTCCTGACGAGTAGGAGTCCTACCTCGACCACCGGTACAGCCCCCACCACGCCTCCTGCCTCTTCGTCACGCCATTTCGTTCTAGAAGACAAGGGATCCAATGTCATCATTCTAGTTAACAAATAGAATTCCAACAAGTATTGTAAGATGTTAATATACATTGGCCATCTGCAATTAACCATTACACTACCTCTTGACTTCCATTTGACCACCTTTATGATTCTATGAGAACACAAGTCCTAACCTAACACTTTCTAAGGCATACTATATACGTATATATACTACCTTCATACATGATGCTGTGGCTCTAGTTACCCGTACTGGCATCCGCTATCGGTCCCATTCATAGTTTAAGTTCTGACACTAGGAGTGTCCAAATCTCTCAAACTATTGCTCTGATACCAACTTGTAATGCCCCAAACCCGGGAGGCCTTACGTGTTGGAATTACACATTCATAATCAGTTCTTAAACTTGAATATCAAATAAAGCAGCGGAATAATTCATTTTCATACATAATTAAAACTTGTTCAACATACGGAAGCGTAAACATTGTCTCAAATGTAACATAACATAAGCAAAAGTCATAACGGGATACCAGTCTTCATATCATCCGGGTAACTCTTCTCGCCGCCCAGCATCACCGTCCATTCTCATAATCTGTCCTTAACTTGAATGTGCATATTAAAAAGTCACCTACACTGGTGAGTTATAGCTTTAACATAAAACATTAACTTCAAATATTTGCCAAAAACATAACATTCACAATTCATTTAATAAAAGCATACGAAAATATGCAATAACATAACATAACCCATAAGTCAACGAACACATCGAATGTGCGCTTTCTCGTAACCATCAAATTCCATACTTCACATACCAGCGAAGAAACCTAAGGCTCGTTACCTTTAGGCCATCTGTCACTTAGGTCTCCTAAGGCTCATTACCTATAGGAAGACCCATCATACATACAAATGGGGAAACCTAAGGCTCATTACCATAAAGGCCCCTATAAAGGTAATGCCCATAACATACATCACATACCCATAACTTCAATTGTCGTAGGAATCATGGCAGATTCGTTCATTTGTGACTTCTTTAAACATTCACTTCCTTAACTTCAAAACTTCAGTTAAAGCATTCGTACGTTTTATTAAAAATCATTCGTAAACACTTCGTAAACCTCTTTTGGCAAAATATTTCATAAGCACATCTTTCATAACCTTTCCTTTCAAAACATCGTTCATAAACATCGTTTCATAAAACGTCACAAACATCATTCATAAACATTGTTTTATAAAACCGTCACATCGTTACGTATGCAGACGAGCCCAAAACATTATTTAAAACATTTAAAGAAGGGCTTCTAAAACTCAGCTGATAAGCTACTCGTGGTTGTCCTAACGAAAGTACAACAGCGTCACACACAATCTGAATTGATTAATTAAAATACACATCAGACCCCACCTCAACTCTAATGGTTTAAACCCTTCTGTCGTAGGCGAACTTAGGGCAAAGTTCTCCCAATAGAACCAAGTGAACATAACAAGCGAACTTACCTAGTTCGCTTTAACCAAAACTTCAGCGAACATACCAAGCGAGTTTGATCAAGTTCGCCAGCCATAGAATGCCAGCGAACTTGACAAGTTTGCCTGCGAGGGCTATCAACTTCCCAAAACCCTATGTTTTGAATGTTAATGGCGGCTCGATCTGATTACGTTCAAGATACTAACTTTTTACGTTCAAAACTTGTAGTTTTCTTTCCTGATCACAGACTTATGATCCTTTTCTCATTTGGTTCATAAAAACCCAACCTTTTACGAAAAATACCCGAAAACCCAACTTAAACAAAAACTTAGATTTAGGTCGATCCGTTACCTGTCACGAGCTTCTGATTCGGAGGTTTTGCTCACAAGCAGTAAAGGAACAAGATGCTAGCTTCTCGGGCCGATACGTCAACTTTCTCTCTCTACGGTTTTCTCTCTCTAAGATTTGCAAATGATAGAAAGAATGAGGCATTTGACTATTTAAGGGAGGGGACCCCCCCTCAAGTTCCCCACCGTCACCCCAAGTTCGCCGGCCCCGGCCCCGGCCCGACCCGTGAGCGTTGTTCATTCCGTTTCTCGCACGTCGAACCCCGTTTATTCTTTTCGCCTTATTATTGGGATATTACAAGTCTAACCCCCCTACAATAGGTTTCGTCCTCGAAACCTGTTATAAATCAAATTATTCAGGGTACGACTCCCTCATTTCCGTCTCTGTCTCCCAAGTGGCTTCAGAACCCTTCGTGTGTTTCCACTTTATCTTAACGAATTGGATGACTTTATTACGTAAGTGTTTCTCCTTTCGATCTATGATGGCCATGAGTTCTTCGATGTAGTTAAGGTTGTTGTCTACCTCGATGTCCGTAAATGGTACGTGAGCCGATTCATCCGCCAAACACATTCGCCAGTGCGATTGATGGAACGTAGGATGAATCCACTTAACTCATCAGGAAACTCCAACCGGTAAGCAACCTCATCAACCCGTGACAATATCCTGAATGGTCCGACGAACCTCAGACTTAACTTTCCTCTCTTTCTGAATCGTATGATTCCCTTCCATGGTAACACTTTCAACATTACTCTGTCCCCAACATCAAACTCAATAGGCCTTCGCCGTTTATCCGCATAGGTTTTCTGACGATCTTGGGCGACCTTCATTCGTGCCTTGATCTGCTCAAACATTTCTGATGTCTCTCTAACAACTTTGAGACTTCCTAATTCCTTCTGTCCAATCTCACCCCAATAGACTGGGGTCCTGCACCTCCTCCCATACAACATCTCGTAAGGTGGCATGCCTATCATCGTGTGATAACTGTTGTTGTAGGAGAATTCGGCTAACAGAAGATGGCTGTCCCAACTACCACCGAAGTCTATAATACAAGCATGGAGCATGTCCTCCAATGTTTGAATGGTCCTTTCGGACTGACCATCCATATGCGGGTGGTATGCCGTACTGATATTAAGTCTCGTGCCCATCGCCTCGTGAAATCTTTTCCAGAACCTCGATGTGAATCGTGTGTCCCGATCAGATACAATCGTCAAAGGCATTCTGTGTCGTGCTACTACTTCATTGATGAATACTTCTGCTAACCTTTCCGACAAGAACGTCTCGCGAATAGGTAGGAAATGAGCACTCTTCGTCAAACGGTCCACAATTACCCAAATGGTGTCATGACCTTTAGCTGTATGACGTAGCTTGGTTATGATGTCCATTGTAATGTGTTCCCACTTCCATTCCAGTATATCAAGAGGTTGAATCTTCCCATATAGTTTTTGGTGTTCGGCCTTTACTTGTGAGTAAGTCAAGCACTTGCTTACGTATTTCGTCACCTCATGTTTCATTCCAGTCCACCAGTAATCCTTCCTCAGATATTGGTACATTTTATTGGTAAAAGGATGGATAGAGTAACGAGACTTATGAGCCTCATCTAATATTTTGGTTCTAAGCTCGCCACCCATAGGTATCCATACCCGTCCAAAACGTGTTCTAAAACCAAAGGTGTTATATTCCAACTTGTCATGTTGGCCAACCATTCTCACTTTCTTTATGTTCTCTTCTTTAAGTGCCTCATCTTGTTCCCTTTCAATTTCCCTCATCACATCCGGTGTTACCACCAATTGGCAAGCTTTCATTCTAATAGGAGATGGTACGTCCTTTCGGGTTAGAGCGCCGACCACCACATTCGTCTTTCTCGGATGATATATGATTTCACAGTCGTAATCTTTCAAAAGTTCCAACCATCGCCTCTGCCTCATATTCAGCTCCTTTTGTTCGAAGAAGTACTTCAAACTTTTGTGATTGGAGTATATGGTAAAATTTACCCCATAAAGGTAGTGCCTGCAGATTTTTAATGCAAATACGACAACATCGAGTTCCAAATCATGAGTCGGATAATTGACTTCGTAAACCTTTAACTGTCATGATGCATACGCGATCACTCTCCCACGTTGCATTAGTACGCATCCCAATCCCTGACCCGAAGCATCAGAGTACACCACCAAGTCTTCATTGCCCTCGGGGAGGACCAAGACAGTAGCTTGGGTTAGCTTCTCCTTTAGTTCCTTAAACGCCTCTTCCTGGGTCAAACCCCATTCGTACTTTACCTCCTTCCATGTTAGCTTTGTCAACGACGAAGCTATCTTCAAGAAATCCTAGACGAATCTCCGATAGTAGCCTGCCAATCCTAAGAAACTGCGAACCTTGGTTGGCGTCTTAGGGATATCTAAATCTCTTACCGTCATTATCTTTGCTGGGTCAACCATAATACTGTTCGGGTTAATGACGTGACCTAGGAATTGGACATCGCTAAACCAGAATGCGCATTTGGAGAACTTAGCATACAACTTTTCCTTCTTCAGGGCTTCCAACACCTCCTTCAAGTGACATGCGAGATTGCCTTCATTCTTGGAGTAGATGAGGATATCATCGATGAACACTATTACCAATCGGTCAAGCATCGGTCGACACACCCTATTCGTCAAATCCATGAACGCTGTGGGGCGTTCGTCAATCCGAAGGACATTACATGGAATTTAAAATTTCCATAAAGCTTGCGAAACACAGTTTTCGGTATGTATTCTTCTCTCACCTTCAATTGATAGTATCCGGATAGAAGTTCAATTTTTTAGAACCAACTTACGCCCTATAATTGATCGAATATGTCTTTGATCCTTGGTAAATGGTACTTGTTCTTCACCTTTCATTTGTTCAACTCCCTGTAGTCGATACACATTCTCATCGAGCCGTTTTTCTTCTTTACGAACAATACCGGAGCACCCCAAGGTGAGATGCTTGGTCTGATAAATCCCTTCTCAAGTAATTCGTCTAGTTGTGCCATTAGTTCTTTCATCTCCACTGGTGCTAGTCTATACAGATCCTTGGCCACGGGCTGGGTATCTGGCACTAAGTCGATTCGGAACTCGATCTCTCTGTCGGGTGGTATCCCAGGCAAATCCTCTAGAAACACCTCCGGGTACTTGCGTACCACGGGTACATCGTCTAGTTCCTTCACTTGCTTACATTTGTCAATCACATGTACCAGAAAGGCTTCACATCCGCGCCTAAAGTAACATGTTGCCTTAATCATTGAGATGACGTTAGGCATCGGGGCGTCGCGATACCCGAAAACCTTGACTTCGCTGCCATCTGGAGCCTTGAGTCGGATTATCTTAAGTTTGAATACAATTTGTGCTTCATTGGCAGTTAGCCAGTCCATACCTAAAACGACATCAAACCCACCCAAGACCATAACAAACAATCTGACAGGGAACCTATGGACTTCTATCTTTATCGTGCAGTTCTCAACTACATCAATCATTCTCGCGTTCTACGCTCAACGATTTCTACACTAAAGGTTCCTTCTTGTTTACTGACTGGGTATTTTACCTGTTTACATAAAGTAGCAGATATAAAACTCTTGCTGAAACCCGAATCAAAAAACATAGAAACAAAAGTGTTGTCAAGGATGAACGTTCCTGACGCCACATCGGGGTCCACCCTGGCTTGTTCTTGTGTCAGTGCATATGCTAGGGTCTTTGCTCGGGGACATTGATTTTTCTTTTCCATATTTTTCCCTTTCCCAGCTTCTCCCATCCTCGGCTAAGTGCATTCCCTACTCATGTGACCGCTCTCTCCACACTTTATAACACTTAAAGCCCTGTAAGCATTCACGGGAGTAGTGTCCGGTCTTGCCACACTTGTAGCATATATTTGACCCTAGCCTGCATTCACCTGCATGCCTTCCCCCACACTTCCCATAGACCGCTATCTCGCCTACCCTGACCTGTTTGTCCCGAGCCCCAAATAACATCCCACCAGTTGGAATAGGAAAACTCAACTTCTTCTTGGGCTCTTCAATGGCAACGACATTCAGTGCCATGTCATCAAATATGTTGGAACTAATTTTAGGCCATCACATATAAAATAGTCTGAAGAAGGAAGATTTCTTTGTAGTTAAAAGATTTCGACCGAATTTTTTTCGTTCGAAATCGTTTTTGGACGAATCCATTCCTTTGTCTTCTTAGTATAAATACTTGTATAGTTTGAAGCTTTGTAAGGAGGGACTTCATTTGTAATATCAATATATATCGGAGAGTTACACCTTTAACAATGTGTTTTGATCTGATACTCGTTTCTTGATTACTCTACTCGTTTCTAGATTCTCTATATCGATTGCTTGATATGGTACGAATAACCGGTTTTCACAAGTGGTATCAGAGCTTTCAGAGCTCGATTCTGGGGGATTTGTAGCAAGATTCAAGTTTTCTACAAGTTTTCACATCTTCAAGATTCAAACACCTTCAATTTGTATCAAAATTCACGCCATTGTTGAAGATTTATGATATAAAGTGATGGAGAATCAATTTGGGATCAATTTGAAGGTTCAAGGGGTTGATTTGATGATTTTTGGAAGTTTTGGCGCGTTTCCGGGTTCAAACAGCATGAATCGTCCGAAAAGTGCTTGAAGCGTCCAAAATATTTTTCTGACATATTTTTCGTCCGAAAACTCTGTCCGAAATCTTTTTCATCCGAAATAGTTTTCGGTCGAAAACTTTTGCCTTAGAAAAATTTTCACCTCCAAAATAAAATTGGAGGATGTTTAGAGCTATGTTTGGGGTTGATTATGAAAAAATGAGATAGTTAAAAAAAATATAAAAAAATGATGGCTGACGAAGGTTGTGTGAATAAGGTCTTTTTAAATGGACTGAGGTATGTTCATCCAGATCTTGTTGAATCATTATGTGTAAATACAAGGAAGACAAGACACATTAAAGAAAAGATATCAAGTGTTCGCACGTGCTGAAGGAGAATCTTTGACAGACAAGTATCACATATATGTGAGATTGATAAATGATCTGAAGGATTTTGATATTGAATATGACAATTCAGAAGTCATGGATAATTTTCTCAATGCTCAACCAGAAGAATGGATGATGTATAAATTGTACATCAGAAATAAAGGATAAAATATAACACATTAGAGGATTTGTGTGCAAAGTTACAGTTCGATGCACTCAAAGCGGATAAGGACATAATAGTGATCAAAGGAGGATACGGTTATGATTTTCAAGGACATTGTAAGCGTATAGAATCCAATTTGATTGCTGAAGCAGTGAAAGAATCACATGAACTTAAAGCTTATTTTGAACTGCTCAATGAATATATGTGTTATGTGGAGTGTTTTGAGAAAATTGTTGAATACAAGAAACAAAATCAACTTCTGATAGATGCATTGAATCATTCACATACTACAAACAAGATTCTAAAAGATCATGATAAAGAGTATAAAAGAAAGACTGATGACTGTGTCAAAGAGAATTCTCATTTGAAGCTTCAGTTAAAGAGAAAGAATTATGAAATTCAACTGTTGATTGATAAAAGAGAAACAAAAAAGAAATTGTTGACAGAGAAGATGGAGAAAATTGTCAATACAACAATTAAAGTTGATAAAATAAACATTTCAGGGAAAGTTGCTAGTGGGATCATTGAAGCGCAAATACATGACAATGTAAAGTCTGGGCTTAGATATAAAAGCACTGATGAAAACATTGAGGCTCAAGTTAATGATAAGGTGAATAGCGAGATGGATACAAGAGTGTTTCTCCTCCATTTACTACAAATGGATTTTATTCATATATGCCTCAACCATACATTCCAGAGCCATTTGTGTCAAATGTTTATCCTTCGTTGGAACCAAAGAGAAATTCTCATGCAAAGAAAGTTGAATCAAAGATTCCAAGTGATCTTGCTTCTGATGATGATTGTGTTAGTGACAAATATGAAGAAAGTCAAGAATGTGTGGATTATTTTGACAATAAAGGTGGCCTAGGGTTCAAGAAAGACAGTCCACTTAATGCGTCATGCTCCCGGATTTCAACCCCTTAAATTCCATCTTTACCTTCTCAATCTCATTCCTCGGACATAAATTCTTGATCACTAAAGCCTTCAAATCATTCCACATCATTGCGTCAACAGCCTCATCTCCATTAGCTTGACGCACACCTTCCCACCAATGAGATGCTTCCTCCCTCAAGGAGTTAGCAGCAAATTTCACAATATGATCCGTTCGGCATTCGCTCAGGCGGATGGCGGCTTTGTCACACCCCAACCGTTCATGTTATCCTCGGATGCCACTAATTGAATCATAAACCAAGGTATAAAGACATTTACTATTAAAGTTTCATAATACTAAAAACCCAATTACATAAGTTTCAAATTAAACCAAACAAATAACATGTTTAGAAGACAAAGCAACTTAAAATAAAATTTTTCAATTGATATCTAGGAAAATCCTATGTGATCTTTACTTGAACTATCACGAACTTAATCACCTGAAACATGTACGAAAGACAAGTGTCAACTAAAATAGTTGGTGAGAAGTCACAGGTTTAATAAAAGCATAAGTTTGACAAAGATAACAATCCACAATTCAAGTTCATCATATAGTACATAATATAAAACAAACACATGATTAGCAAATCCAACCTAAAATGATAAATAATGAATAAGTGGTACAACTCACAAGTTGCACTAATAACGAATAAGATGTCCAACCAAAAGTTGTCCATGAAGTATATGCGGTTTCCATCCTATGGCCCATATGTGTACTACCGTTGTCTTGAAAGCTTCAAGTTAAGGATTTGCATGTTTAACGTTTATCATGTTGTGTTTATTTATTCACATACATATACGATTCACGTGTTTTAGAATTGTTTGAAAAAGAACGTGTTTTAATGCGTGCCCGCGTACATGTTTCCCCCAAAACGATTTAAATAAAGTGTGGCTATGAAGTCTCACCTTGATAGCTATAAGAGATAAGAGACTTGAACAAATGGACAAGGTGAATCACGAACCAGACCCTAAACAAATGAATAAACCAGTTTTAGGGTAGGTTCGATGGTTACAAGTGTTAGATAGGTGGTCCGGGTCATAAGGTTAAGAATTAGATGCAAAATAGGGTTTTTAGTCATTTTTTCTAATCAAGTTATGTTTAGAAAGTTTACAGGTGACTAGTTTAAGTCGTTCCAAAAACGTTTCATTTAGAAAGTATTTCTGTTTGAGACTCGGATCATAGCCAAAACAGCTAAACAAGACAGAAGGTATTGAAAAATGATTCTATCCCGTTTTGGATACTACGGAGTCATACGTTTGAAATAGAAAATGAGCCAACTATGGTTGGAAAGCACGCTCGACGAACTACGTCGTGGAGTTTGAGTTTGCTCAGTTTCGTTTAATTATGATCAAGTTATGCTTAGTTAAATCAGCACAGTTTCTGTCCACAATCAACGGTTGCACTTAAGTGGACCGTTTAGGGTTTTAAAGTTACCGAACGCATAAATAAAAATTAGAGGAATGTTATTATATCATTATAATATGTAATATAATCAGATTAGGTTAGCCAAAACGTCCCGTGTCACTGGTCTAGCGATGATATTCACAGAAGCGTTTTGGAGAATCACAGAATGCAATCGGCATAGCCGACACGCGCAAGCGGATTCTATTTTTAATTAGCGTGTGAGTTCATATAAATGATAAATACAATATAATTAACATGTTTTAATTTTGCAAGAACATACTAAGACATAGGCAGAGCCACTTTTGCAATAATTGTCTTGAGGATTCATATAATGCGACGGCATAGTCGCCATTGCAAACGGGATCCTTTATTTGTTTGTTGGTGATGTTAGCTTGATTTATTAGTTTGACTAAGGTTATTAGAGGGTTTTAAAGGATGAGGGTTCACATGATCAAATGATCATGGATAGAAAATAGAAAAAGATTGAGGGGAAGAAGAAGAATTAAACAAGGGAAGAAGAATTATTGAAATAGGAGAGTATGCTTACTTGTTTTGATCTTCAAACTCCTAAAACTTCTATGAGATTTTCGAAAACCTTCAAGGGAGAGGGAGAGGGCTTCTCTTTCTTACAAATTACAAAGAAAAAGGTGTGTCCAAGGCCTTGTATTTATAGTTGAAGATTAATGGTTGTAAAAATGGAATGTCTTGGAAAACACTTTAAGGTTTTAGGGGGGCTTCAAATATGAGAAATTCAGCAGAATGGGGCTGGGTTTTTGTGATTTCTTGCTTGGGATAGGTCCAAGTGTAGGTGGGTTGGGTCCTAGCTTGGACCGGTTGAGTGCGTGCATTCGTAATTCGCGATTTTAAGCATTTCTAAGCGAAATAGGCACATGTTTTCAACATGAAAGTTGATTGTCATAACAAAATGAGTATGTTTAGCTAAAAACATTTAGGTTTAAGTTATGTTATTCATGTACGGTAGTTAACTGTCGGTGGACGAGAAAACGGACTTTTAAGGGCATAACAAGCTGTGAATGCATAATACATAAATTTACAAGCTTTTGTTGAACGTTTCAAGTGTAACAAAGTATAACTTTAATTTAACATGTTTGATGTTTGTATGATTGTTAACCGGTTATGATGGACCTATTGGGCCTAAAATGGGCCCAATTCATGATTAGGCCATCGATAAGCATATAAAGCATAAGGTAACAACTAGTAGGTCACGTAAGGTAAACAAGTATGTCGTATGGAAATAATCCATGTTAAAAGACATTCAAAATGATTTGCATTGATTAAATAAGTCTAGTACATGATAAGTTAAACACAAAAGTCTCAGATGTTACAGGCTTCCATTCGTATCACCCAGTCAAAAGTAGCAACCGCGTCTTTCTTCCCAGTCAGAACCGGCGGGTCATATGCTTTGAAAGACTTATAGTCGCACCCCCCGAGTAAGCGGTGCGTTGACTGCCTCAACGATCGGGGCATCAGTTGCCGGGTTAGACCCGCCTACCCCACTAACCTTCTTCAGTGCTTCAGCCAACAAGTCTGGCAAAGAATCCTTCATCAACTCAGTAAATTCTCAAACCAGGGCCACTTTCACCTCCAGCTCGAAGGTAAAATGTTGTTCTACAAACGGGAGTCCGTTCAGTTTCGTGCACACTTTTTTCCGGCTCCGCGTGAACACTTCCCTCTTCGCTGTACTCCTGTCGAGCAGGAGTCCTACCTCGACCACGTGTACGGCCTCACCACGCCTTGTGATAGCGTGTTTTAGTGTAAAATATATTCTATTTAGAGTTACACGAAATCAGGTTTTAAATTTATAAATTAAAATGATAAATACTTCAACTAAACACACACACAATATGCAAGTGTACCTATCGTAGCGTAGTATACTCTGGGTAAGAACCAAGTATCGAACCATGGACACGGATTTCGTACTCAACCCTTGCTATTGTCTGACTAAGATAATAAGTTCGCAAAAAGGGGGTTTTGTTTAAAAGAAAGTAAAAAGGATAAGAAATGTAATTAGAAATGTTTTCTTGTTTAAGATGTTGCTCTGGTTGTTATCACTTGTTAATTAACGTTGTATTTTAGTAAGGTTGGTCAAAGTTACTAGTACTAACCCTTTCGATAGGGGAGTTAGTATTTCATAACGGAACAGTGAATACGGTCGGCCAATTGTTCCTAATGAATCTCGGGATCCTAACGGGGTCTCAAGTCCACCGGCTATCCCGTGATTTATTATTTGGACTAAGATTATCCTCTCGACTGACGTACGTCATTTCTTGTAACTTCTTATGGAAAGTCGGAATACGCAACTTCCTCCAAATGTACTTTATGAACGCTCGGACCTAACAAAATATATTCTTAAAATAGTTGTCTTTACTTATAATAATATTTTAAATAAATATAACTTATTCCAAACTACATTCAAGATCAAGCCCCGTGGCTCCCGCTAGAAGTCCTCTGCAAGCTAACACAAGAGAAGTAAAGAAATACTGACACGAACCACAAGGTCCAGCTTGGACTCGAATGACTCGTTGAATACCCAAACCTCCAATCAACCCATAAGATTAAACCTATACTAACTCGGCCGTTGCTAGCACCAAGATTTGTATATAGACCGTACAAACTCGAATAAGCTTCCAAACAAGAAGTCTTGCTTAAGAAACTCATAAGATTCAAGGTTATTATGTTGGTTTAAAGATTACTTATTCTTGTCTTTTTAACATATATAAAAATAAAGGCTTCAAGAACATAACACACTAAAATTACTTCATTAATTAATTAAAGTTCAACCAACCCAAGTAACGCAAGAAGACTAGCCACAAATTACCATACAAGTGACTCCATAACCCTTAGACAATGTGTGGAAGTGCTCCAACTCAAAGGGGGAGTGGGTATAGGTTGCCTATTGTTTACTCTAACGAGAAGAATCATTTCGTATTACGATACTAAAAACATAAAATAAACAAAGAAAAGCTAAAACGGACCAAAACCGAGAGAGTTTCGGCTCTAGCAGAGCGCTAGGGCATTCACAACCTTTGCTCTTGGACACTTAAAACACTAGAATGAGCTTTCTATTTATAGGCTGAGATTTTGGAAATGCATGGCTGTGCATTGGATTGCACGGACGTGCAAAATACCCATTTCTTGCACGTGAGGGAATTTGGTAGCTTTTGGGAGTACAGGGAGCCAGACTGGCCTTTGCACGGCCGTGCATTGGAATGGACACTCGTGCATTGGCCCAGTTCTGCTCCCTGTTGACTTTTGAATTCGTGATTTGATTTTCTGGTTCCAGGTTTGTTCAATTGACTTCCGGATGCTGATTTTCCCTTGTGTTTGAGTGATTTCTTCTTGTTTTTGTATGTAGGGGATACTTATCCTGTTGTAACATAATTAAATAGATTAAGTATTAATTTCCATCATTTTGATTTTAATTGTGTTGAATATGGGGACAATTATGGATGTAAAATATATGTAAATGATGGTACATCATAACACCCCACACTTAAACTTTGCTTATCCTCAAGCAAACTCATGCATGATTACACCCATAGAAGTAAAGTATTGTTTAAATGTTAATCCAAAGTTTTTGTCCCAAATGGTTAAACCCCATTCATAGAAACAATGATTTGGTGCTTTCACCTTTTGAGTGTTTCTCCACAATAGGGTAGTAAGCCTAACATACTTGATGAAACTATGATTATGCACAAAATTACAGTCTCACAATTGTTCACTCAACATTCAGGTTTAATTTATGGATAAGGTATGCCAAGAAGAACACTCAATGCTACAATTAATGTGTGCATAATCATAGGCTTGTATAAAAGTCAAATCTCCACCAAATGACATAAAATATGTGCATAAATCAAGAGGGCTTTGTAAAGAGTTGTAATGATTGGCTTAGGGTTAGTGTAGGAAGTATTTGTGAAAAGTGGCTAAATATTGAAAACCTGACTTGGCTTTATGATGGAAAAGTAATTAAACTATTATTTAACTTAGATTAGTCAGTGTGACTAATCTAAGGACTCTTTTACAGTCAGATTGTCAAGACCAAATTCTTTCTTTAAGGATACTAACTTCTTGATTTGTCTTTGAAATACATGTCATTGTCCTTTTCTCGTGGATCGTTTGGTTATTTCTCTTTACTAATACATCCACTTGTGATCAGCTTCTCATACTCCACTTTTTCGAGTAGGTTTGATTTTCTTTTGATGAGATTTCTTCAATAACTTCGGCGATTTACGAATTTCTTTTTGTTGCCCCTTTTTCTTTTTCACAATAATTCTTCTTTTCATACTAATTGAATGAGTTTCAATAATATGAATCTATAGTCTTCTAGCGGATAATTACTCCTTAAATCATAGCCAAGTCGATTTTCAACTAAAAGATAAAAAGGCTAATTTTTCGGTTTTATGGATTTGGAATGTTGGTTTAGAAATGAAAAAGGTTTAGGCTCAAAGGGGTAAAAGAAAAGAAAAAGGCTAAGAAAAATGGGTTAATCCTAATGCCTCAATCATTTTTATGCATTCTTTTAATCTATGATTTTGAAATGTATATTTTACACAATTTCTAACATGCAAAGCAATTTTTAGCAAACACTCTATCAAACGAAACAAGCATGTGAAATATGTATGTATCAACGGTGTCAAAAACTTGATGTGTTATGTGATAATGCTCGGATAGGCTTAAAATCTCACATGAAATGGAAGGTAGGGGGTATAAAAGTAAAAATGCGCATAAACTTATTTCTTTCTTTCTGTTGTGCTTACTAATCTTCCCTATTTGTTTCCTTGATTCACTAAAACGGTGTTTCAGATTGCTTTTTTTTTATAAGCCAGTTTACACCAAATGATTTTTAAGACTTTGCTTTTTAGATTATTTATGAAGTGCTAAACTTTGCAGATTAATTTTGAAAATTTTTATTACTTCTACATTTTGATTCAACGGACTGGGTGGCTGTTAATCATGCACTTGTAATACCTGGGATAAAACAAGACAGTCGAATCATTGGTGGGGTTCCACCCCACACTTAATTTTTGACAACATGAATGTATGCAATATAATATGTGTCATGAATAATAAGAATGTGGTGAAATTGATACTCCCTGCTTAGATGTTATCTATGTGGTAGGTTTTCACCAGTTCCTAGGTTGCATTTCCGGGCATGAACGAAAACCTGTATTACCTGTGATGCTATGCAATGATCAAGATATAAAATAAGTACTGAAAAAAAAAAGAGTTAAACTAATATTCACCCAATAAGGCGGCCGAAAAAGAGGTGGTGGTGACGATGCCACCATGTCACCGGTTATCCCTGTAACCGGTAAAAAATGGGACTGTGTCAAGTTAACAAACAAACAAACATTTTCAAAGGTTAAGAACCACAAATTACATCAGATAAGAACCACAAATATTAGGAGTGAAGGAGGAGAGAGCTGCTACTGGAATGGAGGACGCTGCTACTACTGGTGATAGCGTGCGTGAGTTGTTAAATATATTTTTAGATATGGTTTCACGAGATCATGTTTAAATTTATAAAATGATAAATACTTAAACTTAAAACACACACAATAGGCAAGTGTACCTATCGCAGCGTAATATATTTTAGGTAAGAACCAAGTATCGAACCAATTTACACGATCGAGTTCCAATACTCAACTTTTGTTATCGTTTAGCCGGTTTAATTAGTGAGTGGGTTTTGTGTGCTTGTGAAGCAGAAAAGTAAATGATAGAAAAGTAAATAACGGTAAAGTAAATGACAGAAAAGTAAAAAACGTGCATGATGTGTGTAACAAGAATGTAAATAGCAGAATAGTAATAACAGAAAAGTAAATATCTCGGAAACGATCAGGTCAAGAAGAGTATTGCTTTGGGATTCGAATCCACTTGGTACGTGATAATGGTAAGTTTACTAATCCGGTGGTATGAATACTACAAACATGTAAACGGTGCACCGCTAGAGCCTCATTCTCACAATATTTGATTCACGAATTATAATCTTTATTAATAAAATGGTAATTATTCCCGCTACGGACAACGTTACCCTCAACCCTTTGAATGCTATCTCCAGGCTGGTTTAGGACATCGAACTTAAATGCTTAATTATTATTGTTAAATAGGTGATTATACTTTGCTCACCGAGAGGCGGTGCAACAATGGGACCATGTATAAAGACGTACCGTTCCCAACATGAGTTCACCAATTCTTGGTCGCATAATAAGTTCGTATAAAGATGTACGACCCTACTAGTGTTGACCAAACCTTGGCTTATCAATATCTACTTGTATAAAGACATACAAGTATTAAAAGAAGTTTGATTAAAAAGGTTTTACGGTCTTACACTTTAAAATCGAGAACACTCACAAATATAAAGAAAGATTTAGACAGCAATAAAAAGCCCACAAAGAGGTGGTTTTTAGAGCGAATAACTAAAGACATAAACATAAACATACCACTAGATTAAAGACATAAACATAAACATACCACTAGATTAATACGTCAAACATTAACATACCACTAGATTAATACGTCAAAAATTAACATGCACCAAACTTCATATTCACCCTAGCAATACAAAGAGTTTAGCCACAAATGGCCATACTAACTAGCGTAATGCTGAGTTTCGTAAGCTCCCCTGTTGCGGAACAAGGAGGAGGATCCTCTCTACTCTCTACTCTAGAAACGAACTCTTTTGAACTATCATGAGGTGTGTGAAACCAAGAACCCAAGCCCTCTACTTATAGGTCTCAAAATGAGCAATGAACGGTCGTGCACTAGATTGTATGGGCATGCAAACACCTCGGGAATCAAATAGGATACAAAGGACGGTGTACTTGGTCCTTGAGGAGCAAGACAAGGAATGCATGGTCGTGCATGGCATTGCACGACCATGCAATGCCCTGCCAGCTCCCCAGCTTCGTCTTTTTGCTGCTTGTTGACTTGTGTTGACAAATTTTGACTTCTTAGGGGTCAAATCTCAGGAATGATCCTTCTAGAAGCTTGATTTTTTGGTGTTTTTGATTGGTTTTAGCTTGGTTTATCTTTAAGACACCGAATAACCTGCATATATAAAATATGAACGTTTTAAGTATCAATTGCAAGGTTATTATTCATTTAGTACCATAATATGAGGATTATTATGCATGCAAAACAAGTATAAATGATGGCACATCAGCTGGTAAGGACCAGGAGGCTGCTGTTGGTACCTCTGGCGGGCATAAGGATCGTGGGTATGATCGTGAAAGTCCTGTCGTATGCCATCCATATTGTTCCCCATTGACCCATACGGATCATGATATCAAGCATGGTAGGGTTAGCAGTGGTATAGTACGTACCTGGATCCTCCTCTGCATGCTGCTGTAGCTGTAGTGTCGGCTCGTCCTCGTCATCTGAAGGTATAACAGGTCCTTACCAAAGATGGCCCATGTAGATTCTTGTATTTTTATAAGCTGATGCCATTAATGTATATTTGAACAATGTTATTTTAGTTTATTTACTTGTAATTTCATTTTATGTAATTTCATGCTTTTTAGTCTAAGTCTAGGCCATCGAAACTACTTATTTTCGATTGAGGTTTATTCCTTCGAAACTAGTAGTTTCGATAGATAGGAAGTTTCGACAAGCTTGTTCTTTCACTTGTAAATGCTTAACCGAAACTACTAGTTTCGGTGAGTATAGTTTCGATACAACTTACTATAAATAGCCTAGTTTGAGATTGTTTAGGGTGTGGATAGTGGCTATAACCCTGAAATTCTCTCTTTCACAGTTTTCTGAATCAATACACATTTGGAGTTATTTCATCTTTTGTTCTTACAATTTATATCATACTTGTGTTGATTCATGTGTGGTTTGCATGTTTATCTTTACCAATTCTGTTTCTACCCTCTGTTTCACCACTATACACACAGATTCCGCCTGTGTGTAATCAATCTTTTGAGTGATTTTCGATTGAAATTTGGACCTACAATTGGTATTATAGCTTTATGCTCTTGATTTCTAAGTGTATTCAGGTTATTGTGATCGATTTTAGGTATTTTTCGGTATTTTATTGAAGTTTTTCTGTATCTAAGTTTTGGAAGCACTGTTTCATCTATTTCCGGTCGTATCTGTTCAAGTTTTCGAGATTAAAGGTTATTTTCGTGATCGGGAGTGTTGCGGGAAGATTTTGGCTAGATCAAATTTGTTTTATCATTACTTTTATTATTGAAGTTGTTCTTTAATGGACGTATTATGAAACTTGGGGAAGACAGCATCGAAACTACCGAGGGACATTCTCTGATTTAGTTTTTCATCGAAACTTCTTGTCTGTACTTTATGTCTCAAGAAGGTACCATCGAAACTACTACTTTTGTCTTTTTCTTATAGAAACTAACCTGTGCAAATTTGTTCACCCGAAACTATAGTTTCAATCGAAACTTATAGTTTCTGTTGGCTATCTTTGGGTTTTTCTGTCAAGTCTTTATCTATCGAAACTTAGAGTTTCGGGCAGCACCTTCTCAATCGAAACTAGGAGTTTCGGGATCGATTTGTCTATCGAAACTAGTAGTTTCGGTCAGTTTTTCTCAATCGAAACTAGTTGTTTCGATCAGTTTTTCTCACCCGAAACGAGCTACTGTTTGGGTCTATTTTCTGAGTTATGGCATATTCAAGCAACAATGAATATGTTGGGGGAAACAAACCACCTGTCTTGGTGTCCACTAGAGACTTTGATAATTGGACCAAGAAAATAAAGACTTTCTTTCAGTTCCATGACCACACTCTTTTGCAGTCAATCATTGATGGTCCACACAAGCCAGTTACTACCACTGCAGATGTTCAGCATCCCAAGCTTGTGTCTGAATATGATGAAAAGGATATTACCTTAATTGCCAGAGATAACAAGGCTTATGGATCTATTGCTATGGCTCTTCCTATGGATGTGTTCAACATATTTGCTGAGTATACTACTGCTAAAGACCTTTGGGTTGCTTTATGTACAAGGTATGAGGGAAGTGCTGAGGTTAGAGAAAGTAAGAGGGATTTGATCAAGAAGCAATAGGAGATGTTTAGTAGTGTCCCTGGAGAGAACCCATGTCTGAATTGATCAACCGATTCTTAAGCATTGTCTCTAAGTTAAAGGTTTTAGGAACTGGGTATCCCACTGTTGAGTTAAACAAGAAGCTTCTTGATTCACTACCCGAGGAATGGAATATGTACCGAATTATGATCAAGAAAACTAAAAAGCTAAGTGACTTGTCACAGCAAGAACTCTACATCATTCTGGAGTCTTATGAATTGGAGATAAAGAAGGGTGCAGTCACTCCAACTTATCAGTCTAGAAACACAGCTTTTCTTGCTGGTCAACGTTCCTCCACTGCAACCAACAAAACTACAATGGCATATTTTTAAACTAATGTCCCACCTTCAATTTCTGTAGTTCAGCCTACTACTTCATCCACCTCTCATAAGCCAACCACTATGATCCCCGATGAGTATCTGCCTATCATGACTGCCTTCATGTCATGCTATGATGCACTAATTTCTAGAAACCTGACACCGGTCAGCTTTCAACTTGATGACTTGGAGCAGATCAACCTAGATGATTTTGAGAAGATGGACATTGATTAGTGTATGACTATGCTGACTCTGAGAGCCAAGAGATTCATCAAGAGGACTGGGATGGATAGATTCAAGCAAGGAAAGACTCAGGGGTTTGACATCAAAAAGGTGAGATGCTACAACTGTGACCAGCTGGGTCATTTTGCTAGGAATTGCAAGGAGCCATCATCAAAGGAGCAGCATGAAAAGAAGAACTCTTTTGGAAAGCTAGCTGCCATCTCCCCCAAATCCATTACACCTTCCAGCTCAACAACTCTGGTCTGTCAAGCTGATGGAAACTATCAATGGGGAGATCAAGAAGGGGAAGCAGCTGACAAGGCACTGATGGCAGACATTGAAGAAAAAGAAAAATGTGTCATGATTGAACTAGCTAAGGATCTCACCGTCGTACCAGCTGAGTTATTGTCTAAGCTTTGCAATGCTACATCTAGTTTAAATGAAATTCAGAAATATAGATTCATCAACCAGGCCTTGGTCGATGAACGAGATCACATAAAGGTGATGTATGATTATATGGCTAAAAATGAGAAATTATACTTAAAGAAAATTCGTGATATTTATGGAGAAAACCAATATTTGATAGTACAACTTACTACACAAAAGAATAATAATCAAATTTTAACTGAAAGACTTCAAAAGGCTAAAAAGGCAAATTTTCAAGTTGAACACATGGGTATGGATCAGAAAATTTTATTTGGGATCATTGATAACCAAATTCATAAAAAGGTCACATAAGGCATAGGGTATAACTCACACCCACCACCGTATTCCAAGTCCGGTAGATTCGCTGATATGCCAGCTCCTCATGTTCCCACACCTTTTGTTTGCAAGTTATCTATTGATGACTATATTAAAACTTCAGATTCTGACAGTTTTGCTTCATGTGCAGAATCAGATTATGTACATTCCGAAGATGATTGTGATGAGATTTCTAGTGATGGAAATGTTTTAAATGAACTTGAGTCAGATGAATGTAATAATATGTCCATGTCAAAACCAGATATTTGTGAACATGTTGAAAACTTGTATTTTGGTCCTATGCCTTTTGAGCATGACAGTTTGAGAAATGACATTTCTAAGTTTAAGAATGCTTTACCCTTCGTTCCTAAATCTGTTAATTCTATGAGTTGTATTGCAAATTTTAAAAGTGCAGGAGTTGTTGTGACTGACATTCCACAAGAAACAATGAGCAATCTGGAATTTTTCAGATTAAAGGAAGATCAAAGTTTTCAAGAAATAAATATTGAAGAACGAGTTGCCTCTAGTTCTGATGCCTCAACATCACAATCATCTTCATCATCTTGTGATGACAATTATCAGGCTAAGCCGACATGTGATAAAATTTGTTTTAGTTGTGGGGAATCCAATCATGTTTTCAAGACATGTAAATTGTCTACGTCTCATTTTAAAGAAGAAAACGTACCATCTGTTATTCAAAATTCAGTTGAATGTGCTTCAAATATTATCTCTAAATATCAACATAGTAGAAATCTGCGACGTAAAAGGATTAAAAATGCTAAAAATTGGTCGAAAAGGATTTGGAAAATTAAGAATAATGATCTTTTTGATAATACATTAAAAGAGGATTCTTACTATGATTTCCGAGAAGCATCCGGTAAAACTAAGAAGTTCCAAGTTAGCAATGGCTTGGGTACCAATGTATAAATGATTCATTTTGTGTAGGGGCTATCAAGAAGGACTGGAGACAATATATGGCATGTCGACAGTGGATGCTCAAGACATATGACTGGTCATTTTTCTTTATTGCAAAATTATCATCCAATAGAAGGAGATTTTGTCGCCTTTGCAGGCAATCCAAGAGGAGGAAAGATTAAAGGACAAGGAACTGTGTCCAACGGTATAAATAGCTTAGAGAATGTCAACTACGTCCCACAGCTGAAGTATAATCTGATGAGTGTGTCCCAGATTTGTTATAAAGATTTTTGTGCCCTCTTCAACTCTAGAGAATGTTTGATTCTGAAGCCTGGAGTGGTTATTCCCGAAGACCTAATCCTCATGCGTGCCCCTCGAAGATTCAATACATACAATCTTGATATGAATAACCCATCAGGAATCGAATCCTGCTTTCTCTCAAAAGCTTCAGAAGATGAGTCCTTTCTTTGGCACAAAAGATTAGAACACGTGAATTTCAAGACTATGAACCGCCTTGTTCGAGGAAACCTTATCCCCGGTATACCTCTAAAAGACTTCTCACCCGTGGAACATTGTCTCTCTTGTTCCAAGGGCAAGCAACACAAATCTTCTCACAAACCCAAAACCACTAATTCCATTGACTCTCCCCTTCAATTGCTTCACATGGATCTCTTCGGTCCTGTGAGTGTCATGAGTCATGGAAGGAAATCCTACTGTTTGGTGGTAACCGATGACTTCTCTCGGTTTACTTGGGTATTCTTCCTAGCAAAGAAAGATGAGACACCAGAGACTCTGGAGATTCATCTGCTACAAATCGAGAATCTGTTCAATCTAAGTGTGAAGACTATCCGAAGTGATCATGTCAAAGAGTTCAAGAATTCCATTCTAGATTCTTTCTATGAAAGTAAGGGTATCTCTCAGCAGTTCAGTGTACCTCGTACTCCACAACAAAATGGTGTAGCTGAACGAAGAAATCGTACGTTGATAGAAGCAGCAAGGACTATGATCGTTGATTCAAAGTTTCCTGTCACGTTTTGGGCTGAGGTAGTCAATACCGCATGTTTTGTGCAAAATCGAGTTCTTATCACCAAAAGCTGCAACAAGAATCCGTATGAGATTATGTACAAGCGCAAGCCTATTATTGACTTCTTCAGAAAATTTGGGTGTGTTTGCACAATGCTGAATACTTCAGATCAGCTGAACAAGTTCGAAGCCAAAGCTGATGAGTGTTACTTTGTGGGTTGTTCTTCAAATCAAGTGTTGAAGCACTTTTGTGTGACAAACACTCTGGATATTGTCTTAGCTTTTGTTCTTGTCTTGTATGTATTAGTCTTTGTATGTTAGTGTCTGTATGTATTAGTTATCGAGTTGTAATTACTAATGTTTAGTCGTCTGTTTTCTCTAAGTGTTTTGCGCACTTAGCATGTGCGCTGGAATTACTTCCTGCGTACTTAGCAAGTACGCAAGAATACTCTGTGTACTTGTTAAGTACGCAGGAACAATTTGCCCTGCGCACTTGTTATGTACGCAGAGATCAGGTCTAGTATAAATAGGTTGTGGTGACAGAAGTTATGTACGCACTCATTTGTAACATCTCTATAACCTACAAGTTTTATAATAGATGAAGTTGATTCTCCACCTAGCCACGGGTATTCCGTACCCGGTCAGACTAGTCACACACCCACATGTAACGATCCGAGACAACCGGGGACCTACAAGTGGTATCAGAGCTTAGCTCTTGATTTCGAGTGTTGTGAGTGTGTTAGGAGCATCTTCTACACATCCTATAGAGTTTTTGCAAGCAAAAGTGATTGTTTTTGTTGATTTTTGTGATAAAATAGGGGTAGCTCTTGAGCACTATTTTAGAAGCAAAAATCACTCAAAAACTGACTTTTTGTTGTGTATTTGAGTGTTTTGAGCATCAAAGGTTGGTTAGAAATGAGTTTATGACCCATTGGCTCATTTTGTTTAGTCATATCTTCAATTTTTTCTGTCTCCGGTGAGATTCCAGTGACTGGAAAAAGTTGGTGAGGGTTGGTGAAAAAGTGACATGCGTACTTACCCTTTCTGGCTAAAAGGACAGTCTTCCTGCGTACTTACCAAGTACGCAAGACCATTTCTTGTTGCGTATTTAACTCCTTTCTGCGTACTTTTCATTTACTACTACGTACTTGTTAAGTACGCAAGAGCAAATCTTAAGTGTGCAAGACCAAGTTCTTAAGTCCGCAAGGTCAGAACCTAAGTGCGCACATTACTTTGACTTTTCTGAAATTTGACCAAGTGTTTCACCATGGCAAATCTTCAGAATCTCGGTAACCTATTAAATTATGACAATGAGATTGGAACACTACAGAAACTACTAAAGTTGCTTAACATAAATGATTACTGAAACTCGAAAGCACGCTTTGAGCTTTATATCTCATACACCGATTCCTCACTTTGGATACCCATTCTAGAGGGTTATAAGCATCCCACATATACATATCTTGATGAGGAAGTTCCCAAGCCTATCTCCAAACTTGATGAAGAAGAAAAGAAAGTTTATGACAGAGAGAAGAAAGCACACGGATCTATTACTATGGCCTTGACCAGGGAGTTATTTCACAACTTTAGAGGATACGATAACTCCAAGGATCTTTGGAAGGCTTTGCAGAAGAGATTCAAGGGAAACAGCGACATCAAGAAGAGTAAGAGGGATCTTCTTAGGAAGCAGTATGAGTGCTTCAGATATCTGGAGAATGAATCTATAGATGAGCTTATCTCTAGATTCTATCATCTGTAAACTGAGCTGAAAGCTTATGACCTGATCTATCCGAATGAGGAGTTAGTTGAGAAATTTCTGGATGCCCTACCACAAAAATTTGAGATGTACACCACTCTGATGAGAGAGAACTCAAAGTTTTATGAGATGACTATTGATGAAGCAATCAGAAAGGTTCAAGCACATGATATGAACCTAAAACGAAAAGAGAGCTCAGGGAGACCTCAAATACAAGACCCTTCAATGTATTTTGGGACGTCTTCCACAGCCAAGTCATCGGGTTCTGGAATTGCCCTTTTCTTAGGGAACTCTCATGAGGAGGATAACTCAAATGTCTGTGGCGGTCATGCTTGCTATGCAGCATCTGGATCTGGTTCTGGTTCTGGATCTCATCACCAGAATTCCTCAAGAAATCCTTCTCCCACATCTTCAGCTAACCAATCAGCAATAGCCAAGATAGCTGAAGATCGAGTGGCTTTATTCTCATCATGCATGCTTGCCTATGAGAACTTCATTGGTGGTAAGCTCACGGATCCTGAAACCATAGAAAAAGACTTCAGTCAGGTTGATCCGGATGATATGGAGGACATGGATATTCAATGGAATATAGCCATGATCTTGAGAAGGGCGAAGCGTTTCTTGAATAGAACTGGCAGGAAGTTTATTGGTGGACATTCAAATGCCAAGGTGGGATTTGATAAATCCAAGGCCAAGTGCTACAAATGCAATAACTTTGGGCATTTTGCAAGAGAATGTCAAACGGACAAAGCACCAGCCTCGGGGTTCACCAGACCTAGCCAAGGAAACAGTCAAGGGTACAACAACTCCAGCAACCGCAATCAAGGTCAAGGTGGAACGTTCAATGCTTTGGTAGCACAACAAGACAACAACTTTGATTGGGGTGTTCATCTGGAGGATGCCCTTATTGCTCAAATGCAAGTTGGTCTCATGGCTGAGATTACTGTAGGATCGTGAGAATACAAGATGGTTCTGTTCTTAGTTGAGGTTGGCGGAAACAAAATCAACTACACAATTTATAATCAAGTAAACACAAAGAATACTGATAAACACTGTTGTATTAAGCTTTTGTGAATGCAAAGATTACAAGTGAGAAACTCAATGAATAAGTATGACAAGCACTACAAGCACTCTTACAATGAAGTGGCAACTCAGTATTTATAGTAACTTAGAATCAAGACAGACCCTTGATTCTAAGGATCAGATCGAACACAAGCCGTTGATCTTGTTTATTAATTTACATTACACGTAAAAGCTAATCTAGTTAACTTTACTGAAACGTTTTCTTTATTCATGATTGTTTGCATGCTTGGAGAAGTGTATTGTTGTCCGTCATTGGTTGACCATAGCGGTTCCTTCTGCTTTGAGTCTGTCAGTTGCTTTTGCAGAAAGGTGTCAGAGACGCTTGGCCTGGATAGTCAGCTGCAACATTTGGTTTTCAGTGAATAGAGCTATCAGCTGCAAAGAGTGAAGGTTGCTGCTGGTAAGCCTATCAGCAGCAGACATGGATGACCGCTGCTGATAAGCCTATCAGAAGCAACAAGTGTTGAATGCTGCTGATAATCCTATCAGCAGCAACAAGTGTTGAATGCTGCTGATAAGCCTATCAGCAGCAACAAGTGTTGAATGCTGCTGATAAGCCTATCAGCAGCATTTGTACTTAGAATAATTTGGTAGCAATCAGTCTTTGGTTCTACAAACTCCCCCTAGACTGATGCAACAAAAAATTCTTCTAATCACTTTGCTGCTGAAGCTTTTGCATGTGGCTGACTATCCTTTCAACCTCATAGCCTCTTGGACCCTTGCTGGGATTGTTCAGTGGAAGTTCAGACAGAGTCTTGATGTCTTTGTGTTGCATTTTGTAGATTGCTTTGCTTGAACATCTCATCTGCTGCTTCTTTACATCAGTCAGTGTGAACTCATCCAAATCAGCATTGTAGGTCCAGGATACAAATGGAGAGTGGGACTTGAGTGGTTTGATGTTTATGATCACATCTTTGCTAGGGTTGAAGTAGTGTTTGATTGCTAGCACAAGACGTTTCCCACTCTCATTTGCAGGCTCATGAGCTTCACCCAGCTCTAAAATTCTTTGAAGATCGGAATCAGGTAGTTGCAGAACCTCATCAACAGACCTGTAAGTGGATCTTCTTCTCTCAGTTCTCCCCCTGAAGATCTCAAACACTTGATCTTGTGAGATGTGGAACCAGTTAACTATATTTCTTGAGTCTTCTGGTTTAGGAGTGGGTTTGGGTATCTTCAAGGGAGGCTGTTGATGAGTGGGAGCTGGGTGGGATGACTTGGACTTTTTGGGTGGAGGAGTGGAAGGTTTGGGGAGGAAAGTGGAAGGATGATGAACCGAGGAAGAGGTAGGTGAGGGAGAAGGCTTGGGTTTCTTTGTCTTTGGTTCTTCATCTTCTTTGATAAGTACCCTTTTCTTGGAGCCCTTCTTCCCTAGTCTTTCTTCCTCATCCTTTTTAACTTTAAAGTAGAGGGCTTGCAGGTTCATGAAATTCATAGGACCTAGCCTCTTTCCATTATCTCCTCTGGCCTTAAGGAAGTCAATCATGACCTTCCTTTCTTCATGGGTCCTTTTATTGAAGGCAATGGTCTTTTTGGACTGTTGTTTGGCTTTTTCTTCTTCTTCAGCCTTTTTCTTCTTTGCCAACTGACCTTGCTGACCCATGAAGGCTCTGTAGATCTCTTTGTTTGAAAGTTTTTCAAGGTAGTCTTCATCCTCACCTTGAGAGATCAGAGCTTCAGTCCACTCCTCCCTTAATTCTTTTGCTAATTTAGAATCAGTGATAGCATCCTCCTTCTTCTTCTCATTCTCTTCTTCTTCTTCCTTGGCAAGCTGTTCCTGCAGCTGTCTGGAAAGTTGTTCATCTTTCTCAACTTGGTCGACTGCAGGAATCTTTCTTTTCAGTTCATCCAGCTGTTTAGCATACAGCTGGATGGTTTGTTCTCTTAGGAGAATGACTGTTTTTCTTTCTTGAACCCTTTTTATGACAGCCATCTCCTCTTCTTCTCTTCTTCTTCTTTTCTCTTCCCTTTCTCTTTTCTCTTTTAGCAACCTCTCTTCATCTTCATCAGTCATGATTCCCTTTCCTTTGTTTACATTGGATGCCTCTGCTTCAGCTTCACTGATCACAACAGCAGATGGTGATGCTGCTATTGGGATCTCTGCCTCAGCTTCATTGGCAATTTGAGATGTGAATAGGGGAAGGTCATCGTCTTCATCAAGTTGATACTCAGGACCTTCTATTTCTCTCAGTTTTTCTTTGATAGTTGATCTTGACTCATAAGCTGCAGTGCAGATGTTAACTCGAGGGGAAGCTGAGTCAGTGTCAGTGTCAGAGTTTGATACATATACTGCCTCAGTAATTCTTCCTACTTCTTCAAGTTTGGCTCTGACAGTATCTATCATTGCCTGGCTTTCAAGTGAGTTGACATTGCAGATGTTTGTTCTGAGCAGATAGATCTTGAAGAGAAAGTCTGAGGGCAGATGAAGGATGTTTCTGGTGTTGATGATGAGAGAGGAGCCGTTGCTGAGCAGAAAAGTGTGGTCAAGAGACTTAGTGCTCACCCAACCTAGCACATCCAAGTCCTTGACCAGGAAGGCATACAGGAATCTTCGAAGGCCCAGAACTTCTTCTTCAGTGAGAAGACTGCTCCTTGTTATTTCAAGATTGCTAGGAATCAGTCTTCTTTCTGTGGCCGTCGAGGATTCAGGATAAGCTACCCGATGTGCTGTTTGTAGGAATCTTTGGAACCTGGGTAGATTATCCTCCATCAGGTCATGGAACCTGCCAATGGCAAGTTCAGCTGAGAGATCTGCTGAAGTGTTGATGCAGTCAGTTAGATGCAGTTCTAGGACTTGGAGGGCATTGAGAGAGTTCTAGTTTAGCTCTTCTACTCCGCTGAACTCCCATCCAATCCAAAACCTCTCAGCTGATCCATCATACCCCCAAGCTAGGATGGAGTCAAATTCTAGCTTCCTTGATGTTCTGAATGGTTAGGGGGATGATGATTGACCAATGATGGCTGCTGCTTGTGGAAGGATGCTGAATGATGCATTTGTTTGTTCTGTGTCTTCAGCATCATTCAGCAATTCATCGACAGCCCTGACGACCAACTGCCAGTCTTCAGATATCTCTTCGTCTTCGTTATCTAGGGCTGGCAAGTCATGAACTTGGACAAAAGCTGGCTTGTATTGTGAGCTTTGAAGTACAAACTGCTCTTGAATCCAGTCGTCAAGACTGTCTGTATCATCTTCCATAGAAACCATCTCCCCCTTTTTGGTTGCATCAGCAGACAGGTAAGCATCAGTTTGGGTGCCTACTGATACAAGAGAGGGAGAGGCTAAAGTTGGGCATTGATGGGCTTCATGCATAGCGACTTGGTGTCTTAGTTTGGACATTTCAGCCTCTAGCATAGCCACCCTGGCCGTCAATTCCATGTTATGAAGTTTCAGTCTGTCCTCATCCACAGTTGTGGAATCCTTGGACCCAGATGGGGCCGTAGGCCTAGCCTCAGCATCCCCATCACCCGCGGTTTCTTGGCGCCTGGGATTCCTCTCAGTGAAGGGAGTTTCCAAGGAAACACCCTCACCGTGAGTTGCCGTGGTTGAGGTCTTAAAGATGTTGTCACTGTCCTCCTGGTCAGTTGATGGACCAGCAGTAGTGACAGCCTCGTCCACATCCACTCTTTCAATACTCCCAGAGTGGACCTTCAAGGGTGAGGAACTTGGGTTGGGTGTTTTGGAAGCAAGACCAATCAGTACCTCCTTTATAGTGGTAGTTGGAGAAGGTACATCACGTTGGTCAGGTTCCTCTACACTTAAGTTCAAAGAAGAGAGGAATGGCTCGAAGGGCTGTTCTATGGATCCGGGAAGTGATCCTAATCCTAATAGAGAGACTTCTGAAGGAGTCTCCCTAGCAATGTGGCTTTCCCTTATGATATTCTCACTAGAATGTTGTGATTCTGAGTGAGGGATGTTGGCTTGGGTTTGGGCCTTGGAGGCAAGAGAAGAAGGAGTTCTCTTGCCCCTCTTCCTTGTATACTTGGCTGCAACCGGGGCCCTGTGTCCCGATTGAGCAATCAAACTGGGGGTGAGTAATGTATGTGCCTGTGCATCCTCAGTAGAATGCACAGGGGTTCGATCAAGGGAAACAGTAGGTTGAGTTTGTGGCAGTGAGGTGGAGGGTGTGGGATCAGTATCAGCTAGGTTTGCTGAACTGTCACCCTGGGCACTATGTGTGTTCAACATTGTAGATAACAATGGAACATCGGCCCCTGAGAACTTTGATGAAACTGTTCTCATGCTTTGAAAAATGTTGTTCTTATGTCCCAGAATTGAGTAGATTCTTGCAGTTTTTGAAAGATCTTGGTGTTCAATATTGAACACTTCTTGCAAGAATCTTGGGTACATGAAGAACTGAGATTTCACCCCTTCTTGAAGGTTGTATCTCAAACCTTCAAGAATGAGGTGGGAAAAATTGAAACCTGCCCCTGTTATCATTCCGTGAATGGCCGACGCAAGTCCGGAGCTGAGTTGGTTCCAGCCACTCCTCTTTTGAGATATGCATTGGAGAAGAGTGTGGCAGAGATACTTCCATTTGGGACCCATGAGTGCCTTCTCTATCGTATACTCTGTTTGATTCCAAGTGTACCCTATGGATACAAAGGTCCTCATGTATACGTCTCTTGGGTAAGAGAGGACGTCCCCTTCATCCTGAAGCTTGAGGTGTTGGCGGAGTTTTGCTTCAGTGATGATCATTTCCTTACTGTCTACTGTGCCTCTGATTTGAGGAGTGCCCTGTTCAGTAGAATACACGGCTGAGCTCCAAAAATCTTCCATGTGTGAAGTATATATGGTTGGGTTGACTGTTAGGGCATGGTAAATTTTGGACCGACAGAGGAAGTCGATCATACCGTCGAAACCCTCGGACTTCTTACCTTTTATTAGGTATGCAGTGAGGTTGTGGTACGGAGCAAACTTGTCGTTGGGGATGTTTATGTCGACGACTGCCATTGTTATGGATTTGGAGGGAAGAAAGAAGGGTGTTTGAATGGTAGTTATGGAGGGTTTTGAATGCTGTGGGGACGGGAGTGAGAGTGATGGGAGATAGGTTCGAAATAGAATGTGAAGAGGTTGAGGGAACGTTTGTGATTGTGATATAACGGCAGACGAAGAAAAAGCAACCCTACTTGTACAGTACAACATGTTTCACTTTTCGTTGTTACAGCTGTAATACACCAAGGCAGTCATGGAAGGGACTGACGGTAAATTTTACAGCGGGTAAAAGTTAATTTAGACTTATGTTTACCCATCAGCAGCAAACTTGGTTGCTGCTGAAAGATAAGAGTATCCGCAGCAAAATTGGTTACAGCTGATGGATAAGCCTATCCGCTGCAAACTTGGTTGCTGCGGAAAGATAAGTCTTTCAACAGCAGATTTGGTAGCTGCTGACTGTTGTATTCATTCCGCAGCAAAACGGTTGCTGCTGACCACCTTAAAGCTATCCGCAGGAAACTTGTTCCTGCTGATAACTTAAAGCGATCAGTGGCAAAACTTTTGCTGCTGATGCTTTTACCTGTCAGCAGCTGAAGGACAAAAATGCTGCTGACCCATAACTTTTATTTACAACAAGGGACAAAAAGACACATTTTAAGGAGAAACTTGAGATGGATTTTAATCAAAGTTCATCATACCAATTGATTCAACTAAATATCTGAATCTAGCTTCATCAAAAGTGTGATTTTTGAACTCTGTTCCCTGATCACACCTTATGATCTTTACCTTCAGATTGCTTTGATTCTCTACCATGAGAATATAGGATTTGAGAATCTCAGCAGTTTCATCTTTTGTTCTTAGGAAGAATACCCAAGAGAATCTGGAGAAGTCATCAGTGATCACCAGACAGTAGGACTTTTTGCCCATTGCCATGACATTTGTAGGACCAAAGAGATCCATATGCAGTAGCTGGAGAGGAGTGTCATTTGTGTTCAATGTCTTGGGCTTATGGGAACTCTTGTGTTGTTTTCCCTTCAAGCAGGCAATGCAATGATCGTCTAGCTGGAATTCTTTGTCAGGAAGCCCTCTGACAAGATTGTCCTTCACTAATTTATTGATTGTTTTGATGTTAACATGGCTTAACCTCCTGTGCCAGAGAGCGGATTCATCAACTGATGCCTTTGACAGAAAACATGAAACACTACCAGATGGAGTGACTTCATTCATGTCAAGCACATATAAGTTGTCCTTTCTATTAGCAGTTAGGAGAATCTTCTCTGGAGGGGTTTAGATAGGCCAGGAGCTAACACGAAACATTCTTTGTCAGTGAAGAGCATCCAATGCTTTTGATCACATACTTGAGAAACACTCATGAGATTGAAGTCAAGTTCTTTAACATAGTTGACTCTTTCAATACTCATCCTTTCATTGGACACAGTGCCTTGTCCAGTGATAGATCCACCTTTTGAGTCACTCCCAAAGGCAACATATCCTCCATTGAAATATCTGAAGTTGGAGAGGATGGACCTGTTGCCTGTCATGTGCCTGGAACAGCCGCTATCTACCACCCAGGTGTTATTCTTGTTACCTGGCTGTCCCTGCACATGAAAGAGATTTAGTTAGTGGGAGTGGTCCAAGAGCTCTCCTTTTTGAAGAAAAGAGTTCTTGGACATTCTGATTCATCATGCGTGCATTCAACAGCACCGATGATGATTTTGCTGACAGGAGCAGAGATTTTGGCTTTCCATTGCTTAAGTAGTGGTTTTCCAGTTCTCTTTTCTTTATCGGCTGCGGATTTGGCTTTGGCAGCTGATGAATTTGCTCTATCATCAGCTGATTTTCCTGCTTGAGGTTTTGGCCTGTCAGCAGGGGCAGGTTTTGCTGCTGATGGCTTCAGCTTATCAGCTGCAGATGTTGCTGCTGATGGCCTTGGCCTTTCAGCAGCAGATTTTGCTTTTGCTGCTGAAGGCTTAGTTGGAGCAGCAGCAGATTTAGTTTTTGCTGCTGACTGCTTTGTTTGAGCAGCAGCAGATTTGGTGGCTGCTGAAGGCTTTGCCTTTTGCTGCTGCTTGTGTTTTTCTGCAGTTTCAACTCTTCTACTGGCTGCAGATGGCCTATCAACTGAAGTATGCTGATCCTTCTTTTGTTTATGCGCAGATTGAAGAAGGATCTGGTTGAAGGGGTTAAACTGACATTTTGCAGCAAAGTGGTTTGATTCCCCACATATGATGCAGGACTGCTGAACTTTGGGCTGCTGCTTCCTTGGTGGAGAAGAAGAGTTTCTGAATTGAGTTTTCTTGGTCGTAACTCTTCTAACCTGTTGCTGATTCTTCTGATTTGGCATGAACTGAGACTTGGAGTTTGTGGGTCCTGATGTCTGTCCCTTTTCAATGTTTAGCTTTCTTCCACCTGGAGGATAGCTGATCCTGATCTGTTTGAATGGTACAGGGGCTGGAACAGCTGGGAGAACAGTAGGGACTGGGACTCTATTCAGAACAGCTTCAGATGAGGCTGTACTGGTTTCATCATGGTCTGAGGAGGTTAACTCAGATTCTGATGAGGTAGTGAAGTCTTTAACAAGGGGTTCATCCATTGGAGGATCAAGATTTCTGTTTGCAGTGTCGAGTTTTGCAACATCGAAGTTTGGTTCATAGATGGCAACATAGTCAGCTGGATGAGGAACAGTATTGTACTGTTCCTTGCCATATCCAAGTCCTCCAAGCTTTACCTTTTCATGGACTTGAATATCTAGAAGTCTCTGTAGCTTTTTAGAAGAAAATTCATATTTTTCAACATGAACTTTCTGTTCTGCCAGATCAGCTCTGGTTGATTTAAGTTTTACTAATAGATCATCAATCTGAGTTTCAAGATTGGTTTGTTCATGTTTTAGAGATGAAATATCTTTCTTAAGGCATTCAATTTTTTCTTTGTAAGTGATTTCAACCTTTTTGAACTCAGATTTCATTTGAAGAAACTCTTCATTTTGATCTATAAGGTTTTGGTTATGTTTTCTATAACCTAAAACTTTATCAATGCAAGCTTGAGAGCATAGATGTTCAAATACCTGAGGTGGTATCTCTGCAGTGTCTGCCATAAGTGCTTGGTTGGAGACAGGAACATCTTCATATTGAAAACCCCAGTCGAATTCTGCAGTTCCAACATTTGCACAGGCTGCAGTTTGTGCTGGGGGAGTTTGTTGCTGCTGTTGTTGTCTGGGCTGACTTTGGTAGGCTTGTCTATGATGGTCGGCACCCTGATTGGCTTTAGGTGCCTTGCACTCCCTAGCAAAGTGACCCATTTGGTTACAGTTGTAACAACGGATCTTGCTTTTATCAAGCCCAACTCTGCTGTTTGAGTTGTTGCTTGGAAATGATCTTCCGGTTCTAGAATAGAACCTTTTTGCTCTGAGGGAGAGCATGGCATATGAGTGCTGAATATCCATTTCTTCAAGATCATCTGGATGAAAGCATTCCAGATCCTCTTTTATGAAATACATGCTGCTTGAGTTGTCTGAGACAAAAGCAGTAGAGGTTGGCTGTTGAGGAGGTTCCTCAAGAAGAAATGGTGATGAGTTAGATTGTGAAGCGGTTGGGGTCTGAGGGTGAGTAACAATGGGAGGATAGTAGCTGCTTGCACTAGGACCGGAATGATCAGAGTGAAGCGCTGAGGAGGTAGTGGAGGAAGTGGTAGCTGATTGATAACTGGAGCTCCTTTCTTTAGCTTGAATCATTTCTAATTCATAGATTTTGAGCATGCCAAAGAGCTCAGTCATCTGAAGAGTCTTCAGATTCTCTGTTCTTCTGATGGACACAGTGTATAATGTCCAACAACTAGGAAGAGATCTTATGAACTTCTTGAGAATGTCTTCATTCTCCAGCTTTACCTTGGAGCACTGCAGTTCACCTACAAGATAGGTAAATCTGTTATATAAAATAGTTAAGGTCTCACCTTCCCTCCAGACGAAGTTCTCATACTGCTGCTTCAGTATGTCCCTTCTGTTCACTTTGACTTCTTCAGAGCCAGCAAACATCTTCTCCATCGCCTCCCAGAGCTCCTTGGCAGTTTTGTAACTTCTGAAGTTGTGAAAAACTTCATTTGGAAGGCACATTTGGATGGCTCCTAGTGCCTTGAAGTCCACCTCCATTTTCTTGATATCCTCTTCAGAGTACTTGGAGGTTTCCTTCAGGACTTGTAGCCCTCCATCATCAGCAGAGGCCACCATGGGAATATATGGACCCTCCTTGATGGATCTTCACATTCCGTATTCCTGGTAACAGAGAAGCTTTCCATGCGATTTTTCCACATGTCATAGTCTTCTCCAGATACCAACCTTGGTGGTCGGTTGATGCTGCCAATATCTTCAAAGCCATTGCTCTGTGCCATTTTTGTTTTGATTTTGGGTGACTTGATTAAAGAGAGAGTTTAGAATAGAACCAGAGATGATTAGACAAATGTTAGTTTGTTTAATCTGAGCCAAAGCTCTGATACCACTTGTAGGATCGTGAGAATACAAGATGGTTCTGTTCTTAGTTGAGGTTGGCGGAAACAAAATCAACTACACAATTTATAATCAAGTAAACACAAAGAATACTAATAAACACTGTTGTATTAAGCTTTTGTGAATGCAAAGATTACAAGTGAGAAACTCAATGAATAAGTATGACAAGCACTACAAGCACTCTTACAATGAAGTGGCAACTCAGTATTTATAGTAACTTAGAATCAAGACAGACCCTTGATTCTAAGGATTAGATCGAACACAAGCCGTTGATCTTGTTTATTAATTTACATTACACGTAAAGGCTAATCTAGTTAACTTTACTGAAACGTTTTCTTTATTCATGATTGTTTGCATGCTTGGAGAAGTGTATTGTTGTCCGTCATTGGTTGACCATAGCGGTTCCTTCTGCTTTGAGTCTGTCAGTTGCTTTTGCAGAAAGGTGTCAGAGACGCTTGGCCTGGATAGTCAGTTGCAACGTTTGGTTTTCAGTGAATAGAGCTATCAGCTGCAAAGAGTGAAGGTTGATGCTGGTAAGCCTATCAGCAGCAGACATGGATGACCACTGCTGATAAGCCTATCAGCAGCAACAAGTGTTGAATGCTGCTGATAAGCCTATCAGCAGCAACAAGTGTTGAATGCTGCTGATAAGCCTATCAGCAACAACAAGTGTTGAATGCTGCTGATAAGCCTATCAGCAGCATTTGTACTTAGAATAATTTGGTAGCAATCAGTCTTTGGTTCTACAATTACGGAGATGATGGAAGCAGAGGAACGGGAACCTTTTGTGGCTGACCAAGAAGAGTCTACAACTGTAGTTGCCCTCATGGCTATTGGAGAGGCAACATGTTCATCTAATGAGGTAGATTCTAACTCTTTTTCTGTCATTTCTTGTTCCAAATGTCTAAGCTTAAAGGTTGAAAATTCTAAGCTTCAAGACAAAGTCGAACCCCTTCGTATTGCAGCTTTAAGCTACAAAGAAAACGAAAAACGATACAAAGATTCAATTGAAACGTTGAAAAAAGAAAAATGTGATTATTCACTTAAAATCAGCGATCAACAGTTTCATTTGGATGTTGCGTACAAGGGGTTAGAGAAAAGAAACAATGAGATCAACAAGCTGCAAAATGAGATCTTGAAGTTGAAAGGTAATATTGAGAAGTTGAAAAATTCTCGTTTTGTGGTGGAACACTATGAGTCTGTAGTGAGACAAGTGAATGGCTTAGGGTTGGGTACTAATGCCATTCCTCCACCAGTAAGCGGGAAATTTGTCAACGGCTTAATTGACATTGATTTATCTTGCCTTAATGAGTCCTCGAGTCAGGATGATTCCTCTAACAAGGATGATTCCTCAAGTAAGGCTGAATCTGTATCTGATGAAGAGTTCCTTACTGCTTCTGATGATGGGTCTTAGAACACCTACCCTAAAAGAGTAGTCTCTAAGGAGTTGCTCGGTAAACAGAAAGTTAAGAAAAACATTATCACTGATAGTGATAATTGTATTTTGACTGAATCCGATATCGTTGAATCAAATGAAAAATTAAAAGTGATGCTTTATGGGGGATATAAAAACATTAATCAAGTTAAGAAAGAAGCTTTTTCAGCTCATTATGGGCTTGGCTATCAAGAAAATATGCAAAAGTATTATATTCCCAAGAACCAATCATCATCGGGTCAAACTACTGTTCACCAAACAACTTCTCCTGCTCATCATGCTAAGTCATCTAATTCCAGATCTAATGAGCCTTAAAGGAGGACTTATAAAGAAAAGAGAACTTGTTTTCACTGTGGTATGGTTGGTCACATCCTTGTGAACTGCCCTGCTAAGAACTAAGGGAAACGGCCAATTGTTTCGCAACCGGCTGTTATCTCTAAGTCACCACCAGTGAAGCATTCCAGTAAAACATATGGTAAAACCAAAGATCACATCTGAGGCTAAACCATATGTTCCAAAGAGGGAAAAGCTATCTGCTAAACCTTGTGCTTCTACCTCTGGTAGTGCACCTACCGGTGAGAAACTTGTGGTTAAGCTTTCTAAGCCACAGAGGAGAAGAAGGAACAAGATATTGAGGAAGCTGGAACAGCTAGCTGGAATTCAACCAGGTGAAGCTTCTACTAGTTCACCTAGTGCTTCTGAATGCAAGCCGATTGTTCCAGTAAAAAAAAGAAAATGTCCTAGAACAAGAAATCTAAAAGTTCTCAATCTCCTGGTCCCAAGTCTTCTAAAGATTCATCCATTTTTTACAGTCACGACTGTGAATTAATTGAGGTTGTTTATTTTGAGAAAGACGGACGACCCAAGACCACTATGGCTTGGGTCTCCAAATCTAATTAATTTCTTGTGACTCGTGCAGGGACATCCGAAGGGTAATATCTCTAATCTTTGGTATGTAGATAGTGGATGCTCCCGGCACATGACAGGTAACATGGCCCTGCTTCAAGATGTAAAACCGTTCAGAGGCGGCTATGTGGCCTTTGCAGGCGAGAAGGGCGGCAGTATTACTTGTCAAGGCGTGGTTTCAAATGGTTGTGTCAACTTCGACAACGTCAACTACTGCGAGCAGCTAAAGCATAACCTGTTGAGTGTTTCTCAGATGTGCGACGAGCCGTACTCCGTTATGTTTGACAAATTTGAATGCATGATTCTCAAACCTGGTTTTGAAGTTCCTGAAGACTGGATTCTGATGCGAGCACCAAGGACAAACGACACTTATCAGATTGATAAGAGCGTGGCAACAACCATCTCATCGGTTGCTACTTGTTTGCTTACCAAAGTGACAGAGCTTGACTCCATCTGGTGGAATAGGAAACTCGGACACATTTCTTATCGAAAAATGAATCATCTTTTCAGAAATGGTTTGGTAACCGGTGTTCCTAAGCTGAGATTTGTCATTGCAGATGACTGTATGCCTTGTAAAAAGGGCAAACAGCAACGGAAGTCTCACAAGACCAAGTTCCAAAACTCCGTCTTTCTTGGGTGCATTTTTTAGGTACAAAGGACGAGACTGCTGACATTCTTCAATACCTGATCCTGAGCTTGGAATCTCTTTGCAAGTTGAAGGTTAGAAGAATAAGGAGTGATAACGAAACTGAATTCAAGAATAATTTGATGGAACTTTTCTATCTCAAGAAGGGTATTCGTCACGAATTTAGTGCCCCGTACACACCTCAGCAGAATAGAGTTGCAGAACGGAAGAACAGAACCCTAATTGAGACTGTAAGGACAATGCTGTCAGATGCAAAACTTCCTGTAACTTTCTGGGCAAAAGCAGTAAATACAGCTTGTCACGTTTTGAACAGAGTTCTGGTTGTGAAGAGGTACAACAAGACTTGCTATGAGTTGATCAACAATCGACCTCCCAACCTTGACTACCTAGTTCCTTTTAATAGTCCTAGTTCCTTATTGTTACAATACAAGGATCGAAAATCCAAATTTCATGCAAAAGCAGTGGAAGGCATATTCTTAGGATATGTTGCCAATTCACTATGCAAGAGAGTGTACAATATAGGAACTCGTACTGTCTAGGAATGGTTCAATGTGGATTGCAGTAAACACAGCATTCCACCAGAACCAACTGGTCCAGCTTGGGGTTTCGATTATGATGCGCTATTCATGTCTTTCAACCCTCCTGATCTATATGTCGATGATGCCACAAGTCTGTTCGATTTCTTTAATGGCGGCGATGACTCTAACTTCTCGACCTGTGCTACTGTACCTATTGTAACTCCAGATTCTAATGTTGCATCTGCATCTGGAACTAATGATAGTGAAGACATTGAAGTTGTTCATGTTGAAGGAAATGACACTCCAGCTGATCCTAACACTCGTGTAGGAAATGAAGCTCCAGCTAATCCAATCAACATTGAATCATCTTCTTCTAGAACACTGGATATGGGGGAGTTGAGCATGAATCTGGATACAAATCTCCAGGAACCGCACGTACCAGAGACAAGAATGCATAAGAATCATCCAATTGACAACATCATTGGTGATCCTCATGCCGGTGTTCAGACTCGTCATAGAACAATTGCTGAGAACACCCGTTTGTACGCTGAGATACTTGACACTGGTATCATGGAAACATGTTTGCATGCTGCATTTGTGTCCCAATTGGATCCGAAGAATGTGAAGGAAGCTCTCGCTGATAACTGCTGGATTGAGGCGATGCAAGATGAACTGTCCCAATTCCAAAAGTTGCACGTGTGAGATTTAGTTGACTTGCCAAGAGGCGTACAACCAATTGGAACCAGATAGGTGTTTAAGTGCAAAACGGATGATCGTCATGTCGTAGTGAAGAATAAAGCAAGGTTGGTTTCAAGGTTTATCAACTTGTTGTGAAGAGTGCTTTCCTGTATGGAAAAGTTCATGAAGAGGTCTATGTCACTCAACCTCCCAGCTTTGAAGATCCACATAATCTCAATAAAGTGTATAAGCTCGACAAAGCACTTTATTGTCTTCATCAAGCACCTCAGGCATGGTATGAGACGTTATCAAAACATCTACTATCAAATGGTTTCGACTGTGGACAGATTGACTTGACCCTCTTCATTCGAAAAGCAGGAGGTGATATTCGACTTGTACAAGTGTATGTCGACGACATTATCTTTGGGTCTACAAATGAAGAGATGTGTAGGGAATTCGAACAGGTGACGAAGTCCAATTTTGAGATGAGCAACATGGGTGAATTGTCGTTCTTCCTGGGTCTACAAGTCAGTCAAAGAGAGGATGGAATCTATCTACATCAAACTAAGTATGTCAAAATACAAGATGAATGATAATAGTACTTATGGCACACCTATCCATGTCAATCACCGTTTGCATCCAGACAACGATGTAAAGGATGTGGATTGTAAATTGTACCGTGGGATGATCGGTTCTCTCATGTATCTCACAGCTTCATGGCCCGACATAATGTTTTTTGTATGTTTGTGCTCAAGGTTTCAGTCACAACCAAAGGAGTCTCATATGATAGCTGTCAAGAGGATATTCAGATACTTGAAAGGGAGACCCCAATTGGGTCTTTGGTACTCAAAGCAGCAATCATTTGACCTCAAAGCCTATACTGATTCAGATTATGGCGGTTATAACCTTGATAGAAAATCAACTTTAGGTGGATGTTAATTATTGGGAGACAGGCTGGTCTCCTGGCAGTGTAAGAAGCAGTCAACGGTTTCTGTCTCAACATGTGAAGTAGAGTACATTGCTGCAGCGAGCAATTGTTCTCAGATATTGTGGATTCAGCAGCAATTGAGAGACTGCGGCTTAAACTTCACTGGAAATCCACTGTTCATTGGCAACAATGCCACCATGTCCATCACAAACAACCCGGTGAAACATTCCAAAACTAAACATATTGAAATTCGCCACCATTTCATCCGTGATTGTGCTGAAAAGCATCTCATTGAACTTGTAAAGGTTCACATGGATGACAATATTGCTGACCTTTTCACTAAGGCGTTTGATCGAACTCGTTTCGAACATCTTGTCAACATGATAGGAATGTTCAATCCGGAGTGAAAACTTGTTTTTTTTAAATCAATTCAATTCATGAAAGTTAAATTTTATTCCTTTTAAATTTTCTGTATAGTTCTGTTAATTTTCAAATATTTTACAAAAATTCAAACAAAATAGAAAATCAGAAAATTTCAAAGATCACTTGAGAAAAGAGGAAACGATAGTACATCAGAAATGATCTAAACGTCCTAGACTGCTCATATGGGAAATGACTGCGTCATGCTTACTTGATTGTTTAAATTGTTGTGTTCTTAATCTGCTTATTTACAAGTAATTTGAATTGTCAGTAGGCTATAAGCATCTTAAAATCATTAGTAGGGTGGAAATCAAATCTATACTACAACTGTGATTTGAACTCATATTTGCTAGTGTGTGTGCGTAAAAGAATGCAAAAGATCACTATCGGATACAAGATGTTAGATTTTGGCAATTAATTTCTTCTGAGACCAGTTTCGGGATAGGTTGATAACACAATTAATGTGGTTCATCTCACTGCCCATACTCACAAGTATGCAATGAGAGATTGAATCAAGAAATGTCTTTACATCAACCGTTGAGCGTGTATTCACCCTTGAATCACTCATGATTCATTGAATTCAAATCCAGATAAAAGTTGGATTCCCGTACCTAAATACTCAAACACCATATTCATTATCCTGAATCATCATACCGATATTCACTGAAGAAATCACATGAAACCAAGACAAATGAATCACTCGATTCTGAATCTTATGATTCCTGATAATCCTTATGGATTCTGTTTGATTTTTCCTGTGCTAATTGATATAGCCTCATTCTGGAAATTTAGAAAATCATTGGGAAAATCTTAGATGCCTTGAGATAAGTGCAAAGTAAGTTCATAGCATAACTGTGGGGCACATGTTGTATATTAATAACTATTACCTTAACACACAAGAACATGATACTAAAATGCTTATGGTTTCAAATCTTATAATATTGCCAACTTGAATTACTTGTTTATGTGCTTATTACGTATAAATAAATTGTAATCCATGACATGATCCCATATTCTTTGATGTTTATCTTGTATCATTTTTTGCTTACTATAGCCTGATATGATCCTTTGCTCATGACTTTGACCCAAAAATAGCTTGTGTATATTCGTGTGCATATAATTTTCTTTCAGAAAAGCTCAAAAAGATTTGAAATTTATGTAAAGTTCAATTATTATCAAAAATGCCAAAAATATTTGTGTTTAACTTCCTTGAATTTCTTTTGAAACCTCTTAATTGAATGTTTTTATCTGGTTTGTTATTTGACTTGACAATCTTCATAATTTGAGTTGAATTTTGTGCAACATAAGGGCTTTTGCGTACTTGTCAAGTGCGCAGGAATTAAACCTTGCGTACTTGTAAGTACGCAAGACTTAAGTCATGCGTACTTGCTATGTACACAAGAGTTAAGTCTTGCACACTTGTTAAGTACGCAAGACCAAAATGTGTGGGGTATATATACACGACTTAGAATTATTTCCGGGTTTATCTCATTTCAAACTCTTTGACACTGTTGTATACCCACGCATCATATTTCCTTGAAACTTTGTGTGATTCCAAACATCTTTTTAGTCCCGTTCATTGTTCCATCTTCATATAACAATCATTCAATGAGAATCTTGACAATTTCCATCCGTTAAATCGACTATTATGGACCGATTTGGACTGATTTGTGATCATATGAGTCTAGGGTTTGGAGTTTGGATTTTTGACAATTTTTTTGTGTTTCTTGACCTTAATTAACACATAAAACATGTTTCAAATCATTATTCGAACCTCTATAATCATTAATTCGTCCTAAACACTGCTCGATTTGTGATTTTGTCCTGTGTTTGACAGACAGTTGGAGTTAATACCTGTTTAGGTCAAAATTTGATCGGTTTAGCTTGACATTGATGTTAGTTTTTGGTCTCATAGGTTCTAAGTGCTTTCTTTGATCTCGTGGTGACCATAACCTACTTCAATCTCTCACATTTACTGATTTTGGAATGACTGCAATTTGCACATGTGTTAGACCTTGCGCACTTGGCAAGTACGCAAGAAATATCTCTTGCGTACTTACTAAGTACGCAAGGTATAAACCATGCGTACTTGTTAAGTACGCAGGAAGTGCAAATTGAAAAAAAAATCCTAAGTCTGGAATGTGCTTCCTTGTGAATGTGCGATACCGTGTCGTGTTTGTTCAATTCCAATGATTATTCTTGTTCTTATTGTGTTCATTGTATGTTTTTGCAGTGATGGCTCATGCGTTTACCAGCGAATTCAATATGCTGGCTCTAACACAACCCGAGTGGAAGGGTGCTGCACTTGAATACAGGGAAATAGTCAGTTTCCTGAACCGCTCGAAGATCATCTATGCTATATCTACTGATCCAATTGTCTCAAGACCATATCTGGAGCAATTCTGGGAAACTGCTGATCAAGACTGTACAGTACCCCCAAACGTCATTAGGGATACTGTAGCAGGTCATGATATTGCTATTTCTGAAGACACCATCAGACGAGTACTACAATTTAGGGACTTATCAACTGATCCGGTGACTTACCCTGACTACTTCGTTGATGGATGATGGAGACAAAGGATGGGGTATGTTGGTACCATGGATTACTTCTCGTATAAAAAGTTGTGGGTACTTGATCAATGGCGTTACTTCGTGCACGTCATGATCATGTGCCTATATACTAGGAAGGCGGGAAAGGATGCCATGGGGAATGACTTGGCAGCTGCAATGGTTGGCCTTTCTCTTAACAAGGGTTACAACTTTTCAAAGTATATCTACAAGTCTATCACCGATCAGATCAATGCTGCTGAGAGGTTTAGATTTCTATTATACCCATGGTTCGTGCAGCTGTTGATTAACGATGTTGTACCTAATGTACCTCAGATTGGAGAGAGACTACAAGTCAAACAGGCGGACAAGAGAGTGTTTGCAAAATTATAAAGCCAGGCAGTGTAGAACCTACCCCTGAGCACATTCCTCTCTTTGGCCACCTAATTAATGAAGCATATGTGGCCCCTGCTGACTTCAGATGGTATAGTTCAGAGTCTGAGCCTGAACTCAGTGAACACAGTGATGAACAACAGGAAGAAGAGGAAGTTGAATCTGAAGATGATATGTCTGAAGACGAAGGAGACGAAGAACAGGGAGGTGGGGGTGCTGAAGATTTCGACTCAGAAATGACCGAGTCAGATTCATCTGATTCTGATGATGCACCATCCCAGGCACACCTAAGGAGATTGACGAAGGTGACCCTTCCCGAGTCATCTTCCAAGAGACAAGAGACTAGCAGTGAATATGAGCCCGGTTCTGATTTGGACGCTGATATTCAGAGACGCAGAAGAGAAAGTATAAAAAAGCATCGGGGGGATAGGCCACACCTAGCTATCCTTCGTGAGGTAGAAGTCAGTGCTCAGAGGCAAGCAAGTGTAATGGCTACGAGTACTGATTCCACTTCTACCTCATCTTCAAAACAGCTTTATAGGCGACAACGGAGGAGGCCACGTGTAACACCTGATGTGGCTACCACTGCTATCATAGAGGAGGATCCTGTGATAATGACCCTCCCTGTGCAATCTATCCAAGTGGCGGTGACAACTCCAATTCTAACCGAGTTTGTCACCATCACCCCTACCACTATCCAAACAACCTCCATCCCTACAACCACCCTCCAACACATCAGTGAACCCTTTCATGACTTTGACTTCAATCATGGGTTCGATTTTGGAGAATTATTTTCCTTCCCGACTAATCAAGCCGAAGCATCGTCTTCCAGGGGACCTGATCCTCGTGATACCCGAATCACTACCCTAGAGACTCAGGTCGCTGGTCTTCTTGAAACACTATAGAAATCGTTAGAGGAATCTGACAAATAATAGGGGCAGATTAACTCTCTGATTGATGAGGTAGCCGCACTAAAGAAACAGCGGGCGGCTGAGGACAAACAGCGTTTAGAGCATGACACTATGGTGAAACTGGTCTGTGATATGGCCAAGACGCTTGCTGCTCAGGGGGAGAGATTGAAGGAATTGTTAGAGAAGCAACCACCTAAGTGTAGCAGTGAAGAGGCTTGTCACTTAGTTGATCTAACTAAGGGTGATGATCAGGACTAGGATCCTGAAGCCGGACCGAGTGGAAGTGAGCAGCAATCGTTGTCTTTGGCGATTGTTCCCATTTCTGCCGTGTCTATGGCTGAGGGGGAGTCTACTCAAAGTGAAGGTGGAGGTGATGCTTCAGGTGGTAATAAAGGAAAGTCGGTAGCTGACGTTTTGAAAGGTCTATCTGACGACGTGTCGGATGATGTGATCTTACTACTAGAATCGGACTATTCCAAGGAAGCACATATCGATGCTCATTGCAATTTGGAAGAGGGAGAGATCAAGCTGGTGATGATTGGGATGAGGAGGATGATGATGTTGTAATTGAAATTCCTAAGGGCGACGGGGGAGGAGAGTATGAGTTTGAAGATGGAGAGATTTTCGAAGTTCCATCCTTTGAAACTCATCTTGACACAGGTTCAGTCGAGCCTGCTAGTACTGTTGAGGCGTCGACTGAAGCCTCCCCTGTCGACCCTACACTTGTGGATCCAGAGGCATAGAAAGACAAACATATGCCTGCAAGTTCATCGAAGGATCCGGTTCCTGGCTGGCAAAAGACATCAATCATAGACAAACATGGAGCGACAGAGATGATCTTAGCTGTGAGGTTCGAGGAGGATAAGAAGTTTTTTTGCAATCAAGCGAGCAGGGGGGGTTCAATACTTGAAACCAACCAGCGAAGCTTTCAACTCCTTGCCAAGATACGACCTCGTGAACCTAGCAAACCGAGAGCTGCGGGTTCACTCAAATCACGCAGTAGCGATGGGTTTGTGGCAGGTTCTACAGCGAGAGGTAAGATCTAGGAATTTCAAAATGTTTAAGCTTCAAGTGCCCAAGCGAGTCAGGGACAAGAATGTTAGACATCCCGTGACTCATAAAAGCTTAAAGAAACCGGTATACAAGCCAGTGCTATGTGAAACCAATATTCCCCTGAGCAAGTTATCTCAGGATATCCTCAGTAACATATGGTACTGGTACGTAGATCCTAAATCGTGCGAGGCAGTGGTGATTGGAAAGGTGTGGTCCGAGAGTGGAAGCTTAGTGCCAAGGGAACTGATCAGAGTTTTTGATGAAGTCTGCTTCATAAACTTTTCTATGAAAGATCTGGAGGCGCTAGCTAACAAGTACTGCATGTACATGGACGAGTGGACAAAGTTCCTTGCTTCTAAATACGACAAGGTGATCAAGTTCTGCCTAGATTACAAGAAGAAAATGGAAGCTAAATCTGGGGAGCACTGAAGACCGAAGACAATCCAGAGCTGTTGTCAAGGGGGAGTTTGCTGAAGCAATTTTGTGTGACAAACACTCTGGATATTGTCTTAGCTTTTGTTCTTGTCTTGTATGTATTAGTCTTTGTATGTTAGTGTCTGTATGTATTAGTTATCGAGTTGTAATTACTAATGTTTGTACTAGTCGTCTGTTTTCTCTAAGTGTTTTGCGCACTTAGCATGTCCGCAGGAATTACTTCCTGCGTACTTAGCAAGTACGCAAGAATACTCTGCGTACTTGTTAAGTACGCAGGAACAATTTGCCATGCGCACTTGTTAGGTGCGCAGAGATCAAGTCTAGGATAAATAGGTTGTGGTGACAGAAGTTATGTACGCACTCATTTGTAACATCTCTGTAACCTACAAGTTTTATAATATACGAAGTTTGAAAGTGTTTTCGCTGTCGGTTTACTTTGTGTTACTTGATTCTCCACCTAGTCACGGGTATTCCGCACCCGGTCAGACTAGTCACACACCCACACGTAACGATTTGAGACACCTGGGGACCTACATCAAGGAGCTTTTCGAGTTTACAACAAGAGACAAAGGATCGTGTTGGAGTCCATTGATATCAACCGGCATGAAAGCAATCATACGGACGCTGGGGACGGTCCTGATTGGCTTTTTGATGTTGATTCTTTGTTTAAATCATCTAATCTTCCTGATTTCACTAACATGTCTATCTCCGCTAATCCTCTTATGTCTGTGAATATCCTAGGTACCTCTACTACTTCAAGCTCGTCTTCGTCTAATCAACATATAGATGTTCCTCCTACAATAACTAATTCTGAATCCACTCAGGACTATTCGGACTCTGTGGTAACAAGTGAAACTGTTGAGGAAGAAACTCCTCCAATAGTGAATGTTGCTCCACAATCCTCTACTGAAGATTCTTTTGTGGAAGAACATGTTTTTCCTGACAACAACATCACAAATTTGGAAGACAACCTTCAAGAGGATATTTTTCCACAGCTATGGATTCACAAGGATCATCCTACAGACAACATCATTGGTCCACTCAATGTGGGAGTCCAAACTCGTAGTGCCACTGAAGCAATGAATGACGGTCTCTTCACTTGCTTCATATCTCAAGTTGAGCCTAAGAATATCAACGCTGCCTTGCTTGAGAACAGTTGGGTGGAGGCCATGTAGGAAGAATTGCAACAGTTCAACAAGTTACATGTGTGGAATCTGGTGGACCTTCCAAAGAACAAAGTCCCAATCGGCACTCGTTGTGTATTTCGTAACAAGAAGGATGAAGGTGGAATAGTGGTTCGAAATAAAGCCCGCTTGGTGGTCCAGGGGTTTTATCAAGAAGAAGGGATTGACTTTGAGGACGTCTTTGCACTAGTGGCTCGCTTGGAAGCCATCAGAATGTTTCTCGCCTATGCAGCCTATATGGACTTCACATTTCAGCAAATGGATGTTAAAAGCGCATTTATGTATGGAAAGGTTCAAGAGGAAGTTTATGTCAAGCAGCCGCAGGGTTCCCAAACTATCCTGACCGAGTTTACAAACTAGACAAGGCATTGTATGGTCTCCATCAAGCACCTCGTGTGTGGTATGAGACGTTATCTAAGCATCTGCTTGATAATGGTTTCACATGAGGGGCAATTGACCAAACTTTGTTCAAACGAAAGGATGGTGCGGAAACCATTTTGTGCAAATCTACGTTGATGATATCATTTTTGGATCCACAAATCCTCGGTTGTGTAAAGAGTTCGAGGAAGTGATGCGTTCTAAGTTTGAAATGAGCTCTATGGGAGAAATGAAGTTCTTTCTTGGTTTACAAGTAGATCAGTCTGAGTCGGGAATTCTTATGCATCAAGAAAAATATGTCAAAGAAATCCTGACCAAGTTCAAAATGACTGAGTCTCATCCTTACAAGACTCCCGTGGAAGTTCGACACTATATGTCTCCTGATTTGGATGGTGAAAGCGTTGATCAGCACCTCTATCGCTCGATGATAGGATTTCTCATGTATCTCACTGCTAGCAGACTATACATCATGTTCGTTGTGTGCTTGTGTGCACGCTTTCAGGATAATCCTAAACTCTCTCATTTAATTGTTGTTAAACGTATTTTGAGATATTTGAAGTACAAGCCAAAACTTGGGCTTTGGTATCCCAAACAATCCCAAAAATAACTTGTTTGATCTTTTAGCTTATTCAGATTCAGACTACAGCGGATGCAACTTTGACCGAAAATCCACTTCTGGGGGTTGTCAGTTACTTGGCAACCGCTGTGTTTCCTGGTAATGTAGGAAACATACCACCGTTTCCCAATCCACAGCCAAAGCCGAATACATTGTCGCAACCCTTTGTTGTTCCCAAGTAAGATGGATCCACCATCAAAAGCATGATTACGGAATCTCCTTCCATGAAACCCCATCCTATGTGACAACACCTCCATTCCCCATATCACTAAAAATCCCGTTCAGCATTCAAAAACCAAACACATTGAGATCAAACATTACTTCATCCGTGACTGTGTCGAAAAGAAACATATCAAAATCTTTGAAGTCAAAACCGACAAGCAAACCTCTGACATCTTTACAAAGGCCTTTGATTCTGCCAGATTTGATAAATTGGTGGAGATGCTCGGCATGATCAACTTTCAGTAAACCTTGTGCATATTGTCTTTTCTATTTAAACTTGTTAATCGGGAAGATTTCCAAAAAGATTTTATTTTTCTTTATATTTGTTTTCTTTATCAGTTTGTGAAAGCAAAACTTTTGGGGGAGAAATTGGAATTTGTAGTTAGTATGAAAAGATTTGCTTTGTATAGTCAGAAAGAAAAGGAAATATTTGTTTATTGTTTGCTTAAGAAAAACTCTTATCCTCATACTCACTGTAAGTATCATGTTTTGTTTCAGGAAAATCAGTTCCGACTTGTGAGAAATGATAGAGTCTGATCACACTTCTTGAACAGGGAATGGACCATAAGCGATGGTGCTTACTGAGGTATAGGCGGTAGGCCCGACATACGGTTATAACTCTTTAGTAATGTGAACATCTAATTCTCAATCGTACACGCGTGTTTGAACCCATTTTTGAAACATCTAACCCATTTTAAGCTAAGAAAACTGATTCAATAAAATATAGGCTTACGTGTTGGATTCTGATTCATGCGCCAGGTGACCGTCAAAGTAACGAAAGTTACCGCCGATGACCCTGTCTATTTTGCTTACGCAAAGATCTTGGGAGTTCATCTTTTTCCCATCCACTAGGATGATTTGGCCCCGTCTGTTTTGCTTACACAAAGATCTCGGGTGTTCAACCTTTTCCTATCCTCTTGGATAATTTTACGGCTTCTTCTGTTTTGCTTACGTAAAGATCTAGAAATCATTGTACAAGCAAATATTCGGGTCTATCTTGCAAAAATATCGGCTATCTTTAGGGATTCACAGTAGCTAAGTGCAAAATGAAGTGTTTCAAGGGTTTTGACCAGACATGATCTCACGTTGGATCTTTTCCAAGGCTAAGTGTTCATATCTTTTATCTGGTTTTTATCTTTATTTTTTATATAAATTTCTTAATCTTCCTTATTAGCTTGTTTAAGTAGTGTACATATTGATTATCTTTTCTCTTGTCACCCGAAACAACATCCCCATCGAAACTACTCTAACCACCCAAAACTTCCTCCCACCTGAAACTACTTTGCTCTATCGAAACTTGAAGTTTCAACAAGGGCATTTTGGTCTTTTGTCTAGCTCAAATTAAATGTCTTCATAATCAGGTTTCTTCCATGCCAAGTTCACTTGAACTCTCCGAACCTTTCACACCTTCATCTTCACACACAAAATCTCTCATTTCGGTCTAAGTTTGCAAAATCAGGGTTTCTCATATGATTCCCCCGTCGTCTTCATCATCAGGTACTGATTTCTGTTCATATGTGTGCGATTTTACAAAATTCCAGACCTAGGGTTTCAATTCTTAAAGTTTTACGACTAAATCTTCATAATCTTGGTCGTTTTGTGTTCAAATCTTGTTATTAATCTTGCCGATGTTTATATCTCATTTGTGTATTGTATATATTTGCAGATTTCAGTTGATTACTCGGTAAGATGGAGTTTCGATTCTCACAGGATCTTCTTTCTGTCCTCTTTTACTTAGTTAACTCTTTTACTTGTTTGATTTTGATTCTATAAGTCTGTGTAAGGGTTCAAGGTCTTTTTTGTTGAGTATTGAGTCTGCGCATCTATTCAGGGTTTAAGCATCGAAACTAGTAGTTTCGGTCAAAGGTGTTTATCTTTTAAAAATTCTTTTCAAAAATTTGAACAGGTTTCTATCGAAACTAGTTGTTTCGATACCCAAGCTTGCCCGAAACTAAGTAGTTTCGATTGGGGTTACTTGCCTGAAAATAGTAGTTTCGATCAGGCTTCTCTGAAATTTTTCTAAGTGTCAGGATTTTGACAATGTTGTTTTTTTTGGAGTTATGGATCTTCTATTTGTCAAAAGACATAATGTCTGTGCATTTTTAGATGCCAATGATCCAAGGAGTGCAGATTTGGTTCAAGTCCTAAATTTCCTTGCAAACTCCGACATAAGCTTTGCCATTAGTCACAATGTACCAGTCTTCGAATCAACCATAAGGCAGTTCTGGAACACTATAGAGACTGTAACCATTGACAATGTGGAACACATTCGAGCTACTGTTCATGATCAGGAGGTGTTATTTTCAGAGGCTACTACATGTGTTATTATTTGCTGACAATCATGAAGCACCGGTGGAATTTCCAAGTTTCTATGTCAAGGAATGTTTTAGAAGACTGGGTCACCCTGATGAGTTCAAGAGTGGGCAAATCATCAAGAATTCCGTTCCACCTCTCTGGAGGTATATTGTGCACATCTTCATCCACTGCTTGTCCATTCAGAAAGGTGGATTTGACTCAGCAAATGCCATGGTGGCTTCTGCAATGCTAGGGCTGATCAAAGGAAGGACTACAATTTCTCAGGTCTAGTCTTTAAACAAATGAAAGAAAATCTAACCGGGGGTGCTAGAGATAAATTTTTGGTCTATCCAAGATTTCTCCAGATCATGTTCAATCATCTTCATCCAAACCTGCAACAAGATGGTCATGTGTTTGTTTTTTATCATATGACAACTAAAACCTTAAGCTATATGAAAAGTACAAGCAAAAGAACCAACAGAGTGATTACCAATATTCTTCTGTTTGGTCACATTATTGGTGAAGTTGGAGAAGAAATTCCTGACATGGATCCACAACTACAAGTTGAATCAACATCATCTGAAGAAGAAGAAGAAGATGTAGAGCAGGTTCAAGGGAACCAAGAGGCTGAGTTTGAAGTTGAGAAAAACATAGAATAAGAAATGGAGCAACCAGTTCAAGAAGCTCAGTTTATAGATAAAGAGATAGAAAATCTGGATCCTTTGAATTTCCAAGTACATGATGAAAATATAGAAGCTGAAGCACATGTTGATGCTGAAGTTCAAGGTAATGTGGAAGTTGAAGCTGAATCAAGTGAAACCTTGGACGAAGGCATCTATGGTACAAAGTATTATCAGTCTGATTATGAGTCTGCAGAAGAGGAGCAGACTGAACCTCCTGCATCCTCCTCCAAGAGACAAGCTGACTCAGGTTCTGACTATGAAAAAGAACCCCTAGCCAAGAAAATCAAGACAGGACTGGAGGCTTTAACCTCTTCATCAGAATCACTTTTTGACACTCCAGAACACCTAACACCCATTCATTCACCTATCCATGTTCCACCACCATCACCACAACCATCTCCACAACATGCACCCGTTCCTACACCACCTGCATCCCCTGCTCCTGACCTATCACCATCAGTTCCAAGAGTCAAAACCCTAAGCTTGGAGGTGAAAAAGCTACAGGAGAAAGTAACAAAACAAGATGGAGTTATAGAAGGGTTAAAAACTGAACTAAGTGAGTGCAAGGAAGAAGTTAAAGATCTTACACTGGAAGTTGGAAGTTTGCATACCCAACTAGATGTTCAGCAGACTCAACTTGAAACTCAACAGAAGTTAATTTCTCAACAACAACAAGATTTTAAGGCTCTATCTGACATAGTTGAGCAACTCAAGGCTACATTGGTTAAATCTTCTCAGCAAGGAACCCCTTCCACAGCTCAGGGGGAGACCACTTCTGTTGGTGGACCTTCTTCCCCTACCTTTGTTACAAATCCTTAGTCTGCATTGACTATCTTCACTGGCCTGGTTGACAAGACAAAGGAATCTGTGGAAGTCAAGATTGAAGAAGCTGAGTTTGATCTTCCCTTGACTAGTGAAAGGAGAGTCGCCAGAGAAAGAGGAAAGGGAAAAGAGACAGATATTGAAGTGGTAATTCTTGATGAAGAGGAAATTGGGTCATATCATGAGCTGAATGCTCTTCTAGATGAGATTGACAATTATGTCTTTAATGATGATTATCCAGAGAATATGGCTACAAAAGATCTGCATAAGGAAAAGGTGAGATACTTCACATAGGAATGATATGAGATCCAGGCACTTTCTGATGATGATAAAGATGAAGCAAGTGTAAAAGTTGATCTGGAGAATACTGAACCAACCCCCACTGAACCAACTCAAACAACTCACACTGAGCCAACATCCACTGAATCCACCCCAACTGAATCAATCCAAGCTCCTAAACCAAATCCAGACTATCCCGATCCTAAAAGGCCTTGGATGAGGAAGCTGCCTGTAGAGGAGTCTCCCAAGTACTATGAGTGGTTCGCTGAATACTAAGAGCTGAAAAGACCCCCTGTGGGATGGAAATATGACAATGAGAGGGGTTTATATATTGTAAGGAGATACAAAGGATGAGAAGAACACTTTAAAATTTCTCATGAGTTCAGCTCCCTTCCTTGATATGATCTTAGGGAACTTGCCAAATTACCTCTTTAGAATCCTTGTAAAGTCAATGAGGCCCGTAACTTTGAGCAGTTCCTGTAACAACAAGCTCTCAATGACTTCAGGTCAATGAAGACCACTCTTCCAAAAAGAATTATATCCAAAACCAGGATTCATCCCAGAACACAAAAGCCCTGGGTAAGCCTTCGGTATAAGCCTACAAAGACTGTCAAATCCATCATACTGCCACGATCAGTACCCGTCCAGCTTCAGAATTTCAGAAAATGGTTTTACAACTCAACTATTGAAAGTGCTGTGATCGAGTGTGAAGGCAAGGAATACATTCATATATTTGAACCCATGGATCTATTAAAATTTCAACCTGAGGATCTTGAAGTATTATTCAACAACCCCTTCAAGCTCTTTCATGGAGATGAAGAAGCTGATGCTAAGGCCTATCAAAGAGTAGTGTCATTAAATGCCAAGCCTTTTTTCAAGAAACTGAGTCAAGAGCCAACTGTTTAGCGAAGAGTTGAAGACATTGATGCAACAGCTTAGGGGGAGATTGTAGAGTCTTGTATTTTTGTAAGCTGATGCCATCAATGTATTTTTGAACAATGTTATTTTAGTTTATTTACTTGTAATTTCATTTGATGTAATTTCATGCTTTTTAGTCTAAGTCTGGGCCATCGAAATTACTTAGTTTCGATTGAGGTTTGTTCAATCGAAACTAGTAGTTTCGATATATAGGAAGTTTCGACAAGCTTGTTCTTTCACTTGTAAATGCTCAACCGAAACTACTAGTTTCGGTGAGCATAGTTTCGATGCCTGTCAACTTACTATAAATAGCCTAGTTTGAGAATGTTTAGGGTGTGGATAGCGGATGTAACCCTGAAATTCTCTCTTTCACAATTTTTTGAATCAATACACATTTGGAGTTATTTCATCAGTTGTTCTTACAATTTCATATCATACTTGTGTTGATTCCTATGTGGTTTGCCTGTTTATCTTCACCAATTCTGTTTCTACCCTCTGTTTCACCACCATACACACAGATTCCGCATGTGTGTGTAATCGATCTTTTGAGTGATTTCCGATTGAAATCTGGATCTACAGCCCATGTGGTCTACCGGTCTATACTCCCCCTAGATCTTCCTCATCATCTTCATGTTGATCAGCATCTGCCTATCCACTTCTTCCATTAGCAGGTCCATATTGTTAAGTGATATGCCCTAAATTATACATGTTTTGCATGCATAATAATCCTCATATTATGGTACTAATTGATTAAAAGCCATAAAATTGATACTTAAAGCGTTAATATTTCACAATTGCAGGTTATTCGGTGTCCCAAGATAAGCAGTGCAAAAACCAGCTTAAAACATTAAGAAATCAAGCTTTTTGCGGACCAAACTTGAGCATTGACCCCCAAGAAGTCAAACCAGGTCAACACAAGCAGCTAAAAGACAAAACAGGAGGCAAGAAGGGGATGCAGTGCAGTGCCCAACTTGCTCTCCAAGGGTCTAGTACACTATCCCGTGTACCCTGTTTGATTCCAGAGGTGTTTGCATGCCCGTGCAATCCAATGCACGGTCGTGCATTGCTCATTTTGAGGCTTATAAATAGATGGCTTGGGTTCTTCATTCCACACACCTCAATACACCATTCCATATCTCAAGATAGAGAGAATAGTTCGTTTCTAGTAGTATTAGAGTAGTAGTAGTGAGTAGAGGGGCTCTTTCTCCTTGTTCCACAATAGGGGAGCCTACAAAACTCAGCGTTACGCTAGCTAGTATGGCCATTCGTGGCTAAAATTCTTGTATTCCTAGGGTGAAGATGAAGTTTGGTGCATGTTAATGTTTGACGTATTAATCTAGTGGTATGTTTATGTCTTTAATTATTCGTCCTTAAAACCACCATTTGGTGGGCTTTTATTATTGTCTAAATCCGTCTTTATATTTGTGAATGTTCTTGATTTAAAGCGTAAGATCGTAAAACCTTTTTAATCAAACTTCTTTTGAAACTTGTACGTCTTTATACAAGCAGAGATTGATAAGCCAAGGCTTGGCCAACATTATTAAGGTCATACGTCTTTATACGAACTTCTTATGCGACCAAGAATTGGTGAACTCATGTTGGGAACGGTACGTCTTTATACTTGGTCCCATTGTTACACCGCCTCTCGGTAAACAAAATATAATCACCTATTTAACTTTAATACAAAGCATTTACGTTCGATGTCTTAAACCAACCCGGAGATGACCATTCGAAGGGTTGAGGGTAACTGTTGTCCATAACGGGAGGCACTACTATTTTAATTTAAAGATTTTAATTCGTGAATCAAATGTCGTGAGGACGAGGCTCTAGCGGTGACCCGGGTCACAGGTTTGTAGTAGTCATATCACTGGATTAGTCAACTTAACGTTATCACATGCCAAGAGGATTCGAAGCCCAAAGCAATACTCTTCGTGACCTGATCATTTTCAAGATATTTACTTTCCTGCTATTTACTATTTTGTTCGTTACATTTCTGTTACACACTTCACGCACATTTTTACTTTTATGCTATTTACTTTACCGTCATTTACTTTTCTGTCATTTACTATTCCACTTCATATGCACACAAAACCCACTCACTAATTCGGCTAAACGATAACAAAAGTTGAGTATTGGAACTCGACCGTGTCCATTGGTTCGATACTCGGTTCTTATATAAACTATATTACGCTGTGATAGGTAAACTTGCCTATTGTGCGTTTTTAAGTTAAAGTAATTATCAGTTTATAAATTAAAACCTGATCTCATAAAACCATCATAAAAATATATTATATTTTTATATATAAAAAACGACACATCATTAAGCATACCCAGATGTACAGGGGTTAAGACCCTTAGATATGCTGCTAAGTGGGTGATGTAGGGACCTCCATAAATGTGATTACTGGAAGAGTGTCTGTAGGCACGAGTGAAGAATTTGGCAAGACTATAAGCCAAATTACAAGGAACTTGATCAACGAGGCAGTGTAAGTGGAATAGTTATCTGGTTGTTACTACCCCCGTGCTATCTTTGCGTCCCCCGATAGTGTGAACAATGACTCGGTGAAGGTAACGATGTAGGGGTGTAGAATCTTGGTGCTCTTTTGCTTGTGCGGGTCGTAATGACCTGAACCAAACCTCACCCAGACTCCCTGTGTTTCTCCTTCCCCGAACTCGTGCACAATATGAGTGAATATCAGGAAGTGTACATCTCTGTGCCTATACAATCACATTCGAATTCCAAACTCAGCCAAAGTCATTTCATGCCAGTGTCGGGCCATCCTGAAACATACACAATCGTGCTCTGATTTGCTAAGCACGAGCCTATCAAACTGGAAAGATGCCAAAAACTCTAGAGCCAGCTCATAGTATGTTTGCTGCCTGATCTCAAAGAATTTTACGCATTGCCTAGTTAGTAGTTGCACTGCATCTTCTAACAAACCAATCCCTTCTATAGTTGGATAGCAGATGGTCTTTTACGTTCCAAACTCATGTTACATAAGGCCAGGCAAGGTCTGGAAAGCATGTGCCTCAATGGCATTATCGAGGTCGAAAATCAACCGAGGATGCATGTTTGGAGGGTTTTCTGGCATTGGTGTTGGATGGTATGGTAGAGGCAGTGATGGCGGAGTAGTCGGTGCATTTTCTTGTGGCATAGAGGAAGATGAACTTGTTCTACACCCTGAGCGGGTGTTCCTCATTTTTCCGCCCGCTTGCCTTGAGGATTCCGCCATTACCTACACATTTACCAATTGAGAGAATTAGTGCCAAGAATTTGGGTTGCCTCAATAAGTACATCTAGCAAAAACAATGGATCCAAAAACTTGATAGTGATATACACTATATATATATATATATATATATATATATATATTTAGGACCACTCAAAGGAAACACAAAATTTGTGCATGGAGATGGCACAATTATGTTCCCCGAGTCCATAGGTGGTCAATTGCAATTGAATAAACAAGGCGCAAATTCAAAAGGTGTAATATGACTACAAAATAGACTGACGGCATGTTGACTTTTGAAAAGTCAAACCCGTCAAAATTCTTGACCTGTTTTAACTAATCAAGAATTTTCCACAAACTAAACTAAATCCTAAACACATATATACAAGATTCATGCTTTAATTCATATTTCCAAGTTCAAGAGTTCTAAGTCAAAATTTAAAAACTCGTTCATACGAGTTAAACAAATCTAATCAAACAAGACAAAACGTGCTACATTATGACCCTACGTAGCCAAACATGCATTTAGTTTAAGCATTGAGTTTAGATCCGTGCATATTTAAACAAAGATACAAAATGAAACCCTACCCCTATTTAACCAAAATCTGTCAAATTTGAAGCATAAATCGACCTAAAAATGATAATGGACAAGTTTACATACCTTTGGGAAGAGATTAGAGACCAAAAACGAAAAAACAGGTGAAAATTAGAGGTTTTGAGGGCTTGGCGGCCGAACCCGTGCGCAGGGAAGAAAGGGGTTTTGAAGAAAATGCAGGTTTCTGCCCTTTTTATGACCTGACGCACGTTTGACCAATTCACGGGCGTGCGTTGAAATGTACGGCCATGCATCCCCCTGTTGACCATATATATATATATATATATATATATGGGAGGTTCAAATAAAAAGTGGTTTTTCGCTAAAACCCCTAAAAATGACAAAAACCTTAAGAAACAATATCAAACGAACTCCGATTGATCTCATTTCAGCGGCGTTGGAACCGTCTCGTTGAACACTACCATATTAGCTTTTAGGGTTTAGCTTTTAAGGTTTAGATTTTAGGGTTAGATTTTAGGGCTTTATCCTTAGGGTTTAGTTTTTTTGTGGGCGGTGGGGGTGGGGGTTTAGGTTTTTGGGGGTGCGGGTGGAGGGGGTTTAGGTTTTTGGGGGCGGATTAGGGTTTGATGAGGCGATTACAACGCTGCTCGAATGAGCTCAATCGGAGTTCGTTTGACCCATTTCTTAGCGTTTCTTAGCGAAAAACCACTTTTTAATGAAACCTTCCCCTATATATATATATATATATTACTAAAAATATATTTTAGAAAATAAATATATTTCCAATTAAAGGATAATTAAAAATAATTTAGATTTTCCGAAAATACTATTTTGTTGAAAATTTAAAGTAAACTTGATCAAAAGGGAATATCACCATTAAAAATCCCGATCTCGCATTAGAATACGTACCTTGTTTGTTGAATTCCAATTTCAGAGTATCGAGCTTGTCATCAACGAAAATAAAAAATTAAACACTTAAAAACCGTTCGAAAGCGTTACGCATAAGAAGAAAAGATTTTTGCTTTCGAATGGCGGTACTTATATTTATTTGTTCTTCTTTAATGAAAGTTTTGCGGTCGCAATCCTTGAAAATTCCTACAAAGATAGAATTAAGTAACACAAGTACCAAGAAGGTAAAACAAAATAGAAAGTAGAAATAGTTAGTCCAACGACTTAGATCTTTCACAGAATTACCGTGTCCCCGGTAACGGCGCCAAAAACTTGATAGCGTGTTTTAGTGTAAAATATATATTCTATTTAGAGTTATACAAAATCAAGTTTTAAATTTATAAATTAAAATGATAAATACTTCAACTAAACACAAACATATTAGGCAAGTGTACCTATCGCAGCGTAGTATAGTCTGGGTAAGAACCAAGTATCGAACCATGGACACGGATTCCGTATTCAACCTTTGCTATTGTCTGACTAGGATAATAAGTTAGAAAAAGAGGTTTTGTTTAAAAGAAAGTAAAAAGGATAAGAAACGTAATTAGAAATGTTTTCTTGTTTAAGATGTTGCTCTGGTTGTTATCACTTGTTAATTAACGTTGTATTTTAGTAAGGTTAGTCAAAGTTACTAACCCTTTCGATTGGGGAGTTAGTATTTCGTAACGGAACAGTGGATACGGTCGGCCAACTGTTCCTAATGAATCTCGGGATCCTAACGGGGTCTCAAGTCCACCGGCTATCCCGTGATTTATTATTCGGAATAAGATTATTCTCTCGACTGACGTACGTCATGTCTTGTAACTTCTTATGGAAAGTCGGAATGCGCAACTTCCTCCAAAGGTACTTTATGAACACTCGGACCTAACAAATTATATTCTTAAAAGAGTTGTCTTTACTTATAATAATATTTTAAATAAATATAACTTTCATTCTCAAGATCAAGCCTCATGGCTCCAGCTAGAAGTCCTCTGTAAGCTAACACAAAAAAGTAAAGAAATACCGACACGAACCACAAGGTCCAACTAGGAATCGAATGACTCGTTGAATACCCAAACTTCCAATCAACCCATAAGATTAAACCTATACTAACTCGGTCGTTGCTAGCACCAAGATTTGTATATAGACCGTACAAACTCGAATAAGCTTCTAAATAAGAAGTCTTGCTTAAGAAACTCATAAGATTTAAGGTTATTATATTGGTTTAAATATTACTTATTCTTGTCTTTTTAAGATTTATTAAAATAAAGGCTTCAAGAACATAACATACTAAAATTACTTCATTAATTAATTAAAGTTCAACCAACCCAAGTAACGCAAGAAGACTAGCAACGAATGACCATACAAGTGACTCCACTAACCCTTACACAATGTGTGGAAGTGCTCTAACACCAAGGGAGAGTGGGTATAGGTTGCCTCTTGTTTACTCGAATGAGAAGAATCATTTATTACAATACTAAAAACATAAAATAAATAAAGAAAAGCTAAAACGGACCAAAACCGAGAGAGTTCCGGCTCTAGCAAAGCACTAGGGCCTTCACAATCCTTTGTCTTGGACACTTAAAACACTAGAATGAGATTGATATTTATAGGCTGAGATTTTGGCAATGCACGGTCGTGCATTGGATTCCACGGGCGTGCAAAGTACCCATTTCTTGCACGTGAGGGAATTTGGCAGCTTTTGGGAGTACGTGGAGCCAGACTGGCCTTTCCCGTGCATTGGCCCAGTTCTGCTCCCTGTTGACTTTTGACTTCCTAATTTGACTTTCTAGTTCCAGTTTGTTCAATTGACTTCCAGATGCTGATTTTCCCTTGTTTTTGAGTGATTTCTTCATGTTTTTGTATGTAGGGGATAATTATCCTATTGTAACACAATTAAATAGATTAAGTATCAATTTCCATCATTTTGTCTTTAATTATGCTGAATATGGGGATAATTGTGCATGTAAAATATATATAAATGATGGTACATCACCTTCCGCTTTTTCGTCCCGCCATTTCGTTCTATAAGACAAGGGATCCATTGTTATCACGCTAGTTAACAAATAGAATTCCAAAAAGTATTGTAAGATGTTAATATACACTTGCCATCTGCAATTAGCCATTACACTACCTCTTGACTTCCATTTGACCACCTTTATGATTTTATCAGAACACAAGTCCTAACATAACACTTTCTAAGGCATACTATATACGTTTATATATACTACCTTCATACCTGATGCTGTGGCTCGAGTTACCCGTAATGGCATCCGCTATCAGTCCCATTCATAGTTTAAGTTCAGACACTAGGAGTGTCCAAATCTTTCTAACTATTGCTTTGATACCAACTTCTAAGGCCCCAAACCCGGGAGGCCTCACGTGTTAGAATTACTCATTCACAATAAGTTCTTAAACTTGAATATCAGATAACACAGCAGAATAATTCATTATCATACATAATTAAAACTTGTTCAAATACGGAAGCGTAAATATTGTCTCAAACGTAACATAACATAATCAAAAGTCATAACGGGATGCCAGTCTTCATATCATCCGGGTAACTCTTCTCTCCGCCCAGCATCACCATCCATTCTCATAATCTATCCTTAACCTGAATGTGTATACTAAAAAGTCACCTACGCTGGTGAGTTCTAGCTTTAACATAAAACATTAACTTCAAATATTTACCAAAAACATAACATTCACAATTCATTTAATAAAAGCGTACGAAAACATGCAATAACATAACATAACACATAACATAACCCATAAGTCAACGAACACATCGAATCTGTGCTTTCTCGTAACCGTCAAATTCCATACTTTGCATACCAGCGGAGAAACCTAAGGCTCGTTACCTCTAGGCCATCCGTCACTTAGGTCTCATATGGCTCGTTACCTCTAGGAAGACCCATCATAACCTAAGGCTCGTTACCTCTAGGCCATTTAACACCAAACTTCAAGCACGATTACCCCACGAGGTAAAACGTACCAACTTCAAGGATCACGGTAATCCCCTTGGAGACCGTCATCACCCTAGTTGTACAACAGTTGGCCAGCCACAAAGGCCCGTATAAAGGTAATACCCATAACATACATCCCATACCCATAACTTCGATTCCCGTAAGAATCATGGCAGACTCGTTCGTTTGTGACTTTCGTAAACATTCACTTCCTTAACTTCAAAACTTCAGTTAGAGCTTTCGTACGTTTTATTAAAAAGTATTAATTCATTCGTAAACACTTCGTAAACTTCTTTTGGAATTTCGTAAACACATCTTTCATAACCTTTCCTTTCAAAACATCTTTCATAAACATCGTTTCATAAAACATCACAAACATCATTCATAAATATCGTTTTTTAAAACCGTCACATCGTTACGTATGCACACCAGCCCAAAACATTATTTAAAACATTTAAAGAAGAGCTTCTAGAACTCACCTGATAAGCTACTCACGGTTGTCCTAACGAAAGTCCAACAACGTCACACACGATCTGAATTGATTAATTAAAATACACATCAGACCCCATCCTGACTCTAACGGTTTTAACCGTTCTGTCCTAGGCGAACTTAGGGCTAAGTTCGCCCAATAGAACCAAGCGAACATAACCAAGCGAACATAACCAGCGAACTTACCAAGTTCGCTTTAACCAAAACTTCAGCGAACATACCAAGGGAGTTTGATTAAGTTCGCCAGCCATAGAATGCTAGCGAACTTATCAAGTTCGCTTTGCCAAGTTCGCTAACTCCCGCCTGCGGGGGCTGTCATCTTCCCAAAACCCTAAGTTATACGTGTTAATGGTGGCTCGATCTGATTATGTTCAAGATACTAACTTTTTACGTTCAAAACTTGTAGTTTTCTTCCCTAATCACAGATCTATGATCCTTTTCTCATTTGATTCATAAAAACCCAACCTTTTACGAAAAATACCCGAAAATGTAAGGTCTGGATTCCTGAGGATCTTCAATCAACGAATTCAATGACGTGTTGAACCTGGCGGAAACAGACTTGACACGTGACTTGTAGGTACAAACAGTAATGAGGAGACACCACGGATTGTCAAACGATTCGTATATTAATTAATCACTGAAAAACAATGCAAATGTCGCTCAATAACTCGTCTAACCGAATACACAAAAAAAATAACTATTTATACAATTCGGTTAGGCTTGCCCGGGGCCGCATACTTCAAGTATGCGGTCGGGCACCGCATAATTCAAGTATGCGGTTAGGCACTGAAGTATTCGGCCTCAATCTTCTAAAAAGTCTTGATCTGAACACGTCGGTGATCTCTTGATGCGTTAACCTATTAGGTTTGGTCCTTACAGAAACATAAACAAAAACTCATATTTAGGTCGATCTGTTACCTGAAACGAGCTTCTGATTCGGAGGTTTTGCTCACAAGCAGTATAGGAACAAGATGCTAGCTTCTCAGACCGATCCGTTAACTTTCTCTCTCTATGATTTTCTCTCTCTAAGATTTGAAAATGAGAGAAATAATGAGGCATTTGACTATTTAAGGGAGGGGATCCCCCCCCTCAAGTTCACCACCCACACCCTAAGTTCGCCCGGCCCGGCCCGGCCCGTGAGCGTCGTTCGTTCCGTTTCTGGCGCTTCGAAACCCGTTTATTCTTTTCGTCTTATTTTTGGGATGTTACACATGGATTGGATTTCGGTATCCATGGCTTCAAGCCATTTCTTATATTCTGAATCTAAGATTGCAGATTTGTAACTAGTGGGCTCAGCCTGATCAACTATCAGGATGTTGTCAATCTGGTCAACTCCGATATACTGGTCGGGTTCATGGCGATCCCTTGTACTCCTGCGAATGGTTTGTGTCACACTTGAATCTTGAACATTTCTAGATTCATTTTCAACAGTCTCATGTTGAACGGCAGATTCAGATTGGGGTTCGGTTACTTGGGGTTCTTGGTTCTCATCCAGATCCACGTGGTTTTATCCAATCCCTCGTGCAAGAAGTTCTTTCTCCAAGAAGGTAGCTCTGCGTTTAATGAAAACCTGGTTTTCAGCAGGATTGTAGAAGTAGTATCCAATGGTTTTAGGGTGTCCGAAGAAAACAACTTGTAGGTCCCTCGGGTGTGGCAGATCGTCACATGCAAGTGGGTCTACTAGTCAGACCGGGTGCGGAATACCCGTGACTAGGCGGAGAGTCAAACTAAACAAAGTAAACCGACAAGAGAAAAACACTTTAAACGTTCTTTGTATTATAAACACTTGAAGGTTACAGAGAGAAGCACTGAGATTACAATTTTGCGTATTTGCTATTATGCCTGCGTACTTAACTTCTGTCAACCTATCCTATTTATACAAGACCTGATGCCTGCGCACTTAGCAAGTGCGCAGGGCAAAATGCTCTTGCGTACTTAGCAAGTACGCAAAGTTACTCTTGCGTACTTGCCAAGTACGCAGGAGCTTTCTCCTACGCACTTACAAGTACGCAAAACACTTAGAGAAAATTGCAACATTCAATATGTAAAAGTAAATACAACTCGATAAACTAATACATAAAGACTCTTACATACAAAGACAATTACAAACAAGAAAATACAAACTAAGACTCTATCCAGAGTGTTTGTCACAGGAAAGTGCTTTAACAAACTCCCCCTTGACAACAGCTCTGGATAATCTTCAGTCTTCAGTCTTCATTCTTCAGTCTTCACAGCACTTGATCTTTAGCTTCCATCTTCTTCTTGTAGTCAAGGCAGAACTTAATCACCTTGTAATATTAAGAAGCAAGGAGCTTTGTCCATTCATCGGTGTAGACACAATACCTGTCTGCTAGTGCCTCTAGATCTTTCACAGAAAAGTTGATGAAGCAGGCTTCATCAAATATTCTGATCAGTTCCTTTGGCACTATGTTCCCACTCTCTGAACGTCCCTTTCCCATGATCACAGCCTCTCCCGTCTTTGGATCTACGTACCAGTACCACATGTCACCAAGAATATCCTGAGATAACTTGCTCAGGGGAATCTTAGTTTCACAACGCACTGGCTTGTATACCAATTTATTTAAGTGCTTCTTAGTCACAGGATGTATAGCGTGCTTATCCTTGACTCTCTTGGGCACTTGAGACTTGAACATCTCGAATTTACCAGATCTTGCTTCCCGCTGCAAAACCACCCATAAACCCATCGCCACTGCGTGTTTGGAATGACCTAGCAGCTCTCGGTTTGCTAGGTTCACAAGGTCGTATTTGGGTAAGGAGCTGAACGCTTCACTGGTGGGTTTTAAGTATTGAACCCCGCCAGATCTTATGATTGTGAACAGCTGCTTATCCTTCTCGAACCTTACAGCCAAGATCATCCCTGTTGCTCCGTGTTTGTGTATTATAGACGTCTTTTGCCACACAGGAGCTAGACCCTTTAATGAAGTAGAAGGCATATCTATTTCTTTCGGTGCCTCTGGGTCCACAGGTGCAGGGTCAACAGGGGAGGCTTCAGTCGAGGCTTCCACATTACCAGCATGTTCGACTGAACCTGTGTTGAGCGGAGCTTCGAAGGATGGAAATTCAAAGATCTCACCATCCTCTAACTCGTACTCTCCTTCCCCGTCACCCTTGGGAATTTCGATCACAACGTCTTCATCATCATCCCAATCGTCACCAGAGTCGATCTCTCCTTCTTCTAGATTAAAGAGAGCATCGATCTGTGCGTCTTTGGAATAGTCAGGCTCTAGATATAGGATCTCATCATCAGATAAGTCCTTAAGCACTTCAGCCACTGACTTTCCTTTGTCACCACCACCACCACCAGAGGTATCACCACCCTCTTGATGAGTAGACTCCCCCTGAGCCATTGGAACAGCAGAGATGGGCACGATTGCTAAAGCTTGGTGCTCACCTCCACTAGGACCGGTTTCGAGATCCTTGTCTTTGTCGTCATCCTTTGTCAAGTCGACAGGATGACAAGCCTCATCACCAGTAGTCCTCTTTTCTTTCTCTTTCTCCTTGTCTGTCTCTTTCTCCTTCTCTTTCTCCCCCTGAGCATCAAGCTTCTTGGTCAGATCAGCAATCAGTTTGACTATCAGCTCATGCTCTTTCCTTTGAATATCAAACCTCAGCTCCAAGGACGACCCGTGACCCAGAATCATTTCATTTGTCTTGATTAGGAGCTCGTTCTGGGCCATGACATTCTTTAGTCTCTCATCAGTCCCCGTTCTCTGGCTACGAAGGATTCTAACTTCGTCTACCAAAGAATTGATCTGTGCTTGTTGAGCGTCAGACTCTTCCTTTGATTTCCGAATAGTCTCAAGTAGTTCAGCAACTTGGGTTTCCAGAACATCTATCCTTGCATCATTCAGATCAGGATGTCTGGATGATGACGCCTCAGCATTGTGAATAGGGGAGGAGAATATGGTATCGAAGTCAAACCCTTATGTGAAATCTCCATAATTGAAGGGTTGACTTAAAGGTTCAGTAGTGGTGGTTGAGATTGAGGATGTGACGAGGGTTGTAGGGGTTATGGTAGGGGTGATGGTGACTGACTCCGTGAGAATTGGAGTAGTCACCACCACCTGAGCAGTTGTGGTAGGGAGGGTCACTATCACAGGAATCACCACTGTGATTGAAGTGACGGCCACTTCACGTTGCACCTGTGGCCTCCTCCTCCTACGGTAAAGCTGCTGTGAAGGTGGGGTGGAGGCTGAATCAGGACTAGCAGCTGACACTTGTACTTGCTGCTGAGCCTCCACCTCACTGGGGATAGAAGGTCGTTGCCTATCGCCCCTATTCTTGTGAATGCTTTCTCGTCGTTGTCTTTGTATAGCAGCGTCAGAGTCAGAGTTTGGCCCGTATTCGCTGCTAGAAGACTGTCGCTTTCTCTTGGAGGACCACTCAGGTCGGGTTACCTTAGCCGTTCTCCTCGGGTGCACCTGCGACGGTGCATCATCGGAATCAGAAGAATCTGACTCAGTCGCTTCCGAGTCGGATCCCTCAGCACCATCATTTCCTCCTTCGTCGTCTCCATCATCAGACGATCCATCATCACTCTCCATTTCCTCCTGTTGTTGTTGTTGTTGTTCATCAGAGTGTTCACTCAATTCAGGCCCCGAGTCGTGACTATACCATCTCCAGACACCTGGGGCCACATATGCTTCATTTATGAGGTGGCCAAAGAGTTCTGTATGCACAGGGGTAGGATCTACACTGCCTGGCTTTAGGAATTGTGCGAATACTCTTTTGTCCACCCTCTTTACTTGCAGTCTCTCCCCTATAGCAGGTAGGTCTGGCAACGCGTCATTAATCAATAATTGCATAAACCTAGGGTATAATAAGAACCTAAACCTCTCCGTTGTGTTGATCTGGTTATTGATGGCTTTGAAAATGTAGCGGGAGAAGTTGTAGCCCTTATTGAGAGAAAGGCCGACCATGGCTGCTGCAAGGTCATGACCCATGGCATCTTTTCCAGCTTTCCTTGATGAGATGCACATGATCATGACGTGGGCGAAGTATCTACATTGGTCTAACACCCACATCTTCTTGTACGAAGCATAGTCCCTCGCACCGACATAGTCCATTCTTTGTCTCCAACAGCCGTCCACAAAGTAGTCTGGATAGGCTGTCAGGTCGGTCGAGAGATCTCTGAATTGAAGGACCCTTCTAATGGTATCCTCAGAGAAAGCAATAGCACGACCAGCAAAGGTAGCCCTTATAACGTTGGGGGTTACCGTGCAATCGTGCTCCGCAGTCTCCCAAAACTGCTCGAGATAGGGTCTTGACACGATCGGGTCAGCAGAAATGGCGTAGCTGATTCTTGAACGGTTCAAGAAATCAACTATGTCTCTGTACTGCAATGCTGCACCCTTCCATTCAGGTTCAGTGTTAGCTAACAGGTTGAATTCGTTAGTAAACGCCTGAGCCATGATCTGCAAAAACACACAGAAAACATAATCAGAACAACACGTATCATTGGAAATGGATAAACATGACTCAGTATAGCAGTTACTCTTTGAACTGAATATCAGACTTAGGAATTTTTGCCAAGTGTTGGTCTTGTGTACTTAGCATGTACGCAGGATTTTCCTCTTGCGTACTTAACAAGAATGCATGAAGTGCTTCTTGCGTACTTATTAAGTGCGCAAGAAACGCACTTGGCGAAAAATTCCAAAAATTTGAAATTCAACTGATGTTCAAAAATCGGTGTGTATTGGGTCGCCACTAGGTCGGAATCGAAGATTCTACCCTATGGGACCAATATTAACACCAAGACACTGCTATACAAGACCAATTTTGACCTAACAGTCGAATGGCGACACTGTCGGTTCAACTTCAACCACAGGGACAAGATCAAAGACTAAAAAGGACGATTAAGGGTCGATTATGTTATCTAATCATGTTTTAATGATAAGAGGTTACCCAAACAACCCATAAATTGCCCAAAAATCACGGAATAAACCTAGATTTTTCTAAGTCATTAATCGGTCCAAAGTCACGATTTTTATGGATGGAATGAGCCTGGATTCTCACCAAATCGATGTTATGAGATGATGAAACTTGTAATGGGACGAAAAATCGGATTGGATCATACAAATTTTTGAGTAAGTTTGCAGAGGGAAATTTTCAGTTTGAATGCGATGAAAAACTCAGAAAATTTCTAAGTCCCCTATTTATACTCAACACTAAACAGTCGTGCGTACTTAGCAAGTGCGCACGCTTTAACTCTTGCGTACTTACAAGTGCGCAAGACTTAACTCTTGCATACTTACAAGTATGCAAGACTTAACTCCTGCGTACTTGTTAAGTACGCAGGGCTTACTTCATGCGTACTTACAAGTACACACAAACCCTTAAGTACGCAAACTTTCAACTCAAATTTATGAAAAAAAATTTTAAGTCAAATAACGAACAAGTTAAAAATATTCAATCACGAGGATTCAAATACAATTCAGGAAGGTTAAACACAAATATTTTTGGCGTTTCTGAATAAAATTGAACTATGCATAAACTTAAAATCTTTTTGATCTTTTCTCATAGAAATATACAAGTATTCACACAAACTATTTTTGATCAAAGACACGAGCAGAGGATCATATCAGGCTATCTTTTAGCAAAAACGATACAATATAAACATCAAAGAATATGGGATCATGTCATGGATTACTATTTATTCATACGTAATAAGCACATAAATAAGTAATTCAAGTTGACAATATTATAAGATTTGAAACTATAAGCATCTTCGTATCACGTTCTTGTTTATTAAGGTATTAATTATAAGATATACAACGTGTACTCTACTGATATGCTACAATAATGTAAATTGTATTATCTCAAGGAATCTAAGATTTTCCCAATGATTTTCTAAATTTTCATAATGAAGTTACGCCTATTAGCACAGGAAAAATCAAGCAGAATCCATAAAGATTATCAGGAATCATAAGATTCAGAATCGAGTGACTCATATGTCTTGGTTTCATTTGATTTTCTTCATTGAATATTGGTATGATGATTTAGGATAATATATATGGTGTTTGAATAAGGTAAGGGGATCCAACTTTTATCTGGATTTGATTTCAATGAATCAGGAGTGATTCAAGGGTGAATACATGCTCAACGGTTGATGTAGAGACATGTCTTGATTCAATCTCTCCTTGCATACTTGTGAGTATGGGCAGTGAGATGAACCGCATTAATTGTGCTAACGACATAACCCAAAACTGATCTCAAAAGAAAATTATTGCCAAAATCTAACATCCTCTATCTGATAATGATCTTTTCTATTCTTTTATGCACACACACTTGCAAACATGGGTTCAAATCACAGTTGTAATTTAGATTTAGTTTCCACACTACTAGTGATTCAAAGACGCATACAGCCTACTGACAATTCAAATTACTTGTAAATAAGCAGATTAAAAAAATAATAACTTAAACAATTAAGTAAGCATGACGCAATCATTTCCCATATGAGCAGTCTGTGACGTTTAGAACATTTCTGATGTACTATCATTTCCTCTTTTCTCAAGTTAACTTTGAAATTTTCTCCATTTTCTATTTTGTTTTTGATTTTGTAAAATATTTTGAAAATTAAAAGAACTGTACAGAAAATTTAAAAGAAATAAAGTTTAACTTCCATGAATTGAATTGATGAATTGAATTGATTTAAGAAAAATTAATTTTCACTTAGGATTGAACATTCCTATCAAGTTGACAAGATGCTCAAAACGGGATCGATCAAATGCCTTTGTGAAAAGGTCAGCAAGATTGTCATCCGTGTGAACTTTTACAAGTTCAATTAAATGCTTTTCAGCACAATCACGGATGAAATGATGGCGAATTTCTATATGTTTAGTTTTGGAATGTTTCACCGGGTTATTTGTGATGGACATGGTGGCATTGTTGTCAATGAATAAAGGAGTTCCAGTAAAGTTTAAGCCATAGTCTCTCAATTGCTGCTGAATCCACAATATCTGAGAACAACCGCTCGCCGCAGCAATGTATTCTGCTTCACAAGTAGAGACAGAAACCGTTGACTGCTTCTTGCACTTCCAGGAGACCAGTCTGTCTCCTAAGAATTGACATCCACCAGAAGTTGACTTTCTGTCAAGGTTACAACCGCCATAATCTGAATCAGTGTAGGCTTTGAAGTCGAATGACTGCTGCTTAGAGTACCAAAGACCTAATCGGGGTTTCCCTTTCAGGTATCTAAAAATTCTCTTCACGGCTATCATATGTGAGTCTTTCGGTTGAGATTGAAACCTTGAGCACAAGCACACAGCAAACATTATATCGGGTCTTGAAGCTGTGAGATACATAAGTGATCCGATCATCCCACGCATCGTTTCCATCATTGTCAGGATGCAGACCATGATTGACTAGGATAGGTGTGCCATAAGTACTGCTATCATTCATCTTGTATTTTGACAAGATGTCATGCACATACTTGGTTTGATATAGATAAATTCCACCCTCTCTTTGACTGACTTGCAGACCCAGGAAGAACGACAATTTACCCATATTACTCATTTCAAACTTGGACTTCATCACCTGCTCGAATTCCCTACACATCCCTTCATTGGTAGAACCAAAAATAATGTCGTCGACGTATACTTGTACAAGAAGAATGTCACCTCCTACTTTCCTAATGAAGAGAGTCGAGTCAATCTGTCCACGGTCGAAACCATTAGACAGTAGATGTTTAGATAATGTCTCATACCATGCCCGCGGTGCTTGATGAAGACCAAAAAGTGCTTTGTCGAGCTTATACACTTTATTGATATTATGCGGATCTTCAAAGCCGGGAGGTTGAGTGACATAGACCTCTTCATGAACTTTACCATAAAGGAAAGCACTCTTCACATCAAGTTGATAGACCTTGAAGCCGACATATGTGGCATAAGTCAAGAACAGTCGAATGGCCTCAATTCTAGAAACTGGGGCATATACTTCCGTGTAATCCAAGCCCTCTTGCTGATAAAAAACCCTGAACAACCAATCTTGCTTTGTTCTTCACAACAAAATGACGATCATCCGTCTTGCATTTGAGCACCCATCTGGTTCCAATTGGCTGAAAGCCTTTTGGCAAGTCAACCAAATCCCACACGTGCAACTTTTGGAATTGAGACAATTCATCTTGCATCGCCTCAATCCAGCAGTTGTCAGTGAGAGCCTCCTTCACATTCTTCGGCTCTAACTGGGACACGAATGCAGCATGCAGACATGTTTCCATGACACCAGTGTCAAGTATCTCTGGGTAAAGACTGGTGTTCTTAGTGATGGTTCTATAATGAGTCTGAACACCGGCATAAGGATCACCAATAATATTGTCGATTGGATGATTCATATGCACTCTCGTCTCCGGTACAATCGGTTCCTGAATTTCTGAATCGAGATTCGTGCTTAACTCCCCCATTTCCTGTGTTCCAGAGGAAGAAGATTCAATGTTAATTGGATTAGCTGGAGCTTCATTTCCTACAGTTGTGTTAAGATTAGCTTGAGCGTCATCTCCAATAACATGAACATCTTCACTGTTATCACTGTCATGAGTTCCAGATGCAGATGCAGCATTGGAATCATGAGTTATAATCGGTACAGTAGCACGAGTAGAGAAGCTGGAGTCATTGTCGCCACCCAATAATTCATAAACATTTGGGGCGTCAACTGCAGATAGATCAGGAAGATTGAATGACTTGAATAGCGCATCATAATCAAAACCCCAAGCTGGACCTGTTGGTTCGGGTGGAATGCTGTGTTTACTGCAATCCACTTCAAACCATTCCTCGACAGTACGAGTTCCTATGTTATACACTCTCTTGCAAGGCGAGTTGGCAACGTATTCTAAGAAGATGCCTTCCACCGCTTTTGCATGAAACTTAGACTGGCGGTCTTTGTACTGTAGCAACAAGGAACAAGGACTACCAAATGGAACTAGGTAAACAAGATTGGGAAGTCGATTATTGATCAACTCGTAACCAGTCTTGTTGTGCCTCTTCACAACCAGAACTCTGTTTAAGACGTGACAAGCTGTATTAACAGCTTCTGCCTAGAAAGTGACAGGAAGTTTTGCATCCGACAGCATAGTCCTTGCAGTCTCAATCAGTGTCCTGTTCTTCCGTTCAGCAACTCCATTCTGCTGAGGCGTGTACGGCGCGCTGAATTCGTGACGGATCCCTTTCTTGAGACAGAAAAGCTCCATCAAATTACTCTTGAACTCAGTTCCGTTGTCACTCCTTATCCTTCTAACTTTCAGCTTGCAAAGAGATTCCAAGCTCAGGATCAAGTATTGAAGAATATCAGCAGTCTCGTCTTTAGTACCTAAAAAGTGCACCCAAGAAAAACGTGAGAAATCATCAGTTACTACTAGACAGAACGACTTACCTCCAATACTCCTGCTACTTATGGGGCCAAACAGATCCATGTGTAATAGCTCCAAATGGGTATCAATAGAGTTTTGGAGCTTGGGCTTGTGAGACTTCCGTTGCTGTTTGCCCTTTTTATAAGGCATACAGTCATCTGCAATGGTAAATCTCAGCTTAGGAACCTCGGTTACCAAACCGTTTCGGACAAGATGATTCATTTTACGATACGAAATATGTCCGAGTTTCCTATGCCACAAGATGGAGTCAAGCTCTATCGCTTTGGTAAGCAAACAGGTAGCAACTGATGAGGTGGTTGTTGCCAAAACCAGGTTCTTGGCGCTCTCATCAGGATCCATTCTTCGGGAACTTCAAAACTAGGTTTGAGAATCAGACATTCTGACTTGTCAAACATCACCGAGTACTCCTTATCACACATTTGGGAGACACTCAACAGGTTATGCTTCAGCTGCTCGCAAAAGTTGACATTGTCAAAGCTGACACAACCGTTCGAAACCACGCCTTGACACGTGATACTGCCCCCTTTTTCTTCGGCAAAGGCCACATAGCCGCCTCTGAATGGTTTAACATCTTGAAGCAAGGCCATGTTTCCTGTCATGTGCCGGGATCATCCACTATCTACATACCAGCGGTTAGAGATAGTACCCTTCGGACGTCCCTGCACGAGTAACAAAAGGATTAGTTAGATTTGGAGAGCCAAGCCATTGTGGTCTTGGGTCGTCCATCCTTTTCAAAATAAACTACTTCCTTTAACTCATAGTCGTGATGACTGTTCAAAACGGATGAATCTTTCAAAGAATTAGGACTAGGAGATTGAGAAGTTTTGGATTTGGCAGTCCTGGATCTCTTCTGTTTCTTAACCGGAACAGGAGACTTTGGTTCAACTACAGCAGGTGAACTAGTGGAAGCTTCACCTGATTGAATTGAAGTCAGCTGTTCAAGCTTTCTCAACCTCTTGTTCCTTCTCCTTCTCTGTGGTTTTGAGAGTCTTGCCACAGATTTCTCACCAGTACGTGTACTACCAGAGGTAGATACACAAGGTACCGCAGATTGCGTTACCTTTCTTGAAACAGGTGGTTTAGCTTCAGATTTGATCTTAGGCTTTACCATCGGTTTGACTGGTGGTTTCACCACATTTTGTTTTGGATGTCTGGGAGGTTTCACTGATGGTGACCTGGGGATAACAGCTGGTTGTGAAACAACAGGCCGTTTCCCTTGGTTCTTGGAGGGACAGTTCACAAGAATGTGACCAACCAATCCACAGTGAAAACAATTCGTCTTGTCTATATAAGTTCTCCTGTAAGGCTCATTAGATCTGGCCTTAAATAACTCAGCATTATGAGCAGGAGGAGTTGGTTTATGAACAGGAGTTTGGACCTTTACAGTTTGGTTTTTGGGAGTATAATATTTTTGAAAATTTTCTTTATACCCAAGCCCATAATGAGCTGAAAAAGCGTCTTTCTTTGCTTGGTTAAGACTTTTATAACCTCCATAAAGCATTACCTTTAGATTATCATTTGTTTCAATGATATCGGGTTCAGTTAAAATGCAATTATCACCATTAGTGATAACGTTTTTCTTTACTTTTTGTTCAGTGAACAACTCCTCATATACTACTCCTTCAGGGCAAGTGTTAACCGACCCATCTTCAGAAGCAGTAACGAACTCCTCACTAGATGTGGAGTTACCCTTACTTGAGGATTCATCCTTTTTAGGGGAATCATCCTTATCAGAGGACTCATATAGACAAGTGAGATCAATGTCTATTAAGCTATTGAAAAACTTCCCGCTTACTGGTGGAGGAATGGCATTAGTACCCAGCCCTAACCCATTCATTTGTCTCACTACAGATTCGTAGTGTTCCACCACAAAGCGAAAGTTTTTCAACTTCTCATTAGTACATTTTAACTGCAAGATCTCATTTTGCAGTTTGTTGATTTCATTGTTCCGTTTTTCCAACCCCCTGTATGCAACATCTAAGTGAAGCTGTTGATCGCTTATTTTTAAAGAATATTCACATTTTCCTTTTTCAACGTTTCAATAGAATCTTTAAAACGTTTTTCGTTTTCTTTATAGTTTAGAGCTGCCATACTTAGGGGTTCGATTTTGTCTTGGAGCCTAGAATTTTCAAGTTTTAGCCCTAGACATTTAGAACATGAAATAACAGAAAAAGGATTAGAGTCTACCTCAGAAGATGAACTTGTTGCTTCTCCAATGGCCATGAGAGCAACAGCAGTGGTCGATTCCTCCTTATCAGCTACAGAAGCTTCCTTTTCTTCAGCTTCCTTCTCTTCCTCTGTAGCAGCAGTAGTAGACTCTTCTAGGTCAGCCATAGAAGCTTCCCTTTTCTCTGCTTCCATCATCTCCATGATCTCAGCCATGAGACCAACCTGTGTCTGTGCGATGATGGCATCCTCAAGATGAATACCCCAATCAAAGCTTTCGTCCTGTTGGTCTACCAGTGCATTGGACGTTTCACCTTGGCTTTGATTGTGGTGGTTTGAGTTGTTGTGGCCATGGCTGTTTCCTTGGCTAGGTCTGGTAAAACCAAAGGCCGGTGCTCTGTCTTTTTGACACTCACGAGCAAATTTTCCATAGTTCAAACACTTGTAGCATTTGGCCTTAGATTTGTCAAACCCGACCTTGGCATTAGGATGCCCGCCAATAAACTTTCTTCCTATTCTGTTCAGGAAACGCTTGGCTCTCCTCAATAGCATGGCCATATTCCATTGAATATCCATGTCCTCCATGTCATCAGGATCCACTTGATTAAAATCTTCTTCAATCGTCTCGGGATCGGTAAGCTTGCACCTATGAAATTCTCATACGCAAGCATACAAGATGAGAATAGTGCTACATGATCTTCAGCTATTCTGGCTATAGCTGATTGGTTAGCTGAAGACGTAGCAGGAGGATTTCTTGAGGTATTTTGATGATGAGACCCCAACCCTGATCCAGATAAATAGCATGCATGACCACCACAACCATTTGAGTGGTCTTCATCTGTAGAGTTTCTAGTTAAAAGGGCAATTCCAGAGCCTGATGACTTGGATGTAGAAGTTGTCCCATGATACATAGAAGGGTCTTGTATCTGAGGTCTTCCTGAGCTCTCCTTTCTTTTTAGGTTCATGTCATGAGCTTGAACCTTTCCTATTGCCTCCTCTACTGTCAACTCATAGAATTTTGGATTTTCCCTCATCAGGGTTGTGTACATCTCAAATTTGGGTGGTAAAGCATCCAAAAACTTTTCCACCATCTCTTCATCTGGATACCTGAGTTCAAAAGCCTTCAACTCAGTCTGTAGATGATAGAATCTAGAGATGAGGTCATCTAAAGATTCGTTCTCTAAAAATCTGAAGCACTCATACTGCTTCCTGAGAAGATCCCTCTTACTCTTCTTGATGTCACTATTTCCTTCGAATCTTTTCTGTAAAGCTTTCCAAAGATCCTTGGAATTGTCATAACCTCAGAAACTGTGGAACAATTCCCGAGTTAATGCCATAGTGATCGAACCAAGTGCCTTCTTTTCACGATCATAACCTTTCTTTTCTTCGTCAGAAAGCTTAGAGATAGGTTTGGGCATGGTTTCATCAAGATAGATGTGTGTGGGATGCTTATATCCCTCAAGGATTGGTATCCATAGCGATGAGTCGGTATAAGAAATGTAGTGCTCGAAACGTGCTTTCCAATTAGAATAATCGTTTACGTTCAGCAACTTTGGCGGTTTCTGTGGTGTACCGATCTCATTATCATAGTTTAACAGGTTTCCTAAATTCTGAAGATTCGACATAGTGAACACTTAGTCAAATTTCAGAAAAATCAGACACAGTTGCGCACTTGATTTTGGCCTTGCGCACTTGAGAAATGGTCTTGCATATTTAAATTTGCTCTTGCGTACTTGATAAGTACGCAGGAGTAAATGATAAGTACGCAGGATATAACTTAAGTTCCAAGAAGATCAGTCTTGCGCACTTGTAAGTACGCAGGAGGTTAGTCTTGCGTATTTAGTAAGTACGCAACGGAACTGTACTTTTTGCCAGAAATGGTAAGTACGCACAACACCTTTTCAGCAACTTTCACCAAACTATTCCGGTCACCTGAAAATCGTCGGAGATTGTAAAAATTGAACTGATGATCAATGCAAATGAGCCAAAGGGTCAGAAACTTGTTTCTAACCAACCTTTGATGCTCAAAACACTCAAATACACAACAAAAATCAGTTTTTGAGTGATTTTTGCTTCTAAAATAGTGCTCAAGAACTACCCCTATTTTATCACAAAAATCAACAAAATTACCTCTTTTTGCTTGTAAAAACTCGGTAGAAACTCTCCAAACTCACTCACAACACTCGAAATCAGGAGCACGACTCTGATACCACTTGTAGGTCCCTCAGGTGTGGCGGATCGTCACATGCAAGGGGGTCTACTAGTCGGACCGGGTGCGGAATACCCGTGACTAGGCGGAGAGTCAAACTAAACAAAGTAAACCGACAAGAGAAAAACACTTTAAACGTTCTTTGTATTATAAACACTTGAAGGTTACAGAGAGAAGCACTGAGATTACAATTTTGCATATTTGCTATTATGCATGCGTACTTAACTTCTGTCAACCTATCCTATTTATACAAGACCTGATGCATGCGCACTTAGCAAGTGCGCAGTGAAAAATGCTCCTGCGTACTTAGCAAGTACGCAAAGTTACTCTTGTGTACTTGCCAAGTACGCAGGAGCTTTCTCCTGCGCACTTACAAGTGCGCAAAACACTTAAAGAAAATTGCAACATTTAATATGTAAAAGTAAATACAACTCGATAAACTAATACATAAAGACTTTTACATACAAAGACAATTACAAATAAGAAAATACAAACTAAGACTCTATCCAGAGTGTTTGTCACAGGAAAGTGCTTCAACACAACTTTATCGCTATGGGGATTGTAGATTCACTGGTAACATATGCGCTACATCCCCAGGCCCTAAGGTAGGACACTTTGGGTTTCTCCCCATGCCATATCTCATAAGGCGTTTTGTCCACCTTCTTTGTAGGAGCTAGATTTATGATTCTTATGGCAGTATCGAGAACAAAACTCCAGAAGGAGTGTGGGAGGTTTGTACAACACATCATTGATCGAACCATATCTAATAGAGTTCGATTTTTCCTTTCAGACACACCATTAATCTGTGGTGTTCTAGGTGGTGTAAGTTCAGAAATGATCCCACATTTCTTTAGGTGTTCGTCAAACTCTTGACTAAGATATTCACCACCTCGATCAGATTGAAGCATCTTAATCGTTTTACCAAGCTGATTTTGTACATCGTTTTGGTATTGTTTGAACATTTCAAATGTTTCATGTTTATGCTTCATAAGATATACATAACCATATCTACTGAAGTCGTCAGTAAATGTAATGAAGTATCTCTCTCCACTTCTAAACATTGTTCTGAATAAACCACATACATCAGTATGTACGGGTCCTAACAGATCCTTAGCCCTTTGACCGATACCGGTGAAAGGGACTTTGGTTAACTTGCCACTTAAATAGGATTCACAATCATCAAATGTGTCTTGACCTATCGAATTCAAAATTCCGTCGGTCTGGAGTTTCTTCATGCGATTCTTGTTTATGTGTCCAAGTCTATAATGCCACAGATACATAATCATTCAAATCTAATTTCTTACGTTTAGAGGAGATGTTGAATAGAAGTTATTATCATGGACTTCTATCTCATAGATTCCAATATGAGGATTTGCAGAAAAATAAAACAGATCATTTAAATATGCAGAAATGTAATCACCATCAAAAGCATAAATAAATCCTTATTCTCGCAAAGCGGAGACCAAAACAATATTCCTAGTCAACCGGAAGGAAGTAAAAAAACATTGTTCAAAACCGGAAGGAAGTAAAAAAACATATTCTCCTACAGCCTTCACTGCGACTTTTGCCCATTTCCCACATGGAGCTCCAAGTCGCCTTGCTTTAGCTTCCTAACCTTCTTTAGTCCCTGCAAATCATTACAAATGTGAAAAACGCATCTAGTGTCAAACACCCAAGATTTGCTAGACATAGAGAAGATCTCAATAACGAACATACTGGAGGATTATCCTTTAGAAGACTTTTTCTGCTTCAATTCAGCTAGATACTTTGGGCAGTTCCTCTTCCAGTGTCAGGCTTCATCACAATGAAAGAATTTGACATCCTTCAGAGGTTTCTTGGCAACAGCCTTGCCTTTACCTTTGCCCTTGCTCTTATAGCTTTTATTGCCTTTCCCCTTAGCTTCAGATTTCCTGACTCAACCATCCTTGATCATTAGCACATGACTAGACTTAGCAGAAGTCGGTATGTTCTTCTCATCATGTTTTAGCATCATATGCAACTCCGGGATGTTCTTATCCCAAGCATTCATATTATAGTTCGAAGTGAACTATTCATATGAGTTTGGCAGTGAGTTGAGGATTATATCCCCGGCCATATCTGTAACATCCCAAATTTTAAAAGGATAAAGTCTGAGGGCCAAAGTGTAAATAACCCAAAGTTAAAAGATTAAAAACAAAAAGAATTTGGGATTTCAGGTGGTAGCGGACCGCTACCAAGCCTTTGACGGTCCTCTACGTGTTGAGGAAGGCAATGATTAGAGAATGGCACGTAGGGGACGCATGTTTTTTTCTGACTAAGCCCTATGGCGGACCGCTACAAGGTCCATAACGGTCCGCCACGCCGCAATCTGGGTAGCAAACCGCTACCCAAGCCGCTAACAGTCCGCTACTTCGGCAACACGTAGAACAGCGTGCTAGTAGGCGGTAGCGGACCACTACTACCCAGCTTAACGGTCCGCTACAGGTGGCAGTTTCACCCGATAAATAGTTGCCATTGCCGTTCAAATTGAGAAACAACAACACCAAAACCACCGCCACTTTCACACATACATGCATACCGAGGAGATCGGAGTGATGGTTAAGAGCACGGCGGTTACGAGTGCGGTACGCTATGAGTGCGGTTTGAGTTTGGAGAACTGTTTAGACGAGGAACGAACTTAGGAACTACCAAAAATAATGTAAGTACACTGGACCCGTACCCTATATAATGAGTATGTAAATTATGTGATTATGTGCTACGTGCTATCTATGTGGAACTAAGGTACGGGGAAATAAAGGAAGGTAATGAAGGATTAGTCTAAACACTAAAAGGGAATAATGGAGTAGCCACGACATATCCAAGGGGTGGTGGATACACCGCTGCTACTTCATATATATAAATCTCTTTGATACTTCGTGGTGAAACCATTATGAATGTTTAAGGGTATAGACTAAAAGACAGTAATGAAATTATAGTAAACGTACGGGACAACTTCCGACCGATATGTAGTTATCTGACAAACGAAATGTTCTGTCTAAGGAAAGAGTGGTGTATAAATCTCTCCTAGACCTGTCACTGTTTCCTAGGAACATCTCTGTTGGAGGTACTACTCTGGAAGGATAATCACTCCAGTTTACAACACATGACAAGTATGAATGTGGGATAAAGTTGAACACGTGAATACATGATACATGATGAATATGAATACATGAAGGCATGATGATACGTGCAAGTATGAATGAGTATGATGGAACAAGTTTAAACCCTAAAATGGAATAACGAAGTACTCACAAAGTACAAAATGGGTGGTGGATACGCCGCTGGTACTTCCTATATATAAACCCTCTTAGTACATCGTGGAGAGGTCGTTATGAAGCTTTAAGGCAAGGACTAGTTGGAAAATAAATCAAGCATATACGTGAAACGAAAATAAATGCTTGATATATTTGGGAGGCTATGAGTCTAAGATACTCAACCAAATGAAAAGAGATACCCAGCCTGTAAGGTGGATCTCACTAATAAAGAAGAGAACTAAAGAATAAAGCCTATGGTGCTAAGAAATGAATGAGTCTTCGTGGCAAGTGAGTCTTCGTGACAAATGCAAGGGGTCCATACTGACGAGTATACGGACCTTGCCAATACTATGCCCGGAGGTACGTCCGAAGATGGTCATGAGGGGGTTAGTACACCCATGAATGATATGAATAATCTTACAGGAGGTACGTCCGAAGATGTTCAGGAGGGGGTTAGCACACCCATAAAATATACGAATGACATGACAGGAGGTACGTCCAGAGATGGTCACGGGGCACCGAGAGCCTGGGAAACTTGAACAATAATAAGAACCTAAAGGGTTCATAATGAAATGAAAAGATGCAGTGTACTTACTTAGCGAAAGCTAATTCAAAAACGTTTTCCAAACACTTCTGGAAAGAAGCACGTGGAATAGAGCTTCCTGTGGATGAGGCCGGACGGAATGAAGAATCCCTAGATTATGTAATAAAATATTGTACATGTAAAACATGATTTATAAATAAAAAATATACCTTGGTCATTTAATGACAAGGTTTTGCTAAACTGAGACCATTTTCCGTAATTAAAATCTGATAAAATAATAAAAAAAGTAGGATGTTTCAATATCATTGCTCAAGGGAGAGTCAAGACGTGCTAAGTGATTAATATATCCCTTCATATTCAAAACATGAGTGATGACCGCATAACCTTCTTGCATACGACAGCTTATAAGTGATCTCATCACCTCAAAGCGTTCAAGACGGGCTTGCTGCTGGAACATTTCCAGCAATTGCCTAATAATGTCAAATGTTGGCGAATCTACCAGATACTTCTGATGTTCCGATATCATAGATGCCAACATCAAGCAAGAGACCATGATGGAATCATCAACATGCTTATCCAAGGTCTTACGAGCTAAGCCCGTAGCAGCAGTAGGTTCTTCTGGGATTGGTTCCTCGAGAACATACATCTTGTTCTAAGCCCTGATGACAATCTTCATGTTTCGGTACCAATCCATGAAGTTAGAGTTGTCGAGTTTGTCCTTCTCAAGGATTGACTTTAGGGAGAATGAGGAATTGGGATTTGGTTCGTTAGACATATACAAAATTCAAAATAAAGTTTTAGTATTTTCATGCATAACGTCCTAATTAATTTTATGACCCAATTGTAAAAATTATATAATTAGGAATGAGATCCCGGTTCACCATAACTCAGTGAATGGCTGAGCACTCTCCACTGGCACAGCTAGGTAGGTAGGTAACGATTACCAATTGTGTCAACTACACAGTTCTCGATTTGAGGGGCAAATGAAAAGAGATACCCGGCCTGTAAGGTGGATCTCACTAATAAAGAATAGAACTAAAGAATAAGGCCTACGGTGCTAAGAAATGAATGAACCTTCGTGGCAAATGAGTCTTCGTGACAAATGCAAGGGGTCTATACTGACGAGTATACAGACCTTGCCAATACTATGACTGGAGGTACGTCCGAAGATGGTCATGAGGGGGTTCGTACACCCATGAATGATATGAATAATCCGACCGGAGGTACGTCCGAAGATGTTCAGGAGGGGATTAGCACACCCATAAAATATATGAATGACATGACAGGAGGTACGTCCAGAGATGGTCACGGGGGGCACCGATAGACTGGGGAACTTGAACAATAATAAGCACCTAAAGGGTTCATAATGAAATGAAAAGATGCAGTGTACTTACTTAGCAAAAGCTAATTCAAAAACGTTTTCTAAACACTTCTGGAAAGAAACACGTGGAATAGAGCTTCCTGTGGATGAGGCCGAACGGAATGAAGAATCCCTAGATTATGTAATAAAATATTGTACATGTAAAACAATATTTATAAATAAAAAATATACCTTGGTCATTTAATGACAAGGTTTTGCTAAACTGGGACCATTTTCCACAATTAAACTCTAATAAAATAATAAAAAAAGTAGGATGTTTCAATATCATTGCTCAAGGGAGAGTCAAGACATGCTAAGTGATTAATATATCCCTTCATCTTCAACACATGAGTGTTGACCGAATAACCTTCTTGCATACGACAGCTTATAAGTGATCTCATCACCTCAAAGCGTTCATGACGGGCTTGCTGCTGGAACATTTCCTGCAATTGCCTAATCATGTCAAATGTTGGCGTATCTACCAGATACTTCTGATGTTCCGGTATCATAGATGCCAACATCAATCAAGAGACCTTGATGGAATCATCAACATGCTTATCCCAGGTCTTACGAGCTAGGCCCGTAGCAGCAGTAGGTTCTTTTGGGATTGGTTCCTCGAGAACATATATCTTGTTCTAAGCCTTGATGACAATGTTCATGTTTCGGTACCAATCCATGAAGTTAGAGTTGTCGAGTTTGTCCTTCTCAAGGATTGACTTTAGGGAGAATGAGGAATTGGGATTTGGTTCGTTAGACATCTACAAAATTCAAAATAAAGTTTTAGTATTTTCATGCATAACGTCCTAATTAATTTTATGACCCAATTGTAAAAATTATATAATTAGGAATGAGATCCCGGTTCATCATAACTCAGTGAATGGCTGAGCACTCTCCACTGGCACGGCTAGGTAGGTAGGTAACGATTACCAATTGTGTCAACTACACAGTTCTCGGTTTGAGGGGCAAATGAAAAGAGATACTCGGCCTGTAAGGCGGATCTTACTAATAAAGAAGAGAACTAAAGAATAAAGCCTACGGTGCTAAGAAATGAATGAGCCTTCGTGGAAAATGAGTCTTCATGACAAATGCAAGGGGTCTATACTGACGAGTATACAGACCATGCCAATACTATGACCGGAGCTACGTCCGAAGATGGTCATGAGGGGGTTCGTACACCCATGAATGATATGAATGATATGAATAATCTGACCGGAGGTACGTCCGAAGATGTTCAAGAGGGGGTTAGCACACCCATAAAATATACGAACGACATGACAGGAGGTACGTCCAGAGATGGTCACTGGGGCACCGAGAGCCTCGGAAACTTGAACAATAATAAGAACCTAAAGGGTTCATAATGAAATGAAAAGATGCAGTGTACTTACTTAGCGAAAGCTAATTCAAAAACGTTTTCCAAACACTTCTGGAAAGAAGCACGTGGAATAGAGCTTCCCGTGGATGAGGTCGGACGGAATGATGAATCCCTAGATTATGTAATAAAATATTGTACATGTAAAACAATATTTATAGATAAAAAATATACCTTGGTCATTTAATGACAAGGTTTTGCTAAACTGGGACCATTTTCCGCAATTAAACTCTGATAAAATAATTAAAAAAAGTAGGATGTTTCAATATCATTGCTCAAGGGAGAGTCAAGACGTGCTAAGTGATTAATATATCCTTTCATCTTCAACACATGAGTGCTGACCGAATAACCTTCTTGCATACGACAGCTTATAAGTGATCTCATCACCTCAAAGCGTTCATGACGGGCTTGCTGCTGGAACATTTCCTGCAATTGCCTAATCATGTCAAATGTTGGCGTATCTACCAGGTACTTCTGATGTTCCGGTATCATAGATGCCAACATCAAGCAAGAGACCTTGATGGAATCATCAACATGCTTATCCCAGGTCTTATGAGCTAGGCCCGTAGCAGCAGTAGGTTCTTCTGGGATTGGTTCCTCGAGAACATACATCTAGTTCTAAGCCCTGATGACAATCTTCATGTTTCGGTACCAATCCATGAAGTTAGAGTTGTCGAGTTTGTCCTTCTCAAGGATTTACTTTAGGGAGAATGAGGAATTGGGATTTGGTTCGTTAGACATCTACAAATATCAAAATAAAGTTTTAGTATTTTCATGCATAACGTCCTAATTAATTTTATGACCCAATTGTAAAAATTATATAATTAGGAATGAGATCCCGGTTCACCATAACTCAGTGAATGGCTGAGCACTCTCCACTGGCATGGCTAGGTAGGTAGGTAACGATTACCAATTGTGTCAACTACACAATTCTCGGTTTGAGGGGCAAATGAAAAGAGATACCCGGCCTGTAAGGTGGATAATAAAGAAGAGAACTAAAGAATAAAGCCTACGTTGCTAAGAAATGAATGAGCCTTCGTGGCAAATGAGTCTTCGTGACAAATGCAAGGGGTCTATACTGACGAGTATACAGACCTTGCCATTACTATGACCGGAGGTACGTCCGAAGATGGTCATGATTGGGTTAGTACACCCATGAATGATATGAATAATCTGACCGGAGGTACGTCCGAAGATGTTCAGGAGTGGGTTAGCACACCCATAAAATATATGAATGACATGACAGGAGGTACGTCCAGAGATGGTCATGGGGGCACCGAGAGCCTGGGAAACTTGAACAATAATAAGAACCTAAAGGGTTCATAATGAAATGAAAAGATGCAGTGTACTTACTTAGCGAAAGCTAATTCAAAAACGTTTTTCAAACACTTCTGGAAAGAAGCACGTGGAATAGAGCTTCCTGTGGATGAGGCCGGACGGAATGAAGAATTCCTAGATTATGTAATAAAATATTGTACATGTAAAACAATATTTATAAATAAAAAATATACCTTGGTCATTTAATGACAAGGTTTTGCTAAACTGTGACCATTTTCCGCAATTAAACTCTGATAAAATAATAAAAAAAAGTAGGATGTTTCAATATCATTGCTCAAGGGAGAGTCAAGACGTGCTAAGTGATTAATATATCCCTTCATCTTCAACACATGAGTGCTGACCGAATAACCTTCTTGCATACGACAGCTTATAAGTGATCTCATCACCTCAAAGCGTTCATGACGGGCTTGCTGCTGGAACATTTCCTGCAATTGCCTAATCATGTCAAATGCTGGCGTATCTACCAGATACTTCTGATGTTTCGGTATCATAGATGCCAACATCAAGCCAGAGACCTTAATGGAATCATCAACATGCTTATCCAAGGTCTTACGAGCTAAGCCCGTAGCAGCAGTAGGTTCTTCTGGGATTGGTTCCTCGAGAACATACATCTTGTTCTAAGCCCTGATGACAATCTTCATGTTTCGGTACCAATCCATGAAGTTAGAGTTGTCGAGTTTGTCCTTCTCAAGGATTGACTTTAGGGAGAATGAGGAATTGGGATTTGGTTCGTTAGACATATACAAAATTCAAAATAAAGTTTTAGTATTTTCATGCATAACGTCCTAATTAATTTTATGACCCAATTGTAAAAATTATATAATTAGGAATGAGATCCCGGTTCACCATAACTTAGTGAATGGCTGAGCACTCTCCACTGGCACAGCTAGGTAGGTAGGTAACGATTACCAATTGTGTCAACTACACAGTTCTCGATTTGAGGGGCATGACGAGTATTGTCAAGCTTGGATACGTTTCTCTCAACTACGCCCATTTAAACGATTTAAGTGATATTTGTCTTTCAATCGTAACTATAGAGCCGGCCTAAGTAACTCAGGAATCGCAGCTTTACCTTCAACCAAAACCGTAGAGCCGGATGCATGGTAATTCACTAACACCGGGGGTTCGGATAGATCAGTTGAAGTGTTACAATTTAGGGTGGCGCGGAAATATCGATTTTAATTTGGGATTAGCTATAATGTTTTAAAATTACCAATTAGGGTCAAAACATTTTGGACGACAAGAAGCATGATTCAAGTCGTGCAACTTTAGTAAACCGGTTTTACTATTTAGTTCATGAAACGTCTTTCAACACTCGACACCAATTTATTTTAAATAACTTATTTAATATAAAATGGTCGTTAATCGCGAACTATATTTTAAACTAATTAACTCTTTAATTAATTTAAAATTGTTTTAAATAAAACTATTAAATTTAAAACATGTTTTACTTTTAAATAAAAATACTTTTATTTAATAACCTTTCTGAGAAATCTTTTAAACAGTTTAAATATCTCGTCGTTTTAAGATTGTGTCAAAAGTATTATAAAATATTTGCGGTTAAATTATTATCCTAAATAATGTCACAACCAACAAATAAATAAAACACATAAACTTAGAAACTAGTAAATATTTTCCGGTTTCGTTAGAGCCGTCAAACGAGAACCGGACTGGTCTAAAGGATAACAGAATAAATAAAGAATTTGTTATCTCCCACTTAGTCTAATATCTCTCCATCCTTAATCCCGTTAGCATCCGCTTTGGTGTTCAAGTCTTCTTCTCGTCAGGATTACAATTTATTTACAAATACACTAAAAGTAAATAAACTTAACTATTACAACGGGTTCGAAATAACCCATAAAATACAAAGAGAAACCAACCAAAACAAACAACACAACCACGGGTCATTAGTGCTCGATTCACTCAACACAATCATATTAAACGAAAAAGGCTCGATCTTTTGTCAAACAAAAGTTTTGACAAATAAAATAATAGATCAAAAAATAAAAAATATGTCTAAACGCGCCTAAAGGTGACTCTGATACCACTGTTAGGAATCCTCGTAACAGATTTAACTTTTAAAACAAAATAATATTTAAACGTTTTACATAAATAAATTAGATTTATACAGCGGAAGCAATTAGTACGAATAACAGTTCTAAACTGGGATCACGCCAGTGATCCGATTACGCGCGCATAGACAATAAACTAAATCCAACCATAGGGTGTTTCAGGTTATACCTTCAACGGTTAACCAAACGAAAGACATCTTGGTTCAACGAACGTCTCGCTAGTTGACAGTTCACAAAAACCTACAACAAATCGTCTCACGTTTGCGCCAGAGGGAACCCGACGGCAGCGGCGACGGTCCGGTGTTGGTGGCGTCGCACGAAACCGAGAGGGGAAGGGGGAATGGATTTCGCAAACTAGGATGGTGGCTAGATTAGTGATTAGGGTTTGGGATTAAGGATATATTTATAATCCTTAATCTTACAATCCACACCCCTAGGATATTAACTGTTAATTCCCACCAGTTAAACTGATAATCACTTTTAATCCTTTGAGTTTACTAATTACCAATAATCAGTAAAATTAAACCTTATAATGTTTAACACTTAAACAGTAAATCCCTCCGAATATAATTATTTCACTAAATAATTAATCACCGAATAAATATTTCTCTAAATATTTATTTGTCGTTTAATAAAACGTCTTTCGTGAACTATAATACTTAACAATTAAATATTATCAATTTGCTCGTTACCCAAAGTGTAACTCTGTGTATTATACCTCGATAGTAACGTTGACTTAATTGACGATCGGGCATCTCATATCCAATATGTACACCCCAAATACAAATCGAATTGGAAAAACATTATGTAAGAAATTGTAATCACACTACAACACCAACCTAAAAACCCAAATAGAAGAAATCGACTACAGAATTGGAACAACAGCCATACAAATTGGAAGACTTACATTCGATGGTCGACTGGTGGGGGGGAGACAGATCAGGGAAAGATTCAAGGGTTTTATTGAAGTGGTCGGCTACCAAGACCAAACGTCTCCGGCGAAGTACCTCCTTTAATGCATGGACGGTTACCATTTTCAACAGACGCCGGCGCAATAGATGAGTTCGGTCGTAACAGTCGCCGGCGAAGTCCTTTAAGGGTTGTAATTGAATCTGGCGTCTTAAACAAACGTGCCTCCGGCGTCTTAATTTTAAAGAGAAAAGACCACTTTACCCAAAATCTGTATTATAAAAGAGTATAGATAAACAGAAATCAAACGAAACTAGATTTTAGTTATTGAATTATATATCAATAGATTATTGAGTTTTTTATCTCTTTGTTTCTTTTTTTCATCCCTTTACTCATAAGTTTTCTTTCCTTCACGGTTCATGATTAAAACTAAAAGTAATTTTTACTTCCTAATATTCTCATTTGAACTCACACACTCACATTTTAGTATGTTAAGCTTTAACCTTCGTGGATGTGAGTAGACATATCAAGAACGCACATGGGAAAAGTGCATCACATGTCTCACCTTTATATGGTATGCATCCAAATTTGATGTTATCACTACTTTATTCTCCTTTATATTGAATTACCTTACTTTATTCTCGTTTATATCGAATTACCTTATGAATTTAACAGTAATCTTGATTTTTTTATTTTTTTTATTTTTGTCCATTTTTCACCCTAGTACTATGTATAATATACGTTTTTAACCCGTTTCATTTTCTAATGATTTCGTTTTTCGCTGCCGGTATTGGTATTCGCATTTATGCTTTCGACGAACCGAAAATAACATCATTACTGGTATTGATATTATCGGAACGAGTATCAGTGTGCGCTTCTACGTTTTCTGACGGTCTGCATTACGCGAGGAAAAATGACCAAACTCTCGTCGCGAAGCACGGGGGCGAAAAAACTAGTTTAATAAAAAAAATTGTAACCACTCATAAGTTTAGAAAATAACGCACTTCAAATTTTAAGTTGATTATCATTCCCTTGTATAGACACTTTTTTCTTTTTGTATAATTATATCAACAGCATGATTATCTTTTAACTTTTTATCATAAATAACAAACGAATATGCATTTAAAGATATAACAGCTGGAAGCAACAATTCCATGAAAACAATATTAATTAGGCAAGTAGTTATTTAAAACTAGTCTTTATTAATTAAACTAAAATCATTACAAAATTATTAAGACGACAGTTTGAGAATGTTGTTGTAACATTCTCATATCATTTTAAACAAAATCTATATATATTTTTATCTCTCAGATTTTAAGGTAAAAATATATAATTACGAAACTTTTTTTTTAACAGCAAATTTCTTTTTAGTGGAAATTGAACCTAATTTTTAGTAATTTAAGAGGCTTTCCTCTTCCACTAGAATATAATTATGAAATTTGAAAATGAGGATTAGGTCACCCTAGTGTAGTACAAGTAGGGTCGAAAAGTCCAAAGAATGGTTGGACACCTTTGGTTCTTAAAGGATATCCCTACGTGTCTATGTCCAATCTCCTACCAAAGTTTTTCAAAATATACATATCGGATGGATAAAATAAACATCTAACTCCTCGTATAAAAATTAAGAAACAAAATTTTGACAACATATTTATTATAATTAACTGAATATTGACTTTTGGGTAATACGATAAAAATAAATTTAAAATAAAGTATGGTCAAAGTTTGGTTTATTGATTTTTGAGTTTTCAAATAAATGTGTGATCAAAGTTTCATTCATATGGTAGCCTCAATTGAATACACAGTTGATTTGAAAATCGTTGGGTTTGACGATGTTGTGGGACGCCTAAAGGCATACGAGGAGCGTATAAAAGACGAGGAGACCCAACCCGAAAGCCAAGGTAACCCAATGTTTACTAAAATGAGTCTTTTACTAATAGCTATCGTAATTCGTATAATGGAAAAGGTAGAGGCCGAGGAAGAGGCCAAGACCGGGATGATGAGGACCAAGATAGTAGTGAAAATCGAGAGGGTCATGATCGTGGGTCAAATCAGACTGGTCAAAGGAGATTCAACAATTGTCAAAGGGGAAAGAAGGATAGACCACACATTCAGTGTTATCGTTGTGATAAGATAGGTCACTTCACGTATGTGTGTCTGGAGCGCATGAATAAAGAGGAGAAACAAGACGAAGCTAACTTGACCGATGTTGATCCAACTTTGTTTATGATGAGATGTGATCAAGAGACGATTTTTCTCAATGAAGAAAAAGTAATACCAAGACGTTTTGAGACCGAGCCAATGAAGAAAGACACTTGGTATCTTGACAATGGTGCTTCAAATCACATGGCAGGGTGCTTATTTTTATGAACTAAATGAACGAGTCACGAGAAATGTAAAATTCAGAGAAGGATTTGTATTGACATTCGGGGAAAGGAGTTGGTTTTAACTGAAGGAAAAACAGGGGAGCAACTCCTATTGACCGATATTTATTACATCATGATCCTACAAAGCAATACTATAAGTCTTGGTCAAGCAACAGAAGGTGGGTGCAACATTCACATGAAACATGATTTACTAACCATTCATGGTGATACAGCTAAGCTTTTGATGAAGGTGACAAGGACCAATAGCCAATTATACAAGATTACCATCAAGATAGTAAGTCTTGATACACAAGCTAACATTGGAATGAAGAATTTTGATGGTTGAGATCTTCACGAGTTGGACTGAAAGATGATAAACCAAGTATGAGTTAGATTCTAATCAAAGATCCAAGTTTCAAAGTTCAAAATCCAAGGAAAAAAGTTCAAGAATTCAAAGGTAAAGTCAAACAAGACATTCAAGCCCAAAGAAAGACGTGTAGTGCTCACAAGAAGCATGTGTTTATTCGGGCTAAGTGGAACCCCAAAGAACACTGTAAGAGATCAAGAAGTGCCATCGGAGAATCAAGAAAATGATGGCAAGATTGAAGTTCATGACGCACCTATTTCAAGTCAAAAATTAGGGGGTGATTCAGATACAACAATTTGGGTGATTCTTGGTTCAATTGTTGTCTGGCCCAAGAAACGTACCCAACCCGTGAGTTAAGGAGTTTTAATAGTTAAATTAATGACCAAGTTAAAGTTTTTAGGTTTATTGTTAGCAAAATTTGTACTAACATTATAAATAGATGTTACAGAGTTAGGATTTTATCAAGAGGATTGTAATAGAGGTTTTTGAATAATATTTCCTCTAAGTAATATATTAGACGTTATCCAATTCTCGTCTTTATTTTTATTGTTTTATCAGGTGAGTTATATCGATTCAGTTCTTGATTAAGGAGTAAGGACTCTTCGTGTAGGGGAAAACAAAAGAGGGGTAGTCTAAGTTGTAAAGCTTCCGTCCCTCTTTATGAGAGGTCGCAAGTTCCATCCGCGCATCATCCAGTACTTTTTGTTTGGTAATTAAAATACGCATGATAAATGCATGCGATGGAGGCTGCACTAAAACCATTTAATCCTAAAAGTGCTTCCTATCTTATTTTAATACCCATTAAACAAATCGCACTAGAATACCCATTAATCAAAATATATTCTTTCCCTTTGTTAAATTTTGTAACTCATTTTACTTTATCTAATTGCCATTCAAATTCTATTATATATACAAGTGCCTCTCACATATTTAATGTTCGTAGTATCAAATCATTATATACAAGTTATACACTAACGTACAAACTATTTAAACATGAGTTAAATTAAGGGATCTACTAACAAGACATGGAAATTACTAACCAAACACGTAATGATACGTCTCGTATAGGGCCAGTGACGGATCCAGGAATTTACTAGATTGGGGGCACAAAATGGGTAAGGTAAAAAATGGGTCCAGTCAAAAATAGTCCTGTGAGAATGTGCCGGGTGAAAACAGGTCGGATCATTAAAAAATAGAAAAGTTACAACGGATCATAATAATAGAAACGTTTGCTAAGGTTCACTCTTTTGAAAACCAGATCGGACATTGAACCGGTCTCAACACCGGTTCACTGGGTCAACTGATCTTATTAACCGAACCATTTTATAAATACATGTATGTATATATGTATTTTTATAACCATATATGTGTGTAAATAACTAACTATATATTTGTATGTTTTTAATAGTTTCTTATGACTTATTCAAACATCTTTAAGTTAATATTAATAAATTAAAATACCAAAAAAGTTGTAGAGGAGATGGCATTGGCAATTAGCAGAACGATAAAATTGTTTTCAAGGTCTTTTGCTTTATTTATTAACCTCAAGTTTTTCCCACATCGATGCTCAGCTTAAAAGAGGCTTCAGATTCCTCTATTTATAATTGAAAACTCATCTCACATCGCCTCAAGTTAAGAATTCATAGGTTCCCACCATCTATAAATCCATAAGATTGAGTACTACTTCAAACAGGTGCCTTCATTTTAAATGAACATTTTTTGCAACAGAGGGCATGTGATCCCTCTAAACATATATTGGATCCGCCCCTGTATAGAGCAATAGGAGGCGTATAGGGTTTCACAATTTTCAATGCCAGAATACATCATTCACATGGTCATTCCTAACCTTATACGCCTCGTATAGGGCAATACAATGCGATTTAGGGTACGATGTAACATCAACAATCACATCACTAAACGTTGCGTATAGAGCTATACGTGGCGTATAGTGATGTGATGGTTGATTAGTTGCAGAAGGTACGTCGTACCCTAAACTGTATTGTATTGTATTATATGCTCTCCATACGTTGCGTATAGTGCTATACGTGGCGTATAGTGGTGTGATGGTTGGTTGGACCCATATAAAGAAAAGTTTGTATCAACCTGGTCCAACAGAAACCCCAACTTTGGTCAACGTACAACGAACAGAGTCGAGAGCCAGCATGCGCTCCTAAAGAGCTATCTTAGAAATGGTAACAGCTCGTTGGATAGACTTGTGGGGTTTGTCGATGAAATTGTAACATCTTAGTGCATAGAATTAAACCATGGGTTTGGAACAAGCCTGATAAGGAAAATGGACAACCACAAAGCTATTTAATGTTTGATAACCTACACGGTAAGGTTTCACATAAAACTTTAGACTTGTTAGAAAACGAGTGGTAAAAGTTATCTATTATACAAAATGCATTGTGTGGTTGCCAGCTTTTCAATAGTCGTGGGTTGCCGTGTGCTTGTCGGCTGGCAAAGATCGAAGCTACAGGTCATATATACAACCTTTATGATTTACCACATTTCTTATAATTCCAAACTATTCTAACTATCTTGTTTTAATACATGTGGCAGAATTCCACTAAATGCGGTGGATGTCTTCTGGAAGAAGCTTGATTTAAAACCGTTGTTTGTTGAGGATGAAAATGATGATGTGGATAAAGTACTTGGTCTTGTGAGAAACAAAATAATGTCACAACCCGGTCAGGTAAAAAGAATTCTGTTGTCGAGAATCGCAGGGGTGGTCTTTCCAAGCAAAACTAACAAGAAAGCCCATGTGGTACAAGAAGATACTCGTGGTCTTCCAACTTTGAAAAAGCAACAACAAAGGAAAAAAGACGCCGCAAGAAACAACTCGTTTGTAGAATCCGAGGACGCCGCGAGAAATAGCTCATTTATAGAATCCCAACAAAGCAGATGTGACCCTACGAGACATAGCTCGTATATTGAGTCACAGGATTCTCGACGAGCGAGTTAAGTCGTAAAGTCAAAGAAACCCGTCATGTAACACCGTCGATCAACGACTTGTAAAGGAAAACAACCATACAATGATAATGGGTTTCCATTAATGGTGGGGTATGAAGCAGTTAACAATATTCATCGTTTTGAAGATTTCATTCCGTCTTTGTTTCACTGCTACATTTCACATATACAATATTTAATGCCCGATGGTAACTGTGGTTTTCGATCGGTAGATGTTGTAATCCCCAGGAAATTCCGGCCTATATTTTTACTATTCCAGAACTTGTAGTTCCATTATTATATGATTTGCATTTATGAAAGTGTTCCATTTACCCTCTACATCTCATGAGTGTACATACATACATACATTAGGTACAACTATTTCAAATTGAACTTAAAGAAAACAAATATTTATTTGAGGAATTATAGAAATAATTGTCACTATGCTATTAGATAAAAATATATTTATGTGTGAAAAAAATATTTCTAAACCTATATACATATATATATATATTTATAAATAAACAAAATACAAAAATTAAAAATTCTATAAAAAAATTAGGGTTATATATTTTAATTAAAATAAGAATTTATTTCTATTTAATAAATTACACTTTTATATTTATACCCTTTAAATTATAATATAATGAATTATTACATTTTATAAAAATTTATAAGATTGAATAATTTTTATGTTTCATAAAAGTTTAGGGTTATTAATGCAATTTCTGAAACTTAAATTCCAATTAAAATCAAGTTTACACATAAAATGTCAAAGTCTAAACCTCAGAGACCTGTTCTTCCATTTTCTGAATTTCTTTTTCCCCATTCTAGTCTGAGTTCGATTCCCACAGACCACCGGTTCTCGCACGTTTATTCCCAACTCGCGTTGGTGATATTCTTGCACAAAATTGAAACCGGAAATGCGTTTAAATCAATCAAACGACCCACTCCCTGAGTTAAATTAGGTTTTTATGGCAATCTTGATGCCTAACCCGTAACCGAAACCCCATGATCGAACTCATTAATGAATCGGCCTAACCTGATGAAACTGGGTATAAATATCCACCCACAATCATCAACGACACTCATTGCAAACTCAACACCTTCTAATTCGCATCCCATTCCGCTGAGTAATCGCAAATCCGAGTCGTTTTACCCGAGCCTGTTCATCGAGTCATTTCTCCTTCAGTTCATATTCGTTTCAGGTAAATTTGGTGTTGTTAAGTTCGTTTTGATGCACGGATTAAAAGCCCTATCAAATTGGACTCGATCGTTTGCTCGATCAAGCCAATTTGATGGCTAGGGTTTACGGGATTCGTATAGGGAAGAATATGGCGTTGGGTTCGCATGTTTTAACCAAAACGAAACCAAACCAGCTACGCCTTCGTGCCCTGGTCTGATGGTTAGTGTGTGCGCATGTGTTTGACCAGGAAGTGGCACGGGTTCGAGTCCCGGCCACCGTTTTTCTTATTTTAATTTATTTTCTTTTACTATTTTAATGCATTATTTCATATTTAAAAATTCTAATTTAAATTTTATAAATTCTACAAATGTATCCTAAAAGTTTTATTATAAAATAATGTTTATTTATTTTGTTAAAAATATATTATAAAGCATTTTAAATTCTTAATTAAATAAGGGAAATGATTTATTTAAGCAAATTTAATTATGTTATTTATCTATATATTATTTCACAAATTTTAACTATATGTTTAGACATTATTAAACTCCCTTAAATTTATAAATAATTATTATAGTAAGAATAATTATTTAAATACTTTTAGATTTATAAATGCCTAAATAATTATTTTAAATAATTATTTTATACAAAGTTCAATTAATTATAGTTAAAGCTTACTTAGTCTTTTATAATTCAAATTAAATGAATTAAGTAATGGATTGATTAACTATTTTATTTACAAATTAATTAACCATTTTATTTACAATAACTAAAAGTTAATTGACCATTTTATTTACATAAATTCAATTAGTTAAGCCTTTACCATTTCAAGATTTATTTATAAATTAGAATAGTTATTATTTAAACTATTCTATAACATTATTTATTAATTATCTTTAGAATGATTATATAAATTAATTAGAAGTATTGAATAGTTCTAACTAATTTATAAACTTTTTTATTTATCTAGCACTCAATACTTCTATGTTCTTACAACATATATGCATACAAGTGAATCTTCAAACCCAAACCCCCGTGAAACCCTAAAGTCCCAATAATTCCTTAATTCCATTTAGACGTACATTATATTTAGAGTATCATTAAATATGTCGGTTTATTGTGAGAAATCCTCACGAGACCTATTCATCTTACCAATTCATACCAAATCTAGCTTCAATACAAGTGAGTTTCATAGCCCCCATTCTCTTTACTATTGTTTATAAATACTCGGGGTGGAACATGTTTACATACTATACTTACCAAATTCAATACCATTTGTTCTCATGCATATTACTATGTGCTTTATGTCTTGAACTGCTTGGTGACCATTACATGTGTTCATGCTAATACATTCATTAACCTGCTACCCAGGCCTAAGGTAGTACCTAACATAATCATTTATAGGGGAATCCGATTCCGGTTAACACGAACCTTGGCGGGTTTTGTGTGTACCATATTACTATTTTTCCAAAACACAATCAGTGGGATTGTACTTACCAGTTTTCCATTTACTACGGATTGAATTATACACTTGGAACCTTGTATGTTTTCACATTTATGCCTTAGTTTATGCTTTGAACATATTGAATTCCAAATTATTTTTACTTAACTTTTGTTTGGTGTCAAAACCTATGTTACTCACCAACTACTTGTAGTTGAAATTTACTCGCATGTTTCAGGTGCACATGTTTGAGGACTACATGATCACATAGGACATGAACCTAGTTTTAATTTAATTTATGTTATGGTTGAACTCTTTGCTTTCTACTTTCAATTGTAACGAATGCTTTAAATTGAATAAATATTACTACATTTAATAGATGATCATGTGCTTATTAACAACCACGTCAGCCCCGGCGTATAATCAGCCGCCGGCCGGGGTGTGACAGCTGTGGGCTTAGGGTTAGACGAAAACAAGTGGTTTTTTATTCGACAACAGCTTCTACAGGAGATGGACGATCACGAAGAATGGTGGAGAACTGTTTTTGACATAATCACCTTTCAACAGTATGATGACCTACATCACAAGATAGATTGGCAAAAGGTGAAAACCGCACCCAATAGTCATTTGATGTCCATGCCCTACACGGGACTCCTGATTGCTTAAAGATTTGGCGTGATTGTTCAACTTTTAAGCATCGCTGGCAATAAAACCTTTTTCCCCTTATTGTTTGGTCCGAACGTGAAACATCATACTATTCCTTTGTTATTTTATTAGAGTTTAATGCGGAAAACAGGTCCCGGATTTTTTTTCAAACCTTATCACTAAAGTGATAAAGGTATATTTTATTAAAAATATTGTCTTTACATAAACTATTACATTATATAACATAGGGATTCTTCAACTCCGACCGGCCACGTCCTCAGGAAGCCTCATTCCGTATGCTCTTAACCTACAGTGTTTGGAAAGCGTTTTTGAATTAGCTTACGCTAAGTAAGTACACTGCATCGTTTATTTTATTAGAAAACCTTTAGGTTCTTATTGTTCAAGTTTACTGGGCTCTCGGCGCCCCCGTGACCATCTCCGGACGTACCTCCGATCAGGTCATTCATATATTTTATTATCATTCATTTTAGGTCCTTCCGCCTTATAGACTGGGCACCTCTACCAGGTCCTTCCGCCTATATACTAGGCACATTTCCATTCTCATATTTAAGGCACTTCTGTCTTGTAGGCTCGACACCTTTTTCCATTCATTCTTAAGACATTCCCCGTAGGCTGGACATCTCTTTTCATTGGGATCTTGCGTATCATAGACTCACAGCCTCCCAATTTATTCCCATCCAGCCCTCACCTTAAAACTTCGAAATGGTTTCCCCACGTGTATTAAAGAGGCTTATATATAGGAAGTATCAGCGGCGTATCCACCACCCTTTTAACACTTCGTGAGTACTCCGTTATTCCATTTTAAGACTTAGACTCCTTCCCTTCATACATTCATATTTACACATATAGCATGATCATTCGTCATACATCCACACATTCACATTTAGCACACATTGCATATTTGTACATATGGCATGACCTCGTGTCATACTTTCATAATTATCCCTGCTCTAATTCCTTATAAAGGTTTCTCCATGTTACGTTAAAGAGGTTTATATATATGAAGTACCAGCGGCGTATCCACCGCACCTTTAACGTCTCATAAATACTCCTTTATATAGAATTAATCTTTCCCATCCAATTCTCATTTAATGGCATGATCTTTTCATGTTGTCATCTTAACTCTCGCTCTAATCTCTTACAAAGGTTTCATCATGTTATGTTAAAGAGGTTTATATATAGGAAGTATCAGCGGCGTATCCACCACCCCTTTAACATCTCATGAATTCTCCTTTGCTTAAGATTAAGCGTTTCTCATTATTTATTTGATAGCATGACTTACTCATGCTGTTATCCCATCCTTGCCCTAATTCCTCGTAAAGATGTCTCTATGATGCATTATAGAGGTTTATATATTGGGTGTACCAGCGACGTACCCACCACCCCTATAATACATCACATATATTCCTTTATTTTAAATTAAGCACTCCCTTATTCATACTTATCATATATTGTAAACAGGGGTGATTATCCTTCCAGAGTAGTACCTCCAATAGAGATGTTCCTGGGAAAAAGTGATAGGTGTAGCAGAGATTTATACACCACTCTTTCCTTAGACAGAACATTTCGTTTGTCAGATAACTACATATCGGTCGGAAGTTCTCCCGTGCGTTTACTATATTCTTATTACTATCTTTTACTCTATACCCCTAAACTTTCATAATGGTTTCACTATGAAGTATCAAAGAGGTTTATATATAGGAAGTACCAGCGGCGTATCCACCACCTCTTGGATACGTCGTGGCTACTCCATTATTCCCGTTTAGTGTTTAGACTAATCCCCATTACCCCGTACCTTAGTTCCACACATAGCACATAACACACAATCACATAATTTACATAAAAAATTATATAAGGTACTGGTTCAGTGTACTTACGATAGTATCGGGTCGTTTCCTACTCTCGTTCCTCGCTTAAACGTCTCTCCGGATCAGAACCGCACTCGCAGCGTACCGCACTCGTACTTAAACGCGCCGCACCGGGTCTTCTAACTCACCTCAGATTGTATGTGTGTGTTGCTTTGTTTGTGTGTGATGTTATAGAAAGTGAATGTCTTCAAGAATCAATTTATGGGCAAAATTCTGATCCCGTAACGGACCGTTACCGCATGTGATGGTCTGTTACCGTTTTCTTGGTCTCTAAACACTTCTTGACCACGTAACGGACCGTCACGGCTCATGACGGTCCGTCATGGCCTTAGGGTTGGATGAGTCAGTGATACGTGGCGTAAAACGTTGCGTTTTCATGATTTTGCGGCATGACAGAACATCACGGACGGTAACGGTCCGTTATGGCTTCTGGGTGTCGTGACGGACGCTACACCAGTTGACGGTCCGTTATGACTCCATTTTCAAATTCTCCTCGCCAAGGCACCAAAGTTTCATATATTATGGCTTCCGTAACTCATTTTCTAGCTCGGGATATGCCTATATGAAGTTTTGGGCAATTTTGGGCGAATAGTCGTTCCGTTTCGCATCCGGTTAAGTTCTTAGGTCACGTTTCTTAACCGAAATTCATCCCAACTTACTATTTTTTAATCCCATCTCCCCCGTTAAGCTTTTGGTATCGTGTTTCATTACATATACCATTCGTCGCTTTACGTTTGACGTCCCTTTGACCGTTTACGACTGGATTTTTGGAATGTTACAAATCTCCCCCCTTAATTAGGTTTCGTCCCCGAAACCTGTTAAATTTGGAATAAATGAGGGTAATTTTTTCTCATTTCTTCCTCATTTTTCAAAGTCATCTCTGATTCTTTTATGTGCCTCCATTGCATTAATAATCGTTTTATGACGTAACTGCTTGTCTAGAATCCTTATAGGTTCTTCGACATATATGAGTTTCTTGTCAACCTCTATTTCTTCCAAAGAAACATGTATAGTCTCGTCTGCTATACACTTCCGTATATGTGGAACGTGTTTCGGTTCTTCGGTAGCTTTAGTTGATAAGCCATTCTTCTGACTTGTTTAATGATCCTTAAAAAGGACTAAAGAATCATAGACTTATCTTGCCACGTTTCTTACATCGAATTAGACCTTTCCAAGGAGATATTTTTAACAAAATGTAATCTCCTTCTTGGAATTCTATTAGTCTATGTCTTTTGTCTAACAACTTTCTCAATTGTAACATACATCTCTTCATTCCAGTATGTGATGATTGGTAAGGAGTCTTAGCCACTGGCTTAGTTTCCGGAATTAAATTGATTTTGAATTTGATTTCTCTCTCAGGTGGAGCACCTGGGAGATCGTTTGGGAAAACTTATGGGAATTTATTCTACTATTAGAACTGGCTTCAGTTCTTTCCTTTTATCTTCACTTTAGCCACATAAGCTATGAAGGCTTGGTGACCTTGTCTCACATAGCTATTTATCTTTTCCATCATACATAATGTAATCTAGTTTCATCATAATGATACTAAGATCCTTTTTTCCTACAGACGTCGTGGATCGTACAATCTTTTCATTGCATCATGTATAGATAACTGGTCCATTCCGATGGTCACGTCGAATTCTTGCATTGGCATTAGGATTTGATCGACGAGATATTCTTCTTCCTTGATTAGTAGTTGGCAGTATTGACATATTTTGGTTACTACACAGTTTCTATTACTTGCGATTTTAACCTCTAATGCCCTGGTGCACTTACTTCTATTAAAGTTTCTTGAATTTGCAGATCTTAATGAAAAATAATCAACTAGACTTCATATCGAATTAAACACAATTAGGTAGGGAATTCAATAGGAAGGTACCTTAAACTATGTCAGGGACATCTTTTGCTTCCTCGGTCGTGATTTAGAAAGCCCTACCTCTTGGTTTTAGAGCATCGATCCTTTTGATTTCATTATCTGTCACTCTTGACCTTTCACCGGTCCTCTCAGTCTGAGATCGTAGCTCAGGACATTCTCTACTGAAGTGTCCCGGCTTGTAACAAGTGTAGCATAATCTAACTGGACTTGTACACTGATATGTCAGATGTCCAGTCTTCCCACAATTAATGCAATTGAGAGGCCTGAGCCGACACTTTCCAGAATGTCTTCTTCCACAGATTTCACAGTCTCTTATTTCTTTCTCTTGAAAGGAATTACTTTCAGGTCTTCTAAATTAATTCTCCTAAGAGGCATAGGAGATGGATAATCCTCTCCTTTCCTCTTTCTGTCCCCTCCTTCTTGCCTCTTCAGCTCTGTTTCTCGTTCTCGCGCCCAATCAATCATTTCCTCTAAGTTCGCGCACTTGGACGGATGAATGAACTCTCTAATTTCCGTTTTCAGAATTAGATGGTATCGTGTCATCCACATCTCAGGAGTTGTTAACAAAGCAGAACAGAATCTAGCTTTATCGAAGAAAATGCCAGTAATCTCATCTATTGATTCATTTTCTTGACGGAGTTGAAGGAACTCCTCAATGATTCTGTCTATTGCTGCTTGTGGGCAATAATGCTTCAGAAAAATATCCTTGAATTCTTCCCACTTCATTTCTTTGATCTTATCTCTACCTTTCTCTCTCTTCACTATGCCTCACCAATCGTCAGCTCTTTCTTTGAGTTGGTTGGTGTTACTTCGTCCTCCTTACTGCAATGACAAGTATCGAATGTTGTTTCCATTGCAGCTATCCATCTTTGACTTTCTAAGGGATTAATGGCTCCCTTGAACTCCATTGGTTTGCATGTCATAAAGTCCTTATACGTGCATCGGTTTGATTTAATATTTCTATATTCTCTATTCTGGGATTTCTCTATCTCCTTATAATTCTCAAACCAGTTCTCTAGTGAACTTTGTAGTTCTGCTTGCATAGTTGGGAGGTTTGCATCGAACGCCTTCCCTACTTCTAATGCAATCTACCTTCGGATATTCTCCGGGATTTGTTCTACTTCTTTCTCATCGTGAGGTAGAGATACAGCTCTCCTATGACTCCCTTCATCACGTACTTCTATGTTCTGATGTTCAGCTATTATTGCTGATACAATAATTTTGTTTAATCACTCGCTCGTTCACCCTAATTATAGTCTAGGGTTTCATATTTACAGGTCTCATACTATTCTAACCCTAATTAAGCATTTTAGGGTTTTACGTAAGGCCCCATTCATACATTTACACATACTCATATTCACTTATACATTTCAATCATGTATAATCACATTCCCGGCCTAGTATCTGCTGAAATAAGTTATCATATGATGTTTGCGAGACCACGGGGTCCCATACATTAGCTCCAATACTGTCCAGGTATAAGGCAATGTATGTTACGCATCATGATACTCCCAACTATCATATGGAGCTTATCTCATACAGAGTTCAACCCACGTATACTCACACATTTATGTTTAAGCACTGGAATTTTAAACATACCTGCTTCCTTGGACGGCCTCGGGTTGAATCCCTATTTATATCATGAGCACTTATTGTTTGAGTTTAAGTATCCTTCCGATACTCAAATCCCTCAAACCATGTTCGGATACCAACTTGAAACATCCTACTATTCCTTTATTATTTTATCAGAGTTTAATGCGGAAAATGGGTCCCAAATTTTTTTTTCAAACCTTATCACTAAAGTGATAAGGTATATTTTATTAGAAATATTGTGTTTACATAAACTATTACATTATGTAACATAGGGATTCTTCAACTCCGACCGGCCACTTCCTTAGGTAGCCTCATTCCATATGCACTTAACCTACAGTGTTTGGAAAACGATTTTGAATTAGCTTACGTTAAGTAAGTACACTGCATCGTTTATTTTATTAGAAACCCTTTAGGTTCTTATTGTTCAAGTTTCATGGGCTCTCGGCGCCCCGTGACCATCTCCGGACATACCTCCGGTTACGTCATTCATATATTTTAATATCATTCATTTTAGGTCCTTCTGCCTTATAGACTGGGCACCTCTACCAAGTCCTTCCGCCTATAGAATGGGCACCTTTTCATTCTCATATTTAAGGCCCTTCCGTCCTGTAGCCTCGGCACCTTTTTCCATTCATTCTTGAGGCCCGCCCCGTAGACTGGACATCTCTTTTCATTGGGATCTTGAGTATCATAGACTCACATCCTCCCAATTTATTCCCAACCAACCCTCACCTTAAAACTTTGTAACGGTTTCCCCACGTGTATTAAAGAGGCTTATATATAGGAAGTACCAGCGGTGTATCCACCACCCCTTTAACACTTCGTGAGTACTCCATTATTCCATTATAAGACTTAGACTCATTCCCATCATACATTCATATTTACACATATAGCATGATCATTCGTCATACATCCACACATTCACATTTAGCACACATTGCATATTTGTACATATGGCATGACCTCGTGTCATACTTTCATAATTATCCCTGCTCTAATTCCGTATAAAGGTTTCTCTATGTTACGTTAAAGAGTTTTATATATAAGACGTACTAGCAGTGTATCCACCACCCCTTTAACGTCCCATAAATACTCATTTACTTAGAATTAAACTTTCCCATCTAATTCTCATTTAATGGCATGATCTATTCATGCTTTCATCTTAAATCTTGCTCTAATCTCTTACAAAAGTTTCGTCACGTTATGTTAAAGAGGTTTATATATAGGAAGTACCAGCGGCGTATCCACCACCCTTTAACATCTCATGAATACTCTTTTGTTTAAGATTAAGCGTTTCTCATTATTTATTTGATAGCATGACTTACTCATGCTGTTATCCCATCCTTGCCCTAATTTCTCGTAAAGGTGTCTCTATGATGCATTAAAGAGGTTTATATATAGGGCGTACCAGCGGCGTACCCACCACCCGTATAATACATCACATATATTCCTTTATTTAAAATTAAGCACTCCCTTATTCATACTTATCATATATTGTAAACTGGGGTGATTATCCTTCCAGAGTAGTACCTCTAACAGAGATGTTCCCAGGAAAAGGTGACGGGTCTAGGAGAGATTTATACACCACTCTTTCCTTAAACAGAATGTTCTGTTAGTCAGATAACTACATATCGGTCGAAAGTTCTCCCGCGCGTTTACTATATTCTTATTATTATCTTTTAATCTATTCCCCTAAACATTCATAATGGTTTCACTACGAAGTATCAAAGAGGTTTATATATAGGAAGTACCAGCGGCTTATCCACCACCTTTTGGATACGTCGTGGCTGCTCCATTATTCCCGTTTAGTGTTTAGACTAATCCCCATTACTCCGTACCTTAGCTCCACACATAGCACATAAAACACAATCACATAATTTACATAAACATTTATCTAAGGCATGGGTCCAGTGTACTTATGATAGTCTCGAGTCGTTTCCAACGCTCGTTCCTCGCTTAAACGTCTCTCCGGATCCGAACCGCACTCGCAGCGTACCGCACTCGTACTTAAACGCGCCTCACCGGGTCTTCTAACTCACCTCAGATTGTATGTGTGTGCTGTGGTGTTTGTGTGTGATATTATAGAAAGTGAATGGCTTCAAGAATCAGTTTATAGGCAAAATTCTGTTCCCGTAACAAACCGTTACCGTCGGTGATGGTCCGTTAGCATTTTCTTGGTCTCCAAGCACTTACTGACCACGTAACGGACCGTCACGGCTAATGACGGTCCATCATGGCCTTAGGGTTGGATGAGTCAGTGATACGTGGCGTAAAATGGTGCGTCTTAACGATTTTGCGGTGTCGTGGACGGTGACGGTCCGTTATGGCTTCGGGGGGGTCGTGACGTACCGTTACACCAGGTTACGGTCCGTTATGACTCCATTTTCAAATTCTCCTCGCCGAGGCACCCGAGTTTCATATATTATGGCTCCCGTAACTCATTTTCTAGCTCAGGATATGCCTATATGAAGTTTTGGGCTATTTCTGGGCGAATAGTTTTTCCGTTTCGCATTCGGTTAAGTTCTTAGGTCACGTTTCTTAATCGAAATTGATCCCAACTTATTGTTTTTCAATCCCATCTCCCCCGTTAAGCTTTTGGTATCGTGTTTCATTACATATACCATTCGTAGCTTTACGTTTGGCGTCCCTTTGACCGTTAACCGTTTACGGCTGGATTTTTGGGATGTTATAGAACGTTAACGCTGACTATCAAGTCGTATCGTTCGTCATGTCAACAATAATCATTTCATCTACGTCAAGTTAGACGAAGATTATCCGTTGCCTATATCGAATGCTCTTTGGATTATGCACCGAAATGATGCTGCAGCAGAATGGAAAAATATATACAAGGATCGTATCGAACGGTTAAGGAGATAATGGATAGTGTTATACATACAGTTCCACAATACATAACTAATGTTGGATAGGGTTTGTTTGTAATTGTATTTTATTTTATTTTTTAACGGTTTGTTTCAAATAAAATCAGGTATAAAACTTAATAACGGTTTGTTTAAAATACATTTTTATTATTTTAAAACCTTAATAACAAAACCAAAAAAAATAAAAATTTTAAAAAATATACGGGGCGTATAGAAATTGGGGGGACACTTGAGTTTTAAAAACTATACGCCATGTATCGAGCTATACGTGACGTATAGAAATTGGGGGGACAATTGAATTTTCAGATAATTTGAATTTTAATACTATACGTCACGTATTGGGCTATACATGACGTATAGAAATTGAGGGGACACTTGAAATTTAAAACTATACGCCACGTACAGCCCAATATGTGGCGTATAGAAATTGAGGGGACACTTGAATTTTCAGATAATTTGAATTCTAAAACTATACGCCACGTATTAGGATATACGTGGCGTATAGAAATTGGGGGGACACTTGAATTTTCAAATAATTTGAATATTAAAACTATATTAAAACTATACGCCACGTATTGTGCTATACGTGGCGTATAGGAAATGAAGGGTCACTAGATATTTTCAATTTTATGATATTTTGAATTTTAAAAGGCTATACGCCACGTATTGGGCTATACGTGGCGTATAGTTTTCTGATATAACCTAATTCAGGTTTGTCGTATAGCCCAAAACGCAAACAACCCCAAAACACAAACAAACCTAAACACACACACAAGGCGGGCACTCGTATAAGAAGATACTCGGGTCGAAAATAATCTTTTTTACTCGTATAGGTATGTATTTTGGACTCCCGGTCAATAATATTTAATTTGTTTTGGTTATTAACGTTTGAATGTTGGTGAAAATGGGTAATGGTTTAATTTTTTTTTCTAAAAAGGGACGAACTATATGTCAAGTATAAGGCTATACGTGGCGTATAATTCCATTGATGAAGATGATGATGTTATACGCCACGTATAGAGTTATACGTGGCGTATGGGTCATGTTACTCGGTAACATGACAACGTATGACCATGTCTTGCCGTGTATGGGTCATGTTACTCGGTAGCATGGCCGCATATGACCAGGTAAGCCCATCCCTAGGCTATACGCCACATATAGGGCTATACGTGACGTATAGATTTTTTTTAATAAAATAATGTTTATGGCACATATATCGACGTTGATTTTTTGCAGGTATGTCGGATTCGGAGATCGAGGTGGTTATTGATATAGAGGTGGAGGAGGACGATCTTGCTCATTACCCGTTTTTACAGTTCCAGCCACAGGGCCTATCACAGGCAGTAGCGCGGTCTGTTGTATGACCGTGCTATCATCACGAGTGTGATGCGTGTTCATGCGTCGTGGCACCACCACCTGCAACAGATGGCCGCCCCCATACAGCCTGTCCGATTAGATCGCCACACGACGAACGAGATGCGTATCACGCCGATTCCTAGGACTCGGCCTTCGGTTTATAGGGAGCGACCGGGACCAGGTTTGGGTACCGCAGCCGTTGCCGGAGATGCCGGTGCTGGAGATGCTGGATCCGCTACAGGGGGTGGCGATGGAGCCAGACGTCGTCCGCTCACGAGCAGCCACTATAGCATCCTCGACACGTTCGTCGACCTGTTAGGCTGCATAGGGCCACACATGCCTTGCTCATGGGACTTGATGTCGAGTCATGGTGACATGCTTGTCAGAGCGACCGAATGGAGGACTTGATGATGTGGGCGATTGATCGGCTCGTGGATCTGTCATGAGCTTCCGGCATCGAGCCACCACCACTACCACCGCCACGTTAGTATCCGTGCAACGCCGACCAGGATCAGGGCGGCGTGGGTCAGGATCAGCGCGACGCGGGTCAGGCGTAGTTGTTATTATGTCAGTTGGTTATATTTTTTTGATATGTATATACAAACATTTTGATATTATATATGTAATGTTTTGGTTATTTGTTTGGTTGGTTATGATATTTTACTTGTAATGTTTAGTTTGTTTGTTTACGTATAAAATGTTATAAATTAAAAATGTACAAAGGATGAATATGTTATAAAAGTGTTAGTAATATTATTCAAAATTTTATAAAAAAATTTAAAAAGATAAATATTATATAAATTTAAAAAAAAATCCTTTACGTGTCGTATAGCACTATACGCCACGTATAGGGACTTTGTATCCCAAAATCTGCCAAGTTTGGAGCAAAAATATTACAAGTGACTCATGCGCCGCGTATAGTGCAATACGCCGCGTATAGGCCCAGCCGCCAGACAATGAATAACAAGTGACATTCTGTGTCTACAGACTTAAACCCTATTCGCCTCATATTGCCCTATGCGAGACGTATAGGGTTACGACGTTTCTAGATAGCAATATTTCGTGTCCCAATAAAATCTCTCAAAATTAATGATTTACAAGTGTTTATACACTAATGTACAAACTATTTAAACATGAGTTAAACTTATATAGAATCATATAAAATTAGAGTTACAAGTCAAATCTGCTTCAAGGTTTCGATTTATTTACAATTTTTTTTCCTCTTACTTCTTAAAAAATATGATGTTTTATAAAATCCGAATTCACTGTTACGACATACTTATTTTTATCAACATTTTGGCTTGATTTTTTTTCGAAACCGAGTTGTTGATAAATTTCATTTGAAACAACGGTGTGAATGCTAATGTACAAGTTGTCGAAACCAAATCTTACAAATTTCAACACCCCCACAAACTACATTTTCAAATGCTAAATTTGGATAGGTCATAGTTTTATGTTTTAGTTATACGAGACCATTTTATTTAAAATCAAGTGGGGCTATATATAATATATGTTTTCCTTTTTTCTTATAATTTGCTTTCGTGTTTTTTGACGCTTATATTTACGATGCAACTTTTTCTTGATTTAATTTCCGAATACACTATTGCTACCTGCTTTGCAACTTCATATGCTTTTACTTACGTATTTAACCATGTCGATATCACCGCAGGAACGCTTCATCCGCTTTTACTTACGTACTTAACCATGTCGATGTCACCGTCGAAACGCACGACTGACCACACTCTCTAGTTGTAATAAAATTAATTTCTTATTCCTCAAATTAGATATAATAGATTAAAGTACAAGGCAAAGGAATAGTGTCATTTCCGTTCATCATTTGACACCTCATGCTTTGTTTTGTTTTTTTTTTTTCATTTTTCATATTATATGTAAAATATGCTTTTGACCCGTGCATATTTCTAATAATTTCGTTTTCCTTAATAACTTTCGTTCATTAACTTTTAAAAAAAAACGAAGCGCGCTGATGTTTTTAGTTTTTTTTGTCAACATTCTGATATAATTTTTTTTTTAAAACAGTGTTGTATTAAAAAATGAGTTTTTTTGTCTCGTGGCCTATAGCGAGTGTCGTTACCGTTGTGGTCCCGCGACGAACTGATCCTATTATGAGCTGACAATATCATTGCCGGTATTGGTATTATTGGAATCGTTGTCGGTTTTCGCTTTTATGGTATTCGACGACCCGAACTTTTTTTCCTTTTCTATTATTTACCTTTAGTTTATTTTTTTATTAATATTATTTTTACCATTGTGCGTACGTTTTCGATTAAGTTTTATTAACGATCGGTCCGACACCCGCCGCGGAGCGCAAGTATAACCCTTTAATTTTCTATTAATTTCGTTTTTCTTTATTAACCTTTGTTCGTTAAATTTTTTCAAAGAACGGAGTGCGTGACAGTTTTTTTTTTGTCAACGTTCTGATATAAATTTATTTGAAAACGGAGTTATATCCAAAATGGAGTTTTCTTTTCGTATCGTACCTTATATCGAGTATTGTTACCGTTGTGGTAGTGTGACGAACCGAACATATTATGAGCGAATTAGGCGACCTGAAACCCGCCACGAAGCGCGGGTATTCGAAACCGGTATCGATATTCGCTTTTTTGTTTTTTCGTTGTCCCATACAAATAACGACCAAGCTTCTACGGCTTATCACCCCGTCACTCGCCGCGGAACGCGCCTGTTAATTTCTTTTTTCTTTAATAACTTTCATTCGTTAACTTTTTTTCAAAAACCAAATTGCGCGGCTGTTTTATTTATTTTTCTGTCATCGTTCCAATATAAATGTATTTGAAAACGTACTTCTATTAAAAATCGAGTTTTTTTGTTTCGTAACCTATATCGAGTGTCGTTACCGTTATGATACTGTGACAAACAAAACCTATTAAAATTAGCAAATTAGACGACCAACCTAAAATTCAAAAAATCAAATCTCAAACAAAGAATCTAAGAAAATTTAAAACTAATTAATTAAGCCAAAAAAATGTTATTTTTAATTGTAAATACAAGACTTCATAGTTATTGAAATTGCAGGAAAGGACATAAATTATCAAGACTTTACAGATTACTTCATCAACAACAAGAGCCATAGAGAAGCTTCCATTGATGTCTTTTAACTGCCAAGAATTGATGGGTACTTCCGGAAACTCACCGAAGATTAAAGCACGTGTTAGATCTGCCAAATCTGACACCTTTATTCATCCGAGATCTGTACTTTAATAACTAAATTAAAAAAGAAATACGAAAGGAAAGATGGTGATTAGTAACATAGCGGTGGCGCCGGAAAGTGAGACCACGGAGGCAGAATCATATTGCGGAGAGTTGTGGTAGTAATATGGGAAGTTGTTCATGATAGGGTTTGGTGGATCTAGGGTGGGGTAGTTTCCGTACGACGGTGGTGAGTGGTAGTAGACACCTTGAGACGGTGGTGGAGGAGAGTAGTAGTAGCCGCCACCTATTTCAGATGTGGGAGGTGGGGGAGAGTAGTAATAGCCGCCGCCGGTGGAGGGTGGTGGAGGGCAGATTGGAGGTGATGGTGGTGGTGGTGGTGGTGGTTGTTGGTTGCATGGGTTGTCACAGGCGGCACACATTGTGCATTCAATTTGGTATTTTGACCCGACCCATGTGGATTTTGGAGTTGCAAGTGTTTGGTGAGAAGCTAGAAGGATGATGAAGAAGAAAATGTTGACTTTTTGACTTCTGACCTCCATGTGAGGGGAGAGGAAATGTGGTGAGCTTGGAAAGGAGTGGAATGGAGGCCTCATTATCCTAGAGATTGGTGATTATAAGGCCAACAACCTTTTCACCAATACTAGACGAAACATTTGTACATAATGTAGTAAAACGTGTACCCTATTTCAGAGAAAAAAAACATTTTTAAGCATTCAAAACAAATGTTTTCAGAACCAGATCGAAAATTGAACCGAACGTAGGGTACACCGGTTAAATCGGTCGGACTGGTCGTCGAATTTAAAATCCGAACGATATTATAAATAATATTAATATTTAAAAAAAATATAAAAATATCTAGATTAATGTTAAAATGATCTAAATTTATATTAGAATTAAATTCTATACGTATTTTTAGTTTAAATAACGTTTGTTATTATTATGTAAATTGATTAGTTTTCATGGTTAAATTTAAGTAATTATTAATATTGAAGGACAAAAATGTATGAAAACCTATAATTTAGAAAGGGCGTATTGAAACTATTTTTTTAACCCTAAATCCCTAAAAGCAAATATAAATAAGTTTTCACAGGTTACGTTTTCTAATAACTGATTTGCTATAATCGCAAGAACAACTATCAACTATTAAGCATAACTAGACATTTCTATATATGATGACGATTTGTTTGAGTGTTTTTAACTAAGAATATTTTTAAAAGTACATCTATATATGATGAAAATGTTCTGTATTTTTAAAAATGTTAAAAAACCAGAAAAAAACTTTTTATAAGGTCAAATAAGTAAAGATACTTTAAATTTACAAAATAACTAAAAAATGTATACAAAAAGAAAGGGAGAATAGCCTTTGGTGAGGAGGACCGCTTTTAAAGGGATTATGTGAGAGGGAAAATGAAAGAGAGGAGGGGAGAGATGGCGTCCAAACGCCTTTTTAGAAGTAACCCCAGGCAAGTGTGACGTGACCCTTTATTAAGACTTCACATTGGTGATAGAGTAACAAACAAGGGTATTTTTTATTGGAACGGCAACTTTCATTAGAAACAACCGAAAACAACATACTAGCAAGACACTAGCATGGAGCCGGCACTATAAAAAACAGAAACAAAAGAACTTACAACAAGAAAGATCTTCACTCCGTCAAACTCAAAGTCAACTGTTCCGAACGATTCCTTATCCAAAGATAGCTAAGAGATTTGATTTCACCCAATATACTTTTAATCTTCACCGGGGTATTTGAGAATATAAAGTTGTTCCGAGCTCTCCAAATGCTCCAACAAGCCAGAAGGATAATGGATTGAATCACTTTCTTTTTAAAAGCCGTTCCAGACACATATTTATGGATGTTCAAGAGGTTGAGTAACGAGGGTATTTGCACACAAAAGCCTAAAAATATAGATATTAAGATGCTGAATAAACTTTTAATAAAACTTATATTATATATTTTAATTTTATTTCATCCAAAAATATGAATGACTTTGATCTTTTAACTATACTCGTTAAATAATTAAACCCACTAAAAATAGGGTCATAATTCTTAGGGATGGCAAACTTCCCAAACGCGAAAAGTAACCTGAAACATTCGAGACATGTAATGAGATGAGTTATTTAGGTATGGGATTAGCTTTTAAGGTCCATATACTATTATACTATGGAGGCAAACGTATTGAAGGCTCTGTTACTACAGATGTCAATGTTGATGTCGCTATGGGTCAAATTGACAACTAAAGCTAGAGCTTTAGTAGTGTATCAAGTTACATCTATTATGGAGGCACAAATCACTTCTCACCTTGCTCTACCCAATCCTTATATGGAAAGAATTTTTAGCAGTTCACCACAATCCTATCATTTCTTATGGATATGAAGAAAGGAGTGAAAGATTCTGGTTTGCAAGGAAATTCAGTCATCCCTCTGAGTTGATCATTGTTGATGTATTTGTACAAGACTTATTTGACACACAATTCCCTATACAAGACTTGTAGGATATCCAATTCTATGATTTTGTCAACCCTTCAAGGGATTTTCTAGCAAATGTGGCTGCTAATGAACTCAACATGGATATTTATCAAAATATTTTTAAATCTGAACATGTGATGCAACAAATTGAAAGAAATTTAGAAGAAAGAAGAAGGCAAGGAGTATCAAGTGGTTATGTTGAAAAGTTTTGCCCAAGATCTCAATGAACAATAATGGTAATCACTAACACATACATAAACGTGATTTTGATTTTACACACAATCGTATCGTTACACACACGTGATTATAGACTCGGTCATATGGGTTTTATAGCCCTAATTAGAACCGGTTCCTTCTATTCTAAAAGATGCACCGTTTAATCCCATATACAGTTTCTACTTTGGGTTTTGACACATACAACCCTTGACTTCTACATATTTACATAATGACTCAAAACTTTACTTTATCATTCAAACTTGAAATAAATAATTAGGTTGCTAACAATCACCCCCTAATTGTTGATCCAATTTGAGTCTTCTATTCTTGATATTTATTGCATCCTTTATCTTTAATCTTTGGCTTTCCTCCATTCAGATGGATATCATCTTCTTTGTCTTTGTCTTCATGAATTATAGCTTGAACTTTGTCTTCTATGTATTTAGCTTTTCCATGAGTATCAACTTGTACACCATCTTATTTCCCTTGTGTCATTCCATCCTTTTGAGTTTTGACTGGTTTGTATCTGGATGGAAAAACATGAACCGCTTCTGGTTTCATCTTCTTGTAACTTGGTTCTGTATCTTTGTCATTCCTGCTTTCAACACATATAGTAAATGGTTTATCTTCTTGGACTTTCTGATTTGTAAGGACTTCATCTTTTTCTCCTTCAAACTGTACTCCTTTTAACTTCAGTTCTTCTATATCTCTGTTTGCAATATCTCTCAAATTCTTCAAACTCTCTTACTCTTTCTTTCTCTTTTTTTCAAACAATTTCTCTCGTTCATGCAATCGTTTCTCAAACTATATTTCTCTCCTTCTCAACTTAGTCTCAAACTCTTGTTTCTTTATCTCAAAGTCTTGAAGTATATCTGACTTCCACGACTCTAATCCTCTCTTCACATCACTGTCTGCTTCTAATCTTAAATAGTTCATCTCACCCTCTCTGTCTCTTTACTGAGATGGTGATCTTTGACTTGTTTCTTCTCAATACTAAAACCCTCCATTCCGGTTATTCATGATTGAAATATTGTGATAATGAATACCAAAAAAAATCTTCATTTTCTTTCTTAATTAAAGAGGTCTCCTCACGTTCTTCTTTATCTCCGGGAACTGCCATTAAAAGTGTCGGCTCTTCATTCTCTTGTATAAGATTTGATTCTTCTTTTCCATGGTCTGGTTAAGGACAGTCCGATGCATAGTGTCCAAACTTTTGACAATTGTAACACCTCACTTTACTTAAATCTCTTTTGAATTTGTTCTGATTTCTCGGGTATCTCTTTCCTTTATTATAATCATCATTCTTTCTGATGTCATCACGTGACATATCTCTTTCTCTACCTTCTTGTCTTATTCTGCCACGACCTCTCCTTCGTGATTGATTAAATCTTTGACGTCCACGATTCTCAAAGCATTGTCCACAAATCGTGTTATTTTATGATGTGTGAACAATAGTTTTTCATGATTATTAGCAATGTCACCTTCCTTGAATTTAATCCTTTCTTCAAAGGTCTTTAATCTTGCAATAGTTGCATCTAGAGTAAGTGTTCAAATCAATGAACTGTTCTATTGATGCTACTATTTGAATGAACCTTCTTGGTACGGAGTTTAGAAGCTTCTTCACTAAGGTTGGTTGATCAAACGTTGATCCACATGTAGCTGCCCTAGTAGTTACAATGTAAGTCATTTTCACAGTAAAAGAATCTATTTTCTCATCTTCTCTCATTTGGAGCTTATCAAATTTAGATTTGATTAACTGTAGTCGTGCCTGCTGCACTTCATCAACTCCAATGAATCTCGTCTTCAGCGTATCCCAAATTTCTTTTGAATTTTTGCAACTTGTAACTTGTAAAGTGAAGTCTTCTAGCAAACCTTGATATAGATAAGCTAATGCAACCTTATCCTTCTTGACATCTACCTCTGCAGACGTGTTTATCTCTATCACTTTCCAAAGTCCATTTTCTTCCATTATCAATTTCATTATGATTGCCTAAATTGGATAATTTGTGTTGCTTAGCAACGACATTGGAAACTAGATAAAGATGGACCTGTTTCTCTATAAGTTATCATGGATTTATTCTTATTAGTATCATCTCCTATATTTACTTAGTTTCTTCTTGATATCTAAGTTCTCTTTCTCAATAGGGAATTCTCTAATAATCCAAGTTTTCAAATGGTAACAATAACTTAGGTTTTCTTCTAAAACCAACAATGACTCTAACAGGAATCAAAAGAAATTCAATTTTACCCTAACTCTCTATAGGTATAGAATAATTGCAAAATAAATTTCAAGTAATTAGAACGTATAACGTGGAATTGTGAAATCCTTCTCAAAAGTTTTGATTTGGTTAATGTGCTTCATGGATTTAACTTCAATTCCGGCCTTCTTGAATTTGACAGGAACAAAAGTATTTCTTTTTTCTTTCCTGGTAGTCTTCGTAAGGAGTAAAAAAATGGACTAGGCATGAGATCGGTACCGTACTGGTTACAAAATGTTCATCTTTAGATGGTATCGGTATCGTACCGATATATAATTTATGGAAAAGTGGGTATCGGTATGGTACCGAATCTATCGCTACGTTACCAGTTCGGTACATTACCGGTACGGGTACTCGGTACTAAATTCTCATCCCTAAGCATTCACAACAGGTTCTGTATATGTTTGTGAGTAGGTTCTGTATATTTTAAGGAGTGGTCTAAAGTGACTTTCAGTAGAAGAGAGAGAAAATGTTACTGTTCATCTGTATATTTGTGAAAACACTGTTCACATGTATAAATTTTTTAATATTTTTTTAAAGTGGTTGTGAATGTGCTATTATGAAAGTATCCTATTTATTCATTATAATTCATGAGTGTGCATACATACTTATATGATTGTTATGAAATAAATATATTTTTTTGTTATAATAACCAAATCTAAACTTACAAGCTTTGATTATAAATTGATATCCTTTGTGTCTACTTATAAATATATATGCAACAATATATATATATATATATACACACATGATAATTAAACTATTTAAACAATTTATTATGAAAATATAACATTGTTAGTTAACATTACTAGTGTTTTAAATTACTAAAGATAAATAAAACAAATAAATATATAATTACATTTGTGATGAAATGGAATCATAAACATAAAATTTATAAGCACTTAAGTTAGTATATGTTATGAAATTAAAAACTACTATTCATCTTTTGCAATGTAGTCCTTACAACAAATTAAATTTCGTGAATAAGCCCCTGATCCTACCCTATAAATAGAGCTCTTATTCTCATGTATTATCCGCACCTGAACGATCCTCTCTAGCTACTAAAGGTCGTTCTTCTCATCTTTTGAAAGATTTTAGCTTAAATCCTTCCATTCTAAGTAAGTTCTTCTTATATTCTTGCTTGTTCATACTTTTCATTTAAAAAATCCATCATAATTAGCTAGATCTATGATCCCTAACATGTTTATGTTATAATCATACACATATCCAAGATCAAAAGTCCTATTTTAATTAAACTTGTTCAAAACTTTTATTTAAAAGCTTGGTTTGATCTTTCTTGTTCCTTTCAATTTCAAAAATCATGTTTTTACTAAAAGCCCTTATTTTCAAATTAAATTATTTAATATTCAATTTCTATCTTTACTAAACTCATATTTCCACTTTAGCCCATATACTTTCCAAACACATCCTAAACTTGGTTAAGTGTGCAAATGGAATAAATTTCAAACCAGTATGTAGTTATCTGGCAAACATTAAAGTTTTTGCTAGGAAAGACGGGGTTCTGATCCGGCCAACTCTTTCCTGGAAAGTTTTCTGTTGGAGGTACTACTCTGGATAGACAACCATTCTAGTGTACAACAACCACTTTCAACTAATTATGATTATGATTATAAACTCATTTCTTTGCAAATATTTATACAAACTTTTATATAATTTATTTTTATTATATGAGAACAATTAAAACACCATTCTATATTTTTAATTAATAATTTATTTGGCTTAATTATTACTTAATTAGAACATCATTATTTGTTTTTACATTTATTTTTCATAAATCAAATGAAATGTTTTATTCACTTATTTATGTAGTAAATTATTTAATTACTCAAACTAGTTATTACTCATTTATTTATTTACCCATTTATTAATTTATGCGATTGCAAATAAAAGAAAACTACTTGTTTACTTGTTTGTGTATTTATTTACAAACAAAAGAAACCTAATTATTTATTCATACGTTTATATAATTATTACAAACAAACAAAATTCTTATTCATTCTATTACTTATTACAATACAATTATTTATCAAAGATTTACATAAAATATTATTTGCAACTCAAATGATTATTTTATTATTAAAATGAGGACATCCACGTCAATCTCCTCGCACATTAGGATTCCCTATTTCTTTTGTACAAATCATTGATACATATATTCCATCAAACATAGGTTAATGTTATAGTTAGCTAGAATATTTGTGCAACAAACAAGATACTTGTGTGACATTCAAGCTACTCATTGCTAGGTGAGTTTACATAGCCCTTTTTTCCTTTTTATACTTTTGGGGTGAAACATACAATTACATTACATACACAGTTCAATACCTTTGTTCTTATGCTATGGTCTTTATACTTTATGTCTTAAACAACTTGGTGACCATACATGTGTTCATGTCTAGTACAATCATTAACTTGCGCGGCAGGCCTAAGGTAGTACCTAACATGATCATTTATAGGGGAAACTGATACATTACTTAACACGAACCTTGGCAGGTTAGTGTATACATTTTGGTACTTCACGCAGTCCGGGGGACTGTGCATACATATTACCCGATTTGATTATACACTTTGGAACCTCGTGTGTTTTCACATTTATGCTTTAGACATGCTTTGAACATATTGAATTGTAAACTTTACTTAACTTTGTTTGGTGTCAAAACCTATGTTACTCACCAACTACTTGTGGTTGACATTTACTCACATGTTTCAGGTGCACCAGTTGAGGACACTACATGATCACATAGGACTATGGACCTAGCCTTAATAAAGATTGAATTTAATCTGTGTTATGTTTGAATTCCTTGTTTTCCATTTCTACTTGTAACGGATTTTTTAATTATATTGAATCAATATTATCACTTATTAATAGATCATCATGTGCTTATGAACAACCGCGTCAGCCCCAGCGTATAATCCGTCGTCGGCCGGGGTGTGACAGATTGGTATCAGAGCCATGGTTATAGGGAATTAGGTTATTAGACACACATGACCTAGACTATAACGTTGGAGTCCCCAAACATGAGTTTAACTCGTGTCTTCTATTAGGAACTCCATTCTATATACACATGCTTACCTACATCTATCTACTTCTGTTTACATGATACAATTCCATGAACTACAACATCCCAAGGACTACATGGAACTATTCGAAACAACGTGGATTACTTAAAGCGTATTCTTAGTGTATAGTCTATAACCTTAGGAGACCCTTGTGTAATCTTAGGCATTACATTGCACGATACAACATGTGTTACCTAATGTGCCATGTTACATGTTTACAAAGACTACTACTCATGTGATACCTTATTTGCTACACTATTTGATTTGTCTGCACAATACCTATTTGATACCACTAAATGTTATCATAAGTTTTTCCATACACTTATTTATATCAAAGACCTTACACACTTTTATCTTTACACATCATCACCAATCAGTTATGGAAAGATTCAAACTCCTAGACCCAATGCCAATTAAAATTTTAAAATCCCGTCAAAGTTTTGGGTTCTGAAACCAATAGAGAACATGTGCAATCCGGAAGGGTGAATGCCTGTACTTTGGGTCTTCTGTCTAGGAAAGCATTTCATATAAATCCAAATCAACCGAATGATCCGTATGCTTTCCTGGGAATTCCCGAAGTGAGTGTTCACCTATAGGCTAAAACATATCTTCTTGAAAGTATATGAACTCAAATCACTTTGATTTGTCACAGTATCCATTGGGTTATGTCCCAAACGAATACAACCTAAACATCATCCGTTTAAATACTAGAATTTGGTACATATGTCTAAACCTCCCTATTTTGATTCTTACATTTAATCTTATTTAAGTTCCTATACCTTCCATCCTTATGCCTTGAAAATCTTATCATCCTTATCATCTCTTGTGTCACACCCCGACCGATGGCGGAATCATCGAGGCGGACAATGTGATGATTGTTCAAAAGCACATGATAACTAAAGGTTGCATAATTCATTCATTTAATTTAAAGACAACAAGTTCCAAATACAATACATTTCAAATAACCTAGTCTAGTTCAAAACATTAATTTATTTAACTAGGTCCATAGTTCCTAAGTGGAGAGATCTTCGGCAAGCAGTCACATATCCAAACCTGAAACATTATTTAAATCAAGTGTCAACTAAAAAGTTGGTGAGTACATAGGTTTAGTATTTCCTGTAAATAGTAGTTGTAAATCGTTTTGCAACTCATTGTTTATCTTGTTAAACATAGCATATGATGTAACATTTATTTAAATCACAATTCAAACCGAGTTTGACGCGCTTGAACAGAGCACAACAGCTAAGTCCGGTATGCTTGAATATAGTTACCCACTATATCCGGTATGATTGAATATAACACGCGGTTATATCCGAGTATGCAGTAATAAACACCCTAACCGGGTGGGCTGGTCAGACACAATAGATCTATCAATATTACAGTTGGTTGTCTTGTGTTTAAATGTATGTACATCCAAAGAATAAGCATATAGTCTCATGTATAATACGTATAAACAATGTGAGTAGCATGTATAATGTTTCACCCCAAAATGTATGAAAATGTAAAATAGGGGCTATGTAACTCACCTTGCAAGCGGGTATTTTCCACGCGCGTAGGTGATAAGTATGCGGAAGCCTAAGCACGTTGATACCCTATGTAGACAAATGGGTATTATTGTATGCGTATAGGTGTGTATTTGTATTTAAATGTATATAGGCTCTAATATAATTTTCTTTAATATTTATTTGTATAAAGTATAGAAATAGAATGATAATGGGTTTTTTTGTAAAACTTTAACTTATAAGGATATATATATATATATATTGTTTTAAACAAGTATTATTATATTCAATGTATTTATATAATAATAACAAAAGAAAAGTCTTTATTTATTTAAACAAGTTCATAAAATAAAAAAATAAAAAAAATATAATGCTAGGTTCATATAAAAATAATGAGACATTTTATATATTATATGTATTTTAATAAGTTTATAAAATGTTACAAGATTTATAAAAAGATATAGAACATTTTATATTTAAAAATGTAATTAAGTGAGTTTATAAAGATATTTCAAGATTTATATAAATATGGACATTTTATATCTAAAAATGTAATTAAGTAAGTTTATAAAAATATTACAAGATTTATAAAAATATAGGATATTTTATGTCTAAAAATGTAATTAATTAAGTTTATATAAATATTGTAAGATTTATAAAAGTATGTGATATTTTATATATATTATAATGTATTTTAATAAGTTTATATATATATAAAATAAATGGGATGGTTTATAAAAATATAGTTTAAATTGATTTTAAAATAAACGAACGAGTAAACCGACTCGTTTTAGTATTTATTGCATAAAAAGAGTATTATGATAATTAAATAAAATAAATAAATGAAAACAGAATTAAAAATAAATAAAAAAAAATTTGGCCGTAGGCTAACCGGGATCGAACCCGCGACCTTTGACACAAACCCACACACGCATAACCAGCCGGGCTACTGCCCATCGCTGGTTATGTGTGTGTCATTTAATTGATATACACAAACGCGACCCTGGTCGCTGGTCCTCGGCAACCGGCAAACCGTGTCCGAGGACATTGGTTTGCCCGGTAATCAACGGTTTATTGCCGTGATTTCGATTTGGGGAGGTTACCTGATGATAACAGAAGGTACAGGAATCGAATCGAGGCTCGAACCCAGTCGCGAAGGGCTTGGTCGGCAGAGACTTTTGAATCGAAATGTCCAAAACGGGAATCAGACTTCGGGGTGGAATCAGGCCTTGATATCCTGGTCCAAGCTTCACTCAGAGTCGACGAATGCAATGGTGCCTTCAATTTGGGGTGAGAGTGGGTGTAAGAGGGGCATCGAGTTCGAACAGGTTCGTTAATGGCTATTTATAGTCGAGCCTAAACCTGATAATAAGGCAAGCAATTGAGCATGCCTGAACATTCGTCTGGACGAGACGAAGCTAACCAGACCATCGACAGGCGTGGAGGTGGCCTGTCGGGCCTGAATTCGGGCGTGGGTTCTCGGCCACCAACAGGATCAGACAATCCGTGTGATGGGGAGACCAATTGGTCGAGGGGTCTAGTTCGCGTGGGGGAGACGAAGTCGGGGAAACTTTTGTCGGGCGTTGAGGTGCAGGGAACAGCCCTGTCGGGGTGTTCGCCGGAGAAAGCTTCGGACCGCCGGACCAAGGTTGGGGGTGACCGGCAACGCGAATAGGAAAATGGCAGGTTTAGTCCCTGTGGTTTGATTTAATTCGAAACAACCCTTAAAATAATTACGGATGGATCCTTGTGGTTTCATTTGTCCAGAAATAGTCCCTCAAACGATTTTAGTTTTAAAACCTTCTAGTTTAGTTAATTACAAAACGAACCCTAAACTTTTTATTAAATAAATTAATTTAATTTCTTTTAAATCAATTTACTTTAACATTATATTTTAAATGTTTTTATAAACTTACTTATTATTATTATTATAAATAATTTTTATAAGGTTATTCATCTTATTCAAATGGGTTATTTTATTAAATATGTAACTTCTTTTTTTTTTTTTTTTTTTTTTTTTTTTACTTAGATTTTTATATAAAATTTTATATTAGTTTTAAAATTTATAAATTTCTAATTAGTTTAAATCCATAAAATAAGATACCTATTTGTATAAAACCAAATAAAACTTAAGCATATAGAATTTTATAAAACTTATGTTTTTATTTAAAATCAATCATTTTGAATGGTTAATAAAATTGAAAACCATTGATTTATTTATATAAATTATCTAATTTGATAACATGATTTATATAGTTTATAACCTTCAAATATATATATATATTTTTTTTAAATTAAAAATATCTAAATTGAAATTTGCCAATACACCGATTTGTATAAATTTGATTAAATATACGTGTATATGTTTTGAAATAAAATGCTAATATATACACGATAAATTTCGCAACGAAAATCTTTGAAATGTCACATCTTGTGAGAGATTTACACCCTTAGACCCCACCATCCAAGAAAAGGAAGCTGCTTGAATGGATGAAACACACCCTTGAGCCACAAGACAAAATCCCTAACGATTCTCACCATAACCATGAGTTCAAATAATAATGTTAATGGTACATGATGGCTGAAAGAGTAAGTGTAAGTCCATGGAAGATTCCGACTAAGGAAAGACTGAGTACTTTAGTGTGTCCTTTGTGACCCACCTCTCTTTCCTGGGAATCCTTTTCATGAGTACGCTACTTATAGGTCAAGTGTTACTCCTGATATATTATTATAAGAACTCGGTGTTATGATTAGTTAAATTTTAAACTCATGAACACCTTTAACACTCACCATTACACTTACGACCTTTTCATGCTAGACATGGCCTCTTACCCTCCTCACTCCCCTGAGAATCACCCCGAAGCGGAGTCAACACAAGAGGAAGACTTTGGATCCCCGTCGCTAGACAACCGGTCACCGACACGACTAACCAGATCCATGTTTGACCATAGAGCAGATTGGCTTAGAAGCAGACTTGAGACTCCGAGCAGCTGAATCACCTCCTCTGAGAGACCCTTACCTAACATCTAACCTATACCATCCTGACCCAAGAGTAGGACAAGCCAAGGAACCTACCAGTGCCTTAGGAGTTCCAGCTGATACCGCTCACCTATATGTAAGGACCGAAGAGTTTCGAAGGCTAGAAATGGAGACCAGGGAATACTTGATGTACATACGGAAATATCTAGAGCTAAAGCCCGGTACGCAATACGAAAAACCACAACGATATTCGCCTTAGTGCTCATCTGATTCCTGGTGGAAAACTATCTGAGATGTTACGAAGACATTTTATTTCGCATTTTCTTAAAACTTAAAATGAAACCCATATCCTGTACCCAAATATAAATGTTATTATTTTTTTTATTGACATCTAAACCTTCCTTGCAAACTAATTATTTTATTATTTCCTGATTTGACTAATGTAGTTATTTTGTTCAAACAAAACTTTTATCAAACTCTTGGTTTATGAATTTTATCTAGATTATAAATTCTTTACAAATCCTTACCTCGTAAAGAAACTTAATACCCGTCTCGTGCAAATTGTTTTATAAAAGCGTTAACAAATATTTCATCATTTTAATAATGACTTGATTAATTATTTTATTATGACTTTTTATTTCGTTAAACAATAAGGCCATAATTATCTTTTGAAACATCTTCTTAATGATAATTGAATTGAATAAATAAAAGGTTTTTAATCCAATTATCCATCCACTTAAACTATTATTTCACTTATTTATTAATTTACAAACAAGAGAAAATTTTAATTACTTGTTTATTTACAAACAAAAAGCACAAATTAGATATTCATGATCACACTATTCTGATTACACATAAGATTCAATTATACGAGCGTTCGTAATATACTTGAGACTAAATTGATTACATTATACACGCAAATTGATTGTTCACGTTATACATGAAACTTGGTTGTATACAATATACATGATACTAGACTGTTCGCGTTTAGCCCATATACTTTCCAAACACACCCTAAACTTGGTTAACTATGCAAATGGAATAAATTTCAAACCAGTATGTAGTTATCTGGCAAACAATGAAGTTCTGGCTAGGAAAGACGGGGTTCTGATCCGGCCAACTCTTTCCTGGGAACTTTTCTGTTGGAGCTACTAATCTGGAATGATAACCATTCTAGTATACAACAACCACTTTCAACTAATTATGATTATGATTATAAACCCATTTCTTTGCAAATATTTATACAAACTTTTCTATAATTTATTTTTATTATATGAGAACAATTAAAACACAATTCTATACTTTTAATTAATAATTTATTTATCTTAATTATTACTTAATTAGAACATCATTATTATACGGTTTAATTACCAATTAATTAAATCATTATTTTTTTTACATTTATTTTTCACAAATCAAATGAAATGTTTTATTCACTTATTTATATAGTAAATTATTTAATTACTCAAACTAATTATTACTCATTTATTTATTTACCCATTTATTAATTTATGCGGTTGCAAATAAAAGAAAACTACTCGTTTACTTATTTGTGTATTTATTTACAAACAAAAGAAACCTAATTATTTATTCATACGTTTATATAATTATTACAAACAAACAAAATTCTTATTCATTCTTTCACTTATTACAATACAATTATTTATCATAGATTTACATTAAATATTATTTGCAACTCAAATTTTTTTGCAACTCAAATGATTATTTTATTATTAAAATGAGTACTCCCACATCAATCTCCTCGCACATTAGGATTCCTTATTTCTTTTGTACAAATCATTGATACATATATTCCATCAAACATATGTTAACCTTAAAGTTAGCTAAAATATTTGTGCAACAAACAAAATACTTCTGTGACATTCAAGCTACTCATTGTAAGGTGAGTTTACATAGCCCCTTTTTCCTTTTTATATTTTTGGGGTGAAACATGTTTACAATTACATTACATACACAATTCAATACCTTTGTTCTTATGCTATGGTTTTTATGCTTTATGTCTTAAACAACTTAGTGACCATACATGTATTCATGTCTAGTACAATCATTAACTTGCGCGGCATGCCTAATGTAGTACTTAACATGATCATTTATAGGGGAAACTGATACATTATGCAACATCCATGATTTTCTAACATAATTTTATCTTATCTTTACGTAATAATGACACTCCATTTCAAATCCCGTACATATCCAACATCTTATGTCACATTAATTATTATTTGAACATATAACAATTCCAAGTTTCAACCCTACAATAACATATTGTTTTTCTATTACATATGTAACATATGTATGTATATTTATAAGCATATACTTATATATATATATATATATACTTTATTATAAATATTATGAGCCTTAAGTTCTTATTTACATCTCTTTAAATATATATATATATATATATATATATACTATGTACTTAATTATAAATATATATGTAAATATAAATATAATTATTTGTATCAAATAAACCATTTTACATAATTTATAATATTATAAAAATGGAAATTGCTATATAAAATAGTTTAAAATAAAATAAATAATATTTTAGATTTCAAGTTTCGTAAAAACAATTTTATATCAAAACTTCAATTAAAATTAGTCTAGGACTTTTTTTTTAACAAAGAACCCCCCTCCCCCCTCCCCCCATCTAAACATTTGAACCCTCCTTTTTGTGATTGAACCCCCATTATGACCCCCCTTCCATAATATGAAACCAAGAACAAGATAATCACCAACTTTTGACTATAGAAAGTCAAACCCATTCAAATCATCCTTTAATCCCGTAAAATCCGGAGTTTTAATCCTCCCAAATCAATCACCAACTAACCTGTGACTGATTGGAAACTTGTATCTACCTAATCGATCTAGAAATCACGGTTTTAGTACCAAAATAAGGGCTTCAGTCGTTTTCTTTTTTGCCCTCAAATCAATCCAAATCCCATAATTTTCGTTCCATTAACAGTTGTAACGCGTCTGCTATCGTCCCATGTAACTTCCTCATCTAATAGAAACTTGAAACGAGCCTCATTCTGTCCTCCCCCTCCTCTCAAATCGCGACCGGGTGAAGGGAAAACAACCCCTTGTTCTTGCACCAGATTCAATTCCAATTTCAGGTAATCACCCCACTCTCCTACTCGTTTTTACGCTATGAAGCGAAACCCTATCATATTGATGTCGATCTGTGCTCCAATGGCGAGATTATAGGACTCTGGGTTTGCGAATTGGGATATTAGGGAAGAAGGGTTCTCGGAACCCTTTGTTTAACAATAAATCGCTTCTAGTTCTAAACAAGATATGAGTCCAGATCAAGTGGTTAAAGCTCTTCCACCCAAACCACTCAGGTCGCGGGTTCTACGCCATCTGGGCTTGTTTCCTGTTGATTTTTTTTCCTTTTCTGTTTAAAGTCATGATACACACACACATATATATATATATACATTGTATATAAAAATAAACTCTTGTATTCTAGATAAAAAAAAAGGGGGATGATATACATATTTCTTTTTTTTGTTATAACAAAACAAATTTTATCATCTAGATGTTATTTTTATAAATTTTATGGGTGTTTATACATATATATTTATATGAAAATTTTCATTAGAAAACAATCCTTCTATAAATATTCAAGGTTTTTACAACTAATATCCTTTTTAAATAAAAGCTTATACATTTTTAACTATGTTTATTATTATCACAAATGTATAATGAATATAAGCAATATTATTGTTAAATATGTACTAATTCATTTTCAAGAACATGACAAACATTGTTGTAATATCATAAACCTTATTATTTTTAAATTATGAAATGATCGTATTTTGACTTTTACAAACAAAGAGATTATAAATATTTAACCTAAACCTATAAAACAAAACGATTTATAAAATACTATTTTGATTTGATTTGTATTACTAATTCTAATAATTGTTTTATCTATAAACATTTATCACGTTATTACTTTCACTAATAACATAGTATTAGTAGTAATATAATGATTCCTCGTTAAATAATCAATCTTTCTATTACAAATTCGCATAACAAATTTATTTATAATATGTTTATAAATATTATTATTTATTATTGTAAATTTGCTTGCAAATCATATTTAGTATGGACACCTAAAATAAAAACATCATTTATAAACCCTATTCGTATCCCCGATTGTTCGTTCATCCCAAAATCCTAAAATCCCAAATCGCTCCCTTGTGGTTTCTCTTAAACCGTTTCTATATGATAATAGCCTATTTTATTCGAATTAGGGCATCCTTAATTCTTTATACTACAAGTTACAAGCTCGACCCTCTATTTACTCAAGGTGAGTATTACATAGCCCCTTTTACTCTTTTACACTTTTGGGGTGAATCATGAACTTTAGTTACATAATAGCTGCTCCCCATAAATGCCTTATTTTATCATGACATGTAAGGATTTGTTTATTCATATTTATACACTATCTATGTACAAACCTATGTATGCTCACCAACTTTTTAGTTGACCTTATTTTATTCATGATTCAGGTGCTAATGTGTAAGTTTGATCAAGACATGCTACACTTATGTTTGGACTTAGTTAATTTAAATTCAAGGAACAATTTGTATTTTCATTTATGTACTTGTTGAATTTTGCTATTTGTGTTTGAATTGTTTGAAATGAAATTGATGATTAAATGTTGAAATCTAGTGAACCTTGTGCTCATGAACAGTCTACATGTCCCGCCCCGACGTTTCCGCCGTCGGTTGGAGTGTGACAGATTGGTATCAGAGCCTTGGTTATAGGGAATTAGGTTATTAGACACTCTTGACCTAGACTATAACCTTAGGACACCCATGCAATGCCATGCTACTACATGCTACATGATTTCCTCTTATGTGAATATTTCTACATGCTATCATTACACTGCATGATACAATATTTACTGACCTATGTGTCACACTGCCTGAAAAGTTTTGTGCTATATTCATACTATCCATTTGATCCATTTAAGTTCTATCCTAAGTATCAACACACACTTATACACACTTAGCTTTTACATGCACCCTTAAACTCACACATATAATGTCACCACATCTTGTGATCTAAATCTAAACTATTGGGCCTAAAGCCCATTAATAATAACTAGAAGCTCACTTACCCTCCAAGAAGAAGAAGCCTACTACAATATATAAGCCTTACTTTCGGGCCTCAAAGCCCAGCCCACAACAATTCTCATCATGACCATGAGCCCAACAATAGTGTTATTAATACATGATGGTTGGAAGAGTGTGTAGGCCCATGAATGATTCTGGCTAAGGAAAGATAGGGTACTTAAGTGTGTCCTAGTGACCCACCCCTCTTTCCTGGGAATCCTCCTCAGGGATGCATTGCTTATAGGTCAAGTGTATTTCTAAAATACTATGGTGAAGACTCGGTGTTATAACTAGTCAAACTATAAAGCTATGAGAATTCCTATATTTAACACCCAGTATTTCATTATCACTTACAACCTTTTCATTATTTTCTACTAGACATGGACTCCTACTCCCCTCCCTCCCCGGTATACCGTCCCGGAGAAGAGTCTGATCGGGAAGAAGACATCGGGACACCCGTGTATCGGTCATCAACATCCCAAGCTGCCAGACCAAGGTTTGATGTAAGGGCAGATTGGATTTGGAACACCGGCCCAAGACTTCGAACATCTGGATCACCCGCACCCAGGAACCCGTATCAGACACCCCATCTCTACAATCAGTTACCACCCCCACTAAGAGACCCATATCTAATGCCTGACCCGTACCATCCTAACCCTTGGGTAAGGCATACCACAACACTCACTAGTGTTATGGGAATTCCAACTAATGATATTCACCAATATGTAAGGACCTCAGAATTTGAGAGGCAAAGGATGGAGCAGGGAGTAATGCACGACTTGCTAGGATAAATAATGGATAGCCTAGAAAACCAATTAGGGTACCAAAAGGAGTTAATCTCCATCCTCGAAAAAGAAATACTGAAGCATCGCACGGAGACAGCTAAAGCTGATGCCAGGTTGGCTACCCGAGTGACCATAGCGGTGCTCGTCTTGGGAATTATTCTCCTTCTAGTAGAAAGCTACCAGAGACGTTAACAAAATTATTTTTTTTTCCATTATTTATTGTCTTTAAATTTTCAGTTTGAGAACAATTTCCCTATGTTTTGAGTAATGTTTAACATTTCAGCATTTAATCAATTTTATATATTTCAACTCTAAAGTTATTATTCAATGATTCGACCCGTTGAGTGTGAATCACCCCCATCATATTTTCATCAAAACTTTTCAAGTATCACCCTCTTCATTCAGCATAATTTAGTACATTACCGACAATCTCTTTCGTAAATAAATCACCTATTAGATTTAATCAAGCTCGTTAATTTGTTCAAACCAAGTGTTTATCAAACTTTTAGAGAGTATCAGAAATATAAATTTTTCCATAAATATTTTCACTTTACAAGGGAACTTAATACAACCTATTTTATTAAAATATATATATATATATATATATATATTATTCCAAATTGATAAATAATTATGATTCTCTCGTTAAAGTATTTATTTATAAACCTTGGCAAATTAATATACAATTACTTTTTAAGACAATAATTCATCTTAAAAATATTCTCTTATTAATAATTGAAAATTTAAATTAAAAGATTTTTTCTATAAATTGTTTATTTATTTAGATTATTTAACCCAATAGTTTCATTACTTTATATATCTACAACCAAGAACAATTTACAATTTCATATTTTCAAACAAAGATCAATTATTTGTAAACATATTTTCCTAAGTGTTCTCAAAACCCCTCGTTACCTTTCACTTGTCGCTACAAGAGACGATCCATACCGCGTAGACCTTAACCATCCCCATCAACCTCAACGAGATTTAAAAGAGCTAGAGCCTAACTACCACATTTTACACGAACGCCAAACAACACGCTCCTCCACAACACTCGATCACATACGAAGCTCGTCACACACGAAATTCAATAACTTACGTATGCACGTTCACAAGATACACAACACGATCACATGATACATGAAACTAGTTTATTGCAAGTCACAATTTACTAGATTGATCACATAACACATGAAACTTGTTTATTTGCAATACACAATTTACTAGATTGATCACATAACACATGAAACTTGTTTATTTGCAATACACAATTTACTGGATTGATCACATAACACATGAAACTTGCTTATTTGCAATACACATGCTACTGGGTTGAACACATGGAACTTGGTTGGTTGCAATATACATGATACATAACAATTGTTTGCTTGGTACAAAATACTAGATTTACTACATTGAACATGAAACTTATTGAGCTACAAAATACATGATGCTAAGTTGTCAACACCATACATGAACTTCATTTCCTACGATACACATGATACTATGTTGTTTACATTACACATGAGAGCTTATTGATTTACAAAATACATGATGCTAAGTTGTTCACGCTACACATGAAACCTATTTGATTACAAGCTACGCGACACTAGATCATACATGAGACTTGTGTGTTTACATTATACGCGAAACTAAGTTGCTTACAATTGTTACAAATGATTGAGCACATTATACACAAAGAATGATCATACACTTTGTTCACCAAACTTGGAAACCATAACACATTGAAACTACTCGGTGTTTGACGTATTCTTGTTCAAACATGAGTAAACTAAGAAACTGTAAGTTATACTACCTTATTACTCTCTAGTTGCTAACTGGCCTGCTCAAGGACATAGTTACTTTTTAGCCACTTTTATATGAAAACAATAGACAGGAACGGAGTGAAATTGTACCCCTCTTGACCCGCACACAACGGAATGATCTATACGGACCATGCGATGATTTGAGTAATTACGGGTGCACACGGAATTATAAAAATCAGAGCATGGAAAACATAGTAAATTCTATCGTGTGCTACGACCCAAAACCTATCGTGATATATAACAACGAAACTAATGTGATACGACAAGGGCATGGTGGATACGCCGATGGTACTTCCTATATATAAGTGCTCTGTCATATTATCAGAAGTACCGTTGTTCATGTCACGTGAAGCTTTGACCTAGACCAATGTTTGTGTAATATCTTATCCACTAACAACTCCTGAGACTACATTTTAAACAAACCATGATCATCAAATTCCCATCAATTCCATTCCATGTAATGCATTTCATTCTTAGAATCCAAAATATTATTCGACAGTTTTCTCCTTGAATTCATTTTAAAACCTAAATTTAACATCATCGTTCATATCTGACCTCGAGTATCAAAACCTATGTCTTGTCATCAGTTATACTCCTTAAACCAACCATCATAACTCATTGTGAACCAAAAACCCTCACCTCTTTCCTCATTTAGTAGATTACACTAGTTGAATTTCGGGACGAAATTCCCTCAACTTGGAGATACTGTAACATCCATGATTTTCTAACATAATTTTATCTTATCTTTACGTAATAATGACACTCCATTTCAAATCCCGTACATATCCAACATCTTATGTCACATTAATTATTATTTGAACGTATAACAATTCCAAGTTTCAACCCTACAATAACATATTGTTTTTCTATTACATATGTAACATATGTACGTATATTTATAAGCATATACTTAAATATATATATATATACTTTATTATAAATATTATGAGCCTTAAGTTCGTATTTACATCTCTTTATAAATATATATATACTATGTACTTAATTATAAATATATATGTAAATATAAATATAATTATTTGTATCAAATAAACCATTTTACATAATTTATAATATTATAAAAATGGAAATTGCTATATAAAATAGTTTAAAATAAAATAAATAATATTTTAGATTTCAAGTTTCATAAAAACAATTTTATATCAAAACTTCAATTAAAATTAGTCTAGGACTTTTTTTTTAACAAAGAACCCCCCCCTCCCCCCCCCCCCATCTAAACATTTGAACCCTCCTTTTTGTGATTGAACCCCCATTATGACCCCCCTTTCCATAATATGAAACCTAGAACAAGATCATCACCAATTTTGACTATAGAAAGTCAAACCCATTCAAATCATCCTTCAATCCCGTAAAATCCGGAGTTTTAATCCTCCCAAATCAATTACCAACTCAACTGCGACTGATTGGAAACTTGTATCTACCTAATCGATCTAGAAATCACGGTTTTAGTACCAAAATAAGGGCTTCGGCCGTTTTCTTTTTTGCCCTCAAATCAATCCAAATCCCATGATTTTCGTTCCATTAACAGCTGTAACGCGTCTGCTATCGTCCCATGTAACTTCCTCATCTAATAGAAACTTGAAACGAGCCTCATTCTATCCTCCCCCTCCTCTCAAATCGCGATCGGGTGAAGGGAAAACAACCCCTTGTTCTTGCACCAGATTCAATTCCAATTTCAGGTAATCACCCCACTCTCCTACTCGTGTTTAGGCTATGAAGCGAAACCCTATCATATTGATGTTGATCTGTGCTCCAATGGCGGGATTATAGGACTCTGGGTTTGCGAATTGGGATATTAGGGAAGAAGGGTTCTCGGAACTCTTTGTTTAACAATAAATCGCTTCTAGTTCTAAACAAGATATGAGTCCAGATCAAGTGGTTAAAGCTCTTCCAACCAAACCACTCAGGTCGCGGGTTCTACCCTGTCTGGGTCTGTTTCCTGTTGATTTTTTTTCCTTTTCTGTTTAAAGTCATGATACACACACACATATATATATATATATATATATATACATTGTATATAAAAATAAACTCTTGTATTCTAGATAAAAAAAAGGGGATGATATACATATTTCTTTTTTTTTTGTTATAACAAAACAAATTTTATCATCTAGATGTTATTTTTATAAATTTTATGGGTGTGTATACATATATATTTATATGAAAATTTTCATTAGAAAACAATCCTTTTATAAATATTCAAGGTTTTTACAACTAATATCCTTTTTAAATAAAAGCTTATACATTTTTAACTATGTTTAATTATTATCACAAATGTATAATGAATATAAGCAATATTATTGTTAAATATGTATTAATTCATTTTCAAGAACATGACAAACATTGTTGTAATATCATAAACCTTATTATTTTTAAATTATGAAATGATCGTTTTTTGACTTTTACAAACAAAGAGATTATAAATATTTAACCTAAACCTATAAAACAAAACGATCTATAAAATACTATTTTGATTTGATTTGTATTACTAATTCTAATAATTGTTTTATCTATAAACATTTATCACGTTATTACTTTCACAAATAACATAGTATTAGTAGTAATATAATGATTCCTCGTTAAATAATCAATCTTTCTATTACAAATTCGCATAACAAATTTATTTATATTATGCTTATAAATATTATTATTTATTATAGTAAATTTGCTTGCAAATCATATTTAGTATGGACACCTAAAATAAAAACATCATTTATAAACCCTATTCGTATCCCCGATTGTTCGTTCATCCCAAAATCCTAAAATCCCAAATCGCTCCCTTGTGGTTTCTCTTAAACCGTTTCTATATGATAATAGCCTATTTTATTCGAATTAGGGCATCCTTAATTCTTTATGCTACAAGTTACAAGCTCGACCCTCTATTTACTCAAGGTGAGTATTACATAGCCCCTTTTACTCTTTTACACTTTTAGGGTGAATCGTGAACTTTAGTTACACAATAGCTGCTCCCCATAAATGCCTTATTTTATCATGACATGTAAGGATTTGTTTATTCATATTTATACACTATCTATGTACAAACCTATATATGCTCACCAACTTTTTAGTTGACCTTATTATATTCATGTTTTAGGTGCTAATGTGTGAGTTTGATCAAGACATGCTACACTTAAGTTTAGACTTAGTTAATTTAAATTCAAGGAACAATTTGTATTTTCATTTATGTACTTGTTGAATTTTGCTATTTGTGTTTGAATTGTTTGAAATGAAATTGATGATTAAATATTGAAATCTAGTGAACCTTGTGCTCATGAACAGTCTACATGTCCCGCCCCGACGTTTCCGCCGTCGGTTGGGGTGTGACACATTACTTAACACGAACCTTGGCGGGTTAGTGTATACATTTTGGTACTTCACGCAGTCCGGGGGACTGTGCATACATATTACACGGTTTGATTATACACTTTGGAACCTTGTGTGTTTTCACATTTATGCTTTAGACATGCTTTGAACATATTGAATTGTAAACTTTACTTAACTTTGTTTGGTGTCAAAACCTATGTTACTCACCAACTACTTGTAGTTGACATTTACTCACATGTTTCAGGTGCACCAGTTGAGGACACTACATGATCACATAGGACTATGGACCTAGCCTTAATAAACATTGAATTTAACCTGTGTTATGTTTGAATTCCTCGTTTTCCATTTCTGCTTGTAACGGATTGTTTAATTATATTGAAATAATATTATCACTTATTAATAGATCATCATGTGCTTATGAACAATCGCGTCAGCCCCGGCGTATAATCCGTCGCAGGCCGGGGTATGGCATCCATCATGCATGCATGTAACCTACATTGCTAACCATTGCGACCACGTTCAATTTCCTGAAAAACATACTTAAAAAGTGTCAACACGAGGTTGGTGAGTTCACAGGTTTTGATCAAATATTCTTGTAGTTCCAACGTTTACAAACGTTCAAATGAAAAAGTTTTTTTGATCAAATAGTATATATATATAACCAATGAATTGAACATTTACTAACCAATTGACCACATTTGTAAGCTTGCAAGTAATACAAATCATATGTAATGCACGAGACCGTAACCAAACCATGACAAATGAATGCCCCCTCGCTATACCACGATAATAAGACAATATGCGGCCATTGACCCTACAAGTCCCGGCTAGCGCGACTAACCATGATCGAGGGCTTCACCCCTAATAGTACTATTCACATAATCACATGCTAAGACCATAGCTAATGGTTATAAAATGTGTTTGTTACAGGGGACTTTACGAGCTCTATAATTGTTCCCTCAATACACACATAACGGTCTGGTCTTTGTTCATTCATTTATATATGAAAATAGTTACAAGTATGTTTCCTCCCCAAAACATTTCAAAAACTTAGAAAAAGGGGATAGTGAAACTCACCTCGACAGTAGTGTATGCTAGCAAATATTTGAATAACTGTAGGCCCCGCCTATCCGTATCCTAATTACATAAGGATACTTTATATGTTAAAACTAACCGTCTTAAACGCAAGTTGTTCACCCGACTTAACGAATCCCGTTAAGTACGTCTTTGTTTACTAAAACAATGTTTTTATGTGACGACTCGTTGGTGATTATTATTCTAGTCTATACGCTTATATATATTTTCCGAGAAAATATTAGGTTTCCATATTAGTGACTTGTTACATATACCAAAAATAAATATTATTCTTGAATCGACTTATAATATATTCACATTATCGTTCGCATATAAACATATAATTATTTCTTAAAAATAATTATATAAATTTACAAATATCGTTCAAGTATGTTCTACGCATGTCAAATATCCTACATGCACATAAACCACGTTAAAACGTCCACATGCAAATTCTTGTTCCGAACGACATTTATTAACTTGTTTTTATTCAACATGCATTTATTTATACCAATATATATGCATACAAGTATTTCATATTTCAACATGTGCTTAAATATTAACATGTGGTCATTTATTTATTTTTAACCGACGTAATCAGATTTCTTGCACATATCTGTTTATTTATTTTTCGATCTCATGTACCCATATTAACGTTCCGTGTTATCATTATGAACAAGTTATTATCATACTCATATATATACATTGACATGCATATTATTAACATTTTTCCAAGTTATTAAACTTTAACATACGCACATACATACTTATGATTCACAATTTCTACATGTACGTCGTGTATTCTTATTTTCCAACTTAACAATTTATGTAGAAATATATATATATATATATATATATATATATATATCTCCATGTTTGATGATTAAAAACTCATGCATACATGTATTTACATATGTTTATATGTCACGATATGTATATGTATGTGTTCCATTTTTCAACCTTTAATAATCATACTTTCCATTTAAAATCCTCATCTTAACATCAAATGATTAAACAACAACATCTATACATAGATATATATATATATATATAACTTACGATTTTTATACATGTATAAATATACTTAATCATTTCTAAATTATTTAATCAAATCTAACATGTATACATGCATGTATATCTCGGCCTACATATATATATGTATACATATTTTAGTTTTTCTTGTTTTAAATCTTAATATCACATGATCAACAACAATATCCACATATATATTCATGCAATCACGATTCCTTCATGTATCTACCTATACATTTCATTTTTTTCATTAAGTGTGATTTATATTTTTACTAATCTATAACTCATTATCATAATCATCAAAACATCACAAATACACCCATATATATAGAACAAATTTCGACTAATATATATATATATATATATATATATTTATACTAAACATAGCTTTTAAACTTAATAATTGAACTTTTATAAAAACTCTTTAACCTTCAAGAACTCCTTGGATTTCCAAATTCTCTAGCTAAATTCTCTAGACTTGTGTTCTTGGATTGTGAAAGAGTAAAATGAATGTGTAGGTGCTTCCATCGATTTTTATAAAGCAAATGAGAAGATGGATTGAGTGTTAAGTTTAACAAAATCATTTCTAGTCATGGTTTGATATTGACCCATGGATAGATCTACACTTGAAAGAGGATGGCTCATCTATGACACAAGTATGGAAACATTGAGGAGACAAGTGGGTGGCCCCACTTGGGCCATTCTCGGCCGAGAAAGGGGGTAGGGGAGGTTTGGGTCTTGTCACTTCAAGTAATTATTACAATGATTACTAGATGGTATTTAGGTAGTGTATACCCGGTAAGTGATCCCGTGATAACATACCCGGTGTATGAACTTTTATGATAAAAAACTTATATATATTATGTACTTTGACTAGTTCTAATAGTCCACTCGTTAAACCCGACATAGCTAATACTTTAATATAATATACATTAATGCACATAAAAGTGACTTGTCACCATGAAATAAACATTTTTGTGTCCGCTTTTAATAGTTTTGTCACCAATATTTATGTTTTATATTATAACGCGTCACTAGACTTTACTTAAATAAAATTTAGTTAATCACCAACGAACGTAACTTGCGGGTTATAATTATTTATTTCCTAGTAATTCTTACAATTACTAAATCAATATGTGTGTTCCTTTGCTAGACTCCTTGACAATACTTTGTAAAAATAAAACTTCAGGAAATATAAAATATGAACGTGCAATTATGAATATAGATATTGACCTGAAATGTTGGGTGTCACACTCAAAACTTTACTTTATCATTCAAACTTGAAATAAACAATTAGGTTGCTAACAAAAAGCACATGGAAGCTCTTGGAGTTCAAGTTAGTACTGTGTTGGATCTATATACCCAAGAAACAACATACAACAATGTTAATATTGATATATGATCATAAAGAGTCACACAGTAAGCAACTTTATTTAGTACGTGCTCGAATATGATTTAAAAGTTAAACCTCGTCAAGATTAAACATATTATCATTTGGTAAAATGGTGAATACAGTTAACATTAAAACCCTAATATTAACTATTATTATTTATTGAAACGTATCTGGTGTCAACACTTACGCTTAGCTGAGAAGTTCCCAAGAATGTTTGCTTTAGAGTTGGATAAGGAGTGTTTGGTGGTGGATAGGGTGGCGGGCGATGCGTGGAAGTGGCGTAAGGATATTAGAGGTGGGGCAGAATTAGCCCAACTCGTTGAGTTGTCTAATTTGCTTGTGGATGTTTCTCTTTATTCGGGAAGAGATCGTTGGGTTTGGTCAATGATGGGGGTGGCAGATTTTTCGGTTAAGGGGGTTCGAGAACGGATTGATGAGTATTATTTGCCTTTTAGCGCGAGGAAAACAACTTGGTTCGCGTGTCTTCCTAGGAAGATCAATATTTGTGGATGGAGTGTGTTGGTAAATCGACTCCCTACTTGGGTGAATCTGGATGCAAAGGGTATTGATGTTTTGTCTATCATTTTCCCCTTGTGTAATGATGGGACGGTGATAAGTGACCAAAGTTTCATATATTAAAGGGTGCAGTATGCTATATTAATGCAAACTAATATGGGAAATACAAAGGTTTTGTGTAGTTATGCATGTGCAGGTGTTGGAAGCTTAATGTATAATTTTAGAAGATATTATGCGAGAGATGCAAGAGTTGGAAAGAAGACGGAGGAAACGGGGCAAAAATGAAGGAGCCAACGTAAGCCTACGCCACCCAGCGTAAGCTTACGCCGCCCAGCGTAGGCCTACGCCTAACCAATTCTTTCACAGCAGGTTTCAGGGATGCGGCGTAAGCCTACGCTACCCCATCGTAAGCTTACGCCAGTTACGTTATTTTGAAGCGAATTTTCAGGAAACTGCCGAATTTGAGAGTTTAATGGGGGTTTCTTCCCCAAATTCGGAATCATCTTTTGAACAACAGTTTTGGGCAATTTTGGGACAGTTTGGGAGGCTAGGAACATATTATTGAAGATCGGTATCAAGAAATTGAAGAATCGAAGATGAATTCTACAACCATGAGTGGCTAATCCACCGGTAATCATTCCCGGGTGGATTGTTTGTAAGTTTTTAGGGTTTTTATCATATGCTAGCTTTGAGAAACAATTCTTATAATCGTTTGGTTTGAAATACTTGAATCTTTGTGTTTAGTATGGTTATAAAATCACGGGAGTCGATAAATTCTTGCACCATTGACCCCGTTAGATGATAATTGATATGAACTTCGATTTGTGTTGAATCTATTGATTAATCTAATTCTATATTGCAAACATTTGTCTCGATTTCATTCGTGAATATTGTTTTACACTATTTGTCGATGATGTATGAATGTTGATGTTCTTGGTTAGATTTGGTTAATTTGATTTGGATAACCATTTGATTGTTTGAACTCATATGTTGGTGTGATAATCCCTAATTACTTGTGAACTTGAAACCTGGGTGTGATTCCTTTTTAATTATTGTTTACAACTTAAACTATTTATTTGCTACTTGATTACTCGTGATCGTTTTGCTAGTTGATAATCATTGCTTGTTAGATTTGTTAATTTCACCTCAATCTTTGCTTGTGTTTGGCAGAAAGACCCATTGCAACTTCATAAATGACATTGTTAATTGAAGTTAAGCACTGACCACAAACTCTTCGTGGTTCGACACCCTTCTTACCCTAACTAGTTTAAGGTGATTAGGACACTCTAATTCTTTGTCTTTGACCGGTCCCTACGACACCGATCAAATTTTGGCGCCGTTTCCGGGGAGTGTGTGCGCTTGGTATTTTATTTTAATTGACTCGTGTGACTATTTGTTACTTGTTTTGTTTGGTTAATTCTTCTATTTTTGTGTTACGCGTGGTGTTTGTGTGTGTGCAGGTGATAGATTAGTGCATGCGTACCCGTTTATCCGGGAGGATTTCACCGCTTGTTTTTGAACCAGAAATTGAGAGGATAGCAAGGCAAAACCGAACCCAACAACAAAATATACAACCCATTTCATCGGAACCATCATCTATGGATGGTCGAAGCAGTCATTCTGGAACTAGCATAAGAAACCGTGGCCCAACTCCAAACAGAGGCCCTATCCCTAACCGCCCACCAACTCCACCTCACCGAACCCCAACCCCATCTATACCTATCAATAACAACCAACCTCGTGGGTCGGGTACAGTTCAACAAAACTGACCCGTTAACATCCGTACCAATCCCGCGTACCAAGGAAGAAGGGGACCACAACAAAATCAAACCCCTCCTTAAAACATATTTGGAGCCCAACCAAGAAACGACAATAAGAACGATGGTTGGGAGGATGAAGATGGTGAATACTTTGGGTATGATGATAATGAAGATGTTGGGAATGGTGATGGGTTTGGAGATTACGAGTATGAAGATGGTGAGAGGAGCCAATTTGGAGAATATAACGAGGGGCAAGGCTTTGGAGAGGAAGAAGAGGTGAATTATATTCACCAAAGGGCGAGACAACCAACGGGTCGAACAGGTAGACCTGAGAGATTTGGTTATCCTCCTGGATAAGAAGGGAGGAGAGTTAATGGCGGCTACAACAATGAAAACCGAAGACAACTGGTATCCCCTATGGGTGGAGTTAATGGTCGCTTTCGACCGGCTATTTCGGAGAATGCTTCTCCAATTGTTCCACCAATTCCCGGAATGAGGCGATTCAAGTCAAGGCCAAATTATATCAACGTTCTCCCACATTTTCATGGCATGGTTACCGAAGAACCATACACCCATTTAGCCGAGTTTGCCGCCATCTGCAGCACAATTGGAGATGAGAACTTCGATCAAGGCGAGGTCAAACTTAGACTTTTTCAGTTTTCCCTCAAGGATCGAGCAAAGCAATGGTTCATCACATTGCCAGCTAATAACATCCACACATGGGATGAAATGCAACAAGTCTTCTTGGATGAGTACTATTCGGTTGCGAAGACAGATGATTCCCGAATTAAGATTCGGACCTTTAAACAACAAACGAGTGAGCCTTTACATGAAGCCTTTACACGCTTCAAAGAGTTGTTAAGGAAATGTCCCCACCATCAAATCGAGTTATGGGAGCTAGTGAAGTGTTTTGTGGATGGTTTGACTCAAGAGGAGAGGAAGTAGTTGAAGTCCACAAGTAATGGGACATTGTTGTCTAATCCCGAAGAAGATGATTGGGATTTCTTAGAAAGGATGAGCCAAAACTCTAAAGCCGAGGCATCGGCTAGTCGAAGAACTAAACACCCAATTTCTAAGTCCGTCTCGGATTATGAAACAAAAGAGAGGTTGGCATCTATGGAGAGAGAATTGGCATTGTTAAGGAAAGGCGAAAAGAAAGAAGTAGAGGGAGTAAAAGCTCGATTCGACGTTTGTGAAGATTGTGGAGATTTAGGCCACAAAACAATGGAGTGCCAATTTCAAGAAGGGAGACAAGAAGAGGTGAATCAAGTGTATGGTGAGAGGAAGCAATATGACATGAACTCGAACAACTATCATCCGGGGTTGAGAAACCATCCTAACTTCAAGTATGGGAACGCGGCAAACCAAATGAACCCCAACTTTCAAGGTGTGAATCAAAACACCTCATCAACCTCATATCAAACGCGTCAACAAGGGAACTATAATTCGGGTGGTTATCAAAGGGGCTCTTATAACAATAACCAGAACACAAATTACCCCCAAGGAATTACAATCAAGATCATCAACAACAAAATGGGTCATCAGGGGGTGATGATGTGGTTAATTCAAAATTGGATGCACTGTTGGAGATGATGAAAGAATCCAAAAAGGAGAATGAAGTGAGAGATAAGTCTTACGTGGCATTGGAGAGACAAGTTGTGCAATTGGCACAAGAAATAGCTCAATTCAAGCAAAATGAAGGTAAATTGCCGAGTGACACCACATTGAACCCAAAACATCATGTTAGTGCAATTGATGTGGCTCATGGTAATGAAGAAGGTGAAGAAAGAGAAGAGGAGGAAATTGAGTTTGGAGAACCCTTAGTTCCTATTCAAATTGGAGAATTTAAAACTAATTTGGCATTATTAGATTATGGAGCGGGGGTGAGCATTTTACCGGGGAGCGTATATGACCAATACAATTTTGGTCCATTACAAGAATACAACACCACGTTGGTGTTAGCAAATGCTACATGCACGCGTCCTCGGGGGAAATTAGTGGGAGTGGCTGTGAAGATTGGAGAATTTTACTATCCGGGAGATTTCTTGGTGCTCGATTATGCACCACTTGCTAAGGAGGAGGAGCCACAAGTGATTTTGGGAAGACCGTTTTTGGCAACCGCAAATGCGCAAATCAATTGCCGAAACGGCACTGTTGACATGACCTTTGGGAATCGTAAGTTGAACATAAATATTTTTTCAAATTTATTTACATATTCGGTTGAAAATAAATGTTCAAAATTAGTTACTACTAACGTGTGTCATCCTCGTGCCAAGGCAAATGAGGGTGACACCAAAAAGAAAGGTATTATGTGTGACAGGTTTAATCTGAAAGACGAGTCGAAGGCAATCGTGTAGGAAACTGAGAGGTTGAAAGATGCAAAGAAGCCACCCGACAATGTCCAACATCCGAACGAGAAAGGAGATTTGTTTGATGTGGAATTTACAAGAGAGGAGACTTGGAGTTGGAGTGATAAAAACCAAGGTGGTGGGAGAGCTAGTAGAAGCAAGTTTGTGTTTCAACCTCCATAAGGAGGTAATGCGGGCTGAGGACAATAAACTTAGCGCTAACCGGGAGGCAACCCGGCTTGTGATTGTCTTTATTTTGTCTTTGTTTTGTGTTGTGTATTTTAGTTTCGTCACCATAGCAACACTCAAGTGTGGGGAAGACTCATGGAAGACTTACGAGTCCATTTTCGGTGGTGGTTCAGGCACTCTATGATCGCCTCTAATCAGGTTCATGTACTCTTTCTCATATTTATGTTGTTTTGATTGAACTATTTTGTCTTTGTTTATTTTTGTGTGTTTTTTTTGTTTGAAACTCGGTTGATTGTGTTGGGTGGATGCTTATGGTTATGGGAATCTTTGAGTTGGATATTTAGAGATATTGGGTATTGGGTGTTTTGGCACCCACTAACCGCACTGTTATATTTCATAACTATTTACATTGGGACAATGTAAGGTTCAAGTGTGGGGATGTGGGAAATCTTGGAAACCATACAAATTTTTTGATAATTGTTTTACAAAGTGTTTTGGTAGAGGTCTTTGGTCATGTTTAATTCACTAAGTACTTGATTAAGTCTTTCCAATAAATGAAAAAAAAAATTTGGAAATGTTGAATTCAGGAGTAACAAAATTGAAAGTGACGGTTTGCATGCACATGTCGGTAACCTATTTTCCACCGTTTTTGTGAGAGTTTGCCAAATTGATATATATTCTCTTATTTGAGTGATTGGCCACTTTGTTTCACATTTTAGAACTTGCATAATGTTGATACATGTTGAGACCTTGAACCAATTGATTGCACAAAAATGATAAAGGTATTAGGAGAAACCGTTTTTATTTTTAGCCATTTTTATACCTTTACCTGTTAATATCCACTAGATGCCCATTCTGAGCCTATACCTTTTCTTTTGACAAAACCCACAACATTAACCCATTCACCTTTTAGCCTTTTCTTTTTAAACCTATGAGTTGGAATTCAATTAACTTAGAGTGTTGTAGTTACGGTTGCAATTGAGATAAAAAAATAGTATTGGGTCAACATTTGCCCAAAAGGTTTTGAGTATTAGTTTGAGCTACAATAAAAGATGTTATTGGGTCAGTTTAACTCAAGTTTCATTTGATAGTTTGAAGAAATAAGAACTTTAGTGTTGATGAGTCATTTATATCCATAGTAGAGATTTGAAAGTTTTAGATTGATTTGTAGTTTCATTAGTTGAATTCCACTCACCTTTAGCCACTTTAAAAATCCTTATCCATACCCGTAACCCTAGCCTACATTACAACCCTTAAAAGACTTGTTGATTTGTGCTTTTTAGTTGTGTTAGTAGGTGGAGATGTGATCAATATGCAAGCCTATGATAATGTTGTTCATTGTTTGGTTTCGAGTGAAAAATACTAGCACATCATCGCTAGTCCATATATGAAGCCGAGTGGAATGATTGATTGTGAGGGGTATGTGCATGCAAAGCCATAACTGGATATGAGTTAAGCTCGTTCAAGTGTCTCCTTTTGTTTAAAAAGTCATCGATTGTTTGTTGGATTGTAAATCTATTGAGAGTATAACTCTTATGAATCTTGCATGACTTTGGACCTTAACTTATGTTTAGTGAAAACAATTATTTGAGAATTTATAATGTGAATTTAAAGCAAAAGACTTTGCTTGAGGGCAAGCAAAACTCAAGTGTGGGGATGTGATAAGTGACCAAAGTTTCATATATTAAAGGGTGCAATATGTTATATTTATGCAAATTAATATGGGGAATACAAAGGTTTTGTGTAGCTATGCATGTGCATGTGTTGGAAGCTTAATGTATGATTTTAGAAGATATTATGCGAGAGATGCAAGAGTTGGAAGGAAGACGGAGGAAATGGGGCAAAAATGCAGGAGCCAGCGTAAGCCTACGCCACCTGGCGTAAGCTTACGCCGCCCAGCGTAGGCCTACGCCTAACCAATTCTTTCACAACAGGTTTCAGGGATGCGGCGTAAGCCTACGCCACCCCGGCGTAAGCTTACGCCAGTTACGTTATTTTGAAGCGGATTTTCGGGAAACTGCCGATTTTGAGAGTTTAAGTGGGGGTTTCTTCCCCAAATTCAGAATCATCTTTTGAACAACAGTTTTGGGCGATTTTGGGAGAGTTTGGGAGGCTAGGAACATATTATTGAAGATCAGTATCAAGAAATTGAAGAATCGAAGATGAATTCCACAACCATGAGCGGCTAATCCACCGGTAATCATTCCCGGGTGGATTGTTTGTAAGTTTTTAGGGTTTTTATCATATGCTAGCTTTGAGAAACAATTCTTGTAATCGTTTGGTTTGAAATACTTGAATCTTTGTGTTTATTATGGTTATGAACTCACGGGAGTCGATAAATTCTTGCACCATTGACCCTGTTAGATGATAATTTCTATGAACTTCGATTTGTGTTGAATCTATTGATTAATCTAATTCTATATTGCATACATTTGTCTCGATTTCATTCATGAATATTGTTTTACACTATTTGCCGATGATGTATGAATGTTGATTTTCTTGGTTAGATTTGGTTAATTTGATTTGGATAACCATTTGATTGTTTGAACTCATATGTTGGTGTGATAATTCCTAATTACTTGTGAACTTGAAACCCAAGTGTGATTCCTTTTTAATTATTGTTTACAACTTAAACTGTTTATTTGCTACTTGATTACTCGTGATTGTTTTGCTAGTTGATAATCATTGCTTGTTGGATTTGTTAATTTCACCTCAATCATTGTTTGTGTTTGGTCAGAAAGACCCATTGCAACTTCATAAATCACATTGTTAATTGAAGTTAAGCACCGACCATAAACTCTTCGTGGTTCGACACCCTTCTTACCCTAACTAGTTTAAGGTGATTAGGACACTCTAATTCTTTATCTTTGACCGGTCCCTTCGACACCGATCAGACGGAATCAAATATTCATATTTTTTTTCGAGTGTGGGTCGATTGGGAAGATTTGGGATTTGATTGAAAGGTGGCTTGAGGTGAAGTTTCCGGTTCTAAGATTTTCTGTGGACCTTATGGATTGCCATGATGTTTCGAATCTCAATGTGGCGAAGAGGGAGTTAGTTGGGGCAATTGTTTTTGTCTCTTGGTGGCTATTTGGAGGCTTCAGAATGATGCGGTCTTTATAAAGGATCGGTCAAAGGACGAGAGTTTATTTGATGATGTTGTTTATTTTTCGTTTATTTGGTATTCAAGTAGGAACAATAAGCATAAACGAAAGTGGATAGAGTGGTTACAAAACCCTCTAATATTCATGTAAGCTTTTTTTTGTCCGTCTAGTTTCTTGCTAGTCGGTTTTAATAATTTCGGCCGTTTAAAAAAAATAATAGTTCATATAAAATGTTAATTATAAGTGGTGATTTATAGTTGTAGTTTATGTAAGCAAGTCCGATGCCATTTGTACATATTAAGAACTAGCTAGATCAGTTGTATGACGATATAATTTGTTATATGATATAATAATTCATCTAGCTAAAGGCTTTCTAGTTATATAAATGAGCAAGGATATTCATCTAGCTAAAGGCTTTCTAGTCTTGTATTCTTGAAAGGATTCGAGTGTCATATCCTCTACTTGCAAACATATTCTAAGGAGGAGTTTTAAAAGGTGTCTTTGAAGATTCCGACTACTACATCTTGACACAAAAGACAGGTTTAAAGGCTAACACCTCTTGGGCTTACGTTGCTTGGTGTGGATACCATTAGAGGGAGTCTACGTTGGTTCCTTTAATCCACTTCATCAATCGGTTTTGGCTACCACTACTCTTCAAAGGTTATAGATCTAAACCCCCTATGGTTGGCTTTTTGTTTCTTGTTAGTTTGCAAAGGGATCCTTGGTGGGAGGTTTTCAAAATGGTTTCAAAATAGTTGTACGTCAAAAGTCTTCTATTGCCAGAAACTTTAAAACCGGACATAAAAAATCCCAACATACTGATGCCAAAGTTAGTAGTGAAGTTCAAAATGATGCTGATACTGAACTTAGTACTTATGATAGAAGTGGTGATGATAGTGAAGTTGATGCTGAGATTGAATTTAATGTTGATGTTGAAGTTAATGACGATGATGCATAAATCACTGCTGAGGCGTTCATATAGAGAGAAGGAAAGAAAAAGTTGACTAATATTAAAGAACAAGAAGAGACTCCCAAAGACGAAAATGTTTCAACTCTAGGCCTTTCAAGCTCCAAAATGCGCTACTCGGCTACTCATAAACAACAAGAGTTATTACAATTCCAAAAGAAGAGCAAGAAGGGATAGAAAAAGAGATGAATGAAATTTGTTAAATAATGTTCATTGAACAAAAACTTGCAAGAGAACTTCTAGCACTTAATGAGAGATACATAATAGTCAATAAGCCAATGGAAGATGAAGATGCTAGATTGGCTAGGTCGTTGCAATTAGAAGTAGAGCTAGAGAAAAAAAAGGCAAACTGAGGAAAATGAGACTAAAAAGGTAATAAACAAAGTAAAAATTGAATTCCTAGTAGCCAAAGGGTACAATGCCAAAAGGCTAACAAAATGTTCTTCCATAATGTTCATTGATGTAATATCCTAAAAATTTTAAAAGAGTAAACTCTAGTTTTCGTCTATGAGGTTTGATAGTTTTAATAGGTTCAATACTCCCCTAACACTCTGAGTCCCTGAAGTTACATTTCTTAACGCTTTTAGTCCAATTTCGTTAACTCAGTTAAGTTTTTCAGTTAAATCATGTTAAATGACCAAAATACACTCTTCATCCCCACTCCACCACCACCGGCCGCCACCATCTCGAAAAACGTAATTTACGGTGGTGGTAGTTGGTGGTCGGCCACCGGAGAGGGGCTACCGGAAGAGAGGGCGGTAGGTGGGTGGGGGTGGTGGCATGTGGTGGTCGGCCGGTGGTGGTGGTGGAGCAGGGATGAAGAGGGTATTTTGGTCATTTAATATGATTTAACTGAAAAACTTAATGCAGTTAACGAAATTGGACTAAAAGCGTTAAGAAATGTAACTTCAGGGACTCAGAGTGTTAGGGGTGTACTGAACCTATTAAAACCATCAAAACTCAGGGACAAAAACTGTAGTTTGCTCAATTTAGAATAAATAAAGTAATGGTTCCAATAAAAGATTCTTAAAAGAGGAGGGACTCGTTGGTAATTTTTCCAAAAGGGGAAACCCCCTACATAACCCTAGCCGACCCTTATACTGCAAACTCCAGCCATTCTATCTTGAGATTACTGCGCAAACTTGAGAGGGAATTTGGGTGAGTTTTTGGCCAAGAAGAGAGAGGAAAAAGGAGTGGATTTCGAGCCATCACCTTGCTTCCTTCGGTTGAAGATCGACAAAAGAGAAGGAGTACAACGTTCTATACACATCTGAGGTAAAACCATCCTCCAAAACCTCATGTTCTAGTTCAAAATGGGTTCTTAAAGTAAAGAAGGGTTTTAATCCAAAAAGACTATGCTTTTACGTATAAAATCGAATAAAGAATATAGATTTGAAGTTATGAATGATAAACAAACACTTTGGACGTATAAAGTTCGAATCTTGACGTCAAAACAAGCCAGATCTGGATCATGCAGAAAGTTAAAGTTTGAATGGCAAGAACACGGTTCTCGCACAAGTACTCGCACGAGTACTCGTGCGCAAACCTAGAAAGTTCTTGCGAATACCCTTGTACAAATACTTGAAGTTCTTGTTGTAGAGTTATGAACATATATATATATATGTGTGTGTGTGAACACTTGCCTACGTACTTAGGATTCACGTAATGTACTTATACAGGTTTAGCATAGCCAATAACGACCACCAGCTTCAATTGAGCTAAGTATTCAGATAAGATACCACATGTGAGTTCTAAGTCCCCTTGTCTATAAATTTTGGGGTTGGGGTGCCTACTCGTATGATATATGTTATGATGGCACATGAAAGAGGTTGGACTCGAAAATAATGAAACCAAGGGAGGGAACGATAAAGAGGAGAACAAGCTAGTTAAGGAAAATGTGAACTATGACACCGACGGTGAGCTAATGCTCGGGTGTAACTACAAATCCTTCAGGGGATGCAATCCCCCAACTTTTGATGGCAGGAAGGTTGTGATAAGTGGCCAAAGTTTCATATATTAAAAGGTGTAATATGTTATATTTATGCAATTTGATATGTGGAATACAAAGGTTTTGTGTAGTCATGCATGTGCAGGTGTTGGAAGCTTAAAATGTGATATTTGAAGATATTACGAGAGAGTCGGAAGAGACACGGAGAAAACGGGGCAAAACTGCAGGCACAACGTAAGCTTACGCCCTCCCAGCGTAGGCCTACGCCTAAAGATTTCCTTCACAGCAGCATCAGAGGCCCGACGTAAGCTTACGCCCTCCCAGCGTAGGCCTACGCCTAAAGATTTTCTTCACAGCAGCATCAGAGGCCCGGCGTAAGCCTACGCCTTCCCAGCGTAAGCCTACGCTGGGTGCGTTTCAGACGCGGGGTTTGGGCGAAACAGCCGAATTTCAAAGGTTATTTATGTTTTTCTTCCCCAAAATTCGAATGAGGCTTTTACACCACAGTTCTTGGGCGATTTTGGTCATTCGAGGAGGCTAAGGAACACGATTCTAACATGCAAGTGAAGATTGATACTCGAAATATTGAAGAATCGAAGATGCATTCCACAACCATGAGCGGCTAATCCACCGGTAATCATTCCCGGGTGGATTGTTTGTAAGTTTTTAGGGTTTTATCATGTGCTAGCTTTGAGAAACAATTCTTGTAATCGTTTGGTTTGAAATACTTGAATCTTTGTGTTTAGTATGGTTATGAACTCACGGGAGTCGATAAATTCTTGCACCATTGACCCCGTTAGATGATAATTGCTATGAACTTTGATTTATGTTGAATCTATTGATTAATCTAATTCTATATTGCATACATTTGTCTCGATTTCATTCGTGAATATTGTCTTACACTATTTGTCGATGATGTATGAATGTTGATGTTCTTGGTTAGATTTGGTCAATTAGATTTGGATAACCATTCGATTGTTTGAACTTAAATGTTGGTGTGATAATTCCTAATTACTTGTGAACTTGAAACCCGGGTGTGATACCCTTTTAATTATTGTTTACAACTTAAACCGTTTTGTTTGGTACTTGATTTGTTTGTTGAGTTTATAAAGTTTTCACTTAAATCATTGATTGTGTTTGGTCAGAAAGACCCGTTGTAACTTCATAATTTGCATTGTTAATTGAAGTTGAGCACCGACCAAAAACTCTTCGTGGTTCGACACCCTTCTTACCCTAACTAGTTTAAGGTGATTAGGACACTCTATTTCTTTATCTTTGACCGGTCCCTTCGACACCGATCAGGTTGCCATAGCAACTTACTACTGGATAGACCGAATGAGTGCGGTCATTAAGATCAGCGAATGCTGGGATGATCAAGTTGTGAAATTTGATGCCTATTCGTTCGTTTTTGAGGCACTAAGCTGGTGGGAGAATATTAAAAAGGCTAGAACTGAGAGTGCGATTTGAAAGATGACATGTGAAGATCTTAAGCTACTAGTAATCCAAAAGTTTGGTCCCCAAAATGAAATCGACAAGGTAGAGGCTGAGTTTGTGGATATCCAGGCTGGTAACTTGACTCGCAGACAATAAACATCTAAGTTCAACGAGCTAACTCAATTGGTTCCTCATTCAATAAGCATTGAAGAAAGAACGATTAAGTGCTATGTTCAGAAACTGCCCCTAAGAGTCCGCACCATTGTGAAGGTCAATACTCCCGACACTTATGTGGCAGTTGTAGCTCTAAGTGGTAGGGTGTACGATGATGTACCTGCTAAAGGGCTTATCCCTTCTGAGAATCCAAAGAAATGACCTAGTTCAAACAAACGACAGGGTGAAGGGTGGTCTGAACAGAGAGGGAAGAAAGCACGGGTTGAGGGACCAAAGCAGTGCAGCAAGTGCGGAGTGTCGCGTAGGCACAAACCTATGTTTCCGATGTGGCAAAACGGGGCACTACTCCCGTGACTGTTTCAGCACGACCCGAGTGCGGAGGGTTCTATGAATGCGGCCAAAGATTGTAGGAGGCCAGAGAAGGATAATGGGGCCAAAGAAAATGACAAACCAAGGGTCAGAACTAGAGCCTACACCATCACCCAAGAGGAAGCCCGTGGAAATCCTGACATGGTGTCAGGTACGTTTCTTGCTAATAAAACTTTTGCATCGATATTGTTTGATTCTAACGCTACCAAAAGTTTTATAGCTTGTATGTTTTTCCTACGAAATTTCACCTTAATAGTGTATGTAAGAATAAATCCAGGCACTTCTAAGAACAAACTCAAACTAAATCAACATCATGATAATTTGAGGAAGCTCTTAAACTCTTTTCATTCAAGAACTATGTTCCTCTCTTTCTCCCAAAAATCTCAGCCCAAACCTATGTGTAGAGTAGATTTATTTTTTGCTTTTAAGTATGTTTAGCATGTAAGAAAACCATTCCTTTTAACAAGCATAAAAGGAAAGGCATCCCATAACTTTATCACATTGCAAGCATTCTAGGGCACAACTAAGGCAAGGGACAAGTCAAACAAAAGAAGACATTGTCCCACATATAGAATTCGACCAGCATTAGTCCAAGGAAGGAAAGAGAGAAAACAAGTATGATAAAGCATGTATGGACCATTCCTTAAATATAGACCAGGAAATTTTAGTTTTCCGACTTAAAAATGGGTCCAAATGGACTCTTATTATAAGGACATGAGTTGTTTTGGGCTGAACATTATTTTCAAGGGGTCTAAGAGCACCCGCTATACTTGTTATCAAGCACGCGTGATCCTACTTGGCATCAAAATCACGCCGTGATTGTGGAGGGAACACCGCCCCTTGACGCGTGAAGGGTCGTGATAATGTCACGTCGTTTTTTTCACAGGAAGATTCAAGGGAAAAGAGCAGTTAAACGGCGAATGGCAAAGAGCCGTTGAACGGCAAACGGCTAGTTTTCAAAGAATAAAAAAAATTATTTAATTTATATTATATCATCTTCTATATAAACACAAAAAACATACATTTTAATCACACAAATTTTTATACTTCCTCCATTTTAAAATGTCTTCTTCAAGCGAAGAAGCCCAGCAAATGGCGTTCGGCGCTTTCGCATCGGCGGCGGTTATGTGATGTCAAGAAGCGGAATCGTCGTCAAGACCATTAAAACGAAATGCACGTATCAACTGTGATCGGGCGGCTGCTAACACACTTTTACTTAAAGATTACTTTGACTAATGGTGTCTGTACGGGGAGGAGCAATTTAATACCCGGTTTCAAATGAGCCAGAATTTATTTTTAAGAATTAATAATGATCACGAGAGAGACGTGCCTTGGTTCTGTCAATGGGTTGACGCGAGAGGTCGGGTTGGTTTTACCTCCATTCAAAAGTATACGCGCAATTCGTCAAATGGCGTATGGCACCGCTAGTGATTCGTTTGACGTTTACTTGAAGATGTCCGAACGAACGATCAAGTCATGTATTTACAAGTTTTCTAAAGCTATAATTCTATTGTATGGTAAGAGATATTTACGTAAACCGTCGGCTAGCGACATTCAACAATTATATGCTGCACATGAAGCTAAACACGGATTTGTCGAGATGCTTCGTAGCATCAATTACACGCATTGGGATTGGAAAAATTGTCTCAATGCGTGGCGAGGTCAGTTTGAACGAGGGGATCATCCTCGTCCATGTATTATGCTTGAAGTTGTGGCTTCAAATGACCTATGGTTTTGGCATTAATTCTTTGGCGTTGCCGGTGCTAACAATTACAATAATGTTCTTAACCAATCGCCTATATTCGACGATATGATCAATGGAATCGCACCCGACTCATCGTTTGAACTTAGAAGAGAAGCCTACGTACGAAGAAATTGATGAAAATCAAAAGCGAGTAAATCGACAAGAAATACGCAATTGAGAAATTCATAACGCACTAAAGGCAGACTTGATTGAGTATCTTTACGAAAATTCAAATCATTAGGTTATCTATCTTTTTTTAATTTTATATTAGTATTTTTTATTTTTTTTAGTAATGTAATTTTTTTTAGTAATTTGAATTATATAATTTTAATTATTAATGAAATATTATTTAGGTTCTATTTTATTATGTTTTATTATTTAAATGAATATTAAAAAAAACATTTAATGATCACACCACCTCAATTACTTGGGTATTTTCTTGCCAAGTGATTGATGGTGTGATATTGAAGGGTGTGACGTGGTGTCACGTGGCCTGCACTTTTTCATCACTTGAGACCCCCATCACTTGGGTATACCCATTGCTCTAACCGAGTAACCGGGTATACTTAAAAAACTTAAAATAAGATCACGGGTCATAGCGGGCCAAAAGAAAAGATGTTACGGGTCAGAATGGGCGCTCCATCTATTCATCTCCACGACTTCAGGTTCTTCACGGTACTCCGCTAGAATCGTCACCAACAGCACTGCCGCTCCTTTGTCTTCTTCATCGCCATCCAAAGAATCACAATCGGGATTTGTTGGACTGATTCAAGCATATTCTTCTGCTTTGCCATCACAATCGAGATTTTTATCGCCATCACTAGAAACCATGTTTTAACATTTTCACCTTCTTTGCCTTGCGCCCCATCATCAAATTAGCACAGTTAATCATCAATTAACATTGTTTCTCTAAAGCCCCAATAATCATCATCAAAATCCCCTTTTTCAAGCTTTTTCTCTCCACAATCGAAACAAGTGAATACGGGTAATTTACTTAAGATCTGATTCAACTGCACAACCCCACATTTATTTCATTTGATGGATTTTCTAGTTTGCAAGACAAATATCAAATCGATTTCTATAAAGGTATGTTCAAAATCCCAAAACATTAAATTGGAGATGAAACTGACACTGAAGTGGAATTCAAATTAGAGATAATGGCTATCTATAAAACTCTAAATGGCTTCTGCAGTTTTCTATTTTTTTGTCTCAATTTGTGTTTGTGATGTTTGCTTTTTTGCTGTATAAGTTAAAGTAAGCCTTAGTGTAACCAGGAAATAAATAAAAGCACTTGTGACCAAGATCGAGGATGATTTTTCATTCTTTTGCAGTGGATGTATTAAAATAAGCAAATTCATCCATTTTTATAACTACCCATTTTAACCAGTACCTATTTCTATTAAAACCCGTTATGACCCGAACCAAACTGACCTTTTTTCTAAAACAGCCGTTCCGACCCGTCAACCCACCCGACCCGACCCGCCCGTTTTACCAGGTCTACTTAAATGTATAATCTTGCAATACATGTATTTCTACATCTATACATGGTGTATAAAGGTTTTATTTACTAAGATCAAGTGTAAATAAATCCTTATACATGTATAATATTGCACATGTAGCAAATGCCTTAAAGATACACATTAATATTTATCAATTATGTAACACCATAATTATAAATATTAACTATGAAATGATTCATATCATTGCCTAGCAATGAAGACTTGATATTGTACACGTTAAACCCCGTTTAATTGCATATACAGAATATTTTCTTGGTGTGTGACCTTTGGGATCAAATATCTATGGCAACAATGTTATATATTGTGTCTTGGGCATATAACTCCAACATTATTACGATGTGTGAACCTTTTAGTGGTAATTCTCACGAACCAGTTCAAGTAAAGTTTTCTAAACACCAAGTGGTTACGAATTGAGTTTCTTTAAGTTTTGCATTTAATCACTCGACCGGGTTCCTCGTTTTGATCAAAGACTTCCACTGTGTTTTGATGTTAAAACCTAACAGGAAATCCTAATAATAAGAACACATCCAAGGCAAAGTCTCGAAGCATCTGAATAAACAACTATATCTTTAGCTCGGTTTAACAAAGATAACACTAGAGCCTGTGTTAGCTAGAGCCTGTATTATCGGTTTAACAAAGATAACACTAGAGCCTGTGTTAGCTTTTCTTTTAACGCCAATAATAAGTTCGTCTAACAAGGAAATCCCAATAATAAGAACACATCCATTAAGTTCGTTTAATTGACTCATTAATTAATTAATTAATTTTGTAATTATTGTCGAGAAGAATCGAAGAAAACGAATGAAGAAGCAATAATTTATTGTAACTTATGCATGGAAATCTGATCAGAAGTAGTAACTCTGATCAGTTGTAACTTACCCGGGCAGTGGCAAGTTCTTCATACTTGTATCAGTTGCAACTGGTATTAGCAGTGATAATTTCACACCATTGATCGTACTTAGTGTTAACATCAGTTGTAACACCGGTAGTAAGTACATCAATGAGTTGCATTCATTTAAAGTTTACATATTCTAACAGTTAACATATCTACAAAAACCAAAGATGCAAGCATTTAAAGTTCAAGATGAATCCGCAAGAAAGGATGTCAAGAGAGCCTTTGGTACCCTCCAAGCTCGATAAGAAATTATATGAGGTCCTAGAAGAATTTGAAGCATGCAAGTAATAAGTAATGTAATATATATGAATGCATTATATTGCATAATATAATTGTAAATGAAAAAGGACATGTTATAAGTGAATGATCAGATGATGGGGTAGAACCAGCAAGTTGCGAAGATGGACCGACAACAAACTTTGAAACTCACTTAGGAACATTTAAAAGTTTGCGTAACAGTGAAGCTAATCATGCGTTTCGAGCGCCGATTTAGTGAAGAATATATAGTTTCATAAATAGTTATATTAGTGTTTTAAAATAGTTTAATTTGAAGTTTATGTAATTTTTAATTCGAAGTTTATGTAATTCTTAATTTTAAGTTTATGTACTTGTTTTATAAAATTTGGAATAAAAGTTTTGAAAATATTCTATTATTTTAAATAGGCAAATTGGTTTTTAATAATCCAAACGATAACTCATTGGCTGATAATAAACCAAACTAACAGTTTGACCGATGATAATCCCAACTTTCACTTTTATTGTCAATGGCAGTACCAGTAAATCGAGTGTAAATATATGATGATTTCGCTTGTACGTTTCTTCATTTCATTTAAAATTGTTATTTTGAGCGAAAATAAATGTAAATCGAGTGTAAATATATGATAATTATGCCACTGAGACTGACATTGGCAATAAAAGTGAAATTTGAGATTATCATCAGCCAAACAGTTAATTTAAAATATTACCAGACAATAAATAATAGTTTGTATTATTAAAAACCAATTTGCCTTTTAAATGATATGAATATAGAAAAAAATTGTTTATTGTAAAACTTAATCTGATATGAAAAACAAATATAAAGAGGCGGTGATACGTAGATATGAAAATATATTTATAAAATAATATAACATGAATTGATTTATCAGATGTGTTACCTTTATAGAAATTTAAAATCTCTAGCTTTGTTGATGTTATTGTCACTAACTTACATATTATATTTATCTGACGTTAATACAAAGGTATAAAACAGTAAATATTTTCATAATTTTCTTTAGAGTTAAATACGGTTTTAGTCCCTTTGTTTTGACAAAAATAATCATTTTAGTTCAAAAGTTTAAATTTGACTTTTTAATTCAATAGTTTAAGTTTTGTATCAATTAAAGTCCAGTCCACTAACTTTGTTTGAATTTTCCTGTTAACTATGTATAAAAAAACTATAATACCCCTATTAATAAAAAAAATATATAAATATGTATCCATACTTTAAAAACCTAATTCCTCTTCCCTTTTCCCCCAATTCAAGACCGCCGTCGCCGCCACCGCCACCGCCACCACCACCACCACCACCGCCCCTTCACCTCCGGCCGCCACTTCTACCGCCACCTCCACCGGCTGCCACATCACACCCGAAACACCATCCACTTCTCGAGCTAGAAAACATTGCTAGTCGTCGGTTTCGTCTAATTTCTGGGTGGACTTGCCAGAAAACATGATGGGTGGGGGTTGGTGGTCGAAAGAAACATGGGAACAGGGAGGGGCGGTGGCTCTAATTTCTACAACGAGCTTGTCGTTCTTGAAGCCATCTCCGACCTCTGCCGCCATGGCCACCACATCTTTGTGTTTCTCACTTCCACTGCCGCCTTCCCACCAAGAACAAGATCTGAACCAAGGGTTTTTTAGGGGGAAATTCCACATGTTTGAGTGAAAACCAAATAAACATCTTGACACACGGGAAGTTGAAATCCACCGACTACTGTAATGTTCCTGTAACTCGATTTGGATCAAAGGATATAGCCATATTAAGTTGGGTTTTTTTTCTCTTGATGCCAGCCACTGAAATCAATTTTAACCCAGAAAATGATTTTCCATTTTTGTTTGAGAAGCCTTAAGATTGAATTATTTTCTTTAATGATTTCCTTAATATACATGCACATTTGTGTGTACGGATTTTTATAGAGGTTGTAATTCTTTAATGGTGGAGACACAAAATGATAGCTAGAGATTTGCTTTTGAGGGTTGCTGGAGCGGCGATTACGGGAAAAAGGAGCTGGAAACGGTGGTCTCTGGAAGGGGGAGATGGTGTGGGCGGTGGAGCAGGTGTGGTGGTGGGAGAGGTGGTCTAGATTTAGGGTTTGGTTAAAGAGAGAGAGAGTAGAGCAGAGAGAAAGTAATTTTTATTTTATTTTATGCTATCAGTCACAGGCACTATAGTCCTTTTACATTGATTTAACGGAACAAAACTAACGCTGTTAACGGATTGGATGAAAATGGTTACAAAACTGAAACTATTGGATTAAAAAAGCCAAATTTAAACTTTTAGACTGAAATAATTATTTTTGTCAAACCATAGCGACTAAAACCGTATTTAACTCTTTTCTCTAGTAATAATTTAAAGAGTTAATTACACAGATGGTCCTTGTGGTTTGGCCAAATTACGGATTTAGTCCCTAACTTTGAGAAATTATTGATTTGATCCCATAAAACTTTCATTTCGTTTCACTCACGGTCCCTGAAGTGGATGGGGTTAATCTTTTTGTTAAATTTTTATAAAATGAGCAAAATACGCAAAATGTTAAAAAAACATAAAAAAATAATAAAAGGTGGGACCCCCTAGACTTCCGCAGGTGTAAGAGTCCCAGGAGGGTTTATAGTTATGGCCCCATCGGAGACGATGATGGCGCCGTTGTTGCCTGAGTTGTCGAGCTGGAAGATGGATCTCCGTCGGAGGTGTAAGAGTCCCCGGAGATCCCGAGACTTGGTACATGCATTTCTTCCGCTGGTTGCAGAGAGGGCTTCCGCAGGCCACTCCCCCAAAGCTCTTCGATTTAGTCGGGTCAAAGTCTGGATCGGATTGCGTGCATCAGCTTCGGCAAGGAGAGCACTTGATCCAACCGTCGTCGCTTCCGGTGTCTAACACCATGTAGGCGTATCTGGCCGGAGTGCCTATCCCGCGAGGGAAGTACTTGCGGGAACCCTGTGCAAGGGCGGAGATGACTGAACTGTTGAAATCAGCCTTGGTCCAGTTGACGTCGCGCGAGGGAAGTGATGGTTTTGGCAATGAATGAAAAAGATGGAGTTACTTGCCGGAAAAAGAGGGAGGCGAAGACTAGTCATCTGGAAAAGTTACTTGCCGGAAAAATATTTGGGTCAAGATTTGGTCGAGATTTTTGTATAACTAGAATATGGTAACCACGTGCGTTGCGACGTGTTAAACCGCGGAAAAAACTAGCCGCCTCAAAAGCTTGTAAAATAAAGTAATAGAAAAACGACCGTTAAAAAAGTTATCAACACGTTTCAATGAAACAACTAGTAATATTCAAAAAAACTTTATACAAAAAAGCGAAACCGTAGCAAAGTCGTTAAAAAAAGTAAACCGATAAAATTTATAAAAAGAAAACAAAACCGTTTAAAAGAAGTAAAAAAGTCAAAAAAAACTTTCATAACGACGTTGTACGCAAGTGATTAGATAACTTGTACACTATCACGCGCAACTCCATTACAATTGTGCGTGTTACCCGCATTCCGCGACGGGTTTAATACGTAGATAAAAATAAGCAAGACGCAACGGCATATTAGCACTAACCCATAAAAAATGCATGTTAAAACATTTGAAACATAGATAAAAATAAAAAAAATTAAACTAAAAACCAAAAAAAAAGGAAATTAAAACATGTAAGAAAAAGAATAAAAATACATATAAAAAATAGGGTTATTGGATTTTAATAATCCCATATTTTACCAATTGGCCAATAATAATCCCAACTGAGAATATTCTTACCACTAGTCCCTACTTTCAAACTATCTTGTTACATTGGACTCCCCGTTAAAAAAACTTAACGCCGTTAGATTTTATATGGCGTGGACATCTGCAAACCACAGGAAAGTCGAGCCAAGCTAGCAGTGGTCTCGTGGTGGGTTTTGAATTGGCTCTGGTGGTGTTTAACTGGTCTCGTTAAACACTACCGTTATCTCTGTTTGGACTTGCCTGACCAACGAGACTAGTTAAACACCACCAAAGCCAATTTCAAAACCCACCACGAGACCACTGCTAGCTTGGCTCGACTTTCCGGCAGTTTGCAGATGTCCACGCCATATAAAATCTAACGGCGTTAAGTTTTTTTAACGGGAAGTCCAATGTAACAAAATAGTTTGAAAGTAGGGACTAGTGGTAAGAATATTCTCAGTTGGGATTATTATTGGCCAATTGGTAAAAGGTGAGATTATTAAAATCTAATAACCCTAAAAAATAAGTTTATTAAAGTTCAGGAGTAATATGGTATCTTTACTAAAGTTAAGGGGTAATAATATAAATTGGTTAAAAGAAAAAGAAATAACTTAATTAAACTATAGAGGCCAAAGTGTAAGTTAAAAAAAAAGACAAATTTAGTTATAGCATTAAAGAGTTGTACTTTAGGTATCATGTGTTATCAATATGGTTTTTGTAAGTAATCTAATAATACATTTTTTTTGTTTTTCAATTGTTAGTGGGTCTAACAATTCTATATTTTTTTGTTTCATATATTTATTTATTTTTAAAAGTATTTTTTGTCTTTTCACACACATTTAACAGAAAATTTAACCCCATTCACTCTAGGGACCGTGCTTGAAACAAAATGAAAGTTTTTTGAAATCAAATTCGTAATTTCTTAAACTCAGAGACTAAATCCATAATTTGATCAAACCACATGGACCATCCGTGTAATTAACTCTAATTTTGAAAAAGTTAATTTTCTACTTTTTTATAGTTAGTGGAAAAGAAAAAAAAGACGTAATGTGAAAAAAAAAATGTGTCATATCGTTATTGTAAAGTACAACTCACTGAAGCAGACACCCACCTCAATCCACCTCAATACAGCTTGGATTTGTCATTTGTACCATTAGACAGAGAGGATAGTCCAGCGTGTATGTATCAACACTTATAACACTAGTATAAATAGAAATATAAAATTAAATTATATTGAACTATTATATAATTTTTTTTAACGTAAAAGTAACGTATTTTTGATAAAGTATTTATACTATCTAATAAATAAAGGTTTTGGTAATACATTTGTTATTTTTCTATGCATTCTCAACCGTTTTTACCCGTCTCTTTCTCCTATTAATTATACAAATTTCTTTAATTGTTTTTATAATTTTTATGTTTTCCGCCTCTCTTTTCTATTAAATAATAATGATTTAGATATTTTTTTATAAACCGTTTTTTATTTAAAAAAAATAGTTTTGTTCATAAAACATTTTTATAAATTGAACATTTATTTCATTCTTTTTATAAAACATTTTAAAAAAATAAGTATATAACGTTTATAGAATTTGTATTAAAAAACTATGTAATATGTTATAAATACGTAATATCTAAATTTTTATTATAGAATTTATATTAAAAAACTATGTAATACACGGGGTTTGTAACCTAGTTTGATATATATATTCAATTTAGAGTAAACTTCGTTTTTGCTCCCTAACACTAACTTCGTTAAATATTTCAGTTAAAAGTAAGGGTATTTTGGTAATTTTTAAGATAAATATTTAACTATTTAATATTAATCCCTTTTCAATGTCTTCCTAACACCTCTCAATGTGGTTGTGTAGATCACCACCCTGTTCTCCCCCTTTGGAGGGCAGAGTTCTTCAAACCCATCTAAGAAAACCGGTTTATAAGCCAAAGATTTGATAAAGTTTGGATTTTTATGATTAGGGTTTGCATTTTCTTGAAATTTCTCATCTTTTTCAAGAAAACTGGTTGGTGGGCAGAGTTCTTCAATCCCATCTAAGGAAACAGGTTTAAAAGTCAAAGATTTGACAAAGTTTGGATTTTTATGATTAGGGTTTGTGTTTTCTTGAAATGTTTGATTTTTTTCAAGAAAAGTGGTTTCAGGGGTGGAATCAAGACCGGCCATAAGCTCCCATGAGTTGATGACTTCAGGGGAGTGGAAGACTGAGCCTAGGGTGAAAGAGGGTGGAGGGGTGGGGGGGGGGGGACGGTGGTCGGAGAGGATGATGGGTCTAGGGTTAAGAGGCCGTAGGTGGTGGAGGTGAGGGAGACGATGTGTTGGTTCAATGCGGAGGTGCTGATTTGGGTGAAATCGTCATCTTGGTTGAGCGGATGTGATGATACACAGCCCATGGGAGAAGACTGAAGAAATTGACGGGGAGAAAGGGTTTTGAGTGTTGGAATGTGAAGTTGATTATTGAATTTGATTTCAAATCTGGTTTCTTGCTTGATTTTAGCAGGTGGTGATAGCAGGTGGCGGCGGTGGTGGCGGCGGGGCGGTGGTGGCTGGGGTGTGAAAGAGAGTGATAGTGTTATATATATATATATATATATATATATAATCTTACATTAGGAAATTATCACAATTTCCTTAATTTTAACTAAAATATTTAACGGAGTTAGTGCTATAGAGCAAAATATCAATAAAATGTTAATTTCAAGGAGTGTTTTGTCATTTTCAAACTATTGCAGTAAAATGATTAAAATAATCAAACCATAGGGAGCAAAAGCAAAGTTTACTCTTTAATTTATTCTGATACTATTATTATTAGAACAAACAATCGTCAACGCATTGAACAATAAGATGCAATTCTTAAAACAACCTATACAAGTAGGGGTGTTCAAAAAAATCTGAATCCGAAACCGAACCCGAATTATCCGAAATCCTCCGAATTTTCGGATTCGGATTCGGATAGTGATTTTCGGATATTTCGGATAGTTCGGATATCCGAATATCCGAAATATTATATTTATATGTTTTTTTTAATTAGTTTTTATTATTTAAAAATAGAAAATTTAAATCAAAACCCGATATATTATATTTATATATTTTTATATGTATATTTTTTAATTTTTTTTAAGGTTTTTAATTGTTTTTGTAATTTAAAAATATTATTTTTATATATTTTTTATATTTTCGGATATCCGTTTCACTCTCCGAATCCGTATCCGAATTTTCGGATATCCGAAATTCGGATATCCGAAATTTCGGATTCGGATAGTGAAATCCACTATCCGAAAATTTCGGATATCCGAATTTTTGAATATCTGACTTTGAACACCCCTATATACAAGTACGTGATGCTTTAAACGTATGTCAAAAAAGTTCTTAAACAAAATTCTATTAAGTTTCTGTTGTAATTTTCTTTTCTTATTAACAACCTCGGGAATGATTAATTCTGTAATATTTTATTAACTCTATCAAATTAAACGCACTATTTTTTAAGGTATTTAACTATAAATACATATAAACATTTATATGTAAACAACTGATGAGTTTTAAAAAAATGTATGTTTAAAATAGCCTCATTTACACGTTTTCGAACATGGAAATGAAATTTTAAATTTAACTTCAACTTATAAATAGTTTTGCGTTTCAATAATCAATTTTGTTTTATAAAATATTTTTATTTAGTTGAGCAAAATTCATGCAACAGTAATCAAATTTCTTAAATTTTCTACTAAAATCAGTCAAAGTATTTTTTTTTCTCTGTAAAATCACTAAACTTTTATTATATGTTATGTGAAATTTTGTTTATAAATACTAAATTTTTTAAAATTTAAGCGATGTACACGAAGCATGTATAAAATCTTATTACTATTTTGATGATTATTTATTTCAAATTAAGTGAATCTTGGTTACCACGTAATTAAAAACATGACCAATTATAAAAATTTGAGAATGCGTTTTGGAAAAAGAACAAAAACAACTGATTAATTATTTAATTTTTAATTAAGAAATTTTATGATTTTAGAAATAGGTTTTCTCTATATAATGTTTATTATTGTATGAACTTATGGCTTTTTATGTCTCAAACAATAAATTATTCTTGTTTTATGTTTAATTCACCCATGAGCATATGAAGTCTGGTTGTTTTCGCATGTTAAAGTTTTTTAACTGTTCATAAGAAAAAATAAAAAAGAATAAAAATATATTAAAATGAAAAAACTGATAACGTCCATGTGCCATTAATGGGCATATTATATGAAGTTTAGCATACGGTTTTGAAAATGGGTAACTTTGTAGAATAGTAACTAAGTTTCAAAAGTGTTTCAATTAGGTCACTCAATACGCATTTTACACGGTATACACCCTTGGGTATACTATGGTGAGTGACCTAATTGGAACACTTTTAAAACTTGGTTACTATTTTGTAGTGTTTTCCCTTTTGAAAATCTGACTAGTTAACCGGAACTAACTCTTCCCCGATTCGTTATGCACCCATTGAACTGCTTGCTGTTAAACTAGCAAGTTTGTAACGAACCTGTTTGAACCAAAGAACATGGTAATTTAGGGCCGGCCTAATGGGCTTCATGGCCAAGCTAGGGCTTGAGGCCACCCAAAAAATAGAGCTCCAATTAAGAAAAAATATTATATATATATATGGGCTGAAAACGTTTTGGGCTTTACTCTTTAGTCAATTAGGCGTAGAATGGAGTAGAGGTGCACAAAAAAAACCGGTTTTTTTTAACCCGGTCCAAACCGGCAAACCGGTTTGGGTTAAACCGGTTTGGACCAAACCGGTTCGGGTTACCCAAAAACCGCCGGTTTGAAACCGGTTTGATGCTTTCTGGATGAGATCGGGTTAGGGACCGGTTCAAACAAACCGGTTTGATAAACCGGTTTAAACCGGTTTTCGAGCTGTGCAAAAAAAGAGCCGTTGGGGAACGGCTATATGGCCGTTGAGGTCGATTTTAGCCGTTTTTTTTGCTCAATTTGCACCCTTAAAACATTATAAATAGGTGGGGGTGTTTAGGGTTGATCACACCTCTCTTTACACTCTCTAATCTCTAAAACCGATCTTTAAACCCGTCAAAAACGCTCTCTAAACTCTAAAAAAAAAAGCATGGCAAGTTTTGGTGTTGGTGGTTCCTCAAACGAAGTTACCGTTGTGGAAATTCGAGCAACAACGAGAAATCCGGCAATTTGGTGCAATTACGATCTATGTTTGTTGTCAAACGGGAAGGAACGTGCTCGGTGCAAGATGTGTGGTGCGTTTTTGGGGAAAGATTCAAACACTAGTTTGAAAACGTATATGGAAAAATCTTGCCCGTCCTTGAAGGGAATTCCAAGTGAAGGTCAAGCCTCGATGACAAGCGAAGGAGGAATTTGGAACTTTGATCCAAATATTGTTCGAGATCGAATGGCGAGGTTAGTGATTCAAGAAGGATTGCCGTTCAACCATTTTGACAATCCGCGCTTGACAAGGATGATTCAAGAGACACTCCAACCACGTTATAATCAAGTAAGTCGCACAACCCTTAGACGAGATTGTATAAAAATGTGGAAAAAAGCAAAAAAAAAATTAATTTTGGGTTTTGAAAATTTGGAAACCGGTGTAAACTTAACCACCGATGTTTAGTCGGCTCCACATGGTATACCCGATTCGTACCTTTGCGTTACCGCGCATTGGGTTGATCCCAAAACGTGGCAAATGATGAAGCGTACAATCGCGTTTGACTTGTTTGAATATCCACACACCGGTGAAAATTTATTTGCCTAAGTCCGAATTGGGACGTCGAGACAAGATGGAACTTGACTTATACTATGTTTTATAGCGCTTTACGACAAAGAGAAACTTTAGAACTATTTCATGAAATGCTTGCTTCAAAACCTCGTCGTAAAATTCTAAAGTTTCCATCTACGAGTTGGGACATTTTAAAAGACGTAACCGAATTGCTTGAAGTTTTCAAAACCGTCACCACTTTTTTATCCGGTGTTTATTATCCCACAAGTCCATTAACTCTAAAACAAATATATTTAATGGCTAACAAGTTGTATGAACTTGAAAATAAAAGCTCTCTTTTTACAAAAATGATAGAACCGATGAAAGAAAAATTAGTGAAATATTTTAAAGAAATGCCTCCCGTTATAACTTGTTCCGCCGCGTTAAACCCTACCATAAATGTTTACGGGGTTGAAACTTTGATTGATAGAATTACTTACGCTTTGAATTTGGATAGTGAAAATATCCATTTTGCACAAGGTACAAAAACATATTTTAACAAATGTTTACAAGATTTATTTGATGTTTATTTACATAAATATGGTACAACTCCGACTCCACATGATACAATGGGTACATCATCAAGTGGTAGCTCGAGAGATGTTAATTTGAATTTATATAACGAAATGTTAAATGAATTTAGTAAACGCGCTCGAGGTACCACCCCGAGTAGCGAACTAGGAAGGTATATTGGCACAAACTTTTTAGCGTTTATGCCTCCTACCGTTTTTGAGGAGTTTGATATTTTGGCTTGGTGGAAAAAAAATGAAGCTTCGTTTCCGATTCTTTCCGCCATGGCCCGTGATGTACTAACCGTCCAAGCTTCCACGGTAGCTTCGGAATCTGCGTTTTCTTTTAGTGGCAGGGTATTATCGATACGAAGGACCAGACTCACACCCCTAGCGATGGAAATGTGCATTTGCTTGAAGGACTATTTGGATGCGATGGATAGGATACAAGACCAAACTTCTCTCGAAGACGAAATTCAGGCTGAAGAAACCATACACAACAACGAGGTTGATCTTGGAATATCCGAACCAGTCACCAATGAAGAACTAACCGAAGATGCAAGGCTACGAAGCTCTAGTTTCGAAGACAACGCACAAGAATAATCAATCAATATTCCAAAAAATAAAACGTTGAACTTAATGTTTTATATTTGTTATATTTTTGTAATGTTTTACAATTTTATAAATTTATCTTGTCATGTTTTTTAATTTCCGAACTTTCCAAATATTAATAAACGTTGAACTTTAAGTATTAATGTTGCTATATTTTTTTTGGATTTAATATTAAAAATTTAAAATTTATTTGTTTTTTTTTTAATAAAAACCGGTTTAAAACCAACTCTAACCGGTTTGACCGGTTTGACATTTCCCAGTACTAAAACTGGTTTCACCCGAACCGGTTTGAGTCCAAACCGGTTTTGACTTTTCGTTGACCAAACCGGTTCGGGTCGGGTTGAACCGGTTTGGGTTAAAAAACCGATTTGTGCACCACTAGAATGGAGGCCGCCCTGATCTGTCCACTAAAACTGACGAATCATTATCCGCCATTTCCGTCGACGATTGGGTTTGGGAATTGGGGAGCGCGAATCAGGGTGGCGATAGTTAGGGTTCATCATTGAATGCTCAATCGATTATCTATTCTTCAATGGAAGATCAATCGATTATCTATTCTTCTATATATCATTCGCTCCGAACTCCTTCAATCGCTCGCTTTTGCTGTTTCTGAACTTCAATCGCTCCCTGTCTCGCTTGTTGCTATGTCTGAACGGCTGAACTTCAATCTCTTAGACCTCGGTTGGATATGGACGATTGAAGAGGCCGACTCCGAGAGTAGCAGAGAGGCCAACAACCTGTTGCTGTTTCAATTTTCAATCTTTCAAGAATTCAAGTTACAAATTGTTGGCTGTTTCAATTGGGTACATTTTATTGTTGGTTGTTTCATTTTATAAACTGTTTCAATTTACAAATTGTTTCAATTTAGTAATCTGCTATTTGGTTATTGCTTTTGGTTAATTGGTTATTTAGTTTATTGGTTATAATCTGCTAAGACATCAATTGTTTAATTAGTAATTTTCTATTTGCCTATTGCTAATTATAAACTTTTTAGCTCGGATAAAAGAGTAGGAATTTTATAATATGACCTTTGAAAAAGGGTCTCAGACTTTTAATTCGCTTACGGCCACCAAATACGTTGAACCGCCCCGTTGAAACGCGATTAAATGTCAAAAGAGGTGAATCTAATAGCAGCTGCGGGAATTTATTGGAAGTAGGAGCAGTCGACCAGAAATGGTTGGTTCTAGGAGCTGTGAGGGTGAGCACTGGCACGTAGGCGCCGCATAAGCAGGAAATTAGACACTCACTCACCATGCGTTATAACTATGTGAGTGGTGAGTGGTGAGTGATTTAAAAAAAAAAACTTAATACAATTTACTAATTGTTGTAGTAATAACAATGAGATGGATTGAATCAGAAAAGGTCATTCGGGTTTGCAGAGAGTTATGAGAATCAACCACACCCATATTGGAGGGTTGAGAGTATATATTTATATTGAATGAGAATTACAATTGTACAATAAATCTCCTAGAATGTGGAACGAAAAGATATACATAAATACATGAAGAATATGAAACGAAAAGACCCTAAGATAACTCATCATTAACTAATATCCCCCCTCAAGCTAAAGGGTGCGGATCAAGACGAAGCATAGCTCGAAAGTGTTAAAATTGAGCACGCGGAAGACTTTTGGTGAAAATATCTGCCGCTTGTAGCTTGGTTGAAACGAACTTTGTTAGGTATAACTCAGACAAGTATTGAAGAAAAACAGCCTAAGAAAAGCTGAGAAGAATGTAAAGACACTGAGCTAGTCGAAACAACTTCGAACTGGTCAAAAGTTGGCCAGTAGAGACCGCGAGCTGGTCAAAACAGACCCCAGCTGGTCAAGTTCATCTTGATCAGCTGAGATGCACTCACTAACTAGCTAGATACCAAGACAAACCAGCAGAGGACCAGTAAGGTCAGCTGATGACCAGCAGGACCTGCTAAGGACCAACTGAGCACAACTAGATCATCAAACTAATTGATGTATATATACACATAAAATTAACATTTTGACCTTCTACCAACAAGATTCCCTAGACCTACTCAGTAAAACCGAAACTGTTAACCTAACCGAGTTATGATTTATGTTTGTAACCCACAAACCCCTCTATATATTGTAATCCATATATTTTTATAAAGCTAAGACATATAGTTATACATACCTAGTGTAATATCCGGGATTTTTACGACGTAACTTTTTCTAAACTTCTACACGTTAAAAAACTTAAATTCTTGTTAAAACTATTTCTAAAAAACAATAAATGTTAATCTTAAACTAAAATACTTGAAACATATATATATATATATATATATATATATATGTGTGTGTGTGTGTATATGTATATGTATATATAAAATTTTTGAAACTTCACAAGTTTGCAATTTTCATAAATAAACGAAGTTTATAAACCATAATAGAAATGGAGTTATAAAATTTTAAAATAATGAAAATTTTGAAACTTATTTTTATAAAAAAATGGAAATACATTATTTGAAAGTTTGTGAAAAATAACACATTGTGTTTCATAAAACCCAAGGACCAAAACTGCCCATTTTGAAACTCATTTGTAACTTGAATTCATGTTTCAACATTCAATGATAAAACTTCTAAACTTTAAGGGCCTGTTGTGTCATTTTCCTAAACTCCTGAACCCGGAAACAGATCCTAAGTTCGAATCCCACTTGAACCGTTTTTGAGCTCGAGAAATCGAAAACGCGTAATACCGGTCGAATTCAATGCACCTCGAGCGTTGACTCGAGCGTGCGACCCAACCCCGATGTGTTTTAATGCTTGAACACAGTCCTAGACCCGCGTATGTTCGATTTTGAATTCAACTTCGCCAACCGTAATCTCCCTACCTAATCATCCATTTAATGGCGAAATTGGGTATAAATACCCGTTGCCACAGCTTAACGACAACACACCTAAATTATCTAAGCCTTCAATTTCATCATACCGCTCCGGCATTACCGATTAACAAGCCGCGGCAGCCGACTTTGATACCGAAGCCGTTCTCATTCTTTTCACATCATTTCAAGAAATTCAAAAAGCCATTAGTTTCGTTTTCATTCTAGGATCATTTGCCCTCTGTCAATTGATAAAGACAAAGGGATCAACATGTCGTATTTGGCGAGTCTAGTTCTAGGGTTCATATGGGATTTGGGGCAGATTCAAGATTCTGTTTAAAAGTTTTTCTTTTTCAGATTATACACTAACGAGCCGTAGTCGGGATGGTTGAGTCATGTGTGTGTGAACTGGGCGACCCAGGTTCGAATCCGGGCGACCCCAGTTTTGTGCTTTTATTTCTTTTTGCCTCTTGTGATCAAGATTAACTTTTCTAAAAATTTTTATAAAATCTGTAGAAACTTTATACACTTAAAATTGATTTTTATTTTTATTTTTAGTTTCAAGAAACATTTTAACTAAATAAAAATCGATTTTTAAACTATAAAATTTAATACTCGAAATTTGTTGTGAATACAAAAAAAATCTACAAAAATTTCCTTAAGTGTTATAAAACTTAACACTTAACAGAAATTAATTTATAAACCTAGAAACTTTAATTAGTTATTAATTCGTTTAATAAACAAAGGCTATTTTGTTTATACTTTAATAATAATTACAACTTTCATTTATATAAATACAAGGAAGATTTATACACTTATACTTTCATTAGAAACTTATTAATTTGTGCATATTTAAAACTAAATACTTTACATGGTTGTTTAAGAAAATAAATACATTTTTTTAAGAAATGGGACGCTTGTAGACTTAAAAACTTTATAAAACAAAATTTATACTTGTATAAGTTTGCAAGAAAACCATTTTTATAAATTATTTATTTAAACCTCTAAACAACATTTTTAAATATTATTTAGGAAAAATTATAATTGGTAATAAATTCTTAAATGAATGAATATTTTAGAGAGTTATTTATTTCCTTAAATAATTATTTCCTCTTTTAGATAATTATCAATTATGCCTAATAATAATTATCTAAGAAACTTAATATTTATTATTAATAGATACCATTCTTTTAAATATTATTGAATACTAGGAAATTAATTACTATCCTAAATGCTTGCTTATTATTTTAAAAAGAAAAGGATACTTGGGAAACTATTTAGAAATCTATTTACTTAACATATGTAAACAATAATTATCTGTTAAACTTCAAACCAAATAAACTTTATATTAGCCATCTAAAACTTGTTATGAATCTAAACTTTATAATACAATTACTCCCATCTCCCAATGGAACCCTAGTCAAATCTTGAAATCCTAGATTCCTTTGTCTTAGACTTTTTACTTGAAACTTTAGACTTATATTCTTAGGCTTATTGTGAGGATATTCTCCCTCTCCAAGTCTTGCAAACACTTACTCTTGTCGGATACTCTTCATCCAATCCAAGTGAGTATACTTAGCCCCTTTTTCCTTTCTATACTTTTGGAGTGAAACATGTTCAAAAACTTTAAACTTATACAATTCTTGTACAACTATGACTAGATGTTTATTCTTATGTTAAACTTGAGACTTGTATGCTTAGATTAAACTTAAAACTAGCACATTCATTAACTTTGATCAAGCCTATAGTAACAATGATAGATCTACTGTATTTGACCAATCCACCTTGATTGATTGACCCCTTCGGGGGAGAGCCCTTGGTGATTGTTACTGAATTAAACTTTAAACTTGAGACTTATAAGGGTAACCTGCGGGTTATGCCTAAACTTGGTTGTAGGGTTGAAGTGCACAATGTTTAAGATACTTGTTCTCATACTTACATTATAGAATGCATATATCATAGTGAATTGTAATTCTTTCCAAATACTTGTTAAACTGTGTCAAAACCTTTGTATCTCACCAACTATTTTGTTGTTGACAGATTCTTTCACATGTTTCAGGTTCTACATCATGAGACTCGTTTGTGAACACATAGGATGCTTTGGACCTAGACTAATTATCAATTAAACGTTGTATGTTTGTTATATTTCCTTGTATTGAATCTTAAATTATTTATTAATGAAATATTGAAAATTTAATAGTCAACCTTGTGCTATTGAACAACCGCGTCCGCCCCGACGTATAATCCGCCGTCGGTTAGGGTGTGACAGATTGGTATCAGAGCCTTGGTTATAGGGAATTAGGTTATTAGACACATAACCTAGACTATAACTTAGGAGACCCAAACATGAGTTATCTCATGTCCTTTACTAGGAATTCTCTCCTCATTCTATTCTTAAATCTTATACGTGAACGTTTGGAGATTCTACGATTCTACTTACCTACGTACTACAAGAGGCTACTACATCGAGGACACGTTCTTAGGCTTTAAGCCTAATCCACCACTAAAATCTCGTCAAGAATGTTTAAGTTCTAGATAATGTGCGAGAACTTGTGCGGACCGGAAGGGTGGATACCTGTATTCTGGGAAATTCTGTCAAGGAAAGCATTTCGTATAAATCCAAATCAACCGTTGGACCTGTATGCTTTCCTGAGAATTCTTGGGATGAGTACCCACTTATAAGAATGCATGACTTCCCTAAACATTAGTGAGCTAAGATCCCTCTTGATATGTCAAAGTACTCACTTAGTGATGTGCACTAAATGAGTAACATCTCAAATACTTTACACTTCATAAATTCATGATTCAAAAACTTTCCTCTGTAACCTTTACTCTATGATTCTTACGTTTCGTCTCTTCAAGAATGGCCGCATGACAGCATGCTTACTCGTCATGACCTGAAGGAGTTACCTTCAAGGATAAATTCTTACGGGATTATACTTAAAAACTACATACATAAACTTATATTTATAGATACTACCCAATAAACTTCGTGATCGTTGTAATATAACCCCTAAAACTATGTATTACCCTACAAATTCTTCTATAAAGCTTCATTATTTTATAAATATGACACCTAAGAGGTAACCCTTGTATTTTTACCTTACCTCCTTAGCACTTAACCAAGTTTCATTTGATAACTAACTCAGAAACTTTTGTTACACTTTTATACATCTCAAGACTTTCATACGTCCTTAAACTTCATGATCCTTGTAATACTAGCACATTTAAAACCATGTATTATTTTATAAACTTGACACTAAAGGGGAAACTCTTGTGTTTTCATTTTATCACTCACAACTTCATTTGACGATTTACTCAAACTTTGTTACACTTTATTACATCCCGAAACTTTCATACGTCTTTAAAACTTACACATCACCGTTTCTTGTAAAACAAGACTTAACGTCTTTTAAAGTACATTAACAAAGGGATTAGTAACCTGATCGTTTTCCCCGCAAGAGAAGAAGCCTACCATGGAATAGACAAGCTCCACGTTTAAAGACTCTAAGCCCACAATGAACCTCGACATAGTACCATAAACCCAAACACCGGTGACAACAACTGAGAGGAGTTGTAGGCCCATGAGGAAGTTCTGGCTAGGGAAATAGGGTACTTAAGTGAGTCCTGGTGACCACCCCTTCTTTCGAGAATCCTTCTCGTTAGCCCATCAACCTCCAATCAAAAAAACTATTTTTGAAAGTAATAATGTGATAACTCAGTATTATGAATAAAACCTTTTGAACATATTAAATCAACTTACTTACACACTTTAATTCTCCGTTTAAAATGTATTATGTAAGGGCTAGAAGTCCCAATTTTGAAACGTTTAAGGGGAGTTATTTTGAAATTTCATCTCATTATCACTTACTAACTCGATTTTCTTGTCATCATTACAAACCTAACACTTCTGCCCAAACACTTTCGTCAAGAGTAGCTCACGTTAGTACTTTAGATAATTAACAACGTTGCCTTAAACTATAAAAAAATACTAAGTGACACATGTAACTAGAGAATAAATCTTGAACAAACCTTCTAATTCGTAAGCACTCTTTTAAAACAACACGACTTACGAACCACTGCCGTGATCAACTATGATCCCTACCCCTTATATAGACTTCACACTTCTAAACTTGACCAACTTTTCGTTTGACAATCATACATACCTTTTCATAAGTCTTACTTATACTATTTATCAATGTCTAACCCGTCATTTTTAAACATCTTAATTACACTCTATATAAAAGAAAACTATACCTGCTGTTATGAAACGAGATAAAATCATTTATAAACACACTATCATAAACCTTATCGAAACTTTTCCCATTACCCTATGCTTGGAGACTTTCCTCATTCAACTCTTGTCACGTAAAACACTTACTATAAATCACAACGGGAACTAGAAGCTCAAATGCATGTTATTAAAAACATTAAACTTCGTATACACAACTATGAGGTCAGAAACTTTTGAGTCATGCAAAAACTTATACAAATACTCAAACCCGTATTCTTCTAAACATGATCAATAAAGGATCATGTAAAGCTTAATATTGAAACTTGTGATCAACTGACTTATCCTACTTTCAAATTCATACTTGGATTCTTAGTCTTGAAAACTTTTTGTGTTCATCCTCACTAAACCTTGTAAGACTTGATAAAACGTTCGTTTTCATATACACGGGAAAACTTCACTCTTGATACTAGACAATAGTAGGAAGGAGGACATTACTCTCTTTAGCAGAGTACATTCCCTGACTCCTATCTAAACCAAACATCGGGATCCACCTAACCTTCTGGACCACTCGAATCTTCTGTGGAAGAGCGTATAACGGTTAATCCTGTTCCAAACGATGTCCCACACCTCTCTCAAATACTAGAGTATTTAGATAACCGCTTTATACTCAAAATGTAATCGTATACTTCTATACACTGAAGCTAAACTAAAAGACTTTAAACTATTATATGTTTGACGTATTCTTGTTCAAACACAATTTAAACTATTCTATGTTTGACGTATTCTTGTGTAAAGACTTTAAACTACTCTATGTTTGACGTATTCTTGTTCAAACATGATGAACGTATGAGACTTTAAACTACTCCATGTTTGACGTATTCTTGTTCAAACATGATGAACGTATAAGACTTTAAACTACTCTAATGTTTGACGTATTCTTGTTCAAACATGATAACGTATAAGACTTTAAACTACTCCATGTTTGACGTATTCTTGTTCAAACATGATGAACGTATAAGACTTTAAACTACTCTATGTTTGACGTATTCTTGTTCAATCACGATGAATGTATAAGACTTTAAACTACTCCATGTTTAACATATGCTTGTTCAAACATGATGAACGTATAAGACTTTTAAACTACTCAAGGTTTGATGTATTCTTGATCAAACACGAGGAAAGTGTAAAGACTTTAAACTACTCCATGTTTGACGTATGCTTGTTCAAACATGATGAACGTATAAGACTTTTGAACTACTCAAGGTTTGATGTATTCTTGATCAAACACGAGGAAAGTGTAAAGACTTTAAACTACTCCATGTTTGACGTATGCTTGTTCAAACATGATGAACGTATAAGACTTTTAAACTACTCAAGGTTTGACGTATTCTTGATCAAACACGAGGAAAGTGTAAAGACTTTAAACTACTCGATGTTTGATGTAGTCTTATTCAAACACGAGGAAACTTTGAAACTCTAAATCTTGTCACATCCTTTTCTCTTTATTTATTGAATGACGTTTCTCTCTAAGGGACTCGTTAATCAATGATCACTCTTACGTGGAAACACTAGTCATGCGTTAAACAAATTCTTATACTCTTTCTTGATCCACACACAAACGGAAGGTCCTATGCGGACTAGGCGACGATTTAAATGCTTGCGGGTGCACACGTAAGTATGAAAATCAACGTATGGGAAGACATAGTAAACTCTGTCGTGTGCTATGATCCAAGACTTATCGTAAAAGGTAGCCACGGAACTTAGGTACCGTAGCAATCCTTAGACGTATTAGTCTACAAACTCAAATCCTTGAACTATCACCGAATCCATTCTGAGAGATGCATCTCACTTTAAATCTTGAATGGAAGTTCATCAGTTATCCTCTCAAGTACATTTCTGAGAACAAATCTTCATATATGTCAATGAAACTATATGCTTCGTAGAGAAACTCTTGATAACCATATGCTTTGAAAACTTAGAAACTCAAGCAAAAATCTTATTCCTATAGATACTTTCCCTTTAAGAAATCCAAACGTAACCCAGGGTTTACTTGGGAACGTAAGGCATCTTTCCCATTATCCTTGTGCGTATCATAGACATCAATTCTTGAAAACAGTAAAAAAAAAATTTTTACCTTAATTTCGAGACGAAATTTCCTAAAATAGGGGAGACTGTAATATCCTGTATTTTTACGACGTAACTTTTTCTAAACTTCTACACGTTAAAAAACTTAAATTCTTGTTAAAACTATTTCTTAAAAACAATAAATGTTAATCTTAAATTAAAATACTTGAAACATATATATATATATATATATATATATATATGTATATGTATATATAAAATTTTCGAAACTTCACAAGTTTGCAATTTTCATAAATAAACGAAGTTTATAAACCATAATGGAAATGGAGTTATAAAATTTTAAAATAATGAAAATTTTAAAACTTATATTTATAAAAAAATGGAAATACATTATTTGAAAGTTTGTGAAAAATAACACATTGTGTTTCATAAAACCCAAGGACCAAAACTGCCCATTTTGAAACTCATTTGTAACTTGAATTCATGTTTCAACATTCAATGATAAAACTTCTAAACTTCAAGGGCCTGTTGTGTCATTTTCCAAAACTCCTGAACCCGGAAACAAATCCTAAGTTCGAATCCCACTTGAACCGTTTTCGAGCTCGAGAAATCGAAAACGCGTAATACCGGTCGAATTCAATGCACCTCGAGCGTCGACTCGAGCGTGCGACCTAACCCCGATGTGTTTTAATGCTTGAACACAGTCCTAGACCCGCGTATGTTCGATTTTGAATTCAACTTCGCCAACCATAATCTCCCTACCTAATCATCCATTTAATGGCGAAATTGGGTATAAATACTCGTTGCCACAGCTCAACGACAACACACCTAAACTATCTAAGCCTTCAATTTCATCATACCGCTCCGGCATTACCGATTAACAAGCCGCGGCTGCCGACCTTGATACCGAAGCCGTTCTCACTCTTTTCCACATCATTTCAGGTAATTCAAAAAGCCATTAGTTTCGTTTTAATTCTAGGATCATTTGCCCTCTGTCAATTGTTAAAGACAGAGGGATCAACATGTCGTATTTGGCGAGTCTAGTTCTAGGGTTCATATGGGATTTGGGGCCGATTCAAGATTCTGTTTAAAAGTTTTTCTTTTTCAGATTATACACTAACGAGCCGTAGTCGGGATGGTTGAGTAATGTGTGTGTGAACTGGGCGACCCGGGTTCGAATCCGGGCGACCCCAGTTTTGTGCTTTTATTTCTTTTTGCCTCTTGTGATCAAGATTAACTTTTCTAAAAAAATTTATAAAATATGTTGAAACTTTATACACTTAAAATCGATTTTTATTTTTATTTTTAGTTTCAGGAAACATTTTAACTAAATAAAAATCGATTTTTAAACTATAAAATTTAATACTCGAAATTTGTTGTGAATACAAAAAAAATCTACAAAAATTTCCTTAAGTGTTATAAAACTTAACACTTAACAGAAATTAATTTATAAACCTAGAAACTTTAATTAGTTATTAATTCGTTTAATAAACAAAGGCTATTTTGTTTATACTTTAATAATAATTACAACTTTCATTTATATAAATACAAGGAAGATTTATACACTTATACTTTCATTAGAAACTTATTAATTTGTGCATATTTAAAACTAAATACTTTACTTGGTTCTTTAAGAAAATAAATACATTTTTTTAAGAAATGGGACGCTTGTAGACTTAAAAACTTTATAAAAGTATTAAAAGGTTTATAAAACAAAATTTATACTTGTATAAGTTTGCAAGAAAACCATTTTTATAAATTATTTATTTAAACCTCTAAACAACATTTTTAAATATTATTTAGGAAAAATTATAATTGGTAATAAATTCTTAAATGAATGAATATTTTAGAGAGTTATTTATTTCCTTAAATAATTATTTCCTCTTTTAGATAATTATCAATTATGCCTAATAATAATTATCTAAGAAACTTAATATTTATTATTAATAGATACCATTCTTTTAAATATTATTGAACCCTACTAGGAAATTAATTACTATCCTAAATGCTTGCTTATTATTTTAAAAAGAAAATGATACTTGGGAAACTATTTAGAAATCTATTTACTTAACACATGTAAACAATAATTATCTATTAAACTTCAAACCAAATAAACTTTATATTAGCCATCTAAAACTTGTTATGAATCTAAACTTTATAATACAATTACTCCCATCTCCCAATTGAACCCTAGTCAAATTTTGAAATCCTAGATTCCTTTGTCTTAGACTTTTTACTTGAAACTTTAGACTTATATTCTTAGGCTTATTGTGAGGATATTCTCCCTCTCCAAGTCTTGCAAACACTTACTCTTGTCGGATACTCTTCATCCAATCCAAGTGAGTATACTTAGCCCCTTTTTCCTTTCTATACTTTTGGGGTGAAACATGTTCAAAAACTTTAAACTTATACAATTCTTGTACAACTATGACTAGATGTTTATTCTTATGTTAAACTTGAGACTTGTATGATTAGATTAAACTTAAAACTAGCACATTCATTAACTTTGATCAAGCATATAGTAACAATGATAGATCTATTGTATTTGATCAATCCACCTTGATTGATTGACCCCTTCGGGGGGGAGCCCTTGGTGATTGTTACTGAATTAAACTTTAAACTTGAGACTTATAAGGGTAACCTACGGGTTATGCCTAAATTGGTTGCAGGGTTGAAGTGCACAATGTTTAAGATACTTGTTCTCTTACTTACATTATAGAATGCATATATCATAGTGAATTGTAATTCTTTCCAAATACTTGTTAAACTGTGTCAAAACCTTTGTATCTCACCAACTATTTTGTAGTTGACAGATTCTTTCACATGTTTCAGGTTCTACATCATGAGACTCGTTTGTGAACACATAGGATGCTTTGGACCTAGACTAATTATCAATTAAACGTTGTATTCTTGTTATATTTCCTTGTATTGAATCTTAAATTATTTATTAATGAAATATTGAAAATTTAATAGTCAACCTTGTGTTATTGAACAACCGCGTCCGCCTCGACGTATAATCCGTCGTCGGTTGGGGTGTGACACCTAGAACCCCATAATTTATTGAGTTCATTTAACTAACTAAAAACACGTCATAAGTGGACTTAAAAACCCGAATATTTTACCAAAGACTATTTTGATATGAAAGTTTATCTTCCATATATATTTAATTTCAACCCCAAACTTAATACGAGAACGTAAAGACATTTTGAAATACATGTCTTAGTTATATAAGTGTATATAAATATATTTTATTATTACAACACGTCACCGACGGTCGTGTCAAAACTGTCGGATACATAAGTTAGTAGTCATGTCAAGTATAGTTGGGTGAATCGTATACACGACCAACTCGCACATTAGATACATTGTTTAGACTTTAAGGTGTCTTAAATGTTTTAGGGCATGAGTAGGTCGGATCCATTTATTGGACTTTGCTACATATCGTACGTTTCACATACCTTGCTTGCAACAGGTGAGTCTCACGACTCCTTTTTAAATTCATTTTAAATACCTGGGGGAGAATACACGCGAAGTTACATTATTTGGATACATTGGTTGATGCATGATTCATTGTTACATGAGTTGATTCATTATCACATTAAGTCCCTGGTATTCCTGAACCGTTAACTGTGGTTAAACGTGGAAATTATGAATAGATATATTTGGGTTGACACCCCCACCCGTGGTTAGTCGTTCTAACTGTGATAGTGATCAAGTCGGGTGCATTATTGTCCATTTTCATTACAATGTTACGCGATAGAACAATGGGTTGGGGCTGATTCAGTTGCATGTCAAGTGTCGGTTTTGGGAGCACATGGTAACTGTTACACTTTGGCATTATTTTAATTAATAATATGATTCATTGAAGACTTGGAATCCAAATGAAACAATTTTGATACAATTAAACATGTGAACTCATCAACATTATATTGACTGTTTTAAGCGTGTATTTCTCAGAAAACTGAAGATATTTTGGGCAACATTTTTGGGATGTGTTGCATGGAGTCACACAGCACTTACGAGCATTTTGAGGATTTTCCATGCATAGCTTATTGACTTAGCCATGTTTGTAAAATCTTAAACTTTTAACAATGGTTTTTGGTGTTTGAAAACAATTTGAAACTTTTTGTTTGAATCATTTAGATGTCGTTCAATATAAACAATGATTGTGACACTAATACCCGCTGCGATGGGGTGTGACACTTTCTCTGCATGTCCTTCATTCTGAGTTCTTCAACTTTCTTATTCTGTGCATCACTCTGAGCAATACCAACAACTAGTTCAACGATTCTCGGACCATTCAGCTTTCACAACTGTTTTGCACGCAGACATGCAAACAACAACTATTTGTTTTATTTGGAAGAGAAGAAATGATAAAGTATTTAACAAGGTGTGGCGAAGTCAAGAATTGGTATTTGGTGACATCATGGCGACAACCTTTATATGGATAAAAAACAGGGATAACTTTTATTCACTAGATTGGAATAGTTGTAATTTCAAACTATGTTCTTTTCTTTTGTAACTTTGCTCTAGTCCCTTGTAGAGCTTTTTCTGTTTATTAATATAACTAGATGGTTTTACCCGCGCTTCGCGACGGTGTTATGTCCATCGTTAATAAAATTTAAATGGAAACGTAGGCTCAACAGTAAAAATAATGTTAATAAAAAAGAAACATAAACTAAATAATAAAAAAGAAAAAAAAATTACCGGTTCGGGTCGTCGAAAAACATAAAAGCGAATACCGATACGGGTTACGATCATACAAAAAGATAAGTATAGACACGTGTTCACGTAGACTACTATGAATTTTTTTTTATTACAACAAAAATCAGTTTTAGAGAATGGTTAACTAAACCATCGGTCTTAAGTTCCATTTTGTCTTGCGCGGTGCACCGGGTAAAGCTGCAATGTATAAAAGATAAACGCTAACATGCCCAAAAAAAATGTAACATGTTTTACATTAACGGTAAAAAAAGTTAAAGGTTAAAGAACATAAAAATAAAAAACAATAATAATGAAAAACAATTAAAACAAAAGTCATAGAAAAATAGTTATTATAGAGAAGAAAGTAAAGAAAACATTTTTAATATACATTAGAAAATAACAACAAAAATACTTATCAGAGGAGGAAAAGGTAAAAAAAACATCATAAATACTTGTTAGATAATTAGACAAGTAAAACGTTAAAAACACATCAAATAAAGAAAAACAAGAAGTGAGAGTCAAACTTACTACCATGTGTTTAGAGGAGGCAAAGCAATCTAACCATCATACCAAGAGAGGCACATGATTATTTTTTCATTTATTCATATTTATAATAGAAGAGTCTAGTGATTAAAAAACAATAAAACACTATTGACCTGTTAGTAATTGTTGACTTAGGCCATGTTTGGTAGCCTCTTAATGTCATTAAGAGACTATCTCTTAATAGTTCAAAGTCTCTTAATGGTTAAGAGGTAACCTTAAGTTTGAATGGTTAAAAGGTAACATCTTAATAGTAAGTCCTCACAAGTTACATGGCCCCTTACCTCTTAATCATTAAGAGACTTTGAACCATCAAAAGGTAGCCTCTTAATGACCATAAGATACTACCAAACAGCCCCTTAGTAATTTGCTTATTGTCGTCGGCCAAAAAGAATTATAGTGATCTGTGATGTCATCTTGCATCATCCTAAAAATAAACATGTAAGTTGACTTAAGCACATCAAGGTTCTGCCTTGGTGGTGATGGGATTTTTCCCAAAGGGCTTCCCCTATGTGGAGGTCATGAATTCGAATTTTGTAAGATACACTTCATAAAAACTAGGAATACCCTCTGCAGATTCGAATTCCTTGGGGGTTGTATGGGTAGACTGATGTACGAGCCTCCACTGCTGGGACGTGCCAGTTGAGCCCACGCCGTTAAAAAAAAGTTGACTTAAGCACTCAACTATTTTGCAGTTGAAATTCCACCGCGTGTTGATAAATGTCAGCGAATTACATTTAACTTTAAACTAGTAGACATCAGCCGCGCGTTGCGGCGGTAATTCCATACAAAACAGGAAATATCGAAATGTAGATAAAAAAGTACGTCATAACCGTATATTCGGAAATCAAGAAAACGTAAGATCGTTGTAAAAATTAGTGTTAAGAAACACGAAAGCGACTTAAAAAAGAATTCTAAATCTATCATATTTTACCGGATTTGACTTTGAATAAAATTTACGTCGAAACATAAACCGACTTGGTTTTGAATAAAATTTATGTCTAAACGCAGATATAAATAAGCATGCATCAATGGTATTAAAATTTACGTCGAAACATAGACCGACTTGGTTTTGAATATAATTTATGTTGAAACGTAGATATAAATAAGCATGCAACAACGGTATATTTGAAATGTACGAAAATATTATATTTTTAAAGTTATAATTGAAAAAAAAAATGTTTAAAATTAATTATAATCTCTAAGGTTAAAGATAAGACTAAAGACCTACCTGCAACTAAGGGCAACCCTAACACCTACACTATGTCACACCCCCAAATTATTTACTAGTAAATACATAAATAAATTAAGGTTGTAACAATTTATACCATTACACAGCTGCGGAAGCTAAAAATAAAGACTTCAAAGGTATTGAATACCATTACAAAACTAAAACGAAATCGTACGTTGACCTAGAACCATATAGGTCAAAATAGACTTGAGATTTGACGATCATGCGTTATCGGCTTATAGGGTTTTAATCTGAATGCTTATCCTATTCCAACTGTTCAATAGCTATGTGATATGTCATCATTTATACATGTTTTTCATTCATAATAATCCTCATATTATAGTACTAATTGAATAATAACTATGCAATTGATACTTAAAACGTTTATATTTTGTAATTACAGGTTATTCGGTGTTCTAAATATAAATCAAGATGAAATCTATCAAAAACACCAAGAAACCAAGCTTCTAGAAGGATCATTCCCGAGCTTTGACTCCCAAGAAGTCAAAATTGGTCAACCAAGAGTCAACTAGCAGCTAAAAGACAAAACTGGGCAGCAGGGAGGCAATGCACGAGCGTGCATTGGCCCTACTTGCTCCCCACGGCTCCCAGTACACTGCCACTCGTACCCTATGATTCCCTAGGTGTTTGCACGCTCGTGCAATCCAATGCACGACCGTGAATTGCTCTTTCTGAGGCCTATAAATAGGAGGCTTGGGTTCTTCATTCCACACACCTCAAGAAGTAAATAAACACTATCCAGAGAGAGTATTCTCGTAGTTAGAGTAGAGAGTAAATAGTAGAGAATAGAGAGGCTCCTCCTCTTTATTCTGAAATAGGGGAGCCTATGAAACAGCGTTACGCTAGTTAGTATGGCCATTCATGGCTAAGCGCTTTGTATTGCTAGGGTGAAGATGAAATTTGGTGTATGTTAATGTTTAACATATTAATCTAGTGGTATGTTTATGTGTTGGGCTTTTTATTATTATCTAAACTTGTCTTTACACTTGTGAGTGTTCTTGATTTTAAAGCGTAAGACCGTAAAACCTTTTTAATCAAATTACTCTTGATGCTTGTACGTCTTTATACAAGTGGATATTGATACGTCAAGGCTTGGTTGATATTTATAAGGTCGTACGTCTTTATACGAACTTGTTATGAGACCAAGAGTTGGTGAACTCATGTTGGGAACGGTACGTCTTTATACATGGTCCCATTGTTACACTGCCTCCCGGTAAACAAAGTCTAATCACTCTTTTAATAATAATAACTAAGCACTTAAGTTTGATATCCTAAACCAACTCGGAGATAACACCAAAGAGTTGAGGGTAACGATGTCCCTAGCTGGGAGTCCTACCATTTTATCATTAAAGATTATAATTCGCGAACCAAATGTCATGAGGACGAGGCTTTAGCGGTGACCCGGGTCACACATCTGTATTAGTCATACCACTGAATTAGTCAACTTAACATTATCATATATCAAGCGGATTCGAAGCTCAAAGTAATACTCTTCGTGACCTGATGATTTCCAATATATTTACTTTCCTGCTATTTACTATTATGTTATTTACATTCCTGTTACACACATCAAGCATGTTTTTACTTTTCTGTTATTTACTTTACCGTCATTTACTTTTCTGTCATTTACTTTTCTGCTTCACAAGCATACAAAACCTACTCACTAATTAATCCGGCTAAACGATAACAAAAGTTGAGTATTGGAACTCGACTGTGTCCATTGGTTCGATACTTGGTTCTTACCTAAACTATATTACGCTGCAATAAGTACACTTACCTATTGTGTGTGTTTTAAGTTTGAGTATTTATCATTTTATAAATTTAAAACCTGATCTTGTGAAAACAAAATCTCTAAATACTATTATATAATATTTACTATATCAAACATCACACATCAAGTTTTTGGCACCGTTTCCGGGGACACGGGGATTTCAAGAAAAATTCAAGGTAACGGATTAGCCTTTCTAAAATAAATATTTTACAAAAATACTATCATGAATCCGTATAACGAAAACTTTACCAACGAATAATTTTTTGAATTCGACAAAAATTACACAGATCCATGGTGCGAGTTATGTGGAGGATCACACTACAGTGAGGAGTGTTATCTTTCTGTATGGCGTCCCATGGATCATGAAGTGTATCTCCACCCATCACCATTTGAAAATTTACTTCCTCAACCACCTCCATCGTTAAACTCTGATTGTGCATTATACGAACCAGATCCTTGGAAACTAGACACACTGTTCCGAAATTTAGAAGAAATAAAAAGTCAAATCATCAAACTCTATGCCACGGAACTGCATGAAGATCTTTCTAAGATTACCCAAAAAATATCGAGGAGGATCAAGCAACGCAAGAACAGAACGTCGAGGTAGTAACCATGCCAAGTTCCTCAAGGTTATGCTGACCGACAGAGAAAAAATGGAGGAACAACCAAAAATTTCGTTGAACGAGGAATGTTCTGCTATCATGAAAGGAAGGAAGCCTCCCGACCAATTCATAATCTCCTGTCTTATAAGCGACTCAATTCAAGGTAATGCTATTGCTGACCTACATATCAGCGTAAATATTTTACCTAGTGTTATCTTTGACAAAATGAATCATAAGAAACTCCAACCCACAAAACTAGAACTATGTCTAACCAATAGGACGGTTCGTTATCTGAAAGGAATAGCTGAAGAAGTACTATAAAGATTAATGAATTCGTCTTCCCTGTAGATTTTGTGGTGATTGACAAAAAAAGAGGAACGAGAAGTCCTCTTATACTAGGAAGGTTGTTTCTCAACACGACTCTTGCTCTTATTAACGTCGGGGGGGGGGGGGGGGAGACTGTCATTAAGCATTCAACAAGAACGAATCATATTCGATCTTAAGAGAGCTATGCAGCGGCCAAGCAGTCACCACGATCTCGCCTTTCTCTTCAACGATTTCGACTACTTTGTAGGGTATTACATGCATGACGTCTTGGGAAAAGAAAAAGAAGAATGGCTAGCTGATGACCAAGAGGAATATCTAGTTTGTGAAGGGTTCATGATAAAGCACACTAACCATGATGATGAGAAAATGAGCATTGAGGAGCTGGAGAATAGAGCCGAAAGTGAGAAAACAAAACCCTCCAAAGAAGAGCCACCAACACTAGAACTGAAGGAGCTCCCGCCTAACCTATCATATGCATTCCTAGACGAAGACTCTAAACTCCAGTTATTATCTCTGCCAAGTTAGGAAATAATGAGAGAGATAAACTACTAGAAGAAAGCTATAGCATGGAAGCTAATGGATCTTCAAGGGATTAGTCCCTCATTTTGCACGCATAAAATACTCATGGAAGAAAACTACAAACCAAGCGTGCAACACCAAAGACGACTGAACCCTAAGATGAAGGAGGTAGTGAAAAACGAAGTTATTAAGTTATTGGATGCAGGGGTAATCTATCCCATTTCATATTCCGCATGGGTCAGTCCGATTCAAGTGGTACCAAAAAAAGGAGGTATGACGGTAATCACAAATGAGAAAAATGAGTTAATACCGACCCGCACAGCTACTGGATGGTGGGTGTGTATTGATTACCGTAAATTAAATGAAGCGGCATGAAGATCATTTTCTGTTACCCTTTATAGATCAAATGTTGGAGCAACTATCCAGAAACATGTTCTACTGTTTTCTCGATGGATTCTCAGGATACTTTCAAATCCCTATCACTCCTGAGGACCAAGATAAAACTACGTTCACTTGCCCATATGACACTTTTGCCTACAGACGTATGCCATTTGGGCTATTCAATACGCCTGCTACATTCCAGCGTTGCATGATCGCTGTATTCCACGATATGATTGAGGAATCAATGGAAGTATTCATGGATGACTTATCTTTTATTGGAAATTCCTTCGACCATTGCTTGCAGAACCTCGAGAAGATGTTTGTAAGATGCGAAGAATCAAATCTAGCGCTAATGTGACATTCCGGACTTTTCCAGTTAACTCAGTTAATAAATCCTGTTAAAACCTAACCTAAACCTAACGCAGTTAACTCAATCCTAAACCAAAGGGACAGATCCTATCAATATTTAATCTTAAATTACAGGGACTAGTTGTGTAATAACCCTAAATTGAAGTTATTGACTTCGGAAAGTCAAAATTAATGAAAATTGGTTCATGTTGACTTTTAAAAGTCAAACTCGACATACCTTTGGATCCAAATTCGTAAACAACAAACGATAATCGATTCAAATTCAAGTTGTAACGCATAGTTATGATTATGGAGACCATCATGGGATCATTTACATCCATTATTGATCCATAATGAACACGAATTAATCTCATTAAGAACTTTAGACCGTAACCATCGACCCTCACGTCTTAGTTCATCGAATTCGACTATGTGGTGTGTTATTCTAGAAATTTAACTCTACAAACACCTTAATCGCATCAATCAGAAGCTTTATCACAGTTGAATTCGACCGGAGGAGGAGTCGTATTTACCGGAGATCAACACAGTCGCAGTCGGCCGTCGTTCTAGTCGATCCCCATCAAGTCGACATTCATTTTGGTAAATTCTTACACCCTCAGTTCCGTTTTAATCTTCTGATGGAAAGCCCTATCATAATTGGGGCTTATAACATCCAATTCGACCAATCCAGATCCTAGGGTTCATGTAAAATCGGTTTGATCGAACTCCTTTGCAGACTCAATTTAAATCAAATTAAAGTATACCATTAGCTTCGCAATCATCAAAAGCCCTCTGCTAAATCAACGATCTATTATCGAATTAATCGCGATCAGTAACCTAGGGTTCATATGAAAACTGCTCAATCGAATCCTACCCTAGACCTTGTTTAAATCAAATTAAATCACTTCTATAGAATCGCAACACACTATACGTTGATAACCCTATGTTAATTTGATACCCTATCATCGGATTGTTCGAAATCCAGAAATTAGGGTTTGTTCTTGAAACGATTTAGGGTTTTCGATCTTAAACACAGTTTTAATGCAATTAAACCTTATCAGCAGATTCGCAATTTCGTTTTTGTTAAATGCCATATGTTTTCATGAATTATTAATATCGGATTTGAATAAATCGATTCGATGTTCATGTCAGGGTTTTCGGTTCCTAAATCGAGGATTAAACGATTCAAGAGTGGATATTTTTCCAATTAATCCCGAAACCAGATTCGCTTATGCCTCGTAATAAAAAACCCTTTGCTGCTTCGATCGATCATTATCGGATTCGATGGATCGGGACTGGATTCGATCGAAGGTGCTTTGGGGAGGGAAGCCACTTGAACCTGGGTGTTAAAACCATTTAGAACCTGTTAACATCGCGAAACCCTAGCGGGCGGGACTGGTTAGAGGCGTGTGCGTGTGTGGGAGAGACCCGGGTTCGAGACCGAGCTCCCACAAATAATTTTTAAACTTTTTCTGGTAATATTTAATTAATAAAAATCAAATCCTATAATATTATAATATTATACAAATGTGATTTAGCCCGGGAAATAACCCGTAGGCTCGGGTTTGAATTATTACCTCATTTTTATATTATTACCACGTTTAAAAATAATATGTTTATAGTATATTCAAACTGTAACTTCGTATAAAATAATATGTGTATATTATTTTCAACCCGTGACTAATCCTATTAAATAATATATATATATATATATATATATTATTTCGTATCGTTTTATACCTCGTGGGACGTTTATACTATTTAATAACATAATCATTAAATTATTTACTCGTGTTCCTTACCTCGAATAAAAATAATATATTTATTATTTTTGCCACAAATGATTACTTAGTTAATCCTACGAACCTAAAAATAATATATTTAAATATTTTATTTTCCTAACTTTTGTAGACGACTTGAGGTACGTATTTATTTATTTATTTAACATTAGTCGTTATTAATGTTCGGCACGTAACGCTTTGATTTTTAATTTATTATATTGAGAAACCGATATTTCCGAAGACACGTCCGTCTACCCGTTAATCTTTAGAACGTTTCAAGATGTTCTAATCTTCCGTGTCATTGTCACAATTCCCATTTTTATCCCTAATTTATGTGTTTATAATTTTATGGCATTCGTAAGTCGTTTGAGACTTACACACGTGGTTCCAACTTGTCCATTGTGTGATACTACCTACAACGCAACGCAGGTGAGTTTTCACGGCCCCTTTTTACTGTTTTAACTTGGGGGAGAAAACATGACTAAACAATTTTGGATTTTTAATTCGTATGATATTAATGTTAAATGCTAAGCGTAACACGGTATCACAGAAAGTCCTCAACTAATATCGGACCGTTAATATGGATCTTAGCGAGGTAATATTTAGTAGTACTACTGGGTTTAACAAATCCCACCCGCGTTAGTCGCGCTAACTCGATTAGATATCGAACGGGTGAAATGTTAGCCTACTCACACCGCCAGTGTTGATAGACCTGGCAGGAGGCAATAAACAAACAGTCAGCTTTGGTTGCGAGCGCTTGAGCTGAACATGAACATAGGTTAGCTACCTATAGATACGTACTGAATGAACATAAATCCGGTAAACGCTTATTTACTTATATTGAAACCTGTGGACTCACCAACCTCGTGTTGACATATTTTCTTACATGTTTTCTCAGGTCGCTAAGCTAAGACACATGTGCACGTTAGGGCATGCATGGGATTCAACTGCTTGATTTTGACTTAATTATGTTTGCTTGAGTTACTCTATTGTACTTGCTTTTGATTGGACGTTTGGAATTTTTGGACTTTTGAACTTTAGTTTTGGGCGCGTGTAGTTTGCGCATTTACTTTCTTTACGCTTCCGCATTAATACTCTGATTTAAATGATATTTCCATTTTGAGTCCCATGTAGAGTCGTTCAAAGTAACTAATGTCTGAGATCCTGGTTCGTCACTTCCCAAACGGTAAAACTTCGTTAGTTGAAATTGGGGGTGTGACAGATTGGTATCAGAGCCAGGTTATAGAGAACTAGGATTGCATACTAGACTATAGCCTCACACAATAGTTACATGTCATTTGGATGTTTGGCACTTATATGTATTGTTACAGGAACTTGTCATCAACCCCACCTTCTTCACCTAAGGCACCAAGACATAAGGCACCTATCCTATCATCCCCGGAGCCCAAAAGGCGCCGGACTACTTTCAGTGACTATTCAGTTGACCAAGGGGAAGCGAGCAGCGCGCAAGCAATGAATCCTGCTCGAAACTGGAACACATACCCACAAATGATCCAAAGATGGATCGAAATGGGAAATGTCCCATCACCTTACTTCGGTTCTACTTCCTCATCACCCACCTTGCCTAGCTTGCCATGTACTATGGAACAAGCTTTTGCAGCCTTTGTGTTTTATATGTCTAGAGAATTAAGCATTGTAAAGGATGCTACTGATGAGATACCAAACATTTTGAAGAAAGAGCCTCAAATAGAGGAGAATAAAGTAGGGATAGAACTGTTGATAGCCGAGCTAGCAGTAACCGACCAGTTCCATAACCTTTTAGTGGATCGTGTGACACACTTGGAGACGAGGGTGGACACTATGGACGATGATATGGAAGGAGTTCTGGAGAGATTGGTTGCTATGGAAGCTCAACTACATGTAGCAAACCACACTGCTGAAGGTCTTCAAGAGAGGGTGACTCACTTGGAAGCCCAACTGCAAGCCGTTTTATTTCCTGAAGAGATTCCACATTCTGATGGCGAGGAGGAACCTTTTGAGGAGGAACATTTTGAAGAATAGCCCTTCGAGGAGGAGCCCTTGGAGGAGGAACCAGTAGAGATAGATGATGCACAATCGTATGTTTCTTTCGATGACGAAGATGCTTGATGATCTTCCTATTCTATCTTCCTTTTCATGTTTGCTTTTGCTTATGTTATTTCTCTTTTCAAACCTAGATGGGTAAGGTTGTTCCCATCCAATAAAAGCATGAGAAGTTTAATATTTGAGTTATTTATTTTGTAGCCTTACAATTTACTTAATTTTTAAAATATTAGATGTTGTATCTCCCTACTCATACCTGAATGATGTTTAATATGCGATATATTTCTCATTGTTTTCATTTGTGATTGTGAAGAATCATGTCAGGGAGAGGACGCGGAGGCCGTGCCGGTGGTCGTGGTACCATTAACATGACGGCAGCAGAGCTAGCGGCACTGATAAATGCTAGTGTGGCGGAGGCTCTGGCAGCACAGAATGCTGCAAGTAAATGCTTTAGCTATTGACTAATGATGTCCATCCATCTCCTAAAAACATCTTCCTAAACTCTATAATTCCAATCCTATTTTTATTTCTAAATCCATGCCAGCAAAACCAGCAAAACCAACAACCAGCCTGCACTTTCAAAGCATTCATGGATTGCAAACCCCACGCCTTTAGTGGAACTGAAGGAGCCGTTGGACTACTACGTTGGTTTGAGAAAGTTGAATCAGTAATTGCCATGTGCAACAGCCCCGTGGCTAATCAGGTGAAGTTTGCCGCCGGAACTTTGGAGGGCCCGACACTCACATGGTGGAACGCCCAGGTCCAAATGTTGGGTCTGGCCATGGCGAATGGACTCCCGTGGGAGGAATTCAAAGCAATGATGAAAGAGGAATACTGTCCTCGTGATGAGATCCAGAAGTTAGAGGGGGAATTTTGGAACCTAAAGATGGAGGGTTCTGAAATTGAACTCTACACCACACGTTCCCATGAACTGGCTACTATGTGCCCGCATATGGTAACTCCTGATTATAAAAGAATTGAGCTTTACATTGGAGGTCTAGTGCCTCAAATACAAAGCATGGTTACTTCATCCAATCCTGCCACTATCCAACAAACCATCCGACTTGCGCATAAGTTAACCGACCAAGCGGTGACACAAGGGACCCTACCTCCGAGAGGTTCATTTGCTAAACCCACCGACAATCACAAACGCAAGTTCGATCACCATTCCAACACCCACAACCACTCCAACTCCCACTCCAAAGGACCCCAACCCAACTAACCCCAGTTTAACCAACCGCAGCAGCAGCAACAGCGTAGGTTTGATCCTACTAAGAACTTCAACCAGTCGACCTCTTCAGGTCAAAACCAAGTTGGTTACGCGGGAAAGTCTCCGAAGTGTAACAAGTGTAATTTCCACCACTTTGGGTTTTGCAATCGTTGCTAGAGGTGCGGCAAAATAGGTCATGCTGCTAAGGACTGCAGGGGTGAGTTACAAACTAAACAACTTTTTCAACAACCGGGATCCACAAAGGGTTGCTTTGAGTGCGGAAAGGAAGGGCATATTCGGAAGAATTGTCCTCAATTGAAGAAAGGGGGTAACGGAAACCACAACCCTAACCAGAATAACAATGGAAATGGTGGTAACAATGGCAATGGTGGAGGAAATGGTGCGAAGGGACGAGCCTTCGTACTAGGTCTGGAGAAGCCCGTTACGACCATAATGTGGTCACCGGTAAGTTCCTCGTAAATAATTACTTTGCTTCAGTCCCTTTTAACACTGGTGCTGATAGAAGTTTTATATCTAAGAAATTTAGTAATTTAGAAGCTAAGTATACAATAGAGATAGCTATCGGCCAAATAATTGAGGCAACTCACATTCTCAAGGGATGTAAACTTGAGTTAGCTACACAGATATTTGATATCGACCTTATGCAGGTCATACTCGGTAGTTTTGATATAATCGTCGGCATGGATTGGTTATCTAAAAACCAAGCCGAAATTATATGTCATGACAAGATTGTTCGTATATCTCTCTCGAATGGAGAAACCCTTTCCGTCCAAGGCGAAAGAGTTGGTGTAGTAATGGGCATCATATCTTTCATGAAAGCACAAAAATGCCTTCGAAAGGGGCATACGGCTATTTTGGCTCTCGTTGCTGAGCAGCCCTCAGAAGAGAAGAAGATTGAAGATATTCCCGTCGTGCGTGAATTTTTGGAAGTGTTTCCCGAGGATCTGCCGGTCTGCCACCGCACCGTCAAGTTGAATTCCAAATTGATCTAGCACCCGGAGCAGCACCAATTGCTCGGGCATCTTACAAACTGGCACCCAGTGAATTACAAGAGCTGTCCACTCAAGTGCAAGATTTGTTGGATAAAGGTTTCATCCGACCTAGTTCATCACCGTGGGGAGCTCCGGTATTATTTGTCAAGAAGAAGGACGGAACCTTCCGTATGTGTATTGACTACCGGGAGCTGAATAAAGTCACAATCAAGAACCGCTACCCTTTACCTCGCATAGATGACCTCTTTGATCAACTCCAAGGATCAAGTTTCTATTCCAAGATAGATCTTAGGTCCGGCTATCATCAGTTAAGAGTCCGAGAAGAGGATATCTCAAAGACTGCATTCAGAACGAGGTACGGCCATTACGAATTTATGGTTATGCCTTTCGGATTAACCAACGCACCTGCGGTATTCATGGACCTCATGAACCGTGTGTGTAAGCCTTATCTTGATCAATTCGTTATCGTTTTCATCGACGACATTCTCATTTATTCCAAGAACAAGGAAGAACATGAGGAACATCTACGCCTAATTTTGGAATTACTTAAGCGAGAGCAACTGTATGCTAAGTTTTCCAAGTGTGAATTCTGGATTCGGGAAGTTCAGTTTCTAGGGTATGTGGTTAACGAGAAAGGGATACATGTCAACCCATCCAAAATAGAAGCCATCAAGAATTGGGCAGCACCGACGACTCCGACTGAGGTGCAACAATTTCTGGGTTTGGCTAGATATTACCGTCGATTCATCGAAGAATTTTCAAAAATTGCTCAACCTCTCACTGCTTTAACTCAAAAAGGTAAAGCCTATAATTGGGGCGATAACCAAGAGTCAGCATTCCAACATCTTAAACAGAAACTTTGCAGTGCACCTATTCTAGCTCTTCCGGAAGGAACCGATGATTTTGTAGTGTATTGTGATGCATCTATTCAAGGTCTGGGTTGTGTCTTAATGCAACGCGAAAAAGTAATCGCATACGCTTCACGTCAACTAAAGGTCCATGAGAGAAACTACACCACTCATGACTTAGAGTTGGGAGCCGTAGTCTTCACACTTAAGATATGTAGACATTACTTGTACGGTACCAAATGCACCATTTACACCGATCACAAGAGTCTTCAGCACATTTTCGAGCAGAAAGAGTTGAACATGCGACAACGTCGTTGGGTCAAACTCTTAAACGATTATGACTGTGCGATCCGATACCACCCGGGTAAAGCTAATGTTGTAGCTGATGCCCTAAGTCGAAAGGAAACGAAACCCAGACGAGTTCGAGCATTACAACTTACTATTCACCCCGGATTACCTGACAAAATCCGTAGTGCTCAACTCGAAGCCCTAAAAGAAGAAAATCTACCGCTGGAAAGTACACGCGGTCTGGAAACACAACTTGAAGTCAAATCTGACGGTATTCGCTACTTTACCGAGCGAATATGGGTTCCAGTATTCGGAAACCTAAGAGAACTAGTTATGGATGAGTCTCATAAATCTCGTTACTCTATTCATCCAGGTTCCGACAAAATGTATCATGATCAAAAGATACTATATTGGTGGCCGAAGATGAAAGCCGATATAGCCACCTATGTTAGTAAGTGTCTGATTGCGCGAATGCCAAAGTTGAATATCAAAAACCATCCGGTCTTCTGCAACAACCAGAAATTCCTATGTGGAAATGGGAACAAATATCCATGGACTTCATCACCAAATTACCACGAACTCCTACCAGATGTGATACCATATGGGTAATTGTTGACCGTTTAACAAAGTCCGCTCACTTCTTAGCGATCAAAGAGACCGACAAAATGGATAAGCTTACTCGTACTTACTTGAAAGAAATAGTCTCTCGGCACGAGGTGCTAATCTCTATTATTTCGGATCGTGATGCACGACTCACTTCTCGCTTCTGGCAGTCGTTACATAAAGCTTTAGGCACGCGTCTAGATATGAGCACAACATACCATCCTCAAACTGACGGCCAAACAGAACATACTATTCAAACACTGGAGGACATGCTACGAGCTTGTGTGATCGATTTCGGTAACACTTGGGAGTCTTACCTACCGTTGGTGGAGTTTTCCTACAACAATAGCTATCACACTAGCATCAAGCCAGCTCCATTTGAAGCACTTTATGGACGGAAATGCGGTTCTCCTATTTGTTGGACTGAGGTTGGAGATAGCCAACTCACAGGTCCTGAACTTGTATTTGAAACTTTCGAAAAGATCGTTCAAATTAGAAACCGTATGGCGGCAGCTCGTGATCGTCAAAAGAGCTATGCCGACAAACGTCGTAAACCTTTAGAGTTTCAAATAGGTGACATGGTCTTACTCAAAGTCTCACCTTGGAAAGGTGTCATTCGTTTCGGGAAACGAGGCAAACTGAATCCTCGTTATGTTGAACCATTCAAGATAATGAAGAGAATCGGACCAGTAGCGTATCAACTGGACCTACCTGAAAGACTTAGCGGTGTACACAACGTCTTTCACGTCTCAAATTTAAAGAAATACCTAGCAGACGAATCACTCGCAGTTCCTCTGGAGGAACTACACGTTGATGAACAGTTACGTTTCATCGAAGAACCTGTGGAAATTATGGATAGGGAAGTTAAAACGTTAAAGCACAGTAAGATCCCTATTGTCAGAGTTCGTTGGAACTCGAAACGCGGACCGGAATTCACGTGGGAGCGCGAGGATCAGAAAATGCGTAAATATCCTAATCTGTTCAAGCACTCCACATCAAATTCTCAAGGTACTATTTAAATTTTCGGGACGAAAATTCTACAACTAGGGGATGATGTGATATCCCGGAATTTTTTTTTTAGTATTTAATTTTCGGGACGAAAATTCTTTCAACTAGGGGATGATGTGACTATCCGGACTTTTCCAGTTAACTTAGTTAACAAATCCTGTTAAAACCTAACCTAAACCTATCCGAGTTAACTCAATCCTAAACCACAGGGACTGATCCTATCAATATTTAATCTAAAATTAAAGGGACTAGTTGTGTAATAACCCTAAATTGAAGTTATTGACTTCGGACAGTCAAAATTAATGAAAATTGGTTCCTGTTGACTTTTAAAAGTCAAACTCGACATATCTTTGGATCCAAATTCGTAAACAACAAACGATAATCGATTCAAATTCAATTTGTAACACATAGTTATGATTATGGAGACCATCATGGGATCATTTACATCCATTGTTGATCCATAATGAACACGAATTAATCTCATTAAGAACTTTAGACCGTAACCGTCGACTCTCACGTCTTAGTTCATCGAATTCGACTATGTGGTGTGATATTCTCGAAATTTAACTCTACAAACACCTTAATCGCATCAATCATAAGCTTTAGCACAGTTGAATTCGACCGGAGGAGGAGCCGTATTTGCCGGAGATCAACACAGTCGCAGTCGGCCGTCGTTCTAGTCGATCCCCATCAATTCGACATTCGTTTTGGTAAATTCTTACACCCTCAGTTCCGTTTTAATCTTCTGATGGAAAGCCCTATTATAATTGGGGCTTATAACATCCAATTCGACCAATCCAGATCCTAGGGTTCATGTAAAATCGGTTTGATCGAACTCCATTGCAGACTCAATTTAAATCAAATTAAAGTATACCATTAGCTTCGCAATCATCAAAAGCCCTCTGCTAAATCAACGATCTATTATCGAATTAATCGCGATCAGTAACCTAGGGTTCATATGAAAACTGCTCAATCGAATCCTACCCTAGACCTTGTTTAAATCAAATTAAATCACTTCTATAGAATCGCAACACACTAAACGTTGATAACCCTATGTTAATTTGATACCCTTTCATCGGATTGTTCGAAATCCAGAAATTAGGGTTTGTTCTTGAAACGATTTAGGGTTTTCGATCTTAAACACTGTTTTAATGCAATTAAACCTTATCAGCAGATTCGCAATTTCGTTTTTGTTAAAAGCAATATGTTTTCATCAATTATTAATATCGGATTTGAATAAATCGATTCGATGTTCATGTCAGGGTTTTCGGTTCCTAAATTGAGGATTAAACGATTCAAGAGTTGACATTTTTCCAATTAATCCCGAAACCAGATTCGCTTATGCCTCGTAATCAAAAACCCTTTGCTGCTTCGATCGATCATTATCGGATTCGATGGATCGGGACTGGATTCGATCGAAGGTGCTTTGGGGAGGGAAGCCACTTGAACTTGGGTGTTAAAATAATATATATATATATATATATATATATTATTTCATATCGTTTTATACCTCGTGGGACGTTTATACTATTTAATAACATAATCGTTAAATTATTTACTCGTGTTCCTTACCTCGAATAAAAATACTATATTTAATATTTTTGCCACAAATGATTACATAGTTAATCCTACGAACCTAAAAATAATATATTTAATTATATTATTTTCCTAACTTTTGTAGACGATTTGAGGTACGTATTTATTTATTTAACATTAGTCGTTATTAATGTTCGGCACGTAACGCTTTGATTTTTAATTTATTATATTGAGAAGCCGATATTTTCGAACACACATCCGTCTACCCGTTAATCTTTAGAACGTTTCAAGATGTTCTAATCTTCCGTGTCATTGTCACAATTCCCATTTTTATCCCTAATTTATGTGTTTATAATTTTAGGGCATTCGTAAGTCGTTTGAGACTTACACACGTGGTTCCAACTTGTCCATTGTGTGATACTACCTACAACGCAACGCAGGTGAGTTTTCACGGCCCCTTTTTACTGTTTTAACTTGGGGGAGAAAACATGACTAAACAATTTTGGATTTTTAATTTGTATGATATCAATGTTAAATGCTAAGCGTAACACGGTATCACAGAAAGTCCTCAACTAATATCGGACCGTTAATATGGATCTTAGCGAGGTAATATTTAGTAGTACTACTGGGTTTAACAAATCTCACCCGCGTTAGTCACGCTAACTCGATTAGATATCGAACGGGTGAAATGTTAGCCTACTCACACCGCCAGTGTTGATAGACCTGGAAGGAGGCAATAAACAAATAGTCAGCTTCGGTTGCCAACGCTTGAGCTGAACATGAACACAGGTTAGCTACCTATATATACGTACTGAATGAACATAAATCCGGTAAACGCTTATTTACTTATATTGAAACCTGTGGACTCACCAACCTCGTGTTGACATATTTTCTTACATGTTTTCTTAGGTCGCTAAGCTAAGACACAGGTGCACGTTAGGGCATGCATGGGATTCAACTGCTTGATTTTGACTTAATTATGTTTGCTTGAGTTACTCTATTGTACTTGCTTTTGATTGGACGTTTGGACTTTTGGACTTTTGAACTTTAGTTTTTGGCGCGTGTAGTTTGCGCATTTACTTTCTTTATGCTTCCGCATTGATACTCTAATTTAAATGATATTTCCATTTTGAGTCCCATGTAGAATCGTTCAAAGTAACTAATGTCTGAGATCCTGGTTCGTCACTTCCCAAACGGTAAAACTCCGTTAGTTGAAATTGGGGGTGTGACAGCTAAATTGGGAGAAATGCCATTTTATGGTTCAAGAAGGAATAGTATTAGGACACAAGATTTCGAAGAACGAAATTGAGGTTGACAAAGCCAACGTAGAAACTATATCTATGATTCCACCGCCAAATTCAGTAAAAAGAATTAGAAGTTTCCTCAGTCATGTCGGATTCTACAGAAGGTTCATAAATGATTTTTCATCAATTGCGAGACCGTTAACACAACTATTAGAAAAGGATCGACCATTTTTATTTTCTTACAACTGTTTGAAAGCATTCGAAATCCTCAAGATGAAACTCGTTGATGCACCTCTCATGATGGCACCTGATTGGACAAAACCGTTCGAACCCATGTGTGATGCAAGTGACTTTGCGGTAGGAGCAGTTCTAAGTCAACGAAAAGAGAAGCATTTCCATCCAATCCATATGCAAGTAAAAATTTGAACGACGCTCAAGAAAATTACACCACTACTGAGAAAGAATTACTTCCTGTAGTTTTTGCTTTCGACAAATTTCGTTCTTACCTAGTGTTATCAAAAACTATTGTCTACACCGATCATGCCACTCTAAGACATCTCTTTAATAAACATGATGCTAAACCAAGGTTAATTAGATGGATTCTCCTATTGCAAAAAGTCGACATTGAGATTAAAGACAAGAAAGGCGTAGAGAATTTCGCAGCAGATTATTTATCCCGTCTTGAAAATACTCAGAAGGGGCAAGAGATTTCCATAAGTGATAGCTTCCCTCATGAGTGCATACTACGCATACAAGACACCAATGAATACCCATGGTTCACAGACATTGCAAATTTCCTAGCAAGTGGGGTGCTAGTGAAGGGGATGACATTTCAAGAGAGAAAGAAATTCTTCGCAGACATCAAGCATTACTTCTGGGAAGATCCATATCTATTCCGCGTCTGCACAGACTAGATAGTACGACGATGCATGCACGGGAAAGAAGCGCGTGAGATACTGCGACAATGTCACGAAGGACCAACAGGAGGGCACCATGGAGCTAACTACACTGCAAGAAAAGTCTTTGAAGCCAGATTCTTTTTGCCGACTATTTTCAAAGATGCACATAAGCTCATAAGTGCATGCGACTCATTTCAAAGAACAGGGAATGTTTCAAAACGTGAAGAAATGCCTCAAACAAGCATCCAAGTATGTGAAATATTCGACGTATGGGGAATCGACTTTATCGGGCCATTTCCCCCATATCACGGAAATCAATAGTTTCTCGAAGCAGTAGACTACGTATCAAAATGGGTTGAGGCACAAGCTTTACCGACAAATGACGCAGGGTCATCATCCAGTTCCTCAAAAGACTATTCACCCGATTTGGTACACCAAAAGCTTTGATCAGTGATAGGGGAACACACTTTTGTAATTCACAGTTGGAAAGGATACTCAAACGATATGGTTACACTCTCAAACTGTCTACACCATACCATCCCAAAGCAAATGGACAAGTAGAAGTTATCAACAGAGCAATTAAACGCATCCTGGAAAAAGTAGTGAGTCCTAATCGGAAGGACTGGTCTGATAAACTAGAAGATGAATTATGGGCCTCCGCACAGCTTACAAAATACCTATTAGAACCACTCCTTACCGAATGGTCTATGGAAAAGCATGTCATCTCCCAATAGAAAATGAGCACAAGGCATATTGGGCACTTAAGGCCGTAAATCTAGATATATCTAGTACAGGGGAGCATCGCCTCCTACAAATTCATGAATTAGAAGAACTTAGAAATCAAGCATACATAAATTCAACAATATACAAAGACAGAGTAAAGAAAATTCATGATAAGAAGTTAAGAAAGGAGGATTTCAAATAAGGAGAAAAGGTCTTACTTTACAACTCAAGGTTACAATTGTTTCCAGGAAAATTACGATCTAAATGGACAAGACCATATACAATCATGAAAATATTCCCTTATGGAAAATTGGAAATGGAACAAACAAATGGGACAACCTTCAAATTTAATGGTCATCGAGTGAAACGCTATCTCAAAGGACCAATTGATCAAATAGTGGAAGAGCTTCCACTAGAAGAGAAAGACTGATGAAGCACGTACGGGTCTGGCCAACGACTCTTAAATAAATGTGACACTTCCGGGAGGCAACCTGGTGATCTTGAATAAATTGAGACGTTAGTGCATACGGCAGAACGCGTGGACCTCAGGTTTGTTTTTTCCAAGTTTAAGTTTCTCATACTTCAGCCCCCATGTATGTCTTCTCGATAATAGGACCTTAGTAGCTTAACTACTTCATGTTATTTCCGTTTTTATGTTTTTCTTTATGTTTCTAGTAGCATAACATCACCAGGTAGTTTCTCTACTTCTTTGAGAAGTTACACTCCATCTCTACAAGCTGGGATGCCAGAATACACATCAAATTTCTGAGAAATTAGATGAACTCTTTAAAGCAAAGTGTTGACAATAGCAACAAAGTTTTGGCCATAGGTTATCCACCGAATTGACCGGGGGAGTACCAGTTTCTTTTCCCTTAAAATTTCATACATTTAAATTCCTGCATAGCATTCCATTACATGCATTTGTATATTGAGGGCAATGCACAGTTTTAAATGTGGGGTGGGGAATTAGAGATTCAGGACAAGCTTGTAACCTCAAAGCAGTAAAACTAAACTTGTGATTTTCGACCCATTTGACTAAAACCTTAAAACCCGAAAAAATTTCAAAAACTTTTTAACCCTAAAACCAAAAATCTCTTTGAGGTCGCACTTAATAAAATGAATACATGGCAAATAGAAACAAATGGATAGTATGCATAACAAATCACTAAACCCTATCCCATCCGTTTTCATGTGAGAATAATTTGAGCCTTTTCACGAGCATTATTATCATTATTTTTCGCATGCTCTTTTGTTTGGTATATTGAGTGTTTTTCGATCGAATTTTATGCATAATTAAAACTTATGTGACTTATACATATCAAGACTATGAACTAGTAGAAGTATGAAAATGATTGAGACACCTAGGACTTTATTACCCTTTATATATTATCCTTAAACCCAAAATCCCAAAAACAATATCCGCCAAGATAGCCCTCTTAGCCTTAGCCTTTTCTTTTCTACTACCCACAATTATCACCAAACCAGCTTGTCATAAACACCAGTTATTGGCTAACTGTCTTCAAGATGGAAAAATATTAGACTATCTTATTTCGTTATTTCAAGTTTACAACCGTTGAGGCAATTTGGAAGGAATCTGTTTCACTCAAAGGAATTGGAATATACAAGAAAGTGGATGTATTAGGAGGAAACAGCCGAACAATCTACAAGGAAGATATGGAAAAAATATTTCAAAGAATTTAAGGAAAAGAATTATTGAAAAATTTGTCTTGATGATATGTTGTCTAAAAAAAAGAAAAGAAAAAAATAGAAAAAAGAGAAAAGAAAAAGAAAAGAGAGAAGTTGGTCTTTTACCGGTTAGACCTTAAAGAGTTGGATATGCATTCCTTTGATTTCAATTTGTTATTCTTGTATTCATTTCGCAAAGCCTGAATTACCGCTCGAACTCCGAGAAAAAGTTTTCAAAGCAACAACTAATGTAAGAAAATGGCTGCATAAGCAAGAACAACTACCACCATTCTGCGGCTTGTCAAAAAGCGCCGCTAAAAGAAAAGCCAAAATATATGACAGATGTGGGAAGTGTGGCAACCAGAGCCACGATGGAATATGTACCAAGAATCAAACTTATTCCCAACATGAGTATATGATGCGTGTTTAAAAAGATGTTTAAATTATTAAGGTTTCACGAGATCAGGTTTTAAATTTATAAAATGATAAATACTCAAACTTAAAACACACACAATATGCAAGTGTACCTATCGCAACGTAATATAGTTTAGGTAAGAACCAAGTATCGAACCAATGGACACGGTCGAGTTCCAATACTCAACTTTTGTTATTGTTTAGCCGGTTTAATTAGTGAATGGGTTTTGTGTGCTTATGAAGCGAAAAAGTAAATGACAGAAAAGTAAATGACAGGAAAGTAAAAATGTGCGTGATGTGTGTAACAGAAATGTAACTAATAGAATAGTAAATAGCAGGAAAGTAAATATCTCGAAAATGATCAGGTCACGAAGAGTATTGATTTGGGCTTCGAATCAGCTTGGTACATGATAATGTTAAGTTGACTAATTCAGTGGTATGACTACTACAAACTTGTGACCCGGGTCACCGCTAAAGCCTCGTCCTCAAGACATTTGATTCATGAATTAAAATCTTTAAATTAAAATAGTAATGTCTCCCGCTAGGGACAAAAATTACCCACAACCCTTTGGTGTTATCTCCGAGTTGGTTTAATACATCGAACTTAAATGCTTAATATTATTGTTAAATAGGTAATTATATTTTGCTCACCGGGAGGCGGTGCAACAATGGGACCAAATATAAAGACGTACCGTTTCAAGCATGTGTTCACCAATTCTTGGTCGCATAATAAGTTCGTATAAAGATGTAAGATCTTAATAATATTGACCAAGCCTTGGCTTATCAATCTCTGCTTATATAAAGATGTACAAGATTCAAAGGAAGTTTGTGTAAGGCCCCAAACCCGGGAGGCCTCACTTGTTGGATTTACTCATTTACAAACATTTCTTAAACTTGAATATCAAAATAACGCAGCGGAATCATTCATTCATCATAATTAAAACTTGTTCATACATGCGGAAGCGTAACGTTATCAAATACATAAACAACTTATAACGGGATGCCAGTCTTCATGATCAACCGGGTAACTCTTCTCGCTTGCCAAGCATCACCGTCCATCATCCATACATGCCTTAACCTGAATGTGCATACTAAAAAGTCAGCTACGCTGGTGAGTTCTAGCTTTACATAAAACCTTAACATAAACATTTTGCCAAAAACATAACATACATTTGTTTAACAAAAGCGTACGTAAAACATGCAATAACTTAACATCATCAAAACATCATAACATAGCAGCATAACATAAGTAAACATGAACCGAATCCGCGCCTTCTCGTAACCGTCAATTCCATACACCGCATACCAGCGGATGAACTTAAGGCTCGTTACCTCTAAGCCATCCGTCACACAGGTCCCCTAAGGCTCGTTACCTCTAGGTGGACCAAACATATGTCTCCGAAGGCTCGTTACCTCTAGGTAGACCAAACATACGTCTCCTAAGGCTCGTTACCTCTAGGTAGACCAAACATATGTCTCCTAAGGCTCGTTACCTCTAGGTAGACCGAACATAACTTAGGCACTATTTCCCCGCAAGGAATAGTACCTTCCATCGGGATCCCGGTAATCCCATGGGTGACCGTCGTCACCCCATCATCAACCAGTTGTACAACCGTTAGCCAGCTACAAGGGCCCCCCGTAAGGTGAGACCAATACATACATACATACATACATACATACCTTAGCTCCCGTAGGAACTCGTGGTAGATTCGTTCATTCGTGACTTTCATAAAACCTTTACCTCTTTTTAGTTAAAGCATTCGTACGTTTTATTAAACAAAACATCATCTCTTTCGTAAACCTTTCGTAAACTTCATTTGGCAAAACATTTCATAAAAATCATCCCGTAAACATCATTTTGTAAACCGTAAACATCACATCGTTAACATCGTTTCGTAACCGTAAACATCACATCGTAAACATCGTTTCGTAAACATCATTTCGTAAACATCATTTCGTAAACATCATTTCGTAAACCACATTTCAAAACATCATTCCGTATGTATGCACACCAGCCCAAAAACATTTAATTAAAAACATTTAAAGAAGGGCTTCTAGAACTCACCTGATAAGCTAATTTGGGTTGTCCTAAACAAGGTCCAACTACGTCATTTCCGATCTGAATTGATTAGTTAAATACACATCAGACCAATACCGACTCTAACGGTTTAACCATTCTAAACATACTAACTTTACTTAACCAGCCTGATGCCTGCGCACTTAGCAAGTGCGCAGGGACTTGTTCTTGCGTACTTAATAAGTGCGCAGACTTTGCTTCATGCGTATTTGATAAATACGCAGTACCTTCTTCATGCGTACTTGATAAGTATGCATGGCCCTCTTCATGCGTACTTGATAAATTCACAGGATCCTCTTCTTGCGTACTTAGTAAGTACGCAGGATCATCTTCATGCGTACTTGATAAGTACGCACGAACTGCTTCTTCACAAAAACCCTAACTTTCGCCTTCGGGTCTGATCACGTCAAGATCCCGAATTTGTTTACTTCAAAACGTTTGCTTTCCATTAAGGAACTCAAATCTATGTTTATCTTTCAGTTTTATCCATGAAAACGTTACCTTTTCACCCAAAACCCGAAAAGCCCAAAAACGAACAAAAACTCAGATTTAGGCCCGATCGTTACCTGAATCGAGTTTCTGATCCGGAGGTTCTTCTCGCAAGCTCTGGAGCAACACACTTCTCAAATCTCGGGTCGATCCGCTAACTTTCTCTCTCTACGGTTTCTCTCTCTAGAAGTTGCAAATGAGAGAAATACGTGGTGACCTTGGCTATTTATAGGGAAGGCTCCCCTTCCAGCCCGCCGGCCCATCCGGCCCGACCTGACATGCCTCGTTCGTTTATTCCGTTATTTTAACTGTCGTTTTATTTTTGGGATGTTACACGTCTACCCCCCTTAAAATAGGTTTCGTCCCCAAAACCTATCATAAGTCAAATATTTGAGGGTACGACTCCCTCATTTCCGTCTCCGTTTCCCAAGTGGCTTCCAATCCCCTTCGATGCTTCCATTTGACTTTAACCAACTGAATAATCTTATTACGCAAACGCTTCTCCTTTCTGTCTAAGATGGCCACGGGTTCTTCGATGTAGTTAAGGCTTTTGTCGACCTCGATGTCAACAAGTGGTACGTGAGCCGATTCATCCGCCAAACACTTTCGCAAGTGTGATACATGGAAGGTAGGATGAATCCCACTTAACTCATCAGGCAACTCTAACCGATAAGCGACTTCACCAACCCGTGCCATTATCCTGAATGGTCCGACAAACCTCGGACTTAACTTTCCTCTCTTCCTGAATCGTATGATCCCTTTCCAGGGTGACACTTTCAACATTACTCTGTCCCCTACATCAAACTCGATAGACCTTCGTCATTTATCCGCATAGGATTTCTGACGATCTTGTGCGGCCTTCATTCGTGATTTGATTTGATCAAACCTTTCCGACATTTCTCTTACGACTTCAAGACTTCCTAATTCCTTCTGTCCAATCTCACCCCAACAAACCAGGGTCCTGCATCTTCTCCCATACAACATTTCATAAGACGGCATGCCTATAGTCGTGTGATGACTATTGTTGTAGGAGAATTCGGCTAACGGCAGATGACTGTCCCAACTGCCACCAAAATCGACAATACAAGCGCGAAGCATATCCTCCAATGTCTGAATGGTCCTTTCGGACTGACCATCCGTTTGTGGGTGGTATGCCATGCTGATATTATGCCTCGTGCCCATCTCCTCGTGAAATCTTTTCCAGAACCTCGATGTGAATCGTGTGTCCTGGTCAGATACGATCGTCAAAGGCATCCCATGTCGTGCTACTACTTCGTTAATAAATACTTCCGCTAACCTTTCCGATGAGAATGTCTCGCGAATAGGTAGGAAATGTGCACTCTTCGTTAAACGGTCCACAATTACCCAAATGGTATCATGACCTTTAGCTGTGCGAGGTAGCTTGGTTATGAAGTCCATGGTAATGTGTTCCCACTTCCATTCCGGTATTTCAAGTGGTTGAATCTTTCCATATGGTTTCTGGTGTTCGGCCTTTACTTGTGAGCAAGTTAAGCACTTGCTTACATACTTTGTCACCTCATGTTTCATTCTAGGCCACCAGTATTCCTTCCTCAGATCTTGGTACATTTTATTGGTACCAGGATGGATAGAGTACCGAGACTTATGAGCCTCATCCAAGACTTTGGTTCTAAGCTCGCCACCCATAGGTATCCATACGCGTCCAAAACATGTCCTAACACCAAGGGTGTTATATTCTAACCTGTCATGTTGGCCAACCATTCTTTCCTTCTTTATGTTTTCTTCCTTCAGTGCTTCATCTTAAGCTCTTCCAATTTCCCTCATCACGTCTGATGTTACTATCAATTGGCAAAATTTCACTCTAATAGGCGTTGGCGCATCCTTTCGGCTTAGAGCGTCAGCCACCACGTTTGCCTTTCCAGGATGGTACATGATCTCACAGTCATAATCTTTCAGGAGTTCCAACCATCGTCTCTGCCTCATATTAAGCTCTCTTTGTTCGAAGAAGTACTTCAAACTTTTGTGGTCGGAGTAAATAGTAAACTTCACCCCGTAAAGGTAGTGCCTCCAGATTTTCAATGCAAATACGACAGCAGCAAGTTCCAAATCATGAGTCGGATAATTAGCTTCGTGAATCTTCAACTGCCGTGACGCATACGCGATCACTCTTCCACGTTGCATCAACACGCATCCCAATCCCTGACCCGAAGTGTCAGAGTATACCACCAAGTCTTCATTGCCCTCGGGAAGGGCCAAGACTGGAGCTTGGGTTAGCTTCTCTTTCAATTCCCTAAACGCCTCATCCTGGGTCAAACCCCATTCGTACTTTACCTCCTTCCGAGTTAACTTTGTCAATGGCGAAGCTATTTTTGAGAAATTTTGGATGAATCTCCGATAGTAGCCTGCCAATCCCAAGAAACTACGGATTTCAGTTGGCATCTTAGGAATATTCCATTCCCTTACCGTCACTATCTTTGCTGGGTCAACCATAATGCCGTTCGGGTTAATTACGTGACCTTGGAATTAGACTTCCCTAAGCCAGAACGCGCATTTGGAGAACTGAGCATACAACTTTTCCTTTTTCAGAGCCTCCAACACCTCCTTTAAGTGACATGCGTGATCACCCTCATTCTTGGAGTAGATGAGGATATCATCGATGAACACGATTACCGATCGGTCCAGCATCGGTCGACAAACCCTATTCATCAAATCCATGAACGATGCGGGGGCGTTCGTCAATCCAAAAGACATTACGCGGAACTCGAAATGTCCATAACGCGTGCGAAATGCAGTTTTCGGTATGTCTTCTTCCCTTACCTTCAACTGATGGTACCCGGACCGAAGGTCAAATTTTGAGAACCAACTTGCGCCTTGCAATTGATCGAACAGGTCGTCGATACTTGGTAAAGGGTACTTGTTCTTCACCGTACGTTTATTCAACTCGCGATAATCAATGCACATTCTCATTGAACCGTTTTTCTTCTTCACAAACAACACCGGAGCACCCCACGGCGAGATGCTCGGTTGGATAAATCCTTTCTCAAGTAACTCGTCTAGCTGTGCCATTAACTCTTTCATCTCCAATGGTGCTAGTCGATATGGAGCCTTAGCCATGGGCTGGGCATCTGGTACTAAGTCGATTCGGAATTCAATCTCTCTGTCGGGTGGTATCCCAGGCAAATCCTCTGGAAACACCTCCGGGTACTCGCATCGTCTAGTTCCTTCACTTCCTTACACTTGTCGATCACATACACCAGATAAGCCTCGCATCCGCGCCTCAATTAATCTGTTGCCTTAATCATCGAGATGACGTTTGGCATCGGGGCGTCACGATCTCCAAAAACCTCGACTTTGCTACCATCCGGAGCCTTGAGTCGGATTATCTTTCGTTTACATATGATTTGTGCTTCGTTGGCAGTTAACCAATCCATACCTAACACGATATCAAACCCTCCCAAAACCATAACAAACAATCTGACAGGGAACCTATGACCTTCTATCTTTATCGTGGAGTTGTTAACTACATCGGTCACTCTCGCAGTTCTACCCTCATCGGTTTCTATGCTAAAGGCCCTTTCTAGCTTACTGACAGTGTACTTCACTCGTTTACAAAGCGTCGTAGATATAAAACTCTTACTGGAACCCGAATAAAATAACACAGAAACAAAAGTGTTGTCAAGGATGAACGTACCTGACGCCACGTCGGGGTCTGCCCTGGCTTGTTCTTGCGTCAGTGCGTACGCACGAGTCTTTGCTCGGGGCCTCTCTTCTTTCTTCTCCGGGCCTTTCCCTTTCCCGGCTTCACCCATCCTGGGCTTGGTGCATTCCCGTCTCATATGACCGCTTTCACCACAATTATAACATTTAATGCCTTGCCTGCATTGACGGGAGTAGTGCCCAGTCTTGCCACATTTGTAGCACAGATTTGTCCCTATCCGACATTCACCCGTATGTCTCACCCCACATCTTCCACAGACTGCCGTCTCGCCTACCCTGGCCTGTTTTTCCCGAGCCCCAAACAACTTCCCACCCGATCGCTTAGCGGGAAAACTCATCTTCCTCTTAGGCTCTTCAATGGCAACGACATTCAGCGCCAGATCATCAAATACCACTCCACTCAGTTCTACTACTGAATCGTAGGTAGTAGGGGCGTTTGCTTTAACATAAGTACGGACTTGGTCCGGCAGCCCTTGAATGTAGCATGCAATCTTTCTTTCCTCAGTCATTACAAGATGTGGCACCAGACGTGCCAGTTCATTGAACCGGGTGGTGTACTGCCGGTGCATCATACTACCGGCCTTCAAACCCAGAAATTCCCTCTCTACCTTCTCGATCTCATTCCTTGGGCAGAAATTCTTGATCACCAAAGTTTTCAAGTCAGCCCACATCATCGCATCCACAACCTCGTTCCCTTTTGCTTGACGTACACCTTCCCACCAATGGGATGCTTCCTCTCTCAAGGAGTTAGCAGCAAATTTTACAACTTGATCCGTTCGACATTCGCTCAGACGAATGGCAGCTTCCATATGGATCACCCAATCAAACGTAGCCACCGCGTCTTTCTTTCCAGTGAAGACCGGTGGGTTACATGCTTTAAATGACTTGTAGTCGCATCCGCGTGTAGGCGGTGCGTTGTCGGTCTCGTTGTTCTGGGCACCAATTGCCGCACTAGACCCACCCTCCCCATTAACCTTCTTCAATGTTTCTGCCAACAGACCTGGCAGAGAAATCTTCATCAACTCTGTGAACTCTCGAGCTATAGCTGCTCTCACTTCTGGTTCAAAAGTGAAAGGTTGTTCTTCAACCAGTGTCTGCTCAGTTCCATGCACACTGACCGCCGGTTCAGTGCGAACACTTCCTTCTTCACTATACTCTTGGCGCGCAGGGGTCCTGCCGCGCCCACCGTTACGTCCACCGGTACGACCGCCGGTACAGCCCCCACCACGCCTTCCGTTTCCTCTTCTTGCCATTTCGATCTATAAGACAAGAATCCAATGTCATCACGCTAGTTAACAAATAAAATTCGACAAGTACTGTAAGATGTTAATATACACTGGCCATCTGCAATTAACCATTACACTACCTTTCAATTTATATTTTACCTCCTTTGTGATTCCATCAGAACACAAGTCCTTACCTAACCCTTTCTAAGGCATGCTATATATGTAAATATATACTACCTTCATACCTGATGCTGTGGCTCAAGTTACCCGTACTGGCATCCGCTTTCGGTCCCATTCATAGTTTAAGTTCAGACACTGGGAGTGTCCGAATCTCTCAAACTATTGCTCTGATACCAACTTGTATGGCCCCAAACCCGGGAGGCCTCACTTGTTGGATTTACTCATTTACAAACAGTTCTTAAACTTGAATATCAAAATAACGAAGCGGAATCATTCATTCATCATAATTAAAACGTGTTCATACATGCGGAATCGTAACGTTATCAAATACATAAACATAACATAAACAACTTATAATGGGATTCCAGTCTTCATGATCAACCGGGTAACTCTTCTCGCTTGCCAAGCATCAGCGTCCATCATCCATACCTGCCTTAACCTGAATGTGCATACTAAAAGTCAGCTACGCTGGTGAGTTCTAGCTTTACATAAAACATTAACATAAACATTTTGCCCAAAACATAACATATATTTGTTTAACAAAAGCATACGTAAAACATGCAATAACTTAACATCATCAAAACATCATAACATAAGTCAACATGAACCGAATCTGCGCCTTCTCGCAACCGTCAATTCCAGACATCGCATACCAGCGGATGAACTTAAGGCTCGTTACCTCTAAGCCATCCGTCACACAGGTCCCCTAAGGCTCGTTACCTTTAGGTGGACCAAACATATGTCTCCTAAGGCTCGTTACCTCTAGGTAGACCAAACATATGTCTCCTAAGACTCGTTACCTCTAGGTAGACAAAACATATGTCTCCTAAGGCTCGTTACCTCTAGGTAGATAGAACATAACTTAGGCACTATTTCCCCGCAAGGAATAGTACCTTCCATCGGGATCCCGGTAATCCCATGGGTGACCGTCGTCACCCCATCATCAACCAGTTGCACAACCGTTAGCCAGCCACAAAGGCCCCCCGTAAGGTGAGGCCAATACATACATACATACATACCTTAGCTCCCGTAGGAACTCGTGGCAGATTCGTTCATTCGTGACTTTCGTAAAACCTTTACCTCTTTTTAGTTAAAGCATTCGTACGTTTTATTAAACAAAACATCATCTCTTTCGTAAACCTTTCGTAAACTTCATTTGGCAAAACATTTCATAAACATCATCCCGTAAACATCATTTCGTAAACCGTAAACATCACATCATTAACATCGTTTCGTAACCGTAAACATCACATCATAAACATCGTTTCGTAAACATCATTTCATAAACATCATTTCGTAAACCTCATTTCAAATCATCATTCCGTATGTATGCACATCAGCCCAAAAACATTTAATTAAAACATTTAAAGAAGGGCTTCTAGAACTCACCTGATAAGCTAATTTGGGTTGTCCTAAACGAGGTCCAACAACGTCACTTCCGATCTGAATTGATTAGTTAAATACACATCAGACCAATACCGACTCTAACGGTTTAACCATTCTAAAGATACTAACTTTACTTAACCAGCCTGATGCCTGCGCACTTGTTAGTGCGCAGGGACTTGTTCTTGCGTACTTAATAAGTGCGCAGACTTTGCTTTATGCGTATTTGATAAATATGCAGTACCTTCTTCATGCGTACTTGATAAGTACGCATGACCCTCTTCACGCGTACTTGATAAGTATGCAGGATCCTCTTTTTGCGTACTTGGTAAGTACGCAGGATCATCTTCATGCGTACTTGATAAGTACGCACGAACTGCTTCTTCGCAAAAACCATAGCTTTCGCCTTCGGGTCTGATCGCGTCAAGATCCTGAATTTGTTTACTTCAAAACGTTTTCTTTCCATTAAGGAACTCAAATCTATGTTTATCTTTCAGTTTTATCCATGAAAACGTTACCTTTTCACCCAAAACTCGAAAAACCCAAAAACTCAAATTTAGGCCTGATCGTTACCTGAATCGAGTTTCTGATCCGCAGGTTCTTCTCACGAGCTCTGGAGCAACACACTTCTCAAATCTCGGGTCGATCTGCCAACTTTCTCTCTCTACGGTTTCTGTCTCTAGAAGTTGCAAATGAGAGAAATAGGTGGTGACCTTGGCTATTTATAGGGAAGGCTCCCCTTCCAGCCCGCCGGCCCATCCGACCCGACCCGATATGCCTCGTTCGTTTATTCTGCTATTTTAACTGTCGTTTTATTTTTGGGATGTTACAGTTTGAGTAAAAATGTTTTACAGTCTTACACTTTAAAATCAAGAACACTAAAAAATATAAAGACGGATTTAGAAAATAATAAAAGCCTAACAAATGGTGGTTTTAAGAGCGAATAATTAAAGACATAAACGTACCACTAAATTAATACGTCAAACAATAACATGCACCAAACTTCATCTTCACCCTAACAATACAAAGAGTTTAGCCACGAATGGCCATACTGAGTAGCGTAACGCTGAGTTTTGTAGGCTACCCTATTGCGGAACAAGGAAGAGGATCCACTCTACTCTCTACCACTACCCTAATACTGCTAGAAACAAACTATTCTCTCTATTTTTGGTTTTGTTGTGGTGTCGAAAGGTCTATGAAACCAAGAACCCAAGCCATCTATTTATAGGGCTCAAAATGTGCATTGCACGGCCGTGCAATGTGTTGCTCGGTCGTGTAAAGGCCTCGTGAATCAAAACGGATATAAATGGCAGTGTACTGAGTCCTTGGGGAGCAAGTTTGGTTTGCACGGCCGTGCAATGCAATGCACGACCGTGCATTGCCCTGCCTGCTCCATGTTTCGTCTTTAAGCTGCTTGTTAACTTGTTGTTGAACAATTTTGACTTCTTGGGGGTTAAAGCTTGGGAATGATCCTTCTAGAAGCTTGATTTCTTGGTGTTTTTGATAGGATTTATCTTGATTTATCTTTTCAACACCAAATAACCTGCAATTACAAAATATAAACGTTTTAAGTATCAATTGCAAGGTTATTAATCAATTAGTACCATAATATGGGGATTATTATGTATGAAAAATACGTATAAATGATGGCACATCTTAACACCCCACACTTAAACTTTGTTTGTCCTCAAGTAAACTCATGCATGATCAGACCCATAACTAAAAACTTTACAAGAGGTAATGGAGTTCCAAGTAGTTGGAAATTCCGGGATAACACTTGAGTCGCTTTATTCTATTTTTGTTCTTTTCTATGATGGAATCCATGACATGCCTACTAAAACTTCAATTATGCATAATCTATCACTCCTCACAATGTTCGCTCAACTCTAGGGTTATATATATATGTGGACAATGTATGTTAAATGGAACACTCAAGTTCGAATCGAATTATGCAATGGTCATAAGCTTGTATGCAAATCAAGTCTCCACCAACTAACTAAGTAGTGTGTATGAATCAAGAGGACTTTTAAAAAGGGTTGTAATGCGGCTAAAATAAAAATAAAATTGAAGGGTGAAAATGAAAATCTTTTTGGGTTTTAGGGATTTTAAAGGGTTTCAAAGGCTGCAGCTATCGTGGAACACACAGCTACGGCTTCATGGATTAAGATGGAAAATACTAGCGGGTCCCTCTACAGTACTCAGATCATGAGGGTATGACTAATCTGAGGGCTCGTTTACGGTCAGATTGCCAAGACCAAGATCTCTTATCTTTCTCAACTCCTCCCTCACTACGTAGTACACATCACTGCCTTTTCGTATGATTCTTTCGGATTGTAGCCTAACAGCTCCCACTTTGATCAGATGCGTATACTCATGTTGGGAATAAGTTTGATTCTTGCTACACTTTCCATTGTGGCTCCAGTTGCCACACTTCACACATTTGTCGTATCTGTTGGCTCTTCTTTTGGCGACACTTTTTGACAAGGCATAGAATGGTGGCAGTTGTTGTTGCTTGCGCCACTGTTTTCTTACATCACTAGTTGCTTTGAAAATCTTCTCTCGGAGTTCGGGTGGTAATTCAGGCTTTGCGAAATATATACATGAAAGCAAATTGAAATCAAAAGGATGCATGTCCAGCTCTTTAATGTCTAACCGGTAAAAGACCAACTTTTTTTTTTCTTTTCTCATTTTTCTATTTGTTTTATTTTCTTTTAAAACAATATATCATCAAGACTAATTTTTCAATTATTCTTTTTCCTCAATTTCTTTGAAATAAATTTTCCATATCTTCCTTGTAGATCGTTTGGCTGTTTCTTCCTAAAACATCCATTTTCTTCTTGTATATTTCAATTCTATTGTGTGAAACAGATTCTTTCCAAATTGACTCAATGGTTGTAAACTTGAAACAACGACATACGATAGTCTAGTATTTCTCCATCTTGAAGACATTTAGCCAACAACCGGTGTTTATGAAAAGTTGGTTGGGCGATAATTGTGCGTAGTAGAAAAGAGAAGGCTAAGGCAAAGAGGGCTATCTAGGCGGAAATATTTGGGATTTTGGGTTTAAGGATAATATATAAGGGTAATAAAGTCCTAGGTGCCTCAATCACTTTCATACTTCTACTAGTTCATGGTCTTGATATGTATAAGTCATACAAAGTTCTAATTATGCATAGAATTCGATCGAAAAACACTAAATTTACCAAACGAACGAATGAGCATGTGAAATAATGATAATAATGCTCGTGAAAAGGCTCAGACTATTCTCACATGGAAACGGATGGATAGGGTTTAGTGATTTGTTATGTATAATATCCATTTGTTTCTACTTGCAATGTATTCATTTTATTTATTTAAGTGCGAACTCAAAGAGATTTTGGTTTTAGGGTTTACAATTTTTGAAAATTTTTCTGGTTTTACGAAAGGTAGGTTTTTAGTATGGTTTTAGTCAAATGGGTAGAAAATCACGAGTTAAGTTTTACTGCGTTGTGGTTACAAGTAGTCCTGAATCTCTAATTCCCCACTCCACACTTAAAACTTTGCATTGCCCTCAATGTACACGTACATGTAATGAAATGCTATGCAGGAATTTAAATGCATGAAGTTTTAAGGGAAAAGAAACTCGTACTCCCCCAGTCAATTCGGTGTATAACGTAAGGCCAAAACTTATTGCAGTAGTCAACATTGTGCTTCAAAGACTTTATCGAATTTCTCAGAAATTTGATGTGCTTTCCAACACTCCAACTTGTAGAGGTGGAGTGTAACTCCTCAAAAAAGTAGATAAACTGCCTGGTGATTTTATGCTACACACAAAGAAAAACATAAAAACAGAAACGGAAATAACAGGTAGTAGTAAAGCTACTAAAGTCCTAGTATCGAGAAGGCATACCTGGGGGTTGAAATATGATAAACTTTAATTTGGAAAACCAAACCTGAGGTCCATGATTCTGTCGTATGCACCAACTTCTCAATTTATTCATGATCATCGGGTTGCCTCTCGGAAGCGCCACGTTTATTTAAGGGTCGTTGGCCAAACCCGTACGTGCTTCATTAGTCTTTCTTTGGTTGGAGGCTATTGACCTCCACCGAGTCTCCCGTTCCTTCAATAAAATCCTTCAACTTTGGTAGTTTGTCCGGTAGTTGTCAATTCAGTTTGTGTTATCATGATCTTTGCCAAGATCTAGTTTCTTTCCTTTATTGAATTCTTTAGCTTTCTAACCACAAGGACTATTTCTGCCCTTTCTAAAACTCTAATTCAGAAACTACAGGGACTAAACTTGTAGTTAACTCAATCTCGATTTCTGTTTGACTTCCAAAAGTCAAACCGTTTAACTCAATCCAAATTCATGCTTCAGGATCAATTTTTGTTGGAAATAGTAACTGATTTCGCACATCTACAGCATTAACGGTCTTAACTACTGAATTAAACATCATCATTGCACGAATTAAACCCAATTATGGGTAATTATATCGTAACCGTCGACAACGTCCTTCATCTCGACCAAAATCGATCAATACGATCATCCACTCTTCAATTGAACATCTGCGCACCTCACTTGCACCCCACTGTATCTGTAACACCATTCAGTTTCACCGGAGAAGCAACGAAAATCGCCGGGAAGCAAGTCTATCATCGTCGGCAGCTGTTCTAGTCGATCACAACCAATTTGAATCCAAATCTGGTAAATTCTTGCACCTTGAGTTTCGTTTGGCTCTCTAGATTGAAAGCCCCATGTTAATTTTGTCTCATATCATCGTTTTAATCGAAATCCGTGTTCTAGGGTTCATACTATTCCAGTTTAATCGAACCCTACTCCCGACCTGTTTTTAATCCAATTAAAACACACGATTAGCTTCGCAACCCTCTGTAAAGTAAAAACACTATGTTTATTGAATCTATGAACATCGAATTTATCAAGATCCTGTAACTAGGGCTTGTTCATAATCTGGGTTGGGGGTTTTGATCTTAAACACAGTCTCAATGAAATTAAATCACACCAATGGATTCGCAAAGTCTTATATAGTAAAAGCCCTATGATTTTAACAATTTTCATTATCAGAACCATTCAAATCGATTTGGTGTTTTTGATCTAGGGTTACGGTCTTTTAATCTTAAATTAAATGATCCAAGACTTAATAATTTTCAAATTAAACTCTCATACGAATTCGCAAACACCAGATTTAACAAAACCCCTATGACCTTTGGTTCAATCAAAGTCAAGATCGTGGGTATTGGGATGGGATTCGAACACAGGTGTGTTTGGGAGGGAAACCACAGGGACTTGTATGTTAAAAATGTCCCAACCCGGATTCTCGTGCGATAGCCCTAGCGGGTGGAGTGGTTAGGTGTGTGTGCTTGTGTGGGAGAGACCCGGGTTCAAGTCTCTACTCACACTTTTATTTGTAACACAGTTTTTAATTTATATTTTCAAATAAAAATCAATCCCTATATTATTATCTTATTTTATTAACATGTTTTTACCCTTGAAGTCAACCGTAAGCTCATGTTTTGCTTTATAACCCATTTTAATATTATTTTCCCACTTTTAGAATAATATATTTACATTATTTTCAAACCACTACTCTGAATAAAATAATATATCTATATTATTTTCAACCCATAACTCCAATTAAAAATAATATATATTTATATATTATTTTTACCACATTTATAAAACTTGTGTAACGTTTCAAACTAACAAATAATATAATTATTTATATTATTTACCCACGTTTATTATCCTCGAATAAAAATAATATATTTATTATTTTTGCCACGTAATTAGTTATTGTACTATTTTCTCCAAACTTAAAATAATATAATTTGTTATATTATTTTCTTAAATCATTATTAAATGGTATGAACGTACGAATATATTTATTATATATTATTATTCGCAATTAGAAACATTCGACACGAAAACGTATTTATCTTAATAATTATATTAAGAAACCCTTATTCCCGTGGACACGTTCGTCTACTCGTTGATCCTACGTATATTAGGATATTCAAATCTTCCATGTCGTCGTCACAAAAATCCCATGTGTCTCTAACTACTATGCTTGTAATTCTAGGGCATTTGTTGACCGTTCTCAGGCAAACCAATTGTGTTTTCTATTGCATCCCTGTGTGGTGCTAACTGCTATCTACTACTCAACTCAGGTGAGTTTTCACGGCCCATTTTTACTTGTTTTCCTATTGGGGGAGAAACATGCACATAGAAAAACATTCTTTTACTTGTTTTTCCGTTAGGGAGAAACATGCATACAAACATCATTTTACTTATTTTCCCGTTAGGGAGAAACATGCATACAAAAATCATTTTACTTGTTTTCCCGTTGGGGAGAAACATGCACACAGACAAACATTCTTTTACTTGTTTTTCCGTTGGGGAGAAATATGCATACAAACATCATTTTACTTATTTTCCCGTTAGGGAGAAACATGAATACAAAAATCATTTTACTTGTTTTCCCGTTGGGGAGAAACATGCACACAAACAAACACGGATCACGAAGTATTTCACTACCACTTGTGTACTTAAGCGTAACACACTATCATTGAAAGTCCTCACACACATCGGACCGTTAATATGGATTTAGCGAGGTAATGTTTGGTAGTACTACTGGGTTTGACAAACCCCACCCGCGTTAGTCGCGCTAACTCGGTTGGAGGTCGAACGAGTGAAATGTTTGCCTAAACACATTGCCAGAGTTGATAGACCTGGCGGGATGGAAACAAACGCAAACAGTCAGCTTCGGTTGTGAGCACTTAGAGTAACTTGAACATTGTATGGCTAGAAATAGGTGTGACTTATGTATGTGGATCTTGCAAACACACAAACAATTTATTTACTTACAAACCGGTGAACTCACAAACCTCGTATTGACACTTTTTCTTACAAGTTTCTCAGGTCACTAAGGCACATGTTGCACACCTAGGACATGCATGTAGTCCTACTGTCATTGCATTCTTATGCAAACATTTAATACAATTCATTTGTGTTATTAAACTAAACTTAGTCGCGTTTGTTTTGTTCAGTAACTATTTGACATAAACCGCTTCCGCATTTAACTCTGAAATTTTTATGATATTTCATTTATGTCCCATATAGTGTCGTTTGATGTAACTAATGTCTGATATCCTGATTTTTACACGCCAAATGGTAAAAATCCGTTAGTGGAATTTAGGGATGTGACACACTTGCTCCAAAGTCAGCGAGTGCGGAAGTTATCGGTAGTGCCCCGATAGAACATGGTAAAGAAAACTTTCTGGGATCTGAAAGTTTATTTGGAAGGCATCTTTCAATGAGAGCGACACATTGATTAGTCTTTTTGACTGCTTCTTCCATGTTTCTTTTGTTAGTAAGGAAGTCTTTCGGAAAACATCCGTACTTAGGCATTTGTTGTATGATATCCTTTAGAAGCATGTTTTTGTAACTATAAATTAAATTCTATGTATCAGTGTACTTAGCTAGTACGCAGGAGGGTGTTCATGCGTACTTAGCAAGTACACCAGATTGGTGCTGCGCACTTAGTAAGTACGCATGGCTTTTGCCTTGCATACTTGATAAGTACGCATGACCAATGCCATGCGTACTTAGCCAAGTACGTAGGTATTGTTCCTTCCCCTATAAATTGAGATGATGGCCTCATTTGTAGGTGGAACTTTTGGGAACTAGGTTGAGAGGTGTCCTGGCAGGATGAGCTCTCCCGCCCCTCGACCGTGAGCGTAGATGAGAGATATGTACTTCTTCGGTATGTAATGTGAGATGACTTCGTTGTTATGGATTACGTATCATTTTTGTGTGGATTCTCTTCTTTATGTTCGTGTTCTTCTCTGTCTCATTCCTCACTGTTCCCAAATGAATCGACGAGCAAATCGTTGTTTTACCGCTGCGCGACGAGGCTCCAGGGACCTACAACTGGTATCAGAGCCTCGGTGTTTGTTGATTTGTGTTCCAGATTCGAGTTTTTAGGGTTTTTTTTTGTAGATATGAGTTCATACGGTTCGTACCTTTTTCAGGCCAAAAAACCTTAAATTCGAGTTCGTAATCACTTAATTTGGTGTTTGGAAGGCTGAGGGTTTGTTAGAAGATGATTTCTAAGCTTTTGGAAGCTTCTATTTCTCAGATCCAACACTTTTCGATCATTCTCCTCAAGATCCGTCAAGAACGCTGTTACTTTTTTATAAGTACGCAAATTCAACTTTTTTGCGTAATTACAAAGTACACATTGGTTTTACCCTGCGTATTTACTAAGTACGCAAGAGTAGTTGTCCTGCGTACTTGCTAAGTGCGCATGAGTATTTGGCTCTGCGAACTTAGCATGTACACATGGGCATTTGGCTTTGCGAACTTATCAAGTACGCATGTAGACTTGGCTTTGCGAACATACTAAGTACGCAGGAACACCCTATATCTGCATATTTACTAAGTACGCATGAACTATCAGCTGGGATTAAAAAAAAAGCGAATAAAATCCTAGATTTGACTAGTTGTGCTTTTTAAGGATTTGAGTGAAGTGGTAATGAAGCTGGTCATAGTTACAGAGAAATGAGGGGGATAAAAATCTAGTATTCATGAGACATTAAAGAGGTGGTGGAAAAACCGTTGGTACTTCCTATATATATATACCTCTTTGACATAACATGGATCTCAACTATGATTTCTCGTGTAAACTATATTTTTCGTGCTCGTTGGTCAAGCATGTGTTCAAGATTTGATGTGATTTAGTTATGATTGGATTTCTCATTTGGGATCTGGGCAGAATGCTAGATAGACAACCTAGTTATGGAACTTCACGCCATGGTGAATATATACAGATTAGGAGGTGTTAACCAGGAATGAAGATCTAATTGAAGAATGTTGGACTTTGGATACAGGATGATCACTGCCAAGCATGATTTTGTGTTTGATTCTATCGAGTGTTTTTCAAGATGAAGCTGGATCTCCGATGGATTATTAGTTGAAGATGGAACCTTTATCATTTTCTGACGGGATAGGTAACGTTCCCTTGTTTCTGGTCTAGTCGAGAGGAGCTTAAACTGAAAGGGGAAATTGGAAATGAACGTCTTCGAGAATTTGGTTGACTCGTGAAGATACATGATAGAGTTGGACATATCTGGTTTGAAAACTGAAGTTTATCTTACTGGAATTCCTATGGGAGCTGATTAGTTTGATGCAGGTTATTGGAAATTCAAACTCTCTATCATATGCCAGTTGATTTGGAATGTCTTAGTCTACTGATGTTACCTTGCGAGGAAGACTCGTTCAGACTCAGATTCCGAAGTTAAGTTGTAGGAAGCTACTGCTGAGAGGTTGAACTATAATGAAGTGTGTTGGGTTAGTTGGTTCCTATTGAAGCAGTTGGTTTGGTCTACAATGCAAGCTACAGTTAAGAGAGGGTCGGGTTTGTCAGATTACTCGGCAACTGAGACTGAAGTTTGAAGATTTAAAGATCTCAAGTGGAATGCCAGAAGATAAAGTCTCGCCAGAAGACACCTGATGTCATTATTTTGTAGGGAGTCTATTAGGACATTCTTTGTAAACTGATGATTATCAGTGTTAGTGATAGATAGAATTTGATGCTATAGTTAAGAGGTAGTCTGTAGAAGCATGTTTTTGTAACTACAGATTAAATTCTATGTATCAGTGTACTTTGCTAGTACGCATGAGGGTGTTTCTACGTACTTAGCAAGCACACCAGATTGGTGCTACGCACTTAGTAAGTATGCAGGGCTTTTTCCTTGCGTACTTGATAAGTACGCATGACCAATGCCCTGCGTACTTAGCCAAGTACGCAATAAGTACGCATGACCAATGCCCTGCGTATTTAGCCAAGTACGCAGGTATTGTTCCTTACCTTATAAATTGAGATGATGGCCTCATTTGTAGGTGTAACTTTTGGGAAATTGGTTGAGAGGTGTCCGGGCGGGATGAGTTCTCCCGCCCCTGGACCGTGAGCGTAGATGAGAGATGTGTACTTCTTCGGTATGTAATGTGAGATGACTTCGTTGTTATGGATTACGTATTGTTTTTGTTTTGATTATCTTCTTTATGTCCGTGTTCTTCTCTGTCTCGTTCCTCACTGTTCCCACACGAATTGATGAGTTGATCGTTGTTTTTCCGTTGCGCGACGAGGCTCTAGGGACCTACAACTGGTATCAGAGCCTTGGTGTTCGTTGATTTGTGTTCCAGATTCGAATTTTTAGGGTTTTTTTGTAGATCTGAGTTCATACGGTTCGTACCTTTTTCAGACCAAAAATCCTTAAATTTGAGTTCGTTATCACTTCATTTGGTGTTTGGAAGGCTGAGGGTTTGCTAGAAGATGATTTCTAAGCTTTTGGAAGCATCTATTTCTCAGATCCAACACTTTTCGAGCATTCTCCTCAAGATCCATCAAGAACGCTGTTACTTTTTGATAAGTACGCAAATTCAGCTTTTCTACGTAGTTACTAAGTACGCATTGGTTTTGCCCTGCGTACTTACTAAGTACGCAAGAGTAGTTGTCCTGCGTACTTGCTAAATACGCATGAGTATTTGGCTCTGAGAACTTAGCATGTACGCATGGGCATTTGGCTTTGTGAACTTATCAAGTACGCATGTAGAATTGGCTTTGCGAACTTACTAAGTACGCAGGAACAGCCTATATCTGCATGTTCACTAAGTAAGCATGAAATATCAGCTGGGATTAAAAAAAAACGAATAAAATCCTAGATTTGACTAGTTGTGCTTTTTGAGGATTTGAGTGAAGTGGTAATGAAGCTGGTCATAGTTTACAGAGAAATGAGGGGGATGAAAATCTAGTATTCATGAGACATTAAAGAGGTGGTGGAAAAGCCGTTGGTACTTCCTATATATATACCTCTTTGACGTAACATGGATCTCAACTATGATTTCTCGTGTAAACTATATTTTTCGTGCTCGTTGGTCAAGCCTGTGTTCATAATTTGATGTGATTTAGTTATGATTGGATTTCTCATTTGGGATCTGGGCAGAATGCCAGATAGACAACCTAGTTATGGAACTTCACGCCATGGTGAATATATACATATTAGGAGTGTTAACCAGGAATGAAGATCTAATTGAAGAATGTTGGACTTTGGATACAGGATGATCACTGTCGAGTATAATTTTGTGTTTGATTCTATCGAGTGTTTTTCTAGATGAAGTTGGATCTCCTCTGGATTATTAGTTGAAGATGTGTCACATCCCCAAATTTATTTACTTAATAAATAAAATACAGGTTGCAACGATTGGTTCATTACACGATAGCGGAAGCTGTGATAGTGATTTCTAAGACTTGAATACATACACAAATACTAAGACTAAGTAGTACAATGATCTAAGTTCTTCTAGATCAACGACAGACTTGAGACTGGATAATCTCTGTCCTTCCAGCTAGTAGGAATTTATCCAATTATAGCTAGTCTATTCCAACCGCTCCATGGCTAAAGGTTACCTGAGAAACATACTTGAAAGTGTCAACACAAAGGTTGGTGAGTTCACAGAGTTTGTTAATTTAGTACAGTTGGTTTTCCTCGAAAAACTAGACATGACTTAACCGTCATAAAATAAGTAGTTTTCCTTTGAAAACATATACATGACTTAACCGTCATCAAATAAGTAGTTTTCTTTTGAAAACATGCCCATGACTTTACCGTCATAAAATAAGTAGTTTTCCTTTGAAAACATATACATGACTTAACCGTCATCAAATAAGTCGTTTTCCTTTGAAAACATGTCCGTGACTTTACCGTCATAAAATAAGTAGTTTTTCTTTGAAAACATGCCCATGACTTAACCATCATAAAATAAGTAGTTTTCCTTTGAAAACATATACATGACTTAACCGTCATCAAATAAGTCATTTTCCCAATCAAATAGTTCTTGTAAATCCAATTGTTCGCAAATTGTTCCAAGTATATATATGATAAACAGAACAAGTAATGTTGACCCATTTGTAAACTAGCTAGGAATACAAAGAATATGTTCATAAATGAGGTGTAACCAAACCATGACTATTGTTCTTTCACCCCTCATATTCGTTATCAGATGCTATGCGGCCATAAATCCTCCAGATTGTGGTTAGCGCGACTAACCATGACCGGGGGACGTCACTCCCCATAGTACTATTCATAGGACCCTAGGCTATAGTTAATGGTTACTAAATTGTTCCAGGGGACTTTACGAGCTCTATAATTGTTCATACTCATGCAAACATAAAGGTCGGGTCTTGTTCTCTTGTTACCATATGAAAATGTTTGTAAATGTGTTTCATGTTTTCTCAAATGTATCAAACATTTATTTTTCATGCTTTCAGATATTGTAAGTAATTGTGTCACAAGAGTTGAACCAAAATGTTCGTGTTGTTAAACATGTAAGCAAATATGTTTCATATTTTCAAATATGTTATGTAAGTATGTTTCTCCCCTGATGTTTATAAAACATTAAAAAGCTAAAAGAGGGGTCGTGAAACTCACCTTGTGTCCGATGAAATCCTAGCAAATAACAGTGTGCTAAGAGTTCCTGTCTATCCGTACCCTAATCACACAAGGGTACTAATGTGTTAAGACTACCCATCTTATACGTAAGTTGTTCATCCGACTTAACGAATCCCGTTAAGTACGCCTTTGTTTAGTAAAAATAGTGTTTTTATTTACGACTCATTGGTGATTATTATTCCAGTCTAGATTCTTACATATTTTCCGAGAAAATAATATGTTTCCCTATTGGTGACTTATTAAGTGTACCAAAAATAAATATTATTTTTGTAGCAACTTAAAATATATTCACTTATGTTCCACGATGTCATGTGATTATTTATTTTTAACCGAATCTCTTCATATGTTCCATGTACATATATTTTTAGTAACACCTTTCACATTCATATGTTGATGATAATCGTTCGTATGTCTGCTTGAATCATAGGACACTACCTCGGGTCTTGCCAGGTAAGTCACACATGATCATATAACTTCACGAACATGTATCCTTCAACATAACACATGAATGGAATGAAGGGTTTATGAAGAACACCATTATCCAAGTGTTATTTTATGTGATTATATATATATATGTAGTTTATATTTGATGTGTCCTTGTCTTGTCCATGGTCCTTCTAGTTTGGTATTTTATGTATGAACATGTACATGTTTAAATATATGTATTAGAACATGACTTATGAAGAAATAAAGCCAAAACTCATCAAGACTTTTATGCTTTATTTTTTTCTTGAAAACTCATATTTTTAGGCGTACTCCGAGTAGACTTTTAGATGGTTTTAGAAGACCAAATGACTTGAAGTTTTCTTCTAAAATCAAGTTTATTGAAACCAGAGGAGATGTGAAAAAGAATTAATGGATTTGAGGTGTGTAGGTACCTCAAAACAGAAAAATGAGAAGAGGTGTCCAGATTCGACCTGCACTAAGTGGTCTTCTTGAGCTGGCTGTTTGGAGGTCGAATACTCCATGGATTCGAGTGATTCCACTTGGGTTCTCCTCTGTTAACAAAGAGCTTCATTCTAGAAAAAGAATAAACCGATTTGGCCAAGTAACGAAGGAGATATGGTCTTGCAAAGTTGACCAAAAATCTGGCAGAAGCTGAGTGACGAGATTTTTGGGAATTCTTTGGTTTTGGGGCTGGTTAAAACCGAGAGAAAGAGAGAGATAGATGGAGAGTTAGAAAGTGATCTTGTATTAGGTTGAGTGGTATATATATATATATAATGGTTGAGTGTTATCATGGTTGAAAGAACAAGTTTCCATACCATAATGATGATGATGGGATTTTGAGTGGGATTTTGGTTGATTGAATATGGCTAGTTCTTACCACATCATGAAGACGAGACTTTGGAGTGTGTAAATGGATGAGGGGCATGTTCATGTAACATCAAATCAAGTAATGGAAGATATGAGATGTGGGGTGACCCCACTAGGCCATCTAGGCTGTAAGTGGTGGTTGGGTGGGTGGTTTGGGTGTTGTCCAATCACCTAGTTGCATTCTAATTGTTAGTTGGATCGGTTTAAGGTGGTGTAAACCCGGTATGTGATCCCGTGATATAACACCCGGTGTAGGAACTTTTACTGATGTAAACTTTATATCTATATACCTAGATATTTTTATATATATACATATATATATATATATGTATATATAATTATTAGATGAAACGGGGGTTGAGTGTAGATCTCAACAAGTCATCATTAACATGATTTGATGTTGGAGTGAAATATAAGCAATGATATAATGATTGTGATGTGATCTTTGAGGTTGCTTGCACTCTTGGTTATAATCATGATGATTATGACACTTGAGTGTTGTGTAAGCAAAGCAATCATGATGAAGATGTGATTGATTTAGACGTGGTATATTACCCGAAATTAATACCCGCCTTAATATCTTTAATTATTAAGATGTCCTACATTTTGTGTAGTTTGACTAGCTTTAATAATCTGCTAGTGAATTCCCGACAAAGTTATTACTTTAACTATATCATACATGTATACACATAAAATAACTCAAGGTCATGCAACCAACATTTTTATATCCATGTTTTAAAGTTTAGTCACTAATATATACGTTTTTATATTAAAACGTGTCTCTAGACTTTACTGGAATAAAATCTTGTTAATCACCAATGGTCGTACACTACGAGTAATAAATGTTTTTGACCTAGTAATTCTTAAAATTACTAAAGTATGATACATTTTACTTTGCTAGACTCCTTGACAATACTATGTCAAAGATAATATTCCAGGAATATGGAGTATGAACGTGCTAAAATAATATGGCTTTTGACCTCAAATACTAGGTGTCACATTCTCCCCATGTTAAAGAGAATTTCGTCCTGAAATTCAGTTCTTGTCATCTTGACTTGGAGTGTTCGTGAACAAGGACGGATACTTGGCTTTCATTTTATCTTTCCGCTCCCACGTATACTCGGGGCCGCGCTTTGAATTCCAACGTACCTTAACCAATTTAACCCGGCTACGCCTTGTTTTTTGAACCTTCCAATCTGTGACTTCAATGGATTCCTCAACGAAGTGCAGCTTGTTATCTATGTGAATTTCATCAGGCGGTATAATTAATGACTCGTATGATAAGCACTTCTTGAGATTTGACACATGAAACGTATCATATACATTGCTTAGTTCTTGTGGCAACTTGAGCTTGTATGCTACAGGGCTAACCCTAGCCAATATTTCAAATGGTCCTACGTACCTAGGGTTAAGCTTGCCACGGTTGCCAAATCTAGCAACTCCTTTCCAAGGTGAGACCTTCAACATGACACGGCCCCCAACTTGGAATTCTAATGGTCTTCGTCTGTTATCCGCGTAGCTCTTTTGTCTGTCACGAGTGGCCTTCAGACGATCCTTGATCTTGAAGATCTTGTCAGTAGTCTCCTGAAAAACCCCAGGACCGGTTAAATTCTTGTCGCCAACTTCCGCCCAACATAGCGGTGAACGACATTTTCGACCGTACAAAGTCTCAAACGGAGCGGCTTTGATGCTGGTGTGGTAACTGTTATTGTATGAAAACTCAGCCAACAGTGGTGAGTATCCCTATTTCCTCTGAAATCGATTACACATGCACGGAGCACATCTTTTAAAGTTTGGATGGTCCTTTTACCTTGACCATTCATCTGGGGATGATAAACAGTGCTCATGTCAAGGCGTGTGCCCAAGGCTTCTTGTACAGATTGCTAGATTCTTGACATTAATTAACTGTCCCTATTAGATAAAATGGAAACTGGCATACCATGCCTAGCCTCAATTTCCTTAATATTTAGCCTTGCACGCTTCCTACTTTTATTTGTCTCCTTGATTGGTAGGGAGTGAGCGGATTTTGTCAAAAGACTGATGATTATCCATATAGTATCATAGTCGCTAGATGTTCTGGGTAGATTTGTAATGAAATCTATGGAATTCTCCTCCCATTTCCATTGAGGAATCTGCGATTTTTGTGTTCACTCAGGTTATTCCTAACATTCTGCTTTCACTGTCGGGTATCTCCCAACATAGATAGCTGTTTCTCCTTTCATGTTTTGCCACATAATGGAGTTCCTCGGGATCCTTATACGTTTTATTTGTTTCTGGATGAACGGAGTACTTGGGCTTATGGACTTCATCCATAACCTCCCACATAGGCTACCGATACCTAGTACCCAAATTCTATTTATATCATCCAACTTAGGCTTCAATTGTTTGATTCCATTTACTTGGTAGTCGGTATTCGAAAGCAAAGTGAATACTTCTCTGACTAACGATATTAAACGTGCAAGAACCCCTTTATTTGATTACCCTCAATATGGTAGGGTTATGTGATGCTCATTCCTGATAATGAAAGGAATGGTGCCTGCAAATCTTGAGCGTATGTTGACACATACCCTCTATTCGTCTACGCACTCTGTCACAAAAGCAGATCTCTATAGATCTTATGAAAGAATTACTCGACGAGGTGTCTAGGTTTTAGTTGAATATTCGGTAGTAATGACACAGTACGGAAATGAAACTTTATGTTTGTCCCTCTTATGCTTTTCGAAAGCATTTTCTCGGACTAAGACTTTATTCTTAATTCAGGTTTCGTGTTATCTATGATCTTCTATTAAAATGGGTCATAATTGATTTAATATTTCAAGATTCCTTGTGTGCTCTCACTAGTAAAGTTCGAGTCTAATCACCACTTTACCCTTTGCTTGTACCACCTTTCTGAGGCAGACCAGCCTTTGGGTTGTAATGTCCTGATATGTAAACTCATGGCTTGACGACCATACTCTCGAAGTATGTAAGCCATACAAAGTTCTATGTTTTTTTGGAATATTCACATTTCGTCTAGGTGAGGAAATGAACAGTAATACTGTGAGAATGGTCTCATCGAATTAGTGCTTCCCCAAAGTTTGTCAACCCATTAAGTTGGCAGAAAGGGTTGATAGCCAACTATTAGTCATACAGTGTGTATGCACTTCCTTAGTTTTTGAATGGTGCTTTGGTGACTTACTGTTACGTATTCCACTCATATAGGTTATAGCCTCAAAATCCTTAGCACAAGGATAAAATTGAGGTAATGAGTGTTAAACATCGAAAACTTTATATTCTTACTGAGCCTGCGTTAATAGGTCATTTCTTAATCAATAGATGATCTAGAGCTTCCTAATTAAAGAAAATTAGGAGCGAAAGATGAGATCACGCCTCTCCTCTAGGCTGAAATCTGGGATCCATTCAACAAGATGATCTTTGGGAAAGTGCGGGTACAAAGGGTATCAAACTATCCTTCTCGAATCTTTATGGACAGTGGTCTATAGTGAACAACTCATGCTTACGTCCCTTATGCATATCGAGAGCTAATGAGATTAGCAAGAAATTCCGCATTTGGGAAACCTTCAAAAGTTTTGTATGTCGTTTTTCTGTTAGTGAGACAATAGTCATCAGTCCACACTTAGGTTTCTTTGGCATTCGCTTGAGTGTCATCCCCGACCTATTCATCACCGGGAGAATAGTCGGACTTAAAGGTGTACTGAATGTCAATGGTTGCGAGTGCAACCCTGTTTGACCAATATTATGAATGTCAGATTGCCTACTTGTCTCATGCTGAGCTTCCACAACACCCCATAGGTGCTATGTGTATGCGGGTCAGAAAGATTTTCTACCCCATTACCGGAGCTAGTGCATAGCACTCCTGACGTAACTTTCAAGTAACTGTGAGACTAAATTGTACGATAGATCCCGAGATTACGCTATAATCTCCCAAAATAATTTTGCAATTATTGTAATTGTGGGTTGTGGTAATGCTCAATTTGAAGCCATCTTGATAAGCAGAATCTCAAAGAATGAATGTGCGAAATCCTTTGTCGTTCAGGATTCACTAAGGATTGGTTGAATTCAATTTGAATTTCTCTCGTTCCTCCCGAACTAGGAGAATACTTTGTGGACACCTATTTGAGAAATCCGATTTGTTAAGATCCAATCCTTAATCAAGTGACTGAGAACATGGGTTGATCATTACCTTGGACAGCAAGACTCACTAAAGTTCCCATACACTGCAAATCATGATTACGTGTGCACCCGTAATGATAATTTACTTTGCATGATCCCTGTAGTGTTCCTTCTATCCCCAACTTTTAGTTAAAAGGATTTGAAATGATCATTAGGTCGTGTTTGAACACTTGTGTAGGAGTGTGTATTGTTCTATCGGATTACTCTTGATTATAAGTACCAATACCCATGAGTCTGCCGAATCTGGCTTTTACCGGATGAGGTTAACGGTAGAGAGGCACCACCAGTGTCTCTCAAGAATAAAATGTGTATGGAAGTCAGGCACTATGTGTAGGGCAGAGATTCTCAAATGATTATCGAACAGCTCATGTTCCAAGTCTGTATGTACTTATGGATCCACATGATCCTGGTGAATGTCTAGGTCTCTTGACATGTAGAGTTCTCTCCCGTTTAGTCCTGCTCATCCACCTTGAATTCCCTTCTGTCTGGGCAATCATGTCTGCCATATCTCATGGTGAGAGCCTAGGCATCCGATCCGACAACTTATGAAGGAGAGTATTTATACCGCAAATACGTTAGAAAGAAAGTTGCCTCCACGGCTATAGTAGTTGTCGGTGTGGTGCATGTATAGGTACAGATTTTGGTACGGGTTCAGCCTGTTCTGATACCAAGATCGGTAACTGACGGTTGCTGCCGTCGTCGCCCAAGCTCAGCTCGTAACTCGATCTTCTAAGGTTGCAGTATGCTGAGTACCCGTTATTCTTGACTCGTAATCCGAACAGTAACATGTTGTAAGTGTTTATTATTTCCACATTGTTGTATGTGTTTAAGTGTTCATTACATGTGCCATGTAATTGTATTAGTGTAGCTAATGATACCTTAGTGTAACTCCATACACTAATAGTCTACACAAATTGTTCGGCAACGGTTGGAATTCCTATACTCAAGTTTTGGGTGTTTTTAGTGTGATGCAAGTCTTAGAAATCTTGGTCCCTAAATGAGTCCGGTTAGAGCCAAGGTGTCACTAAGGAAACCTAATTCGCTAAAACCATTGCTCTGATACCAATCTGTCACACCCCCAAATTTATTTACTTAATAAATAAAATACAGGTTGCAACGATTGGTTCATTACACGATAGCGGAAGATGTAATAGCGATTTCTAAGACTTGAATACATACACAAATACTAAGACTAAGTAGTACAATGATCTAAGTTCTTCTAGATAAAAAACAGACTTGAGACTGGATAATCTATGTCCTTCCAGCTAGTAGGAATTTATCCAATTATAGCTAGCCTATTCCAACCGCTCCATGGCTAAAGGTTACCTGAGAATCATACTTGAAAGTGTCAACACAAAGGTTGGTGAGTTCACAGAGTTTGTTAATTTAGTACAGTTAGTTTTCCCCGAAAAACTAGACATGACTTAACCGTCATAAAATAAGTAGTTTTCCTTTGAAAACATATACATGACTTAACCGTCATCAAATAAGTAGTTTTCTTTTGAAAACATGCCCAAGACTTTACCGTCATAAAATAAGTAGTTTTCCTTTGAAAACATATACATGACTTAACCGTCATCAAATAAGTCGTTTTCCTTTAAAAACATGTCCGTGACTTTACCGTCATAAAATAAGTAGTTTTTCTTTGAAAACATGCCCATGACTTAACCATCATAAAATAAGTAGTTTTCCTTTGAAAACATATACATGACTTAACCGTCATCAAATAAGTCGTTTTCCCAATCAAATAGTTCTTGTAAATCCAATTGTTCGCAAATTGTTCCAAGTATATATATGATAAACAGAACAAGTAATGTTGACCCATTTGTAAACTAGCTAGGAATACAAAGAATATGTTCATAAATGAGGTGTAACCAAACCATGACTATTGTTCTTTCACCCCTCATATTCGTTATCAGATGCTATGCGGCCATAAATCCTCCAGATTGTGGTTAGCGCGACTAACCATGACCGGGGGACGTCACTCCCCATAGTACTATTCATAGGACCCTAGGCTATAGTTAATGGTTACTAAATTGTTCCAGGGGACTTTACGAGCTCTATAATTGTTCATACTCATGCAAACATAAAGGTCGGGTCTTGTTCTCTTGTTACCATATGAAAATGTTTGTAAATGTGTTTCATGTTTTCTCAAATGTATCAAACATTTATTTTTCATGCTTTCAGATATTGTAAGTAATTGTGTCACAAGAGTTGAACCAAAATGTTCATGTTGTTAAACATGTAAGCAAATATGTTTCATATTTTCAAATATGTTATGTAAGTATGTTTCTCCCCTGATGTTTATAAAACATTAAAAAGCTAAAAGAGGGGTCGTGAAACTCACCTTGTGTCCGATGAAATCCTAGCAAATAACAGTGTGCTAAGAGTTCCTGTCTATCCGTACCCTAATCACACAAGGGTACTAATGTGTTAAGACTACCCATCTTATACGTAAGTTGTTCATCCGACTTAACGAATCCCGTTAAGTACGCCTTTGTTTAGTAAAAATAGTGTTTTTATTTACGACTCATTGGTGATTATTATTCCAGTCTAGATTCTTACATATTTTCCGAGAAAATAATATGTTTCCCTATTGGTGACTTATTAAGTGTACCAAAAATAAATATTATTTTTGTAGCAACTTAAAATATATTCACTTATGTTCCACGATGTCATGTGATTATTTATTTTTAACCGAATCTCTTCATATGTTCCATGTACATATATTTTTAGTAACACCTTTCACATTCATATGTTGATGATAATCGTTCGTATGTCTGCTTGAATCATAGGACACTACCTCGGGTCTTGCCAGGTAAGTCACACATGATCATATAACTTCACAAACATGTATCCTTCAACATAACACATGAATGGAATGAAGGGTTTATGAAGAACACCATTATCCAAGTGTTATTTTATGTGATTATATATATATATGTAGTTTATATTTGATGTGTCCTTGTCTTGTCCATGGTCCTTCTAGTTTGGTATTTTATGTATGAACATGTACATGTTTAAATATATGTATTAGAACACGACTTATGAAGAAATAAAGCCAAAACTCATCAAGACTTTTATGCTTTATTTTGTTCTTGAAAACTCAGATTTTTAGGCGTACTCCGAGTAGACTTTTAGAAGACCAAATGACTTGGAGTTTTCTTCTAAAATCAAGTTTATTGAAACCAGAGGAGATGTGAAAAAGAATTAATGGATTTGGAGGTGTGTAGGTACCTCAAAACAGAAAAATGAGAAGAGGTGTCCAGATGTGAAAAAGTATGATACGTTTTACTTTGCTAGACTCCTTGACAATACTATGTCAAAGATAATATTCCAGGAATATGGAGTATGAACGTGCTAAAATAATATGGCTTTTGACCTGAAATACTGGGTGTCACAAGATGGAACCTTTATCAGTTGCCGACGGGATAGGAAACGTTCCCTTGTTTCTGGTCTAGTCGAGAGGAGCTTAAACTAAAAGGGGAAATTGGAAATTAACATCTTCGTGAATTTGGTTGACTCGTGAAGATACATGATAGAGTTGGACATATCTGGTTTGAAGACTGAAGTTTATCTTACTGGAATTCCTATGGGAGCTGATTAGTTTGATGCAGGTTATTGGAAATTCAAACTCTCTATCATATGCCAGTTGATTTGGAGATGTCTTAGTCTACTGATGTTACGTTGCGAGGAAGACTCGTTCAGACTCAGATTCCGAAGTCAAGTTGGAGGAAGCTACTGCTGAGAGGTTGAACTACAATGAAGTGTGTTGGGTTAGTTGGTTCCTATTGAAGCACTTGGTTTGGTCTACAATGAAAGCTACAGTTAAGAGGGAGTCGGGTTTGTCAGATTACTCAAAAACTGAAGACTGAAGTTTGAAGATTTGAAGATCTCAAGTGGAATGCCAGAAGATCAAGTCTCGCCAGAAGACACCTGATTTCATTAGTTTAGAGGGAGTCTGTTAGGACATTCTTTGTAAACTGATGATTATCAGTGTTAGTATTAGATAGAATTTTATGCTATAGTTAAGAGGGAGTCCGTAGAAGCATGTTTTTGTAACTATAGATAAAATTCTATGTATCAGTGTACTTAGCTAGTATGCAGGAGGGTGTTCCTGCATACTTAGCAAGTACACCAGATTGGTGCTGCGCACTTAGTAAGTATGCATGGCTTTTTCTTTGCATACTTTATAAGTACGCATGACCAATTCCCTATGTACTTAGCCAAGTACGCAATAGGTACGCATGACCATTGCCCTGCGTACTTAGCCAAGTACGCATGTATTATTCCTTCCCTTATAAATTGAGATGATGGCCTCATTTATAGGTGGAACTTTTGGGAACTAGGTTGAGAGGTGTCCGGGCGGGATGAGTTCTCCCGCCCCTGGACCGTGAGCGTAGATGAGAGATGTGTACTTCTTCGGTATGTAATGTGAGATGACTTCGTTGTTATGGATTACGTATTGTTTTTGTTTTGATTATCTTCTTTATGTCCGTGTTCTTCTCTGTCTCGTTCCTCACTGTTCCCACACGAATTGATGAGTTGATCGTTGTTTTTCCGCTGCGCGACGAGGCTACAGGGACCTACATATCCAGGTAAGGAAGGCTGACATGAACTTGGCTCAAAAGCTCGATGAATTTCTCATATTGTTCGTCAGTCCTTTGCTTCACTAGTCTTCCTGGGTATGTTATATGAGATTTGAAAGCCCTTTTTGTTGGAACGTTTTGGGGGGTGTCCACTGGATCAGGTTGTGGAATTACTTTTGGTGGTGATCCTTGAACGGTTGATTCTGCGACAGGCGGACGAAGTGGTATTCCGGTGAATATTTCCCTCCTTGGGTTTGAACTTCCTCTTCCTCTGGTAATGGAGGTTCTGGATAGACCTTGATATTTCTAAAAGTGATAGCACTAACATTTTCTTTTAGATTAGACTAAACTTCTCCTCATATTGTTTGTGACGGGAATCCGCTAGAAGGGCTTGACTTTCAGTTGTAGAAATCAACTTAGTTATCGCGTCCTCCAAGCTCAACCCGTTACTTGGCTTGTTTGTTCCTTGAAATTGTTGACGAGGCTGATAGTTTTTAGATTATCTTTGTTGAAATTGTTGTTATCCGAAGCCAGATTGTCCCGGGTTGTTGTTATCCTTCCAGCTAAAATTTGGGTGTTTTCTTCATCCAGGGTTGTAAGTATTACTGTAGGGATTGTTCTGCAGGCGATTTGTTCCAATAAAGTCAACCTGCTCAGCCTCGACAGTGATGCTTTTTACTTCTTCAGTAGTTTCAGTGGTTGTTTTGCCCTTACTAAGTTGATTGAGTTGAGTGGTAAGGGCGTTTACTTGAGCAGAAAGTGAAGTGACAGTATTGACAGAATGAACTCCTTGCCTAGTTCCCGTGTTACTCATTAGATTGTACCATTGATAGCTATTCATAGTTATTTCCTCAATTAGGTTGTAAGCTTCTTGTGTCCTCTCGTTTCCAAAAATACCACCTGCAGTAGCGTCGAGTGTCTGACAAGCTTGATTATGCAACCCATTGTAGAATGATGATACTTGTAACCAAACTTCTAGCTCATGGTGAGGGAATTTCCCCAGCATTTCCTTAAAACGTTCCCGCGCCTCATATAGTGATTCACCATCTTCCTGGGTGAAAGTGGTAATATCATTTCTCAATTTAGCAGTTTTTGCTGGTGGGAAGTATTTCGACAGGAATTTCTGAGTAAGATCATCCCATGCAGTGATTAACCTGATAGGAAGAGAATTTATCCATCCCTTAGCTCGTTCCCTTAAGGAAAAAGGAAACATTTGGAGGCGAATTGCGTCATTCGAAACTCCGTTTAGTTTGAAAGTGTCACAAATTTTGAGGAAATTTGCAGTGTGGGCATGTGGATCTTCATCGGGCAATCCATTAAAAGTGCATGATGACTAGATCATGTGGATAACATGAGATTTGATCTCAAAATTGTTAGCATCAACCGTTGGCCTTGTGATACTATACCCCAAAGCCTCTAGTGACTGTCTTGCAAAATCGGAAATAGTGCGGTTTTCACGACAATGTTTCTAGCATGGTTTTCTCATATTTGGCAGTGAAAGAATCTCTCGGGCTCTGCTAAAGGTTTACATAAACCAGTAGTGGAGCTATGGATCGTACACTATCTTCAACAAAATGTAACAGAAAAACAGATGGAAAACGATAAGGCTAATCCGTTAACTCGAATTTTTCTTGAAATCACCGTGTCCCCGGAAACGACGCTAAAAACTTGATGCGTGTTAAAAAGATGTTTAAACTATTAAGGTTTCACGAGATCATGTTTTAAATTTATAAAATGATAAATACTCAAACTTAAAACACACACAATAGGCAAGTGCACCTATCGCAGCGTAATATAGTTTAGGTAAGAACCAAGTATCGAACCAATGGACACGGTCGAGTTCCAATACTCAAATTTTGTTATCGTTTAGCATGTTTAATTAGTGAGTGGGTTTTGTGTGCTTATGAAGCCGAAAAGTAAATGACAGGAAAGTAAAAATGTGTGTGATGTGTGTAACAGAAATGTAACTAACAGAATAGTAAATAGCAGGAAAGTAAATATCTCGGAAATGATCAGGTCACGAAGAGTATTGCTTTGGGCTTCGAATCCGCTTGGTACGTGATAATGTTAAGTTGACTAATTCAGTGGTACGACTACTACAAACTTGTGAACCGGGTCACCGCTAGAGCCTCGTCCTCAAGACATTTGATTCACGAATTAAAATCTTTAAATTAAAATAGTAATGTCTCCGCTTGGGACAACAATTACCCTCAACCCTTTGGTGTTATCTCCGAGTTGGTTTAAGACATCGAACTTAAATGCATAATATTATTTTTAAATAGGTGATTATATTTTGCTCACCGGGAGGCGGTGTAACAATGGGACCAAATATAAAGACGTACCGTTTCCAACGTGAGTTCACCAATTCTTGGTCGCATAATAAGTTCGTATAAAGACGTACGATCTTAATAATATTGACCATGCCTTGGCTTATCAATCTCTGCGTATATAAAGACGTACAAGATTCAAAGGAAGTTTGATTAAAAAGGTTTTACAGTCTATAAAGACGGATTTAGACAATAATAAAATCCTACCAAATGGTGGTTTTAAGAGCGAATAATTAAAGACATAAACATACCACTAAATTAATACGTTAAACATTAACATGCACCAAACTTCATCTTCACCCTAGTAATACAAAGAGTTTAGCCATGATTGGCTATACTTACTAGCGTAACGCTGAGTTTCGTAGGTTCCCCTATTGCGGAACAAGGAGGAGGAGCCACTCTACCACTACCCTAATACTGCTAGAAACGAACTATTCTCTCTATCTTTGGTTGTGTTGTGGTGTCGAAAGGTCTATGAAACCAAGAACCCAAGCCATCTATTTATAGGGCTCAAAATGTGCATTGCATGGCCGTGCAAAGGCCTCGCGAATCAAAACGGGTACAAATGGCAGTGTACTGAGTCCTTGGGGAGCAAGTTAGGGTTTGCACGACCATGCAATGCAATGCACGACCGTGCATTGCCCTGCCTGCTCCCTGTTTCGTCTTTTAGCTGCTTGTTGACTTGTTGTTGACCAATTTTGACTTCTTGGGGGTCAAAGCTCGGGAACGATCCTTCTAGAAGCTTAATTTCTTGGTTTTTTGATAGGATTTATGTTGATTTATCTTTTCTACACCGAATAACCTCCAATTACAAAATATAACTGTTTTAAGTATCAATTTCAAGGTTATTAATCAATTAGTACCATAATAAGGGGATTATTATGCATGCAAAATATGTATAAATGCACGGAGGGAGGTAATGCACAGCCGTTGTGAATAGCTGTGGGTTCAGTGGAACTGACCATACTTTGTATCTGAGGTGCCAAGAGCCAACCAGCATCTAAAAGATAAAACTTAGCAGCAGGGAGGTAATGCACGGCCGTGCATCCCAATTCACGACCGTGCATTGGCCCTCCTTGCTCCCCATGGCTCCCAGTACACTTCCACTCCTACCCTATGATTCCCTAGGTGTTTGCACGCCCATGCAATCCAATGCACGACCGTACGTTGCTCATTCTGTGGCCTATAAATAGGAGACTTGAGTTCTTCATTCCATACACCTCAAGAAGCAAAGAAACACTATCTAGAAAAAGTATTCTCATAGTTAGAGTAGAGAGTAGAGAGGCTCCTCCTCTTCGTTCCACAATAGGGGAGCCTACGAAACTCAACGATACGCTAGTTAGTATGGCCATTCGTGGCTAAACTCTTTGTATTGCTAGGGTGAAGATGAAGTTTGGTGTATGTTAATGTTTAACGTATTAATCTAGTGGTATGTTTATGTCTTTAATTATTCGCTCTTAAAACCACCTTCTAGGTGGGCTTTTTATTATTATCTAAACTTGTCTTTACACTTGTGAGTGTTCTTGATTTTAAAGCGTAAGACCGTAAAACCTTTTTAATCAAACTCCTCTTGATGCTTGTACGTATTTATACAAGTGGATCTTAATAACCCAAGGCTTAGTTAATATAAATAAGGTTGTACGTCTTTATACGAACTTGTTATGAGACCAAGAATTCGTGAACTCATGTTGGGAACGGTACGACTTTATACATGGTCCCATTGTTACGTTGTCTCCCGGTGAACAAAGTCTAATCACTCTTTTAATAATAATAACTAAGCACTTAAGTTTGATGTCCTAAACCAACTCGGAGATAACACCAAAGGGTTGAGGGTAACGATGTCCCTAGCTGGGAGTCCTACCATTTTATCATTAAATATTATAATTTGTGAACCAAATGTCGCGAGGACGAGGCTCTAGCGGTGACCCGGGTCACACATCTGTATTAGTCAACTTAACATTATCATATACCAAGCGGATTCGAAGCCCAAAGTAATACTCATCGTGAACTGATCACTTCCAATATATTTACTTTCCTACTATTTACTATTCTGTTATTTACATTCCTGTTACACACATCACACACGTTTTTACTTTTCTATTATTTACTTTACCGTCATTTAGTTTTCTGCTTCACAAGCACACAAAACCCAGTCACTAATTAAACCGGCTAAACGATAACAAAAGTTGAGTATTGGAACTCGACCGTGTCCATTGGTTAGATACTTGGTTCTTACCTAAACTATATTACACTGCGATAGATACACTTGCCTATTGTGTGTGTTCTGAGTTTAAGTATTTATCATTTTATAAGTTTAAAACCTGATCTCGTGAAACTAAAATATCTAAATATTAATATATAATATTTACTATATCAAACATCACACATCACTATGCATAACCTGAAAAACATACTTTAAAATGTCAACGCAATGTTGGTGAGTGCACAGATTTAATTGTCGCAATGTAAAGCGGTTTTCCTTGAAAACATTGATGATGTATACGTGGCCATAATGTGAAACAGTTTTCCTCGAAAACATTGAAAATGCGTACATGGGAATAATATGAAATCGTCTTCCTCGAAAACATTGAAAATGTGTACATGGGTTTAATATGAAATCATTTTCCTCGAAAACATGTGATGATATCATGGTCATTAAATGAGTCGTTTTCCCCAACGAAAACATGTGATGACTTCATATTCATAAAATGAGTCGTTTTCCCAATAAAAACATGTTAATGAATTTATGTCCATGTTAAGCCCTCTGTAATGAAATTGTTAAGGATGAGAACGATAACCAAAACAAGTAGCATTAATCCCCCGTAGACTAGCTAGGAATACGAGTTAATATGTCGACACATGAGCCTATAACCAAACCTAAAACTATCAAATGTTGTTGCACAACCCCGTGCCATCACGGTAATGTGTTTTAGATTATGTTGCACCGTGAAGAACATGTGGATCGTGTGGTTAGCGTGACTAACCCTGGGTGGGGAGGTTAATCCCAATAGTACTATTCACATATTCCCCGGCTAAGTCCATAGCTAATGGTTAAAGTATATGTATGGTTTAAGACCACTTGAGGGTTGCGTTCACTCATGTTCACATACAGATCTGAGTTCTTGTTTTCCAATTATCGTCTCAAATAAGTTCGGGCATGTTGAATAAATAAGTTCATGTAAGTTTTCAAATCAGTTGAAGTATGTTTCTCCCCCTAGTTTGTAAAACAATAACAAGAAAAGGGGTCGTGAAACTCACCTGTATTTGTGTTAGGAACGATGATAATGTCCACCTGATCGTAATGGAAACCAATGCACATATAACACGCAGTTACGAGTTTATGTCCTACTCTAGTTCTATGATATATGTAGGTACTTAATGAGCAATTATAGACTAACCCTAGTAATGTAAATCGGGTCTAAACTCGTGTTGAGTTATCATGCATGCGGTTGAGCTTGACTGATTCGTTAAAGTGTAGTAACTAATTGATAGCCATTCTCAAGTTATAGTTATATTTTGGGGAGTAATGGTTTGTTTTTGAGTATTTTGATATGTATAATAGAAATACTTGTACACTTTTATTTAGGTCAAACTATAATCCTAGTTTAACTTGTCTTAGGAAAATACATAATGTACGTGTCACGCCTTTCCCCGCACAATGGTATTAAATGTATTCAGGCACATACGGATGTGTTTGCGTATATATATATATATATGTATATCTTTTAAAAAACTAACAATATATTACACAAGTATTCTATTTCGCAATAAACGTTTGAGTTTATATAAAATATACATTTATATATGAATACGATTATATGTAGATGTAACATAATATTTGTTCAAGTTTAAAAAGATTTAAGTTTCATATTTATTCGAAACATAATCGTTTAGGTTTCCAAATATCCGTGTCTTATAATCAATAGTCTTAAGGATATATATATATATATATATATATATATATATATATATACCTTTTATATTTGTGCATATAAATATACATTTATATATATTCAGTTCTATATATATCGTGTTACATAACAATTGTTTGATTTTATAAAGATATGAGTATATACATACTTATATATATATATATATATATGTGTGTGTGTGTGTGTATCCATATCATACATTTATATTTATGAAAAATATATTTGTCTTGCCTATTGTTTATTGTTAATTCCTCGTTTATTCGGTCTATGTTTACATACCATTTATCAATATACCAAGTAGATACGTAAATGTTTTATATAAAATGTTTAAAGTTCGAAATCATCCGATCATATTTATTTGGGGTAACTTTGTAGAATAGTAACCAAGTTTAAAAAGTGTTCCAATTAGGTCACTCAATATGCATTTTACACGGTATACACCCTCGTGTATACTATGGTGAGTGACCTAATTGGAACACTTTTGAAACTTGGTTACTATTCTGTGGTTTTTTCCCAATTTATTTTGTATAAATAATTTTATACTAAAGACATAACACAAACGTTTTCGTCGATCTAATAATAATATCTAATAATTGTAAGTAGTGTTTATTACCGTATTAAAAATATAAGTTTATACAAACGTACTTGTTGTCCAATTTATCCCAATTAATAACCGTCAATGTTTTATATAACCCGAGTTTTTTTTGTAAACATATGTATGACAAAAGTAATAATTATTATTTATTTCATTCGACCGGGTTTTCCCTTGTCAATAATACGTTTAATACGACTCGTTTAGTGTTTAACTTTACGCTAATATTTACTTTAACCGTTAACGAATAACTTAAACCCATCCCACGCATTTAATACTCCGGAATGAAACCCGACTACCAACTCGACAAATCTAGATGGAAATATAACCAACGGTATCGAAATTAACTAGAAATAACAAGACGAAGCTCAAACCTCGTAGATCGGTACAAGGGAACAACATGCCGACTTAGATCGGTTCATTTCAAGTTCGCTGGAGACTAGTCGTAGCTTTAAACAGAAAAGTAACCATTACAAACATGTGGATCTAACCTGCAATGAAAATAAAACGAGCAGGGAACTTACCAAAATCTCGTCGGGTTCGCCGGAACCCTTGCGATTGCCGAAAACCGTGTTTTTACCGGATCCTGGCCGGAGGAAGCTGTGATTTGGAGTCCGAACAAACCGGAGTTACTGCTACCACACCCTAGTACCATCACCGTTGCTGTCCCACCGGTTTTGGGTCTCGTTAGAGATATACTCAGGTTTCCAGAACTGAGTAATCCCCCGTCAGAACCCTAGCCGCCACGGTTCACGGCCGCCGTAGTCTGAGATGGCTTTTGCAGGTCGTCGGAATCGCGACTCTCCCAAGCCTGATGTCTTCTTCACCGGAGAAACGGTTCTAGACCCTAGTTGGGTGGTCGGAAACCGCCAATAAACCATCCCGGTCTCGCCACCTCCGTTAACACCACCACTCCCAACCTGTGTCGCGGCCGTCTGCCGGCGTGAGGAACGGAGGAGGTGGTCGGCCGGAGAGGGTCGTCGGAGACACCACCTGCCTCGCCTCTATCTCTCTCTCTCTAAAGCTCCTTAAGAGCATTTTAGCTTATGTGTGTGCTAGGGTTTTGAAAAAAAATGAGGAAAAAGGAGAATGAGATGCTTTTATAGGTAGGGTTAGGGTGTGGTTTCTAAGAGACATAATACTGGTTTACGGAAAACTCGTATCCACTCGGGTCTCTGTCATGACTAAAACTTCTGAATCATTATTTTAAAATACTTAAAAGTGTAAAACGTTATTATAAATATTAATTAGATATTTATTTTATGAACTCTCTGCTCTGACCGTTGTCCGAGCCGGTATGCACTAGCACCATGTGTCTAGCGCGTTCGTCCGTTTAAACGTTGCACGTTCTATTAAAATTATTATTTCTCAAATGAAAATAATAATATTGGTAATTTAAAATAAATGACATAGTATAAATAACCATTTATATCTTTTAATTTCACCGAGTAACAGATAAGTAGATTAAGTTTATTCCGGTATTTGCCGCAGTCGCGCGTTCTATGTCGTATTACTCATGTGTTGATTTTTAAATAAACGTCTAAAGTAAATATTAATAATTTCTATTAATATTTAATGTTAGTGGTCAGGTGTCACGTTGTGTGTTAGTTACCAACCATGTACGCGTTAATTCTTTTAACCGTAAGCCGCGAGGTTATATAAACTCTACGCGTTAATAATATGTTATCTCGAATCGTGCTATGATCCGTCAAGTAAAGTTAGAAATTTGGTTCACCTATTGTCCTATAATTGTGCCTTTAATGGGTTTCAATACCTATTGGGCCTATAACTAGGCCGTTAATGGGCCAAATCCATTTACGGTGAATTAACTATCAAGAGTAAATGACCCTAATCTCAAGGTTGTCACATTCTCTCTTCGTTAAAAAAGTATCATCATCGAAACTTAGTTTTAGTTAACCCCTAGGATTAACTTAATTTATTCGGATGAGAGTTTCGTATCCTTAGTTCATTTCTAGTTCGTAAGGAGAATTTTAACTCAATCCACTTTGTAGTCGGTATCCGTAGGTAAAGCGAATATCTCATTAACTAACGATATTGGATGTGTTGGGATTTGAGATATCATCGTACCATATAACAGCACAACGGTATTGTTGAACTTTCATTATATCAAACAAGTAGACTTAGTAAAGTACATTGAACATATCGACAAAGGAACGACGTTGACTATATACTAAAGTGATAACATTATCACCAGAGTCCCATGAACAAAAGGGATTACAATCAGTGAGATCACATCCATGTAATGAGTGAGTCATTAAGGGATTTTCCGATTGATGTGAATTAAAATAATGAGTTTTCACAAACCAAGTGAACAACTCACACACCAAGTTAAATAGTCCATGATTAGATGTCAAAGAATTTAATTACGTGATCACTCTCATCAGGGTGGAACCATATGATAATCATCAATAGTAATGAAAGGCAAAAGTGCATTCGTGCACGTAAATTCTAAATGTATGTGGGCACATACTCTTTATTCATATACGCGTTTTAACGCACGAAGACCAAATCATGATGGAACTTAAAAGAAAGTTATCGGAGGTCCGGTAAGATATGTCAGATGGTTTAATGATATGTCCATGTGTCAGTTCGTAATTTGGTTTAGATAGAGGTCTTAACGAAATAGTTGTCGAACAATAAGCTCGAAGCAATCAAATTTCCTAGTAACATTGAATCATTCAGATTTCCATGATTCCTCTAAAGATGGAAGTGAAATCTCGATGAAGAAGTAGAATATCAAAGTATTTGAGAATAGTCTAGTTGACCTGGCTCAACAGATACTAAAGATGAATGAATCTTCATAGGATTCAGAGAAAAGTGTTTGAGAATAGTCTAGCTTTCATTGGCGAAGATTGAGTTCGATACTTCATTAACCACTGTTTGCACCGTACCTTAAAGTATTTGAGAAAAGTGTTTCTAGATTCGTTTGGAAAAGTCACAATTTATCTAGATGAGGAAGTAAAAGTCATATCATCGAAATAGCCTCATAGACATAATGTCCCTCTAAATTGATTATGGGTTCGCCAACCCTTTAAGTTGGTAGGATGTGATGTGATATCGTTTTCAATTTAGTATGGGGCTTGACTCTCTCTAGGTAGATGTCAGAGAATCAAGTATAACTTCGGGAATTTATCGAACGCGAGGACGTCATGCTCTTAGGTTCCTTAGAGAAAATGTATAAGTATCTCAAAAAGAACTTAGAAAGCAAGCGAATATACATTCAAAAGGAATTTGAGAAGTCGAAAGAATTGTATATGTGCAGACTTTCAAGAGAGCAATGTCAACTACGATTTATCCCTTGATCATCCCCCGGGTAGCGTACAACTTTAAACGGTCAACAATCGTATAATACAAAGATAAATCTTCAAATTTTGACGTAGGTCCTTGATTTCACATTAAGGTAGGTTGAAATGGATTATAAGGTTTCAGAATTTGTCTCATGATCTAACAATTGGTGCAACGTTCTTGGCTTTTGAATGGTACTATCAGGACTTACCATATCGTATTTCACCTATATCGGTTATAGCCTTAAAATCCTTTGTAGAAGGGGTTTAGCCATAAATTTGATGATATGAGTGTTTAAACGTCATACATTCGTATTCTCTCAAGGCATGTGTTAAGAAGTCCTTTCTTAATAGTAGATGTTCCAAGTCTTTCTAATTATTGGAGACTGAGAATAAGGGAAAACTCTTAAAATAAGTTAGGACACGTGTCGGCTAAGAAACGCGATGCTAGAACGTAACCGGACGCGAAAACAGAAAAGCGGTTCGACCGGAAATTGCCCAGAACTTCCCATAAGCATATCCCGGGCTAGAAAATGAGTTACGGAAGCCATAATATATGAAACTTGGGTGCCTCGATGAGGAGAATCGGAAAATGAATTCATAATAGACCCTCACCATGTGTAATGGTTCGTCACGGGGGGTGAAAAGTCATAACGGGCTATCACCATCCGTGACGGTCCGTCACGCCGCAAAATCGTGAAAACGCTCCGTTTTACGCCACGTATCACTGAGTCATCGCACCATAAGGCCATGATGGACCGTCATGAGCCGTGACGGTCTGTTAAGTGGTCAGAAAGCCCTTGGAGGCTAAGAAAACGGTAACGGACCGTCACTGGCAGTAACGGTTCATTACGGACTCAGGATTTTGGCTATAAATAGATTGTTGGAGCCGTTCAAATGGAAAACAACACACACCAATCGCCACAACACACATATACACTCTGAAAAGGATTAGAAGACCCGGTGCGACGCGTTAAAGTGCGAGAGCGGTACGCTGCGAGTGCGGTTCGAGTTCGGAGAAGCGTTTAAGCAAGGAACGAGCGTAGAAAACGACCCGAGACTATAGTAAGTACACTAGACCCGTACCCTATAAACTATTATGTGAATTATGTGATTAGATGTTATGTGTTATGTGCTATAAATATGACGAGGGTACGAGGTAATGACATATTAGTCTAAACACTAAACGAGAATAATGGAGCAGTCACGACGTGTCCAAGGGGTGGTGGATACGCCGTTGGTACTTCCTATATATAAATCTCTTGCTGCTTGTGGTGAAATCATTATGAATGTTTAGGGGTATAGACTAAAATACAATAATGAAAATATAGTAAACGTACGGGAAAACTTCTGACCGATATGTAGTTATCTGACAAACGGAATGTTCTGTCTAAGGAAAGAGTGGTGTATAAATCTCTCCTAGACCTGTCACTCTTTTCTGGGAACATCTCTGTTAGAGGTACTACTCTGGAAGGATAATCACCCCAGTTTACAATATATGACAAGTATGAATATGTGATGAATACATGAACATGTGATGCATGATAAATATGAATACGTGAATGCATGATGATACGTGCAAGTATGAATTAGTATGATGGAACAAGTCTAAACTCTAAAATAGAATAACAGAGTACTCATGAAGTGTTAAAGAGGTGGTGGATACGCCGCTGGTACTTCCTATATATAAACCCTTTTAATGCATCGTGGAGAAACCGTTACGAAGTTTTAAGGTTAGGACTAGTTAGGAAATAAATCAAGCATATACATGAAATGAAAACAAATACTTGATACATTTGGGAGGTTGTGAGTCTAAGATACTCAAGGCCCCAAATGAAATGAGATACCCGGCCTGTAAGGTGGATCTCAATAATAAAGAAGAAAACTAAAAAGATTCCAAGCCTACGGGGCTGAGGAAAAGTATTCCAAGCCTTCGGGGCTGAGGAAAAAAAGGACTCCAAGCCTACGAGGTTGTGGAGGAAAATATTCCAAGCCCACGGGGTTGAGGAAATGAATGAGTCTTCGTGACAAAGGCAAGAGGTCTATACTGACGAGTATAAAAACCTTGCTAAAAACTCGGACCATAGGTACGTCAGAAGATGGTCGCGAAGGGGTTAGCATACCCATAAAATATATAAATGATGTAACTGGAGGTACGTCCGGAGATGGCTAGGGGGCGCCGAGAGCCTGGGAAACTTGAACAATAATAAGAACTTAAAAGGTTTACAATGAAATGAACGATGAAGCGTACTTACTTAGCGTAAGCTAATCCAAAAACGTTTTTCAAACGCTGTAGGAAAGAAGCATATGGAATGAAGCTTCATGAGGACAGAGCTATCGGAGTTGGAAAATCCCTATATAGAATGATGTAAATGTAAACATCTTATGTAAAACAATATTTATAAATGAAAAATTTTCATTAGTCGTTTTAATGACAAGGTTTTATTAAACTGGAACCCGTTTTCTACAATATAAAACTCTGAATATATTAAAATAATAGGTAGGGTGTTTCAGGTTAGTATCAGAGCATAGTTTGAGGGATTTGAGTGTTGAGAGGATGCTTAAACTCAAACCATAAGTGCTCGTGATATAAATAGGGATTCAATCCGAGGCCGTCCGAGGAAGTAGGTTTGTTTAAATTCCAATGCTTAAACATAAATGTGTGAGTGTACATGAGCTGGATTTTGTATGAGATAAACTCCATGTGATAGTTGGGAGTATCATAATGTGTAACATACATTACCTCATACCTGGAAAGTATGAGAGTTAATGCATAGGACCGTCATGATATCGCAAACATCATATAATAACTTATTTCAGCAGATAGTAAGCCGGGAATGTGATAATACATGATTAAAATGTATAGGTGAATGTGAGTATGTGTAAATGTATGAAGGGGGCCTTACGTAAAACCCTATAATTAGGGTAAACGAATGAGAGATTAAAAAACGAAATCCATGTTTCGACAAATGGCTGAACATCGGAATGATGAGGTACGTGACGAGGGAAGCCATGAAAGAGTTGAATCTCCACTTCATGATGAGAACAAAGCAGAACAAGTCCCGAGAATATTCGAAGACAAATAGCGTTAGAGATAGGAAAAGCTTTCGACACGAATATCCCGATTATGTAGGCTAAAATGCAAAGTTCTTTAGAGAGTTGGTTTGAGAACCACAAGGAAATCAAGAAAACTCATAAAAGGAGAGAGGTGAAAGAATGTAAAATTTGTGATAAAAGACATTTGGGAAAATGTCGATTCAGACCTCTAAGTTGTAGCAAATGTGGAAAGGCAGGACACACTGCATCGCAGTGTATGAGTGGAACCAGATTGTGCTACAACTGTAAATCTCAGACGGATAAAGCCGGGGAAGGGTCTAGAGTGGCATAAAATGAAGTCAAGAGGATCGAGGCTCCAAAGCCAAGGGGTAGGGCTTTTCAATTCACCACGGAGGAAGCGAAAGATGTTCCTGATGTCGTATTAGGTACATTACTCTTGAATTTCCTACCTGCTTGTGTTTTATTCGATGCAGGAGCTAGTCGATCATTTATTTCTTTAAAATATGCGAACTCTAGAAACTTTAATAGAATTAGATTGGCTAAGGCATTAGAAGTCGAAATCGTGAGTGATCGCAACTACATATTGACTGAAATATACCGAGATTTCCGACTACTAATAGAGGAAGAAGAATATTTCATTGACTTAATTCCGATGCCGATGTAAGAATTCGACGTGATCATTAGAATGGATTGGTTATCTTCACATGTTGCATCGATTATATGTAAATAGAAGATTGTACGATTCATGACGCCTACAGGAAATGAAGTTAGTGTCATTGGTGAACGACGAAACCAGATCACGCTATGTACGATGGCCAAGATAAGTGGCTACATGAGACAAGGTCATCAAGCCTTCTTAGCCTACGTAGCTGATGTGAAGATGAAAGGGAAAGAACTTAACCAAGTTCCAGTAGTAAAAGAATTCCCAGACGATCTTCCAGGTGCCCCACCTGAAAGAGAAATCGAATTCAAAATCGATTTAATTCCTGAAGCTAAACTGGTAGCTAAGGCTCCATACCAGTTAGCACCAACTGAGATGAAGGAATTAATGTCACAACTAAAAGAGTTGTTAGACAAGGGATTTATACGCCCTAGTGTATCCCCTTAGGGTGCACCAACTATGTTCGTGAAGAAGAAACACGGTAGTATGAGGATGTGTATAGACTACCGTGAATTGAACAGACTTACTATCAAGAATAGGTATTCCTTACCTAGAATTGATGATTTGTTTGATCAACTGCAAGGATTAAGTTGGTTTTCAAAAATTGACTTAAGATCTGGTTATCATCAAGTCAACGTACGAGAAGAAGATGTACCTAAGACGGCATTCAGAACTCGTTATGGACACTCTGAATTTGTAGTAATGCCGTTTGGAGTGACGAATGCTCCGACAGTTTTCATGGACCTCATGAATAGAGTATGTCGGCTAATGTTAGACAAATTTGTTATTGTCTTCATTGATGACATCCTGATTTATTCAAAGAATAAAGAAGAACATGCACAACACCTTCGTAAAGTACTTAGTACTTTACGAAAGGAGAAATTGTACGCTAAATTCTCAAAATGTGCATTCTGTTTGAGGGAAGTTCAATTTCTAGGTCATGTTGTAAATGCAGAAGGTATCTTAGTAGACCCAGCAAAGGTAGAGGCTGTAATGAAATGGTCTCCACCTAAGAATACATCAGAAGTTAGAAGTTTCTTGAGATTAGTTGGCTATTATAGAAGATTCATCCAGGACTTTTCCAGAATCGCCACCCCATTAACTAAACTGACTCAAAAGAACTTGAAATACGAATGGAATTCGTGACAACATAAGGCATTCAAGATATTGAAAGAAATATTGACACAAGCTCCGGTTCTGGCATTGCCAGAAGGAGTAGAAGACTTTGTGGTATACTCTAATTCCTCGAAACTTGGGTTAGGATGTGTTCTGATGCAAAGAGGAAAGGTGATAGTCTATGCCTCTCGACAGCTAAAGACACATGAAGCAAACTATCCAACCCAAGATCTAAAATTAGCTGCGGTGGTGTTCGCACTAAAGATCCGGAAGCATTACTTGTACGGAACGAAGTGCACGATTTAAACAAGCCACAAAAGTCTTAAGTATTTCTTTGACCAGAAGGACTTAAACATGAGGCAACGAAGATGGTTAGAAATGGTTAAAGATTATGACAGTGAAATCTTATATCATCCCTGAAAGGCTAACATGGTAGCTGATGCTCTAAGCCGCAAGGAAAAGCATCATCCTATTCGGGTGAAAGCATATAAGTTAGTGATAACTCCTGATTTCATGAGCCAGCTTTGAGTCGCACAAATAGAAGCATTAAAAGGTGAGGATGTTAAGAAAGAAAGGATGGCTGGTCAGGAGAGGTTTCTAGAAGAGAATGAGTATAAAGTCAAGACTCGATTTTGTCATATGTGGATACCACGATCAGGTGAGTTTAGACTTAAGATTCACGATGAAGCTCATAAATCACGTTATTCTATTCCTCCGGGTACTACAAAAATGTACCAAGATCTGCGCAAAGATTATTGGTGGCCCGGAATGAAATTTGATGTCATGAAATATGTGGCTAAATGCTTAACTTGCCTTCAAGTTAAAGCAGAACATCAGAAACCTTACCGGAGATGACAACCATTAGAAATCCCAGAATGGAAGTGGGAGCATCTCTCTATGGATTTCATAACAAAGCTACCCAAAACAACTAGAGGTTATGAGACCATTTGGGTGGTTACAGATCGGCAAACTAAGAGTGCTCATTTTCTAGCAATACGTGAGACATACTCTTCAGAAATGTTAGCTGACTTGTTCATTAAAGAGATTGTTTCAATACATGGAGTGCCAGTCTCGATTGTCTCTTATCGAGATACTTGTTTCACTTAACGTTTTTTTGGAAAAAGTTCCATGAAGAGATGGGAACTAGATTATTAATCAACACAGCATATCATCCTCAAATTGATGGTCAAAGTGAGAGGACGATACAATCCCTCGAAGATATGTTGCGCGCTTGTATAATTGATTTTGGTGGAAGTTGGGATAATCATCTACCATTAGCAGAATTCTCATACAATAACAGCTACCATTCCAGTATTGCTATGCCACCATATGAGATGCTATATGATAGAAGATGTAGAACTCCTGTATGTTTGGGAGAAATTGGTCAGAAAGAGTTGTGTAACAAAGAAATGGTTCAAGCCACATCAGAAAAGCTTAACTTAATTAAAGCATGTTTAAAAGCTGCATAAGATAGACAAAAGTCATACACATATAAGAGACGTAGACCAATAGAATTTCAAGAAAGAGATTATGTCTTGTTGAAAGTATCTCCTTGGAAAGGTCTAATCCGATTCAAGAAACGTGGAAAGCTAAGTCCACGATTCATTGGTCCTTTCAGAATCATCAAAAGAGTCGGAAAGGTAGCTTATCAGTTAGAACTACCCAAAGAATTGAATAAGATACACAACACGTTCCATGTATCTTATTTAAGGAAGTGTTTGCCGGATGAGACTGCACATGTTCCTCTGCAAGAAATAGAGGTCGATGATAAACTGACTTATGTTGAAGAACCTATCAAGATTCTAGACACAAAAGAGAAGCAGCTATGTCACAAAACAATCAAACAAGTACTAGTGCAATGGAAGCACAGAAAAGGGTCGGAGATGACCTGGGAAAGTGAGGAAGAAATGAGGAAAACTTACCCTCAACTATTTAAGGACCTACAGGTTTCAAGGACGAAACCTAATTTATGGGGGGTAGATTTGTAACATATCAAACTCTTAAAATAATTGGGACACATTTCGGCTAAGAAACGCGATGCTAGAACGTAACCGGGCGTGAAAACAGAAAAGCGGTTCGACCGGAAATAGCCCAAAACTTCCCATAAGAATATCTCGGGCTAGAAAATGAGTTACGGAAGCCATAATATGTGAAACTAGGGTGCCTCGGCGAGGAGAATCGGAAAATGAATTCATAATGGACCGTCACCATGTGTAATGGTCCGTCACAGGAGGTCAAAAGTCATAACGGGCCATCACCGTCCGTGACGGTCCGTCACGCCGCAAAATCATGAAAACGCTCCGTTTTACGCCACGTATCACTGAGTCATCGCACCCTAAGGCCATGACGGACAGTCATGAGACGTGACGGTCCGTTACATGGTCAGGAAGCCCTTGGAGGCCAAGAAAACGGTAACAGACCGTCACCGGCGGTAACGGTTCGTTACAGACTCAGGATTTTGGCTATAAATAGATTGTTGGAGCCGTTCAAATGGAAAATAACACACACCAAACTCCACAACACACATATACACTCTAAAAAGGATTAGAAGACCCTGTGCGACGCATTAAAGTGCGAGAGCGGTACGCTGCGAGTGCGGTTCGAGTTCAGAGAAGCATTTAAGCGAGGAACGAGCGTAGAAAATGACCCGAGACTATATTAAGTACACTGGACCCGTACCCTATACACTATTATGTGATTAAATGTTATGTGTTATGTGCTATAACTATGACGAGGGTACGAGGTAATGACAGATTAGTCTAAACACTAAACAGGAATAATGGAGTAGTCACGACGTATCCAAGGGGTGGTGGATACGCCGCTGGTACTTCCTATATATAAATCTCTTGCTGCTTCGTGGTGAAATCATTATGAATGTTTAGGGGTATAGACTAAAAGACAGTAATGAAAATATAGTAAACGTACGGGAAAACTTCTGACCGATATGTAGTTATCTGACAAACGGAATGTTCTGTCTAAGGAAAGAGTGTTGTATAAATCTCTCCTAGACCCGACACTCTTTTCTGGGAACATCTCTGTTGGAGGTACTACTCTGGGAGGATAATCACCCCAGTTTACAATATATGACAAGTATGAATATGTGATGAATACATGAACATGTGATGCATGATAAATATGAATACGTGAATGCATGATGATACGTGCAAGTATGAATGAGTATGATGGAACGAGTCTAAACCCTAAAATGGAATAACGGAGTACTCATGAAGTGTCAAAGAGGTGGTGGATACGCCGCTGGTACTTCCTATATATAAACCCTTTTAATAGATCGTGGAGAAACCGTTACGAAGTTTTTAGGTGAGGACTGGTTAGGAAATAAATCAAGCATATACATGAAATGAAAACAAATTTTTGATACATTTGGGAGGCTGTGAGTCTGAGATACTCAAGGTCCCAAATGAAATGAGATACCCGGCCTGTAAGGTGGATCTCAATAATAAAGAAGAAAACTAAAAAGATTCCAAGCCTACGGGGCTGAGGAAAACGATTCCAAGCCTTCGGGGCTGAGGAAAAAGGGGGCTCCAGGCCTACGGGGCTGAGGAGGAAAAGATTCCAAGCTCACGGGGCTAAGGAAATGAATGAGTCTTCGTGTCAAAGGCAAGAGGTCTATACTGCCTAGTATAACAACCTTGCTAAAATCTCGGACCGGAGGTACGTCCGAAGATGGTCACGAGGGGTTAGCATACCCATAAAATATACAAATGATGTGATCGGAGGTACGTCCGGAGATGGTCACGGGGCTTCAAGAACCTAGGAAACTTGAAAAATAATAAGAACTTAAAAGGTTCATAATGAAATGAACGATGCAGTATACTTACTTAGCGTAAGGTAATCCAAAAAACGTTTTCCAAACACTGCAGGAAAGAAGCATATGGAATGAAGCTTCCTGAGGACAGAGCTATCGGAGTTGGAAAATCCCTATGTAGATATTTATAAATGAAAATTTTACCTTAGTCATTTTAATGACAAGGTTTTATGAAACTGGGACCCGTTTTCCACAATATAAAAATCTGATAATATTAAAATAATAGGTAGGGTGTTTCAGATGCGGACACGTCTCTACTTAGATGGAAATCAGGGGGTCGATCCACATAATGATCTTTGAGAGGTTTGCAAGTACAAAAGTATATAGGATTATCCTATTCGAATCCTTACAGGTAACGGGTTGTTTGAGGCAACCCATAATTATACCCCTTACATAAGAATATGAAATAATGAAGTTAGCCGGAGTACACGCAATTTGAATAAGTTCAAGAGTTTTGTAAGTCAGCCTCATGCTCTGGTAAATAAGTAACGAAATCAAAAAAAGAAAATCTATAGCTGAATCTCAAAAGTTGGAGTAGTACTTTACAAAGAATTTCCAACTTTGATTCCAAATATCGAGGTCAAATCAACTGAAAACAAACATTTTCAGCGTTTCGGTCGAAATTGTCATGCCAATGAAGTCTCGATAAGAGTTTAGATCCGTTCGGATTCACAGATGAAAGAGACAATGTATATTCCCATGTGACCCGAGGTAGCCCATTGCATCATTTGATTTCTTTGGCTCAACCCTAAGGTTATGATAGTTTCGATCAATATTCGAATGACTAGGAACTGGGATCAGAAATGCAGATCAATCATGAACATTTGCTCGGACGGTAAGACTCATTAGAGTTCTCATGCACTACAAATTATGATTACGTATAACGAACCAACTTTTGGGTTTATCCTATAATATGTTTGTTATATTACAGGGGGTGTTTATAAATAAAATGAAAGGTGGATGTATGATGCAAAAGTGGAGATTTACTAGTTTGGGTGAAAAGGGCCAGATTTGAAAGTCCAGGGGTTGTTTGGTAAGTTCCTAAAAATCAGATATGTAAGGTGGGGATGTCTCACAAACACATTTAGTGTGTTTGTGTGTGTCGTGAATGAGAGAGAAAGAAGGGGAGCAAGGCCAAGAACACTAGAACTAGTGATTGCATACTTGTTTTGAGGATTTCGATCTGCATAATCCTTCCAAGCAACAAGTAACTGTTCTATGCATCTTTTAAAGCCTCGTTAATCTTGTTCTTGATGGGTTTTGATGGAACCAAGCATTGGGGCTGAATTGGTGGTTGTATATGGTTAATAACTTGTTTAAAGTTACAATCTAGCTTGATTGAAGGTTAAGGGTGCTAGATAAGATCATGATAACTTCCAATTTGATGATTCAAGAATTAGGGTTCTTGAGGGTGATTTGGGGGTTTTCTAAATGGAGATGTTTAAATGATAAATTAAGGGTTGGTAAGTGTTTAGAGTGGTAATAGACACTTTAACTGATAAGAAACCTTAATCAATTTGTTGATTTAAAAATTAGGGTTCTTGAGAACCTAATTTGGGGGTATTTCAATTTAGAGGTTTTAAATGGTGAATTGAGTATGGATAAGTGTTTATGGTGTTATATAAACACATTTTCAAGTATAAAACTCAATTGTTTTGGTGAAATTTGAATTGGATGAAATTGTGGTAATTGGATGAAAAACCTTAACGGGTCAAAATGGGTGGAATTGACTTAGATGGTTAAAAGCTTGAGTGAAGCTTAATAAACCAAGATTTGATGATGGGTGAGGATCATAAGATCTTGGGTGTGTGTTAAACTACATTTGATGAATGTCTTGAGGTAATCTAGATTACTAAAACATGTTGAATGTTTAGGTGATCAATGCATTAAAGGTGTTAACTTTAAAGACCGATTGGAATCTTCATTGGCAAAGGTAAGTGCTTTGCACTTACTTAGTAGTAGATAAGTAGTGATTGCATGTAAATATATGTGTTGTTATTTCTATTTATGTGTTTTATGTTGATTTTAACTTATGTGGTAAATGGTCAAAGTAAAATGCGAATGTGGTAGGATTGTTGTAGTTGACATAATGAGGAAATTAGTCAAACTAGTGAGTGACACTTGGTAAAAGTGGTGTAGTTGAACTATATGGAGTATAGTCAAACTAAACGTGGTAAATTGGTGTAGTTGACTAGTGTGACATATAGTCAAACTAAAATATAGGATGTAGTGATTTGTTATAAATTGACTTAGTGTGGTATAAGTCAAACCATTTGTGGATAAATGGTGAAGTTGATGTAAAGTTGACTTAATGTTATATAAGTCAAACCATTGTGGATAATTGTGAAATAGGTGTAATTAGATTATGTGATTAATAGTCAAACTTGAATGTGCAAATGTGGTAAATAGGTGTAATTAGACTATGTTGTTAATAGTCAACCTTGAATGTGAAAATGTGGTAAATATGTGTAATTAGACTATGTGGTTAATAGTCAAACTTGATTGTGCAAATGTTGTAAACAGATGTAAGTTGCCTTGTGTGGTTATTGGTCAAACTAATGGGTGATATGTGGTTAAATGGTGTAAATGACTCAATGTGGTCATGAGTCAACTAAAATGTAGAATGTTGTAACATTAGACTAAAATTGACTTAATATAGTAAAAGTCAACCATTGGTGGTAAAACGGTAAATTGATTGATTACATGAGGTATGGATACTTCATGGAGGTGTTTACGTGAAGTCAAATACTTCACGGGTGGTAGTGAGGTCAAGTAATTCACGGGTGAAAGTGAAGTCAAATGCTTCATGGGTGACATGAAGTGAGGATACCTCATGGGTCGGCATGAAGTCAAATACTCCATGTGAGAAAGCGAGTGGTGGTTCTCGCAGTAGACATGTGGATACGTCAAGTTGATGAATGGTGAAACCTTAGGACTTGTATGAGATTAATACATGTCAAAGTGGTAGGTCGTATGTCTAAACAATGAATTTGTAGAACCTGAAGTTAAACACTTCAAGAGTGAAAGTGAGGGTGGATAACTAACAAATTTATGTTAGTATATGTGGGTAAACTTATATGTGGCCAAAATATGAGTTTATGATTGTTAATAGCTTAAAAATGCAAACGGGTCTGACGACGGGGGGTTGCATAAGCTGAAAAATGACAAAAAAAAAGGCATGTGGGACCTTGTAGGGGCGCATCATACGCCCGGGGAGAGTACATACGCCCGGAGCGTATGATACGCCCAAAACAGTCTGGTAGATGCTGCGATTTTTGGGTTTTTGGGGTTTTGGCTTGTAGTTGTTGTGGAGACTTCTGGGAGGTCCCTATGACTTCTTATCTTTACTAACCATGTTCAATATGATGTTTTGAATGTAGGGAAAGCTCCGCAGTGATCTCGGACCTCGCATCTTGTGGATTGGATTCTCATGGACCCTGTGGATGATTGTTTTTGTGTTAACCTTCTCGTGGGATGTCTTTACAAACTCTTAGGTTGTTTTAAAAGTTGTGGATAACTTGTGGTTTGTTAATTTGTGTCTTGACTCTTTTGTGGATTTAAGGAGTCTAACTCTTGTTTGTAAAACTTAAACGTGTTGATTCGTTCATCGTTGTTTTGGGATCTAACTTCCGCATGTTTTAAAATGTTTAAATTGATTTGGATTTTTGGGTGTTACATTACGTGTGCACCCGTAATGATAATTTACTTTGCATGGTCCCTATAATGTTTCTCCTACCCCAAGCTCTCAGTTAAAAGGGAACTGAAACGTTCATTAGGTCGTATCATCGTGTTGCACTCTCGCGTACAAGTGTATATGTTTTATCGGATCACTCTTAGTCATGTGTACCAATACTCATAGATCTGTCAGCTAAGTCTGCAGTTGGATGGAGTTAACGGTAGTGTGACACAACCGGTGTCTTCTATTAACAAGACGTTGGCGGTGGAAGTCAGGCACTTTATTAGGGCAGAGATCCTCAAATCAGTGTTGATCAAATCATGCTCCAAGTTTATATGTATGTATGGATCCACATGATCCAAATGAGTCTATGGGTCTCCTGAACCGTAAAGTTCTCTCTCGTATAGTCCTGCTTATCCACCTCGGGTTCCGTTCTGCTTGGGCAGTCCCGTCTGTCATATTTCCTGGCAAAATTTTTAGTCATCCAATCCAAAAAATCATGAAGGAGAGTATATATATACCGCACCAATGAAGACAACATATGTCAGAAAAGAAAACCGACTCCATAACTAAAGTAGATGCAGGTGTGGTGCAGCTACACGTACAGATTCATGTACGATTTCAGCCTATTATGATACCAAGATCGGTAACTGGCGATCACTACCATCGTCACCCGAGCTCATCTCATAACTCGATCTTCTAGGGTTACAGTGTGCTGAGTACCCTTCATCCTCGATTCGTAATCCGAACAGTGATACGTTGTTGGGTCATATTGTAGATATTTATTATTTCGACATTGTTGTACATATTTAGATATTAGTTACGTATGCCACATAATTGTATTTTTTTGTTAATATAGCTAATGATACTCTAGTGTAACCACATACACTAATAGTCAACTAAAATTGTTCAGCAACAGTTGGAATCTCTATACTCAAGTCTTGGGTGTTCTTAGTGTGATGCAAGTCTTAGAAATTTTGGTCCCTAAATAAGTCTGGTTAGAGCCAAGGGGACACTAAGGAAACCTAATTCGCTAAAACCATTGGCTCTGATACCAATCTGTCACACCCCCAAATTATTTACTTAGTAAATAAATAAATTAAGGTTGTAACGGTTTATACCATTACACAGCTGCAGAAGCTAAAAATAAAGACTTCTAAGGTATTGAATAACATTACAAAACTAAAACGAAATAGTACGTTGAACTAGAACAATATAGGTCAAAATAGACTTGAGGTTTGACGATCATGCGTCATTGGCTTCTAGGGTTTTAATTCGAATGGTTATCCTATTCCAACCGTGTCATTGCTATGTATAATCTGAAAAACATACTTTAAATGTCAACGCAATGTTGGTGAGTTCACAGGTTTAATTGTCGCAATGTAAAGCGGTTTTCCTTGAAAACATTGATGACGTATACATGTCCATAATGTGAAACAGTTTTCCTCGAAAACATTGAAAATGCGTACATAGTCGTAATATGAAATCGTCTTCCTCGAAAACATTGAAAATGTGTACATGGGTTTAATATGAAATCGTTTTCCTCAAAAACATGTGATGACATCATGGTCATAAAATGAGTCATTTTCCCCATTGAAAACATGTGATGACTTCATAATCATAAAATGAGTCGTTTTCCCAATGAAAACATGTTAATGAATTTATGTCCATGTTAAGCCCACTTAATGAAATTGTTAAAGATAAAAACGATAACCAAAACAAGTAGAGTTTGTTTCCCCGTAGACTAGCTCGGAATACGAGTTAATATGTCGACACATGAGCCTATAACCAAACCTAAACCTGTCAAATTTGTTGCCCAACCCCATACGATCACGGTAATGTGTGTTAGATTATGATGCACCCAGACGAACATGTGGATCGTGTGGTTAGCGCGACTAACCCTGAGTGGGGAGATCAATCCCAATAGTACTATTCACATATTCCTCGGCTAAGTCCATAGCTAACGGTAATAGTATATGAATGGTCCAAGACCACTTGAGGGATGCGTTCACTCATGTTCACATACAAATCTAAGGTCTTGTTTTCCAATTATCGTCTCAAACAAGTTCGGGCATGTTGAATAAATAAGTTCATGTAAGTTTTCAAATCAGTTGAAGTATGTTTCTCCCCCAAGTTTGTAAAACAGTAAAAAGAAAAGGGGTCGTGAAACTCACCTTGATTTGTGTTAGGAACGATGATAATGTCCACCTAATGGTAATGGAAACCAATGTCCACATAATATGACAGTTACGAGTTTATGTCCTACTCGAGTCCTACGATACCTGTAGGTACTTAATGAGCATTTATAGACTAACCCTAGTAATGTAAACTGAGTCTAAACTCGTGTTGAGTTATCATGCGTGCGGTTGAGCTTGACTGATTCATTAAAGCCTAGGGACTAATTGATAGCCATCCTCGAGTTGTAGTTATACCTTGGGGAGTAATGGTTTGTCTTTGAGTATTAAAATATGTATAATAGAAATACTTGTACACATTTATTTAGATCAAACTATAATCCTAGTTTAACTGGTCTTAGGAAAATACATAATGTACGAGTCACGCCTTGCCCCGCACAATGGTATTAAATGTATTTGGGCACATACGAATGTGTTTGTGTATACATATATATATATATATATATATATATATATATATATATATATATATATATATATATATATATATATATATATATATATCTTTGCAAAAACTAACAATATATTACACAAATATTCTATTTCACAATAAACGTTTCTGTTTATGTAAAATATACATTTATATATGAATTCGATTAAATGTACATGTAACATAATATTTGTTCAAGTTTATAAAGATTTAAGTTTTCATATTTATTCGAAACATAATCGTTTAGGTTTTCAATTGTCTGTGTCTTATAATCAATAGTCTTAATGATATACATATATATATATATATATAGGATTAGGTTCAGGTAAAAAGTATTTTAATTGTAAAAAGGATAAGAAGGATTTAGGGCCATTAGATTAAATTATAGAAAAGATTTAATGGTTGAGATTAAATTGTATGAGAAAAAGTTGTTGAAAGGGTATTTTAGTCTTGGCCACTTTTGTTGACTTTTATCAAGTTCCCCCCTTATTTTTAAACGTTCATAACTTTTACAAACGACATTATTTTTTTTAAAAAATTACACCATAAAAACGAGCGTTTTTTTATCTTTAAAACGAGTATAGTGTCGTTATAAACAAAAACGAATTTTTTTTTACGTTTTTCAGCTCATTGTGTAATTAGTCAGGTCAATGTGTAATACAAGTTCATTGTGTAATACAAGTTCAATGTGTAATACAAGTTCATTGTGTAATACAAGTTCATTGTGTAATACCACGTCTGGTTATTGTGTAATACAAGTTCATTGTGTAATTAGTAAAGTAATTGTGTAATACAAGTTCATTGTCTAATTAGTCAGGTCATTGTGTAATACAAGTTTATTGTGTTAAATATTTTTCATCATTGTATTATATGTTTTCATCATTGTATTTTACTTTTTCCAGCTCATTGTGTAATTCGCTCATTATTGTGTAATTTGCTCAAATATGTCACGTCATTGTGTAATATGCTCATTGTGTAATATCAGCTAATTGTGTAATATCAGTTCATTGTGTAATATCAGTTCATTGTGTAATATCAGGTCTGATCATTGTGTAATATCAGACCTTGTATTACACATTGACCTGGTGTATTACACATTGACCTGGTATATTACACATTGACCTGGTATATTACACATTGACCATTATGCCCTCCCTTTAAAAACAATAAAATGACACATCTCAAGCTTAGAATCCTTCTTACCTTTCTTATTTTTAAAACACTTTTTACTATAACCTAACCCTATATATATATATATATATATATATATATATATATATATATATATATATATATATTCAATTCTATATATATCGTGTTACATAACAATCGTTTGATTTTATAAAGACGTGAGTATATACGTACTTTTATATATATATATATGTATATATATATATATTTATGTGTATATATATATATATTCATATCATACGTTTATATTTATGAAAAAAATATTTGTCTCGCCTATTGTTTATTGTTAATTCATCGTTTATTCGGACCATGTTTACATACCATTCATCAACATACCAGGTAGATACGCATATGTTTTATATAAAAAATTTAAATTTTCAAATCATCCGATCATATTTATTTTGTATAAATCGTTTTATACTAGACATAACACAAACGTTTTCGTCGATATAATAATATCTAATAATTGTATGTATTATTTATTACCGTATTCAAAATATAAGTTTATACAAACGTACTTGTTGTCCAATTTATCCCAATTAATAACCGTCAATTTTTCATTTAACCCGAGTATTTTTGTAAACATATGTATGACTAAAGTAATACTTATTATTTATTTCATTTGAGCGGGTTTTCCCTTGTCAATAATACCTTTAATACGACTCGTTTAGTGTTTAACGTTACGTTAATATTTACTTTAACCGTTAACGAATAACTTAAACCCAACCCAACTTAACCGCACACACGTTTTATTATCGCGTAAATAAGTTGCGTTAGCACACGTTTATAGCTTTCGTGAGTCTTTTTTACGAACTGACACGTTCTAAACCTTACGTTTCACGTATTAACCACGTTTGACCGTCGTTGACCAGCGTTGATCGGGTTTGACCACGACTCGGAATGCTCAAATTTGTTCAAAAACCACGTATTTAATACTCCGGAATGAAATCCGGCTACCAACTCGACAAATCTAGACGGAAATATAACCAACGGTATCGAAATTAACTAGAAATAACAACACGAAGCTCAAACCTCGTAGATCGGTACAGGGGAACAACATGCTGACTTAGATCGGTTCATTTCAAGTTCGCCGAAGACTAGTCGGAGCTCTAAACAGAAAAGTAATCATTACAAACATGTAGATCTAACTTGGAATGACAATAAAACGAGCAGGGAACTTACCAAAATCCCGTCGGGTTCGCCGGAACCCTTGTGATTGCCCAAAAAGCGTGTTTTTACCGGATCCTGGCCGGATGAAGCTGTGATTTGGAGTCCGAACAAACCGGAGTTGATGCTACCACACCCTAGTACCATCACTGTCGCTGTCCCACCGGTTTTTGGGTCTCAATGGAGAACTACTCGGGATGCCGGAACTGAGTAAACCCCAGTCGGAACCCTAGCCGCCACGGTTCACGGCCGCCGTAGTCTGAGACGGCTTTTGCAGGTCGCCGGAATCGCGACTCTCCCAAGCATTATGTCTTCTTCACAGGAGAAACGGTTTTAGACCCTAGTTGGGTGGTCGGAAACCGCCAACAGACCCTCCAGGTCTCGCCACCGCCGTTAACACCACCACTCCCAACCTGTGTCGCGGTCGTCTGCCGGCGTGAGGACCGGAGAAGGTGGTCGGCCGGAGAGGGTCGTCGGAGACACCACTTGCCTCGCCTCTCTCTCTCTCTCTAAAGCTCCTTAAGAGCATTTTTGCTTATGTGTGTGCTAGGGTTTTGAAAGAAAAATGAGGAAGGAGTATGAGATGCTTTTATTGGTAGCGTTAGGGTGGGGTTTCCAAGAGACATAATACTGGTTTACGAATAATGTGTATCCACTCGGGTCTCTGTCACGACTAAAACTTCTGAATCATTATTTTAAAATACTTAAAATTGTAAAACATTATTATAAATATTAATTAGATATTTATTTTATGAATTCTCTACTCTGACCGTTGTCCGAGCCGGTATGCGCCAGCACAGTGTCTCTAGCGCTTTCGTCCATTTAAACGTTGTGCGTTCTATTAAAATTATTAATTCTCGAATGATAATAATAATATTGGTAATTTAAATTAAATGACATAGTATAAATAACCATCTATATCGTTTAATTACACCGAGTAATAGATAAGTAGATTAAGTTTAGTCTGGTATTTGTCGTAGTCTATGTCGTATTACTCCCGTGTTAATTTCTAAATAAACGTTTGAAGTAAATATTAATAATTTCTACTAATATTTAATGTTAGTGGTTAGGTGTCATGTTGTGTGTCAGTTACCAACCGGTACGCGTTAATTCTTTTAACCGTAAGTCGCGAGGTTATATAAACTCTACACATTAATAATATGTTATCACGAATCATGCTATGATTCGTCAAATAAAGTTAGAAATTCGGTTAACCTATTGGCCTATAATTGGGCCTTTAATGGGCTTCAATACCTACTGGGCCTATAACTGGTTCATGTCCTCAGAGAGGTGTAAGTCTATCAAATCATGTTGAATCTTCTCATCCCAAGTAAGTTTTGGTCTGCCTCTGCTCTTCTTCCTCTCCACAGTGAGTGTCTCCACGTTCCTTATTGGTTCCGTCAAGGATCTCCTTCGCACATGCCCGAACCATCGCAATATCCCCTCCCTAACCTTATCTAAGATACGCGCTACCCCTAATCTGACTCTAAAGACTTCATTCCTTATCATGTCTAACCTCGTGTAGCCACACATCGACCTAAGCATCCTCATCTCACTGTTTCTAACTTCCAAGCTTGAGTCTTCTTGATTGGCTAGCAATCTGTTCCGTATAACATAGTCGGTTGCACTGCCACCTTATAGACTTTCCCTTTTAACTTCTCTGGAAACCTTTTGTCGCACAAGACGCATGTGGCTGCTTTCCACTTACACCACCCTGCCTGAATGCGGTGTGTTATATCATAGTCAATGTTCCCGTTACTTTGTACGAACGAGCCTAAATACTTAAACTTAGTTGTTTGCACTGCCACTTCATCTTCAATAGTCAAGTGGTTGTCCCCTTCGTTGTTTGCCCCACCGAAGTTGCAATAGAGATACTCGGTTTTAGACCGACTGATGCGTAAGCCTTTGCGCTCTAAGGCCGCCACTCCTCTAGCCTCACATTTAGGTCCCGATTCTTCTCCGCCATAGTACGAAATCATCAGCAAAAAACATGCACCTCGGGATAGCCTCCTGAATCGACCTCGACAACTCATCCAGAACAATCGCGAAAAGGAACGGGCTCAATGCAGATCCTTGGTGGAGCCCTACCTCCACGGGGAAGGGGTCTGTATCACCAACTGGTGTCCTAACACTCGTCTTAGCACCACCATACATATCCCTAATTAACTCTATATACTTCCAAGGAATACCCCTACTTTCCAAACTATCCCAAATCGCCTGACGTGGCACATTATCATAGGCCTTTTCAAGGTCGATAAACACCATATGCAAATCCCGCTTCTTTTCCCTATATTTCTCCATCAGCCTCCTCAGAATGCGTAACACTTCGGTAGTTGACTGCCCCGACATAAATCCAAATTGGTTGACCGTAACCTGAGTTCCACATCTCAGCCTTGCCTCAGTCACCCTTTCCCATAATTTCATAGTATGACCCAAGAGCTTAATCCCCATATAGTTTCCGCAACATTGGGCGTCTCCTTTATTCTTATAGAGCGTTACTAAAACGCTACACCTCCACATTTCTGGCATCTTACCTGTTTTAAGTATATTGTTGAACAGAACCGTCAACCACCTAACTCCCTCGTCCACTAGACATTTCCACACCTCGATAGGAATGTTGTTTGGGCCCACCGCTTTTGCCCGACCCATCTGTCTAAGAGATATCCCCACCTCATATGTGGTGATATTTCGACAGTAATAGATATTCCTTTGGCGTCCTATGCTGGGGGGTTCTTGTAATCTTCTTGAACAGTCCTAACGTCGTTGAAAAGACCATGGAAATAGGATTGCCATCTCGCGTTGATGTCCTTCTCCTTCACCAAAACACGTCAATCCTCACTCTTTATGAACTTCACTACTCCTAAATCGTGTCTTCTCCGCTCCCTGTCTTTAGCAATCTTGAACATGTCGTTCTCCCCCTCTTTAGTTTCTAGGCGTTTATACATCTCGCCATATGCTATGCTCTTTGCTTCAGACACCGCCTTCTTTGCCTCTCTCTTTGCTTCCTTGTACCTCTCCTTCAGACTCGCTCTCTCGTCCTCGTCATCGCATCTCAAAAGCTCCCTAAAATGCTCATGTTTTTCCTCGTCATCGCATTTCAAATACATAACATAATTAAAGTTATGTAATTCAAATACAACTTTTTTAACTTTTATTTGAATAAGTCAAATAATTTGACGGGTTATAAATAGGTTGACCAGTCATAAGTATGTAAAATCAAATTGTAAATAGGTTAAATAGGCGTCTAAGGATAATCAAAAGAGCAAATTACAAATTACGTGCTTTAAGTATTACCCAAATTTCAGAATACGTACTTTAACTAAGAAAATTACAGAATACGTCCTTTATGTTTAAAAAAACTTGCAAGTTACGTCATTTGGTCTAACGACCGTTAAATTTTACTGTTAAGTCTGGTCACGTACCTTGCATGTGAGGGCGTTTTAGTCTTTTTACCAACAAAAATAAATTTAAAACCACTAACTTTATAATAGATCTAGACCCACCACCACCACATCTCCGGCGACCACCATAGAACCACAACCACAAACCGCTGTCATCTTCATCTGCACACGACCATAGAACCACCATCGCCATCCCATCATCAAAACAAATACAAAAGAAAACCCTAGATTTCACCCCCACAACCGTCGTCATCTTCATCTTCACACCTTATCAGATATAGACTCACTACCACCACATCTCTGGCGACCACCATGGAACCACCACCACAACAGCCGTCATCTTCAGTTGCACACCACCATAGAACCACCATCACCATCCCATCATCTCCACCTTAAAACAAATACAAAACAAAACCCTAGATTTCACCCCCCATAACCGCGTGTCAAAACAAAACTCTGAATTTTGATTCTGAGGTAACAAATTCGTTCTTCCATTGATTAACACCTCAGTTGCTCCCTTTTCAGGATTACCCATCAATGAAATCCTCTTGTAAATTGCTTTCCAAGTAATCTTGGTTGCGGGCTTGTTCTCATAGTCCACCATGCCATAGCTGTGCATTTTTGAAACTGATGATGACCAAGAAGATGAAGATGAAGAATGGTTTTTGATGATAAATGGATTGAATTGGGGCTTTTTGAGGGGGGAAGTCCGAGACCAGTTATTTCTGTTTTCTCTCTAATTGATTATAAGTAGGAAGAATAAAATCTCTGCGTCTATTTTGGGTAGGGCTGTTCAAAAAGCTCGCGGCTCGTGGCTCGCTCGAAAAAAGCTCGGAAAAAGCTCGGCTCGAAAAAAGCTCGGTTGTAAACGAGCCGAGCCGAGCTGACTCGAATTGTAATCGAGCCGAGCTCGAGCTAAGGTTGGCTCGGATCGGGCTCGGCTCGGGGCTCGGCTCGTCTAAATAACTAATATATATATATATATATATGTTATATATGTGTTATATTTGAAATATAATGTTTTGATTTTTTAAGTTAATTTGTTTTCAAGAACTCTGAGTTTTGAATTAAAATTTTACTTTATCTACAATTGTATTTACTCTCTACTTTGTAAGTTTTGGGTTATCTATGTTTTTTTTGTATTTTATATATCGTCTCTTCCATGTATTTAGTTTTTTGAAGACAATCAACTTCAAACCGAGAATAAAATATTTTTTTTGTTGTTTATATATATATTATTATGTAAAAAAAATAAATAAACGAGCTGGCTCGAGCTTTTTACGAGCCGAGCCGAGCTCGAGCTCAACTTTTCAGCTCGAAAAAAAATCGAGCCGAGCTGAGCTGGCTCGTTTAATTTCGAGCTCGAGCTCGAGCCAAGCCTGGCTCGGCTCGGCTCGTTTGGATCTACATGCATATCTGAATCTGGATTTTAGGCATTCCAAGCATAGAAGTTTCTACAATGGTGGGAAATGGAAGTTTATTAGGTATAAATAAATTAAATTTTTTTGTTGGTAAAAAGACTAAAACGCCCTCACATGCAAGACACGTGATCAGACTTAACGGTAAAATTTAACGGTCGTTAGGCCAAAGAACGTAACGTGCAAACTTTTTTAAATATAAAGGACATATTCTGTAATTTTCTTAATTAAAGAACGTATTCTAAAATTTAGGTAATACTTAAAGAACGTAATTTATAATTTGCTATAATCAAAATAGTTAAAAACTGCTCTTATCATAAATATACAGCTATAAGTTTTTAGTCAACATAAAAACTATGCATATCTGAATCTAGATTTTAGGCATTCCTAGCATAGAAGTTTCTACAATGGTTGTGGGAAATGGAAGTTTATTAGTAATAAATAAATTAAATTTTTTTTGTTGGTAAAAAGAAACGCCCTCACATGCAAGGTACATGATCAGACTTAACGGTAAAATTTAACGGTCGTTAGGTCAAAAGACGTAACGTGTAAGCTTTTTTAAATATAAAAAACATATTCTGTAATTTCTTTAATTAAATAACGTATTCTGAAATTTAGTTAATATTTAACCAAAATAGTTTAAAACTGCTCTTATCATAAATATACAGCTATAAGTTTATAGTCCACATAAAAACTCAGAATGACAGTACAAGTGGAATGAAAATGATATATTTTAATAAGAAAATTACTAATTTTTTTTTCTGAATTTAATTAGGTATTTAAATAAAGTGAATGTATGGAATGATTTGCAAGAAAGATTTATTATTAGTCAAAGTGAAATTATCCTAATAGGTTACGGGCCTTTAGGGGTTATGCAGCATAGATACTTATTTTAAAAAAATAATATAAAATTCACACTACTAAATTTGAAATAAAAAAATATCTATACTAAATTTGTTTATCTTATTTCGTATAAAGTTTTTTTTAAAGTATGTATTTTTATTTTACTCCATGGGGTTGATATATTTTAATTGATTGAACTATATATTTGTTATGATTAAGTTAAAAATATATTGATTGAAAACATTTTGATTCTGTTGTTAAACAAAATAACAATAGAAATAATAATAATAAAAAAATAAAATTAATATAAGAAAATGCAAAAAAAATATAATAGTCAAATAAATAATTGGTTTCAATAAAGATGTAAAGATTTATAGACCTAGCAAAACGGGCGGGCAGGGGTTGGGTTAGGTACAATGGCGAAGCTTCATAAAGATTTTTCGCTTATAAGTGTTAATTTACACTTTTTGGCCGAAAATTTTATAGGTATTAAGTTCCGGTCCCCCTATATCGCCGATAGGAAAAAAAATTATAGGACTCCGTCGCGCCCCCTGCGTAACATGTTGGAATGTTCGGGTCATGACAGGCTAATTTAAAAAAAAAAGTTAGTTTGGTTCAGGTGAAAACAGGCTATGACCAAAATATTTCAGGTAAAAACGGGTCGTTTTAAAAAAAATATAAAATTTGTCAAAATATAGATAGAAATTGTTATAAAATCTATAAAAAAAAATATACTATTAAACTTTGAGAAGCATGTCCTTTACGTAACCATGTTTATTAATGTAAACAATAAAAAATTTAGTTATTTTTTCATTAAGTTAGATAAAAATTTACAAGGAAGTGGGAGACTTGGAAAAGAAAGTGAAAGAGTGCTTGAAAGTAAACAATATTTCAACCTTATAACACCAACCCACCATACCCTAAGATTAGGTTCATTCCCATTTAGTAGATATATTCTTTCTTATAGCATCTAAAACATATTTTAATTTACAATGGTTTTTTAAACCAACACATGATGTTAATCCAAAGTCAACCATTAATATTTACTCAACGGGTCAAACATAAAATAGTGTCTTCGAGTCTCCTATATAATAAGCCCAATTGTCTCAACTTTAGAAATCACCAACACAAACAACTTTCATTTCTTCATAGTATTTCAAGATTTCAATTTCTTGACAGATTCAAGAATCAAAATGGCTTTTAAACACACGCAATTGTTCCTTTTGTTACTCTCTATTGCTTCAATGTTGGCTCTGGGATTGGGCAATAGGGGTTTCGAAAAGAGTACGAAAAATTGTAACTTCGGGTTTAATTATACAAATTGGCCACCGAGACATCCGAACCCTACTCAGAGTTCGAGAAGGATCATTGTTGGTGGTGCTACTAACTGGCGTTTTGGGTTTAACTACACCGAGTGGGCACGGAAGAGTGCCCCATTCTTCTTTAATGATACTCTAGGTACGTTTCTCTATAATGCATGTGAAGTTTGCAGCCGTTATGCTTTTATTCATAGTATATGTTTCAGTGGCAATCATGTGGGGGTGGTCCGGCTAAATTTGATGAACCCAAACGCGATCTATATATTTATCTGTCACTTACACAACTCTAACCCGGATACACTTAAAACCATGTAACATAAACATGATATCCGTAGCCCATTTTTCTAAACAGATCAAATAGGTTGACAGACTTAAAATTAGTTGTAGTAAAGTTGTAAATGATATAAACGAGACGTTAAGGATTGATGAGTTTTAAGCAGTTGAACATGTTGTAAATTGGTTCAGGGGTCGACTGTCCGAAAAACTAATTATTTTCATTTTGGGCCATATCCTGTTAAGTGTTACAGAATATATTGGTAACCTCAATTACATGGTGTCCATGTACAATTAATTATTATGGGCAATGTTAGTTGTTACCCCTTAAATGATCATATTTTAATGTCTAAATGCATAATGTTGCAGTGTTCAAGTTTGATCCACCAAGTGATAACAATACGCATCCACACAGTGTCTATTTACTGCCAAATCTCTGGAGCTTTTTAAGATGTGATCTGAGATGGGCAAAACAAGTGGCAAAAACGACTCAGGGTGGAGGAGAGGGGTTCGAGTTTGTTCTTAACAAGTGGAAGCCGTACTACTTCGCTTGTGGTGAAAGCAATGGCTTTCATTGTCAGTCAGGGATGAAATTTTTCGTAATGCCGTTTTTTCGTTGGTACTAAATTAAGATCTCAATCTAGCATTGTTGAATTCTTCAGTTAGTCGTTTGTTACTAACTATATTTCAAGTCTATGGTTAATAAGTAAGATTAATATATGTGAGTCTTGTTATGATACACAAATAAGCTGATTTTGTACAACTTCACACATTTGTATCTATTTACCACGTGATTAATATGAAATATCTAATGGTGTTAACGCATTCACATGGTATAGTCCCTAGAAAATCCTTGCTCATTAAGAACTCAACGTATACAAAGCGAGGCATGACCCGATTGTATAACTTCCTCAATCACTCGTCTCGGCTGTAGGGGCGGCTCAACCTTTTCAGAGAACTAAAGCAAACTCAAAAAATGGGGTCTTTTTCGAATTTTCTTGTCATCAACTCAGATAATTTACCCGTTTTAATCCATTATCCAACCCGCCTAATATTCAATTATGCCTATCAGTTCTCAAATCCAAACACCTCCGAATATGCATGAAACCCTAGATAATGCAAGGCTAACATATCTGTCTAAATGTTGTAATAAGTACAAGAAAGCAACTCTCGACTTACTTTATGACGTGATAGCGAAGAAAGCAACACTTGACTTACTTTATGACGTGATAACATCTCCACTGCAAATTCAGAACTACATTGTGTTTAATTATAATTACATTAGTATGTTTGAAATTTAATGATGATTAAATATACTAACCAGGAAAATGCCCACCTTGAGGGTTGTTATTAACAAACAATTTAAATGCTTGGCATCCTTCATTTTAATTATAAACCCATCAGGTCCACCTTTCACCCAAACTAATGTAACAAATACACCAAGAGAAAAATCCCCATTTTGCCTTAAAATTCTTGAAATTCGAGGAGGTTATAAGATCTGTAAAAATCACATCACCATATTAGAACATCCATCCATATGTAGATTTTGTAAGGAAACAAGATTCATGTCCCTTAGTGACTTTTGTATCCTCAAACCTAATTTTGTAAGGAGGTTAAATTGTCAGTATCTAAATAATAATAATTGAAAGTTCATATTTTTCATTTGATGCTCATTGTACAACTATGAATTAAGTTGAATAGATGGAGCGGTACCCAAAATTTGATTCCTAATAGATGACATTCAGCCTCAATGAGAATTTTTCAGTTAACACGCAACTAGATTGAAGCAATGAGCCAGTCCGAACTTTCAAAAATGCTGACGCATTAAAGGATTACCAGAGTTGTTTTTTATTCAAACTTGTAATTTGAGTGAACTTGGCGAAATTCACTTATGAGAACTCATGCGTGAACTAAGTGCGTGTACCCAAGTTCACGCAAGCCCATCAGTTTAAGTGAACTTTATGTTTAGTATAAATACGAGCCCTAGATCATTGTGTTAGGGTTGGCGAGTTTGTGAGTATTTTGAGCAGTTTTATTGTAATAAGTCTATTAATCAATACAACAGAAGTTATTGAGTGAATTCATCTCGTCCCCTTTGATATTCTTATTTTAATATTGATTCGGATTCCACCCGTGTCAATATTTGTGTTGATTCCGTGTTATTGAAGGTCCTCAGTGAAGAACCGGACATTACAACTTGAAAGCCTAACTGATTTAAACCCAATGCCCGATTGAAAATCAAAACTGATTGTTTGCAACTCAGATAATTATATTAACAGAACTTTCTTAAAAGTTACTTACTGAAATTTGAACGATTTGAATCTATTGAAGAATGAAGAAGACCGAAGGGAAGTATTACCGATTGTCGATTCACGACTGAAGTATAAAAACTCCCGACTAAAGAAAGAAAAGGTCCGGAAGCAACCACTTGAACTAGATTGCTAACGGTTGTCTCAGTCGAGGATTGATCTTCCCCTTGATAAAACGTCGATTGATTTTCCATTCTTCCTCGTCTGAAAAGTTTCGATTGATGTTTTCCCTAATTCTCCTTCCCACTTCACAATTCCAGGTCCGCCAATTTGGTTTTCCACGTTTATTTAGGGGGTGTTTGGGATTACTTATCAAAAACAACTTTTGACTTCTTCCAAAAGTAAAAAATACCGACTTCTCAAAAACAACTTTTTCATCATTTTAAAACTAACTTTTTCACCAATTATCTAAACAAACTTTTAACTTATTACCTTTTTAAAAAAGGTAATAAGTTAATAAGTAGTTTGAAAAGTAAATCCAAACACCCCCTTAGTTTTCAGATGCTGAGATGCAGGCCGAAGACCATAAATACATGTGTATTCTAGGCTCAAATCTTTACTATATAATAAATAAAGGTTTTTAAGTGACACGTGTCGTCTCCATATTCATTCTCACCATTTTTTTTCCGCCTCTCTCTCTTATTTAATGCACTTCTATCTTTTAATAATAATATATATTTAAAGAAAATACTAATTATACATTTATTTTAAATTATCTATTATTATAAGAAACTTTGAAATCTAATTATGTAATTTTTATTTTCAATCAAATAGTAATGAAAGTCAAATTATATTAATTAATGTATTTTCGAAACCCAATTATATATTAATTTTTGCATATTTTGAATTTTGTGTTCTCTTCTTATTATGTAATACATTTTTACGCTTGTAAAAAATATGCTCAAAGATTTAAGAACTTTATTTATTGATATTTTTCATCCCGTGTATAGTACACGGGTTCTAAGCTAGTATGTAAATAAACCTTTTTTTTTTAAATGGGGCCCTTTATATTGGCCCACAACCACTATTGGGCCGCCCATGCTGGACTGTGCGAAAGAATTTATATAAATAAGAATATATGCACGCAATAGATATTGAAAAGTAAACACCGAAACTTACTAAAGTAAACAATTGCCTAGGAAACATCACAAATGAATTTTATTCGTCAGTAACTATTGACGAGTCAAGCACAAATCGTGAGAAAAATCTGGAAACTAAAATAAAATAAATTCTATAAAAAGATATATTATATACCTTGTATTTAACGAAAGATTTCCGAGAGAAATTTAGTGGTGTCAGTCATTGAACTTTGCCAAGCACGACTGTTACTACAATAGTAACTCCTTTTAGGGACCAAAAAATCTCACATTTCTTAAAAAAATCTCACATTTTCTAACGACATGTCATCGGGATAGAGTGATTTGACTTATACTGATGACACGTCGTCCGTACAGATTTGGTCGGTATTGCTTCGTACAACAGCTCAAATGTGTCGTCGGTAAAGCTCAACATATACCGACGACATGTCGTCGCTATAGGCTATTTTCTGTTTTTTAAATAATTTTTGAAAATTACCTATACCGACGACATGTCGTCACTATAGGACATTTTCTGTTTTTTTAATAATTTTTAAAAAACACCTATTTCGATGAAATGTCGTTGCTATAGGCTTTTTTTTATATTTTTTAATTTTGTAAATTTTTCCAGAAATATAAAATATAAAAAAACATAAACCTAGAAATACAAACATTTAAACCATTCAAAACACACAAATATCATACAAACGGTCCGAAATACGAAAATTAATATCCGAATCCTAAAGTTGTCCGAAACACACAAATATCATCCAAATAGTTCAAACCAAACATTCAAATTGTTCAAAACAAAGATCCAAATTGTTCGCAACAACAAAGACAACAACTCCCAGCTAATTATCATCACTGCTTGATCGGCGTTTCCCATAGACGACGCATTTCTTCCATTTGGCGTGCATTTCAAGCATTTGTTGCGTATGGACAGCCATTTTTTGTGATTGATGCTCTCGTTCTTGTTGTTGTTGTTCTCGTTCTTGTTGTTCTTGCACTTGTTGTTGGAGTTGGGTCATCCGCTCATTCATATCTTGCCAATGTACTTGTGGAGGGGTGGTACTAAACACATCGGGTGTGGGATTACTCACCACACGACCAACACCCCGTATATGGTCACGCCTATGTCCCACTGCACGCTCCATGCACACAAACTCATCGACTGCTGATGAATCACCACCAGACTCGGCCGAGGATCTTGTAAACTCCTCTTGAATTCTCTCCGGCATTAAATAATGTAATAAACATAAACTTGATTATTTTACTAAAATTAGACAGCATAACTGTTGTAAAATGGATAACCAACATGTTCAACTGTTCATCAACAACTATAACAATTCACAAATTTCAATCAACCAACATTAATAACAACAAATACTAATAATACTAGCAAAAATATCCAACAATTGGGCTAGTGTCATTTTGATCCGTTTAAAGTTACAGTTAGATGTTCTAAGTCTATTAAAGTTTGTTTGGGTCATTTTGACTCGTTTAAAATTACAATTGAATGTTCTAAGTCTATTAAAGTGTGTTTGGGCCATTTTGACCCTTTTAAAGTTACACTTGAATGTTCTAAGTCTATTAAAGTGTGTTTGGGTCATTTTGACCCGTTTAAAGTTACACTTAGATGTTCTAACAACCAAATCATTTTACTTATATAGTCTGATGTTGCAGTCTCGTTTGCCCAACCCGGCCCTTCTTTGTAATAGGTGTTTCTGAAGACTTCAATAGGACAGGTCCCCTGTGAAATGTAACATCCCGAAAATAATATAGAATGTCGCGGGTAGGAAGTAATATCGAATAAAACGACGGGTCACGGGTAAGAAGTAATATCGAATAAAACGACAGGTCTCGTTGTGGCATAAGAGAAAGGAAATGAAAATAGGCTCGTTGGTATGAGTTTTGGGCCGAACAAGGAAGGAAGGGGGAATGGCTACAAAGCCTCCACCCCTTCCTCATTTCATATTCTTCACCAAATTCGTTTAGAGAGAGAAAGAGAGAATTTTTTAGAGAGGAAGCTCAAGAAACACCATCAAAGCCTTGGATCTCGCTTTCATCTTCATTCTCCATCATCATAGATCGATTCGACACGAAGAGCAACGTGTTTTGAGGTAAGGATCAACATCAGATTTGTTGTTTTAATGGAAAGGGATTTTAGGTTTCTTGGGTTTAATCACATAAATATCGGATTTTTACGTATAAAAACACCTCAAAAGTATAGATATAGCTTCATGAAAGTTGGATAAATGATTGGGATGTATAAAGTTATGATTTTGGATAAAAAAAGGGCCTGTAAGAGATTTGTGTTCTTCAGCCGACACTAGAGTGTCGACCACCTGCAAATTGGCGACACTCGACGAGGAAGATGGCCATCAGAGAGTCGGCCATCAGAGAGTCGGCCATCTGAGAGTCAGCCATAAGAGAGTCGGCTATCAGAGAGTCAGCCATCTGAGAGTCGGCCATCTGAGAGTCGGCCATCAGAGAGTCGATCATTAGAGAGTCGACCCTCCAAAATCCTGAACGCAAGTTCAGGTGACACTCAGAATTTCCTGGTCGACACTATCGGGTGACACTCTAATTACCTGGTTGACAATATTAGGTGACACTCAGATTTCCTGGTCAACACTATCAAGTGACACTAGAGAGTGTTAGCCGACACTAGCAAAGTATTCATATAGATCACGTAGCACTTGTGTAGCCCAAAGCTTTTTAGTTTCTGTAGTAGACCGAAAATCTAGGTGAGTTCAAGAATCCCTATTTTACCGTTTTAGGGTGGTGTGCATACTCAAGAATTAGATGTTAATAATAAATGTATTTTATTACTTAAACGTTTGCAAATAAAGATAAGAACAGTAATGGTTTATGGAAACGAACGTTTGTAAGAAAGAAAGATAAGAACAGTAATGGTTTATGTAAATAAACGTTTTATAAGAAAGAAAGCTAAGAACAGTAACGGTTTATGTAAATGAACGTTTTGTAAGAAAGAAAGTTAAGAACAACAATGGTTTGTGGAAATGAACGTTTTGTAAGAAAGAAAGATAAGAACAGTAACGGTTCAAGTAACTAAACGTTTGTAATAAAGAAAGATAACGGTTGTTTAACCGAATGTCTTACAAGAAAGATAAGAAAAGAATGGTTTATACAACTTTATATTTTATAAACAGAAAGAAAGAAGTTAAGTCAATATACATTATCTAATCTGTAAGAGTGTGGTTACCACCAAAGTGAGTCTTGAGGTAGTAGTATAGTCCTTGAGACTAGTGCTACCCGAAGCCGATGTTGCGACATGGACCGAGACCATGACGTACCATGAGAAAAAATTGGGACATTGCTCGGCAGGGCACTGTAACGAGGATGTTGTACGACTGGTTAAGATGAGTGACGATGGTTACTCTAGTGGCGACGGTCACTAAGCATATAGGTTCCTTCGGGGACGAGCATACAGGTTCCTTCGGGGAGGAACAAACAGGTTCCTTCGGGGACGAGCATATAGGTTCCTTCAGGGACGATCATACAGGTTCCCTCGAGGACGAGCATACAGTTTTCCTTCGGGAATAAAAGAGACAGAAACAGATTGTAGACGTTAATGTATGACTAAAAGATAAAAGTATAAAGTATACGTATGTAATTAAAAGAAGAAGGAAATGTTTTATTGTATTATGCGTATAATATAATATGTATGTTTAAAGAACATTTTAAAGAAAACTTGAACTCACTAGCGTTAGCTGACTATTTTAGTATGCACATCAGGTAATAAAGGTAAAGAGAATACATGAAGCCGCGAGGGCTTAGAAGAAGATGGTTGGATGGCTGCTGTTGATGAAGACTGACATCCCCATTTTCTAGTATTATGAATGTTGAACAATGTTGAGTTAAAAGTTTTAACTGACTCTGAAATATATAAAGACTTCCGTTGTTTTCAATTTATGTTTATTTGAAGTTTAAGAACTATGTTTATGCTATGTTTTCCAACTATGAGAGGCATCCGGTTTGGGTCCTTTCAATTTGGTATCAGAGCCATAGTTTGAGAGATTCAAACATTCGCCAAAATGTCTGAACTTAAACTGAGAATGGGACAAAAGAATGGGATGTCAGTCAGAGCAGCCAAGCCATGAATGTAGAATGGTAAAGGCCTTAACATAGAAAACAGTAATAACGGTAAATAGCGAAGGCCTTAGTATAGAAGGTAGTCCATGTCCTAACTTAGAACATAGACAGTAACTACCTTGGAATAGAAAGTAGATAGAATGTACCAAAATGTAGAAAACCTTGAACTCGAGTACAAATGTTACACTGCCAGGGAATGTTCAGAACCCGAGTAGTAAAGTAAATTAGTAATTCCATACCGGTCTCTGTAATTAGTAATATACATTACTCGAGGTGTTCTAAATATCTACCTATCATGATAACATGAGTATTCCGTGTTCGCAGTAAGAAAACGAAATGGCCGGAATGAGAGGTGGTAAGAGAGGGGCACAAACTGGGCGTAGGGGTAGACCACGTGTCAACCACGTCGAAAGGGAAGGAAGTGAACCCTCAGTTCATGGACCGGTGTCGATTCATACTGCCAATGAGAACTCTCCTAGTGACCATGGAGCACACGATTAAGAAGGCTTAGTTTTGGAGCCAATTGTCAAGAAAGCCATAGTTGATGAAGTAGCTACACTTCTGTAGAACACACTGCCAGCCACACTGACAGAGGCTTTGAAGACGGTGGAAGCTCAAAGAGGAAGGGGCCTAAGAGCCGAGAACAAGAACGTGATTGAAACCGAGTCTGAGAGTGATGACTCTGATTATGATGCGAAACGCGGATGTGACTACAAGTCCTTCCGAAACTGTGATCCACCTACTTTTGATGGCAAAAAGGATGCCATTGCTGCTTACTACTGGATTGACCGTATGACTGTCACACCCCCAAAATCCAATAATGGAGTTTTACCGTTTGGCGTGTGACAAACCAGGATCTCAAACATTAGTTACATCAAGTGACTCTATATGAGTTTAAACAAATGCATTAAATGATCAGAGTTAAGTGTGGAAGCGATAAATAAAGTAATAAATGCGCAAAACAAACGCGCCCAAATTCAAAGCAAATAGAAAGCAGATAAATATTTAATTGTTTGATAAGTGTTGGAAATGATAAAGAGACTCCATGCATGTCCTAGTGTGCACCTGTGCTTAGCGACCTGAGAAAACATGTAAGAAAAAGTGTCAACACTAGGCTGGTGAGTTCACAGGTTTCAGTTTGTAAAAGCGTTTACTAGATTATGTACATTCAATATATATATATCAATAGGTAGCTAACCTATGTTCATATTTACTAAAGCGCTCGAAACCGAAGCTGACCGTTTGTGTTTGTGTTTGAATGCCTCCCACCATGTCTATCAACAATGGTGCCGCGTTTAGGTCAATAATACACCCGTTCGACCACCAATCGAGTTAGAGCGACTAACGCGGGTGGGGTTTGTCAAACCTAGTAGTACTACTCAAAATTATCTCGCTACGTTCATATTAAACGGTTAGATGTGTAAGGACTTTCAGGATAGAGCGTTACGCTTAGTCTATAACAAGTGATAATATATGAATTACAATAATCAAAAGTGTTTGCGTCATGTTTTCTTCCCCAATTTAAAAATAGAAAAAGGGGCCGTGAAACTCACCTGAGTTGTGTAAGCGTAGGTAGTTAGCACCACACAAGGATGCAATAAGAAACCACAATTGGATTTCAAGCGTACTGTTTACGAATGCCCTAGAATTATAATTACAATTGTTAGGGACACGTGGGAATTTGTGACGACGACACGGAAAGATTGGATGTCCTAAGGCACGCTAATGATTAACGAGTAGATAACTTAGTCACCGGAATCAAATAATCTTTAGTTTAACAATAGATGTGGTACGAATAAAACGTCACCTGACACAAGGTATTAATTTAAAATAAAAGTTCACATGTTATAACACATTAATATTAATTTAGGAGAATTAACATAACGATTATTCATGTGATAAAATAATAAATATATTATTTTTATTCGGACTCGTATGCTTAGGTAATAATATAAATAATTATATTAATTTTAAATGTGGGAAATAATAATTAAAACTAGTTATAAATCCAAACCCGCGCCTACGGGTGTTCTCCGGGGTTAAAATGCATTAATATATCATTAATATAATAAAGGGTTTAATTGCATATGAGGAAACAATTTAAAAAGTCCCCAAAAATAAAAATTGCAGGAGACCGGACTCGAACCCGGGTCTCCTGCGTGAGAGTCCAAAGCCTTAACCAACTCCGCCCACTAGGGTATCGCGTACAACACCGGATCAGATGGGTTTTAACCTTCACGCCCCTTTTGTTCATCCCCCTCCCATCGAAACCGAATCCAAATCCATTCCAAAATCATCGATTTCGATTGAACACGAAAGCATATGGGTTTTGTTTAACTAAGGATTTCGAACCTGTGGGTGTAGTTAATTTAAAAATCATTAAGTTTTAGATAGTTTAATTCCAGTTTGAAATGCCGAAACCCTAGTCTAAGAACTTGAAATAAAATTGATCAAATCATATATTAAAAGTTGTTGGAATCATAGTTTAATTTGATTGAAACAGGGTGTAGGTTAGGTTCCGATACCGAGATCGTGGTGAACCCTAGAATCAGTTTATGTAAAAATCGATAATGTAATACCTGGTTATGGTAGGGCTTTTGATCTATGTACTGAAACGAAGCTAAGGGTGTAAGAAGTTACCAGATGGGATTCGAATTGGTGGTGTTCGATCAAATGCAGGTTCGACTTCGAGTTGCTTGATCTCCAGCGACTCCGGCTTCGTCCCTGATCGATTTGGCATGTGGGATTGCTTCTGAGAGGTTCGATAGAAGTGCGCAGGTGTTCAATTGACAGGATAGCAGACAGAATGATCGAATTTGATTGAAATGAAGGTGGGTCTCGACGGTTATGGTTTGATTACCCATAAATGGGATTAATTACACGTAATGGTGATGTTTAATGGCTCAATGATGAACGTTAATGGTGTACATTGTGCATATCAGTTACAATTTGGACGAATTTCAGTTTAGAATGCGAATTTGAGTCAAGAACTATGATGTTTGACTCTGTAAAGTCAACAGGAACCAAGTCATCCAATTTTGACTTCCAAATGTCAATAGAATTAGGGTTGGGGCTAATTACACAGCTAGTCCTTGTATTTTATGCTAACAGGGTTAACTCTAAATAGCCGGATGTCACATCATCCCCTAGTTAAAAGAATTTTCGTACCGAAAATTAAATAATTTTTTTTCCCGGGGTGTCACATCATCCCCTAGTTGAAAGAATTTTCGTCCCAAAAATTAAATAGTACCTTATGTGTTTGACGTGGATTGCTTGAACAGATGAGGATACTTGCACATTATCTGATTTTCGCGCTCCCATGTGAATTCCGGTACGCGTTTCAAGTTCCAACAAACTCTGACAATAGGGATTTTACTGTGTTTGAGCGTTTTTGTCTTCCCTATCCATGATTTCTATCGGTTCTTCAATGAAGTGTAATTGTTCATCAATTTTTAGTTCCTCAAGTGGAACCACGAGTGTTTCGTCTGTTAGACATTTCTTCAACTTTGAGACATGAAAGACGTTGTGTACACCACTATGTCCTTCATGTAGGTCCAGTTGGTACGCTACTGGGTCAATTCTCTTTACTATCTTGAACGGTCCAACATAATGAGGGTTTAGCTTGCCTCATTTCCCAAAATGAATTACACCTTTCCAAGGTGAGACTTTCAATAGGACCATGTCACCTACTTGAAATTCTAACGGTTTCCAATGCTTATCGGCATAGCTCTTTTGACGATCACGAGCTGCCGTCATACGATTTCGAATTTGAATGATATTCTCTGAAGTTTCAAGCATAAGTTCAGGACCCGTAAGTTGGCTATCCCCAACTTCAGCCCAACAGATAGGTGATCGGCATTTCCGCCCATATAATGCCTCAAACGGTGCTGCCTTGATGATAGTGTGATAACCGTTATTGTAGGAGAACTCCACTAAAGGCAAGTGAGTTTCCCAACTGTTACCGAAATCAATCACACAAGCTCGTAGCATGTCCTCTAGGGTTTGAATAGTACGTTCAGTTTGGCCATCTGTTTGAGGATGGTATGCTGTGCTCATATCCAGGCGCATGCCTAGAGCTTTTTGTAATGATTGCATGAAACGTGAGGTGAGTCGAGCGTCACGATCAGATATAATCGAAATTGGCACTCCGTACCGAGAGACAACTTCTTTCAGATAAATGTGAGTTAACTTCTCCATCTTATCAGTCTCTTTGATTGCTAGGAAGTGAGCGGATTTAGTTAAACGGTCTACGATCACCCATATGGTGTCGCATCCGCTAGGAGTTCGAGGTAGTTTGGTAATAAAATCCATGGAAATATGCTCCTATTTCCACATCGGGATCTCTAGTTGTTGAAGTAAACTAGAAGGTTTTTGGTATTCGACCTTGAGCTTCGAGCAGGTCAGGCATTTGCTAACATACGTGGCTATATCAGCTTTCATGTTCGGCCACCAATAGAGAACCTTTAGGTCATGATACATTTTATCGGTACCAGGATGAATAGAATACCGAGATTTGTGAGTTCATCCATTACAAGTTCCCTTATGTTCCCGTACTTTGGAACCCATATTCGCTCCGCGAAGTAGCGAATACCGTCCGATTTAACTTCCAGTTGGTTCACCATACGACGTGTGGCTTCTAGCGGTAGGTTTTCATCTTTCAGGGCTTCGAGTTGAGCACTACGAATTTGATCAGGTAATCCAGGGTGGATAGTAAGTTGTGATGCTCGGACTCGTCTAGGTTTAGTTTCTTTCTTGCTTAGGGCATCGGCTACTACGTTAGCTTTGCCCGGATGATACTTGATCGCACAGTTATAATCATTTAAGAGTTTAATCCAACGACGATGTCGCATATTCAACTCTTTCTGTTTGAAGATGTGCTGAAGACTCTTGTGATCGCTGTAGATGGTGCACTTGGTATCGTACAAGTAATGTCTCCAGATTTTCAGTGCAAACACTACAGCTCCCAACTTTAAATCATGAGTCGTGTAGTTCTTCTCATGGATTTTCAACTGGCGAGAAGCGTATGCGATAACCTTCTCGCATTGCATTAACACACAACCGAGACCTTGAATGGAGGCATCGCAATACACTACAAAGTCATCCGTTCCCTCTAGAAGAGATAGGATGGGTGCACTGCAGAGTTTCCATTTCAGCAGTTGGAATGCCGATTCCTGGGTTTCACTCCAGTTATAGGGTTTCCCCATTTCGGTTAGGGCAGTAAGAGGTTGAGCAATTTTTGAGAATCCCTCGATTAATTGTCGGTAGTAGCCAGCCAATCCCAGAAATTGTCGCACCTCTATTGGAGTCGTTGGTGCCACCCACTTCTTAATGGCTTCTACTTTGGTTGGATCGACATGTATTCCTTTCTCGTTGACTACATGTCCTAGAAATTGAACTTCGTGAATCCAAAATTCGCACTTGGAAAACTTGGCGTACAATTGCTCTTGTTTCAGCAGTTCTACGATTAAATGTAGGTGCTCCTCATGTTCTTCCTTGTTCTTGGAGTAGATGGGGATATCGTCAATGAAAACGATGATGAATTGATCGAGGTAGGGTTTACACACACGGTTCATGAGATCCATGAACACCGCGAGTGCGTTGGTTAGTCTGAAAGGCATGACCATAAACTCGTAGTAGCCGTACCTAGTTCTGAATGCAGTCTTAGAGATGTCTTCATCTCAGACTCTCAGTTGATGGTAACCGGATCTAAGATCGATCTTGGAATAGAAGCTTGATCCATGGAGTTGATCAAACAGATCATCAATGCGGGGGAGGATAACGATTCTTGATGGTTACTTTGTTTAGCTCACGGTAGTCGATGCACATACGAAAAGTTCCATCTTTCTTCTTGACAAATAAAACTGGAGCTCCCCATGGCGATAAGCTTGGTCTGATAAACCCCTTATCCAACAACTCATGTAGTTGTGTAGACAATTCTTGTAGCTCACTAGGTGCAAGTCTGTACGGTGCCCGAGCAATAGGCGCTGCTCCGGGTGCTAAATCAATTTAGAATTCGACTTGACGATGAGGCGGAAGAAAAGGTAAGTATTCGGGGAATACCTTTGGGAAGTCACGTACGATCGTAATATCATCAATCTTCTTCTCTTCGGATGGTTGTTCGGCGACAAGAGCCAGAATAGCGGTATGACCCTTGCGCAAACATTTCTATGCTTTCATGAAGGATATGGTGCCTACGGCAGCATCACTCTTTTTGCCTTGGACATAAAGAGTTTCTCCACTAGGGCACTAGGGAGAGGAAGGCGAATAATTTTGTCATGACAAATGATTTCATCTTGGTTTCTGGATAACCAATCCATACCGACAATTATATCAAAACTGCCAAGTGTGACCGGCATGAGATCAAATTCAATCTTATGGTTAAACAATCCTAGCTTACATCCTTTAAGAATGTGAGTTGCTTCGATTATCTGGCCATCTGCTATCTCTATAATGTACTTAGTTTCTAATAGGGTTGGAGTTTCTTTTAACAGATCACTAAGTTTCTTAGATATGAAACTCCTATCAGCACCAGTATCAAAAAGTACAGAAGCAAAACAGTCGTTCAGAAAGAACTTACCGGTAACCACGCTGTTATCATTTCTTGCTTCCTTGGAACCAATCACGAAGGCTCGCACCTTCGCACCATTCCCATTATTATTACCGTTGTTTCCTTGATTATTTTCGTTGCCAATACCGTTTCCCCCTTCTTCAATTGAGGACAATCCTTTCGGAAGTGTCCTTCTTTTCCACATTCAAAACACTTTGGTAGATCCATGTGGCTGAAAGGGTTGTTTGGATTGAAGTTCACCCCTACAATCCTTCGCTGCATGACCCATCTTGCCACACCACTGGGAACGTTGTCTTTCACAAGTACCATTGTGGTGATAACCACATTTGTTGCACTTGGGGTATTTCCCAGCATAACTACTCTGGCTTTGACCTGAAGAGGTTGACTGGTTGAAATTTTTGGTAGGCTCGAACCTACGCTGCTGCTGTTGAGGTGGGTTTGACTGGAAGCTCTTGGCGTTGGTGTTGCTATCAAACTTCCGTTTATTACTGTCAGAAGTTTTGGAAGTTGAGCCCCTTGAAGGTAGGGTACCTTGAGTTACAGCTTGGTCTGTCAGCATGCGAGCAAGGCAGATGGTTTGCTATATGGTGGTAGGGTTAGAAGCAGTGAGCATACTTTGGATTTGAGGTACCAGGCCATCAATGTACCTCTCTATCCTCTTATATGCCGGTGTCACCATATGGGGACACATGACTGCATACTCGTGTGAACGAGTAGTATACAGTTCAATCTCGGAACCTTCCATCTTTAGGTTCCAAAATTCACCTTCTAACTTCTGGATTTCATCACGAGGACAATATTCCTCCCACAACATTGTCTTGAACTCATCCCAAGGTAGGGCGTTAGCCATGTCCAGACCTAAAATCTGAACTTGTGAGTTCCACCATTGCTTGTGGGCAGTTGCACATAGCAAACACAGATTCCACTTTCTCGAACCAGCGGAGCAAACCGACAACTCCTTCATCTCCACTAAACGTGTGGGGCTTGCAGACTATGAAAGTCTTGAAAGTGCAGGCCGACGGGTTGTTGTGCTGGCCTGGATTGAAAAAACAATACACAATTGAGATTACAAGGTTTGGAAGGTGAGTTGAGTGATGAATTGACTTGCTAGAGTCAACGGATATTGAATTTACCTGCAACATTATGTGCAGCTAAGGCTTCAGCTACACTATCATTGATAAGTGATGTTAGTTCTGCTACTGTCCTATTGATGTTACCGCGGCCACCAGTTCGTCCACCGCGTCCACGACGACGTCCAGATATGATTCTTCACATTCACAAATACAAATAATGAGAAAAAATATCGCATATCGTCATCATATAAGTACGAGTAAATAAATGGAAACTAAACCACAACATCTGATATTTCAATAATAGTTCTTGATTAGATAAATTATAACAGCTACAAAGTAAATAAACCAAAATATCAAAATCATGAAATATCTGTTGGATGGGAACAACCTTGCCCATCTAGGTTTAGAAATGAAAGAAATAAACAAGAATAAGATAAAGTGTCAAATGCCACTTCCAGCTGAAGAAACAACTGACTCGTCATCCTCCTCGTCAGCTGGTTCTTCTTCAGACACAACATCTTGTGCGTCTTCTGCCTCAAGGGCAACCTCAAGCTGTGCCTCTAGTTGCACAATCCTGGCCTGGGCTACTTCGACGGTAGCCTCTAGTGTGTACACTTGATTTTCCATCTGATGGAACGAATTCACTAAGTTCTCGTGATAGTGATCGGTGTCAGCTAACTCTGCTGTCAGCTTCTCAATCTTCTCATTCGCCTGCCTTTCGCGTTCCAACAGGTCGGTGATTTCTCCTGCAGCATCCCTCATATTCTGGATCTTCCGATCCATAGTAGCTACAAAAGCAGCTAAAGCCTGCTCCATAGTGCATGGCAAAAGTGGTAAAGTCTGTGCAGTAGAAGAAGCGGCTGCAAAATATGGAGATGGGACCCGTTCCTGCCGGATCCAGCTCCTGATCAAACTAGGTACCACTCCTTATCGTGCGGGTTACCTTCTGTCCAAACATGGAACGACTCATCATACATAATGGTGTCATCTATAGGGCCAATCCGACGCCTCTTGGGCTCCGGTGAAGATAGAATAGGAACATCATGCTCCTGAGCAACTGGTGATGTGGGTGGGGTAGACATTCCTGAAATGTAAGGTATAAGTGCCTGTTTAAGTGGCTGTGTCGTGTAACTAATGTGTGTGGTTATAGTCTAGTATGCAATCCTAGTTCTCTATAACCAATGGCTCTGATATCAATCCGTCACACCCCCAAAATCCACTAACGGAGTTTTACCGTTTGGCGTGTGACAAACCAGGATCTCAAACATTAGTTACATCAAACGACTCTATATGAGTTTAAACAAATGCATTAAATGATCAGAGTTAAGTGCGGAAGCGATAAACAAAGTAATAAATGCGCAAAACAAACGCGCTCAAAGTCAAAGCAAATAGAAAGAAGATAAATAGTTTAATTGTTTGATAAGTGTTGCAAATGATAAAGAGACTCCATGCATGTCCTAGTGTGCACCTGTGCTAAGCGACCTGAGAAAACATGTAAGAAAAAGTGTCAACACTAGGTTGGTGAGTTCACAGGTTTCAGTTTGTAAAAGCGTTTGCTAGATTCTGTACATTCAATATATATACCTATGTTCATGTTTACTAAAGCGCTCGAAACCGAAGTTGACCGTTTGTGTTTGTGTTTGAATGCCTCCCACCATGTTTATCAACAATGGTGCCGTGTTTAAGTCAGTAATACACATGTTCGACCTCCAATCGAGTTAGAGCGACTAACGCGGGTGGGGTTTGTCAAACCCAGTAGTACTACTCAAAATTATCTCGCGACGTTCATATTAAACGTTCAATGTGTAAGGACTTTCAGGATAGAGCGTTACGCTTAGTCTATAACAAGTGATAATATATGAATTACAATAATCAAAAGTGTTTGCGTCATGTTTTCTTCCCCAATTTAAAAATAGAAAAAGGGTCGTGAAACTCACCTGAGTTGTGTAAGCGTAGGTAGTTAGCACCACACAAGGATGCAATAAGAAACCATAATTTGATTGCAAGCGTACTGTTTACGAATGCCCTAGAATTATAATTACAATTGTTAGGGACACGTTGGATTTTGTGACACGACACGGAAAGATTGGATGTCCTAAGGCATGCTAATGATTAACGAGTAGATAACTTAGTCACCGGAATCAAAGAATCTTTAGTTTAACAATAGATGTGGTACGAATAAAACGTCACCTGACACAAGGTATTAATTTAAAATAAAAGTTCGCATGTTATAACACATTAATATTAATTTAGGATAATTAACATAATGATTATTCATGTGATAAAATAATAAATATATTATTTTTATTCGGACCCGTATGCTTAGATAATAATATAAATAATTATATTATTTTTAAATGTGGGAAATAATAATTAAAACTAGTTATAAATCCAAACCCGAGCCTACGGCTGTTCTCCGGGGTTAAAATGCATTAATATATCATTAATATAATAAAGGGTTTAATTGCATATGAGGAAACAATTGAAAAAGTCCCCAAAAATAAAAATTGCAGGAGACCGGACTCGAACCCGGGACTCCTGCGTGAGAGTCCAAAGCATTAACAAACTCCGCCCGCTAGGGTATCGCGTACAACACCGGAGCAGATGGGTTTTAACCTTCACGCCCTCTGTGTTCATCTCCCTCCCATCGAAACCGAATCCAAATCTAATCCAAAATCATCGATTTCGATTGAACACAAAAGCATAAGGGTTTTGTTTAACTAAGGATTTCGAACCTATGGGTGTAGTTAATTTAAAAATCGTTAAGTTTTAGATAGTTTAATTCCAGTTTGAAATGCCGAAACCCTATTCTAAGAACTTGAAATCAAATTGATCAATTCATATATTAAAAGTTGTTGGAATCATAGTTTAATTTGATTGAAACAGGGTGTAGGTTAGGTTCCGATTAAACCGAGATCGCGATGAACCCTAGAATCAGTTTATGTAAAAATTGATAATGTAAGCCCTGATTATGGTAGGGACTTTAATCTAGGTATGGAAACGAATCTAAGGGTGTAAGAAGTTACCAGATTGGGATTCGAATTTGTGACAATCCGACTTTTCAAGTTAACTCCATTAGAAATTCCGTTAAGTCTTCTATTAAATCCTAACCCGGTTAACCTAATCCTAAACTTCAGGGACTATCTCTGCCAATATTCAACTTAAACTCATGAAACTAGAGGGTCTAAACTTGTAATTAACACATTTCCAATTTCTGTTGAATTTTAAAGTCAAATCAAAGGAAATTGAATCTGTTTGACTTTTCAAAGTCAAACTCACAACTTTGATAAAAATTCGAATCCCACGATCGATTGAAGCTTAATTTTGTAACTGAAAATCGTGAATAACATTTACAATCATCATTGCTACCATTAACAGCCTCATCAATCGTGAATTAAACTAATTAATGGCTAATGAAAGCATTTCGGTCGAACCGTCGCCCCATTTATCAAAAATCGACGAATTCTTGCATTGTGTTCACAAATTGAGCATACACACACACGTAAATCGCACCTCTATGAAGCTTTTGCACAAATTGAATTGGCCGGATTAGCAGTAGAAGCCGCCGGAGACCAACTAGTTGCAGCCGGAACTTGTTCTAGTCGAACCCTATCAATCCGCTATCAATTCAGGTAATTTGGTACAACTTCAGCTTCGTTTCCATCTCATATATGAAAGCCCTAACCAAATTAGGGCTTACATTATCGAATTCAACTCAAACCAGAATCTAGGGTTCATCGTAAACCAGTTTAATCGATCAAGACCCTAGACTCTATTTAAATCCAATTAATATACATGATTAGCTTCACAATCCTCTTTATATCGAAAGCCCTATCTTAATTTTGGTTTCCATTATCGGATTCATCATGATCCGATACCTAGGGTTCATACGACTTTGGTTTAGTCGAACCCTATCATTTCGATACGGAATACTGAAATTTAATGCATCAGTAGACTCGCTTTGATGCCTACATTGAAAGCCCTACGAAATCTAGGGGTTTTATCATCGAATCAAAACCGGATCGAACCTAGGGTTCTTATGGCTTTCTGGTTAATCGAACTCATACCAGTACTCATTTTAAATGAAATTAAACTACACCATCAGATTCGTAGTCATCAATTTAACAAAAACCCTATGAATCCAACACCTTTCAATATTAGAATCGATCTAATCGATTCAGGATCAAATCGAGAGTTTTCGTCTTTCATTTCAAAAATTAAACGACCTTTAACTTGTTAGTTTTGCAATTAAATACGTACACGGGTTCGAAAACATCCGTTTAACAAAACCCATATGTTGTATTACTCGATCGTAATCGGAATCGATGGATCAGACCCGGACTCGATCGCGTTATCATTTGGGGAGGAAAACCACTTTGGACTTGTTGTTATAATCAATTAGAACAGAGTTTGTACGCGATACCCTAGCGGGCGGAACTGGTTAAAGTTGTGTGCGTGTGTGGGAGAGACCTGGGTTCGAGACCGGGCTCCCACAATTTGTTTTTGAGGCACTTTTTATTATATTTAATTATTATAAATCAAACCCCCTATTATTATAATATTATGTTAATGTGTTTTAACCCGGAAAACCACCCGTAAGCTCAGGTTTGGATTTATAACCTATTTTTATTATTAATCCCACTTTTAAAAATAGTATATTATATTATTTTCAAGCCAACCTCGTATAAAATAATATACTTATATTATTTTCAACCTGCGATTAATATTATAAAATAATATATAAGTTATATTATTTCGTATCGTTTTATAACTCGTTTAATGCTTTAAACTATTTAATAATATAATTGTTATATTATTTACTCGTGTTTATTACCTCCATTAAAAATAATATATTTATTATTTTTCCACACGAATGAGTATTTAGAATATTCCTGCGAACATAAAAATAATATATTAGATTATATTGTTTTTCTAAATTTTGAAAACGACAAAACGCTCGAATATATTCATTATATATTATTTTGTCATTCGTCGCGTAACGTATATATATCTTAATTATTAATTAAAGAATTCCTATTCCCGTGGACACGTTCGTCTACTCTTGATTATTAGAGCATTTCTTTAGGACGTTTCTCATTCCGTGTCGTTGTCACAATTCCCATTTTATCCCTAATTCGTGTGTTTAAAATTTTAGGGCTTACGTAAGTCGCCTGAGACTTACACTCATGGTTCCAACGTGTCTCTTGTGTGATACTACCTACAACGCAACGCATGTGAGTTTTCACAGCCCCTTTTTACTGTTTTAACTCGGGGGAGAAAAAATGATTCAAACATTTTGAGATTTTGTAATTCATATGTTATCAATGTTAAATCTAAGCGTAACACGCTATCACAGAAATTCCTCATCTTATATCGGACCGTTAATATGGATCTTAGCGAGGTAATGTTTAGTAGTGAACGGGTGAAATGTTAGCCTACTCACATCGCCAGTGTTGATAGACCTGGCAGGAGGCAAATAAACAAACAGTCAGCTTCGGTTGCGAGCGCTTAATTTAAACATGAACATAGGTTAGCTACCTATAGATACATATTGAATGATCATAAATCTGGTAAACGCTTATTTATATATTGAAACCTGTGAACTCACCAACCTCGTGTTGACATCTTTTCTTACATGTTTTCTCAGGTCGCTAAGATAAGGCACATGTGCACGTTAGGACATGCATGGGATTCTTCTATTTTGATTGTTACTTTACAATAATTGTTTGGAATATTTTGGTTTGTGTTGGTTTGGACATTTGGACTTTTGGGCGTGTGTGTTTTGCGCATTTGCTTTTCTTTACACTTCCGCATTTGAACTCTGTTTATTATGACATTTTCATTTGAGTCCCATGTAGAGTCGTTCAATGTAACTAATGTCTGAGATCCTGTTTCGTCACTTCCCAAATGGTAAAACTCTGTTAGCTGAAATTGGGGGTGTGACAGATTGGTATCAGAGACATTGGTTATAGAGAACTAGGATTGCATACTAGACTATAACCGCACACATTAGCTACATGTCATAAATCTTGGATGTTTGGCACTCATATGTTATATTACAGGAACATGTCCTCAACTCCACCACCATCACCTAAGGCACCAGGACACGATGCACCTATCTTACCATCCCCGAAGCCCAAAAGGCGTCAGACTAGTTCTAGTGACTATTCAGTTGATCAGGGAGAACCGAGAAACGCGCAAGCAATGAATCCTGCTCGCAATTGGAATGCATACCCGCAAATGATCCAAAGGTGGATCGAAATGGGAAATGTCCCATCACCTTACTTTGGGTCTGCTTCCTCATCGTCTACTTTACCTAGCTTGCCATGCACTATGGAACAAGCTTTTGCAGCCTTTGTATTTTATATGTCTAGGGAGTTGAGCATTGTGAAAGGTGCTACTAAGGAGATACCTGGCATTCTGCAGCGAGAGTCACAAATAGAGGAGAACAAGGTAGGAATTGAGCTGTTGATTGCTGAGCTAGTAGTGACGGATCAGGTCCATAACGTTTTGGTGGATCGGGTGACACATTTGGAGACAAGGGTGGACACCTCGGATCAGGATGTAGAAGGGATTCTTGAGAGAGTGGCTATTCTGGAAGGTCAGCTGCAAGTAGCAAATCATGTTGCTGAAGGACTTCAAGAATGAGTGACTCACTTGGAAGCCCAACTGCATGCTGCCCTATTTCCTGAGGAAATTCCACTTTCGGACGGCGAGGAGGAGCCTTTCGAGGAGGAGCCTTTCGAGGATGAGCCCCTAGAGGAGGAGCCACCCGAGGAGGAACCGGTGGAGATCGATGATGCTCAATCATACGTTTTTTCCGATGACGAGGATGTTTGATGATCTTCCTATTCTATCTTTCTTTCATTTATTTTTTGCTTATGTTATTTCTCTTTTCAACCTAGATGGGTAAGGTTGTTCCCATTCAATAAAAGCATGAGAAGTTTAATGTTGGAATTATTTATTTTGTAGCCTTACAATTTATTTAATTTCCAAAATATTAGAAGTTGTATTTCCTTACTTGTACATGAATAATGTTTAATATGCGATATATTTCTCATTGTTTTGTGTTTGTGAATGTGAAGAATCATGTCGGGAAGACGACGTGGAGGTCGTGCTGGTGGCCGAGGTACCATCAACATAACAGCAGCAGAGCTAGTGGCACTAATAAACGATAGTGTGGCGGAGGCTCTAGCAGCACAAAAAGCTGCAGGTAATTGCTTTAGCTATTGACTAATGATGTCAATTCATCTCTTAAAAAGCCTGTCCTAAGCTCTAAAATTCCAATCCTATATTGTTTCTAAATCCAGGCCAGCAAAACCAGCAGAATCAGCAAGCAGCCTGCACCTTCAACGCATTTATGGACTGTAAACCTCACGCTTTTAGTGGAGCTGAAAGAGCTGTCGGACTACTTCGTTGGTTCGAGAAAGTAGAATCAGTGATTGCCATATGCAACTGCCCAGTGGCTAATCAGGTCAAGTTCATCGCTGGAACTTTGGAGGGCCCGGCTCTCACGTGGTGGAACGCCAGGTCCAGATGTTGGGTCTGGCCATGACAAATGGACTCCCATGGGAGGAGTTTAAGTCGATGATGAAGGAGGAGTACTGTCCTCGCGATGAAATCCAGAAGTTAGAGGGAGAGTTCTGGAACCTAAAGATGGAGGGTTCTGAAATTGAACTTTATACCACACGTTCACATGAACTTGCTACTATGTGCCCGCACATGGTGACTCCTGATTACAAGAGAATTGAACTATATATTGGAGGTCTGGTGCCTCAGATACAAAGTATGGTGACTTCATCCAACCCTACTACTATCCAGCAAACTATCTGACTTGCCCATAAGTTAACCGATCAGGCGGTGACTCAAGGGACTCTACCTCCGAGGGGTTCATTCTCTAAATCCACCGACAATCACAAACGCAAGTTTGATCACCACTCCAACACTCACTCCAACTCTAAAGGACCCCATCCCAATCAACCCAGTTTAATCAGTAACACCAGCAGTGTAAGTTTGAGCCTGCTAAAAACTTCAACCAGTCGACCACTTCAGGTCAAAACCAGGGTAGTTATACGGGAAAATCTCCTAAGTGTAACAAGTGCAACTTCCATCACTTCGGGTTCTGCAACCGTTGTCAGCGGTGTGGCAAAATAGGTCATGCTGCCAAAGATTGTAGGGGTGAGTTGCAAGCCAAACAACCTTTTCAACAACCTGGATCTACAAGGGGTTGTTTCGAGTGTGGGAAGGAGGGGCATATTTGGAAGAATTGTCCTCAATTAAAGAAATGGGGTGTTGGAAATCATAACCCTAACCAGAATAACAACAATGGTGGTAACAATGGCAAAGGTGGAGGAAATGGTGGGAAGGGACGAGCCTTCGTGCTAGGATCTGGAGAAGCTCGTTATGATCATAATGTGGTCACCGGTAAGTTTCTCTTAAATAATTACTTTGCTTCTGTCCTTTTTGACACTGGAGCTGATAGAAGTTTTATATCTAAGAAACTTAGTAATATGATAAAAGGAACTCCAACTCTGTTAGGAGCTAAGTATATAATAGAAATAGCTGGTGGCCAAATAATTGAAGCAACCCACATTCTTAAGGGTTGTAAGCTTGAGCTAGCTAGACATATACTTGATATCGACCTTATGCCGGTCACACTTGGTAGTTTTGATGTAATTGTCGGTATGGATTGGTTATCTAAAAATCAAGCTGAAATTATATGTCATGAGAAAATTGTTCGCATTCCTCTCCCGAGTGGAGAAACCCTTTCCATTCAGGGCGAAAAATTTGGTGCAGTCATGGGCATCATATCCTTTATGAAAGCACAGAAATGCCTTCGAAAAAGGCATACGGCTATTTTGGCTCTCGTTGCTGAGCAGCCATCAGAAGAGAAGAAGATTGATGACATTCCCATCGTTCGTGAATTTTTGGAAGTATTTCCCGAAGATCTGCCTGGTCTGCCACCACACCGTCAAGTTGAATTTCAAATCGATCTAGCACCCGGAGCGGCACCGATTGCTCGGGCACCTTACAGACTGGCACCTAGTGAATTACAAGAATTGTCCACTCAGTTACAGGATTTGTTGGATAAAGGTTTCATCCGACCTAGCTCATCACCATGGGGAGCTCCGGTACTGTTTGTCAAGAAGAAGGACGGGACTTTCCGTATGTGTATTGACTACCGTGAGCTGAATAAAGTCACAATAAAAAATCGCTACCCTTTGCCCCGGATAGATGATCTCTATGATCAACTCCAAGGATCAAATTTATATTCCAAGATAGATCTTAGGTCCGGTTACCATCAATTAAGAGTCCAAGATGAGGATATCTCTAAGACTGCATTCAGGACAAGGTACGGCCACTACGAATTTATGGTCATGCCTTTCGGATTAACCAATGCACCTGCGGTATTCATGGACCTCATGAACCGTGTGTGTAACCCATATATTGATCAATTTGTTATCGTTTTCATCGACGACATCCTCATTTATTCCAAGAACAAGGAAGAACATGAGGAACATCTGCGCCTAATTTTGGAATTACTTAAGCAGGAGCAACTGTATGCTAAGTTTTCCAAGTGTGAGTTCTGGATCCGGGAAGTTCAATTTCTAGGGCATGTGTTTAACGAGAAAGGAATACATATCAACCCATCAAAGATAGAAGCCATCAGGAATTGGGCAGCACCGACGACTCCGACTGAGGTGCGACAATTTCTGGGATTGGCTGGGTATTACCGTTGATTCATCGAGGGATTTTCAAAAATTGCACAACCTCTCACTGCCTTAACTCAAAAGGGTAAAGCCTATAACTGGGGCGATAACCAGGTGTCAGCATTTCAACTCCTTAAGCAGAAACTTTGCAGTGCACCTATTCTAGCTCTTCCGGAGGGAACGAACGATTTTGTGGTCTATTGTGACGCATCTATTCAGGGTCTGGGTTGTGTTCTAATGCAACGAGAAAAAGTGATCGCATATGCTTCGCGTCAACTAAAGATTCACGAGAAAAAATACACCACTCATGACTTAGAGTTGGGAGCTGTAGTTTTCGAACTTAAGATATGGAGACACTACTTGTACGGTACCAAGTGCACCATATACACCGATCACAAGAGTCTTCAGCACATCTTCGAGCAGAAAGAGTTAAACATGCGACAACGTCGTTGGGTAGAGCTCTTGAATGATCATGACTGTGCGATCAAGTATCATCCGGGTAAAGCTAACGCCATAGCTGATGCCCTAAGTCGAAAGGAAACCAAGCCCAAACGAGTTCGAGCATTACAGCTTACTATTCATCCCGGATTACCTGACAAAATCCGTAATGCTCAACTTGAAGCCCTGAAGGAGGAAAACCTACCGCTGGAAGGTACACGCGGTATGGAAGCACAACTCGAGGTCAAATCTGACGGTATTCGCTACTTCGCCTAGCGAATATGGGTTCCAGTATTCGGAAACTTAAGAGAATAGTCATGGATGAGGCTCATAAATCTCGTTACTCTATTCATCCAGGTTCCGACAAGATGTACCATGACCTAAAGGTGTTGTATTGGTGGCCAAAGATGAAGGCCGATATAGCCACCTATGTGAGCAAGTGCCTGACTTGCGTGAAAGTCAAAGTTGAATATCAAAAGCCTTCCGGTCTTCTCCAACAACCAGAGATTCCCATGTTGAAATGGGAACGGATATCCATGGACTTTATCACAAAATTGCCACGAACTCCTACCGGATGTGATACCATTTGGGTAATTGTTGATCATTTAACAAAGTCCGCTCACTTCTTAGAAATCAACGAAACCGACAAAATGGATAATCATACTCGTACTTACTTGAAAGAAGTACTCTCTTGGCACGGGGTGCCAATCTCTATCATTTCGGATCGTGATGCACGATTCACCTCTCGTTTCTGGCAGTCGTTACATAAAGCTCTAGGCACACATCTAGATATGAACACAGCATACCATCCTCAAACTGATGGTCAGACAGAACGTACTATTCAAACTCTGGAGGACATGCTACGAGCTTGTGTGATTGATTTCGGTAACACTTGGGAGTCTCACCTACCATTGGTGGAGTTCTCCTACAACAACAGTTATCACACTAGCATCAAGGCAGCTCCATTTGAAGCACTATATGGACGGAAATGCCGTTCTCCTATTTGTTGGGCCGAGGTTGGGGATAGTCAACCTACAGGTCCTGAACTCGTACTTGAAACTTCTGAGAAAATCGTTCAAATTAGAAACCGTATGGCAACAGCTCGTGATCGTCAAAAGAGCTATGCCGATAAGCGTCGTAAACCGTTAGAATTTCAAGTTGGGGATATGGTCTTATTAAAAGTTTCACCTTGGAAGGGTGTCATTCGTTTTGGGAAACGGAGCAAACTGAATTCTCGTTATGTTGGACCATTCAAGACATTGAAAAGAATCGGGCCAGTAGCGTACCAACTGGACCTACCTGAAGGACTTAGTGGTGTACACAACGTCTTTCACGTCTCAAATTTGAATAAATATCTAGAAGACGAATCACTCAAGGTTCCTCTCGAGGAACTACACATTGATGAACAGTTACGTTTCATCGAAGAACCTATGGAAATTATGGATAGGGAAGTCAAAACATTAAAGCGCAGTAAAATCCCTATTGTCAGAGTTCGTTGGAACTCGAAACGCGGACCGGAATTCACGTGGGAGCGCGAGGATCAAATGCTGCGCAAATATCCTAATCTGTTCAAGCACTCCGCGTCAAATTCTTAAGGTATTATTTAATTTTCGGGATGAAAATTCTTTCAACTAGGGGATGATGTGATATGCCGGTAATTTTTTTTTGTTTAATTTTCGGGACGAAAATTCTTTCAACTAGGGGATGATGTGACAATCCGACTTTTCAAGTTAACTCCATTAGAAATTTCGTTAAGTTTTCTGTTAAATCCTAACCCGGTTAACCTAATCCTAAACTTCAGGGACTATCTCTGCCTATATTCAACTTAAACTCATGACACTAGAGAGTCTAAACTTGTAATTAACACATTTCCAATTTTTGTTGACTTTTAAAGTCAAATCAAAGGAAATTGAAATCTGTTTGACTTTTCAAAATCAAACTCGCAGCTTTGATAAAAATTCGAATCCCACGATCGATTGAAGCTTAATTTTGTAATTGAAAATCGTGAATAACATTTATAATCATCATTGCTACCATTAACAGCCTCATCAATCTTGAATTAAACTAATTAATGGCTAATGAAAGCATTTCGGTCGAACCGTCGCCCCATTTATCAAAAATCGATGAATTCTAGTATTGTGTTCACAAATTGAGCATACACACACGTAAATCGCACATCTCTGAAGCTTTTGCATAATTTGAATTGGCCGGATTAGCAGCAGAAGCCGCCGGAGACCAACTAGTTGCAGCCGGAACCTGTTCTAGTCGAACTTTATCAATCCGATATCAATTTAGGTAATTTGTTACACCTTCAGCTTCGTTTCCATCTCATATATGAAAGCCCTAACCAAATTAGGGATTACATTATAGAATTCGACTCAAACTAGATTCTAGGGTTCATCGTAAACCAGTTTAATCGATCAAGACCCTAGACTCTATTTAAATCCAATTAATATACATGATTAGCTTCGCAATACTCTGTATATCGAAAGCCCTATCTTAATTTTGGTTTCCATTATCGGATTCATCATGATCCAATACCTAGGGTTCATACGACTTCGGTTTAGTCGAACCCTATCATTTCGATACGGATTACTGAAATTGAATGCATCAGTAGACTCGCCTTGATGCCTACATTGAAAGCCCTACGAAATCTAGGGGTTTTATCATCGAACCTAGGGTTCTTATGGCTTTCTGGTTAATCGAACTCATAGTAGTACTCATTTTAAATGAAATTAAACTACACCATCAGATTCGTAATCATCAATTTAACAAAAACCCTATGAATCCAACACCTTTCAATATTAGAATCGATCAAATCTATTCAGGATCAAATCGAGAGTTTTCGGCTTTCATTTCAGAAATTAAACGACCTTTAACTTGTTAGTTTTGCAATTAAATACCTACACGGGTTCAAAAACATCTGTTTAACAAAACCCCTATGATGTATTACTCGATCGTAATCAGAATCGATGGATCAGACTCGGACTCGATCGCGTTATAATTTCGGGAGGAAAACCACTTTGGACTTGTTGTTATAATCAATTGGAACAGAGTTTGTATGTGATACCCTAGCGGGCAGAACTGGTTAAAGTTGTGTGCGTGTGTGGGAGAGACCCGGGTTCGAGACCGGGCTCCCACAATTTGTTTTTGAGGCATTTTTTATTATATTTAATTATTATAAATCAAACCCCCTATTATTATAATATTATGTTAATGTGTTTTAGCTCGGGAAACCACCCGTAAGCTCAGGTATGGATTTATAACCTATTTTCATTATTAATCCCACTTTTAAAAATAGTATATTATATTATTTTCAAGCCAACCTCGTATAAAATAATATACTTATATTATTTTCAACCTACGATTAATATTATAAAATAATATATAAGTTATATTATTTCGTATCGTTTTATAGCTCGTGTAAAATTTTAAATTATTTAATAATATAATTGTTATATTATTTACTCGTGTTTATTACCTCCGTTAAATAATATATTTATTATTTTTCCACACAAATGAGTATTTAGAATATTCCTGCGAACATAAAAATAATATATTAGATTATATTGTTTTTCTAAATTTTGTAAACGACAAAACGCTCGAATATATTCATTATATATTATTTTGTCATTCGTCGGGTAACGTATATATATCTTAATTATTAATTAAAGAATTCCTATTACAGTGGACACGTTCGTTTACTCTTGATTATTAGAGCATTTCTTTAGGACGTTTCTCATTCTGTGTCGTTGTCACAATTCCCATTTTATCCCTAATTCATGTGTTTAAAATTTTAGGGCTTACGTAAGTCGCCTGAGACTTACACTCGTGGTTCCAACTTATCTCTTGTGTGATACTACCTACAACGCAACGCATGTGAGTTTTCACTGCCCCTTTTTACTGTTTTAACTTGGGGGAGAAAACATGATTCAAACATTTTGAGATTTTGTAATTCATATGTTATCAATGTTAAAGCTAAGCGTAACACGCTATCACAGAAAGTCCTCATCTTATATCGGACCGTTAATATGGATCTTAGCGAGGTAATGTTTAGTAGTACTACTGGGTTTGACAAATCCCACCCGCGTTAGTCGCGCTAACTCGATTGGAGTTCGAACGGGTGAAATGTTAGCCTACTCACATTGCCAGTGTTGATAGACCTGGCAGGAGGCAAATAAACAAACAGTCAGCTTAGGTTGCGAGCGCTTAATTTAAACATGAACATAGGTTAGCTACCTATAGATACATATTGAATGATCATAAATCTGGTAAACGCTTATTTGAGTCAAGAACTATGATGTTTGACTCAGTAAAGTCAGCAAGAACCAAATCATCCAATTTTGACTTCCAAAAGTCAATTGAATTAGGGTTTGGGCTAATTACACAACTAGTCCCTATAGTTGTAGTCTAAATATTGATAGAATTAATCCCTGAGGTTTGTAATGAGTTAATTAGGTTAAGAAATAACGGAATTAACTGAGTTAATGCTAACGGGGTTAACTCTAAATAGCCGGATGTCACATCATCCCCTAGTTGAAAGAATTTTCGTCCCGAAAATCAAATAAATTTTTTTTCCCGGGGTGTCACAATGACTGCGGTCATCAAGATGAGTGAATGTCATGCAGATCAGGCTATGAAATTTGCGACGTATTCGTTCGCGTTTGAAGCATTGAGTTGGTGGGAGAACGTCAAGAAAGCTAAGTCTGAGAGGGATATTAAGAGGATGAAGTGGGACGACTTAAAGGCATTGATAGTTCAGAAGTTTTGTCCCCATAATGAGGTCGATAAGGTGGAGACGGAGTTTGTGGAACTCAAGGCTGGTAACATGACACACCGACAGTTCACCTCTAGATTTAATGAACTGACTCAATTGGTCCCACATTTGGTGAACACCAAGTAGAGAAGAATCAAATGCTACATCCAGAAGCTGCCTCCGAGAGTTCGTACGATCATCAATGCCAACACGCCTGGCGATTTTGAATCTGTGGTAGCACTGAGCGGGAAGATATTTGATGATGTGGCAGCGGAGGGCACAACCCCCGCTAAAACTCAAAAGAAGCGGCTCAGTAGCACTAAGCTCTCGGGCGGGGACTAGTCCGCATCAGGAGACAAGAAGCCAAGGGTTGAGGAAGTGAGAGAGTGTGAGAAGTGTGGTAGAAAGCACTCAGGGGAGTGTAGGTTTGGGCTGGATATATGCTACCGTTGCGGCAATACGGGCCATTACACACGCCTGGTCCCAGCACTCCGAACTCTTTGAGCTATAGAAAATGCCACAACTGTGGCAATACAGGCCATTTCACCAACCTAAGGTAGCCGGCACTGGCAGGGGAAAGGAAGTTAAGAAACCAAGGGCGAGGACCAGATCATATGCCTTAGCAGAGGAGGAAGCTTAAGGCAATGACGTATCAGGTATGTTTTACATTAACAATCATATTGCTCTCGTATTATTTTGATTCGAGTACTAGTAAGAGTTTTAATTGCCATGAAACCTACTAACAAAGTAAAGAGCATGATTAGAACCATAGAAATGGAAGCCACTGTTCGTAAAATAACAAATGTAACACTAGCCGTAGACAAATGTCTGATAAAGATTCAATGACCTGAACTTTCCTACTACGATATTTCATTGCCTTAGGGAAATCGAGGGTCGTAGTACATATGAATTGGCTAATTGCCAACGAAGTACGAACTAAATGTAAACGAACGTTATTTCATCTGCAAACTACTCATACATAGTGTAACTATGTTACGAAGAGACAGAGATAGTTTAGTGCCTCACGTCATCTTGACGATCAAGGCTGAACGTGTTATGAGACGGGACTGCGTGGCTCACTTGGCGTACGTAGCTTATGATAGAAAGAAATTTAAAGAGTTGAAATATGTACTCGTGGTGTGCGGATTCCTGGAGGTGTTCCCTGAGGACTTGACTGGAATACCACTTGATCGGGAGACAGAGTCCTAAGAGGTGTGACGCTAGGAGCCCAGTCTGTTACAAAAGCACCCTACCAATTAGCTCGATCGAAGATGGAAGAGCAAATGACCCAGTTGGAAAGCTTCAAGGGAGAGGGAGAAGGTGTTCATCATATCGAATGGCTCGCGTTGGAATGCTCAAGTATGGCCTGCAAGGAAGAAAGATAGTAGCATGCATACGTACGTCAGCTACCGAAAGCTAGATAGATACACAGTAAGGAGAGGGTACCCGCTACCAAATATAGACGGTCAAATTGACCACTTGCACGGGACAAGGTGGTTCCCGAAGAACAGATCTTAGGTCGGGTGACCGACAGTTGAAAGATAAAGGGGTGGACATCATTAAAACTACTATGCATACACGCTAAGGACACGACAAGTTTCTCGGAATGTTGTTCGAATTGACAAATTCCTCTGAGGCATTCATAGAGGGATAAACGAAGCTTACTATTAGTGATAGGTCGGTCAACGATAATATTCATGATACCCAAGAAGAAAACAATATGAGTTACTTCGGGAAACAGGTGGAAGTCCTATCTAAGGACGGAAAGCGTATACACCGCAACGTAACCCGACAAGTTAAGTACAGTGGAGGAGCATAAAGGACCAAAAGCTTCCTTGGGGAGACCGATTCAGAAAAGGAGTCGCTCAGTTGATTAACTTATGACAAGTTTCGAGGACGAAACCTATTGTAAGGAGAGTAGACTTGTAACATCCCGAAAATAATATAGAATGTCGCGGGTCGGAAGTAATATCGAATAAAAGGAAGGGTCTCATTATGGCATAAGAGAAAGGGAATGGATATGGGCTCGTTGGTATGAGTTTTGGGCCGAACAAGGAAGGAAGGGGGAATGGTGATGTGCTCGGTATGGTCTATTAAAAACTAAACAAAACCTAACCTGGATACTCTAGTTAAATTCTAGACTCTCCTAATTACTAGACCACAGTGATAGGAAAGTGTACCTATCGGGTGCAGTAAAGCCTAATGGAAGTCCGGATATCGAACCCATGAGACACTAGCGACAACTATACTCCGACTCAACTAACTAACTGATTTATATTAGGGGAATTCTATGAAAAAGATCTAAAATGATTAAAAGCAAATGTAAACTAAAGAAGAACTAACGACAACTAGCTATCACTCAGGAAATGTAGACGAACTCAAGAATTGGGAAAGTCAATACCCAGGTAAGAATCCTATTTGTGAATCTCAGATTTCTCTCGGTTAAGGAAACTATGATGGAACTGGGATCTTAAAGTACGACACCCTTAGAAAACCTACTCGATCCCTGATCAATCTCCGGGTGTGACCAGAAGGAAACCGTAAGAGGTGTAAACGCTCACCAAGTAGTTGGATTACCTTTCAGTCTCTCCAACAACACTAAAGTACCCTAAAGACAGATTACCTTTCAGTCTCACTATCTCAATACATCCGTGGATGCAAGGGGTAATCTAAGAACAATCAATAAGACATGGAATAGCAAAGATACTAAGAAACCTAGGAGAAACCTCCTTTCAGAGCCTTTACACCTAAATACCTAATACCCAAGACAACCGACTATCTTTCACTTTCTAACTATCGAGATAGGTAGAATACTTTGCTCTAACAAGCTCTCAATCAACGCTCCTATGGATTACTTAGCTCTAGCAACCCATAAACTAATCACAAACACACAGTACGTGACCTAAATATGCAACTACAACTGAAAGATATTCAACAAGAAGCATACGGAACAATGATCAATCACAAATTGGAACGAAATACGCATACACATCATATCAATTGTAAAAAGATTCTTTACATTAGCATTCATCCATCACTTATAACCAAAAACCAAATAAAAATCCAAAATATCAAGAAATCATCATCAAACCTAGGTAGCTATAGTAGTTTAGCCAACAATCATGTCTAAAAACAGTAATTCATCAATAAAAGTCAAAGACATAATGTCAATTAAACTGATTGAACACAAGAGAACGAAGAACGATAACCGAATGATTACAATCTAACCAATGTGTGCTCACAAGCTTCAATCCCTTGTTCCAATTGCCTTCACTGCTCCCAAAATCGCCCAAAGTCTCTGATGTGATGGCTAAAAGTCGAACCCCTCTTAGAATGGCATTAAAATCTTTAAATATTGAATTTCTAGGGTTTTTCCGTAATTAGTGTTTTACGCATGTCGCGAAAACGTGAGCAGCAATCTTGGCGTGGCGCGATGGAAAAATAGTCGGGCGCCCTGTTTCCTGAATTCGGGGTCTTGGCTTGTCGCCAAGACCTGTGCCATTTCCTTCGCGTGGTGCGAAAACCTGAAATTCCAACTTTTTGATTTTCTTTTTCAATGCCTCTCCTCGTGTGCTCGATTTCTCAAGGATTAAACTTCAATTTCTGCTTCTTTTGCACACGAACACCTATAAATATATCACAAACTGAGTACGAACTAAATACGAATAAGTAACTAACAAAAACAAACAAAAACAATAGGATAAAGATATGTGTTTTGCAACACATCAAACATCCCCATCTCAAGGTGTGTCAAGGCCCGGGTTAAACCATATAGATTTTCTCACCACTATAAACAAGAATTTATACGTTTTAAGAATTGCTTTAGATGGATCATGGATGAATGTTATGAGCATTTATTGTCAATATAATTGAACCTTACCTAGTGGTGCTTCAATCAAGTTGTAACTCGGCGTATGGCACATAGGCTGCAATTCTAACAATGTAGTACTTAAGAATCTAACCCAGTGGTGTTTCAATCAGGCTGCAACCCGATGTGTGACACATAGGCGAATCTCAACTTTCCAATTTAATTAAGTACTTAAGAATCTGACCCAGTGGTGTTTCAACCAAGCTGCAACTCGGCGTGTGACACGTATGCGAAACTTAAATTCCCAGTTATACCTATCATTTTCCAATTAGTTGCATTTGATTTCAAGGACATTTTTGAAATTTTTTCAAATTCTACCTAAAAAATACAAAAATAGACTCAAATTACAAAACCTAGACGACTGTCTCCCATCCCCACACTTAAACTCTACATTGTCCCCAATGTAGGATGAAAGACGACTAAAAATAAAAAGAAATATACAAAAATAAAAATAGAAATGAATGCACAAAATTGGAATAGACTTAGTTGGTTAATTTGCAGTGACCATTATAAGTTCTTCAGTGTCTTCCAAGCCAAAGTCGCACGACCGTATAGCATTCCATTCGCAATCGTATCCAAAACACATGTTGAGGTGTCACTTGACATCTAGATAAACTTCAGATCATCCCCACACTTGAAATTGAAAACATGTGGATCTATCTGAACTTGCAAAAGTAAGGACCAAACAAAACCCCAAGCAAACATCAAACAGGCTCAAGGTACAAAAATATAGACTTAATTAAAAACAAAATGACTCAATGGCTCAAAATACATGACTCGTTTACAAACCTACCAACAACTGACACGACAAAAACAAAAAGACACTAAAACAGACTCAATATACAAAAGTCGGGAAACATACCTGATCGAAGACAATCACATAGACATGAAAGTTAAAACGAGGCAAAATCTAACACGAACGTCTCTGAGGTGTCCCATGGTTGTTTTTGTGGTGGTGGTTAAGGTTTGGTGAATGGTTTGAGGAAAGTGAGTGAAAGTGGTTAAGTAGAAGAAGCCGAGTGATGAATGGATGCTGAGTGATGGAAAGTGGGAGGTGATAAACGGTATAATGGTAGGTGAAGGTGAGTGAAAATGGTGGTGAATGGTGTCGGGTATGGGAGAAAAAAGGTAGAAAAATGTAAATAAAAATGTTAGGTTGTAATTCCTGTGTTCGCGTGTCGCTAGGACCCTATTTTCACAGAAAGTTATTTTGATTTTAAAACTTAGAAAATTTTTGGCATCCAATCCCATTTTCTCCCAAAAACCTCTAGAAACATGCTTTCAACATTAAATCATATAAAAACTTACCTGGAAATGCGTTCTTGATGATTTTTCCTCTCCGAAAAGCTTGCGAATTCCCTGAAAAACAAAAGAAAACAAACCACACCGAAAACACGAAGATAAAATGAAAATATACATAGAGACTTATACAAACTCTACACAATCCTACACCTACCATCCCCACACTTATCCTCTATCAGGAGGCTTCTCCTTTATTCCGCCTCCGTCCGGCCCGTTCAATGTAACTGGTCTACCACCGACTTGACAAACTCCGATGGTAGAGTGTGAAATTGATTTAAAAAATTCAAACGGGTCGGACCACCAACACTTAAACTTTACCTGGGGCTAAACTGGAGATGTGATGTATAGTGACGGAGATGGTCAGCTTTATTGATCGATAGAGCAATGCGTGGCTTCTTTGGCTGTCTCTTCACCCCCAAGCTTGTCCTACGCTCCTTCTTTCTTTCTCTTTCCCGTGGTGCCTTTGGTTGTTGTGGCATTGTACCATCGGTTTCTTCCACGGGCCTTTTTCTCTTGCTTTCTTTGGTGCAACGTGGTGAGTCCGAAACCAGCTCCATTGGTGTTTTGTTGATAACCTCATCCACTTGCACCTCCTCTTCTTGTTTCGATGCTTCATTGGATCCTGTTGTCGGCTTCCCGAAGAAAAATTCTTCTAAATAATAAATATCACCAACATGGTCAAAATCTCCTTCTTCTTCCAGAGTTGGCAAATTCACCAACTCATCACCAAACTCATCTTCCCAAGATGGAACATGCTCATCTTCTATCATCTCATCCTCAAACTCGTCTAGTATCCCACTAGGTTGTGCCGAGCTTATGGGGCTTAGCCTAATCGATTTCACCTCGCTACTAGCCTCTATCTCCACTCCCTCATCAACAAGTTCTTCTTTAAACATGGGTTGGGTGCCATCAGCCAACTCTATTACATCTATCTCATCATCATCCAAAAAATCACCATCAATATTCCATGGAGTGGGACACCAATATCGTGGCTTAATGTCTTGTTTAACCGAAGGTGGGACTTGGACGTCCATTATCGTCTCTGGCCCTGAAGTTTCCTTAATAATGTCACACGACAGGGGTGGTTGTGCTTCGACCTGTGACTCCTGCACTGTATCATCCTCGCGAGACAAGTGTAAAGAATTACATGGAAATATATGATCTTGTATGTAATCTGATAAACAAAAATCATCACTATCGAAAATAGGGTCAGAAAACTTACCTGGATGTGGGACTTGTGTGGAACTATGTGGAATAGCAAAAAACACATCATCCTCTTCATAATTGGTTAGCTTCGTGTTGTAAGAAGAACTCCCCCCTCGATAGTTAGCACACATCTCCTGAAATTCAGTTTTCAGTGCCTCTATTCTACGGAGTTTTTCCTCGGATTCCCAACGCTGTTCTTCTTCAATCCTTCGTTATTCATCCTTAATTTTCCTTTCCTCCAACAATCGAGCAAGCATATCTTTTGACTTTTGAAGCATCTCATCCATAGATGGGGTATCCTCTGCTTGAACTCTTTGTTCTTCTTTCTCAATCCCCATCCATTGATTATAAGTCTCTAATAGGGTTTTGTGGCTTTCAATTAAGGATGGGCTTACCTCTCGTTTAAATGGTAGTAGGTCAAAACTCTCATACGACTGTGAATGCGGATAAGGATAACCATAGTAATATGTGTAATACCTCGATGAATAATAACAAATTTGAGTGGAATGGGATTCTCCATAGACCTCGCACCAAACATTTCTGTAACGATCTCCTTGAGCATAACTGTTAACTGCAATCATCGTTATTTTTATCTCGTCACCACTCCAAAAACCATCATCGATATTCCATGGCGTGGGACACCAAAATTGTGGATTAATGTCTTGCTGAACCAGAGGTGGGACTTCGATGTCCACTATCATCTCAGGCTCTGGAGTGCCAACTTCTTGAGCGTCCTCTACCAACCTTTCATCCTCGTCAACAACGTCCTCAATCGAAGCTGTGGTGTATTCAACCATCACCATCATAATGGATACCCTATGTAACCGGAGGTGGGACTTCAACATCCATTAACGTCTCTTGTTGTAGGGGTGATGGGACCATTGCTTCAAGTCCAATAATGTTTCCTTCTAAATCGTAAACCACACGCTCTCGATTCCTCAGACGATGTGATTCTATGTAATCTTTGATAGCTTGGATTTCCCCCTCATACGTCCAAGAATCTCGAAATCGACTAACCTGTTTTCTATACATTCTTCTCTCACAGTGGCAGGTAATAGACTTAACACTAAGACTCAAAACATAAGACACGACCTAGACTCAAAAAAAAAACACGAAAAAGCACACAAAAGACATGGACTGACTAGATTCACTATGACTCAAAACACAAATAAGACCAATTAATCAAAGCTAGATACGCTATCGCCTAAGTGTCCCTGGCAACGGCGCCAAAAACTTGATGTCGCCGGTACGGTCTATAAAATATACCTAATTTAACCTAACCTATACACTCTAGTTAAACTCTAGACTCTCCTAAATACTATACCACAATGACAGGCAAGTGTACCTATCGAGTGCAGTAAAACCTAATGGAAGTCCGGATATCGAACCCACGAGACACTAGTGACAACTAACTAGACTCTGACTCAACTAACTAACTGATATATATTGGGGGTTTTATGTGAACTAAATCTAAAATACTTAAAAGAACTAACTAATGATAATTAACTATCAATCAAAGTATTTAGACAAACTCAAGAATGAGGAAGGCACTACCTAGGTTAAGAATCCTACTTGTGAATCTTGGATTTCTCTCGACTATGGAAATTATGATGGAAATGGGATTCTAAGTATGACACCCTTAGACAACCTAGTGAATCCCTGATCATTCTTAAGGTGTGACCAGAAGGAAACTCTAAAGAAAGTATAACGCTCACCAGTTGGTTGGATTACCTTTCAGTCTCTCCAACAACACTAAAGTACCCACACGATAGATCACTTTTCAGTCTCACTATATCAACACATTCGAAGAATGCAATGGGTAACCTGAAAACTCTCGAAAAGACACGGACTAGCAAAGATACTAAGAACCCAGGGGAAACCTCCTTTCAGAGCCTTTACACCTAGACACCTAACACCAAAGACTAACTGACTACTTCTCACCTTTCAGCTATCAAAGTAGGTAGAATATTTAAGTCCTCTAAAATCTCAATGACCTTTCCTATGGATTATGATATCAATAAACCATACACAAATCACAAACACATAGTAAGTGACCTAATCACGCATCTATTAACTGAAAGACATTCAACAAGACACATGTGGAACAACAATTGATCATAAATCAGAGATAAATACGCATACACATCAAATAATGTGCAATCAAGTTCATTACATTAATGTTAACCCATCAATAAGAAACCAAAAAACGATAAAAATCCAAACTTCACAAAGTATTCATCAAAACCTAGGTAGCTATAGTAGTTTAGCTAACAATCATGCTCAAAAATAGTAAACAAGTCATAATGATACAGAACATAACGTCAATTAAACCAATCAAACACAAGAAAACGAATAATGATAACCAAATGATTACAAGCTAACCAATTTGATCACCAAAGCTTCAATCTCCTGCTCCAATCACCTTCTCTGCTCCCAAATTCACCCAAAGTCTCGGACTTGACGGCTGAAAGTCTAACTCTTGAAAATATGGCAATCAAATCTTTAAATATTCGAAATTTAGTGTTTTACCGAATTTTGAAAAGTTCGCGTGTCGCGAACCAAAGACAGAAGCTTTTCACGTGGCGCGAAGGCCAAACTAGTCGGGTCCGGATTTCCTTTTCCTCGCGTGTCGTGAATTCTTGAGCAGATCTCTTCGCGTGTAGCTAAGGCTTACTTTTCCAACTTTTCTTCTTCTTTTCCATCCCTCTCCTCGTGTGCTCGATTTCTCCAGGATTTAACTTTGTTTTCCGCTTCTTCTTCACACAAGTACCTGTAAACATGACCTAGACTCAGTACGAACCAAAAACGAATACAAAACTAACTAAAACGGGCACAAAATACAAGAATAAAAGCATGTGTTTTGCAACATATCATTTCCTTTTCGAAATACAAATTTGATAGAAGGGGTGGACTAGGAATTTATCATCAATGAAAATGGGTTGCATGGTTTCACATGTGTTTTGAATATAAGCACATTTGGAAACCTATGGTGTATGAGAATGTTTGCTCGAAAAATGTGCTCATGGTTTCACATGTGTTCAAATATGTGTGCATTTAAATAAATTAACACCCTCTCCCTAACACTCTTCATTTAAGGATTACCAACGGTTACAACTTGATAACTTTATTATTTATACACATTGATTTTATTTGAAATATATGGTAATCCAATGTGTCTTTGAACTAAGCATGATATTGCCTATACATAAAATACAAGATGATGTCACTCCATTAAGTAGTTTATCCTTGATTAAGTTCTTAATGGAATTATCTTTGTTGAGACCTGCCTTGTTGAAGAAAGATGCATAAAAGGAACTTGAATGGAAGAAAGAGCGTGCAACAAAAAAAACACTTTTTTAGAATTTAAAACATTGGAACTTTGTGAACCCTTAACTCCATAAGATTCCCCCCGTTTGAGTGCCGCCTTGCTCTTTTTGTAACTTCGTTCACCGGACGCTGCAAACTACCTCTAGCGGTGAATCTCCGCTGCTAGTATGCCGCAGTGCTCTTTCCTTCCCGTCCTCTCCACTATTAACTTGTGTTTGTGGCCTATAATCTCCTATAAGTTCTACATTTCTTTTGTTATTTCACTGTCAGGAGAATTCTAAACAACGATTATTCTGCATTTTGGATCGTACTTCTTTGAGGTCTCTAGTCTCTCCATTAGAACTGATGGCGTTGGTAGGTCTACCCGGTGTTTGACCTAGATCTTGCATTTTTTTTTCCAGAATATTACTACATATACAACATATTTTCTAACAACTTTGAAAAATTTGGAAATTACAATTTAGTCTTTTGTACCCTTGTTTTTTTCCTAGTGCACAACTACCATTTTTTAAGCTTTTCTTACTCCCCTTGCGGAAACTCAGTTAAAAAAAAGAGGAAAATTATGAATAATCTCGCATACAGTACAAATAATGTATTGGGATGAAAGACAAGTTTTCAGGTTAAACAAGTATTGACATGCCACAAGAAGGGCAACAAATTCGAGGCTATAACAGTGAATAGTCACTATCAATTTCTTTTGTAAAGAGACATGTCATTTTTCTCTTACACATATGTGGGTATAAAGAGGTGACAGAAAGGTCACTGTATCTATAACACCTACTCTTGGGCCTCTTACCCTTTCATTTATTTATTTTTATTTTTATCTACTTTGTTATTGGCCTTACAGGAATTACCTCACTCTAATACTAAATAACAACCTCTACTATCACTAGTTTACAACCCGTAAGTACTACAATAGGGACACGGTCCCTGGAAAGGATCAAGCTACCTTGCTAGAAGCCCAAGTCAAGTCGCATTGCCTGAACGGAGCCCAAATCACCTTTCCTGGACTAGGGCAAGTCACCTTTCCCGGATGAAAGTTATGAAAGCAAGTCAAGTTACTTTGCCTTGTCAAAGCTCAAGTCACCTAGCCTTGCCTGAGGGAAGCTAAACTCCCATTGCCTGCCAAGGCCCAAATCATCTTGCAGTGCCATAGCCCAAGTCAAAGCACCTTTCAAGGAGAGAACTCCCAAACTAAGTGACCTTGCTTGGCAAGACCTCAAATCGCTGGTGAACGTCATCTTGTCTTGTCGGAGCCCATGTCGCCTTACCTGACCAAACCTCAAGACACCTTACCTTGCCTGGACAGACTTCAAGTCACCTTACTTGGCCAGCTCCCTGGTAATCTTACCTGGCTATTATACAAGCAATCTTTCCTCATCATACCTTAAGTTCAAGTCATCTCTGAAGCTTCTTAAAGCTAAAATGGCATAAATGTAGAACTTGCCATCAAATCATATCCACATACTTCTACATGATCAATGCAAGAACACATGTATTCTTGAATCATCCAAAGCGTGAATTCACAACTTTCGGCAACAAATTATGACAAATTACTTAAGGGTGAGCACCTCATAATATGCTCATGTAAAGGTTGAGCACCTAATACAATTTGGCTATGTGGGATCCGACCTTGACCTACCCACGTACAAACATTTGCACAATATAAATAAACTCTGATAAAGGTTTAACACCTCATAATAAAGCTCCATGAAGTTTGGCCTTGACCTACTCATGTTAAGGGTGAACACATCATAATACTGCTCCATGAGTTCTGGCCTTTACCTACTCACGTAAAGATGATCATCTCATATCGTTGAACACCTCACATGATATTTCATCATGAAGTCTAGCATAAACTTATATATTTATTAAAGACCAAGCACCTTGCCTTGTGTCGCACCATGAGACATGACCTTAATAACTATTACCTCTTTTGGTGTTATACCATGAGGACTGAACTTCACTTATAATTTGCTCTAGTCACGTGCATTACCTCACACCTTCTTACTCGCAGTTCTACAGGGCCTCATAACATGGGCCCTCACCATGAGAACTTACCTGGATGCTATGAGAACCCTACTCGGCCAAGGGACTAGCCAACCTATCCTATCACTACATATCATGGCTACACTTGTCATGAAAAATCATATTATAGCCACACTTGTCCTAACCAAGCATGTTAGGGCTAAATCTCAATTGCTTTTTCAAGATTTCAAGCTTGACCTAAAAGACCTGAATGACCTCGTTTTCGCCACGCCTCTAACATCATGAAAAATGCGGGAAGGAAAAAGTATAGAGTCAGGTACAAACATAATTAGCACCATGCTCGCACCTGACTGGGGGGCTGATGACATAAGTAGGCCCCGGCTAAGCGTGACCTAGATACTTGGCAAGACAATTTTTTTAGCAAGAAGGTCCTAGCCACGTGGCAAAGACATTTTTCCAGCAAGTGTTTAAGACAAAGATTCAAAAATGCTTAGAAAGGGACAACTCATAAAAGGGAAAGAGCAGGAGGTCAAGATTACATCAGAGGACTCTCCTTACTCATCGCAGCATGTATATCAACACATATGGCAAGGTGTAGCAGCGTTGAACCACTAAGTCACGGTGCTCCACTCAGAATCAAGGGAAGTCAACGTATTGCACCAAAAAGGAAACCTTCATATCCCCAAGATAAGCCACACACACCAAGCCTACCTCACCCCGTTCTATATAGAATACGAAAGACCAACCAAGATCTCTCAAAGGCTGATGACGAAAGGAGGCTTACGACTACGAAGAAGAACCTCAACCTACATGGCATGGCCTGACATTACCTAACCATGCATTGCCTTGCTTTTCCTTGCCTTACCCCAGCCTACATGGCATGGCTTGACAAAACCTGACCATGCATTGCCTTGCTTTTCCTTTCCTTACCTCAGCCTACATGGCATGGCTTGACATTACCTGACCATGCCTTGCCTTGCATTTCCTTGCCTTACCTCAGCCTACATGGCATGGCCTGACATTACCTGACGATGCTTGCCTTGCTTTTCCTTGCCTTATCATAGTCTACACGAATTGACTTGGCTTTACCTGACAGTCCAAGCCTTGTGTGACCCCATATATGGATATATGCTACATGGCCTTGACCTAACATTATCCGACCTTGCCATATGGACACCTGGCATGGCATGGTCTTGCCCAACTTTGCCTTTGGAAGCCTTACATGATGAAAGGCCAAAAACCTTACATGGCCACTAGCTACAAACCTTACCTTGCCACATGCCAAGGAAACCCTACCTGAACAAGTACCAAGAACATTACCAAAATGGTTTCATGTTATGAACACTACTTGACTGCATGATGTGGGAACTTTACCTCGGCACACAAGATGACAACCTCACATGACCACATATGAGGAGAACCTTACCTTGTCCCATACTTGGAAACCTGACTTCAACACATGTCATGGTTACCTGAGTTAACCATATGTCATGAAAACATCATTCCGAGAGAGGTTTAGCAAAGCTGTCGGAAATTACTAGCCACTTATTCCCCGTTGCATTCGGTCATACCACCTTACCCCATTAGCCATGTTAATTTCTCCATGTAACCTCTAGCCACTTTAGAGGCATGAGTGATTGGGTTACCTTTGGTCCACCATGACCGATCATTTTGAAGAAGTAACTTACGAGAATACTTTGTAATTTGGTCGAGCAGTCCCCTCTCAACATTAATTAGTTATCCCAATGATATATTAATCTGAAAATGCATTATGACTGTTATATGGTGGACATATCTTCCACCAATAACCCTTGGCCACACCAAAGGCGCTAAACACAAGAGTATTTTATTAATACCATCGGTCGTAATGCTATCATGGACTACACTAGATAGAGATGGCTAAAGAACAGTTAACATCGTATGTGGCACGATGACCACCACAATATCGGCCATTTCATATTAACCCCCATGTCATGAACCATATATAAGTTCGAAAGAAAGTGCGGGGCACTAAGACTAGAGAAAAGTATAGATTGAGTCAGGCATAATGACGCTTAGGATCATGCTCATGCCTGACTAGGGTGCTGATGGAGTAGGTAGGTCTACGGTCGAGGAAAAGTAATGGGCCTGGCCTTGTGTTACCTTACCAAGTGTCACCTCACCAAAATCTACCTTGGTATGACCTTATCCCTTACAAGACCTTGCCTTGGGTTTTCTAGCCTAGCCCTTCCCTAGCCTAGCAATGACATCATAACACAAGGAATATCAATTATGATTTGCATGCAATTAAACCAAATATTAAGCACATTGCAATTACCTTCGAAGGATTTCACCGGTCACATCATAGCTGCCCTCGTCAGGGTTACCCTCGTTAGGGCATTCATCATAATCCGAGCTCCCCACTAGATCTCATCACTGCCCCCGAAGGTCATTGTCACCCACAGTGACCACCCGAAGGACCTCGTCCTTCAATCATCGATTTGTCGTGTCACAAGGACTACGACGCTAGCCCACACAACAACAAGGAGGTAACACATAGCAGCACACATGCATATACTATGACTCATTACCTAAGCGCGAACCACATACGTGCACTCTTACTACACATCCTAGTGGTACCCACACAACGTCTAACCTATCACCCGACTCATCTCGAATGAGTCATTATATGACACATAAGCGTCATAAAGACTTCTAACCCGTACCACCTAAAGACACCACATAGATGGTTAATCTCGTTATTTAATATTTAGCAAATAAAACTCTTCATTTTTAACCCAAAACTCGTAACACATTTAATTAATAAAATAAAACATGCAGGTATGTACGATAGCCCCAAAACAGTAAGAACAAGGGGATTAGACACTCACCGGTTGTGAAGATCCTAGTCCTACTCTGCAATCCTCTTCCCGCTCGAAACTTGAACATGTCAAATGTATGATCATATGATTAGACACATCCTAAACATATGATGAAGAAAGCATAAATAATATAAAACCCCGACACCCGCCTCATCAGCTCATCAATCCTTCTTCACGAAACCTTAGTCTCACAAGTTCACATGAAGCAGGTCGTTCTTGACCCGCTTAGAACCCGTGCACCCGGACCGGGTTTCATGCATGCACGTACGTGTGCCATGCAAAACCTAACCTCTCCACTAAACACGTGTGGCCGAGCCGAGTTTCCATGCATGCACGTAAACCACGCCATCCAAAACCCTAGTCAGGTAAAACCCTAACCTGCCTCGTTACCATCTTCCATCTCCTCCACCATGCACCGCCATGCACGTCGTCTCCGCCTTCATCCTCGTGGCAACCCTAGTCGAGCCCTTCCGTACACCACCGCGTACCACCGTGTGTCACCCACACAGCCACCACCATAACCGGTTTTCCGAGTCATGTTCCCTGTCGAGCCGGCCGCCCACGCGACTACCGTCACGCACCGTCCCAACCAACCTCACCCTCATCGCTGTCCATTGCCTCCGACCACCTTCCCCTTCTCTCTTTCGACTCCCGATCACAACACCACACCATTATGACCATCACATGCTACCCTCCGTAGACACAGACACATATAAATTCAGATTCATGTCGATAAAAGTCTACTCTCTTAACCAGTCAACCATGCTCTCGCATCATACTAAGAATCACATTAATACGAATTCACTTCATTCAAGATATAATCACATAATCACACACTACCGCACATAATCAACAATCATAAGCACCATCATACACAATCATTAACACAGTTATCATCAATTAAGTTTAAACTAGCATGCGGTAAAACTCAAAATCAATATCCCATCAATATCTCTCAAAATCTCTCGTGACAACTGTCACAACAGCTAACCATCAAAAAATCGAGCATCCCAAATAATGTTTGGAAAATCACTGCTAGATCACGTCAGGGTGCATCTGGCCTGTCCTCTTATGGTTCCTCCCCGTCACTTCCTGGGTCATCCACTAGGTCTTCCTGAAACAGAGCTCTCTTAACCGTCGTAAAGGGTCGATCTCTCAACCATGCACGTCCACATCCCGGAAGGAAATCACGTACTGTTGACACCTCCATCCTTTTCCATCCAGTCTTCCCAATCATAGCACCACGCGACATGTCGCCAGCCGAAGCTCTAATCACACTCGGCGCGGGAAGCGCCAACACTACTCCTATCTCACTGGAAATTACGTTAGTAGCAGCCGTCGTTTTGACCTGTCGTTCTCGCTACCGTAAACCACGACATGCAAAAACCACGCCATGCAGAGAACCTAGTCGGGTAAAACCCTAACCGGCCTCGCTACCATCTTTCGTCTCCTCCACCGTGCACCGTTATGCATGTCGTCTCCGCCTTCATCCTCGTGCCAACCCTAGCCGACCTCGTCCGTACACCACAGCGTACCACTGTGAGTCACCCACGCAGCCACCACTATGACCGTTTGCCCCGAGTCGTGTTCGCTGTCGAGCCGACCTTCTACGTGGTTGCAGTCACGCACCGTCCTAACCACCCTCACCCTCATTGCTGTTCATTGTCGTCGACCACCTTCCTCTTCTCTTTTTTGGCTCCCGATCATAACACCACACCATTATCACCGTCACATGCTACCCTCCGTAACCACCATCATTGTCCTCGTCTCCTCTCCGATCACTATAATTAAGAACCCAAAACCCTAATCGGGTTTCATGCAAAACGAATGGGAAGAAGTAAAAGAACAAGATCGAGGGTTACCTTAACATGTAACTGAGTTCCCCCGCTTGGCACCACCATGGGACGGTCGTGGAACTACCTTCGTCTCCCATATCCTCGTCGGATCTCTCTCTCTCTCTACTCGTCCCCCTACCGTCGCACGTAACCTAGGCTGAATGGCCTAGGGTTTTCTCCTAACAAGGTATTTAAACCTCTAGATGTTGCATTTGAATCCCTAGGTTTCCTTCTTGCGCGTTTCGTTCCCGATAATATAACATAAACGGCTAAACGGGTCTTCTAATTCCTTTAAACCCAGCTTCATGTGAGAACCTTTACTAACTGCGCCATTTACTAGAGATTCTGGTTACTCATTAACCCGGACCATTAATATGTGGGTTTTTAGGATGTTTTAGTACACAGGTTGTTGCATTGCATTCGAACCGCACCTGGACTTTTGTTCTAGCTCCCACTGTTGCCAATATTGTTAGTTGTAAGTTGGTCTATTGGATTAAGCATAATCATGATGGTTCCCTGAGTCGCTATAAAGCCCGGCTTGTTGCTAACGGCTTTCATTAAACTGAGGGTGTTAATTATACTAAGACGTTTAGTCCTGTCATTAAACCTAATACCATCCAGATTGTTTTATCTGTTGCATTTTCACGAGGATAGGATATTCGACAAGTTGATGACAATAACACTTTTCTTGATGAAGATTTATCTCAGACTATGTACATGGCTCAGCCTCCTGGTTTTGTTACCCACACTATCCACATTATGTGTGTTTATTACAGAAGCCTTGTATGGTGTTAAGCAGGCACCTCGAGCTTGGTTTTCCAAGTTGTCCTCTACTCTTGTCACATGTGGCTTCTTTTACTGTGCTTCTGATACATCCCTCTTTATCTACGGTAGAGAGTCTATCACTTGCTATGTTCTAATTTATGTGGATGACATTATTATCACTAGCAACTCCTCTACTTTTGTTATTGGTTTGATTAAGCGCTTACATTCTCAGTTTGTACTCAAGGATTTAGGTACAATTTCCTCTTTCTTGAGTGTCTAGGAAACCTTCTCTCATGCTACCCTCCATTTATCTCAGCAGAGGTATTTACTTTATTTACTACAACACACTAGTCTTCCAGAGTGTCACCTGTTATCTACTCATGTATCTTCTGGCCGACAACTTTCTCGTCATACTTGCATTCCTTTGGAAGATCTGCAATTATACATGAGTACAGTGGGTGCTTTACAGTATCTTGTGTTGACTCAACCCAAGATTGCTTATGCGGTCAGCAAGGTTTCTCAGTTTTTATAGTAACCTACTTATCGTCTCTGGGTTGCTGTCAAGCATATTTTTTGGTACCTTAAGGGTACCATTTCTCATGGATTGACTTTTCAGAGGTCTTCCAGTTTGGGCGCCATGCATGCTTATTCAGATACTGATTGGGCTGGCTGTCTAAATGATCGTCTCTCTACTACAGGTTATTGCATTTTTCTAGGCTCTAAACTCATTAGTTGGAGTTCCAAGAAACAACACACTGTTGGTCGTTTTAGTATCGAGGTTGAGTATCATGCTATTGCTCACATTGTTGTCGAGATTCACTGGATTACTTTACTAATACAGGAGTTACTTATTTCTCTTCCTTGTCCACCCTCTTTATGGTGTAACAACATTGGTGCTACATGCTTAGCTGTTAATCTCGTGTTTCATCAGCATACAAAAACCTCAATATTGACTTGCATTTTTTCGTGACATGGTTATGACTAAAAATTTATCTGTTCACTATGTGTCTACCACTATTCAGCTTGATAATATTTTGACCAAGAGGTTGTCTTCCTCTTGCTCCCACACTCTTCGGTCCAAGATTCACATTGTTGCGCCACACTTAGCTTGAGGGGGCATATTAGAGGAGCTTAGAGTTAGTGGTGTTGTACATTTATGTTATAAATGCATTACCACATGTACTTTCTGTTTGAGTCTCTTTTATATATAGAGGAGAGCTATGTTTTGTACACATTATTCAGATTGATACTACACATACATACCTTAACCATCTCTCTCTCTCTCTCTCTCTCTCATACAATCAATACTTATTCTCACATAGGACGTTGGTCACAGTAGAACTTATTTCTATCTATCACGAGACTAACGACGTTCTATTTTGATACAACTTATGTGGAGATCATTTGAGCAACAGATTGCTTTCTATCTATCACAAGACTAACAGTTTTCTCAAATAACGGTGTTAAGTTGTATCCGGAAGTACTACTCGATCTAAACCTCTATGTAGAGATCATTGGAGCAACAGATTGCTTTGTAAATGTGGCTATCAAACTCGTTGTTACTGTTTGAATTGGGGTAATTATTTGTACGTGTTATAGTGATTTACGCAACTTTATTTTGTTAACAAATGAACATGACAAAGAAAAGATGGAGGCTCTCTATTACTCAAATGAAGATTAGCTTACAAACGAAGAAGAAAGCAACATTAAAAGAAAGATAAATGGGCCTGGGCTAAGGCCCATAACAACTTATTATGCTAACATTCCCCCTCAAAATCACAATGCAATAGAAATAAACATTGAGAGTTTGTCACACAAAAAATGAAACAGAGATGCCGATTGAGCTTTGGTAAAAATATCTGCAATCTGCAAGGCTGATGGAACAAAAGGAAGTGAGATGGTCCCGAGCTGAAGGTGATGGCGAGTAAAATAACAATTTATCTCAATGTGTTTTGTTCGTTCATGAAAGACAGAGTTCTTAGCAATCTGCATAGCACTTTGATTATCGCAATGTAATGGGGTAGGCGAGGAAACAACAACCCCCATATCTGCTAGAAGCCATCGTAACCAGACATTTTCACATGTAGTCACAGCCATAGCACGATATTCAGCCTAAGTGGAGGACCTAGAGACAACGTCTTGTTTCTTGCTTTTCCATGAGATTAGGGAATCACCATGGAAAATACAAAAACCAGTAGTGGATTTACGATCATTGGGATCACTATCCCAATCAGCATCACTATAGGCACGCAATTCCAGAGAAGACTTAGAAGGGAATAAAATACTTTGAAATGAGTGCCACGAAGATATCTCAAAATACGAAGAACAGCTCCCTAGTGAACAGAAGTAGGAGCGGTAACAAACTGGCTAACCACATGAACAGCATGAGCGATATCAGGGCGAGTAACTGTAAGATAAACCAAACTGTCTACAATGGTATGATATAGGCTCGGATCAGATAGAGGAACACCATCAGTGGGAGAGTAACGTGCATTGGTTTCAAAAGTAGCTACCTCAATCCCCAAAAAATACCGTAATAATCCCAAATCTTTCATAGCAAAACGATGGGCCAAGTCACGTTTCAATTATTCAATGCCATCATAATCATCGCCGGTAATAATCACATCCACATATAAAGACAAGAGAATGCATCCAACATTCGTACATCGAACAAATAATGCTGAGTCACGATTGCTAGGGAGAAAGCCAAGGGAAGTGATGACTGTAGAGAATTTTTCAAACCAGGCACGAGGGGCCTGTTTGAGTCCATATAGAGCTTTTTGAAGCCGATAGACTTCACCGGGCTGATGAGCTATTCCCAGGGGTGGAGTCATGTAAACCTACTCATGAAGATCACCATTCAGAAAAGCATTTTTGACATCCATTTGACAAATCTTCCATTGTCGAACGACGCAACAACAATTAAAGTACGAACTGTTGTCATTTTTGCCACAGGGGCAAAGGTATCCTCATAATCCATACCATACGTTTGAAAATATCCTTTTGCCACAAGTCTGGCCTTGTACCGTTCAACAGAGCCATCAGACTTTGTCTTAATCTTATACAACCAACGACAACCAACCTTATGTTTACCTGGTAGTAGAGGAATGAAATCCCAGGTGTGAGTCTGATGAAGAGAAGTGAGCTCTTCAGCCATAGCATTTTACCATAGAGGGTCAGAGACAGCCTCTCTATATGATTCTGGTTCAGACAGATGATGAATGTCCGCAATAAATGAACTAAACGAAGCAGAATATGCAGAGTATGCCAAGTCTTGTAATTGAGTAGATTTGCATGCACGAGTAGACTTTCTCGGAGGTGGAGGAGAATCAACATTGGTGCCAGATGATGTGGAAGGTTCATGAACTGGCATATCATGTGCAACAGAGGTATCTGGAGCAGGCATATTAGGATCAACAGACGAAACGAGAACATCAGAGGTTGGGACATCAATGTTGCTAGCAAAAGGATCAATATTCTCAATATCTGACTTTGTTACATCATGGGACTTAGCTAGAATCGAATAGAATGGAATATGTTCAAGAAAAGTAACATGTCTTGATACATATAACTTCTGACTTATAGGATCAAAACAACGGTATCCTTTTTGTCCCGTGCCATATCCTTTGGCATAGCCTAAGAAAACATATAAGGCTGACTTATTTGTCAATTTGTCTCGTTCAACATGAGGATAGAGAGCAAAGCAAGTACATCCAAAAACCCGTAATTCACCATAATTTGGGCGTTCACCGAAAAGACTTTCAAATGAAGACATCCCGTCATTGTGAGAAGTAGGGATCCTATTAATCACATGTTGGGCGGTCAGAAGTGCTTCTCCCCAAAAGACACTAGGTACTTCAGCAGATAAAAGGAATGAACGAGCGGTTTCCATAAGATGACGATGTTTCCTTCTAGCAACACCATTCTGTTGAGGGGTGTCAGTACAAGACGATTGGTGTATGGAACCATCTGATGCAAGCAACTGAGTAAAATCATTAGAGGTGTATTCACCCCCTAAGTCACACCTGAAGCACTTTATCACAGCCGAATGTTGCGTTTGAACATAAGCCCTAAATGTTTTATAAATGTCAAAGAACTCAGATCTACGTTTCATAAGGTACACCCAGGTATAACGAGTGTAATCATCAATAAAGGAAACATAATAACGTGAACCACCCTTAGTGGATACTGGTGGTGGTCCCACACATCAGAATGAACAATATCAAATGGTGCAACAGAATGAGAAATACTTTTAGAAAAAGGTAAACCAGAAAATTTGGCAAGTTTACAACCACAACAATCAAAAATATCACAGGTTTGCAACTGACCCAAAACACATGTGGAAACCAAAAATTTCAAACGAGATGCGAACACATGTCCCAAACGAGAATGCCAAATATAAAATTCAGACGACAAAGGACTTAAACGAAAAGAGGATAAATCAACGCCGGAAGCAGCAACAACACCAAGAGCAGGCACTTTGAGTTCTTCTAAGACATATAAATCTCCCACCCTACGGCCGATCCCAATCACCCTTTGAGTGTGTTGATCCTACACAACATAAACAGTGTCACAAAAGAAAACCCAAATTCTAGAATTACACAACTGGCTGACTGAAGCAAGATTTAAGGCAAGCTTCGGAATATCATAGACATCATTGAGAGACACATGAGGGGTAGACACAAGTCCAACACCCTCTACCAACATGGATGTAGCACTAGCAGACATGACATAAACAGGAGAGACAGGAGACAAAGAAAGAAAAGAAGACAGATAGGGAGACATATGATGTGAGGCACCAGAATCCAAAATCCATAATGATGACGAAATACCAGAGGTACCAGATGAAGACAGTCCCGCATCAGACATAGCGGTAGGATTGGCGGCAAGAAACTGTCTGAACTATTCAAATACTTGTGGATCCAGAGCAGATGGTGGTTTGTTCATTTCTACAGATGGTGGTGTAGCAGCAGCAGTAAACTGAGGTGGTTTAAATGTCCATGAAGATGAACCAGATGAACCAGCAGAAGTGGACGTGCAAGACGGAAATTGTCCACATGATCTGTTCTGTTGTGAAGGCTTCTGCAAGTTAGAATTCCTTCAGCTAAGTAATAATGGACATTGAGACTTCCATTGATTTTTTCCTTTGTAGAATGCACATTCATCAAATACAACTTTAGCACCTTGACTAGGCTGATTATAGGGAACGGCAAACACAGCTGGAGTAGTAGTTACTTTAGGACCTTTATGAACATGAGATTTTAACCGAGTTTCCTCGGTAATCAACTCGTGAACAACTGAATCAACTGTTGGAAGAAGGGAACGATGAAGAATCGTTCCACGCAGTCCTTCAAAATCTGAACGTAATGCCATTAAAAATTGTACCAAACGTTGTTCCTCCCTTCGATCAATATAAGGTTTAAACACCTTCCGTAAGTGCCAATTGATCCCATAAATCCGACATAGCTCCATAGAAGTCTTGAATGCTCATCTCATTCTGTTGAAGAGCACGGATATCAAACTCCAACCGGTACTACTTGGCAAAGTTAGACTGAGTATACATCTTTTCCAAATGATCCCAAACCTGCTTAGTTGTATCATATTTGGCCAACTAAATACCAATGGACTGACTTACAGAGTTGTTGATCCAAGTTATAACTTTAGAGTTATCTGTTTCCCGTGCATCGAGAGCTAAGGCATACTCAGCAGCCTTAGATTTATCAGTAGGATTTCCCTTAGTACCTGTGACATAACCCCACATATTTTTCTCTCGAAGAAAGTTTTTCATTACGTAACTCCAGTAGGTGTAGTTTTTACCATCCAGGCGAGTACTAATAGACTGAAGAGAGTCATCTTTCTTAGCCATATTATCAAAACCGAACGACAACAGAATTACCGTAAACTTCAAATAACCGCAAACTTCAAATTAACCGTAAACTTGAGGTAACCGCAAACTTCGATTACCGCAAACTTCGAAGACCGCAAACTTAAATTACCGCAAACTTGGTAACCGCAAACTTGGTAACCGCAAACTTCGTGAACAAACACTTCAAAAAAACAGGACAGAAACGAGGTCCAAACCTGTCAATCTGTCCAGAAGCTCTTCCAAATACACAAGTCAGTTCAAATAAAACGAAATCCGTAACTTTGATACCTCACGAGTCAACGAACTGAGCAGAAGCAACAACGAACGAAACAACTCTTCAACAACGAACAAACCAAACAACGAACGAACCAACAACTGAGCGAAAGCGACAACAAAGATCTTCAATCAAGCATGAATCGAGTTGACTCTGATACCATGTTAACAAATGAACATGATAGAGAAAAGATGGAGGCTCTCTATTACTTAAATGAATATTAGCTTACAAATGAAGAAGAAAACAATATTAAAAGAAAGATAACTAGGCATGGGCTAAGGCCCATAACAACTTATTATGCTAACATATTTATCATCAAAAATGTTTTAGCCATTTTATTCTTCACTAATTTTATTTCTTTACCCCCTCTTGGGGTAATACCAAATAGTGAAATCATGTATTTTGATACATTATGGTTGATATTACTACAGTTGGTTCGACTTAAAAATTAATTGATGATCCTTTATTTTTGTACTTCGATTAAGTTAGTAAATGCAGTTGGCCTTCTGTTCCAATGGCATGGGGGTGACGGATTGGACCTTGGCCTCTTTGAGGCCGTGTGTTCGATCCTGGACTGGTAGTGCGACTGATGTACGATCTTCTCCAATTATGTGGGACATGCGAGTCGAGCTTTCGTTGTTAAAAAAAATTAAGTTACTAAACAAGTAGAACAGTCTACAAAATTTATTAATGTAGGTTTAGATAGAGACAACATTATGGGAAAGTAAAACCTTAACCACAATGCACAGTATTCATTTGCGACTGAATTTTACGATCGAAGAAAACGGTCGCAAATCTAGTAGTGATATTGGTATTGATTGAGCTCTAGATCATCATCTCCCCACTGCCAAACGTTCATATCATCTCCAACTTCCTCAAATCCAAACTCCATGTCATCTCCATAAGAACAAAACCCTAACGATATTGGTGAATTCAAGATCATAAAGCTTTCGTCTTCCCCCAAATTCGTTTTAGCACATTCGACACTTGTATTTGCTATAATACTTCCTGTTTGTCCCTCATCATGAAGGCCGAAGAAAGCATCCGAATCCGTCGCCCCACTTACTAAAAACTTGTTGATATTCATTAACTCTTCATCTGGTCCCGGTTCTTCATTTCCTCTCTCTTCTTCAAGAATCAACTTAACACCACATGAAACTCTGTCTGTATTTACTGCTTGTAAGGCTGATTCATTGCTAGTACTTGATGATGATGACTTGATATGATCATCCAGTTTATTCTTGTTATACTTTTTAGCGACCCGGCGGCTAACACGACCAGTTCTTCTTCGACTTGTTTGAATTATATTTGTCATGTCCATTGAGGTCAATGTTAAGTTGTTTTTGCCTCTAAAAAACCTGTAAATTTTACGGCTTAGATGAGAGTTCCAGTAGTTTTTGATCTCGTTATCTGTTCGTCCTGGTAAATGGCTAGCGATCACGGACCATCTAGAAAATAAAGCAAATATTTTATCCATAAAAACTCTAATTTTTTCTTAAAATGATATATTTTTGAAAAACAAAGTGGTAAATGGTATGGGTTGACCCAAAAAAGTGGTAAATGGAAAAACCGTGATTCCCATTCACAGTATCAGTTCAAAATTGTATCATCGAGAGACGTGTCTGTAATAAAGATACTGATTTTGCAATAAAGTAACTGAAACGATTCTTACGAATCACGGTTTCAGTTAAAATGGTAACACTGAAACCGTGATTTGGAATCACGGTTTCACTGTTTTTCTGGTAAATCCCGGACACCAAATGATCCGGTGTTTGCAAATACACTAAAACCGTGATTGGGAGGTGCAGTTTTACCATTTACCATATTTTCAGGCCAACCCATACCATTTACCACTTTGTTTTTCAAAAATATACCATTTAAAAAAAAAAAATCATAAAAACTCGGTACAAGAGATATACAAGTACTCTAGTATTATTTTTTCATAGTTTCTTGAAACACCCATATACATAAATGTGTATAAAATTATCAAAATTATGGTCAGGTTGTGAAGTTGTTTTCATATTGACTTGAAAGGCTTGACGTGTAACTACCATTCTACTGACAGCTTATGGTCCATGTAATTTTTTTTTTATAGGTAACTTTCATTTTTTACGTGGCAGTTACATCTCTAAATCGGAGACCCGTACCCCACAACCTGACCACTACGTTGTCTGAACTGGGCCCGTGTGTTCAGTACGAGGGGCATAGGCTATCACCGGGAAACCATAGAGCGTGCTGCCACTTGACAACAGTTACGCCGCTACACGGGCCAAGACCCGCTAGCGTAACGCACTCCGGACTAAAACCCGGGTTGGCTCGGGATCGAACCTGCGTGGGCAAGTTCGTCCTTCATCGCCTTAACCACTGGACCAAGCCAGTGGTATTTATGGTATTTATGGTCCATGTACTTGATCCTTTATTTTGAACCACCTACACCGAAATCTTCAAGTACACTCTTACCTACACTCGAGTACCATACATGTGACATCAAGCCACCCGATTCAAAGGCGGATCTAGAATATCTACAACATTTATTGCGATCGTTCATTCATTCATTGTACTATTGACTTCTATATAATCCCTATGAATCATTTTCAACATTTATTGTTTTTGGGAAATTATAACCCTCTATAAAGCATGATTTTATATACAATCATATTTGTTGGCCGGTGTTGTATAAACAAAGGAACAGTAAAAATCAATCGTCAAAAATAAATTTTTAAAGAGAGCCATATTAAAATGAAACTACTACGCGTAAATTATATAATTACGCGTTGTAAATTATATAATTACGCGTAATGTAAGTTCTTTTTTTAGCAAAAATATTTTACATCAAAACACCATTTAACCTTACACATTTAAATATTTAAACCCATATCAATTTTACAAGGGGTAAGCACAATATCAGTAGGCTAGTAGGTCATGCGTATTCACTACAAGAAATTAGGGTGTTTACCCACACATAATTTACCTACACGAGTAAATGGTTGGGTAAATACCTACACATGTTTGTAAATGTGTGTGTAATGGTTAATGGTATATTTTCATAATAACTAACACTTCATATATATGTTGGTAATATGTTTTAGCCACACTTGGCGTTGGTGGGAAAATCCCCCCCCCCCCAAAAAAAAAATTTAACGATCAATTAAATATTAAATTATCCACACATGAGACAAATTTTCGTTATGTGTAGGTAAATTTTCTACACATATGTAAAAAACTAAAATATGTGCGGGGATTATGTTTTACCAACACATAATATTTGTAAAAAAATATGTAGTTAAATTAAGTAAATAAATTTTTATTATATTTTATGAAAATGACGTGGCAAAATAAATACCAACACATATTTAAAAATATACAATATGTGTAGATATTGAATGCATGTTGTATACATAAAATTTGCTAATTAAAATGTGTAGATAAAAATAAAATGATATGAAAGTAAATATTTAAAACAAAACGTAAAACAAAATTAAAATAAGTAAGTACCCACACATAATTTACACATGTAAATGTGTCGGTAAAATACCTACAAATGTTTGTATATGTGTGGGTAATAGTTGATGATACATTTTTATAATTACTAACATTTAATATATGTCGGTAATACGTTTTAATCACACTTGGTGTTGGTGGAGAAATTTCCCTCCAAAATTGACGATCAATTAAATGTTAAATTACCCATACGTGGCAAATTTTCGTTATTTGTAGGTAAAATATCTACTCATATTTAAAAAACTAATATACGTGTGAGTAATTGATTATGTTTTACCAACACATGATATTTGTAAATAAATATGTAGATAAATTAAGTAAACAAATCTTTTTTATCTTGAAAATAATGTGGCAAAATAAATACCTACACGTATTTAAAAATGTACAATATGTGTAGATATTGTATATATATTACATATACAAAATATGTTAATTAAAATGTGTAAATAAAAATATAATGACATAAAAATAAATATTTAAAACAAAATTAAAATAAAATGTGTATATATATAACTGAAAATTACATATAAAAATTCAAATCCGATTAATCCTGATTAATCGTTAGTCGGTACCCCCACTGCCCGACTAGCGTCTCGCGATTTTTACAACCATGGTCTGAAAATCAGTTCTTAATATTTTTAAAACGGATCGAGTTATGGACTAATATTCAGTCTTTGAAGTGCTTTGTAGATACACAAAATTAAGGATCGATTTTCAGTCTTCAATAATCAATACCTATTCAAACATTTTGAGGAATATATATTAGAGACTACATTCATGTAAGATCTATTATGCTCATTGATCGTCAATTAGGGTAAATGATGATCAATTATAATCATTAATGGTTAATTAGGGTCACTAATAGTCATTTAAGTTATTGATGGTCAATTATGATAAATGATGGTCAGTTAAAGTCAGTGAAAGCCAATTAGGGTCATTCATGGTCAGTTACGATATTATCGGTCGATGTTGGTCAACGATGGTTAAGAATGGCCAATATTGGACAATAGTTGTCAATTAGGGTTAATTACAATGAACTAGTTTAATTGATGGCAAATGAGGACAATAGTTGTCAATTAGGGTTAATTACAAACTATTCTGATGTGGTAAGATTTCTTTATCAGTGAACCATCACATGCGTGAATCAAACCACATGCGAATTAAATGGTAATGTTGTCTTTATTGAACTTTTTGTGCTTATATTTTGATTTTCCAATAATATTCACATTTTAATAAATTTAATTACATGTAAATTAATATATAACTTTATAGTTCATAGTGGTTAATGTATTTAATTAAGATATATAATTTATTTGATTTTAAGTAGAGAATCATAAGAAGCTCATAATCACATCATAGTGCTGTCAAATTATAGTGGTACATAAACAAAGAGACGATTGATTGATTATATAACCGTCCATACAAGTTTGTATGTGGTTCCCGAAGTTCAATAAATAACCAATTCTAAGTAAAGAACTCAAAGAAACGAATAAATACTTGTACATCATGTATGTCTGATATAGTGGGAGAGAGAGTAAAATAGGCATTTATAGAGTTACATAACCACCTTATCTATCACAATTAATATAACTAGGACAAGTGTTTATATACTTCTAATAATTGTTTACTTAAAATTGGTTGTGAGTTGAATAACTTTCTCGCTTATGTGTGTGTATGTCTATATATATATATATATATATATATCATATTTTGATAGATATTTAAAGCTATATAAGCCAGTTAATTAGGTTGCTATCCAAGTGGTAAAAGTCAAAGACTCTTTGAAGAAGATCAGGGGTTCAAATCCTGGATTGGGATATAATAGAAATCGGTGTAGTTTAGGAGTAGGATTAGATGGGTGAGTGAGTCGTCATTGTTAAAAAAAGAGTTAAAGCAATATAAGATACATTATTTCAACTACTATTTTCATCCAATCATGCAGAAGCTATGTATTAGGAAAAGGTTCAGGTAAAAAAGATTCTAATTCTAAGAAGGGTGAGAAGTATTTAGGGCCACTAGATCAAATTGTAAAAAAGATTTAGTGGTTGAGATTAAATTATAGGAGAAAAAGTTGTTCTAATGGTATTTTAGTCTTGGCCACTTTTTTTGACTTTTTATCAAGTTTTCCCCATTTTTTTAAACGTTCATAACTTTTACATACGGCATTATTTTTTTAAAAAAATTACACCATAAAAACAAGCGTTTTTTATCTTTAAAACGAGTATAATGTCGTTATATACAAAAACGAAAAAAAAAATACGTTTTCCAGCTCATTGTGTAATTTGTCAGGTCATTGTGTAATATCAGTTCATTATGTAATATCAGGTCTGGTCATTGTATAATATCAGGTCATTGTGTAATATCAGGTCTGGTCATTGTGTAATGTCAGGTCTAGTCATTGTGTTAAATGTTTTTCATCATTGTGTTATATGTATTAATCATTTTGTCAAATATTTTTTATCATTATGTTATATGTATTCATCACTGTGTTTTACGTTTTCCAGCTCATTGTGTAATTTGCTAATTATTGTGTAATTCGCTCAAATATGTCAGGTCATTGTGTAATATAAGGTCTGGTCATTGTGTAATTTGCTCATTGTGTAATATCAGTTAATTATGTAATATCAGGTCTGGTCATTGTGTAATATCAGACCTTATATTACACAATGACCTGGTATATTACACAATAATCATTATGCCCTCCTTTAAAAACAATAAAAGGACACACGTCAAGTTTAAAATCTTTCTTACCCTTTTTATTTTTAAAACTCTTTTTACAATAACCTAACCCCAATGTATAATATGCTCTCCAGCATCTCAGCAAAGTTCTTCTAAATTTTGTTACATTGTTCAAATAATATACTTATGACAGATAAGTGAAGGGAAAACCAAATATATGATTTAAATATCTCTTATTAAAATAATATAAAGGTAAAAAAATATATATCTGTTTTCTGACTTCATCTAAAGATTAAGTCACCTTGTGGACTCCCACTGACCGATCTTACGGTCATCATTGACGATGTAAAGTGTGTAAACTGCAGGTGAGTGAGATTGAGACCGGTTTGAATCCGGTATCTAACAGTTCACCGTCATCACGGTGACGTGAAAACTTTATTTAAATATTTATTAAAAAAGGAAGAAGGTAAACAAACCTGTTTCCCAAGCATGCATGTAACTTCACAATGGTTTCTTCTTCTTCTGTAGTGATATTCCCTCTCTTCAAGTCCCCTCTAAGATAATTGATCCATCTTAGTCTGCAACTCTTCCCACATCTCAAAAGCCCTTCCAAAATTCAAGTAATGAATACTAATCTCTTATAATTAACAACTGATAGAAAAAATTCTTTTATATATGAGTGTATATACTCCCTCTCTCTTGGTATTGAGATCACAACTTTGAGCCAAGTTAAATCCATATAATATATTTTTCATCTGTGTCCAGATTGATTTTTAGAGCTGGGGTCTCCGTAGAAGAAACTTGTCTATCCCTACCAAGAGCTTTGCAATTGATAGGATTTTGCTAGGTATGTTGTTTTCGTTGTTTAGAGCATATGCAATGGAACGGGGAACAAGGCTGAAGTGGCTCCCCCTGGCAGAGAGGGGCTATATGTTTTCCAAAATAAATATCTGTCGGTGATGGTAGAAGGGCCGAGGGCGAGACTGCGAGTGGAGAGGAGAGAGGGGAACGTCCATGAAGATTGAGGGTTGCGAGTACTCTTAGTAATCATAACTAGGTAGTGATGATTTACAAATTCAACCCGTTTGTTTCATTATTTAACTCAATCAAATATTTTTGTTAAATTGTGTACATTTAGTTCAACATATGTATATAATTTAAGATAGAAACTGTCTGTAGATTCAAAATATATTTTTTTTAATTTCATTTAACATGTTCTTATTTGCCTTTTGTTATTGTTCTTTTTTCCTTAATATAGGTCACATATTATATATATATATATATATATATATATATATCTTGAATGATAACTTGTGTCATTATAACAGAATGGATTAAAATTTGTGGATTAGAATACCTGCATTCTTGGGTAAAGACCTCCAAGAACCCTCACCATTGGCTTGAATGTATTTGATCAATGTCTCATCTTCTTCAGCAGTCCACCTCCCTTTCTTTATTCCTTCCTTTTCACAACAAGGTGCTCTTCCCATGGGTGAGTTTTTGGTTGTTGAAGAAAATGGAGGAATTAAACGGGTTCTTGAAGAAGTTGTCACACACATCTTTTTATACTGGTGTTAGAATTCTTTTGAATGTGATTAAAGTGGCCCATTATTGACAAGTTTTTTTTCTTAAGAATTGTAAGTATAAAGATTCAAAAGTGGAGTACACCAGCCTAGTTGTATAAGGTACGAAACTAGTGCCATCAGGGGCGGACCTACCTCTTACCCTCAACTTTTAGGCGCAGTGCAAAAAAAAAAATTTACGGTTTTATATATCCGCTTACCCTTTACGTTACCCCTGAGGAAAGTTTACGTTACCCCTCAAAATTTTTTAAAACTCAACACTTCATAAAAAATCCTAAATTTTATAAAAAAACCTAATACTTTATAAAAAGTCCTCACATTTTATTAAAGGTTTTGAGGTACCGGGTTTTAATAAAACATTTGTGTTTTAGGCAAACCAAATGTTTTATTAAAACCCAATACCTCAAAGTCTAAATTCTCAAACCCAACTTACCCAAGCGGCCGACAAAGAAGAAAGACAGAGAGCGGGAACTGTGAGACATTGAGAGTCAGAGACCGACCACTCGACCAGCCGCTCGACCTGAGTTGAGACCACCGCCCAACGCCGCCTTTGCCAAACCCCAGTTAGGGGTGTTCACGGTTCGGTTTGAAACCGTAAAACCGCCCAAACCGGTCATTGGTTTGGTTTCACGGTCGGTTTTTCTCCTTTACTTTCGGTCTGTCGGTTTCAAAAATTTCAAACCGTAGTGAGCGGTTTGGCTTACGGTTTATACCAAAAATTCCAAAATTTTATAGTGCCGGGCCCTCTGAAATGAAAAAAAATTTCGGCCCCCCTACGTTTTTTTTTCAAGCTCTACCACTGATGTTACTGTAAAAAAAATTTGTTTACATGAAACTACGGTTTTTAAATTTTTTTGTTTCATTTACAAGAAATACGGTAAAAAAAAATTCGCTACCCTTGAACTTTTATTCTAGATCCACCACTGAGTGCCATAATTATCAATACGACAGTACTAGCTTTAACTACAGGACAATAAAGATTAAACTTTTTCTATAAAAAAAAGCCATGTATAAATAACTATCATATGTCCTACACTATTTAAGTTTAGGGTGCTCTTTGGTAATGTTGTGAAAGCGCTACAAGAAATACTCCCTATCTTGATGCGAGCTATTCGTTATACGGCAAGCTAGCGAGGACATGTCCGCGCTATAGACTGAATATGAAATTAGGGTTACTTGAGGGTGGTGCGACGCCTTATCTCGAGACAGACTAGAGGCGGGATTGTAAAAAGTGCGCGCTAAAACTGAAAAGTTCTCTCAAGGAAAAGTCGTCCATATAGCCCGTGTTTTTTTATTTTCTTTTCGTCCTTAATGAGTTGAACAACCAACGATGTCGTTTGCGTAGGGGTATCTCGAGGACTAGTCCTCGCAATAGGGTTATCGATAAAATTTGAAATACTTGGCGCAAATCTGAATAGTTACCCGACCCTATGGCGACGCCTTGTCCTCACAATAGGGTTATGTATGCCCTAAGTCTGAAATTTCGTATGTGTTTGCCATTCACCCACCAATCACAAAAATTCACCTCGAATTTTACCGCCTCTCGATATCTACCACCTCCCCCATGAATTTTACCACCTCCACCACCACCGTCGCTCCACCACCACCACTGGAAGCTGTTATTTTGGTGACTGGTTTTAAGTTATTCAGGTGATTCTTGGGTTTGTAAGGCTCGAAACCCGGGAGGCCTCACATGTTGTATTTACACATTCACAAACAGTTCTTAAATTTCAAATATCATAAACAGTGGAATTAACATCATTACATTGTCTCAAATTAACAACCAATTAAAAGAGTGTTCAATACTTTCAACATTCTCAATTTTTTTACTATGGATGTCAGATCTCTAACGTCGGGTAACTCTTCAAAACCTCCAAGCAAGCATCCACTCCTCATCATTCTAACTTTGACCTGACATTCATACTAAAAGTCAGCTAACGCCGGTGAGTTCAAGTCTTTCTTTCTTTTTAGGAAATGGTTATATCCTTCGTTCATTCATTAGGGTTTAATCATTTATAAGAAAAACTTGGCATAACATTTGTTATTCGTTCATTCAAACATTAAATCATTCATTCATTCAGTCATCGTCAAACATAATTTAACAAAAAATTCTTTCGTCGGTTAACATTCATGTAAATCATACATTTTATTGTCTAAACTTGTATCATTATTTATTCCGTTTCTTTCATTTCGTTTCCCGTTCTTTCATCTCCCTCGGGATTCATAGGTCCACAAGGTAGTTTCATCGCCGTTACGACCCATAGGTCCATAAGGTAATACCATCGCCCTTACGACTCACGGGTCCAAAAGGCAATACTATTTATCCTTTACGAGTCACGTTAACCCCGAGTGACTGTCCCACTACCTTCGCCAGTCGCACAACCGTAATACCATTCATAGACAACATAGGCATTATCACTGTTATACTTATGGCCCAAATGCTGCCATAAGGTTTGGGACATACACCCTAGATTTCATTTGTCCATTCATTCATTTAACAGATTAGACATGTAATGACTTCTTTAATGTAAGACCCTAACCAGTAGGATTGTTTATCAAATACATTTTAGGTGTAATACCGTGAACTTGGGAGTTCACAGGTTGGGTGTATGGGCCGGCCTAATGGGCCGAGAACCTAGTTAATCGTATGGGCACATGTTAAGTATATATATTTTTATTGCATACGTATTTAGGTTAGACATTTTTGTTGATTTTTCTCTCAAGTGTAATCGGTTTCATTGAATATATTCAAAATACATTGGGTGAATCCTTTTGTGTTCTTGCTGTTCAATCATTCGTATACAACGATTTCCGCTACTTGTGTACATTGTGTGATATCGATATTGAAGATTCATCGAGGTTAGAGGGACTTATAATTGGTATCAGAGCTTTGAAGCTCTTAAAAGGTTGTTCGATATCTCAGATTCAAGGTATTGGTTTAGTTTCAATATTTGTTTTTTGTTACTAATCAGTTGTAGTGTGTTTAGAAGGATTTTGGTGTTTGGCTAAGGTTATCACGTTGAAAACTCTTGATTGTTCATCAAAAATTTGACAAACAGCTGCAGATTCCTCCTTCGTGTTCTTAGGGATAATTTGAAAGTCAAATTCCTGATTTTTAGTGAATTCCAAGATTTTCGGGTTCTTAGTTTTGAAACAACCAGCTGGAAGATCACGGAAGCAGTTCTTGACTCAGTTATCAGATTTTGTAATCGGCAACTCTAGTTCTCGGGTTGCTTATTTCACGTTACTGAGTTCTCAGAAATTCTTCTCGAATCAAAGTGCTCGGCAATAGTACTCGGAAAAGTACATGACAATAGTTATTGGGAAGGTTTTCGACATTTTTACTCGGTTTCAGGAGTGTTCACGACAGAATCTTACTCGGATTTTGCTCTTAGATTCAAGATAGTTCTCGGCTTAGGAAAAATACTCGGAAAATTCAAGTTTTCGGCTTTTTGACTTTAGTTTTTACAGGTTAAGATCGTTTGGGATTTTCTACTCTAATTCACTTGGTAAAGATGTCTTCACAACAGTAGAATTTGAATAATATTAATGTTGCTCTCAACTTGGACAACGTGATTGGTACAAGCTTAAAGCCTCCTAGACTTGTGTCTGGAAAAGAATTCTCTGACTGGAAGTATAAGTATAAGAACTATGTCAAGTTCATTGATCCCAAGATGTGGAAGTCAACTGAAAAGAGTCCTTTCATTCCTACTTATCATAAAGATAATGCATCACAGACCATTACTCCTAAGGATCCTAATTTGTATACAACAGAAGAACTTCTGTTAGTTGAGCAAGATGAAAAGGCATTCACTGCTCTCACTGTGGCCTTGTCACCTGAAATTGCTTATGGTTTCAAGGAATGCACATCCGCAAAGCAACTATGCGATGCCTTGATCCAGATATATGAGGGAAAAGAGGATATGAACAAAAGCATAAAAGACATGCTTAGACAGAGGTTCAACATGTTTAACCACATTTTGGGAGAAACATTGGAAACACAAATCAACAAGTTTGTTCATCTCATCACAGAAATGAGAAGTGTTGAAATTAAGATGACAAATGGAGAAGTCAACAAGAAGCTTCTCAACTCCTTGCCCTACAGTTGGAATATGAATGCAACATCTATCAAGAGGTCCAAGGACATGTACAGAACAAGTTTTCTTGATGTAATATCTACACTTAAGTCTTATGAAATGGATGACAAGCAGAGAGCTCTCAATCAGGCAAACTCAATAGGAAATGTTGCAGCTCAAGGAAATAATGGTGCTCTTATCTCAAGCATCTCTTAGGAACAAAACAACCATAGTCAGGTTTAGAGTTCTATCTTCCAAGAAGTAAACAATAAACCAAACTGTAACATCACTTATCAACGAACCCAGTCAATAGATCTGGTAACACGAAAATCCTCGGACAACCGAACTCCTTTCGGTTTCATCACCCTCACACGAAACCGATTCAAAACAGGTTTGCAAAACACCCGAACGGCAGCGGCCTTCGGACGACAGTGCTCAACGACGACGGCAGAAGACGCAAGGGGCGGGGCGACTGACGGCGCAAGGGGGGGGGGAGGTAGTGATTAGGGGTTTTTATTATTCTCTATCATCTATTTCTATAACCATAATCCCCTATTTATAGTGTTTTTCAAAACTTGTGATTAAGTCGAGTATTTAATAATTAAAATCATTTAAATATTAAATAAAGAATAAGCTCTTTTTACTAGTTAATTATTAATTCAGTTAATAATCAATCTAGTAAAAAACTAATCACTAATTATCAAACCATTTGTTTATCATTTAATTAACTTTTTTAATTTTCAACTCTTGATAATTAATTAATTTGATCCTTTAGTTATTTGTAATTCAACTACAAACAATTAAACGTCCTTTTCTCTGACTCGTCTGTTATCGTATTTAGATTATTTAACTTTTTAAACAATCTTATCGTTCGTTGCTCATGGTGCAACCCTTTGGATCTTACCTTAATATTAGTACTGCTAGATGTCTGTACTTTGATATGATGTTCCCAACACTTCCAACAATCAGCATCAAATAAGAAAGAAGCTTGACTTAAATCTTTACATGATCATCCATGATCCAACATTCTTCAATTCGGTTCTTCTTCCGGTTAAACCCTCCTAATAAACATTAGGGTGCTATGCTTATTCCGTATCACAAATACAAAGTCGAACCTCATTTAATGAACATCGAATCTCGTGATCTTGATCATCTTATACGTTTGAATGAGCTATAACCTTATTGCAAAGATGAGCTATAACCTTATTGCAAAGAAACATAAACTTTATCGAATTCTAATCCTTTTCTTTTCAATTCTTCTCATATTTAACCGGCCACAAATTCATAAGGCTAAGGGTACTATCCACAATTTTCACACCTCCATACCCCTCCACGTCAGCGCCACATCATATTTCACAGCTTTTCAACACCCCTCCACATTTGAGGGAAATGGTTCCAAATATCCACACCGCCACGTCATTTTCTTTTTCTAATTTAATTCAATATTAATTTGTTTTAATAATTAATATAAAAGCATTGATAAACTAAAAAGAAAATAATAATTTTTTGACTATAAAATAATCATCTTACCTTCTGCCCTTCTACGAATGGAAAGATTTATTTTTGCTAAAATTATAAATAAAAGAGTTAATATTTTTATTTATTTATTTTATTATTTTATGCAGATTCGTAGTACCATTTTTTAATGATTAGGAAAATTAATATTTTATTTAATGAATGGCAAAATTAAAATAAGGAAAACAACAAAGGATCAAGGAAAGAAAAAACCCACAACGAGCGTGCAAATCTTCACTGCTTCTCTTTCACGCCGTGGTCCACGCCAGGTGGGGGTGATATTCCACGCCACCCACGAGCTCCAGCTCAGCCACGGAGCCATTTCCACGGGGTACTCCCCTTGGTCTAATGCAATCCAGTTTAATAATCAGCCCAATAGTTTAGCATCATTCCACGTCCAAATGTTGCTAAATAATCGGCAGCCAAAACAAATTGTTTTTTTAAAACATTTTGGTCTAAATCATTGAATTTTTTTAATAATCCATCTAGCCCAAAATTTGATTCTAGATGGAAAAAGCTTTCGGGCCAAATCTTCATTGAAACTTTCAACTAATGAAAACAACGACCCATTCAAACATTTAGTCCAGAGTCTAGACGATTTAATCGTCCCAAGAAAGTAGCAGCTGGCCCATAAAATATATGAAGTTAAAAAAGTCTGGCGCCACCCATTTTTATAAAACCAGCAGACATTACTATTACTACAAAGATGGAGAGAAAGGGATTTTGACTAAGTATGCTAAGAAGTAATCTTGGCCATCAAGTTTGATGATTAAGGGTTAAAATCAAAGTGTTGGAAAAAAGGGGGGTGGAAGGGTATTTAAGGAATAACCATTTTTATTGACTTTTTTCAAGTTCCTCACTTTTTTTAAACGTTCATAACTTTTTCATACGACATTATATTTTTAAATACACCATAAAATCGAGCATTTTTTCCTTTTTAATTTGAGTATAATGTTGCTGTATAAAAAACGAAGATTTAAAAAAAAACTGTGTTGTATTTTGTAAAACATCACAATTAATAGACATTGTGCTTTTTTCTGGTAAAACAATAACAAACGAAACACAACAGTAAAAACAGCACAAGAAAAAGCATAACATAAAATCAGCACAACAGTAAAAACAACACAGGAAAACAGCACAACAAAAAATCAGCACAAACAGCAAAAACAACACAGGAAAACAGCACAAAAGAAAATCAACACAAATAGCAAATCAGCACAACAAACTATTTAATGTGTTGTATTTATGTGCTATGTTTATGTGCTGTATTTTATGTGCTATATTTACGTGCTGGTTTTTCTGTGCTGTATTTTCTGTGCTGATTTTTCTGTGTTGTATTTTCTGTACTGAATTTTTGTGTTGTATATCTATGCTATATTTTATGTGCTGTATTTTTTGTGTCGTATTTTTCATGATCACTTAACTAAACTATAAACTAACACTCATTATTCTACTAAAAATCAATCTCTCTATATCTTTCAATATACAATATCCTACGATAATCACAAATAACAACACATATCCAACTTCAGTTAACCTGATATACATATATAATATGCCTGTTGTAGTCTTTGTTAATTTTGACCCTAGAAAAAATCCATGCATTTAACTTGTCTGAAGAAATAGTGCTTCATGAGGAAGTTTTGACAACAACTGCATAATCTGTCCAAACAAAACGAACAAGTAAAAACTCATTACTAAAAGCATATAGGATATGAAATAAAAACAGATTTAAAAAAAAGTAACGAGAAGTCTACCACTTGGATCACTGTGTCAAAAGGATGTCCTTTAACGAAATCCAACCTGAAAACAATAGTCATTCTATATTTCAGGGACATGGGTTAGACAACAATTCGAAAACATATTAAAAAAGAAAAGTGCAAGAAGCCACTTGAAGCATACTGGGAGACGATCCACATAGCTCTAAAAAACCAAAGGAAGCCACTAACACTAAATCTTCAAAATGCATGACTGCAAGTGGCATGACATGCATATGTGATAAGATTCATGTATATAACTTTAAGCACCACTTCACCTCCTAAAACTAATGATGCATGCATCAAATAATGATTACTGTTATCTCATTGGTAATATATATATATATACTAGTTGGATATCCGCACGATGCGGCGGCGATGACAGTTTACAATGCGATACTCGTTTTCTTTGATTATTTTCTAATTTGAGACCTAATGCCTGCGTAAGGTTACAAAAGGCTGAGAGAACTTAAAATGAACTGGATCCTAATTCTCAAAGGAAAAAAAATTATGGTTATGTATTGTATGATAAGAGGGCTATTAAACATCACATCATGCCAAAAAAAAGGGGAATGCCTTTTTTTAAAAGGTAGCGGGCGGTTTGTATAATTTAGCTAGTTTAACAGATACTTCAAACAGCAATAAGCATTTATAATAACAAAAAATCGTTTGCGGGTCAACATATCCGAGGCTGCACTTTTTTCCCCGCATAACCACCTGTGTGGCTGTGTCTTCTGATACAAACTCAAAGTTGAGAAATGTTGCCTGAAAGCTACAAAAATATGTTTCAATATGAATTTTGTATTGCTAAAACTAAAAGATTTCTAGTAAACTATGCGGTCTTTTTAAATAAAATCAGGAAAATAGTTATTTACTTTAATTTTTCTTTCCACTCGTTTGAAATGATTGACCCCGTGTGACCTATTTCATTTTCAGTTTAATCCTCTAGCTTTACCCGTTCTCTAAAAAAGAAAAGTATAGGATACTGGGTCAAACTCGTAAAATCTATAAAACAAAACTAAATGGAAGTACGCTCTATCAGCAGTTTTCACAACTTTAATTGCAGTATTATACCTTCCATCTACATAAAATTGAGCAGCTCTCGCGTATATTACACCAGGTGAATGCTTTTGTTGGCTGAAAGCGTCTTCGTTTGACCTCAGAAAGTCAGTGCCAAAGAACAGAAGACACATAACAAGCTCTATGTTCAATCTGTGTAAAAAAATATACAAAATTTATTATTTTTAATGTATACAACAACTTCGTAATTTCCTTTTATTAAAATATTTAGATTACATTATGATTATATCATATTGGTATTTGGTAATCACAATTAACAAAGTAAATATTCATTAAAATTTAAAAATTTAACAGAAGAATGACCTATTTCAGTTATACTAAAAATGACTCATGTCAACTCAAATATGAAAATGGACCATTTCAACCTAATCCCTCTTTATCTTAACCCGTTCATTACTAAACGGGTTGAAATTACCACCTTACCTATTCGAAAATTTTCATCCTGTAAAAGTTTTGTTTAATAAAAACAGAACATATCACAAAAAGAATTCAGATAAAATCATCAAAACAATACAGAAATAACCAATAAATTGTACCTCTTTTAATTTTAGCTTTTTGTCGCCAAAGCTCTGTATGAAGATGTCCCATATCAGTAACAGTTTACAAAACTACTTTAACAAGTTAAAGTTTTTCATGAGGAATAAGGTCTCTTTTCATAGGTCTGCTGGGCTGCAGAAGTTCTGCTACAGCTGCTCCTTTTCATTTAGAGGACAATAGTAAGTATATTAGAACATAAAATAAAATAGTAGATCTGCTACTAATGGGTCTGCTGTGTAGCAGACCTTACTCCCAATGAAAAGTTCTTTTCATACTCAGTAGTAGTCTGCTACTAATGGTCAAGGGTTCTAACCAATAGCCAGGTGGTTTTTTCAAAACATCACGCAACTTAATGGGTCAAGGGTTCTAACCATTGGCCAGCTGGTTTTTTTCAAAACATCATGCAACTTACATCACGCAATTTTCAAAAGTTTTGAAAAGTTTTTAAGGCGCAATTTTACTTGAATAAACAATTTTTAATTCATTATTTCTTCCATCATAACTTTTTAATGAATACGATCGATACCTATGAAAAGCAACATCAGTGCAGATGGGTCTTGCTTTACTTCTCTCTCAAACCCCATAATTATCTTTTTTGTTCTCCATCTCCGAAATCTTTTAACCCTAAAAGCAAAGAAAAACAACTTCAAAAATCAAGCAACATTAAAAGGACAGAGAATGTTGCCAATTCATTCTATTTTTTTATTAACTTAACATTAATGTTGTCAATTCATTCTATTTCTTTTATTAACTTTGTAGGTCCACTCGGGTTTTCTACAGATCTAACTCGAGACGTGACGTATCAAGCATACGGAGTGCGGAATCCAACCGTACGCATGACTGTGTATATGAGACAATCACAGTAATCACATTCAACACTCAAGGTAAATAATCTTCTCTTTGATTTCCACCAAACACAGAGTTTACAGATCTTGAGTACAAATTGCAAAAAGCTCTATCAAACTAACATGTAAACTCCTATTTATAGACATCTTCAGCCATGTAGGCGAACTTAACAAGTTAACCTAAACTAGGCCTAGGCGAACTTGTTAAGTTCGCCTATTACAGAACATAACTAAAACATTACAAAACATAGACATATAAGATCTAAACTATTACAAGGCCTATTGTCACACTTCTATGCCCTAGCAGACTCCCCCTTGACAATAGCTTGATCTTTTGTCTTCATGCTGAGCTTTTCCACTTCTCCGGTAATTTGCTTCCTGCGTATACTCCATGTTTCACATAGATCTCCAACACATATTTATATTGTAATCCCTTTTCATGCCATTCACTTGTAAACATAATCTATTTTCTTTTCAGCATTAGTTGGTCTTTTTTTGAGAAGTTTATAAGATTCATAGCATCAAAGAAACAAGCTATGACCTTATTATCTTGATCTTCAATTCTTGCTTCTCCAGTGTTCACATCCACATACCACCATTTCATATTATCTAGACAGTCTTGTGGTATTTTCCTTAAAGGTATCTTCTTCACTACCTTGACTGGTTTGAACTTGTAATTCAAAATCAACTTACCAGTTTTAGGATCAACGCACTTTATTCTCTTTCCCTTTTGTGGGTTAAGCTTTTCATACTTTCTAGAACCACCTTCCATCCTTATCAATTTTGCAATCGCATCAGCATAACCATGCTTAGATCTATTGATTAAACACTTTGTTGCCAGACCGTTCATCTCACATCTTGGTAAAGTATTGAAGTACCTTAGTCTTGGCTTCAAATATTGTACACCATCAGATTTCTTCAAAGCAAAAAGATTAATTTCTTCATCAAAGAACCAACTTATAATCCTCCCAACACACCTATCTTTGTTCACATACTTTTCTTTAAGAACAGGCGGTGACGATGAAACAGGTAATACTTTCTTCCAACTCTTCACCAACTCTAGCCATTTCTCTTTAGTCATGCCTGTATCCCTATACATCATAGGCTCTTCAGTTGTCTTAGTCTGAGCAGTGTCAGAGCTAGAATCAGGCTTTATGACATCTTCAATAGAGTCCATAGAGTGAGTTATTCCATCAGAAGTGACTTCAGGAATAATATAATCTTGGATGAAATCAAAAGGCACATTAAGACCATCACATCCTTCATTAGTCAACTTTGTTGTATCTTTAGTAATCTCCAATTCAACTATCTCTCCTTCTTCTATCTCTGAGTTATTCATTTCATATTTTAAATCATCAAACAACTCATCTAGACCATCTAAACAGTCTATCTTTTCAGCTTCATCAAGATCAGAATCTTCTCTAAAGAATTCTAGAAGCAATACCTCTTCATTTTCTCTTGTAATTTTATCACCAGAAGCTTGATTTGAAGTAGTAGACTCCCCCTGAAACTGAGATATCAGAGCAATGTCAGAGTATTAACGATCACCCTTGTTCCCGCTGGGATCATTATCTTCATCATCATTTCTTTAAACTGCCTCTGTATGACAAGCATCTTTAACCACTACAGGCATCTCCCCCTGAGCGTCAATACGCTCTATTAACTGTGAAACAAGAATCTGCATCTCAGATAGTTTCCTGCTTTGAGATTGAAGAATTTACTCTTTCTGAAAGTCATTAGCCCTTAATACATCTACTTGACCTTAAAGACCCACAACTTGAGCTTCTAGGCAAGATACTTTGCCCTATAAAGCAACAAACTTAGCATACTTTGATGTAGACGGAGCAGCTTTTGAAGAAGTATGAGGAGGAATTGGAGTAGGAGTAACTTGTGGAGAAGTAGTCTGAGATGGTTGTGGTGATATAATCAGTGATTACACAAAATCCAAGTCATCATCTACCTGAGTACGAGCAGTAGCTATAGAAGCAGACATTAGCTTCCGTGACTTTGGAGAAGGGATATACTCGGAATCAGACGACGATTCATCCTGTAATGTTCTTTTACCAAGTACCACACCAGGAGGAGGACCCCCGAGCAGACTTGCGTCTTGGTTTCTTTACCTTTCTTGACTTCATTCTTTTCCCAGCATTTGCCACCGGAATGTTAGCAAGTCTGTCATAATGATCTGAGCTGAAATATTTAGTAGCTTCCTAATTAGTATCAGACTCATTATCATTAGCAGGTTCAGAAGAACTCGTGCTAGTATCATTGACATTCCCCTCTTGATCCTGTGGAGGAGAGTTTACTTGTTCTTCTTCAATGTTATGCACTTTCTCCTCATGTTGATCACCATGATCACCAACTTGAACCTCATCATGAACCTCCACATTTGGTTCTATTACATTTTCTTGAACTTCAACCTAAACTGGTTCTTCAACTTGTTGTTGTTGTACTTGAGGTTGCTGTTGTTGTTGTTGATGTTGTTGTTGATGTTGTTGTTGTTGATGTTGTTGTTGATGTTGTTGTTGTACTTGCTCTTCCGGATTAATCCAATTATCATGAGGTGGTGCAACATAATCAGGATTAATTATGTGCCTAAATAATGGTGTAGGAACTGGGATCAGTGCCGAATTCTGCTGCTTAAAAGTGTTACAATCAGTAAAAATCCTTTTTGTCATTCGGGTGAGAGTAAGACGGTGTTGTAGCTGAGGTAGGTTTGGAATGATATGATTCAAAATCATTTGAATGAACCTAGGGTACATCAGAAAGCCTTGACCTTCTAGCGGTGTAATTTGTGCAACGATCTCCTTATAGAAGTAATGTGCAAAGTTGAAGCCTCTGTTAAGAGTAAGAGCCACCATGGCTGATTGTAAAGAAGTCTTCAACCTGTCAGTTCCAGCTTTCCTTGGTGATAAACACTAAATAAGTACATGCATAAAGTACCTCCATTGACCCACTAAGCCACGTTTCCGTGCTTGAGTATCATTAGCCCTTCCCCTGTATCCCATCCTATGAAAGCATCCCATAATCAATTAAGACGATAACCCCAATGGTTCTTCATTATTACCTCCAAGATGCAGAGCTTGTCGCATAGTGTCAACAAAGACTGCCACTTCAGTGTTGTTAACAGTAGCTCTAATCATATTCGGATCAACAGTGCAATCATGTTGTGTTGTATCCTAGAATTGTTGAATATAATTCAGACTGATGTAGGGATTAGCAGATAAAGCAACACTAATTCTTGATCTATTCAAAAAATTTATGATGTCAGGGTAGTTCACGGCTTTAGACAAGTTTGGATCCAATAAAGCCACCTGGTTATGCTTATATTCCACTCTACGATCCATCTGTACATAACAATGATGAAATAGTAAAGTCACAAACATATTAAAACAAAAAAATTAAAACAAAAAAAAAATTAACACACAAAAAAATTGCTAAGTCAAAACACTACTGCACACTGAGGCGAACTTAATAAGTTCGCTTAGAGTTGCAAGAGGCGAACTTAACAAGTTCGCTCCAAGCACTTAAACCATATCAGAAATCTAACTTGTCAAATCGATGAAATCCGAAGCAATTAATCACATCAATAGGTATTATAACCACCGATGCAACATAATATACCATCAATTTCAATATCAAACCACAAAACCACCTCGAATGGACAAAAGATAACCCCGATGTCTAAACCCTAAGATCAGAACAAATTAGGCACATACTGATCGAATTAACGGTAAAAAACACATGATTCTACCTTAGATTGAAGCGCAAACACTTGAATATCAATAGATTAACACACAACAACTGATTTCACAAACACCGAATTCAAACAGAACAAGTTCGCTAAAAAAGTGCTTAAGTTCTTTGTATAAGTTCGCTCATATTTGAAATTGGGTAAATGAACAAGTTCGCCTGAACTTATATATATACGCAGTCACTAAGTTCGCTTACCAGGCGAACTTGGTAAGTTCGCTCACTAGGCGAACAAGATAAGTTCGCTTAATCTCAAACACTTAGAAATTTTTTTAAATTTCATCATTTTCATGCTTCAACTCACAAACACCGATCCTTTTGTCTTCCACCTGGAACATGTATCTGATCCAATCCTGAACATAAAAAAATAGAATTTACTTGGAAGCTCGAAAGAAAATCTTTTTGGATTTTTGAAAGCATTTAAAAAAATGAAAATTAAAACTAATAAACTATACAACAATAATCTTTTTGGATTTTATCTATACAAACAGAAACACATATTTTTGGATTTTTGAAATAAAACAACAAAATCACATATTTTTGTTCGAACATCATGAGTAAGAAGATCATATCAGTAAACGAGAAATTCGTCACACAATCTAATTAGATCTATGGGTAACCTATGATACATATTCTCTTATCTCACTGTTGAATATCTTACAAACTTTTCAGATCATATTCTTTTCAATTTATACACTTAGTCATGAAATGATACGCGATAAATCTCAAAGTAAACAAGATCAGATCATAAAATGCTCAAATATTCACACCGAATTTGCAATATAAAGCATGTAAATCTAGGTTGTCAATATTATAGAATTTGAAACTACAAACGTTTTTCTTCCATGTTCTTGTGAGTTAAGGTACCAATTTGATGAAAAACAACGTGTACCCCACATATATGTCAACAGAAATATAAATTTGCACTATCTTTAAGACGTATGAAACTTATGAAAAGATAATATCAATCTCCATGATGAAACTATCTTAATTAGCATAGGAAAAGAAACAGATCCCGAATGATATAAGGAATTAGAATAATTTAATTGCTTGGTTTTGGATGTATATCATGATTGAGTGTAACAGAAGAACTCTTCAGTAGAATGAAGGATTAAAGAATCGATTGATTCAATAATTTAGGGTAATGTGGTCCAACTGTTATCTGGATATTCAATGGAATCAAGATATTGATCCAAGGGCGAGTATATGTTCCAACCGATGTTGTCAGAAACATATCTTAGTTTAACATCACATTGCATGTTTTTCGGGGCATGGGCAGTGAAGTGAACTAAAAAATTATGCTAATCAATATAGTTCGATACTAGTCTCATGAAATACTTTAAGCCTCATATTCTATATCTGATAATGATCTTTTAACACACACAACCAGACATAAAATGGGTTCAAATCACAGTTGTAATCAAGAATCATTATGTTTTCACATGACTAATGGTCCAAAAACGCTTCTAGTCTACCGACAATCTAAATTACATACACATATCCAAATTAAACATAAAAATAGATTTTCAAGATTAGAGCATTTATGACACTATCATTTCTTGTTCATGCAGACTTTGAATTTTTAGATCAAATCAAATAAACACAAACACAAACTATCATATCATATCAACAGGTCATCTATGGTCATATGTGATAGATTTTCAACTGATGTACTATCATTTCTTCTTTAACTTCGAATGATGTCGATTTTATCTTTTTCATTTTGTTTGGAATTTTTATAAATAACAACTTTTTGACTAGAAAGTAAAATGCAGAAATGTAGTAAAGCAATAAAAAATCTTCCATGAAATTATTTTTGAAAGTTATGGACATTGTGGCATTGTTATCTATGAACATAGGGGTGCAAGTAAAATTCAAATCGTAGTCTCTTAATTGTTGCTAGATCCACAAAATCTGGGAACAACTTGAAGCTGCGATGTATTCTGCTTCACATGATGATATGGAAACTGTAGTTTGCTTTATTACACTGCCATGAAACAAGCCGATTACCCATAAATTGGCAACCTCCTGTCGTAGATTTCCTGTCCAAACAACAACCTTCGAAATATGAGTCAGTATAAGTATTAACTTCAAAATTAGAACCATGCGAAAACCATAATCCTAATCTCGGTTTCCCTTTCAGGTACCAGAAAATACGTTTGACTGCATTCAGATGGGATTCCTTTGGTTTTGCTTGAAATCTGGAACAGAGACACACGGAAAACATTATATCTGGTCTTGATGCGGTTAAGTACATGAGAGATCCAATCATTGCCCTGTACAAGCGGCTGTCAATATCATTTCCTTTCAGATCTGGATTCATCTTGTGATTTACAGGAATTGGAGTATCATATGGGGTACAGTCTTCCATCTTGAACTGACTCAAGATGTCTTTCACATACTTAGACTAATGAATAAAGAAACCGTCCTCTTTTTGATTAACTTGCAATCCTAAAAAGAACGATAACTCTCCCATAGCGGACATTTCAAACTTCAATTTCATAACAATCTCAAACTCTTCGTTTGTTGAACCAAATATAAAATCATCCACGTAGATCTGAACCATCAGGTAATCTCCCCCTACTTTCTTGATGAACAAGGTTGAATCAATTTGACCACGATCGAAACCATTGTCCAAAAGATGTTGCGACAACGTTTTATACCACGCACGGGGTGCTTGATGTAGACCATAAAGAGCCTTATCTAGCTTGAATACTCGTGAGGGATACAATGGATCCTCAAACCCCGGTGGTTGACACACATACACTTCTTCCTTAACCTTTTCATACAAGAAAGCACTTTTGACGTCTAATTGATATACTTTAAATCCTTTAAACGACGCAAATGCTAGAAACAAACGAATTGCTTCCAAACTTGCAACAGGTGCGTAAACCTCAGTATAATCTATACCTTCTTGTTGATTGAACAACCAATCTTGCTTTGTTCTTCACCACGACACCACGATCATCCTTTTTACACTTAAAATCTCATTTGGTGCCGATCGGATACATGCCCTTTGGAAGATCAACCAAATTCCACACCTTTAGCTTAGCAAATTGTGCAAGCTTCTCTTGCATTGCTTCGATCCAATTGTTATCTTGTAACGCCACCTCCACATTTTTAGGTTCTATCTGAGAAATAAAAAAAGAATATAAGCAAACATCAAGAACTCCAGTATCTCTATAGTTAGAATATAAACAAGTATTTTCAGATAAAGAACGAGTTTTGACTCCATTGTGCAGATTCCCAAAGATATTTATCACTGGGTGATCTTTCAATTCTTTAATGGAAGCCACCTCAGGAACAGGTAGTACATCAACTTGAGTAATGTCATCTTAAGAAAGAACATTTTGAGTAATTGGTATCACAGACTCCAGATTGGTAGGAATCTCCCCTTGATCATGTGTAGAAGTGGACGAATCATCAACAATTAATGGATCAGCTAAAGAATCTTGGAAAATTGTTTCATCATCTTCACTTTTAGACTCGTGAGTTCCTGAACTAGATGCTGCGTTCGGATCAGGAATAGAGGATGGTGAAACTGATAACGGAACCGCTGATTTTGGTAGAGAACTGCAATCTTGGTCACTATGACAAGACTCAAATAACACTGCAACTTCTCCAGCACACAAAACATGAGCAAAATTGAAAGACTTGAATAAGATATCATAATCAAATGCCCATTCTGGACCAACCACCTTCTGAGGAATAGATCGATTAGAACAATCGATATGGAACCATTCTTCATTCTGTCGTGTTTCCTTGTTATAAACTATTTTATTCAATGAATTAGCAATATACCCAAGAAAAATTCCTTCGATCGCCTTTTCACTAAACTTGGTAGAAAAATCTCGGATATTTAGAAGAGTACATGGATTCCCAAAAGGAATAAGATAATTCAGATTAGGCTTCCAATTGTTTAACAATTCATAACAAGTCTTGTTGTGTCGCTTCACGGTCAGAACACGATTCAGGACATGGCATGCAGTATTCACAGCTTCAGCCCAAAAAGTTACCGGTAGCTTAGAATCTACCAACATTGTTCTTACAGCCTCAATCAATGTTCTATTCTTTCGCTCAGCAACCCCATTTTGTTGAGGAACATATGGTGCGCTAAACTCATGATGAATCCCCTCTTGTAAACAAAAGAAACCCATCTTACTATTTTTGAACTCGCCGCCATTATTACTTCTTGTACGTCTGACTTTCTGCTTACAAAGAGTCTCCAAACCAAAAATTAAATATTGAACTGTCTTAGCTGTTTCAGCCTTGTTTGTTAAGAACTTGACCCAAGAAAATCTAGAAAAATCATCAGTTACCACCAAACAATACGATTTTCCTACAATGCTTCGAATACTTATTGGCCCGAACAAATCCATATGAAGTAGCTCCAGAGAAGTAACAATAGAATTGTGCATCTTCGATTTGTGTGACTTTCTGTGCTGCTTACCCTTCTTACAAGGAATACAATCATCAGGCACAAAGAATTTCATCTTCAGAATACCAGAAACCAAATCATTCTTCACTAAGTAATTCGTTTTTCTGAAGTTGATGAGAGCTAGCTTCTGATGACAAAGAATAGAGTCAGATTCAGATGCTTTCGAGAGTAAACATGTAGGAACTGAATCCGTTGTAGCAACACTCATGTCTAAAATATATGTGTCTTTTCTTCTCGGAGCCTTCATCAGAATCCATTCTTCAGGTATTACAAATCCTGGCTTCAAAATATAGCATTCAGAATCATTGAAATGGAATGAAAACTTCTTATCACACACTTGAGATATGCTGAGTAGATTATGCTCGAGTTTCTCAACATAATTGACTTTCTCAAATTTCACCTTTTCATTCTTCAGCGTTCATTGGCCTGTTATATACCCGCCTTTATTACCCGCAAAAGCGACATAACCTCCATCAATTTTAATAACATCTTCAAGCAAACGAACATTTCCTGTCATATGTCGGGAGCAACCACTATCCACATACCAATTGTTGTTGATAGTCCTCCTTGGTTGACCCTACACAAACAAAAGAAATCAGTTAGAAACGGGGACCCAAGCCATTGTGGTCTTGGGTCTACCATTAGTATCAAAATAAACTACTTCAAACAATTCATAATCTCTATTATCATCCACCCTTGGTGATTTAGGCAAATCAGAATCAGACATCCTAGATTTTGAAACATTCTTTTTCTTATCAAAATTTGATTGATTTTGAAATTCATATTCAAATTGATCAGTTTCTAAAAGTTTTCTTAATCGTCTTTTCCTTCTTCGCCTTTGAGGTCTTGAAAGTTTAACCTCAGGTTGTGAATTCTTTGTGAATCCAACTTTAGGATTCTCAACAAACTTATGAAAAACAACATTTTGTCTAAAACTAGATTGGACAAACTCTGTTTTAGAACCAACAAATCTATCATGAACATGATGTGTCATCTCTTTCTTAAACCAAGAAGATTTAGTAACATGCTGCTTAGGCAAATTTTCTTTGACAGATTGTTTCATCACACTATCAAATGTAGGCTTTCCCACATTCGGTCTTTGCAGAATCTTTACTACTCTTGATTGACCATGACCAACAGCTGGTTTCACTTTCTCTGAAATAAGAGGATTCTTCTCTTTGTTCTTGTAAGGACAATATATCACTATATGTTCAATTTCATTACAATGAAAACAAACTCTCTTATCCTTATATTCTCTGATATAAGGAACCCTTTTTGAAGTTGAAGAACTTTCTGATGAATAACCTTCAGTAGATTTAACATCACTACATCCTTGCTTCTTTTGAACATAAATCTTTCTGGATGGTTAACCAATATAAGTCTTTGAAACTTGAGACTGAACAACTTTGGGTTTTGCTACATTAACCTTTTGTTTGATGAAATCACTTGTTTATTTATTTTTAACTTTTGAAACTTCCTTCTTGATATCACCAGCACTTACAAAACCACTTTGAGATAAAATTGGTGAAATAGTCGGTTGTTCAACTGTAAGAATACACCGATCCCTTGTGACATGTTTTACCACTTTTGGTTCATCATTCTTTTCATCTTTAGGAACACCTTCTGTCTTGTTTTCATCAAATATCTCTTCATCACTATCGGAGTCATAAACCATTTCTTCCCCTGTTACAGGACTCACTTTCAAAATTGTCTTAGGATCTAAATCCTCTTCATTTATAATCTCCGGTTCCACAACATAGTTTCCATTAAATTGTGGAGGATTATATCCAACTCCAGTTATTCTTTTATCTTGATCAAATTATCATGAAAATAATCCAACAAAAATGATGAATTTCTAAAGTTTTCTAACTTTCTGTGTAGCTTGATCACTTCTTCTTCTTTTACAGAAATCTCCTTATTTTTATCAGCAAGAATGGTATTTCTTTTTTCAATCTCTGCATAGGCCATATCCAGATGATATGCCTGTTCCTTAATCTTCAAAGTCAGAGAATTAATGTCTCTATTGAGTGATTCAATTCTGTTAATACACAGCTTATCATTGTTTATTTAATTTTTGATTCACTGTGTGCATTGATTTCATATCACAGATCAAGTTTGTGTTATCATCCATGACTTTTATCATTTTGTCCTTCACCAAAACATAGTTAGAACAATATATATTACAGATAACATCTTTTACCTTTGATGGATCAGACATCTCAGCCATGAAGAATTTTGCAATAGGAATCTCTTCAGTCATCTCAGGTACTCTTTTAGTCAACAAAATCTCATCTTCTAATACACTTGTTGTGGAGACATTATTTTCAGAATGAACTTCATCATCACTTTCAGCATGATTTTCTTCAAAAGTCTCTTCTGCAGTAAAATCCTCAAAAGATTCATCATTCTGACTTTCTACTTCATTCCCTAAGCTTTCTTCATCACTTGAATTATCATCCTCAAATGTTACATCAATATGAATTTCAGCCACGAAAGCTGACTCACTGCACCAACTAGATCCTCTAAATGAATTCCCCAGTCATAATTATCATCGCATTGAGCAACCAAAGCAGATGATATTGAAACATTTGCTGCATTTCCAGAACTACCAGATCCTTGTTGTTGATTTCTGTTGCTTTGATAATTGTTTTTCTTTTGAGAATCAAATTCAACCTTTGGCTTGTTACATTCCTTAGCAAAGTGACCATATTCTTGACACTTGTAACACCGAACCTTTGTTTTATCAAAACCCATTTTTGTTCTGCTATTTGATCCGATGTACTTTCTTCCAGTCGTTTTAAGAAAATCCTTTGCTTGCCTCATCAACATTGTCATATTCCATTGAATATTCATTTCTTCTAAATCAACAGGATCAATCTGACGGTAATCTTCTTCAATTACTTCCAGATCAGGAATCTTCCCTCCGATAAAGTTTTCATACGAAGCAACAAAGGATGAAAACATCGCCATATAATCTTCAGCTACCCTCTGACTCACATGATGTGAATTAGATGGTTATGATCTGGATGAAGGAATTGATGTATTTGCAGAAAATCCTGATTGATAAGAATATCTAGAAACATTCTTATTTGAATTATCTTGATCATCTCCGAAAAACAATGCAATTCCAGATCCAGATTTTCCAGATGTTTTAGCAAAGTACATTGAAGGATCTTGAATGTGCTCCATATTAGTTTCCTTCTTCTTCAAATTTAAGTCATGAGACTGTATTTTTCCTAACACATCTTCAAGTGACATTGTCTTATATTTTTCATTTTCTTTAATAAGAACCGAATACACATCAAACTTTGATGGTAGTGCATCTAAGAACTTATCACTAATTTCTTCAGATTCATATCCCACCTCTACAGTTGTAAGCTTACTAAGCAAACAATAATATCTTGTAGTCAGCTCATCCAAAGTTTCATTTTGAAAATGCTTGAATACCACAAACTGCTTCTTTAGTAATTCTTTATGAATTTTCTTCACATCCAAATCACATTCACATCTCTTTTGTAAAGCATCCCATAAATGTTGTGATGTATGAAACTGCTTGAAACCATGAAAGATTTCTTTTGACAAAACATTGAAATACTTGCCATTGCCTTCTTTTCTCTGTCATACACCAATTTTTCTTCAGTTGTTAATGCAGAAATGGGCTTTGGAAGATTATCATTTCCCATGAAATAGTAAACAGGATGTTTGTATCCTTCCAGAATTAGAATCCATAAACTAGTATCAGTGTAACAGACAAACTGACTGAATCTGGCTTTCCAGTTTGGATAATCAGCAAGACTCATTAGCTTTGGAGGTTTTTGAGGAGTTCCAATCTCAATGTCGTAGTTCAGCATATTTGTAACATACACCATGTTAGCCATACTAACAAATATACATAAAATATCAAGTAAAACAAAATTTGAAACAAAATTACCTAGAGGTGAACTAGATAAGTTCGCTTCAAACACCTTAAGTGAACTTGTCCCAAGCGAACTTGATAAGTTCGCCTAAACAAGATTTTGAGCTAAGTTCGCCTAATAAGTTCGACTGTAACTGAATTTAGGCTAAGTTCGCCTATTTTAGCTGAAAAATCTCAGGAAGATGAACTCTTCAACCAAAAAATGAACCAAAACTTCCAAAAATCATCATAATTTGCTGAATTGATGGAATTTGAACCGCACAATTGAGTATTATATGAAATAGAACACTTTTAATGGATCATTTTCTTCAAAAACGTCTTCAATTTGATGAATTCAGCCCCAAAATCCTCTCAAGAACTTGAAAACTCCATGGATATGAAAATCAAGCAAAACTCAGACATTTTGGTGTCAAATCATACACAAACCGTCACAAATCACGAGCACATTGCTCTGATACCACATGTAGGTCCACTCGGGTCTTCTACAGATCTAACTCGAGACGTGACGTATCAAGCCTACGGAGTGCGTAATCCAATAGTATGCATGACTGTGTATACGAGACAATCACAATAATAGCATTCAACACACAAGGTAAATAATCTTCTCTTTGATTTCCACCAAACACAGAGTTTACAGATCTGGAGTACAAATTGCAAAAAGCTCTATCAAACTAACATGTAAACTCCTATTTATAGACATCTTCAGCCATGTTAACAAGTTCGCCTAAACTAGGCCTAGGCAAACTTGTTAAGTTCGCCGATTACAGAACTTAACTAAAACATTACAAAACATAGACATATAAGATCTAAACTATTACAAGGCCTATTTTCACACTTCTATGTCCTAACAAACTTAACATAGACCAGTACTTTGCAATAGTGCCATCTTCAATGAGAATCTAATTCATATTCTTCTATTTGTGAATATAGTATCAAAAATGAGGTATTAAATGTACAATGATGATCATATTCTTATATACCTCACATGTATAATTTAGTAATCAAAGTATTTTACCATCAATTTTATTATATGATGTATATTGTTTGGTATAGCGAGCAGAACGGTACTCGGTACCCATTTGTAACCTTCAAATTTCTGACTTGATGGCCACAACCAACATGTACAAAAACCGCGTCTCCTAGCTTCTGGACAAATGTCCATGGTTTAGTTCCTGATGAAAATTAAAAAGTAAAAAGAAACCCATAAAAAGTTGTATACATCAAAATAGAAAGTTGTTACATACTACAGCTGGGTCTACACCATTTTCCTGTATTCTGCAAATACCATATCAAACTTTTAGTATTCAATATCACAAATGCAAGGAGACTTTCAATGATTGACCCACCCACCTTCTTGATTACTCCAAAGTGCTGCTGCTTGGGTGTTCAAAGGTAAGGCTATATTTGGTTCTGCAACTAGAAAAAAATTGCAAAAAATATTAAAAAAGAAAAACAGGTTTAACTTTAATTCAATTATACCTCCAAGGAGACTTTAGATAAAAATAAGAATACTTCTCACATCATAAGTAGATGACCATTTGTCCTATTATGTTCAATCAAATCAAACAAACAAACATCATCAGTTGTTATTATAAATGACCACAATCAATGAAGTTAGTTACCTGAAGAATATCCAAACATATGTTTCCAAAAACACCCACATTAGGATGGAAGCAACCTATCTCGAATTTCACCATTGGAGGCTTGAAGGGGTAATCATTTGGGAACAAAAGTGAAAGCTTGTATTCTGTCCCTTGAAAGACTGTGTCTTTGCTCCTGGAAATCGTTCCTTTCCAACAAAAGATGTTGTCTCCCTCAGGAAAAGCAGATATCCCAGAATCACCATTCATCTGTAATCAACACAACACACATGATTAAAGAATCTATAATATAAATTCAACTTTCAGATGACAGTTTTGTGTTCAACATACCATGAGATCCATCAGTTCTGACTGCAATCTGTTGCAATGAAAAAGAATTAATTAAATTTCAAGAACCAATTTGATCAAGACTTAATTGGACAGTGAATAGACAAAACCCTAAATTCAAGCAAAACATCGAAAGTGATAAGATCAGAAAACCCTAGACATATCTTCGTTGAATTGATTGAAACCCTAAAAATCATGAAACAAAAGAATACCTTTTGAGGACCGATTGAGTATCGAGGGTCTTAGGCATTGTAGCACAGAACTCCGATGAAGTACTTAAAATCACTTTACCACCGGACAGACAAAAGCAGAAGGCCTGCAGCTTCAACCAACAACTGACAGATACAAGAACGGCTGATATATGATGCAGGTTGCATCCTGCAAAACAGCGTCCACAGCTTCCATTGAATATGTACTTTACGTTTGAGAATGTTAAAAATACATGTTCAGGGAAAACTTCTACCAACGCCATCAAAACAATGTATGGCTTCCTTCTTTCCATAATTTCGAGCGCAAATGTGAATCTGATTGCTTTAATTTTGGCATTACATTACAGTTCAAAATGTAATAAGCAGCCCTAGAAATCAAAATTTGTGAAACAACTGGTTCAATTTCAAACACTATTTCATGAAGCTTACTTTTGTTAGAAGTGATTTTCTGATTCTGATTATTCCATAACATAATTACTTTGAAGACGCTTGAAATTTGATAATAAAAGGTTTTTTTCCCAACATCGATCTTCATCTATATTAGATCATTTTAGGTTAGTTGTTTGTGGGTTAATATCCTCTCTCTCTGATATCTTCAAGGTCTGAAGCATCTTCCAGAAATGCCCGGGGGGAGCTCACCATCAAATTAGCTCAAACATCTTCTAGAAATGACCGCCATCTTAGCTCGTAAGTCCATCTCTGCTCTTTGCTATCGTCAGCTTGTAAGATTCGATGTCTTTTCTCATGCACACACGCTCTAGATATCTGTAAAGGTACGTTATCACACGAATCGAATTTGTTAGGGTTTTGAATTCGTTATATATGCCCGATCAAGTTCGTTTCTGATTTGTTAGGTTTTGGATAGATCCAACCATCATAGATAGATGTTCAGGTGAATTTTTGTAAGCTGCTGGTTTTTTCAATAGAAATGTAAAAGCAGATGTTCCTGTCTATATTTTAGCTAGTTTATTGCAAACTGCTGGCTTTTTGCAAGTAGTTTAGAGCTCGATATTTCTTGATGTTCAACAAGTTTCGCAACATTATTCATACGTTGTTATCTAAGAGCCCAGTTTGTTCTAGTAAATTGTTTAACCGGGTACGATGGGATCCAACATTTTTTACTATAATTAACTGATTATATATTTATATTCATTTGTATGGAACACACATTTTTTCACCAAAAGTTAGAGTTATTATTGTAAACTGACATGCAGGAAAAAGGGCATTATATGCATAAAGCTTAACAACCTACAGAAAAATAAACCATTTACGACAACACACGACAATCTCACATTGAATCAATACTAACTTAAATGTAGTCCTTAAAGTACATTGAACATGGAAGAAAAACAACTTTACAAAGGTTTTAATAGTAACGAATACGTTTCTTTGGCTTAAAGAGATATCTTGATCGATAGGTGACGTAAAGAACATTCACTAGAAAACTAAATTGCAGTTTGGCGAATATAAGGACGGGAATGCCTGCTAAACTAGTGATAGTGATGGGCACTCATTTCAGATTTTGGTGGTAAAGTACAAAGAAACTCGCACTAAAGACACTCATCATAGTTACAATAGAGAGGAAGAGTGTTGCAAGACCTAAAATTAGTTTTATAGGTAATGACTCCATGAAATCATGTTGTGCGTGACGAGATGTGAGGATGGATAAGAAAATGAGGACCGAGGTTGATGAGGCTATTAAAGAAACCGCATCTGATATTACAAAAATAACGAGGGATAGTTTTTGCCGGAAAAAAGGAATACCTTTTACCGAGTCGTATCCACCAGTAAGTGTAAACGCAGCTGCAAATACAATGGTGGCTATGAGGGTTGCAACCAACATATATTTATTCATCCATTCCTCACCTTTGGATACTAAGTCGACTTGCTTGCTTGCGAACAAGTCTTGTGGTGTTTTATCATCTTTATTCTTCATTTGTCTAAAGGTAGGTGGGATCATTTGCCCTACCTCCTGCAACATATATTTAGTGATTTTAAACAAGTCAGCATCCATTTCCTACATCAATCAAAATGGTTAGGTTTAGATCGGATTAGGTTTACTTACAAAGTTTTTTTTTTGAATTTATTAAATAAAACCATAAAAAAATTAATACATTAATTGTTAAAATTAACAAACAAACTTGATTCGGGATTGCTATCGATTGTATTAATGTTAGTTAAAATACTAACATTGATTACAGCAACCCCACTGTTTCGTCTTTGATCAAATTGTTAATAGTTCATGCTTGACAAGGTATTGTTCCGTCATTACTACACAAATTGGTCGTGTTCAGATTAGGCTTCACAAGAGGATTGGACTTTGTTATTTAGAACCAAGTTTTTTTTTGTTTTTTGAAAACTGTCAAGTTGGTTCTCCAAATTGATTAACATATAAAGGTTAGTATAAAAACCTTATTTTTTGTTAACAGTCCTATTCTTTGGTAGGAACGGCCATGTCGGAAACGGAATCAAAAGATCCAAAAACCATTGTGACTTATAAAGAGTTGGGAACATCTACTTCGAATTTTCAATGTCCCATGTTCAAATCTGTAAATTATACAACTTGAACAACTCGAGTGAAGATCATGCTCGACACAAATGGTCTTTGGGAAACAATAGAACCCACCATTGGAACAAGTGCGGATATCAAAAAGGATAAGTGCGCAATTGCTTACATAACCCAAACTCTACCCGAAGACTTAATCTTGCATGTACAAGGTTGTAAAAGTGCAAGAGAAGTGTGGGATACACTAAAAACCAGACATGTTGGTGTCACACAATTGCAACAAGCAAGGTTGCAAAGCATGAAGTCCACTTGTGGTGCCAAATATGATCAGCCCACTTTGGTTAGCGGTCCGCTACCCAATCCTATTCAGCGAGTCATCATACACGTGTCGCCTTCTCGTTGCTTGAGCCCAATTACGGCTGGCGGACCGTTACTCGCCTGGTGGCGGTCCGCTACAGGGCTGAGTCACCCGACACGTACCTGCTATGTGTTATTTTCTTAGTATTGCCTTTCCCACCACGTAGCGGACCGTTATGGAACCCAGTAGCGGTCCGCTACCTAATTGTTTTTCTTATTTTCTTTATTTTTCAGTCCTTTATCTTTGGGCTATTTACACCTTGTCCCCTGGACTTTTATTTCTTTAAAATTGGGGTGCTACAAGGAGGTCTCTATAGTATCACTAAGTGAGCGATGTTATGTGGTGGTTCAGAACAAACTGCCTGAGAAACTGGCAGATCCGGGTCACTTCACGATCCCGTGTCTGCTTGGTGGTTTGCCCTTGAACCACGCATTGGCTGACCTGGGTGCTAGCGTTAATCTGATGCCGTATTCTATATACAAGAAGCTGGACCTAGGAGAACCTAAGCCGACGCACATGAACATATCCTTGGCTGACCGTTCAGTCAAGTATCCACGGGGAATAGTGGAGAATCTTTTAGTGAAAGTCGACAAATTTGTTTTCCCCGTGGATTTTATGATTCTTGATATGGATGTGGATGACAGAGTCCAACTAATCCTCGGGCACCCGTTTCTACACACCGCCAAGACATTGATCGATGTCTTTGACGGGAAGCTTACACTTCGTGTGGGGGATGAGTCAGTTACTTTTGATGCTACAAAGTCCATGAAGGGGCTAGTGAGCAGAGCCACGCTGTTTGCATGATTGATACCTTTATGGATGACCATAGGGACTCTGATCCAGAAAAGAATGTTGTTGGTGAACCCGCCCACGATGTAGGAGAGTTATCTGAGTGGGCGTTGGAGTTAGAAGAGTTGCTGAACGAGCCGGATGAATACGGCCATGAGGTGCCTAGTGATCTGTAGGAGATAATGGCAGAGCTGGAGGAGATGATAGGTAAGACCCCAAGTTTGGGGATGATGGAGGAGGTAGAGGATCCTAATGATCCGGGTGAGATGCTAGAGGTTATATCATTAGAAATACCTATCCCTAGGCCCTTACCCATATCTGTTGTTTATGCTGAGGGGAGAAACACTGAGCCGGCCCCGAGTTTTAGGTCCCCTAAGTCTAGGCCGCCCCGTAAGAGAACCCGGGAGTTGAGTAATGCATGTGATCTGATGATAGAGCAAACCCCAAGTGTGGGGACGTTTAAGGGTGATAAGCTATTGAGGTACTTGAACCAGGTTGTTTTCGGACCTGGAAGGTTTAAGTTTTGGTGGAAGGATCGAAGTGATAGACATAATGGACTTTCGGAGGATGATATATGTTTGTTGATGAGGTGGAGAGCTGGTAGACCGCGCAGGATGAAGTCGGTTCCGGTTAGAATCAGAGAGAAGCCTCTTGATAGGTTTATTTGAGTCTCGGGCAAGTGCCCGTGGGGTGTATAGTTTGTATAAGTCTTGGTTTATGTTCGTGTTAATTTTTGTGCTTTTCGGTGTGCGTGTTTTGGTTTGTGTCATGTTTTTCAGTGATTCGCGCTTGATTTGGTGAGAAAAATCATTAGGAACGAAGTTCCAGGTATTTTTACTTTGGTTTTTATAGTTGGAACAAATTTTAGAGGAATTTGGGAGAAAAAAGTTTGAGGGGTGAAAATTTGGCTAAGTATAAAATCCCCTTTAACTTTCTGTGAATGGAGCTCCCTCGCGGTACGCGAGACCTTGGTGACCGGTGTTCGCGGTATGCGAAGTCCAAAATTCTATGGCCGGGCTAATTTCCATGTCCTCGCGGTACGCGAGGACTTGCCTTTAGCTTTTCGCGGTACGCGAGGCCCCCTGAATCTCTCCTTTGTTGTTTTGTTTCCCATGGTTTCCCATACCCGTTCACCACCACCATTACACCATCCTTCTTCACTATCATCCATTACCGTTCTATCCACTACCACCATTATCACATTATTCTTCATCATACCTTCCATCATCCACCACAATCCATTACACCATTCTATCTATCACCATCTATTATATCATCATCCATGTCATCCATCTACTACCATAACCATGGGAAACCTAGAGCTAGTTCTACGTGATTCACCTTGCTTGTGCAACTCATGTCTATGTGTTTGTCACTCATCGGGTACGTGTCCCTCTTCTATCTTGAGTCTTAGTGAGTCAGTAGAGTCTTTTATTTTAATTTGAGTCAGTTTAATGCGTTGGGTTTGTTTGAGGTTTATTGTGCAGGTATTGAATCGCTCCGTCCGTACTCAATCTCCATTTGGGCGGAGTCGATTTGGATCTATATTCTTGTAAAGGCAGCCCGACAAAATTTTGTGCAACCGCGACCAAAATGCTATACGGTGCACACGTGAAAGAGTAGAGCTGGATACCATTCAATGCTACATTACCAGCTAAGTCTTCCTAGTTTATTTTTGAATTTTTAGTTTTCGTTTTTTCTTGGTTCACATTAAGGACAATGTTTGTTTCAGGTGTGGGGATGGGAAACTTCGTTTGAGTCTAGTTTATTTTCTTTTATAAAAATTACAAAAAAAATTAAAAGATTTGAAAAAATGTCCTTTGAAAGTATAAGTTTTGCAAAATAAAATGGAAAATGATAGTAGAACTGGATTTGCTTGTTGAGTGATGTTTTGGTAGACCCAGCCAACTTGAATAGCTTAAATAGCCTGTTTGTGTTAATTAGGATTAATAATTGAATAAAGTCATGATATCTTGTGGGTACTCATCTTAGGGTATCAAGATATTATACAAACGTTTATATAATCATGTTATATGTATCGAGGCATCTTACCTTTCTTGATTATATTCCTTTTTATTCGATTCCAGCTAAGTCACATGATGTAACAAAGTCAGATCTTTAGAACATTGATCCTTTTGCTAGCAACATTAATGTCTCAACCTCTGATGTTCCAGGTTCGTCTGTTGATCCTAATATGTCTGCTCCAAATACGTCTGTTGCACATGATGTGCCAGCTCTTGAATCATCCACGTCATCTGGGACTATTGCTTGTCACACCCCAACCGACGCGGAATACGTCGGGGCGGAAATGGAGACTGTTTATAAAGATCAACTAAATTTCATATGTTTATTAAATCAAGATTTCATTACATAAGTTCAATCACACAACCAAAATCAAATACATCAAAATTATCAAATTCATTATTCAACTAAGTCCAAATCTTGAGTGTCGCATCTTGTATATGATCTCAAATGTTAGCACCTGAAACATGATGAAAATAAGGTCAACTGAAAATAGTTGGTGAGCATACATAGGTTTTGACACCTCAAACAGTTTCCAAATGTTGTGTACAATTCATATGAAGCATGGCATAATAAGGCAATTATGGAGAACCACTATAGTTAAACCGGGGCGTACAATTAACCTTGTGACTGCATACAATGTTAACCCAAATGTAATATCGGCAACAATCACCCTAACTGGGTGGGTTTGTTAGACACAATAGATCTATCATTGTTACCGTCGGCTTGTACAGAGTTAATGATTGCACTTTCACTATGCACACATGTTTGTAATTGTAGTTTAAACTCATAGTGTTCAAGCATAAGGCACAAATTGCACACATGACCATAATGTTTGAATTGTATAAATTGCAAATAGTTTGAATGAAATCATGTTCAACCCCAAAAGTGTAAAAATGTAAAAGGGGCTATGTAAACTTACCTTACAATGAGTAGCTTGAATGTCACACAAGTATGTTGTTGTTGCACAAATATTCTACCTAACCACACGGTTAACCTATGTTTGATGAAATATATGTATCAATGATTTGTACAAATGAACTAGGGAATCCTAATATGCGAAGGGATTGATGTAGGTGTCCTCATTTTAATAATAAAATAATTATTTGAGTTGCAAATAATATTATGTAAATCTTTGATAAATAATTGTATTGTAATAAGTGAAATAATGAATAAGGATTTCGTTTATTTGTAAATAATTATATAAAAGTATGAATAAATAATTAGGGTTCTTTTGTTTGTAAATAAATACACAAATAAATAAATGAGTAGTTTTCTTTTATTTGCAATTTCATAAATTAATAAATGGACAAATAGATAAATGAGTAATAATTAGTTGAGTAAATAAATAATTAACTATATAAATAAATGAATAAAACCTTTCTTTTGATTTATAAAAAATAAGTGTTAAAAATAATGATATAATTAATTGGTAATTAAACCAAAATTTATAGTATAATAATAATGTTCTAATTAATTAATAATTAAACCATAATTACTTATTAATTAAAAGTATAGAATTGTGTTTTAAATGTTCTCATATAATAAAAATAAATTATATAAAAGTTTGTATAAATCTTTGCAACGAAATGGGTTTATAAACATAATCAATTTAATTATATTTCATAAACCTAGGATTTTAAATAATTGTTTAAAATAAATATATTAATTAAACTAAATTTTATTAGGTTTTTATCCTCAAAATAATAACAAACAAATTTGTTTCTCTTGTAAATTTATCAATTTAAATTATTAGAACGATTCTATGTTTCGAGAGTTTATAAAATAATTTTTATAAAATAGTTTTGTGTATCACAATCAAGTTTAAAAATATATATATGTGTATATGTTTATATGCTAAAAAAAAGATATTGTATGAATGTTAAAATCATGTACATATTGACCTCTATGTGTTTTATAAAAAGGATGTATGAGTTTATACATGTATAATTATGTATACATATGTATATATGTGTGTGTGAGTGGGTGTGCTAAGCATGATAACAAGAAACAAAAATGAAAACAAGAACGCAAAATAGAATTCAGGTAGAACTTAATTAAAAACATGGAAACGACTTTTGATCACGAGGGAGAGATTAGAACTTGATATGGTGTGAGAATGGGGCTCTTCAACTTTGTGGGAATGGTGTGAGAATGAGGGTAGAATGAGTGTCTATTTATAGTGGGGGATTATGAGAAAAACTAGTAAATTATTAATAAAATGTTTCATAATATTTAAGAGATTTAAATTCCATAAATTTATATAATAAATATTTCAAAAGTTTTTTTTTTAAAATGAGTATTCATCTTTAAGGTTTTTAATAACATTCATGACTAAATAAATATTAAAATTTAATTTTTTTGTAAAAGGTTTAAATTAATGATCTTTTAAGTATTAGTTTTTATAAAAGGTACACAAATTGACTTTGTAGTTATAAATGTGTGGTTTTAGACTTTTTAGTTTTCTTATAACCTAATTGTTACAACAACTCCTATGAATATAATAAAGAAACTTTGGAATTAAAATCATGATAATTTAATTAGTAAATGCATGAGTTTAGAAAAGTTTATAATAATATAGTGAATAAATATATGTCACAAGTATGATATATTTATGAAACATAAATATGAAATTTGAAAGAGTTTTAAGTCCATAGAAAATATAAGTCATTTGATATAAAAATGTTTAGTGGAAAGAATATTTTGAAAATGATGATGTATAAATATGATGTGTTGAAATATTAATGCATTTGTAAAGATGACTATGATTGACAATGCATAATGTATAATGAAAACTTGGTTTATGTTGTGTTGAAATTTGAACTCGCTCATGGATTACATGGGCTTGTACGATGAATACAATGAAATGGAAAAAAAACACAAATGTTAAACTGCTGATCCTCCGCCGGTTGAAACTAGAAATCATCCAGCTCCGAGAAAGTCGACTCGTGAATGTTAGTCTACCCAACTACCATACTTTGCATACTCTGGTTCGTTTGTTTCATTTATCGCGAACATTCATCATCAGTCTAAACCAGAATCATATAAAGAGGCTGTCTCTAACCATCTATGGCAGAATGCTATGGCTGAAGAGCTCACAGCTCTTTATCAGACTCACACATGGGATTTGATTCCACTACCACCATGTAAACATAAAGTTGGTTGTCGTTGGGTTTATAAGATTAAAACGAAGTCTGATGGGTCTGTTGAACGATATAAGACCAGACTTGTGGTAAAAGGATATTCGCAAACGTATAGTATGGATTATGAGGAGACTTTTGCCATAATGGCAAAAAAGACGACAGTTCGTACTTTAATAGTTGTTGCGTCCGTTCGTTAGTGGTAGATCTGTCAAATGGATGTCAATAATGCTTTTCTGAATGGTGATCTTCATGAGGCGGTTTACATGACTCCACCCCTGGGAATAGCTCATCAGCCAGGTGTAGTTTGTTGGCTTCGAAAAGCTCTATATGGGATAAAACAGCCTCCTCGTGCCTTGTTTAAGAAATTCTCTACAGTCATCACTTCCCTTGGTTTTCTTCCTAGGAATCATGATTCAACATTATTTGTTCGATGTACGAATGCTGCATGTATTCTATTGTCTTTATATGTGGATGATATGATTATTACAGGCGATGATTATGATGACATTGAGTCTTTGAAACGTGACTTGGCTCACCGTTTTGCTATGAAAGATTTAGGATTATTACGGTATTTTTTGGCGATTGAGTTAGCCCAATCTAAAAAGGGATACCTTCTCTCTCAGACGAAGTATATTTCTGATCTGTTTCAACGTGCAAGACTCTCTGATAACAGAATTGTAGAGACTCCTCTTGAAACCAATGCGCGTTACTCTCTTACTGATGGTGTTCCTCTATTTGATCCAAGCCTATATCGTATAATTGTAGGCAGTTTGGTTTATCTTACAGTTACTCGCCCTGATATCGCTCATGCTGTTCATGTGGTTAGTCAGTTTGTTACCGCTCCTACTTCTGTTCACTAGGGAGCTGTTTTTTGTATTTTGAGATATCTTCGTGGCACTCAGTTTCAAAGTCTTTTGTTCCCCTCAACATCTTCTCTAGAATTACGTGCCTATAGTGATGCTGATTGGGATAGAGATCCTAATGATCGTAAATCCACTACTGGTTTCTGTATTTTCCTTGATGATTCCTTAATCTCATGGAAGGGACAAAACATATTGAGATAGATTGTCATTTTACTCGTCATCATCTTCAGCTCGGGACCATCTCGCTTCCCTTTGTTCCATCAGCCTTGCAGATTGCATATGTTTTCACCAAGGCTCAATCGACATCTCGGTTTCATTTTTTGTGAGACAAACTCTCAATGTTTATTTCTATTGCATTGTGAGTTTGAGAGGGGATGTTAACATAATAAGTCAGTTTATGGGCTTTAGCCATTTAGCATGTATGGCTTAGCCTACCTATTTAATGCTTGTTTTCTCTTCATTGTAACCTAATCTTCACTTTTATAATATTGAGCCTCCATCTTTCTCTATACATGTTTATTAGTTAACAGGATGGTGGTCCCCGAGGCTTACCTCGGGCCCTTTTTAACGTGTTTTAATGGATTGTTACATGCTAAATACCGAATGAGCGAAGACGAAATGTGGCAGGTCCAATCCTTCATTGTTGTAAGTGATGATTGTTGGCTATTTTAGTGTAGTTGGACTAACTAATTGACCAATTTAATCATATTAAATATCAAACAAGTTAGGAGGTGTGTAATGTACACTTGTTTGAATTTATTTGATTGCTTAAACAATACTTAGGGGCGAAGCCCCTAAGTAACGGGGGTCCGGGGGCAGCGCCCCTGGAAGCGGGGTCCAAGGGGCGGCAGCCCCTGACTGGGATCGAGCTTTATAAAAAAATGCGTTAGAAATTAATTTTATATAATTTATTATATAAAATTGTTGTCAACAGATTGGGCGGTTTTTTATTAAATTCAAAATCGAATTTGAAATTTAAAGTGATAACTCTGATTTCCCAGAAAAGGCTTGTTTTGGTCATACGAATTTTTTCTTGTAGTTCATCATATTCTCTAAAAAATTCACACTTGAATCTTGTCTGTAATTTCTGAGTTTTATCCGATCAAAGAATTTGGGGAACCACCAAATTGTTTTTGATCTGAAAGTATCCAATACGACTCTCAGATCATCCTCGGTTATTTCGAAATTCTACAACAATGATCCAATCAACCATCTTGGTGGATCCTTGTAGCAACATTACATAAACAGAAACTAAAACGAAATTTTACAAAATATGACAACCTTATTTCTTAAAGAAATTGTTGTTCTAACAAGATTACTGATACTATAAAATAAAAATATTAGAGCTCGACATTTCTTGATGTTCAACCAGATGTGTATAACAGTAAGAGTCGAGTTTGTTGCAGTAAATTGTCCAACCGCTTATGATGGGATCCAACATGTTTGACTATATTTAACTGATTATAGATTTATATTCATTTGTATGGAACACATGATTTTTTAACCAAAAGTTGAGTTAATATTGTAAACAGACATGCAGGTAAAACGGCATTATTTGCATAAACTTAAACAACCTCCATAAAAATTGATAATTTACGACCGCACACAACAATCTCACATAAAATCAATAATAACTTAAAAGTAGTCCTTAAAATACATTGAACTTGGAAGAAAACCAACTTTACAAAGCTTTTAATAGTACAGAATATGTTTCTTGGGCTTAAAAAGATATCTTGATCGATAGGTGACATAAAGAACATTCACTAGAAATTTAAATTGCAGTTTGGCGAATAGAAGGACCGGAATGCCTGCTAAACTGGTGACAGTGATGGGCACCCATTTCAGATTATTGTGGTAAAGTACAAAGAAACTCGCACTAAAGGCAACCATCATAGTTACAATAGAGAGGAAGAGTGTTGCAAGACCGAAAATTATTTTTACGGGCAACGACTCCATGAAATCATATTGTGCGTAACGAGATGTTAGGATAGATAAGAAAATGAGGACCGAGGTTGATGAGGATATTAAAGAAACTGCATCTGAGACCACAAAAATAATGAGGGATAGTTCTTCGCGGTAAAAAGGAATACCTTTGTTGTCCTTGTATCCACCAGGAAGTGTAAACGCAGCTGCAAATACAATGGTGGCAATGAGGGTTGCAACCAACATATAGTTGTTCATCCATTCCTCACCTTTGGATACTAAGTCCGCTTGCTTTCTCGCGAACAAGTCTTGTGGTGTTTTGCCATCTTTATTCTTCATTTGCCTATAACTAGGTGGGATCATTTGCTCCACCTCCTGCAACATATATTTAGTGATTTTATTTTTTAAACAAGTCAACAACCATTTTTCCCGGTTAGGTTTAGGTCGGATCGGGTTTACCTACAAACACTTTTTTTATTTTGTATTTATTAAATAAAACCATAAAATTTTAATACATTAATTATGATTAAAATCACTACTAAAAAAATAAAAAATTTGCGACAACAGTTTCGTGGGAAATTCGTCGGAATTGGCCGTTAGCGACAAGTTTCAGACAAAAGTGTTTGTTGGAAAATATCCCCGTAGGAAATGTATTTTCCGACAAAGTCCCGACTAATTTTCCGACGAATTAGCGACAAAATCCTTTCGTCGGTAATTTTCGACAATATTCCGACGAATATATTAAATAAATAAGTTAACTTACTTAATAAATTTATCGAAAAATTGTAGGAAATCTTGTGATTACTTTTTTGTTTTTGTTTTGTCGGAAAATTGTCGCAAACTTGTGGGAAATTTTTTTGTTGGTAACTTGTCGGAAACTTTTGTAGAAAATATACATATTTTCTAGTACTGAATTATAATCACAATACTAACCTAATTTTTTAAGTAAATTGATTTCTAATGTATATTCATTGTACACATTTTGGTCTGTTTTAGACCCAATTGACAGACTTTTCTATTTGAGTTATATTATATATCTAGCATCCAACATTATCTTATGAACGTATGAAGAAAGAAAGATAATACGTAAGCTCGAAAGAAAGATATACCTTGAACCATAATACCTCTTGTTGCATTTCTAAAGCAACCCGAGACACGTTACGAAAGTTGTTTTTCTTAGCCTTCTTTGCAACCATATGCAACATGTTATTGCCATTTATGTCTACAACAGTAGTTATAAAATCTTTCATTGCACCAATCTCATATAACAAATTATAGATCTCTGCGTGACGACGCTTGATCGCTAAATGAAATATAGTTTTTCCTTTGTCATCTTGTTTCCATATTAAGTCAGGATATGATCGAATGAGCTCAATTATAAATCTCGTGTTGCCGTGTTTAGTAGCAATAAAAAGTACTCGCGAAGGGTAGCTTGTTATTGTATTTCTCTCAGGCCCTAGGAATATGTTTTCAATCTCGCTCTTTGGCATTGTATTTCCCTCAGGCCCTTTTAGTATGTTATCAATCTCGCTCTTAGGCGTTGTAGTTTCCTCAGGCCCTTGGAGTATGTTATCAATCTCGCTCTGAGGTATTATGGCAATTTTTTCCCAAATTATTTTTAGAAGTTGCAGGATTCCACTTTCATTCCCATTCCTATGAGGTATCGATAAAACTGAAAACAGCATCCAAGAAGACAATCATATCACATACTATGAGTAAAACTAGACTATGAAGCACACAAATAGTTACTGATGAATAGAACAAAATATTCATCATTATGTTCTAGACTTTGGGTATGTTACGTGGACCTTTGTACACTTTAAAGTCAAAAGGTAGCAGTGGAAACTCCAATCATCCATACAGTAAACTAACAACTTCTTCCATTATTTGGCTTTAGACTATATTATCATTGTAATAAGATATAGGTTTTCTTATCTACTTGGCATATTAATCATTTATAATATTCATACAAACGAAAAAAATAATGTTTTGCAGATCAACCCAACCTAACTCAAACTTAGAGGGATGTAAACGAACCGAACATTTAACGAACAGTTCGTGAACTACTCGGCGAAAAGTTCGTTTACGTCCGTTCGTTTTATAAATGAACGGACATGAACAAGGAATTCCGCCCGATTAACTAAATGAACGAACATGAAAAGATGTCTTGTTTGTTCAATTGTGTTCGTGAACGTTCGGTAACCGCGTGTTCGTGAACGTTCGTATTCGTTTGTTTATGTTGTTCAATATATATTTTTGTATATTTCTATTTTATTTTATCTAAACTTTTTATATTCTTTAATTTTTATTTTATTTTTTACCCTAACAATTAACTAAGTAAAGTAAGGTCGATATAGGTACATAAAATTTGATATTAAAATAATCTTATTAAAAGTTCATTTCGAAAGACATTAGAGTTGACATCAAATGTCCCAAACAAGGATTCGTTCGATTCCGTTCGTGAACAAATCCATTTCCATAATGAACGAACACGAACATGAAATTTCGGTCGGTTAGTGTTCGTGAACCGTTCATGAACAAGTTAAATGCTAAACGAATGAACATGAACAAGGCTTCGTTCGGTTCGGTTCGGTTCGTTTACAGCGAAAACAGGCAACATAACCTAATTTATTCATTATTAAAATCCTTTGACCCAATAGCTAAACTTCACTGGTTGTACTAGGTGGCATGCGGGTAACACGAATGGGTCACGCAAACACCGCCCCACCCCCTCTTTTTGCGTGGCGCGCACGTCACGGCAGATGAATTAGTCAGGTCATTCTCGGCTGCAGGTATATAGTCATTGCTTAACGGCTATTCTAGTAAAGAGGATAAACTTATTTTTTAAACTAATTAAATGGGCCCACTATAAATACATATCGGGTCATTCGAATGATGACACCCTCATCTCTTAAAGCTACATTTAGAGTATTCACAACAGCTCTTTCATGCTCATTCCTACAATTTAACTAAAAATTATCATTTTTTAAATTTATATCTCACTTTTTAAAAACCTTCCACACCAGACTTCTAATATCTATCTCTTATTTTAATTAAATAATACTTTTTTATTTATTTATTATTATTTTTTCTCTTTCTTACACACACACTTACAAAAAGTATAAAATAATGTATAGAGCGTGGAGATGGGGTGAATGATTACCCCCTAAATATAGAGGGTTGTTATAGTTTCCTCTAAAAATATAGAGGATGGAGATGGGGATGGGGGAGCTGATGTGAGCGTAAAATTACATGATTTTTCATATTTTCTTTATAATTAAGAGACGAGGGTACAGATAGTGGAGCTGATCATCTGAATGCTCTTACCCACCATGTCCATTTGGCCACCTCTATATATAATATGAACAAACAAACTTACCTAGAAATTATCCTAGACAAAGGTAGAGTTTCTGAGGGTGATATGAGGGCAAATCTTACCTATGTCTCAGAAGATAGAGCGACTACTCCTATGAGACTTCCGTCTCTAAACCCCAATTAAAAAAAATCCACTAGACCTCTCTCTATAATATGACATAACGTAATCCACAGATTTTGATGTCTCCTTAACTCTTAGGATGTTAGAATTTAGAAGTATTCATAGAAGTTAACAGATTCAAGTAGGAATGGGTTTAAAGTTTGGCTCGAAACATATGTTAAGGATATTGGAAACCCAAAGCTACGACTTTATGGTTTGTAAAGAACAGAATTGTGATGCTAGGCCCACATTTGGATAGGGGCCTAATCGAAACAGATGAAGCAATGGAGCATGCATATAATTACTTGACTAGATGATTCTGAAGATAATACCTGGTCTACTTCTTTCAAATGCTTGAGTATTCCGAGCCAAAGCCAAGAGAACATCAGTAACTAAAAGTTTGTTGACCATGAGTTCCGGACGTTCCCTAACTATTTTTATAGCAACATCTACAAAAGAATTTATATATGTTCAAAAGAACATCAGTAACCTCAAAATTGTAGCAACTTCCAACCAATATAAGCTTAATCAGATGTTTGCAATTAACTTTAAGAACAACTTACCAAAGATTTCAGCGTCAACACATTTTAGTAGGACCCAACCCCGATTCTTACCATACCAATAAGGGCCCGACATACTCCGAGAGATGTCATACAAATACCTCACCATATCAGGTTTTGCATATAAAGCAGCCATATAGAGTGGCATCCCATATTTTGAACCAGGGATTTCAATCAAAGACTGATTCTTTTTCACCAGTAACTTTGCTGTTTCAATATTTCCCGCTTTAGCTGCTAAACCGAGGGCAGTATTGTAATTATCATTTTGTAGCTCCAAATCCTTTTCGTCCATCATATTTAATAGATTTATCACAAATTCTTGCACAGCCTTAGTGCTTTCTGCGGATGCTGCAACGTGAAGAAGTGTTTCAGAATTTTCGGTGATGGCAAAACGTATCAGATCTGGATGATTGTCGAGAATGGGTTTTGCAGCCTTCCAATCTCCTTTTATTGCTGCTTCATAAAGTGGAACACCAACCTCGACATATTCTTTCCTTCTATCTTCTGTTTAGTCAAACATGGTATAGATTATTACTTTTACATGGAAACGAACCAGATCTATACTCTTTAATAAATAAATATTTTTATAGAACGTTAGGTAAAAAAATTGGGGTGAACCTTTTAAATAATTATGGGGTGAACCCCGTTACAACGTTTAACAAGTGGTGTAGTGGTTTATGCTTTGCATTATAACTTGTAGGTTGTGGGTTCGAATCTCTTTGTAACATTTTTTGAAACCTTTTTTTTACCTGATTGGCTTATTTCGTATGGGCTTGTGCCCTTGTTTCAGCGTTTGGGCCTTGTCCCTTCGTATGGGCCTTATTGGGCACTTGGGCTAGTAAATGGTAATAACTAATAACAAGTTTCAGCAGTTAGGAATTAGGGAAAGGAAAGAAGCAGAGGTCGCGGCTCCAGCCTCCACAGTCTTTCAAGTTTCAGCCTCCAACTCCAACTTCCGCCACTGCTACTCCCCTGCCGTCGCCGGCCACCGGCCCACCTCCCGCAAGTCTCTCTACTATATGTTAGTTGACTTTTTATTCCCTCTTGTTTGTTGTTTACTTGTTTGAAAAAGAAAATCTAGGGTTAATTTAGATGTTAATTTGAATGTTAATTTGAATGTTAATTTAGATGTTAATTTTGAATGTTAATTTAGATTTTAGATGTTGATTTGAATTTTAGATGTTACTTAGAGGTCCAATATGGAAACAATTGTCAAAACATGGCTATAGAATAAAAAATACAGAGAATCAGCAAAACATCAAGTTTAATAAAAGAATATTTACATACTATGATTTAGTCAACATGCATTTTGTGTCAAACTATTAATCATTTGACCTGCTATATCTGGATTATAAATGTGGATAATTCACAACAGTGAAGAGTTTTTAAATGATCCTAAGCATACAATATGCCTAGCAAACCAGTTCAATATTTGGTACCCAACAAAGCATCATTCAATATACTATGCTACATATAGAAATATGATTCACTTAATTGATTTTGTAGGGAAAAAAAATCAAATGAGATCACAGACTAATAATCTAATTTATGAGATATTAAACCTATAAAATAGAATGATCATAAGAACAACTTTAGAAAAACATAATTAAAAAGAAATTCTACAAGTTGTTTTTGGTTATTGGATTTCAATTCTTAAAACTGAAATTAAATGGTTCTGAGATGATCATCAAAAGTATGATAACATTAGTCCCCAAAACCTAAACTCATTAAGCAAATAAAATCAACAAAATATGCAGCAATAACTCCAATAATCCAAACAAAAAAAAGATTAAAACTACGAAAATATCAAATCAAAGAAATTACATATGTAATTCAATCATACCCACTAAATTGGGGGAAAAGATCAAAACAAAAAATAATAACATTTTTTTATTATGTTATCGTATTTTTGTTATGTGATGAACTTTATCCGACCCGAACCATCGAACCGACCCGAAATTTTTTATGTCCTCCCTATGAAATTGGAGTATCTAAAAACAGTGAACCCCTTGAAAAAAATTCCTGTATCCGCCACTGGGCTAGACAATGGAAAACATGGTAGAAAATGTCAAACATAAAATGGGTCTAACTTGGAAGAGTGGACGGAATGGTCTCGACGAGCTGTATCATGTAGCGAATGGGTCACAACGGTTTGTACCAGCTGTCTGACCTAAATTTCATCATTAAGGGCTCTGATTCCGCCAATTAATGATTATCCCCAATTTCACGGCATTCCTTTTTTAGTCCTAAACATGTGAATCTTTTGATTGACGTAATTTGCATGTTTTTTATGGTTCTAATTTTAGTTTTAAATTAGTGATTCGTAATTTCGAAAGTCTGGAAAGGCTGTCAAACTTAGATTTACCCTATTTAAATTTACCTCATGTAATAGTGTCCTCATTCGGTTTACTTCTAATAAAAAAAGTTCTTTCAAAATTATTCCTCTATATTTTCTTCCGCTCGGTATCACTTTTTGTTAGAACATCTAACAAGATATATGAGTAACAAAAGTTTATTCATATAGAGGATGGAAGGCACTGAAGGAGATATCAATGAAAGAAGCAATTGTGAAATTACCTAGAAGTAGATCTACATAAGGAAATTTTGGTTCTGGTAGCGCTGATGGTGATACCGGCTGCGGAGGAATCTGAACCATAGTGTGGTTCTGTTGCTGCTGATTATGGTGGTGGCCAGAGCTTGTACTTGGGTGGTTCATCCTTTCTGCAGCAATGTCATAGCGATTAGTAACTAAAATAACTGGAATTGAATCACAAGAACATCTAGTGAGATGTTGATTCATTTTGAATATACCTGTGATTATCTTTCAACCCTGATCAATGGTGTTCTTTCTCATCTATGTAGATCCAAAGACCTGAATTTATAGACGTGAAGTCAACGTCCATAAAAACTATTTTTTAAAGACTAATATGCCGACAGGCAACCGGTGCTGCTAAAAGCTAACTCATAAACACAATCATTGGACAATAATGTGATAGGAAAAATGTAATTATATTTTGAAAAAGTTGAATAGTTAAAAATATATAAAGTTTTCGAAAATGTCAAAGTTTATAAAAGCTAAGACACAAAAAAGAAAAAAAGTGTCAAGTATTTATTAAAATACTTAACACCACAGTACTTCAAAGTATTTAAAATCTAAAAGTTTAAAACAAATGGAAATTTATAAAATTGTGACAACTAGTTTTTTTCACCGCGCTACGCGACGAGAATTTGGTAGTTATCGGTTCGGCTCGTACACAGGGATAAAAACAATGTTGAAACACAGACTCGCTATAGCTTACGATACAAAAAAATACTCGGACCGCTAACAAAAAGAATAAACAAAGCTGCGCATCTTGTTTTAGAAAAGTTAACAAACGGAAGTTATTACAGAATAACGAAAGTATTATAAAAAACAAACGGGTTAAAAGCGTATATTAGAAAATTTATAAAAACCCAAAGTTTTGAAGCAAAAATAAAAAAAAAACTCCTAAACTTTACTAAAAAAATAAACCTATTAAACTTTTGTTGCAGGTTTATAAAAAACAAAACTTGAGGCAAAATAAAAGAAAACCTAAAGTTTACTCCATTAAACTTTTATGACAAATCTATAAAAAACCAAACTTTTAAGGAAAAAAAAAGTAAACTAAACTATTCAATCGAATCCCCTTTAATAGTTTATTAATGCTTTGCACAAATTTGATTGTTATATAACCCTCTAAAATTTAATTATATTATTATTTGTAATATAGAAAATCTAAAAGTTTAAAACTAATGTAATATATAAAAGTGTGGTGACGGTTTGCACAACTTTTGATTGTAATAAAATCCTGTAAATTTTAATTATATTATTATTATTTTCAAATTTTAGATGCATGTGTTGAATATTGTATTTTGTTTTTTACTTCACTAATTAAAACTAGAAAATTGACCCACGCTTCGCGGTGGGAGGCGTACATTAAACGGTTGATTAGGTGACATTAATGTGGCTAAGCACAGAAGGGAATGTGTTTAAGTACATAAAAGAAACATATGAAATTACGGCGACTCGGTTGTGGAGGTCGAAACATAGATAAAAACAATTATATAACGGTACCGATGTTCTTCAGTCAGTGTCGGTCTCATTCTTTATAGTACCAGCACATTACCATCAGTCGATATAAACCAATGATACATAAAAACTACCCTATTTTGTATGAACCTCGGTCTTTAACAATATTTATACCCGGACGCTGAGAAAATATATTAAACACAAGCACAAGTTAGTTTTTTTCTAAAATAATTAACGAACGAAAGTTATTAAGGAAAAATCATATTATATATACTACTGGAGGTAAACTCGAAACTTTAGAAACTTTATGAGATCAAAGTGACATTTTACAAAGTTAAGGGGTGAGTTCTGACATTCTACAAAGTTGAGGGGTTAGAAGTGGTCGGTGGCAAAGGTCACCGCCACTTCTAAATGTGATAGACAGAATTTTAGAAGATTTTAAAGTTTACTCCATTAAACTTTTATGACAAATCTATAAAAAACCAAACTTTTGAGGAAAAAAAAAGAAAACTAAACTATTCAATCGAATCCCCTTTAATAGTTTATTAATGCTTTGCACAAATTTGATTGTTATATAACCCTCTAAATTTTAATTATATTATTATTTGTAATATAGAAAATCTAAAAGTTTAAAACTAATGTAATATATAAAAGTGTGGTGACGGTTTGCACAACTTTTGATTGTAATAAAATCCTGTAAATTTTAATTATATTATTATTATTTTCAAATTTTAGATGCATGTGTTGAATATTGTATTTTGTTTTTTACTTCACTTTTCTTATTAATTAAAACTAGAAAATTGACCCACGCTTCGCGGTGGGAGGCGTACATTAAACGGTTGATTATGTGACATTAATGTGGCTAAGCACAGAAGGGAATGTGTTTAAGTACATAAAAGAAACATATGAAATTACGGCTACTCGGTTGTGAAGGTCGAAACATAGATAAAAACAATTATATAACGGTACCGATGTTCTTCAGTCAATGTCGGTCTCATTCTTTATAGTACCAGCACATTACCATCAGTCGATATAAACCAATAATACATAAAAACTACCCTATTTTGTATGCACCTCGGTCTTTAACAATATTTATACCCGGACGCCGAGAAAATATATTAAACACAAGCACAAGTTAGTTTTTTTCTAAAATAATTAACGAACGAAAGTTATTAAGGAAAAATCATATTATATATACTACAGGAGGTAAACTCGAAACTTTAGAAACTTTATGAGATCAAAGTGACATTTTACAAAGTTAAGGGGTGAGTTCTGACATTCTATAAAGTTGAGGGGTTAGAAGTGGTCGGTGGCAAAGGCCACCGCCACTTCTAAATGAGATAGACAGAATTTTAGAAGATTTTCATGTAAAAAAACAGTTAAATATGGTTTCCGTTCATGTGATTTGCAAATACGGTTTTAATCAAGTTCTTTTCTTCTCATCCTCCAGCAAGCTCCCCTGAGGCCTATCCTTGTATAGAGGATAGGGTATTCCACTGAAATTGAATGAAAAGTTGGACATAAAACTCAATGATGTGATTGAAGCTCTATTCCTCCTTTTAAAGTTGATTTTCTGCGACACCACATACGGCCCGTACACTATCATACGGTCGTACGTCTTCAATCTTTCGACCGACACGTAATCTTGTGCTTGCGTACGACTCGTACATTATCATACAACTGTATGATGTCTGTCGACTATTTTTCCTATTTCTCTTTTTCGTCCTCTCTCTTCTATTTTCTTCTTGTCAACATTATTTTTGCCCACAAAACAATCATTTAGAGTGATTAAGTACCGGTTCTTGTCATACACGAAAAATGCTTTAATAATATATGTAATTATGAACACATCAATGACTTCAATAAAAAGTTTATATATATATATATATATATATATATAGGTAAAGTATAAAATACAAACACACTTGAGTTGAAAAAACCCGTAAAAACCCTATGTACCTTATATATATATATATATAATATATTTAATGTAGGTTTTATACCCATTTTCGTCACTTAAAAAAAAAAAAAAGCGCCGAACACTTTTTAAAAAAAAAATCATGAAAAATTCAAAAAAAATCCCGTTTTTAGTGTAAATTCAGCGTGTTACATATGTAAATTAGAATGTTACATATGTAAATTTTTTATAATTTTTTTTAAATGGCTCGGCGTTTTTTTTAAAAGTCATGAAATTATATATATAGAAGCTACCATAAAAAACATTTTAATTTTTGATAAGGTTTTTACGGGTTTTCTCAACTCAAGTGGGTTTACATTATAACCTAACCCTATATATATATATATATAGGTGAGTTCACTAGAAAACTCATTTTTATAAGAAAACAAAAAAACTCCTCATTAAAGGTGCTACATATGTGTAGTACACCCAAAAGCCTAACAACCACCAAAAAACCTACGCCCCCACCCCTATCCAAAAACCTAAACCCACCCCACCCACCCTCACCCCTCCAAAAACCTAACCTAAAAGCTAAACTAAACCAAAAAAACCACCCCCAAAAGCTAAAATGGGTATAAACTATTAGATTCCCTTTAGGAGTGGACATTTAATCTCTCGGGTAATTTCCCCGGGTGATCGACCCTAAATAACGAAGAACAAAGTGTTTTGTTCAAGTTGATCTTTGCTAGGATAGCTCATATTAACTTATTTCACTTAAAAAAGTAAAATAGAATCGAAAAGATAATCAAATCAATATGAACAAATCACTCTTTAGATATTTGAGACTGATGGCTACAAAATCTTCTAAGTGTTTTTGGTTGCGGACACTTCATTTTTGCTATAGACAAATGTTGATGCTGATGACTATCTATGCTGCGGATGGTTGTAGTTGCTGCTGATCAACAGCCTGCTGGGGATAGTCAATTATCTGTTGAAGTTCAATGTTACTGTTGATAGACTTATCAGCAACATTTAACTCTTATGTTGCTGATGTGCATATCTTCAACAACATTGACTTTGCTACTGACAGTCCTTTCTGTCACAACTGACATTACTATCAGTAGAATTAATGTTATTGGTGCAGAAAACAATGCTCTCACAACTAAGCAGACCTGCAGAGATTCCCAACAGCAGGCATCAGAGATGTTTCAACGTTTGTCTTTTGTTAGCAGTTGTCTTTTTGTTTGTATCCAATAGTAGCATAGCATCTTGTTTGTAAAAGATCAACGGATTATGTTTGATCTGATGCTTAGAACCAAGGGTTTGTCTTGATTCTAAGTTCCTATTTACGTATTGTTTCTCTTCATTGTAAAGTATGCTTCTTAGAGTTTTCTCTATAACATGTAAGCTTTGAAGAGTGAAATACAATTTACATTTATCAGTATTCTTTTTTTTGTTACTTGTTGCATTTCATAGTTGTTATTGTTTCCGCCAATATCAACTAAAACAAAACCATCTTGTAATCTATCGATCCTACAAGTGGTATCAGAGCTTTGGCTCTCAGATCAAGCAAACTAATATTTGTTTGATCACTTTCTATTTCTGTTTTTGTTATCTCTTTGTTGCTGATGTAATGCAAATCACACATATTTTATTCCATTGTTTTAGTGTGTTTTTAGTTAGTTTTATATTTGTTTTGAGTCATTTTTTGTTCGTATTAAGTTTGTGTTGTGTTTATAGGTGCTCGTGTGAATTACAAGTCAAATCCCAAAGAAATCGAGCACGAGGGAAAAGAAATGAAAATGATGGAAATTAAATCATTCACGGTACGCGAAGGATGAGAGCTAAAGTCTCGCGGTATGCGAGAAAGTCCAAATCTGGGCCTGATTGTACCGCGAGGAACCCATGCAATTCTCTCGCGGTACGCGAGAGACATAGATTCCGAGAAAAAAACCCTAATTAGCGAATAAAAAGAATTTGATAGCCATAATACCAGGAGTTCGACATTCAGCTGTTTGAAGGGTTTCTCTAGGCGATTTCTGGAGTTTGAGGAGCAATCAAAGTGCAAGATTGAGGCTTTCGGATTCGGGTTCGTGACTATTAGCTTATTCAATTTCAAAGTTCTGATTTTCATCTTTGAATTGTTGATTGAGACTATGTTTCTGTTTATTACTTCTGCTATGGATGTTTTGAATATGATTGTAGGCTAAACTTCATAAACTGCCAAGGTTAATGATGATTTCTTGTTAAAGATATGATTTTTATCGGTTTTTGGATTCAATTGATGGTTTAATGATTGTGTAACGATCTTGGTTTGATATTTATGATGATTATGAATGCTTTCATTCTGAGTTGCAATTAATTATAGTTCCATATGCTATCTGTGAATGTCTTTCAGTTTGAATAACGTATCTAGATCATAGACTGTGTGTTTGTGATTGTTTGTATGGTTTGCTAGACGTAGTAATCCATAGGAATTGTGATTGAGAGTATGTTAGATCTGAGTGTTCATCTTATCTCGATACCCGAAAGGTGAGAGATAATCGGTTATTCTTCGTCATTAGGATACCGAGTGTGAATTGTCTGAGAGGAGGTTCCCTTAGGTTTCTATTGATTATTGCTAATCCGAGTAATAGTTTGTTAATCTAAGATTACCCCGTGCATCTTTGATGTATTGTGGACAGTGAGACCGAAAGGTGATTTGTCTGGTGGGTACATTTTCATCGTTTGAGAGACTGAAAGGTAATTCGACTATCTGGTGAGCGTTGTGCATCTGTAGAGTTTGCTTGTTGGTGACAAACTGAGAGTGATTAGGGATCCACTAGGTTGTCTAGATATGTTATCTTTAGAAAACCAGTCCATAATAGTTTCCATAACCGTTAGAAGTCTGAGCTTTGAGAGTAGGATTCCGACCTAGGTAGTGTTCTTCCTATTCCTGATATTTCCTTAGTTCCTGTTCTGATAGTTAGAGTCGTTCATTTGTTTTCTCTTGATTTCTTTAGTTTAATCAGTAGTGAAGAAAACCCCCAAACCAAATATCATTAGTTCGAGTCAGAGTCTAGTTTAGCTATTTAGTGTCCCTAGGGTTCGATAATCCGGTTTACCATCATGTTGTGCTACACTCGATAGGTTCACTTGACTGTCAGTACGACCTTGTTCATAGGTTTTCCATTTATTACTTAGGTGTTTAGATTAGGTTTTATTTATTATTTTTATAGACCGTCTGGACGACATCAAGTTTTTGGCGCCGTTGCCGGGGACATTTGGCAATAACAATATTAGTTTTGACTAGTTCTTTGTTTGATTTTTGTTTTATTTATTTTCTTTCTTTTATTTTGAGTCTTAATTGTTTGCTTTGTCCTTTTTGTTATATGTGTGTCTTAATTTAGGATCGAGTCTTTCTGTGTTTTGAGTCTTTATTTATTTGTTTTGTTTTGTGTCAGTTTATGTACCATACTCGTTCGCAGGGATCACCCCAGTATTCTGCTTCTTTAGAGCCCGAGCAAGAGCTTCACGAGCGCACCCGCGACTTTCGAGAGAGTTTGAAGGTGCTTTGCAAAAAGCAGGTACGTTCTGCTAGCCATATCCCCTTTCCTAAAATGGGCGACGCTGACCCACCAGCGAGATGTACTGTGCACTAGAAAGCCAGTGATGGGGTCACCGGGGCGAGATCTTCGATCACCCACCCCGCTATCCCTAATACCAATAATTGGGAGATCCCATTACACGTCATGAGTACCATAACCTACTCTACCCAATTCCATGGCCTCGAGGATGAGGATGCACAAGGACATCTGTCCCGCTTCGTGCGTGTTTGTGATACCTTTAATATCACTGGTGTATCTGGGGACGCAATCTACTTGGGCCTCTTTCCATTCTCGCTCTCTGGCCATGCTTCCACTTGGCTAGATACCCTCCCCCATAACTCCATCACCACTTGGGAGGATCTACAAGCCAAGTTTTTGAAAAAGTACTATCCACCTTCCAAGGCCGCTCGCCTTAGGGACCAGATCCATTCGTTCTGTATGGACCCTGATGAGCCTTATCACATGGCCTGGGAGCGATTCAACGCGCTGTTGAGCCGATGTCCCCAGCATGGTCTTTCTGACTGGGCGATAGTGGAGAATTTCTACGATGGTCTCACCTTCGAGAAGCAGCAAATGTTCAATACCGTTGTGGGAGGCATCATGGACAAGAAAGAACCTGTGAGTGCGAGGAAATGTTCGAGAGCTTTGCTCTTGGTGAGAAACAGTGGCCATCTACTTGGACTTCCATTCCTAGTGCTAGGGCACCCGCCTCTTCTCCTAGAGGTGTGCATCAGGTCACCCGTGATAATAGTGTGGCTGCTGCACTCGCAGCGATGGCAAATGAGATCAAAGAGTTAAAGCTGAGTGCTCAAAGGTGTGAGGTGTGGAGAGGAGGCCACGACACCAAGGACTGCCCTGTCAATCAGTAGGAGTAGGTGAACTTTACGGGCAACCAGAACTGAGGATTCAATAACGCCTAAGGAAATTCTTATGGCTCTGGATGGAGATCTAAAAAAACCCACCGGGTTTTAATTCCCGCCCTAATCAACAAGGTGGAGGTGAAGCAGGAGCGAGCGGGGGAAGCAGTGTCAACACAAAGAGGATTGAGAAGATGCTAGAGACTCAAACCTAAATGCTCGCCCAGTTGGTGGTAAAGGACAAGGAGACTCAACAGAGATTGGATGCTCATGATACCTTACTGAAGAATCAGCAATCTGCATTCAAGTATCTGCAACGCATGGTGGGAGACATCGCTAAGATCTTGAAGGATAGACACGGAGGTCCGTCTTCAGGCCCTAATGCATCAGTGATGGCCGTGGCTACTAGGAGTCGGAGAGTAGAAGAGAGAGAGGAGCCACTGGCAGAGGATGAAGAGCCGGTGGATGGGAGATAGTGATGGAGAAGCCTAGCGAAAAAGCAAAGGAGAAGAATAAAGGGGTGGATATGAAGACCCCCCGAGATTGACCTTAGCCGTGTTCCCTATCCAGCGCGCTTGCTGCCTCATAAATATGCTAGGGAATACGTAAACTTCCTTAATATGTTCAAATAGCTTAAGGTCAATCTTCCGTTCATAGAGGTCCTCCAGCATATGCCTAAGTATGCTAAGTTCTTGAAAGATCTTCTTTCAAACAAGAAGAAGCTGGAGGAGGTCTCTAAAGTCTCACTAAGTGAGCGTTGCTCTATGGTGGTGCAGAACAAACTGCCAGAGAAACTGGCAGATCCGGATCACTTCACGATCCCGTGTCTGCTTGGCTGTTTGCCTCTGAACCACGTGTTGGCTGACCTAGGTGCTAGCATCAATCTGATGCCATATTCCATATATAAGTAGCTGGACCTAGGAGAACCAAAGCCGACGTGCATGAGCATATCCTTGGCAGACCGTTCAGTCAAGTACCCATGGGGAATAGTGGAAAACTTGCTAGTGAAGATAGATAAATTTGTCTTCCCCGTGGATTTTGTGATTCTTGATATGAAGGTGGATGACAAAGTCCCACTCATCCTAGGGCGCCTGTTCCTACACACCGCCAAGGCAGTAATCGATGTCTTTGACTGGAAGCTCACACTTCATGTGGGGGATGAGTCTGTTACTTTCGATGCCATGAAACCTGTGAAGGAGCATGTTGAGCAGAGAAATTCAGTTTGCATGATTGATACCTTCATAGGTGACTATATGGACTCTGATCCAGGAGATTTAGATGTTGGAGAGCCCGGCCCTGAGTTAGGAGAGCCATATGATTGGGCGTTGGAGTTAGATGAGTTATTGGATGCACCGGATGATCAAGGCGATGAGGTGCCTGATGATCTGCTAGAGATGATGGCAGAATTAGATGCAAACATAGGCAAAACCCCAAGTGTGGGGATGATGGAGAAGGTAGAGGATCATGAAGATCCAGAAGAGAGCTTAGAGGTCATATCCGTAGAAATACCCAATCCTAAGCTCTCGTCCATTCGTGCTGTTCATTATGAGGGGGTAGAAACTGAGTCACCCCCTAAATCTAGACTGCCCCGTGAGAAAAACCGAGAGTTGTGCGACGTTTGTGAATTAAGGATAATGCAAACCCCAAGTGTGGGGATGTTTAGGGGTGAGAAACAGCTAGCGTTCTTGAACAAGGTTATCTTTAGAGCTGGTAGGTTTAATTTTTTATGGAAAGATCTAATTGATAGATGTAATGGAGGTTCAGAGGTTGGTATTTGTATCTTGATGATACGAAGAGCTGGGATACCGCGTAGAATGAAAACGGTTCCGATTAGAATCAAGGAGAAGCCTCCTGGTAGGCTTGTCTAAATCTCGGGCCAGTGCCCGAGTATAGAGTTTATCTATTTCTTGATTTATTTTCGTGTAATTTTGGTGTTTTTCGGTTTGTGTGTATTTGTTTGTGTCTATCTTCTGATTTGGTGAGGAAAATCATCGTGAACGGAGTTCCAGGTATTTTTACGTTGGTTTTTATCATTGGAATGAGTTTTAATGGATTTGGGTAAAAAGAAAAGTTTTATGGGGTGAAAATTTGGCTAAGTATAAAAACCCTCAAAACTTTCTGTCACCAGGGTCTCCTCGCGGTACGCGAAGAACATAATCTCCGTCCTCGCGATACGCGAAGGACAAAGTTAGAGGCCGGGTTAAACTTTGCCTTCTCGCGGTACGCGAGAAGTGCCCCCTCCTCTTTCCTGATACGCGAGGCTTCCTTGGTCATGCCCACTTTCTTTGTTTCCCATGGTTTCCCGCCACCATTCGCCATCCACCACTACCACTCATCATCTCCATTATCCATTCATCATATATCACCATCATCACATCCACCTACCATCACCATGGGAAACCGAATGGACGTTCATGAACAATGATTCACCTTGCTTGTGGCACTCATGTCTATGTGTTTGTCACTCATCGGATACGTGTCCCTATTCTATCTAGAGTCAAGTCAGTAGAGTCTTTTCATTTTACTTTGAGTCTGTATTTTGAGTCAGTTTAATGCTGCGGGTTTGTTTGAGCTTCATTCTGTAGGTATTGATCGCTACGCCCGTACTCAATCTCTATTCGAGCGGGGTCGATTCTTATTTTAATAATTTGTAAAGGCAACCCGACACAGTTTATGCAAGCGCGGCCGAAATGCTATACAGTGCACAAGTGGAAGAGCAAATCTAGACACAATTCATTGCTACATGACCAGCTAAGTTTTCCTAGTTTATTTTTGTATTTTTAGTTGTCATTGTTTCTCGGTTCACATCGGGTACAATATGTCTTTCAAGTGTGGGGATGGGAAACTTTGTTAAGTCTAGTGTCCAGGTTTATTTTCTTTTATAAAAATACAAAAATAAAAAAAATTCAAAAATGTCCTTCGAAAGCATAAGTTTTGCAAAATAAAATGGAAAATGATAGTAGAACTTGATCTGATTGTTGAGCTTAAATGAATATAAATGATAGAAAATGCCTCTAAATTGTGATGTTTTGGTAGACCTAGCAAATTTGATAGCTTAAATTGCTTGTGAGTGTTGTTCAGGAATAATAAATGAATTAAATCATGATATCTTGTGGGTACTCATCTTAGGATAATCGGTAATACTGAAACTGTCAACATAGAGTAATAGGTACCACGTTAAGCTAGAATTTTGAGGTGTTTGAAATTTCTTGGCACACCAATCTCTTTTTATAAACATAAATCCGAGATTCGGTGAACCCTCATCCATAATTCCATTATTCATGAGCTAATTAATTAGAATTCTAAGTTTTGCTTATGTGTTACACTCTGGGATGGCAACCTGGAGAAAACACCACTAAGTGACTCTTATGTGCTTCATTGTTAGAACTGTAGTTCATGTGTTACCTTCCGTGATAGTGACTTGGTTGAAACGCCTCTAGACGAACGTCTATTTGTTTAATTTAAAGCTCATATCAACCCATTCATTCATTAATGTGGTGGGGTAAATCTATACGGTTTAACCCGGGCCTACAAAGGACCTTGAGACGGGATTAGGTAGAGTTGTAACTATTGAGTGTGAGTCCCATAGATTGAGTGATATGTTGTATAAAATGGAATTAGAAAACAAAACGGGGGCTTGATAGTTGGTGATTGGGTATACCGATTGTTGCTTTTTAACGCGTGAGTATATTTGTGTTGTTATGTTATATGAGATTGTTAAGTTATGTCGAGTTATGATTCCAATGAAGACTTTTTCAAGGATGAAAAAAGGTTAAGTGTGGGTATGTTTGATGTAGTGCAAAGCACACATCTTTTATTCCATTTTTTAGTGTGTTTTTAGTTAGTTTTTTTATATTGAGTCTGTGTTGTGTTTACAGGAGCTCGTGTGAATTACAAGTCAAATCCCGAAGAAAACGAGCACGAGAAGAAGCCCGGGGAAAAGAAGTGAAAAGGATAGAAATTAAGTCCTTCGCTGTACGGGAAGGAGGAGATCCAAAGTCTCGCGGTACGCAAGAAAGTCCAAATCCGGGCCCGACTAATTTGTTCCTCGCGGTACACGAGTCTGACAACCGACATTTCCAGGTCAATATCCGTATATAAGTTAAACACATTTACATTTTCAAGTTTCCTGATTAACTTAATTGCATGAATTAGGTCCTAAAGTCTAGCAATAGCCATGTATTGATTCATTTCATACCTTGGTAATTTTAGGAATTACTAGGTCACGTATATGTCTAACCCGGCCAATACGAACGTTGGTGACTAATCTAAATGTCCAAAGATCCATAATACATGAATTATATGTTTATACATTCAAATGTATAATTTAAAGTCCACATTTCGTAAAACACCCCGTAACGACGTAAATCAAAGATTTTATCGCATACTTACAACCCTAAACATAACTACACACAATAAACCTTATATATAACCCATACAATACATGAATTAAGTGTTTTTAACTAAAACAGACACAAACTAGTTAATCTTAGTTAAAATATTATTAAAGAATCGAAAAACGCATTATATTACCGTTTCGAGCCCTAACCGCGATTAACACGCCTAATGACCTATTTAACCACACCATTAACCCCTTAAACTCTTAAACACACCCAACCCCACCCCCCAAGGCCCCAATCTCGGCTGAATGGGTTGTGGGACCCATCCACACCCCAAAATTCACACTATCTCTTCTTTTATAAACCTCTCATACCCTTCCTTCACCACTTACACACTCAATACTTGAAAGCCTTCACATCCATCCATCAAACACTCAAAAATACTCTCTCCCACTCAATTCTCATGGCCAAACTACACACACACCTCACACACACTCAAACTTGAAGATTCAAGACTCTGTCCAAGAAATCAAGGAGATCTAAGTACTTTCAAGGTGTTTTTAAAAGGATTCAAGCTTGTAACTACCTTCTATTACCTTCTCCTTTCTTGATAAAGGTGAAAAACCCTCCCATAGTGCTTACGTCTTCATTCTTTCAAGAAAATACAAGCAAAAGTCATGTACAAGTCATCATCTAAGAGATTATGCTTAAAAGTAGCTAAAACCATGATTTAAGACTTTTGAACTTGAGATTCTATAAAAACACATGGTCATACCTTATGAACATGTTAAATATCTTGAAAAGGAACTAAAAACTTGGTACAAAAATGTTTTTATATCAAAGTTGGTCAAAAATATGGCTTGTTGGTGATTTTACGGCATATATGTAAAGATGTTGTATTTTGTGTCATAAATACAAGTGTATGAACATTTTGAACTTATGAGCAAAGTATTAGAGACAAAAATATGTAAACATAATAATAACACATGTAAATGAGCTTCAAAGAAATGGATCTAACTAATAACATTGGGATTTTGGACATAAGTTGGAACTTGGACTTAAAACTCATGGATCAAGTGGTTGGAATAGTTAAATCTGGACAAAAGGACTTTAGAACATGTCATATCTAACTTAAACATCAACCATTTGCTAAACAAGAGACAAAACAAGTACAAAATTGTAGTAGTTGTTAACATTGAGTGTTATGAAACAGAAACAGTAACCTGGCAGATTCATTAGCCCGACTTTGGAGGCTCATATCTCAACCAAAAAGTAACCAAAATGGACGAGTCCTAGGTCTAAAATCATGTACAAAGAGTCAATAATCCAACCCAAGTGGTTTCATAAAATTTCGTTTAGTTTTGATACCCTAAAATGGTCTTACGAGAAAAGGTATCAAGGCTGTCATTTTTGGCAGAAATTTCGTGTCATTTTCGAAGGTCATAACTTGGTCATAACAAGTCCAAATAAGTTGATTCTACTTCATAAAGTTAGTAATTTAAGTATAAAACAAAGTTGTAGGGTCTCGGGTCATGAAAATGGCCTTAAGTCAGTCAACTAAAAAGAAGTTCCCAAGTTACTCCAGAAAAGAATATTGCTGACCTCTTCTGTCCAAATGAATTTTTTAAAATGCTTAAACATGTCATAAATTGGCGATTCATACATCCATGTAACCCTAATACATGTAGGTGTCTTTATATTAAATTTTGTGACTAAAAGAGTTAGTTTGATTAATTAAAAGGACAACGCACGAACGATCTAAAATTCTGGAAATTTCGACAAACTAAGGTTACATTGATGACACGGTTTAATAGAAATGCCTATCAAAACCCTAACACGAGGTATATATATAACAACTTGTGGACACATATTTTTACATGTAACATCAAACCTATATATATTTCATGGTTAAACACGTATACCTATCATGAAACACAAAGTCAAATCACCAACGGTTCGTCGGGTCACATTTTTGAAACATGACAAGTACATACTTGATTCTAACACATTGGATGGACTTTATACATGACCGGCTTGTACATTACTATTAAGTCACTAGGTCATATGATAACCGTCGATATTTAGGTCACGGTTAGGACCGTCCTACATACTTTCGACTTTTGCTTGCAATCTCGCACTGATAACTCACAAGGTGAGTATCACGGCCCCTTTTTACTGTTTTGTATACTTTGGGGTAAGAACATACTTACAACTATTTTTATATGATAACAAGAAAACAAGACCCGACCTTTATGTTTACATGAGTTGGCACACGTAGCGCTCGTAAAGTCCCATACATTAACGTAATTTATGACCATTAGCTATAGGTTAGCCTATGAATAGTACTATTGGGAATGACACACCCCGGTCACGGTTAGTCGAGCTAACTGACGATCCACATGATCGAATGGTCGCATAGTGTCTACACAAGGGCTCGTTTGGTACGAGCAGGGGGAAAGAACAAGTGTTTGGGTTTGGTTATACCTCATGTACGAACATATTATTTTGTATTCCTTGCTAGTTTACAAATGGGTCAAACATTACTTGTTTTGTTTATCATATACACTTGAAATTGTTTTCGTACAATTGGATTACAAATCGTGCTCGATTCAAACTTGTTAACTCACCAACCTTGTGTTGACACACTTTAAGTGTGTTTTTAAGGAAACTAAACGCAGCATCAAGGGTAATACTACGCAGGGTTCATGCATACATGGTGGATACTACTTTTGAAGATTTTTTTTGTATAACCCATAATGCTTGGGTCATATTTGCAAAATCTCACTTCTTTTGTATTTCAAACTAATATTTTGTCCTGTAAAACCTTAAACTTACTTTATGTATCCCGTTGCATGTATGCGTTTGCAATAATCATATGCTTTGGAAACCCTGAACGTTACGCCTTGCGGTTCCGCCTTGGCGGGGTGTGACAGATTGGTATCAGATCCATTTTTTATAGTGAACTAGGAGTCTGAAATAAACCTAGTCTATAATTTAGTTGACTCGTTAAATCATTTTCATTGCATGTGCATTAACTCCCCTTAAATCATACAAATATTCTAGTCACAACATGTCATCTTCCCACGACCCGATCGAGATTTCTGACTCCGAGGACAAGTTTGTGGAGTATCACCCAGCTTCGGAGACTAAGGAGTCACGTTACCTATCTGAGACTGTTCCAGCTGATCCTATTCCACCCACTGTTGCTGTCAGGGAGGAGACCTCTACCTACCACCCCGACCCCGAGGCCGGGTACAGATCCGTAGTTCCACCCCACCTGATGTTGCACTAGGAGAGCCTCCCATTTTGTATCAAAAGAGGGAAGGAGGACCGTTAATGGTGAAGAGCGTAAGAAAGAAGACTCGGCTACCTCTTAAGAGGACTTTGGCTGCACGCGCATCAGCGGAGCCGACTTCAGACGAGGAGCCACCCCGATGGAGGCAGCGCCGCTACACACCAACAGGGACGTTTGATTGGATGCCACACACTCTGATCAGGTGGCATGAGATGGAGGGTATCCCCTCAACTTACGAGGTAGGGGAGTCCTCCAACTTCTCACCACCTTTACCCCTCACAGGGGAAGCTCTTGAACTCACTGTTCTAACACTGGTTGTGCAGGCCAACACACATGAGGAGCGCCTAGACCACATTTGGGATGACATCACGGCACAGAGAGACGCATCCACACTATTACAGCTAGAGCTCAGACACCGCCTAGGAGCGTCGGAGGACACTACTAGAGACTTGAAGGGAGCCGCGGATCACATGGAGATTTGAGTTATATGGACTGCCTTGTGACCTCTACAGTTCGAGACAGAGTTGCTGCACTAGAGGAGAGGACCGTGGCGGCTGAGATACTAGCCAGGGTGAGCACTGTCGTGGCCGGACTCGCCGTACTCTTCGGCATGTACTCTCATTTCCTACCCTAGACCAATTATGGGCGGGTTGTGCCCATAGTACATTATGTAGTAAAACTTAGTACTGATGGTTTGTATGAACTTGTCTATTTTGTATCCTTTTCTTTTGGAACAATGTACTAGGTATGTTTTAACTATGTATGGGTTGTATATGTTATGATGATGGTTGTTTTGCGTTTGTTGTTGTTATATCCTTATGTCATGTTATATCATTATTATTATATAATGTTGTTTCTTTTTAAATTGTATGATTAGAAAAGAACACCATGGCACCTAAGCGAAGGATGCCCCATGACACCACCGGAGATAACAACACGACGATTTCCACAGACGTGGAGCAACTCATATCACAACGTGTAGCCGCTTCCATGGAGCAGTATGAAGCCAATCGGAATAACGACGGAGGGAATGGCAGTGGTACCGGTGGAGGAGGTGCAGGCGGTAGTGGCACAACTGGAGGTTCCGGACGTAATAAGATGAGTAATCACCTCTGTAACACATAGTCACGATCTAAGTTAACAACATTATTAAAATAGTGACTTGTGACCCTACAGATGCTTCGAGCAAGAAGTGCACCTATAAGGCCTTTCTATCCTGCAACCCTCGCAGCTTCGATGGTACTGAAGGTGCAGTTGTCCTAATGAGATGGATTGAAAAGATGGAGTCAGTACTAGACATCAGCAAATGTACGGCCGACTGCATGGTGAAACTTGCACGCATACTGACAAAGCGTTAACTTGGTGGAATTCTCATATGAAAACTGTTGGAAGGCAAACCGCTTACCAACTAACTTGGGAGGAACTGAAAACCATGATGACTGAGGAGTACTGTCCTCGAAACGAATTACAGAAGATTGAGACTGAGATGTGGAATCTACAGATGATCGGGGATGATGTGGCTGGAAGTACCGATCGATTCAATGAACTGGCAATCTTGGTGCCGCATATGGTCACACCAGAGTATAAAAGAGTTGAAAGGTATTTGTGTGTACTTGCACCCCAAATCCGTAGCATGATGACCTCGTCAAACCCGATGGATGACAAGAGTGCCATAGTTCTAGTCTTTAAACTAAGAGATGATGCTGTGCGAAATGGATTATTTGGAAAGAAAGATACCGAGGAGAAAAAGTCTGGAGATAAGAGAAAATGGACCGGTAAACCCAATAACAGATTCAAGAAGCAACCCTATAAGAAACAGGAAACTGTGAAAGCCTTTGCTTCCAACACTGTAGAACAAAAGGGGTATTTTGGCAAGCAACCAAAATGTGACAAGTGTGGGTATCATCATATGGGGAGATGCCTTCAATGTGAGAAATGCAAGAAGTTTGGGCATTCAACTCAAAGATGCAGAACCAATACCACCCCCAACACGGCCAGACCAGGATGCTTTGAATGTGGAGATACTAAACACTACATGAAAGATTGCCCCAAGTTGAAGAATCAGAATAACAATTAGGCCCGAGGAAGAGCGTTCGTGATGGGAGCTGGGGACGCACGCCAGGAATCCAACATTATCACTGGTACGTTCCCGATAAATAATCACTACGCCTCTGTACTTTTCGATACGGGTGCTGATATGAGCTTTGTGTCAAATGACTTTAAATCCTTACTTGGTATTAAGGCTAACAAACTAGACCAAAGTTATACAATTGAATTAGCAAATGGAAAATTAATTGAAACCGAAGAGATTATTCAGGGTTGTACCTTATGTCTAGAAAACCATACATTTAGTATAGATCTTTTACCTGTTGATGTGGGAAGCTTTGATGTCGTTGTCGGCATGGAATAGCTGTCAAAGAACCACGCCGAAGTTGTTTGCTTTGAAAAGTTAGTACGTATCCCATTCCCGAATGGGGAATTTCTTTCAATTAAGGGTGAAAAGAGTGGAACGACACTGAAGATGATAAATTGCATGAAGGCCCATAAGTATCTACGCAAAGGCTATTACGCATTCTTGGCTCACATCATCGAGAAGAAATTGGAAGAACGCCGACTCGAGGACATACCAGTCGTTAAGGATTATCCTGAAGTTTTCCCAGAAGACTTACCTGGGCTGCCGCCACCGAGGCAAGTCGAATTTCGTATCGATTTGGTTTCGGTAGCCGCACCAGTTGCGCAATCTCCGTATCAGCTAGCACCGTCTGAGATGCAGGAATTATCCAATCAACTGCAAAAGTTGCTTGATAAGGGCTTCATAAGACCAAGTTTCTCACCTTGTGGAGCTCCGGTCGTGTTCGTAAAGAAAAAGGATGGAACTTTTAGGATGTGTATTGATTATCGAGAGTTAAACAAACTCACAATTAAAAACCGGTATCCACTTCCTAGAATAGACGATTTATTTGATCAATTACAAGGTTCTAGTTTCTACTCTAAGATCGATTTACGCTCGGGATATCACCAATTGAGAATTCAATAAGAAGATATACCTAAGACGGCATTCATGACTCATTACGGCCATTACGAGTTCCTAGTCATGTCGTTTGGTTTAACAAATGCACCAGCAGTCTTTATGGATCTTATGAATAGGGTGTGTAAACCCTATTTGGATAAATTCATGATTATGTTTATCGATGACATATTGATATATTCACGAACCAAGGAGGATCAGGAACATCATCTGGAGTTAATTTTGGAACTGCTCAGAAATGAGAAACTTTACGCCAAATTCTCTAAGTGTGAGTTTTGGATGCGAGAAGTACATTTTCTTGGACATGTCATCAATAAGAAGGGCATTCATGTAGATCCGTCAAAATTGAGGCAATCAAAAACTGGGAAGCACCAAGAACTCCGACCGAGGTGCGTTAATTTCTGGGGTTAGCGGGCTACTACCGACGATTCATCGAGAATTTTTCAAAAATAACCTTGCCTTTAACCACGTTAACCTAGAAAGATAAAAATTTTGATTGGATTGATAAACAAGAATCGGCTTTTCTGTTACTAAAACATAAGTTGTGTAGTGCACCAATCCTATCACTTCCCAAAGGAACTGAAAATTTTTTCATGTATTGCGACGCATCACACCAAGGTCTATGTTGTGTACTGATGCAGAAAGATAAGGTTATAGCCTATGATTCAAGACAATTGAAAGTACATGAGAAAAACTATACGACTCACGATTTGGAATTGGGGGCCGTCGTGTTTGCACTCAAGATTTGGAGGCACTACCTATACGGTACAAAATGTACTATCTTCACAGATCACAAGAGCCTTCAGCATATTTTTGATCAAAAAGAGCTTAACATGAGACAACGTCGTTGGGTGGAACTACTGAACGACTATGACTGTGATATAAAGTAACATCCTGGAAATGCCAATGTTGTAGCAGACGCCTTAAGTCGTAAAGAACGAGTTAAAACCCTTCGTGTCCGTGCCCTTGGATTAACAATTCTTACAAGTCTCACTACTTAAATCCGAATGGCACAACAAGAGGCACATAAGGAAGAGAACACCCAAAATGAGGCCCTACATGGAATTATTAAAGAATTAGAGACTAAGTCGGATGATACGTTATATTTCATGGACATAATTTGGGTGTCGGGTACTGGTAACTTACGTGAGTTAGTTATGGACGAAGCCCATAAGTCCAAGTACTCCATCCACCCATATTCAGATAAAATGTATAAGGATCTCAAAGAATTCTATTGGTGGCCCAATATGAAAGGAGATATTGCTACATATGTCAGTAAAGGTTTAACGTGTTCAAAAGTAAAGGCAGAATATCAGAAACCATCTGGCCTATTACAACAACCCGAGATTACCCAATGGAAATGGGAACAGATTTCCATGGATTTCATCATGAAATTACCCAAGATGTCCAGTGGTTATGATACCATATGGGTAATTGTCGACAGTTTAACAAAATCTGCTCACTTTATGTCAATTAAGGAAACCGACAAGACCGAGAAACTTACAAGAATCTACATTAAAGAAATTGTGGCAAGAAATGGAGTGCCAGTTTCTATTATCTCTCATAGAGATAGCCGTTTCATGTCAAGGATTTGGTGATCATTACAAGAAGCCCTAGGCACGCGCCTAGACATGAGCACAACCTATCATCCGCAAATGGACGGTCAAAGCAAAATGACCATCCAAACATTAGAAGATATGCTCCGTGCATGTGTAATTGATTTTGGAGGAAATTGGGATACCCATTTACCATTGGCTGAATTTTATTACAATAACATCTACCACACCAGCATTAAGGCTGCTCCGTTTGAAGCTTCATATGGTCGGAAATGTCGTTCACCGTTATGTTGGGCAGAGGTCGGTGAAAAACATTTGCCAGGTCCTGAGATTGTCCAGGAAACCACTGATAAGATCTTTAAAATTAAGGATCGTCTGAAAGCGGCCCGAGACAGACAAAAATAAGGATCGGTGGAACCCCCATCCATAATTCCATTATTCATGAGCTAATTAATTAGAATTCTAAGTTTTGCTTATGTGTTACCCTCTAGGATGACAACCTGGAGAAAACACCACTAAGTGACTCTTATGTGCTTCATTGTTAGAATTGTAGTATATGTGTTACCTTCCGGGATAGCGACTTGGTTGAAACGCCTCTAGACGAAGGTCCATTTGTTTAATTTAAAGCTCATATCAATCCATTCATTCATTAATGTGGTGGGGTAAATCTATACGGTTTAACTTGGGCCTAGACATGACCTTGAGACGGGATTAGGTAGAGCTGTAACGTTTGAGTGTGAGTCCCATAGATTGAGTGATATGTTGTATGAAATGGAATTAGAACACAAAACGGGGGCTTGATAGTTGGTGATTGGGTTTAATCAGATAGAAATACCGATTGTTGCTTTTTAACGCGTGAGTATATTTGTGCTGTTAAGTTATATGAGATTGTTAAGTTATGTCCAGTTATGATTCTAATGAAGACTTTTTCAAGGATGAAAAAATGTGAAGTGTGGGGATGTTTGATGTAGTGCAAAGCACACATCTTTTATTCCATTATTTTAGTGTGTTTTTAGTTAGTTTTATATATTGAGTCTGTGTTGTGTTTACAGGAGCTCGTGTGAATTACAAGTCAAATCCCGAAGAAAACGAGCACGAGAAAAAGCCCGGGGGAAAAGAAGTGAAAAAGATGGAAATTAAGTCTCACTGTACGCAAGAAAGTCCAAATCTGAGCCTGATTAATTTGTTCCTCGCGGTATGCGAGTCTGACAACCGACATTTCCAGGTCAATATATGTACATAAGTTAAACGAATTTACATTTTCAAGTTTCCTGATTAACTTAATTGCATGACTTAGGTCCTAAAGTCTAGGAATAGCCATGCATTGATTCATTTCATACATTGGTAATTTTAGGAATTACTGGGTCAAGTATATGTCTAACCCGGCAAATACGAACGTTGGTGACTAACCTAAATGTCCAAATTAATTTCCAAAGATCCATAATACATGAATTATATGTTTATACATTAAAATATATAATTTAAAGTCCACATTTCGTAAAACACCCCGTAACGACGTAAATCGAAGATTTTATCGCATACCGACAACCCTAATCGTAACTACATGCAATAAACCTTATATATAACCTATAAAATACATGAATTAAGTGTTTTTAACTAAAATAGACAAAAACTAGTTAATCTTAGTTTAAAATATCATTAAAGAATCGAAAAACGCATTATATTACTGTTTCGAGCCCTAACAGCGATTAACGCACCTAATGACCTATTTAACCACTCAATTAACCCCTTAAACTCTTAAACACACCCAACCCCACCCCTAAGGACCCAATCTCGGCTAAATGGGTTGTGGGACCCATCCACACCCCAAAATTCAAACTATCTCTTCTTTTATAAACCTCCCATACCCTTCCTTCACCACTTACACACTCAAGACTTGAAAGTCTTCACATCCATCCACATCCATCCATCACACACTCAAAAATACTCTTTCCCACTCAATTCTCATGGCCAAACTACACACACACTCAAACTTGAAGATTCAAGACTCCATCCAAGAAATCAAGGAGATCTAAGTACTTTCAAGGTGTTTTTACAAGGATTCATGCTTGGAACTACCTTCTATTACCTTCTCCTTTCTTGATAAAGGTGAAAAACCCTTACATACTCCTAACTTCTTCTTTCTTTCAAGAAAATACTCGCAAAAGTCATGTACAAGTCATCATCCAAGAGATTATGCTTAAAAAGTAGCTAAAACCATGATTTAAGACTTTTGAACTTGAGATTCTTTAAAAACACATGGTCATACCTTATGAACATGTTAAATATCTTGAAAAAGAACTAAAAACTTGGTACATACATGTTTTTATATCAAAGTTGGTCAAAAATATGGCTTGTTGGTGATTTTATGGCATATATATAAAGATGTTATATTTTGTGTCATAAAAACAAGTGTAGGAACATTTTAAACTTATGAGAAAAGTATTAGAGACAAAAATATGTAAACCTAAGAATAACACATGCAAATGACTCATAACATTGGGAAAAACCAAGACCTATAAACAAGAAAACTCTAAATTGGAATTTTGGACATAAGTTGGAACTTGGACTTAAAACTCATGGATCAAGTGGTTGGAATAGTCAAATCTGGACAAAAGGACTTTATAACATGTCATATCTAACTTAAACATCAACCATTTGGTAAACAAGAGTCAAAACAAGTACAAAATTGTAGTAGTTGTTGACATTGAGTGTTATGAAACCAAAATAGTAACCTGGCAGATTCATTAACCGACTTTGGAGGCTCATATCTCAACCAAATACTAACCAAAATGGACGATTCCTAGGTCTAAAATCAAGAAAAAAGTGTTAATAATACAAACAAAGTGGTTTAACAAAATTCGTTGAGTTTTGATACCCTACAATGGTCCTACGAGAAAAGGTATCAAGGCTGTCATTTTTGGCAGAATATTTTTGTCACTTTTGATGGTCATAACTTGGTCATAACAAGTCCAAATAAGTTGATTCCACTTCCTAAAGACATTATTTTAAGGATAAAACAAAGTTGTAGGGTATCGGGTCATGAAAATGGGCTTAAGTCAGTCAACTAAAAAGAAATTCCCAAGGTACTCCAGAAAAGAATATTGCTGACCTCTTCTATCCAAATGAATTTTTAAAAATATTTAAACATGTCATAAATTGGAGATTTATACATCCATGTAACCCTAATACATGTAGGTGACTTGATATTAAATTTCGTGACTAAAAGAGTTCGTTTGATTAATTAAAAGGACAACGCACGAACGATCTAAAATTTTTGAAATTCCGACAAACTAAGGTTACATTGATAACACGGTCTAATAGAAATGCCTATCAAAACTCTAACACGAGATATATATAACAACTTGTGGACACATATTTTTACATGTAACATCAAACCTATATATATTTCATGGTTAAACACATATACCTATCATGAAACTCAAAGTCAAATCACCAACGGTTCGTCGGGTCACATTTTTGAAACATGACAAGTACATATTTGATTCTAACACATTGGATGGACTTTATACATGACCGGCTTATACATTACTATTAAATCACTAGGTCATATGATAACCGTCACTATTTAGGTCACGGGTAGGACGGTCCAACATACTTTCGACTTTTGCTAGCAATCTCGCACTGATAACTCACAAGGTGAGTTTCACGCCCCATTTTTACTGTTTTGTATACTTTGGGGGAAGAACATACTTACAACTATTTTTATATGATACCAAGAAAACAATACCTGACCTTTATGTTTACATGAGTTGGCACACGTAGCGCTCGTAAAGTCCCCTACATTAACGTAATTTATGACCATTAGCTATAAGTTAGCCTATGAATAGTACTATTGGGATTGACACACCGCGGTCATGGTTAGTCGAGCTAACTGACGATCCACATGATCGAATGGTCGCATAGTGTCTACACAAGGGTTCGTTTGGTATGGGCAGGGGGCAAGAACAAGTGTTTGGGTTTGGTTATACCTCATGTACGAACATATTATTTTGTATTCCTTGCTAGTTTACAAATGGGTCAGACATTACTTGTTTTGTTTATCATATACACCTGAAATTGTTTTCGTACATTTGGATTACAAATCGTGCTCGATTCAAACCTATGAACTCACCAACCTTGTGTTGACACACTTTAAGTATGTTTTTCAGGATACTAAATGCAGCATTAAGGGTAATACTACGTAGGGTTCATGCATACATGGTGGATACTACTTTTGAAGATTTTTCTTGTATAACCCATAATGCTTGGGTCATATTTGCAAAATCTCACTTCTTTTGTATTTCAAACTAATATTTTGGCATGTAAAACCTTAAACTTACTTTATGTATCCAGTTTTATGTATGCGTTTTCAATAATCAAATGCTTTGGAAACCATGAACGTTACTCCTTGCGGTTCCACCTTGGCGGGGTGTGACAGCGAGAAACCCATGCAATTCTCTCGCGGTACGCGAGAGACATTGATTCCGAGAAAAAAACCCCACTTTGCGAATAAAAAGAATTTGATAGCCATAATGCCAGGAGTTTGACATTCAGCCGTTTGAAGGGTTTCTCAGGGCGATTTCTGGAGTTTGAGGAGCAATCGAAGTGCAAGAATAAGGCTTTCGGATCCGGGTTCGTTAGTATTAGCTTATTCGGTTTCCAAGTTCTGATTTTCATCTTTGAATTGTTGATTGGGACTATGTTTCTGTTTAATACTTCTGCTATGGATGTTTTGAATATGATTCTACACGAAACTTCATAAACTGACTACGTCAATGGTGATTTCTTGTTAAAGATCTGATTTTTATATATTTTTGGATTCAATTGATGGTTTAATGATTGTGTAACGATCTTGGTTTGATATTTATGATGATTATGCATGCTTTAATTTTGAGTTGCAATTAATTATAGTTCCATATGCTATTTGTGAATGTCTTTCAGTTTGAATAGGGTATCTAGATCATAGACTGCGGGTTTGTGATTGTTTGTTTGGTTTGCTAGACGTAGTATTCCATAGGAATTGCGATTGAGAGTAGGTTAGACCTGAGTGTTCATCTTATCTCGATACCCGAAAGGTGAGAGATAATCGGTTAGTCTTCGTCATTAGGATATCGAGTGTGAATTGTCTGAGAGGAGGTTCCCTTAGGTTTCTAGTGATTGTTGCTAATCCGAGTCATAGTTTGTTAATCTAACATTACCCCGTGCATATTTGATGTATTGTGGACAGTGAGACTGAGAGGTGATCTGTCTGTTGGGTACATTTTCATCGTTGGAGAGACTGAAAGGTAATCCGACTATCTGGTGAGTGTTGTGCATCTGTAGAGTTTCCTTGTTGGTGACACCCTGAGAGTGGTTAGGGATCCATTAGGTTGTCTAGAGCTGTTATCTTTAGAAAACAGTCCATCATAGTTTCCATAACCGGTAGAAGTCTGAGCTCTGTGAGTAGGATTCCGACCTAGGTAGTGTTCTTCTTATTCCTGATATTTCCCGAGTTCCTGTTCTGATAGTTAGAGTCGTTCATTTATTTTCTCTTGATTTCTTTAGTTTAATCAGTAGTGTAGAAAACCCCCAAACCAAATATCATTAGTTAGAGTAAGAGTCTAGCTTAGCTATTCAGTGTCTCTAGGGTTCGATAATCCAGTTTACCATTAAGCTGTGCTACACTCGATAGGTTCACTTGCCTGTTTGTGCGGTCTAGTTCATAGGTTTTCCATTTATTACTTAGGTGTCTTGATTAGGTTTTATTCATTATTTTTATAGACCATCTGGACGACATCAGTTGCATATCATCTACTCACAGTATGGCACAAAATACTGGTTTTGATGACATTGGAAGCCTTCAAAGATCACCAAGGCTGGTGTCTGGTGAAGATTATGATACGTGGAAGGACAGAATGGAAAGTTTCTTCTGCTATTAAGAGTATGGAATGTGGAGATCCATAGTTGATAGTTCGTATGTACCAATAGTGTCCTCTGCTGATTCTGGAGGTCCATATGTTCCCAAAGAAGCCTCAAAGTTCTCTGAAGAAGACATCAAGAAGATGGAGGTAGATTTTAAAGCTCTAGGCGCCATTCAGATGTGTTTACCAAATAAAGTTTTCCATAACTTCAAGGAGTACAAGACTGCTAAAGTGCTATGGGGAGCTCTTGAGAAGATGTTTGCTGGATCTAAAGAAGTCAAGGAAAATAGAAGAGACAAACTCAAACAACAGTATGAAAACTTTGTGTACAAAGATGGTGAGTCCCTTACAACACAATACAACAGGTATACTTTTTTTTTGTGAACCACTGTGTGCCAATGTGAAGCTAGAAAAAGAAGATATTCTCAAGAAGTTCATCAGATCTCTTCTAAAACGTCGGACACTATACACAGTGTCAATTAGAAGAACTGAAAACCTGAAAACTCTCTCCATGATAGAGTTGTTTGGCATGCCATGGTTATAGAAGTCGCTAGGCGGTGCCAGGTCGGTCGACTGTGGAGTTGCGAGTATTCCGCCTAGGCGGGGAGTACTCGGGCATGGTAAATTACAAAGAATTTAATTTTCGGGCAGTTATATATATGTTAAATAACATAAGTGGACTAATATTTAAAATAAAAATACGTGAATATCAATATAAATAAAAAAGATACATGTTTAAATACTAAATTATTTTAAAAATTGATATTCATTCTTTAATATTATATGCATAGTAATCATTTAATTCTCGTCTTCCAATGTATCTCCGTGAAAAACAAAAAAAATCCAACAAGAATCGGTGAAAATCAGTGAAAAACAACGAAAAACGATGAAAAACAGTGAAAATCCAAGTTGACCCAGTTGGACCGACCTTACCTGATTTGGACCGAGTTGGGCCGAGTTTGACCAATTCCGAGTAATGTTGACCGAGTTGAAGAAAAGCGCCTCGGCACCTTACCGAGGACCAAGTACTCGCCGAGTACTAGGCCTCCTAGGATAAGTGTTACAACACTGCTAAAAACTTATGAGTTAGAAATGATTCAAGCAAGATATAGGAAATCAGGTTATCCATCTGCAGCCTCCACATCCACCACAACCTCCTCAACACTTCACTCTGACCAAACACCACAAAACACAAGCAACTATAATCCTCCTATAGTCACTCATCCACCAACACCTAATGCTCAAATGAACAACTCCCTTTTCCTTCTTCTTGAAGCACCTCCTCAAACCCTAGCTGCCTTCATTTCTGATACACCAAGCAACAAGTCATTTATCAAGGAAGATATGGAGTACTTTCATCCTAATGATCTAGAAGTAATGGACATACAACACTCTCATGCCATGTTGTCACTCAGAGCAAAACGTTTCTATTCAAGAACTGGAAGACCAATTCCAAGCAACAGTCCAAACACAAGAGTTGGTTTGGATAAAAGTAAGTTGAGATGCTACAACTACAATCAAGTTGGACACTTTTCTAGAGAGTATTAGGCACCAAAGGCAATTCTAGCAGCATCACAACCAAGGCAAGCTCAACAAAATCAAGCAAGTCAAAATCATCCTGCTCAAACTGTTGCTTGTGCAACTCAACAGGGATGAACAACTGATTATGATTGGAGATTTCAAATTGAATAAATATCTGCTACAAATCAAGCTCTCATGGCTGATACCTTAGAAATTCCTCCTCATGTATATGAACATCTCTGCTCACAAGATTGTATTGACAAAGTGCTGGTTATAGAAAACATAACCAAAACTTAATAGATCAAAATGAAGAGTTTCATAAAATGAAATCTGAATTCAAAAAGGTTGAAAACAGCTAAAAAGAAAAGATTAATTGCCTAAAGAAAGAAATTTCATCATTAAAACAAGAGCAGACTAATCTTGAAACTCAGATTTATGATCTATTAGTTAAATTGAAAGCTACAAGAGCTGAACTAGCTGATCAAAACGTTCATGTTGACAAGTATGAGTTTGTATCTAAAAAGCTACAAAGGATATTAGAGGCTCAAATTCATGAAAAGATAATTCCTGGTCTTGGTTATCAAGCATAAAGTTATAAGTTTGTCCCACCACCCAGTGACTATGAAGCCATTCATGAACCAAACTTCAATCTTAACAACCTTGAAACCTCAAACCAAAGCCTTGATCCCACCAAAGAAACCATTTATGTGCAAGAATGTATCATCTCCACAGAGTCTGATACCACATACTCAGACTCATCTGAAAGTACTGATGCTGCTCAAAAACTGTAACACCCTTAATTCGAAACACTGGTTATAATAAACAGTTACACACGCAGAAGCATTTATCCCAATAAATTTTTTTTACTGTTCGCGTGTCGCGAACTTCTGGGGCCTCCCTTCGTGTGGCGTGAGAGAGTCCCAAAAACAAAATTCCGGAAACCCAGGTCTTCGCATGTCGCGAAGACCAGACCTGGGTTCTTCGCGTGGCGCGAAGACCTCTTTTTCACAGAAAGTTTCTGCATCTGCAGATTTTCAACACTTAACCATTTTTCAACTTTTACCATTTCAAGTAGACACCAAAATTTTCCAATCACTTGGGTTTTTAATTAAAGCATTCAAAACACCATCTACATACACCAAAACACAAATTTATGTATAAATTTACATCCATTAGATGGACTTCTAACTACACCCGAAATCATCAAAAAGTGCATACGAGAATCCAACATTCGTCACAGACTTGACCTTGAATAATTCGGAGCTTTTCCTACATAACACCACATGTAACAACAATTAGTAATGAAGATAAACATATCAAACAAGTAATTATAACTTGTTTTCACCCATTTGACCCGTTTGCACCCAATTTATCATTTGGCTACAAATAACTTGCATTTCACATTACAAGTTCCATTCTTTTCATTTGTCAAACATAATTAACTCATTTCCATTTCCATTATGGCACGTAGGCCATAACCTCATTTCCATTATGATACTTAGACCATAACCTCATATCCCATTTCCATTATGGTACTTAGACCATAACCTCATTTCCATTATGGTATTTAAACCATAACCTCATTTACACATATCCATTATAGTATTACAACCATAACTACATTCATTCATTTACACATACTAGTTCACACATTCATACACAACAACATAGCATGCTCACATAACACATGTATCACCCTTTATCATCAAAACTAAGTAAGTGCAAAGGCACTTACCTTACGGGTTAGAAGATCCCGCATCACCGTCTCGGTTCACAATTTGATTACCTAAACATATACACCTAGTTTAGTAATCTAACCATACATCAAAATCACATTATAATTGGGTTTACAACCCAATTTTCCATTTCCAACCCAAACTGACCCGTTTGGGTTATTCCCATAACCAAACACCCTCTTTCATTCCAAACTCACCTACTTGAGTTTCATTATCCTTACCTTAACACTATTTTTTCATTCAATTTTTATTATTAGGTTAATTAGGTGTTCATTCAAGTGTCTAACACCATATAAACACTTAATCATCACTAATTCAACATTCTATCATCATAATCCAAACACCCCCAAATTTCTCCATATGAACCCTAACTTCTCATAATCATAATCAAAGGGTTTTAGGATGTTAATCACCATTCTTTACCTTTAGTTTAGCTAGATTATCAACAATCTAACACCAATTAACCACATGCACTCAAAATTTCTGGATTTCTACAAAACCCATGTATGAACTCATAAATGGTGAAATCAAATAGAAGATTATCACTTACTTGATGTTAGGAAGGTGATGTGCAAGCCAAAACCTTCACAAATCAAGCTACAAATGCACGATTTTGCTTCAATTTAGCTTTCTCCTTTTTCTCCTTTGCTCAAGAATGACTTCTTTTACCAAATGAAGACAAATTTTGACTTTCACTAGTCAAATATGGCAGATTTTGCCATTTTATACTTTTAGCCCCTCAACTTCCATTTCACCCATTTCATTCCATAATTAGTTAAAAAAAACTAATATAACCCCATTACTAACTTGAAACCCACTTGTTTCAACTTATTTTTAAAATATTAATTTTACCATAATATTTATTAGAATATTTAATTATTTATAACAAAACCAGGATTTTGGTTCGTTACAAAAACCAACAATACTCCAAAGAAAGTATTTGATATATGTCATTCACCTAAAGAAAAAAATCCATATGTTCGGAAGATCATAGAGGAAGCTACTTTTGAACATAATAAGAATCATCCATGGAACTTCAAGGATTCGTTCAAGAGAAAGGATTATGTGTACTTTTAGAGAGACAAAATTGCAAATCCTGTTTTGTATGTGGAAAGTGTAATCATACAACAAGTACCTGCTTCTACTTCCTTCAACAACAAAGAAATCTCAAACAACAAGCATTTGAGAAGACTAACAAGAAAAAGAAGGTGAGAAGCTTTAAAGCAAGAACCAACCAATTTCGCAAATCTGTGTCTCTAACAAGGAAGGTTGCTACACCTGCAAAACTCACAATAGGTCAACAATCTTGTGTCATCTGTGGTGAATCAGAATACTTTGTTGCGGATTGTAAATTCAATCCTTCCAATCAGTTTGCCAATCTTAAAACACCATCAGTAGCTGTCAAGACTATTCTTGATAGACAAAAATTTGTCTATGAAAGAACCCCAAAAGAAAAGTCTATCTTCAACATGAAAAAGAAGAATATGTAGTCTGCAGCAACCTCCTCAACCACTGATAAGTTGAAGACATCAGCAGCAACAAATTCTGCTGCTGATAAGCTAAAACCAAAGAAAAGAAAGAACAAATCAATGCCATCAACAGTACTTTCATTTACTACTGAAAATGTAAAGCCTTCAACAGCAAGAGCAAAATCTGCTACTGACAGTGGTAAAAGAAAGATAAAAGTCATTCAAACATGGCAAACAAAACCAAAATTCTCCTCAAGTCAAAGCATTATCATTGAATCCATTGAATGTCAACCTACTTCTCATGACATGAATGTTCTTAAGTCAAATATCAAACCCATGTTTACTGCTTCTTGGGTCCCTCCCTCTAACTAGAACTACTCTCATGTGCAGGAACAACCAAGTAACAAGGATAACACCTGGGTAGTAGACAGTGGTTGTTCTAGGAACATGACTGGCAAAAGATCTATCCTATCTGACTTCAGAAATTTTGAAACATCCTACTTATCTGTTATTTTATCAGAGTATTTTATAGCAAAAAACGGGTCCCAGACTTTTCAAAACCTTGCCATAAATGGAAAAGGTAACCTTTTCATTTATAATATTACATCATTCTATATAGGGATTTTCCAACTCCGATAGCTCTATCCTTAGGAAGCTTTATTCCACATGCCTCTTTCCTATAGTGTTTGAAAAACGTTTTTGAATTAGCTTACTGCATCGTTCAATTTATTTTGAACCCTTTAGGTTCTTTATTATTGTTTAAGTTTCCTAGGCTCTCGGCGGCCCCGTGACCATCTCCGGACGTACCTCTGATCACGTCATCCGTATATTTTATGGGTGTTCTAACCCCCTCGCAACCATCTTAGGTCATACCTCCGGTCCGAGTATTGGATAGGTTCATATACTCGTTATTATAGACCCCTTGCATTTCTCAAGAAGACTCATTCATTCCTCAGCCCCGTAGGCTTAGAATCTTTTCCTCCTCAGCCCCGTAGGCTTAGAATTCCCTTTTCTTTTCCTCAGCCCCGTAGGCTTGGAATCTTTTCTGTATTCTTCTATAATATTGAGATCCACCTTACAGGCCGGGTATCTCTTTTCATTTGGTACCTTGAGTATTTTTGACTCATAGCCTTTCAAATGTATCAAGCATTTGTTTTCATTTCACGTATATGCTTGATTTATTTCCCAACCAGTCCTCACCTTAAAACTTCGTAACGGTTTCTCCACAATGCACTAAAAGGATTTATATATAGAAATTACCAACGGCGTATCCACCACCCTTTTAACACTTCGTGAGTACTCCGTTATTCCATTTTAGGGTTTAGACTTATTCCATCATACTTATTAATTTATGCACATATCATCATGCATTCACGTATTCATTTTCATCATACATTTCATGTATTCATATTCCTCATGCATTTCACATATTCATATTAATTATGCATGGTATATTCACGTACTCATGTATTTTGATCATATGTTCTTACTTGTCATATGTTGTAAACTGGGGTGATTATCCTTCAAGAGTAGTAGTACCTTCAACAGAGATGTTCCCAGGAAAGAGTGACGGGTCTAAGAGAGATTTATACACCACTCTTTCCTTAGACAGAACATTATGTTTGTCAGATAACTATATACCGGTCGAAAGTTCTCTCGTACGTATACTGCATTTCATTACCATCTTTTAGTCTATAACCCTAAACATTCATAATGGTTTCACCATGAAACACCAAAAGATTTATATATAGGAAGTACCAGAGGCGTATCCACCACTCCTTGGAAACGTCGTGGCTACTCTATTACTCCTGTTTAGTGTATAGACTAATCTTTCATTACCCCGTACCCTCGTCGTATCACATATCACATATCACATATCATTTAAACACGTAATTCATATAATCATGTCTAGGGTACGGGTGTAGTGTACTTAATTTATTCCTTGAGTAGTTGCAAAGTTCGTACCTCGACTAAACATTTCTCTGAACTCGAACCGCACTCCCAGCGTACTTTACTCGTAACCACCAAGCTCGTAACCGTCGTTCTTGTCTCGTTTCGGTGTGCGTGCAAGTGGTGGTGATTTTATTGTTGTTGTTTTCCATTTTGAACATCAAACTCAACTATTTATATGGCTAGAATGGCCCCGGTGGCGACCGCTAAGACATGTGGTAGCGGTCTGCTACCGCCTCAACTCTAGTCGCACTGCTTGTTCGCCACGTAACAGACCGCTAAGGTTCTGGGTAGCGGTCCACTACCCAGTCCATCCACGCGAGTCATCACACATGTGTCACTCCCTCTTTGACCAGATAGTTTTGCGGCTGGCGGACCGTTACCCATGTGGTGGCGGTCCGCCATAGGGCTGAATCAGTATATGTGTACCTGCCATGTGTCCCTCTCTCATCATTACATTCTCCGCTACGTAGTGGACCGCTAAAGGCTTGGTAGCGGTCCGATACAGCCTGTATTTCCAATTTCTTTTATTTTTAAGCCCCTTAACTTTGGGACATTTACACCTTTAGTCCCTAGGCTTTTATTTCCTTAAAATTTTTGGATGTTACAACTCCCCCCCCCTTAAATTAGGTTTCATCCTTGAAACCTATTAATCTTTGAATAATCGAGGGTAACTCTTTCTTATTTCCTCTTCATTTTCCCAGGTCATCTCTGACCCTTTCATGTGCCTCCCTTGCACCAACACTTATTTGATTGTTTTGTGGCGTAATTTCTTTTCTTTTGTGTATAGGATTTTGATAGGTTCTTCAACATAGGTTAACTTATCGTCGACCTCTATTTCTTGTAAAGGAATATGTGCAGTCTCATCCGCCAAACATTTTCTTAAATAAGATACATGAAACGTGTTATGTATCTTATTCAATTCGTTTGATGATATGCTACCTTTCCGATTCGTTTGATGATTTTGAAAGGACCGATGAATCGTGGACTTAGCTTTCCACGTTTCTTGAATCGGATTAGACCTTTCCAAGGAGATACTTTCAATAAGACATAATCTCCTTCTTGGAATTCTATTGGTCTACGTTTTTTATCTGTGTATGACTTCTGTCTATCTTGTGCAACTTTCAAACGTGCCTTGATTAAGTCAAGCTTTTCTAACGTGGCTTGAACTATTTCTTTGTTTCCTAACTCTTTCTGACCAACTTCTCCCCAACACACAGGAGTCCTACATCTTATACCGTATAGCATTTCATATGGTGGCATACTAATATTGGAATGGAAGCTATTATTGTACGAGAATTCTGCTAACGGTAGATGATTGTCCCAATTTCCACCAAAATCAATTATACAAGCACGCAACATATCTTCGAGAGTTTGTATCGTCCTCTCACTTTGACCGGCAGTTTGAGGTTGATATGTTGTGCTGATCAATAATTTAGTTCCCATTTCCTCATGGAATTTCTTCCAGAAACATGAAGTGAAACGAGTATCTCGATCAGAGACAATCGAGTGGTACTCCAAGTCTGGAAACAATCTCTTTGATGAACAAATCGGCTAACTTTTCTGAAGAGTATGTCTCACGTATTGCTAGGAAATGAGCACTCTTAGTTAACCGATCTACAACCACCCAAATGGTATCATAACCTCTAGTTGTTTTGGGTATCTTGGTTATGAAGTCCATAGTGAGATGTTCCCACTTCCATTCTGGGATTTATAATGGTTGTAATATTCCATATGGCTTCTAATGTTCTACTTTAACTTGTAAGCAAGTTAAGTATTTAGCTACATATTTCATGATATCAAATTTCATTCTGGGCCACCAATAATCTTTGTGTAGATCTTGGTACACTTTCGTAGTACCCGGATGAATAGAATATCATGACTTATGAGCTTCATCAAGAATCTTAAGTCTAAACTCACCTGATCGTGGTATCCACATACGACCAAATCGAGTCTTGACTTTATATTCATTCCCTTCTAGAAACTTCTTCTGACCAGCCATTATTTCTTTCTTGATATTCTCACCTTTTAATATTCTCACTAACTTATATGCTTTTACTCGAATAGGATGATGCTCTTCCTTTTGACTTAGAGCATCGGCTACCACGTTAGCCTTTCCAGGATGATATAAGATCTCACAATCAAAATCTTTGACCAGTTCTAATCATCGTCGTTGCCTCATATTTAAGTCCTTTTGGTCAAAGAAATACATAAGACTCTTGTGGTCTGTGTAAATCATGCACTTCGTTCCGTAAAGATAATGCCTTCAGATTTTTAGTGCGAACACTACCGCAGCTAACTCTAGATCATGGGTTGGATAGTTTACTTCATGTGTCTTTAGTTGTCGAGATGCATACGCTATCATCTTTCCTCTTTGCATCAGAACACATCCTAACCCAAGTTTCGAGGCATCGGAGTATACGACAAAATCTTCTAGTCCTTCTGGCTATGCCTGAACTGGAGCTTGTGTCAATCTTTCTTTTAACGTCTAGAATGCATTCTCCTGATCCGCATTCATTCATACCTTGAATTCTTTCGGGTTAGTTTAGTTAATGGGGTGGCTATTTTAGAGAAGTCATGGATGAATCTTCTATAATATCCAACTAATCCCAAGAAACTTATAACTTCCGAAGGATTCTTAGGTGGAGACCATTTCATTACAGCCTCTGCCTTTGTTGGGTCTACTGAGATACCTTCTGCGTTTATAACATGACACATAAATTGAACTTCCCTCAACTAGAATGCACATTTTGAGAATTTGGCGTATAGTTTCTCCTTCCGTAAAGTACTAAGTACTTCACGAAGATGTTGTGCATGATCTACTTCGTTCTATGAATAAATCAGGATGTCATCAATGAAGACAATAACAAATTTGTCTAACATTGTCCAGCATACTCTATTCATGAGGTCCATGAAAATTGCCAGAGCGTTTGTCACTCCAAATGGCATCATTACAAATTCATAGTGTCCATAACGAGTTCTGAATGCTGTCCTAGGTACATCTTCTTCTCGTACTTTGACTTGATGATAACCGTATCTTCAGTCAATCTTTGAAAACTAACTTGATCCTTGCAATTGATCAAACAAATCATCAATTCTAGGTAAAGGATATCTATTCTTGATAGTAAATTTGTTCAATTCACGGTAGTCTATATACATTCTCATACTGCCGTCTTTCTTCTTCACGAACAGAATTGGTGCACCCCAAGGGGATACACTTGGACGTATAAATCCCTTGTCCAACAATTCTTGCAATTGTGACATCAACTCCTTCATTTCTGTTGGTGCTAACTGGTATGGGGCTTTAGCTACCGGCTTAGCTTCAGGAATCAAATCGATTTTAAATTTGATCTCTCTCTCAGGTGAAGCACCTGGAAGATCGTCTCGGAATAGTTCTGGGAATTCTTTTACTACTGGAACTTGATCCAGTTCTTTCCCTTTCATCTTTACATCAGCTACGTAGGCTAAGAAGCCTTGATAACCTTGTCTCATGTAGCTACTTATCTTGGCCATCGTACATAGCGTAATTGGATTTCGTCGTTCACCAATGATACTAATTTCTTTTCCTGTAGGCGTCATGAATCCTATAATCTTCTGATTGCATATAATCCTTGCAGCATGTGAAGACAACCAGTAGTCGGCAATCTCGGCATATTTAAGTTAATACGCAGTTTCGATCACTCACGATTTTGACTTCTAATACCTTAGCCAACATACTTCTATTGAAGTTTCTAGAGTTCGCATACTTTAATGAAATGAATGATCGACTAGCTCATGTATCGAATAAAACACAAGCATGTAGAGAATTCAAGAGTAATGTACATGATACAATGTCAGGAACATCTTTCGCTTCCACTGTAGTGATTTGAAAAGCCCTACCTCTTGGCTTAGGAGCTTCGATCCTCTTAACCTCATTCTCTGCCACCCTAGACCTTTCTCCGGTCTTTTCTTCTTGAGATTTTAGATCAGGACATTCCCTGCTAAAATGTCCTGGTTTATAATAGTTATAGCACAAACGGGTGCCACTCATACACTACAGTGCAGTGTGTCAAGCCTTCCCACACTTGTGACAAGTTATCATTTTGAATTGGCACTCTCCCGGGTGTCGCTTTCCATAAGTCTTACAACTTTGAACACCTTTCCTTGGGGAGGAACCACCTCCTGATTTGTTGACCTGAATCTCTTAAGAGGCATAGGAGAAGGATAACTATCTCCTTTCCTCATTCCATCCCTTTCAGTTTGCCTTTTGAGCTCCGTCTCGCGTTCCCGAGCCCAATCAATAATCTCCTCCAAATTCGCGCACTTGGATGGATGGATAAACTCTCTAATTTCCATTTTCAAAACGAGATGGTATCTTGTCATCCACATCTTTGGAGTTTTTAACAAAGCCGGAGAGAACCTCTCTTTATCAAAGAAGATCCCGGTGATCTCATCCACTATCTCCGTTGTCTGACGAAGTTGAAAAAAATCCTCAGCAATTCTTTCAATTGCGACTCGAGGGCAATAATGTTTTAGGAATATATACTTATATTCTTCCTAACTCATTTCCTTAATCATGTCTCTACTTTTTTCTCTCTTCACTACTCCCCACCAATCGTCAGCTCGCTCTTTTAATTGGTTGGTAGTTGTCACACCCCGCCAAGGCGGAAACACGGGAGTGCGATGAAATTGAGTAAAAGAACACAAGGAAATAAGAAGATTAATATTAAATTTCATAGAGTTAAAATCTCATAAAATAAGTCTCAACTTAAACCAACTAAATAACATGTTCAAAAGACAAAACAACTTATAATATAATTTCTTCATTTAATATCCAGGCAAATCCTATGTGATCCTTTGCTTGACCTATCATGAGCATAATCACCTGAAACATATACGAAAAACAAGTTTCAACTAAAATAGTTGGTGAGACGTCACAGGTTTAATAAAAGCATATGTTTGGCAAAGATAACAATTCGTAATTCAAGATCATCATATAGTACATAAAATAAAAAAAACACATGGTTAGCAAATCCAACCTAAAATAATGAATAACGAATATGTGGTACAACTCTCAATTGCACTGATAATGAATAAGATGTCCAACCAAAATTTGTCCATAAAGTATGTGCGGTTTCCATCCTATGGCCCATATCTGTACTACCGTTGGCTTGAAAACTTCAAGTTAAGGATTTGCAAGTTTAACGTTTATCATGTTGTGTTCATTTATTCATATACATATAAGATTTGATTGTTTTAGAATTATTTGAAAACGTGTTTTAATGCATGCCAACGCGTACATGTTTCCCCCATAATGATTTGAATAAACTGGGGCTATGAAGTCTCACCTTGATAACTAGGAGCGATAAAATACTTGAGCAAATAGACGAGGTAAATCATGGACTAGACCCAAACAAATGAATAAACTAGTTTTAGGGTTGGTTCGATGGTTACGAGTGTCAGATAGGCAGCTCGGGTGATAACGTTAAGAATTAGTTGCAAAAGTAGAGTTTTAGTTGTTTTACTGAGTTGGACAACAAAGTTGCTGAATAGAAACGGGCTTGTTAAAAGTATCAAGCGAAGTCCAAAAATTATGAAATTTTACAGGTGATTATTTTAAGTCGTTCCGAACAATTTTCATTTAGAAAGTTTTTCCATTTGAGACTCGAATCATTGCCAAAACAGTTCAACAAGACAGAAGGTACTGAAAAAGGTTTCTGTCCCGTTTTTGCTACTACGGAGTCATACGTTTGAATTAGAAAACTTGCAAATTATGGCTGGGAAGAAAATTCGACGAACTACGTCATTGAATTTGAGTTTACTTAGTTTCATTTAATTATGGTCAAGTTATGTTTTGTTAAAGTCAGCACAGTTTCTGTCCACAATCAACTGTTGCACTTAAGTGGACCGTTTTGAGTTTTAAGGTTACCGAACGCGTAAATAAAAAATTAGACGAATGTTATTTTATCATTATATTTCATAATATAATCATCGTAGGTTAGCCAAAATGTCCCGTGTCACCGGTCTAGCGATGATATTCACAGAAGCGTTTTGGAGAATCATAGAATGCAATCGACATAGCGGACACGAGTAATCGGATTCTATATTAAATTAGCGGGTGAATTCATATAAGTGATAATATATAACTATTAACATGTTTAGTGTTATCAAGAACATACTAAAGCATTGACAGAGCCACTTTTGCAATAGCTGTCTTGAGGATTCACAGAATGTGACGGCATAGCCGCCATTGCAAACGAGATCCTTTGTTTGATTGTTGGTGATGTTAGCTTGATTTCTTGGTTTAGTTCAGATTATTAGAGGGTTTTTTGGTCTAAGTTTTCAAATGATCAAGTGATCATGGATAGAAAATAGAAAAAAATGAGGGGATGAAAAAAGAATGAATTAAAAGACGGTATTAAACTTCAGAGGGTCACTTACTTGTTTGATCTTCAACTCTTGGAATCCTCTAGGGATTTTTGAAATATTCAAAAGAGGAGGCAGGGATTTCACAAATTATAAAGGTTTGGGAGGGTTTGAGGGAGAATTAGCAAAGAAAACAAGTTTCTAAGCCTCCTATTTATACTAATGGGTGAAGGGGTGTAAAAATCGAATGTCTTCGAAAGTAATTTAGGGTTTTTAGGGAGTGTATGGGGGGTGACCGAAATTTCTTTGCATTGTGGCCTACAAAATTCTTCCATGGGTCTTGAGTCATGGGTGGCCTTTGACCCATGGTTGATCCAACGGTTCGGTTTCATGGTTTTTGATCGTTTTTTCGAATTTCAGGATTTATTTAAGGAAAGTTTTGCAAACAAACTTTGTTATCATTAATGAAATGAATATGTTAAAGAATTAAAACATAAATTAATGTCATGTTACACAAATTTTTCGGGTGTGGACTGTACGCTGCTAACGGCGGTTTAAAAGGCGAACGATTGCACGAAACTACTAATTAACGTACTAGGGCATCAATTTGAATTATGTGACAACTTAAATGAGTTAAATAACTATGTTAGGCACAAATGGTTGATACATTGCCTTTGAGTTAGTAGTGGGTGAGTTTTCATGTCAGTAAACGAGTTATTAAATGGTTTAACGGTCCAAGTTGCAATTTAAGGCAATTCCAAGCATTGCAGTCAACATATGTCCATGTAATAAGTATAATGTGCATGAAATAGGTATGTTTCAAGTATGATGTTAAAACGAGTTATGATATGGGTTTCAAGTGTCATTGATTCATGAATATGGTAAGCGTTACAAGTATGCGAAAAGCAGAAATGTTACAGTCTCCCCTAGTTAAGGGAATTTCGTCCCCGAAATTCAACAAGTAGAGATGATGATAACTAGAAAAAGAATAGATTACGATATACGTTGACTAGGGCTAGTCCTTGATCCGACGCCTAGTCCAACTTCCAATGCACCATAAGTGTTTATATATAGGGTGTATCGCAGCTAACCCACCACACTTTTGGCGCCTTGGAAGCGTACAAGCCACCTATCAAGACAACCACTAACACAGATAATGTTAAGTGGCATGATTCGAGTTCAGGAATTGGTTATGGGTAGCTATATTGTATAATTTCACTTCACACCAATGTACCTGTAAATTCATGATTACGTTCGCGACCGCAATCGTCAATTTACCTTACACGGGTGTGATATGTCCTTCTACTATGCACCTGTAAAGTGATGATAGTAATGTAGACGGAGGTTACGAACAATATCGAAGGGTAGTGAAAACATGTTGTTTTGAGATTTAAGAATCATGATTAAATAGGTATCTTATGCATATTTTGCAGTAATGTATAAAGTGGGATATTCACATAGCAATCCACAAAATGAATCTTGAATAATAATACATCCAAACATAGTGCAAATTTATGAGAAAACATGATTCATTGATAAAAGAAATCAACCTAAGTCTCAAGATAGTGTCATCTAAACAAACATAGAATTCAAGTTTTGACGAACCAAGGTAACAAATTAAGAAATTAAATAAGTAACATAGTTATCATGTCTCCCCCAGTTAAGGGGATTTCCTCCCAAACCTTAACCAGTGGGGTTTGCGTTGTGTTTGGGGGGTAGGGTCTTCACGAGCCTGAGTTGTTCCCATGAAAAAGGTGCGAGCAAGAGCACCTTGATTGTTGTTAATCTTGGGACAACGGTGCTTGAAGTGATCGGTTGCACCACACTCAAAGCAAGACCTACCATTGGTATTAAAAGGGACCATGGCATTATTAGCAGCAACAGGAGTAGGCTTGCGGTAAGAGGTTTCTAGATGCCCATTTCTTCCGCACTTGGTACACTTACGGCACGGTTGTGTAGAAGGGTAATGATACTTGCACTTTGCACACAGAGGGAAACGTCCACCGTATGGCTTTTTGGCAGAAACAGGGGCAACTTGGGTAATAGGAGTGGCAGGAGTTACTATAGTAAAGCCATTGGATATCTTTTGTTTTTTTATGATGGTACTCCGGCTCCATCATTACTTCTTCGTTGGTCCTCTTGTCACTTTTCCTGAACAAGATCCCAGACTTAACTAGATCGTCCATTAAGGACCCAGATAAACGAATAGAAGCTTCAAGTGTTGTGGGGCTACTTCCCATGACCGTACCCCGGATTTGAGGCAGAAGGCCTCCAATGTAACAATCAATTTTCTAAGTCAGGGGTGTAACCAGATGCGGGACTAGGATGCAGAGTTTATGAAAACGTGTAGTGTATGCCTCACTCTCCCCACTATCCTGGGTAAGGTCCCACAACTCAATATCCAACTTCTTCATCTCATTGCTGGGGATGAACTCCTCGATTATATTTTCCTTGAGCTTATCCCAAGTCATAGCAAGAGCTCCTTCCCTACCCTGAATCTTATTTTCAGCATTTCACCAAGTAAGTGCTCTCTTTTGGAAGGCACTTGTAGCATACTTTACCTTAAGTTCATCGGGGCAGTCACTCATCTCAAACGTGTTCTCCATGCCTTTAAACCATTGCAATAGCACTGTTGCACCTTCAGATCCAAGGTTCTTGTGTGGGTCACAATAGTTAAAGTGCTTGAATGTACAAACACTCCCACTAGATCTTCCAGTGGAGTTGTTGATTTAAGTGACAATAGTGGGTAAGACAGTGGCAAGTTGTTGAGTGAGAAGGGTGGCTATGGCGGAGGTTTCAGCAGAAGGGTCAGATGCTTCACCGGTGTTGGCCACGGTGGTATCGGGATCACGACGAGGAGGCATTCTACGAAAGAGAAATCACAAGTTGAAAGTTAGGATAGACATTCAAATAATAATAGAATCACTCATTCATTAATATCAAATGTCCTACAGGATAAATAAAATATATATTAAAACATATATGTTGAATTACAATTGAAATTAAAGATAAAATTGACTAATCAAAACTCAAGGTCCAGATGAATAATACTAGTGAGACGTGTTTTAGCCTATAGGTGGGCACTCACTCCAAGGGTCTCCAGGTAAGGGCGACTCGTAACGAACGTGCCTCACTTTCCTTAGTGCCTAGACCCCTAGTGTACAAGCGCTCACCCTTCCAGATTACACGTGTCCCTAGTACCATTAAGCAGGTCTTTGATTTTTATGAGAGTATCATGGATTGGGCCTTGCCCAAGAATTGGATTCAGCTTCGTGCAAGCTTCTTCTTCCTTCTTGTTGTTGGGCTCCAATTTGCTAGGAATGTAGATGACTTCTTCCTCGGGTCGTGAGTAGTGCGGGTTAGTTGTATCCAACAGTAGTTCAAGGTCTTCCTTCTTGCGGCCTTCTTGAAAGGGCTTGGGCTCTCCGACGTGTGACAGTGGATCCGAGTCTTCACGAGTGTGTGTAACATGAGGGTTGTGGACGACATACAGTGAAAGCATAGTAATTACATGTAAACACATAATTCCTAATAATGTGGCACTTAGGTTATAGTCTAAGTTATTGGTAAGAGAACCTAATTCTCTATAATCAAGGATCTGATACCAATTTGTCACACCCCGCCAAGGCAGAATCACGGGAGTGCGACAAAATTGAATAAAAGAACACAAGGCAATAAGAAAATTACTATTAAATTTCATAGAGTTAAAATCTCATTACATAAATCTCAACTTGAACCAACCAAATAACATGTTCAAAAGACAAAAAACTTATAATATAATTACTTCATTTAATATCTAGGCAAATCCTATGTGATCCTTTGCTTGACCTATCATGAGCTTAAACACCTGAAACATATATGAAAAACAAGTGTCAACTAAAATAGTTGGTGACACGTCACAGGTTTAATAAAAGCATATTTTTGGCAAAGATAACAATTCGTAATTCAAGATCATCATATAGTACATAAAATAAAACAAACAGACGGTTAGCAAATCCAACCTAAAAAGATGAATAATGAATATGCGGTACAACTCGCAAGTTGCACTGATAATGAATAAGATTTCCAACAAAAATTTGTCCATAAAGTATGTGCGGTTTCCATCCTATGGCCCATATCTGTACTACCGTTGGCTTGAAAACTTCAAGTTAAGGATTTGCAAGTTTAACGTTTATCATGGTGTGTTCATTTATTCACATACATATAAGATTCGCTTGTTTTAGAATTGTTTGAAAACGTGTTTTAATGCGTGCCAACGTGTATATGTTTCCCCCAAAACGATTTGAATAAAGTGGGGCTATAAAGTCTCACCTTGATAACTTGGAGAGATAAGAGACTTAAACAAATAGACGAGGTGAATGTCGAACGAGACCCTAAATGAATAAACTAGTTTTAGGGTAGGTTCGATGGTTACGAGTGTCAGATAGGAAGTTCGGGTCATAAAGTTAAGAATTAGTTACAAAAGTAGAGTTTTAGTTGTTTTACTGATTTAGATAGCAAAGTAGCTAAACATAAACGGGCTTGTTTAGAATAACAAACGACGTCCAAAAATTATGAAATTTTACAGGTGATTAGTTTAAGTAGTTCCGAACAAGTTTAGTTTAGAAAGTTTTTCCATTTGAGACTCAGATCATAACCAAAACAGTCCAACAAGACAGAAGGTACTGAAAAAGGTTTCTATCCCGTTTTGGCTACTACGGAGTCATACGTTTGAATTAAAAAACAAGCCAATTATGGTTGGAACAAAAATTCAACGATCTACTTCATAGAATTTGAGTTTACTCAGTTTCATTTAATTATGGTCAATTTATGGTTAGTTAAAGTCAGCACAGTTTCTGTCCACAATCAACGGTTGCACTTAAGTGGACCGTTTAGGGTTTTAAGGTTACTTAACGCGTAAATAAAAAATTAGACGAATATTATTATATCATTATATTACATAATATAATCATATTAGTTTAGCCAAAATGTCCCGTGTCACCGGTCTAGCCATGATATTCACATAAGCGTTTTGGAGAATCACAGAATGCAATCGGCATAGCCGACACGAGCAAGGGGATTCTATATTAAATTAGCGTGTGAGTTCATATAAGTGATAATACATAGCTATTAACATGTTTTAAGTTATCAAGCACATACTATAGCATCGGTAGAGCCACTTTTGCAATAGTTGTCTTGAGGATTCACAGAATGCGACGGCATAACCGCCATTGCAAACGGGATCCTTTGTTTGATTGTTGGTGATGTTAGCTTGATTTCTTGGTTTAGTTAAGATTATTAGAGGGTTTTTAGGGCTGAGGTTTCACATGATCAAGTGATCATGGATAGAAATTAGAAAAAATTGAGGGGATGAAGAAAGAATGAATTAAAAGACGGTTTTGAACTTCGGAGGGTTACTTACTTGTTTGATCTTCAACTCTTGTAATTCTCTAGGGATTTTCAAAATATTCAAAAGGGGAGGCAGGGATTTCACAATTATAAAGGTTATGGAGTGTTTGAGGGAGAATTAGCAAAGAAACAAGTTTTCAAGCCTCCAATTTATACTAATGGGTGAAGGGGTGTAAAAATGAAATGTCTTGGAAAGGAATTTAGGGTTTTTAGGGTGTTTAAAGGGGGGTGGCCAAAATTCTTTGCATTGTGTCCTATAAATTTCTTCCATGAGTCATGGGTGGCCTTTGACCCATGGTTGATCCAACGGTTCAGTTTCACGGTTTTTGATCGTTTTTTCGAATTTCTGGATTTATTTAAGAACATTTTTGCAAACAAACTTTGTTTTAATTAATTAAATGAATATGTTAAAAAATTAAAACATAAATTAATGTCATGTTACACGAATTTGTCGGGTGTGGACTATACGCAGCTAACGGCGCTTTAAAAGGCGAACGATCGCACGAAAGTACTAACTAACGTACTAGGGCATCAATTGAATTATATGACAACTTAAATGAGTTAAATAACTATGTTAGGCACAAATGGTTGATACATTGCCTTTGAGTTAGTAGTGGGTGAGTTTTCATGTCGGTAAACGAGTTATTAAATGGTTTAACGGTCCAAGTTGCAATTTAAGGCAATTCCAAGCATTGCAGTCAACATATGTCCATGTAATAAGTATAATGTGCATGAAATAGGTATGTTTCAAGTATGATGTGAAAACGAGTTATGATATGGGTTTCAAGTGTCATTGATTCATGAATATGGTAAGCGTTACAAGTATGCGAAAAGCAAAAATGTTACAGTCTCCCCTAGTTAAGGGAATTTCGTCCCTGAAATTCAACTAGTAGAGATGATGATAAATAGAAAAAGAATAGATTATGAAATACGTTGACTAGGGCTAGTCCTTGATCCGACGCCTAGTCCCACTTCCAATGCACCATCAGTGTTTATATATAGGGTGTATCGCAGCTAACCCACCACACTTTTGGCGCCTTGGAAGCGTACAAGCCACCTATCAAGACAACCACTAACATAGATAATGTTAGGTGGCATGATTGGATATCAGGAATTGGTTTTGGGTTGCTATATCGTATAATTTCACTTCACACCAATGTACGTGTAAATTCATGATTACGTTCGCGACCGTAATCGTCAATTTACCTTACACGGGTGTGATATGTCCTTCTACTATGCACCTGTAAAGTGATGATAGTAATGTAGACGGAGGTTACGAACAATATCGAAGGGTAGTGAAAACATGTTGTTTTGAGATTTAAGAATCATGTTTAAATAGGTATCTTATGCATATTTTGCAGTAATGTATAAAGTGGGATATTCACATAGCAATCCACAAAATGAATCTTGAATAATAATACATCCAAACATAGTGCAAATTTATGAGAAAATATGATTCATTGATAAAAGAAATCAACCTAAGTCTCAAGATAGTGTCATCCAAACAAACATAGAATTCAAGTTTTGACGAACCAATGTAAAAATTAAGAAATCAAATAAGTAACATAGTTATCATGTCTCCCCCAGTTAAGGGGATTTCCTCCTAAAACTTAACCAGCGGGGTTTGCGTTGTCTTAGTGTAACACCCAAAATAAAAAGAAAAGAAAAATTCAAAATTTCACTCCCTCGCGGTACGCGAGGGAGATTTTGACAAAACCTCGCGGTACGCGAGGGGACTGCTTATACGCCAGATTTACACCTTCTCGCGGTACGCGAGAAGATTCCCAACCAAGCCTCGCGGTACGCGAGGGAATAGTACACGCGTCAGGGCCAGAAAACACGTGTCATTCACCCTTGCCACCAGCCGCCACGTGTCATGCTGACTCAGCACCGTTCGTGACACCTCATCCTCTCGCGGTACGCGAGAGATTTCCTTGGCCAGTCTCGCGGTACGCGAGAGACCGGAATTCCAGCCTATAAAAGGCCGTCAACGGGATTGAAATCTCTACACAATTTCCAAACATTCGTTTCACACAAACCCGATCTCTCAAAACTCCACAACGTCCCGAAGCGCTGTTCAAGAATCCTACGACACCCAACTCAAGCCGTAGTTCCGTCCAAATCCCGTAAAGTAGGTATCGTTAAAACTATTCATATATATATAGCCGCAATTATATATATATTCTCTCATATATATTCTCGTTAATCGTGTCTTCCCTAGGAAGAAACGTGTCGAGGTTCTGCTCAAATTCCGAAGCCTACAACCCTACCAGCCATCAAAATCAAGGTGAACACGTTTAACGCTTTTCAAACGATAAAACCATTTTATTTACGAAAACGGCATGAAACAAATTAAATGCTTTAATCATAAGGGTAATCTACGTGATAGCATTCAGGCCATAAGCATACGTAGATTTGATCAAATGGTATACATGTGACGGGTGAAAGTCCGGTCCGTGGCTGGGTACAGATCATGTAATGGGAAATCATAAGACTAAGGATGGGTTTCCTTAGCAGATTATACGAGGGACGAGTTCCTGAGTATCATGTAAGACTAAGAACAAGGTTCTTAGCATCATCACCCTGGGAATAGGCTATCAGTCTGAGACATAGCGCTCAGCCAGTTGACCCCATGGCAGTTAACCCAGTGTATGTAGGTGGTATATACTTCAGGTGAAATAGACTGCTGAATGTGTAGATTTACCATACAAAAACGTGCTTAAAGGCTTTAATTTGGTTTATGTTAGAAATCATTTTCGTGTCAGTTAAATGTGATTCACCGGCTTTATGCTGATGTTCATTTTCAAAACGTTTTTCACAGGTAGTGAAAGAAATCATTAAATTCAGGGTGGTGCAGTAAAGACAAGATCTTTAGGCATATTTAAATCCCTGTGGCAGACTAATACAAGACCAAATGTTGGAACGGACGTAGATCCTAGACATTTTAAATGGCTTGTATTATGTAAATTAATTCAGCAGATGTACATTATATAATAGACTTTTGAATGTCTATTATCATGAAATGAAAAGGGACGTGGATCCCAAGTTTTGACAAAAAGTACAGAATTAACCCTTGAGGTTATTTACATGACATTTCATTACAAAAAAAGGCATCAAGTAAAAACAAAGACTTCCGCTGTCCAAATATATGGGACCTCATTCAGATACCAGCGTTGTCTCGCGACGCCCGGGCAGGGGTAGCCCGGGGTTGTGACAGGTTGGTATCAGAGCCGCATTTAAGGGTTTTAGCAAAATTAGATACTTGTATGATAGTATCTTAGCTTTAACCAATAGTTGTGCCTACTGAACAAACGATAGGAAGATGCCTTTAACATAACCAATAAATTTCAGGATGACAGATCCATACTATTACCCTCATAACTACCCAAACTTCTTTCCTGGAGAATTATCTAATCCAAGAAACGATCAAATAGTACCAAGCTATGATGATTATGTCCACTATCTACCGACCCCGGAGAATTGGAACAGAATGGTCGCAGAACAAGTGGAGCAGACTCAAGCAAGGCTTGAACCTCTGAGAGAAGAATCAGAGTATTCAGTGGAAATGGAAGATTCAAGAGAATCTTTACGTCCTGTTATGACATCTATGCCACTACCTCAATCGTTAGACATAGTATACCCTACCGGAACAATTCAAGAACATCCACCCAGTCCAAGTGAAGAAACTCCACATTCGATTTCTGAATCCGACAAGGCTGCCGTTTGTGAAGGCAGTGGTGGAAAGTATTTCTTTGATCCTATTCCAGAACATCCCGTTTTCAAGGAACCTTTCTTCTATGTAGATCCCTCCGATGGACGTCAGTATGCAACCGACGGAAAAGTCGTGTGGTCTGTTAACTCAGCATATCACGATCTTAGGATGGGACACAGGGAACCACCTCCTTGTTATGGATACCATGATGAACTGCCAAAATCAATTGATGAACACCTCGATCGTGCTCTTAGAGAGGCTGACGATCTACGTGCTGAACTGTACTTCACCAGACAAGTCGTAGTTAAAAACGAACAAACTATATTTGACTACGAACTAGCCCAGGAAGACAGGAAGTACGCAGAACAATGGGTGGCAGATCAGTTGATCCAGAAGGGTGCTATGGCCGAGACCCTGGGGAGATTCTATCAAGATTTGGGAGATGTGCTTCTCGATTAAAGTTAATGATAGTATTTGTATAATTAGCTAACTTTAAGTGATATAGATGCATATCTATATTTCTGTATTTGTAACAAATAGATGAAGTTTAAGCGATAATAAACTTCAAATTTTGACCCAAATTCTTGTCTTGTATTCTTAGATGTCTCAACAAAATAACAATAGCGGTCCAGCTACCTACATTACCAAGGAAAAAGGAAAAGAAATTAATAATAATCCTGAAATAGCTACTCAACAACCAGAATTGCAACAACTGGTTAAACAAAGTATAAGAGAAATACTTCCTGACATAATAAAGAAAGTACAAGAGAACATCAAAACTCCAAGCTATGTAACCTCTCATTCAAAAAGAACAGAAAACCCTTCGAAAACCCACACAGAGCAAGTAGCAAGCTCTCGTAAACCTCAAACCTCGAAAAGGTCCAGAACATCAAGCAATAAGTATTCTGGATCTGAAGAATCCTTAAATTTAAGCAGTGAAGACTCTGAAGAAGAAGAGAATGAAACAAAAAGGTACAGACACAAAGGGTGTTCTTACAAAACCTTTCAGGACTGTAAACCTTATGAATTTAAGGGCACCGAAGGCGGTATTGCTACTCTTCACTGGCTAGAGAAGATGGAGTCAGTAATAGCAATTAGCAAGTGTGCTAAGAAAGATCAAGTACTGTATGCTTCAAACTCCTTCAAAAATGAAGCGTTGGAATGGTGGAATTCAATCATTTCTGCCAAAGGGAGGAGAAAGACCAATGCTATGGATTGGAAAGAATTTGGGGCAAAGGTGAAAAAGAAATTTTGCCCCAAGACTGAAAAAGAACAAGCTGAAAGAAAATTTCTGGAGCACCGAATGGTGGGTACCAACGATCGAGAGTACACCACCAAATTCTTTGAATATGCTCGATTGGCACCTCACCTGGCTAAACCTGAATCAGTTCTCATAACTCGATATATTTATGGCTTAGTTCCAGAGATCCGTGATTTGGTGAAGGTTGTCTCACCAAAAACCATTGAGTCTACCGTAGAATTGACCGGTACCATGACAGCTGGACTAATCAGAAATATAGAGGAAAAGAAGAAAGTCGAATCCTCTACAAAAACAAAACCCGAAGCCAAAAGATTTAGCAAAAGCTTTGGGCAAAAAGGATTTCCATTTAACAATCCACCATGCAAAACGTGCGGACGCAGGCATAGTGGAAAGTGTGTTTTTGAAACTCCATTCTGTAATCATTGCAAGGTCTCAGGTCACACTACTGAGAATTGCTTCAAGAGAAAGGGAATGATTACTTGTTTCAATTGTGGAGAGCTGGGGCACATCAGCACTAATTGCCCTAAATTTGCAAGGACCGGAAGAGCTGGAGGATCAGGAGCCAAGATCACTCCAGAAAACAAAAAGACCGTACGAGCTTTTGTCATGAATGCTAACCAAGCTGAGAGAACGCCGGACGTAATTACCGGTACATTTCTTCTTAATAATGTTTATGCTAAGGTCTTATTTGACTCGGGTGCGAACCGGAGTTTTATAGATTATAATTTTTGTAATCTATTAAATAAACCATTAAGTCCCTTAGCTGAAACATATGAAGTAGAAACAGCGAACGGTGATTTGATAAAAATATCCCAATCACTGAACAACTGTTACATTACATTGGCTGGTTTCACTATCCCAGTACAATTGTTACCAATGTCAATAACTGGCTTTGACATTGTTTTGGGGATGGATTGGTTATCAAATAACCAAGCCGAAATCCTTTGTAATCAACAAGTTGTAAAACTCGTTACACCAACAAACAAAACTCTAACTATCCAAGGTGATAAACCCACAAAACCTATCCAGATAATCTCCATACTTAAAGCAACCAAGTGCTTAAGAAAAGGATATCTGGCATGTCTGGTATCAATTACTGCCTTGGAAAAGGAGAAGAAGATAGAATCAGTACATGTAGTATCTGAATTTCCAGATGTTTTTCCTGAAGAACTGCCTGGATTACCACCAGAACGAGAGGTAGAATTTCGAATCAACCTTGTACCTGGTGCAACTCCAATTGCCAAATCCCCGTACAGACTGGCACCCACAGAAATGGCAGAACTCAAGAAACAATTGGATGAACTTCTTGAGAAAGGTTTTATCCAACCAAGTTCTTCACCCTGGGGAGCTCCAATTCTCTTTGTTAAGAAGAAAGACGGATCAATGCGCATGTGTATTGATTATCGGGAACTGAATAAAGTTACCATCAAAAACCGATACCCGCTTCCACGGATTGATGATTTATTCGATCAACTCCAAGGAGCTTGTCATTTTTCAAAGATCGATCTTCGTTCAGGTTATCATCAGTTGAAAGTACATGATAACGATATCTCAAAAACTGCATTTCGAACACGGTATGGACATTTCGAGTTCACGGTTATGCCATTTGGACTTACAAATGCTCCTGCCGCATTCATGGACATGATGAATCGTGTCTGTAAACCCTATTTAGATGAGTTTGTCATAGTTTTTATTGATGACATACTTATTTATTCCAAAACCCAAGTTGAACACGAAACTCACCTCCGAACCATACTTGAACTTCTTCGAAAGGAAAAACTATATGCTAAGTTTTCCAAATGCGAATTTTGGTTAACGGAAGTACAATTTCTTGGTCATGTCATCAACGTGAACGGAATTCAAGTAGATCCTTCAAAAATCGAAGCTATATCCAAATGGGAAATTCCCAAGTCACCCACCGAAATTCGTAGTTTTCTGGGATTAGCGGGATATTACCGCCGGTTCATTCGAAATTTTTCTCGTATAGCAATCCCACTCACATCCCTAACTCGGAAATCTGTAAAATACGAATGGGGACCCAAACAATCTGAATCTTTTGAAACTTTGAAACAAAAACTGACAAACGCACCTATCTTATCCTTACCAGATGGTATTGAAGACTTCGTAGTTTACTGTGACGCCTCACATACTGGTTTAGGTTGCGTATTAATGCAACGCAAGAAAGTCATTGCTTATGCATCTCGTCAGTTGAAAATTCATGAGAAAAACTACTCAACCCACGATCTAGAATTGGGCGCTATAATCTTTGCTTTAAAGTTATGGCGACACTATCTCTATGGGGTTAAGTTCACAATCTACACTGATCATAAAAGTCTCAAGTACATATTTAGCCAGAAAGAGTTAAATATGAGACAAAGAAGATGGATGGAAATCCTGAATGATTATGATTGTGAAATTTGTTATCATGAAGGAAAGGCAAATGTAGTAGCAGATGCCTTGAGCCGAAAAGAAAATGTCAAGCCAAAGAGAGTACGTTCTCTCAGACTTGAACTACAAATTGATCTTGTAAGTCAGTTAAAAGAGGCACAAGAGTTAGCTTTGAAGGAAGGTAACTTTGAAAAAGAAGGAATGAAAGGAATGCTTGATTTACTGATCAAAGGAGAAGATAATATCCTTCGCATGAATAAACGTATTTGGGTACCAGTTACAGGTGATCTTCGAGAGCGAATCCTCGAAGAAGCACACAAGTCCAAATACACCATGCACCCAGGAAGTGATAAAATGTACAAGAACCTCAAAGAAAGTTACTGGTGGATTGGTATGAAAAAGAACATTGCTATCTACGTAGCAAAATGTTTGACTTGTTCCAAAGTCAAAGCCGAACACCAAAAGCCAGCTGGATTATTGCAACAGTTAGAATTACCAGTTTGGAAATGGGAACTGATAACTATGGACTTTATTACCAAACTTCCTCGAACCACTCGTGGAAATAATGCAATCTGGGTTATCATTGACCGTTTAACCAAATCAGCTCACTTTCTACCTATTAAAGACACCATGAGTATGGACAAAATGGCACAAATTTACGTTAATGAAATTGTAACATTACATGGTGTGCCTCTATCCATAGTGTCAGATAGAGATAGTCGCTTCACATCTCGATTCTGGCAAAGTTTTCAAACAGCTCTAGGAACTCGATTGAACCTTAGTACTGCTTACCATCCACAAACTGATGGGCAGAGCGAAAGAACTATACAAACCCTAGAAGATATGCTCCGAGCCTGTGTGATAGACTTTGGAGGTAATTGGGATGATCATTTACCTCTAATGGAATTCTCATACAACAATAGTTATCACACAAGTATTCAGGCCGCACCATTTGAAGCATTGTACGGACGGAAATGTCGAACGCCTGTATGTTGGTCAGATATCGGAGAAAATCAACTATCAGGACCAGAGATAGTCCAAGAAACTACCGATAAAATCTTGCAAATACGAGAACGTCTAAAAATGGCTAGAGATCGACAAAAGAGTTATGCAGATAAACGAAGAAAGCCGTTAGAATTTCAAATCGGTGACAAGGTATTATTAAAAGTTTCACCTTGGAAAGGTGTTATTCGTTTCGGAAAGAAAGGAAAGTTAAGTCCACGTTTTGTTGGACCTTTCAAAATCATTAAACAAATCGGACCTGTTGCCTATCAGCTTGAACTACCAGTAGAGATGGGTGGGGTACACGATATATTCCATGTATCAAACCTACGTAAGTGTTTAGCTGATGAATCCTTGCTGATGCCTTTACAAGATGTGGAAGTAAATGAAAAGCTCAAATTCATTGAACGACCGTTACAAATTGAAGACCGACAAATCAAAAAGCTTAAACGAAAGCAATTGGCGTTAGTCAAAATAAGATGGGACTCCAGGCGTGGCCCAGAATATACTTGGGAACTTGAGTCAGAAATGCGCAAAAAGTATCCACATCTCTTTCAATGAATCTCGAGGACGAGATTATTCTAAAGGAGGGGAGGATGTAACACCCAAAATAAAAAGAAAAGAAAAATTCAAAATTTCACTCCCTCGCGGTACGCGAGGGAGATTTTGACAAAACCTCGTGGTACGCGAGGGGACTGCTTATACGCCAGATTTACACCTTCTCGCGGTACGCGAGAAGATTCCCAACCAAGCCTCGCGGTACGCGAGGGAATAGTACACGCGTCAGGGCCAGAAAACACGTGTCATTCACCCTTGCCACCAGCCGCCACGTGTTATGCTGACTCAGCACCGTTCGTGACACCTCATCCTCTCGCGGTACGCGAGAGATTTCCTTGGCCAGTCTCGCGGTACGCGAGAGACCGGAATTCCAGCCTATAAAAGGCCGTCAACGGGATTGAAATCTCTACACAATTTCCAAACATTCGTTTCACACAAACCCGATCTCTCAAAACTCCACAACGTCCCGAAGCGCTGTTCAGGAATCCTACGACACCCAACTCAAGCCGTAGTTCCGTCCAAATCCCGTAAAGTAGGTATCGTTAAAACTATTCATATATATATAGCCGCAATTATATATATATTCTCTCATATATATTCTCGTTAATCGTGTCTTCCCTAGGAAGAAACGTGTCGAGGTTCTGCTCAAATTCCGAAGCCTACAACCCTACCAGCCATCAAAATCAAGGTGAACACGTTTAACGCTTTTCAAACGATAAAACCATTTTATTTACGAAAACGGCATGAAACAAATTAAATGCTGTAATCATAAGGGTAATCTACGTGATAGCATTCAGGCCATAAGCATACGTAGATTTGATCAAATGGTATACATGTGACGGGTGAAAGTCCGGTCCGTGGCTGGGTACAGATCATGTAATGGGAAATCATAAGACTAAGGATGGGTTTCCTTAGCAGATTATACGAGGGACGAGTTCCTGAGTATCATGTAAGACTAAGAACAAGGTTCTTAGCATCATCACCCTGGGAATAGGCTATCAGTCTGAGACATAGCGCTCAGCCAGTTGACCCCATGGCAGTTAACCCAGTGTATGTAGGTGGTATATACTTCAGGTGAAATAGACTGCTGAATGTGTAGATTTACCATACAAAAACGTGCTTAAAGGCTTTAATTTGGTTTATGTTAGAAATCATTTTCGTGTCAGTTAAATGTGATTCACCGGCTTTATGCTGATGTTCATTTTCAAAACGTTTTTCACAGGTAGTGAAAGAAATCATTAAATTCAGGGTGGTGCAGTAAAGACAAGATCTTTAGGCATATTTAAATCCCTGTGGCAGACTAATACAAGACCAAATGTTGGAACGGACGTAGATCCTAGACATTTTAAATGGCTTGTATTATGTAAATTAATTCAGCAGATGTACATTATATAATAGACTTTTGAATGTCTATTATCATGAAATGAAAAGGGACGTGGATCCCAAGTTTTGACAAAAAGTACAGAATTAACCCTTGAGGTTATTTACATGACATTTCATTACAAAAAAAGGCATCAAGTAAAAACAAAGACTTCCGCTGTCCAAATATATGGGACCTCATTCAGATACCAGCGTTGTCTCGCGACGCCCGGGCAGGGGTAGCCCGGGGTTGTGACACTTAGGGGGCAGGGTCTTCACGTACCTGAGTTGTTCCCATGAAAAAGGTGCGAGCACGAGCACCTTGATTATTGTTAATATTGGGACAACGGTATTTGAAGTGATCGGTTGTACCACACTCAAAGCAAGACCTACCATTGGTATTAAAAGGGACCATGGCATTGTTGGTAGCAGCATGACTAGGCTTGCGGCAAGAGGTGTCTAGATGCCCATTTCTTCCGCACTTGGAGCACTTACGGCACGGTTGTGCAGAAGGGTAATGATACTAGTACTTTGCACACAGAGGGTAACGTCCACCGTATGGATTTTTGGCAGAAACAGGGGCAACATGGGTAATAGGAGTGGCATGAGTTACTATAGTAAAGCCATTGGATGTATTTTGTTTCTTATGATGGTACCCCGGCTTCATCATTACTTCTTCGTTGGTCCTCTTGTCACTTTTCCTGAATAAGATCCCAGACTTAACTAGATCGTCCATTAAGGACCCAGACAAACGAATAGAAGCTTCAAGTGTTTTGGGGCTACTTCCCATGACGGTACTCCAGATTTGAGGCGGAAGGCCTCCATGTAACGATCAATTTTCCGAGTCAGGGGTGTAACTAGATGCGGGACTAGGATGCAGAGTTCATGAAAACGTGTAGTGTATGCCTCACTCTCCCCACTATCCTAGGTAAGGTCCCACAACTCAATCTCCAACTTCTTCATCTCATTGCTGTGAAAGAACTTCTCGATTATAATTTCCTTGAGCTTATCCCAAGTCATAGCAAGAGCTCCTTCCCTACCCTGAATCTTATTTTCAGCATTTCACCAAGTAAGTGCTCTCTTTTGGAAGGCACTTGTAGCATACTTTACCTTAAGTTCATCGGGGCAGTCACTCATCTCAAACATGTTCTCCATGCCTTTAAACCATTGCAATAGCACTGTTGCACTTTCAGATCCAAGGTACTTGTGTGTGTCACAAGAGTTAAAGTGCTTGAATGTATAAACACTCCCACTAGATCTTCCAGTGGAGTTGTTGATTTAAGTGACAATAGTGGGTAAGACAGCGGCAAGTTATTGAGTGAGAAGGGTGGCTATGGCGGAGGTTTCGGCAGAAGGGTTTGAGGCTTCACCGGTGTTGGCCACGGTGGTATCGGGATCACGAGGAGGAGGCATTCTATGAAAGAGAAATCACAAGTTGAAAGTTAGGATAGACATTCAAATAATAATAAAATCACTCATTCATTAATATCAAATGTCCTACAAGATTAATAAAATATATATTAAAACATATATGTTGAATTACAATTGAAATTAAAGATAAAATTGACTAATCAAAACTCAAGGTCTAGATGAATAATACTAGTGAGACGTGTTTTAGCCTATAGGTGGCACTCACTCCAAGGGTCTCTTGGTAAATGCGACTCGTAACGAACGTCCCTCACTTTCCTTAGTACCAAGACCCCTAGTGTACAAGCGCTCACCCTTCCAGATTACACGTGTCCCTAGTACCATTAAGCGGGTCTTTGATTTTTATGAGAGTGTCATGGATTGGGCCTTGCCCAAGAATTGGATTCAGCTTCGTGCAAGCTTCTTCTTCCTTCTTGTTGTTGGGCTCCAATTTGCTAGGAATGTAGATGACTTCTTCCTCGGGTCGTGAGTAGTGCGGGTTAGTTGTATCCAACAGTAGTTCAAGGTCTTCCTTCTTGCGACCTTCTTGATCGGGCTTCGGCTCTCTGACGTGTGACAATGGATCCGATTCTTCATGAGTGTGTGTAACGTGAGGGTTGTGGACGACATACAGTGAAAGCATAGTAATTATATGTAAGCACATAATTCCTAATAATGTGGCACTTAGGTTATAGTCTAAGTTATTGGTAAGAGAACCTAATTCTCTATAATCAAGGCTCTGATACCAATCTGTCACACCCCACCAAGGCAGAATCACGGGAGTGCGACAAAATTGAATAAAAGAACACAAGGCAATAAGAAGATTACTATTAAATTTCATAGAGTTAAAATCTCATTACATAAATCTTAACTTAAACCAACCAAACGACATGTTCAAAAGACAAACCAACTTATAATATAATTACTTCATTTAATATCTAGGAAAATCCTATGTGATCCTTTGCTTGACCTATCATGAGCTTAAACACCTGAAACATGTACGAAAAACAAGTGTCAACAAAAATAGTTGGTGAGACGTAACAGGTTTAATAAAAGCATATGTTTGGCAAAGATAACACTTCTTAATTCAAGATCATCATATAGTACATAAAATAAAACAAACAGATGGTTAGCAAATCCTACCTAAAAAGATGAATAACGAATATGTGGTACAACTCGCAAGTTGTACTGATAACGAATAAGATTTCCAACAAAAATTTGTCCATAAAGTATGTGCGGTTTTCATCCTATGGCCCATATCTGTACTAACGTTGGCTTGAAAACTTCAAGTTAAGGATTTGCAAGTTTAACGTTTATCATGTTGTGTTCATTTATTCACATACATATAAGATTCGCTTGTTTTAGAATTGTTTAAAAACGTGTTTTAATGCGTGCCAACGCGTACATGTTTCCCCCAAAACGATTTGAATAAAGTGGGGCTATGAAGTCTCACCTTGATAACTTGGAGCCATAAGAGACTTGAACAAATAGACGAGGTGAATGGTGAACCAGACCCTAAACAAATGAATAAACTAGTTTTAGGGTAGGTTTGATGGTTACGAGTGTCAGATAGGCAGTTAAGGTCATAAAGTTAAGAATTAGTTGCAAAAGTAGAGTTTTAGTTGTTTTACTGATTTGGATAGCAAAGTAGCTGAACATAAACGGGCTTGTTTAGAATAACAAACGACGTCCAAAAATTATGAACTTTTATAGGTGATTAGTTTAAGTCGTTCCGAACAAGTTTCGTTTAGAAAGTTTTTCCATTTGAGACTCGGATCATAGCCAAAAAAGTCCAACAAGACAAAAGGTACTGAAAAAGGTTTCTGTCCCGTTTTGGCTACTACGGAGTCATACGTTTGAATTAGAAAACGAGCCAATTATGGTTGGAAAGAAAATTCAACGAACTAATTCATAGAATTTGAGTTTACTTAGTTTCTTTCACACCCCAACCGACGGCGGAAACGTCGGGGCGTGAAGCGTGCAGACTGTTCATTGCTCATGGTTTGCTAAAGTTTGAATATTTAATAATTGTTTTCATTGCAATCAATAAGTTCAATCAAAACACAACCAATCCATAAAACAAAAATGTAAATTACATAGAATAAACTGGTTTAATTGAATTCTAGGTCCAAATATCCTATGTGTAGCATATCTTGATTACTTCAAACATTGGTACCTGAAACATGGTTAAAACAGGGTCAACTAAAAAGTTGGTGAGAATACATAGGTTTATTCGTGTGATAGCAAAAACGTGTTGTGTGCATACAGTTCAATACAACATGTCAATTAAGGCAATTATGGAGAGAAACTATCGGGTGACCTATACAATCAAACCTTTGTAACTTGCACTCAAAATTTGTGTTGTCAGTAACAGTCACCCTACCTGGGTGGGTTTGTCAGACTCAGTAGATCTACCACTGTTTACTGTCGGCTGATAGTTAATGATTGTACATGAAGAGCATAATAATTGGTCTACACACCTAGTACTCAAGCACAAAGCGCAAAATTGTATATGCATAGGATGGAACTGTATATGTGTATAATTGAAAACATGTAAATAGAACGCATGTTCCACCCCAAAAGTTTGTAAAATAGAGTAAAAGAGGGGCTATGTAACTCACGTGTTATGCAGAGTGTAGGTTGCACAAGCAAATGGAAAACAGCGGTGTGTTGTGGATTGCTAGATTCGACCTAATGAACAATATATGATTACGTATTATTGAGTTGCGTTATTCGATGTCGGAAGCGGATTTGTTTAAGTTTAAACGTGTAGGGTTTGTTTTAAAAATTTATTTAGAATATTATATATATTTATTTGTATAAGTTTTAAATAATTAATGTTGGTTTGGAAACAAGTGTAAGGAATATAGGTATTCCAGTAATTAGTTTATAAAAATAATTATATAAACTGTAATTTATTTTATCCAATTAAAAGAATAAAAATAACGATTCTGATAAGGGGAACACGACCGTGCTCGTATCCGGCACGACCGTGCTCAGCTCGTACGCGACCGCGCTTGGTCGGTAACGCGCCCGTGGTTGGTCAGGAGTCACAACAAGAGTCTGTTCATAAGACACGACCGTGCTCGTATCCGGCACGACCGCGTCTAGGGTTTGTCTAGGTCGGGATTTTGTTTGGTCGATAAGAATGACCGCGCCACACTCGGGCACGACTGTGCTTGGTCAGGCACGACCGCGCTTTTTGATGAGCGCGACCGTGTCTGGTCCTTTTCAGACACAATTCGCCTGATTCTTGTATTAAAACTGATTAGAAACTTAGGGTTTTTATTTAGAGAGTGTTTGCGAATCGAATGACACCATTTAATTAGATTTATCTCCTGTTTAACATGTAGATCGTTTAAAACCATTTTTTTTTATCAAAACTTAGATTCAAATTGGTAATATCGTGTATTATTGATTCCAATTAGATTAGGGTTTTCGTCTGGAATGAAGAAACGAATCTATTGGACTATTACTTACCTTGGTTTGATTGGCAACAAGTGCAGACGGCTACGGTAAAGGAATCGCGGCTCTTTCTTGATCGACAGAGAATTAGAGAGGTTGTTTAGACGAATTAGGGGTTGTAGAATCTTATAGGGGTCGTACGAAGTCTGTATAGTGGTTTGATTTGTCTTGATTTGGTCTTAATTACGAGATTTGATTTAAAAGGGAAGGTTCGGTCGTAGTCGCGGGAATTCGGTCGATCAGACGTGTATTTGGTCGGGTTTTAGGCTTAATTGGTCGAATAACTTCTTCTACAAGTCCCGCGATTTCTAAAACAGATTTGAAGTTTATTTTTGGAAAAGATTTGTGTCGGTTTGACTTTTACGGAGTCAAACTGTATCTCAGGCGCGACCGTGCTTAAAGTTAAGCACGACCGTGTTCGTGGCTTAAGCGCGACCGTGCTTAGGACTAAGCACGACCGTGCTTGTGCACTTTTTGATATTTACAAGAATGGTCCCTGTAGTTTTGTAGTCTTGATGTTGTTTTGAGTTTTGGTCAAGTTTGGTCCTCGAGGTTTGCAAGATGGTTTTAGTTAATATTGTAATATAATAAACGCGTGTATATTTGTCATTGCACATGAACAATGCATGTAAGGTTGGAATCGGAATCGTCTTTTATTGCACGGAAAAATATGAAAATCAGAAAGGTTACAGTATCCCCATGTTGAGGGAATTTCGTCCCGAAATTCAAATAGTTGAGGCTACTGCTTCAGCAAAAAGGTGTGGGTACTTGAGCTTCATTTGGTCTTCTCGTTCCCAAGTAAACTCGGGTCCTCGTTTAGATTCCCAACGAACCTTGACAATAGGAATACGGCTGCGCTTGAGTTGTTTTATCTCACGATCCATAATCTCGACTGGTTTTTCAACGAAGTGTATCGTCTCATCAATGCGCACATCGTCAAGAGGTATATGAAGGTTCTCATCAGCAAGACACTTCTTGAGGTTGGATACATGAAATGTAGGATGTATGTTGCCAAGTGATGGAGGTAACTCGAGCTTGTAAGCCACTTTCCCAACCCTTTCAAGGATCTTGAATGGACCCACATAGCGAGGTGCTAGCTTGCCTTTCTTCCCAAAACGGATCACCCCCTTCCAAGGAGACACCTTTAGAAGTACAAGATCACCGATTTGGAATTCCAAGGGTTTGCGTCGTTTGTCGGCATAGTTCTTTTGCCGACTTCTCGCAACTCGAATGTTGTCACGGATTTGATTAATCTTGTCAGAGGTTTCTTGAATTAACTCGGGACCGGTGATTTGTGCTTCACCAATCTCGTTCCAACAACGACACTTACGACCGTAGAGAGCTTCAAACGGAGCCATGTCGATGCTGGTGTGGTAACTATTGTTGTAGGAAAATTCGATAAGTGTCAAATGTGAATCCCAATTGCCACCAAAGTCGATGACACAGGCTCTCAGCATGTCTTCCAGGGTTTGGATTGTTCGCTCGGTCTGACCATCAGTTTGGGGATGGTAGGCCGTGCTCAAATCCAGTCGTGTACCAAGTGCCTTTTGAAGAGATTGCCAAAACCGAGAAGTGAAACGAGCATCTCTATCGGAGATTATGTTCAAAGGAACACCGTGACGACTCACGATCTCGTCAATGTAAATTCGGGCCAATTTCTCAACCTTATAGTCTTCACGGATAGGCAAGAAGTGTGCGGACTTAGTGAGACGGTCAATGATCACCTAGATGCTGTCATAACCGCTCGAAGTGCGAGGGAGTTTAGTGATGAAATCCATAGCTAGATTCTCCCATTTCCACACGGGGATTTCCGGTTGTTCAAGTAAACCAGAAGGACGTTGATGCTCAGCTTTGACTTTAGAACATGTGAGACATTTTGCTACGAACAAAGCAATGTCTTTCTTCATACCAGGCCACCAATATTGTGGACGAAGATTTTGGTACATTTTATCCGCACCAGGATGGATAGAATATCGAGACTTGTGTGCTTCGGTCATGATGAATGCTCGGAGATCGTCACGATCGGGAACCCAAAGACGATTTAGAAAATAAAGCAAGCCATTGGTTTTAGTCTCTAATTGGAATTCAGCACCACAAGACATTTCCATATACATATTGCCCTCGGTAACCGAGACATGTTGAGCTTCTAGAATACGAACTTGAATATCGGAATGGATCTTGACACTTTGAAGCATGACATGTTCCTTGCGGCTTAGAGCATCGGCTACAACATTAGCCTTGCCGAGATGATAACGAATCTCGCAATCGTAATCATTGAGGAGTTCAACCCAACGTCGTTGTCTCATGTTGAGTTTCTTTTGGTTGAAGATATGTTGGAGGCTTTTGTGGTCGGTGAACACCACACATTTCGTGCCATAGAGATAATGTCTCCAAATCTTCAACGCGAATATGACAGCACCCAACTCCAGATCATGCGTCGTATAATTCTTCTCATGGATTTTGAGTTGTCTTGATGCATAAGCGATCACCTTGCCTCGTTGCATGAGAACGCAACCAAGACCTTGGTTTGAAGCATCACAGTAAACAACTAGATCATCTTCACCTTCAGGAAGGGTGAGGATAGGAGCATTGCATAACTTTTGCTTGAGAATTTGAAAGGCTTCTTCTTGTTTCGGTCCCCACTCATAAGGTTTACCTTTTTGGGTTAAGGCAGTGAGGGGAACAGCGATCTTGGAGAAATTAGAGATGAATCTTCGATAGTAACCTGCTAAGCCAAGAAACAAACGAACTTCGGTAGGGGTTTTAGGAGCTTTCCAATTCTTAACAGCTTCAATTTTGGAGGGGTCAACATGAATTCCCTTTTCATTGACAACGTGACCCAAAAATTGCACTTTTTTTAGCCAAAAATCACACTTGGAGAACTTGGCGTATAGCTGTTCGGTTTTCAAGAGATCCAAAATCAACCTAAGGTGTTGTTCATGATCTTCCTTAGTCCATGAATAGATCAAGATGTCATCAATGAACACGATAACAAATTTATCAAGGTATGGTTTGCACATGCGATTCATGAGGTCCATGAAGACAGCAGGTGCATTGGTTAGCCCAAAAGGCATAACCATGAACTCGTAGTGACCATATCTCGTTTGGAAGGCGGTCTTGGGAATATCCTCCTCTTGCACACGGAGTTGATGATAACCAGATCGAAAATCAATCTTCAAGAAGTAGGTAGAACCTTGGAGTTGATCGAAGAGATCGTCAATCCTAGGTAAAGGGTAGCGATTTTTGATTGTAAGCTTGTTGAGTTCTCGATAGTCAATACACATGCGGAATGAACCGTCCTTCTTTTTAACAAATAAGACCGGCGCACCCCACGGTGAATAACTCGGGCGTATGAAACCTTTGTCGGCGAGTTCTTGAAGTTGGCTTGCAAGTTCTTGCATCTCGGAAGGTGCAAGCCGGTATGGAGCTTTAGCCACCGGGTTTGCCCCAGGTACAAGATCGATGCGAAATTCCACTTGTCGAACAGGTGGAAGACCGGGCAAGTCATCAGGAAAGACTTCGGGAAAATCCCGAACGATGGGGATGTCTTGTACACTCCTCTTTTTGTTTTATTTTTGGATAACATGGGCTAGGAAAACCATGCACTTCTTTCGTATATACTTTTGGACGGTAATGCATGACATTAGTTTGAGTCCTTTGCAAGGTTTCTCACCAAAGACCGTCAACGTTTCACCGGATGGGAGTGGTATACGGATGCATTTTTCAAAGCACATGACTTCGGCATGGTGCTTTGACAACCAGTCCATACCTATGATGACGTCAAAACTCCCTAATGGCATTGGTACGAGGTTGATTGGAAAGGTGTGTTTATTTAGTTCTAGGGAGCAATCATAAATGATGGTGTCAATTGTAACGGTGTTACCATCGGCTACCTCAACGGTAAAGGTTTTCTCTAGTTTAGACCGGGTTTTTGCAAGTAACGGTTCGAAGTCTAGTGACACAAAACTTTTATCGGCTCCAGTATCAAATAGTATAGAAGCATAACGATTATTCATAAGGAACGTACCGTTAACCACATCAGTGTTGGCCTGAGCCTCATTGGCGTTGATGTTGAAAGCACGCCCACGAGCTCCGCCTTGGTTAGCATTGACCAGTCTTGGGCACTGGTTACGAAAGTGGTTCGGGTCGCCACATTCGAAGCAAGCACGTCTATTTGCAATGGCTGGGATGGCTTGGTTAGTTGCTTGATTATTGGCTTGATTTGCTGGGTTGATTTGGTTGGCAAGTGCCTTGGCTCGACAAATATTGGCTGTGTGGCCATGTTTCCCGCAGTGGTTGCAAAGACGACAAGGTATGCCTGGAGGGTGATGATAGTTGAAGGTGTTGCAAAGTGGGTGGCTGCCCCCATAGGGTTTCTTTGCTGGGTTTTGAGCCATGGGTGAAACTTGATTCACTGGAGCAGCCGGAGTGATTACAGCACAGTTCTTGACCTTTCTCTTCCTAGTGTTGCGGTATGGTTCAGTTTGGACTTCTTTGACATGAGTGGGAGGTGTTGTTGTGTCAGAAACTTTCTTGGCACCCTTTCTTGTAAGTGTGCCCGCTTTAACATGGTTGTCAGTAAGTGTGGCTGACAAGCGGATAGCATCCTCCAGAGTAGCAGGATTTCCTCCTACCACAGTATCTTCAATTTGTCTAGGTAGACCACCAATGTACTTTTCAATACACCTAGACAGAGGTGTAACCATGTGTGGCACAAGTAGACTCAGCTCGTGGAAACGGGTGGTGTATGCTAAGCTTTCACCACTATCTTGAGCAAGATCCCAAAATTCCGCTTCCAGCTTCTTCATCTCATTTCGAGGACAAAATTCCTCAGTCATGATCCTCTTCAACTCATCCCACGGCAGTGCCATTGCTACATCCACTCCCCTAGTCCTTTTCTCACCATTCCACCAAGTAAGCGCCCTTTTTTGAAAGACACTAGTAGCATGACGAACACGGAGGTTGTCGGGACAGTCGCTATTAAGGAAAGTGCTCTCAATGCTTTCAAACCATTGAAGGAGTCCCGTGGCTCCTTCGTTGCCATAGAATTTGAGGGGATTACAGGAGTTGAAGTGTTTGAAGGTGCATTATGGCGGGTTGGCACCACCACCACCTCCAGTATTAGCACTCCCACTGGCATGGCCATTAGTGTTGTTGTTGGCTTGGGTAATTTGATTCACCAGCTGTGTGAGTAGAGCAGCCAGGTCAGTGTTATTGCTGTTGTTGCTGTTGTCACGACGGGGAGGCATTCTACAGATTTAGTCACAATAAGAGTTGTGAGAATTTCTTGGATTAAATAGAAGGATAAATAGATATAAGTAGTTCATAGTTTGGATTGTACTCAAATAGTGACATAATCACTCGAGTACTATGACATATTAAGGTTAATTTAAACTTATATAATTATCAAGAAGACGTGCTTTAGCCTATAAGTAAACACTCAATCCGGGAATTCCCAGGAAAGCATACGGATCCCTCGGTTGATTGGGATTTATATGAAATACTTTCCTAGACAGAAAGCCCAGAATACAGGTGTCACTCTTCCATATTGCACGTGTCCTTTAACAATTAAACAAAGTCTAAAAACCTTAACGGGTGTAAAAGAAAATTTTATAGACCAAAGTCTAAGAATATGATTCAAGTTATGTTGATGATGACATGGAAGCAGGCATGAAGGATATGTGGTTTAGGATATGGGTAGGGATATTGTTTATTTAAGTTGTTATTTATATATACATATAAAACATGTAGCATATATCATATAGCATGTAGCACATAGCATGTAAATCATGAAGCATGGCATAAGTGGGTATCCTAAAGTTATAGTCTAGGTCAAAGGTGTCTAATAACCTAATTCCCTATAACCAAGGCTCTGATACCAATCTTTCACACCCCAACCGACGGCGGAAACGTCGGGGCGTGAAGCGTGCAGACTGTTCATTGCTCATGGTTTGCTAAAGTTTGAATATTTAATAATTGTTTTCATTGCAATCAATAAGTTCAATCAAAACACAACCAATCCATAAAACAAAAATGTAAATTACATAGAATAAACTGGTTTAATTGAATTCTAGGTCCAAATATCCTATGTGTAGCATATCTTGATTACTTCAAACATTGGTACCTGAAACATGGTTAAAACAGGGTCAACTAAAAAGTTGGTGAGAATTCATAGGTTTATTCGTGTGATAGCAAAAACGTGTTGTGTGCATACAGTTCAATACAACATGTCAATTAAGGCAATTATGGAGAGAAACTATCGGGTGACCTATACAATCAAACCTTTGTAACTTGCACTCAAAATTTGTGTTGTCAGTAACAGTCACCCTACCTGGGTGGGTTTGTCAGACTCAGTAGATCTACCACTGTTTACTGTCGGCTGATAGTTAATGATTGTACATGAAGAGCATAATAATTGGTCTACACACCTAGTACTCAAGCACAAAGCGCAAAATTGTATATGCATAGGATGGAACTGTATATGTGTATAATTGAAAACATGTAAATAGAACGCATGTTCCACCCCAAAAGTTTGTAAAATAGAGTAAAAGAGGGGCTATGTAACTCACGTGTTATGCAGAGTGTAGGTTGCACAAGCAAATGGAAAACAGCGGTGTGTTGTGGATTGCTAGATTCGACCTAATGAACAATATATGATTACGTATTATTGAGTTGCGTTATTCGATGTCGGAAGCGGATTTGTTTAAGTTTAAACGTGTAGGGTTTGTTTTAAAAATTTATTTAGAATATTATATATATTTATTTGTATAAGTTTTAAATAATTAATGTTGGTTTGGAAACAAGTGTAAGGAATATAGGTATTCCAGTAATTAGTTTATAAAAATAATTATATAAACTGTAATTTATTTTATCCAATTAAAAGAATAAAAATAACGATTCTGATAAGGGGAACACGACCGTGCTCGTATCCGGCACGACCGTGCTCAGCTCGTACGCGACCGCGCTTGGTCGGTAACGCGCCCGTGGTTGGTCAGGAGTCACAACAAGAGTCTGTTCATAAGACACGACCGTGCTCATATCCGGCACGACCGCGTCTAGGGTTTGTCTAGGTCGGGATTTTGTTTGGTCGATAAGAATGACCGCGCCACACTCGGGCACGACTGTGCTTGGTCAGGCACGACCGCGCTTTTTGATGAGCGCGACCGTGTCTGGTCCTTTTCAGACACAATTCGCCTGATTCTTGTATTAAAACTGATTAGAAACTTAGGGTTTTTATTTAGAGAGTGTTTGCGAATCGAATGACACCATTTAATTAGATTTATCTCCTGTTTAACATGTAGATCGTTTAAAACCATTTTTTTTTATCAAAACTTAGATTCAAATTGGTAATATCGTGTATTATTGATTCCAATTAGATTAGGGTTTTCGTCTGGAATGAAGAAACGAATCTATTGGACTATTACTTACCTTGGTTTGATTGGCAACAAGTGCAGACGGCTACGGTAAAGGAATCGCGGCTCTTTCTTGATCGACAGAGAATTAGAGAGGTTGTTTAGACGAATTTGGGGTTGTAGAATCTTATAGGGGTCGTACGAAGTCTGTATCGTGGTTTGATTTGTCTTGATTTGGTCTTAATTACGAGATTTGATTTAAAAGGGAAGGTTCGGTCGTAGTCGCGGGAATTCGGTCGATCAGACGTGTATTTGGTCGGGTTTTAGGCTTAATTGGTCGAATAACTTCTTCTACAAGTCCCGCGATTTCTAAAACAGATTTGAAGTTTATTTTTGGAAAAGATTTGTGTCGGTTTGACTTTTACGGAGTCAAACTGTATCTCAGGCGCGACCTTGCTTAAAGTTAAGCACGACCGTGTTCGTGGCTTAAGCGCGACCGTGCATAGGACTAAGCACGACCGTGCTTGTGCACTTTTTGATATTTACAAGAATGGTCCCTGTAGTTTTGTAGTCTTGATGTTGTTTTGAGTTTTGGTCAAGTTTGGTCCTCGAGGTTTGCAAGATGGTTTTAGTTAATATTGTAATATAATAAACGCGTGTATATTTGTCATTGCACATGAACAATGCATGTAAGGTTGGAATCGGAATCGTCTTTTATTGCACGGAAAAATATGAAAATCAGAAAGGTTACAGTTTCATTTAATTATGGTCAAGTTATGGTTAGTTAAAGTCAGCATAGTTTCTGTCCACAATCAACGGTTGCACTTAAGTGGACCGTTTAGGGTTTTAAGGTTACTTAACGCGTAAATAAAAAATTAGATGAATATTATTATATCATTATATTACATAATATAATCATATTAGTTTAGCCAAAATGTCCCGTGTCACCGGTCTAGCCATGATATTCACATAAGCATTTTGGAGAATCACAGAATGCAATCGGCATATCCGACACGAGAAAGCAGATTCTATATTAAATTAGCGTGTGAGTTCATATAAGTGATAATACATAGCTATTAACATGTTTTAAGTTATCTAGAACATACTAAAGTATCGGCAGAGCCACTTTTGCAATAGTTGTCTTGAGGATTCACAGAATGCGACGACATAGCCGCCATTGCAAACGGGATCCTTTGTTTGATTGTTGGTGATGTTAGCTTGATTTCTTGGTTTATTTAAGATTATTATAGGGTTTTTAGGGCTGAGTTTTCACATGATCAAGTGATCATGGATAAAAAATACAAAAAATTGAGGGGATGAAGAAAGAATGAATTAAAAGACGGTATTAAACTTTAGAGGGTCACTTACTTGTTTGATCTTCAACTCTTGGAATCCTCTAGGGATTTTTGAAATATTCAAAAGGTGAGGCAGGTATTTCACAAATTATAAACGTTAGGGAGTGTTTGAGGGATAATTAGCAAAGAAAACAAGTTTCTAAGCCTCCTATTTATACTAATGGGTGAAGGGGTGTAAAAATGGAATGTCTTGGAAATGAATTTAGGGTTTTTAGGGTGTGTAAAGGGGGGTGGCCGAAATTTCTTGGCATTGTGGCCTGTAAAATTCTTCCATGGGTCATGGGTGGTCTTTGACCCGTGGTTGATCCAACGGTTCAGTTTCACGGTTTTTGATCGTTTTTTTGAATTTCAGGATTTATTTAAGAAAATTTTTGCAAACAAACTTTGTTTTAATTAATGAAATGAATATGTTAAAAAATTAAAACATAAATTAATTTCATGTTACACGAATTTGTCGGGTGTGGACTGTACGCAGCTAATGATCGCACAAAAGTACTAACTAACGTACTAGGGTATCAATTAAATTATGTGACAACTTGAATGAGTTAAATAACTATTTTAGGCACAAATGGTTGATACAATGCCTTTGAGTTAATAGTGGGTGAGTTTTCATGTCGGTAAATGAGTTATTAAATGGTTTAACGGTCCAAGTTGCAATTTAAGGCAATTCCGAGCGTTGAAGTCAACATAATGACCATGTAATAAGTATAATGTGCATGAAATAGGTATGTTTCAGGTATGATGTTGATGTGGGTCAAACGGTCTATAAAATTAAACACAAACTAATCTAGACACTCTAGTTAAACTCTAGACAACTCTACTAAACTTGACCACAAAGATAGGCAAGTGTACCTGTCAATTGTAACACAACTAAAAAAGTCAGGATATCGAACCCACGAGACACTGACTCTAACACAAATCAGACTCTAACTAGGACTTAATATTTGGTTTGGATTAGGGGGGGGGGAATTCTACAAACTAAGATTAAACTAGGCAAATGATGCTAAAGAATACAAACGACTATCTAACAAGGACCGGGATGAGATCAGTAAGAATGGAAAGAACTACCAAGGCGATGAATCATGAATGCTAAGCTCGGCTTCTATTGGTTAAGGAATATGATATGGAACTGGGATCTAAAGATATGACACCCTCATGATTGACTAATGGATGCCCGATTACTCTCGGTCTCATGATGTGACCAGAAGGCAACTAAAAGGTTATTAAACTAACCAGTTATCGGATCACCTCTCGGTATCACCGATTATGCTATAGACTCGATAGACAGCTCACCTCTCGGTTATGCTATCTCAATACATCAAAGATGCAAGGAGCAATCTGAATCCAACACGTTTGACACGGATCAACAACAATACTAGACCTCTAAGGAAACGCCCTCTCAGACAATTCGCACTCGGAAACCCTAACACTAAAAACTAACCGATTACCTATCACTTTTTCAGATATTTAGATAAGAAGAACACTTGATTTTAATTGATTATTAGTTGACAATCCTATGGTGACTACGTCTAGACAACCACAAACTAATTGCAAACACACAGTAAACGATCTACTACAAACCTGTTCATGAAAACATTCAATAAGGCATGTATGGACGAATCAACCAACAAACAATCAATAACAAGCATGCATATTCATCAAACACATCAAATCAGATCTGGACTACAACATAAAATCAAATCAATATCCCAAAAACCAATAAAAATCCAATCTTTAACATGCAATCATCATTAACCTAGGTAGCTCTAAAGGTTCAACCAAGAATCATAGTAAAATCAGAAGATCCAAAATAAAAACAAGTAAACATGTTCATAAACAAAGAGCAAACACCAATCGAACGATTAAACGTGACCGAATGATTGATTCTAACCGTATCTTCTTCAATCCTTCAAACTCTCGATCAAAATACTTTATTTCTTGCCAAAATCGCCCTAGATCCAAGCTCTGATGGCAATTAGTCGATCTATTTGAAGAATGGCCGTTATAATCATTAAAACCCTAAAAATTCCTTCAATTTTGGATTTACGGTCCTCTCGCGTACCGCGAGAAGTTTCTGGCCGGTCCCTCGTGTACCGCGAGGGACAATTTTGTCGTGGTGTGTTTTGGCTTCTCTCGCGTATTGCGAGGGGCATAAATTCTTAGAAAATTAATATTAAATTCTTCTCTTCCACCTCCAACCCCGTGTGCTCGATTTCTCCAGGGCACATCATAACCTGCAACTATGACCCAAACTCAGAACGAACTCAAAACAATACAAAACGATTACAAAACTATACAAATACGCATGAATATACACGGATAAATACATGTGTTTTGCAACACATCAAACATCCCCACACTTACACTTTTTTCGTCCTCGAAAAATATATCTGCAATGGAATTATAACTTGACAAAGCTTTAACATTCTCAATTAATTAGCACAAATATAATCACGCGTTAAAGTGCAATTACATGCATTTCTATCCGACTAAACCTAAACACCAAATATTAAGCCCCCGAGAAGTGTTCTAATCCAATTTATACAATGGGTCAATCAAACTATGGATCTCACACTTAAAAGTCACACTTTCACCTAATCCCGTCTCACGGTCATGTTTAGGCCTGAGTTAGATCAGATAGATCTTCCCACCACAGCAAACTAAAATCTTTATGTTTTCAAAATATAGATGATTTGATGGAATAAGTATTATTAGATGTATGAATAAACCTCACCTAGTGGTGCATCTTCCGGGTTACCATCCAAGAAGGTAGCACATAGGCTCCAGCCATATCAATCAAGTACATAAGAATTCAACTTAGAGGCGTATCCACAGAGTCACTATTCCCATGGGAAACACATAAATCAAACCTCATTTATCACAAATATTAATCACTTGAGTCCCGACTCATGGGTGTATCAACCAAGTCGCTATCCCGGAGGGTAACACGTAGGTCAAAACTTAAGCTTTCAATTATACTCATAATGGATGGAAAAATGGAATGCGGGCGCCACCAACTATCGAATTCCTTTTCATAAACGGAAAGTGGTGTGCCAAAAATATTTCAGAAACATAAAAACCTTAGCTTACCGTGGTACCTATCACCCTATGTTGACAGTTTCAGTTTCTTCGTTTCCCTAAGATGAGAACCCACAAGATTTCATGATTTAATTTAGTTATTAATCCTAAGCAACACTTTCAGGATATTTAAGCTTTTCAACTGGCTGGGCCTATCGATTCATCACAAATTAGACACGCTTTTTGTTGTTTATTTTATTTTACTTTACATCACACAATGCCCAGTTTTACCTATCATCTTCCATGTGCGTGCACGACTGTAATTCAAAGGACATTTTTGAAAAAAAATTTACATTTTACAACAATAGACTCAAAATACAGAACCTAGACGAATGTCTCCCATCCCCACACTTAAAGTTTACATTGTCCTCAATGTGGAACGAGAAACGATGGTAAGCAAAATAAACGAAAAATATAAACAAAAATAAAATAAACAAATAAAAACAAGTAAACATGTTCATAAACGAAGAGCAAAAACCAATCGAACGATTAAACGTGACCGAATGATTGATTCTAACCCGTATCTTCTTCAATCCTTCAAACTCTCGATCAAAATACTTTCTTTCTTGCCAAAATCGCCCTAGATCCAAGCTCTGACGGAAATTAGTCGATCTCTTTGAAGAATGGCCATCATAATCAATAAAACCCTAAAAATTCCTTCAGATTCGGATTTACGGTCCTCTCGCGTACCGCGAGAAGTTTTTGGCCGGTCCCTAGCGTACCGCGAGGGACAATTTAGTCGTGGCGTGTTCTGGCTTCCATCGCTTACCACGAGGGATTTCTTCTCCTCCCTCGCGTACTGCGAGGGGCATAAATTCTCAGAAAATTAATATTAAATTCTTCTCTTCCTCCTCCAACCCCGTGTGCTTGATTTCTCCAGGATTTAGCTTCGTTTTCCGCATCCTTAGCACACCATAACCTGCAACTATGACCTAAACTCATAACGAACTCAAAACAATACAAAACGATTACAAAACTATACGAATACGCATGAATATACACGGATAAATACATGTGTTTTGCAACACATCAGATGTGAACACGAGTTATGATATGGGTTTCAAGCTTCATTGATTCATGAATATGTTAAGCGTTACGAGTATGCGAAAAGCATAAATGTTACAGTAGTGAAGGTAACCTCATCTTCCTTTTTTCAATGACATGTATCGAATACTCTTTCTATTGAGGCAATCCACCTCTGACTTTCTAAAGGGTTACAGTTCCTTTAAACTATAGAGGTTTGCACGTCATAAAATCCTTATATGTGTAACGAGTTGATTTCTTATCAACTTTTGGATTTCCTCATTCTCCATTATGAGTAACATCTTTGTGGCTTTCAAACCAGCTTTCTAATGAGTTTTGTAGATCTGCTTGTAAGATAGGGAAGTTTGCATAGAATGCCTTTCCTACTTTATTGCGATCTGTCTCCGGATATTTTCCGGGACTTGTTCTACTTTGTTCTCATCAAGACGTGGAGATTTAGTTCTCCGTGGCTTCCTTCATCACGTACTTCGTCATTTTAATGTTGAACCATTTGTTGAAACATGGCATCGCTTTAATCTCTAGTTCGTTAACCCTAATTATAGTCTAGGGTTTTTATACTACAGGCCTTGTATTAATTTAACCCTAATCCGACATTCTAGGGCTTCAAATAAGGCTCATACTCATGTAATTATGCATATATATACATCCACTCATGTATCCTTAATTATGCGTATTCACATTCCCGGCTTACTATCTGTTGACATAAGTTATCATATGATGTTTGCGATATCATGATGGTTCCATGAATTAACTCTCATACTTGCCAGGTATGAGGTAATGTATGTTTCTATCCTGATACTCCCAACTATCATATGGAGCTTATCTCATACAAAGTTCTGCCCACGTATACTCACACATTTATGTTTTAAGCACTGTACTTTAACATACTTGCTACCTTGGACGGCCTCGGATTGAATCCTTATTTATATCATGAGCACTTATGGTTTGAGTTTAAGTACCCCTTCTTATACTTAAATCCCTCAAACCATGCTCTGATACCAACTTGAAACATCCTAGTTATCTCTTATTTTATTAGTGTATTTTGTAGCGGAAAACGGGTCCCAGACTTTTCAAAACCTTGCCATAAATGGCTAAGGTAAGTTTTTCATTTATAATATTACATCATTATATATAGGGATTTTCCAACACCGATAACTCTGTCCTTAGGAAGCTTTATTCCACATGCCTCTTTCCTGTAGTGTTTGAAAAACGTTTTTGAATTAGCTTACGCTAGGTAAGTACATTGCATCGTTCATTTTATTTTGAACCCTTTAGGTTCTATATTGATGTTCAAATTTCCAAAGCTCTCGGCGCCCCCGTGACCATCTCTGGACGTACCTCCGGTCACGTCATTCGTATATTTTATGGGTGTGCTAACCCTCTCGCAACCATCTTAGGTCGTACTTCAGGTCAGAGTATTGGGAAGGTTCTTATAATCGTCAGTATAGACCCCTTGCATTTGTCACGAAGACTCACTCATTCATCAGCCCCGTAGGCTTGTAATCTTTTCCTCCTCAGCCCCGTAGGTTGGAGTTCCCTTTCCTTTTCCTCAGCCCTGTAGGCTTTGAATCTTTTTAGTATTATTCTTTATTATTGATATTCACCTTATAGACTGGGAATCTATTTTCATTTAGGACCTTGATTATCTTTGACTCATAGCCTCCCAAATGTATCAAGCATTTGTTTTCATTTCATGTATATACTTGATTTATTTACCAACCAGTACTCACCTTAAAACTTCGTAACGGTTTCTCCACAATGCACTAAAAGGGTTTATATATAGGAAGTAATAGCGGCATATCCACCACTCTTTTAACACTTCGTGAGATCTCCGTTATTCCATTTTAGGGTTTAGACTCGTTCCATCATACTCATTCATTTATGCACGTATCATCATGCATTCACGTATTCATATTCATTATACATTTTATGTATTCATATTCCTCATGCATTTCACATATTCATATTCATCAAGCATGGTATATTCACGTACTCGTGTATTTTCATCATATGTTCATACTCGTCATATATTGTAAACTGGGGTGATTATCCTTCCAGAGTAGTACCTCCAACAGAGATGTTCCCAAGAAAGAGTGATAGGTCTAGGAGAGATTTATACACCACTCTTTCCTTAGACAGGACATTCTGTTTGTCAGAAAACTACATACTGGTCGAAAGTTCTCTCGTACGTTTACTACATTTCATTACCATCTTTTAGTCTATACCCCTAAACATTCATAATGGTTTCATCATGAACCACCAAGATATTTATATATAGGAAGTACAAGTGGCGTATCCACCACCCCTTGGATACGCCGTGGCTACTCCATTACTCCCGTTTAGTGTCTAGACTAATCTTTCATTACCCCGTACCCTCGTCGTATCCCATATAACATAACACATATCATTTAAACACAATTCACATAATCGTATCTAGGGTACGGGTCCAGTGTACTTACATTATTCCTTGAGTAGTTCTTAAGTTCATTCCTCGTCTAAACGTTAATCTGAACTCGAACCGCACTCGCAGCGTATCGTACTTGTAACCACCACGCTCGTAACCGTCGTTTTTGTCTCATTTCGGTGTGTGTGCAAGTGTGGTAGTGGTGGTGATCTTATTGTTGTTGTTTTCCATTTTGAACATCAAACTCAACTATTTATAAGGCTGGAATGGCCCCGGTGGCGGACCGCTAAGCTACCGCCTCAACTCTAGTCGCCCTGCTTGTTAGCCACATAGTGGACGGCTAAGGTTCTGGGTAGCGGTCTGCTACCCAATCCGTCCACGCGAGTCATCACACACGTGTCACTCCCTCTTTGACCGGATACTTTTGCGGCTGGCGGATCGTTACCAGTCTGGTGGCGGTCCGCCATAGGGCTGAATCAGCATTTGTGTCCCTGCCACGTGTCCCTCTCTCATCATTACTTTCTCCGCTATGTATCGGACCGCCAAAGGCTTAGTAGCGGTCGGCTACTGCTTTGATTTCTAATTTCTTTTATTTTTAAGTCCCTTAACTTTGGGACTTTTACACCTTTAGTCACTAGGCTTTTATTTCCTTAAAACTTTGGGATGTTACAAATTTTTATGGTGGATATGTTGCCTTTGGGAGTAATTTAAAAGGAGGGACCATCACTGGACAAGGAACTATGTCAAATTAAAGAATGGGTATTGAGAAGGTTAATTTTGTGAAGGAATTAAAATTCAATCTCATGAGTGTATCACAAATCTGTGATCAGAAGCACTGGATGTTTTTCACAAATGAAGAATGTTTTGTGTTATCCCCTGGTTTGAGCAATACTCCATCGGAAAAGATTCTATTAACTGCTGAAAGAAAAGACAATCTCTATGTGCTTGATATGAACAAGATTACACCATCTGGCATTGTGTCTTTTTTCCTATCCAAAGCATCAGTTGATGAATCTGCTTTATGGCATAGAAGATTGAGCCATATGAATGTTAAGGCTATCAACAAGTTAGTCAGACCTGATAAAGAATTCCAACTTGAATTTCATTGTATAGCATTTATGAAGGAGAAGCAACCCAAAAGTTCTCACAAGCCCAAGACAATCAACTCAAATAACACTCCATTACAGCTGTTGCATGTGGATCTATTTGGTCCTATAAATGTCATGTCTATGGGAAAGAAGTCATATTGTATGGTGATAACTGATGAATTTACCAGATACTCATGCGTATACTTCTTGAGAACTAAAGATGAAACTGCCGAAATTCTCAAATCCTCCATTCTTAGGGTTGAATATCAAAGCAACCAAAAGGTTAAGATAATGAGTTGTGATCAAGGGACAGAGTTTAAGAATCACGTTTTGAACTACTTTTGTGAAAGTAAATGGATTCAAAGGCAGTATAGTGCTCCAAGAACTTCTCAACAGAATGGAGTTGCTGAGATGAGAAATAGAGCTCTGATTGAGTATTCTAGATCTATGCTAGCTGACTCCAAGCTACCTCTAACATTTTGGGCTGAAGCAGTAAGTACAACCTGCTATGTGAAAAATAGATTTCTCTTTGTTAAACATCACAACAAAACACCCAATGAGCTATGGTTCAAAAGAATTCCTTACATTGGTTTTCTCAAACCTTTTGGTTATCTCTACACCATTCTCATTATCAATGGTGTTCTTCCCAAATTTTCTACAAAATCTGATGATGGATATTTTGTGGGTTATTCCTCTTAATCAAAAGCCTATAGAGTCTTCAATACTAGAACTCGGATCATTGAAGAATCAGCAAATGTGGAATGTAGTGAGCACATTCCATGTGAAAAGGGAAAAGGATCAGATTGGTTGTTTGATATAGACTTATTCTCTAAAATATTTGAGCCTCTCATCTTCTCAAACATGGAGTCTTCACAAGAGAAAGTCACATCAACCAATGATGACTATAGAATGGGTTTCAATGGTCCTTCCATAAAATTCAAAAGAACATCTATAGATCTTCCTTCTGTAGCCAATGCCGTTGAAGCAAGTGAAGCCAGAACAAGCATCTCAAATGTCACAAGTAATAGCATATCTGAACCTGACAATACAACTATTATAATTGACCAATCTGAATCTGACATAGAGGTACCTGCTACAGATGAAGGCACTACTTTTGATGCTGTTAAAGACAGTTCTACAAATGACACTGAAAATGCTCCTGAACAACACCATAGCAATCTTGACCAAGGCATACAAATTAATGTTGTACCAACTCAAAGAATCAACAAAGAACAACCTCTAGAAAATGTCATTGGTTCAGTCCAACAAGGGGTTCAAACAAGAAGAAAAACCCATGAAGCCAATGTATGTCTTTATTCATGCTCCTTATCTCAAGTTTAACCAAAGAAAGTAGATGAAGCATTGCAACCCAGCAGTTAGATTGAGGCAATGCAAGAAGAACTTCTGTAGTTTCAGAGGCAAGAGGTGTGGACACTAGTTGATTTACCACAAGGTCAAACTGCTATTGGCACAAGGTGGGTGTTAAGAAACAAAGAAGATGAGAGAGGAATAGTGATCAAGAACAAAGCAATACTTCTAGCTCAACGCTACACTCAAGAATGAGGTGAGACTTGTAGCTCAAGGCAATCAGAATATTTCTAGCCCATGTTGCATCCATGAATTTCATTGTATATCAGATGGATGTAAATAATGCATTTCTCTATGGGAAGATTGGTGAAGAATTTTATGTTCGTCAACCTTATGGCTTTGTAGATCCTCTACATCCTAACAAAGTGTTTAAACTAGACAAAGCTTTATATGGGTTACATCAAGCCCCAAGAGCTTGGTATGAGACATTATCAGGGTATCTACTCTACAACAATTTCAGAAGAGCATCCATTGACCATACATTGTTTGGATCAACAAAGAATAAATTGTGCAAGAACTTTGAGACCCTCATGCATTCAAAATTTGAAATGAGTTCCATGGATGAACTAAATTTCTTTTTGGGTCTCCAAGTCAAACAAGTCCAAAATGGGATCTTCATAAGTCAATCCAAATATGTCAAGAGCGTCCTAGAAAAATTCAAGCTAGCTGATTGCACTACTGCACGTACCCCAATTCAAGTTAATCATCAACTATCTCTAGACAAAAAGGGTCAAGATACTGATCAACATCAATACAGAGCAATGATTGGATCACTTATGTATCTAACTGCATCCATGCCTGATATCATGTTTGCAGTGTGTTTATGTGCAAGATTTCAAGCAGCTCCAAAGATATCACATCTCCAAGCTGTCAAGAGGATTTTAAGATACCTTAAAGGAGCTCCAAAACTTGGACTATGGTATCCTAAAAATGAAAAGTTCAATCTGTATGCATAAATTGACAGTGACTATGAAGGTTGCAACTTGGACAAAAAGTTCACATCAGGAGGATGTCAATTTCTGGGAGGAAGACTCCTCTCTTGGCAATGCAAGAAGCAGACATATGTGTCCACATCAACAGCAGAATACATTGCAGCTTCAAGTTGCTGTGCTCAAGTGATATGGATTCAAAATCAGATGTTAGACTATGGAGTAACTTTCATGGCAACTCCTGTTCATATTGACAACAAAAGTGCTATTTCAATCACTAACAATCATGTGCAGCACTCCAAGACAAAACACATTGACATCAAGTATCATTTCATTAGAGATCAAGCTAAGAAAAGAAGAATTATTTTAACCAAAGTTTATACCAATGAGCAATATGCTGACTTATTCACTAAAGCCTTTGATAAAGCTAGATTTAAATATCTAGTTGAATCCATTGGTATGATGAAATTTGAATAAAATCTATCTCTAAAATAAAAATGAATAAATGTGTGTTTGTTTTACTTTGTTGTTTGATAAAAGCTTCTTAAAAAATCCAAAAATAATTTTGTTATTTTGATAACTTTATCTGTCAGCACCAAACATTTCTGTTGCTGATAGATTTAGTCATCAGTAGCAAAATCCCTTGCTGCTGATAACTTTATCCCATCCCCATGAACAGTTCTGCTGCATATAGCTTTAAGGCAATCAGCAGTAACACCTTTTGTTGCGGACCATTATATCCATCCGCAACAGTAAAGCTTGCTGCTGACAGACATAACCATCAGCAGCAACCAACTTTACTGCTGATGGGTAAAAATGGTTCAAATTAACTTTTACCTGCTGTAAAAGTTGCACTGTCAATCTTTTACCATCACTGCTACACTACAGTTACAACTGTAAACAGTAAAACAGCTGCAGTACTGTAGACACAGTACCGTCTCTGCTCTTATTGTACGGTACAAGTGACCGTTGCCCAAACCCTTCCGTTATAACAAAATCAAATTCTCTCCTTCGGCTCTTCACATTCAATTCTGACGTAACTCTCATCTCCCACTCCCGCATTCAAAGCTATCTTCTCCATAACCAACTTTCAAATACTCATGATTCCCTCCAATCATCTTCAAAAATGGCCAATCCTGACCTTGAAAACCCTGATGAAAAATTTTCAACTTACCATAACCTGGTGGCATACCTAGTTAAGGGAAAGAAATTTGACGGCTTTGATAATATGATCGACATCCTGTGTCGATCAAAGATATACTTTGCTCTCACCGTCAATTCCACCATCTACATCTCCCACATGGAGGACTTCTGGAACTCTGCTGCCTATTCCACTAAACAGGACATTCCCCAAATCAAGGCAACGGTGGATGGTAAAGAAATAACTGTCAATGAAGCAACAATACGAAAGCATCAAAAGTTTCAGGACGAATGTGGGGCCAACCCATTTACCCAAGCTGAATACATGAAGACTTTTGTGATGATTGGGTATACCGGAAACCAGAAAGATTACATAATAGAGAAGGCATTGCTTGGACCACCATGGAAGTATCTATGCCACACTCTTCTACAATGCATATCCCAGAAGAGGAGTGGTTGGCATCAACTGTCGTCTAGGCTTGCATTTGCAGTCCGTGGTCTGGTGAATGCTCTGACTTTCAACTTCTCTAACCTGATCTTTGAAGGTTTGAGATACAACCTCCAGGAAGGGGCAAAACAGGCCTTCATCATGTACCCTAGATTCTTGCAACAAATTTTTAACTATGAACTGAAAGATTTATCCAAAAGTGCAAGAATCTACATCATTGCATGGGTCACATAAAAATAACATTTTTAAAAATATGAGAACTATTTTAGAAAAGTTCTCAGGGAATAATGTTCCATTTTTATCTACAATGATAAACATACAAAATGTCTAGGGTAACAGTTCAGCAGTCCCAGCTGATACTGATCCCACACACTCCACTTCACAGCCTTAACATACAACTTATAAAATCCTTGATCGAACCCTTATGCAACCTACTGAGGGTGCACAAGTTCAACAAATAGTTACCCCTGCACTTCTTGCTTAACTGTAACACAAGGCCCCAGTTGAAGTCAGTTATATCAGAAAGAAAAATAAGAGCAAGAATTATCCTTCTATTATTGGCTCAAAGGCCCAATCCCAACCTCAAAGCCCTCATCCAGAGTCACAACACTCTGATAAGAATATCAAAAGGGATAGCCACATTACTAGAGAAACTTCTTTGGAAGGATCTCTATTAGGATCAAGACTACATTCCGAGTCTATAGATATTCCCATCTCTGAGCCTATACATTTTGTTTATGAGAACTTATGTACAATGGCACCTAGTCAAGATAATGTAACTTCTACAACTACCACTATCTTCGAGACAGTGATTGACTTGGCTGCTAAAGTACCCAGCCCAAGTTCTTCACCCTCGAAGGTTCACTCTAGGAGTGGTGATAGAGTGAATATGGAAGGGGCTGCCACTACTGCTGGTCTATCAATTGTCCAGCAGGATAATGGTAACTTCATTAAGACCGCAACCATGGCAACTAATCGTGATGATGTTTCTCTAGAAACTATTTTCACTAAGAGGAATCCCAGGTGCCAAGAAAACCAGGGTGATGGGGATGCAGAGGCTAAGCCTAAGGCCCCATCTAGTTCCAAGGATTCCACAATTGTGTATGAGGACAATCTAACACAACAAAACTCGGAATTGACGGCTAGGGTAGCTCTACTAGAGGCTGAAGTGTCTCAATTGAAGCACCAAGTATTTATGCATGAGTCCCACAAATGTTGTTGATGCACTTTCCTGTGACAACACTCTGGATAGAGTCTTAGTTTGTATGTCTAATGTCTGTAATTTGTCTTTGTATGTATGAGTCATTATGTAATAGTTTATCGAGTTGTATTTACTTTTACATAATGTATGTTGTTTTTCTGCTAAGTGTTTTGTGCACTTACATGTGCGCAGGAGAAAGCTCCTGCGTACTTAGCAAGTACGCAAGAACACCTTTGCGTACTTGTTAAGTACGCAAGAGCAATTGGTCCTGCGCACTTGCTAAGTGCGCAGGCATCATGTCTGTATAAATAGGATAGGTTCACAGAGGCTAAGCACGCAGAACCATTTGTTCAGACGAACTCAGTTTTGCTAAGTACGCAGCTTGTATTCTCTCTGTAACCGTCGAGTGTTTATAATACAAAGAACGTTTATTGTGACTCTCGTGTTTGGTTTACTTTGTTTTGTAAGACTCTCCACCTAGTCACGGGTATTCCGCAACCCGGTCCGACTAGTAGACCACTTGCATGTGACGATCCGACACACACGAAGGGACCTACAAGTGGTATCAGAGCGTTGCTCTTGAATTCGAGTGTTGTAAGTGAGTTTGGAGACGTTTTACTGAGTTTTACAAGCAAAAAGAGGTATTTTTGTTGATTTTTGTGATAAAAAAGGGGTAGCTCTTGAGCACTTTTTTAGAAGCAAAAATCTCTCAAAAACCGATTTTTGTTGTGTATTTGTGTGTTTTGAGCATCAAAGGTTTGTAAGAAACTTGTTTCTGATCCTTTGGCTCGATTGCATTGATCATCAGCCTATTTTTCACTATCTCCGGCGATTTTCAGGTGACCGGAAAAGTTTGGTGAGAGTTGCTGAAAAGGTGTCCTGCGTACTTACCATTTTTGGTAAAAAGTACAGTCTTCTGCGTACTTACTAACTACGCAAGAGTTATCTCCTGCGTACTTACAAGTGCGCAAGACTGAACTTGTGCGAACTTAAGTTATATCCTGCGTACTTAATATTTCCTCCTGCGTACTTACAAGTACGCAAGAGCAAGTCTTAACTACGCAAGACCATTTCTCACGTGCGCAAGGCCAAAGCCAAGTACGCAACAGTGTCTGATTTTTCTGATTTTTTTGACCAAGTAATTCACTATGTCGAACCTTCAGAATCTTGGAAACATGTTAAATTATGATAATGAGATCGGTACTCCTCAGAAACCGCCTAAACTATTAAATGTAAACGATTATTCCAATTAGAGGGCGCGCTTTGAGCACTACATTTCATACACCGACTCATCATTATGGATACCAATCATTGAGGGATATAAGCATCCCACACACATCTATCTTGATGAAGAGGTGCCAAATCCCATCTCTAAGCTTGATGAAGAACAAAAGAAAGCTTATGATCGGGAAAAGAAGGCTCTTGGCTCAATCACTATGTCATTAACTCGGGAATTGTTTCACAGTTTCCGAGGCTATGACACCTCCAAGGATCTTTGGAAAGCACTTTAGAAAAGATTTGAGGGGAACAGTGACATTAAGAAGAGTAAGCGGGATCTTCTCCGAAAGCAGTATGAATGCTTCAATTTCATGGAAAATGAATCGTTAGATGATCTCATCTCTAGATTCTATCATTTATAAACGGAGTTGAAAGCTTTTGAACTGAAATATCCCGATGAAGAACTGGTGGAAAAATTTCTTGATGCTTTGCCACCAAAGTTTGAGATGTATTCAACCCTGATGAGGGAAAATCCTAAATTCTATGAGTTAACAGTAGATGAGGCTATTGGTAAGATTCAAGCTCATAACATGAATCTTATGAAGAAGGAGAGCTCGGGAAGACCTCAGATACAGGACCCTTCCATGTATCATGGGACGACTTCCACTTCAAAATCATCGGGCTCTGGAATTGCCCTCTTTACCGGACACTCCAATGAAGAAGACCACTCAAATGGGTGTGGTGGTCATGCTTGTTATGCATCCGGATCAGGGTTGGGAACTAATCATCAACACACCTCAAGAAATCCTCCAGCTACGTCTTCGGCTAACCATTCTGCAATAGTCAAAATAGCTGAAGATCATGTAGCTTTGTTTTCATCATGTATGCTTGCGTATGAGAATTTCATATGCGGCAAGCTAACAGATCCCGAAACTATTGAAGAAGACTTTAACCAAGTGGATCCTGATGATATTGAGGACATGGATATTCAATGGAATATGGCCATGCTTTTGAGGAGGGCCAAGCGTTTCCTGAACAGAACATGAAGAAAGTTCATTGGTGGACATTCTAATGCCAAGGTTGGATTTGATAAATCCAAGGCTAAATGCTACAAGTGTCTGAACTATGGACACTTTGCTCGTGAGTGTCAAAAAGACCGAGCACCGGCCTCTGGTTTCACCAGACCTAGCCAGGGAAACAGCCACGGCCACAACAACACTTGCCACCACAATCAACACCAAGGTGTTTCGTCAAATGCACTGGTAGCTCAGCATGACGAAAACTTTGATTGGGGTGTTCATCTAGAGAACGCCATCATTGCTCAAACACAGGTTGGTCTCATGGCTGAGATCATGGAGCTGATGGAGGCTGAGAGAAAAGAAGCTGAGGAGATGGAAGCTTCTGTAGCTGTTGAAAAGGAGTCTACCACTGCCGTTGCTCTCATGGCCATTGGAGAAGCACAGAGTTCATCATCTGAGGTAGATTCTAACCCTTTCTCTGTTATTTCTTGTTCTAAATGTCTAGGGCTAAAGCTTGAAATTTCTAAGCTCCAAGACAAACTCGAACCCCTAACTATGGCAGCTCATAATTACAAAGAAAATGAAAAAACGTTTTAAAGAGTCTGTTGAAACGTTGAAAAAAGAAAAATGTGAATATTCTTTACAAATAAGTGAGCAACAAGTTCACTTGGATATTGCGTATAGGGGGTTAGAAAAACGGAACAATGAAATCAACAAACTGCAAAATGAGATCCTGCAGTTAAAATGTACAAATGAGAAGTTGAAAAACTCTCGCTTTGTGGTGGAGCACTACGAATCAGTAGTGAGGAAATTAAAGGGCCTAGGTCTTGGTACCAATGCCATTCCTCCACCAATAAGTGGGAAGTTTGTCAATAGCTTGATAGACATTGATCTCACCTGTCTAGATGAGTCCTCTGATAAGGATGATTCCCCTAAAAAGGATGAATCCTCAAGTAAGGCTAACTCCACATCTAGTGAGGAGTTTGTTACTGCTTCTGATGATGGGTCGGTTAACACTTGCCCTGAAGGAGTAGTCTCTGAGGAGTTGTTGACTGAACAGAAAGTCCACAAAAACATTATCACTAATGGTGATAACTGCATTTTAACTGAACCTGATATCATTGAAACAAATGATAAACTTAAGGTAATGCTTTACGGGGGTTATAAGAATATTAACCAAGTTAAGAAAGAGGCTTTTTCAGCTCATTATGGGCTTGGTTACAAAGAGAATTTGCAAAAGTATTATACCCCCAAAAACCAAACTGAAAAATGTCAGACTCATGTTCATAAACCAACTCCTCCTACTCATAATGGAGAGTTATCTAAGGCCAGATCTAATGAGCCTTACAAGAGAACTCATGTGGACAAGAGGATGTGTTTTCATTGTGGCATGGTTGGTCACATTCTTATGAACTGTCCATCAAAGAACCAAGGGAAACAGCATGTTGTCTCACATCCAACCGTTATCCCTAAGTCGCCAATAGTGAAACCTCCCAGAAGTCCAAAGCAGAATGTGGTGAAACCACCAGTACAACCTATGGGAAAACCTAAGATTAAATCTGAGGCCAAACCATCTGTTGCAAGAAAGGTAAAGCAACCTGCTGTACCTCGTGTGTCTACATCTGGTAGTACACGCACTGGTGAGAAATCTGTGGCTAGACTCTCTAAGCCACAAAGAAGAAGAAGGAATAAGAGGTTGAGAAAGCTGGAACAGCTGACTAAGACTCAATCAGGTGAAGCTTCCACAAGTTCATCAGCTGTGGTTGAGCCAAAGTCTACTGTTCTAGTTAAGAATCAAAAGAGATCCTGGAACAAGAAAGTTAAAGGTTCTCAATCTCCTGTTCCAAATTCATCCAAAGATTCACCAATTTTGAACAGTCATCATGACTGTGAGTTAAAAGAAGTAGTTTATTTTGAGAAGGATGGACGACCCAAGACCACAATGGCTTGGGTCTCCAAATCTAACTAATTCTTTTGTTACTCGTGCAGGGACGTCCGAAGGGTACTATCTCTAACCGTTGGTATGTAGATAGTGGATGCTCCCGACACATGACAAGAAACATGGCCTTGCTTCAAGATGTTAAACCATTCAGAGGCGGCTATGTGGCCTTTGCCGGAGAAAAAGGCGGCAGCATCACGTGTCAAGGCGTGGTTTCAAACGGTTGTGTTAGCTTTGACAGTGTCAACTTTTGCGAGCAGCTGAAGCATAACCTGTTGAGTGTCTCCCAAATGTGTGACAAGGAGTACTCGGTGATGTTTGACAAGTCAGAATGTCTGATTCTCAAACCCGGTTTTAAGGTTCCCGAAGACTGGATTCTGATGAGAGCACCAAGATCAAACGACACTTATCAGATCGATATGAGCGTGGCAAAAACCACCTCATCAGTTGCTACTTGTTTGCTTACAAAAGCGACAGAACTTGACTCCATCTTGTGGCATAGGAAACTCGGACATATTTCTTATCGTAAAATGAATCATCTTGTCCGAAACGGTTTGGTAACCGGGGTTCCTAAGTTGAGGTTTACCGTTGCAGATGACTGTATGCCGTGTAAAAATTGCAAACAGCAACGGAAGTCTCACAAGCCCAAGCTCCAAAACTCTATCGATACCCCTTTGGAGCTATTACACATGGATCTGTTTGGCCCCATAAGTATCAGGAGTATTAGAGGTAAGTCGTTCTCTCTAGTTGTAACTGATGATTTCTCACGTTTTTCTTGGGTGCATTTTTTAGGTAAAAAAGACGAGACTGCTGATATTCTTCAATACCTGATCCTGAGCTTGGAATCTCTTTGCAAGCTGAAAGTTAGAAGAATAAGGAGTGACAACGGAACTGAGTTCAAGAATAATTTGATGGAACTTTTCTGTCTCAAGAGAGGGATCCGTCACGAATTCAGCGCGCCGTACACACCTCAGCAGAATGGACTTGCTGAACGGAAGAACAGAACACTGATCGAGACTGCAAGGACTATGCTGTCAGATGCAAAGCTTCCTGTCACTTTCTGGACAGAAGCAGTTAATACAGCTTATCACGTCTTAAACAGGGTTCTGGTTGTGAAAAGGCACAACAAGACATGTTATGAGTTGATCAACAATCGACTTCCCAATCTTGATTACCTAGTTCCTTTTGGTAGTCCTTGTTCCTTGTTGCTACAGTATAAAGACCGTCAGTCTAAAATTCATGCGAAAGCGGTGGAAGGCATCTTCTTAGGATATGTTGCCAATTCGCCCTGCAAGAGAGTGTACAACATAGGAACTCGTACTGTCGAGGAATGGTTTGAAGTGGACTGTAGTAAACACAGCACTCCACCAGAACCAAAAGGTCCAGCTTGGGGTTTTGATTATGATGCGCTATTCAAGTCCTTCAATCTTCCTGACTTATCTGCAGAAGACGTCGCAAATGTCTATGATTTATTGCGTGGCGACAATGACTCCAGTTTTTCTACTCGTGCTACTGTACCAATTATAACTCCTGATTCCAATGATGCATCTGCATCTGGAACTCATGACAGTGATGACAGTGAAGATGTTCTTGTTGATGGAAATGACGCTCCAGCCAATCCTAACACAACTGTAGGAAATGAAGCTCCAGCTGATCCAATAAACATTGAATCTTCTTCCTCTGGAACACAGGAAATGGGGGAGTTAAGCACAAATCTAGAACCATAAATTCAAGAACCAATTGTACCGGAGACGAGGGTGCATAGGAATCATCCAATCGACAACATTATTGGTGATCCTTATGCCGGTGTTCAGACTCGTCACAGAACCATCACTAAGAACACCAGTCTTTACACAGAGATATTTGACACTGGTGTCATGGAAACATGACTGCATACTGCATTCGTGTCCCAGGTAGAGCCGAAGAATGTGAAGGAGGCTCTCGCTGACAACTGCTGGATTGAGGCGATGCAAGATGAACTGTCTCAATTCCAAAAGTTGCAAGTGTGGGATTTAGTTGACTTGCCCAAAGGCTTTCAGCCAATTGGTACCAGATGGGTGCTCAAATGCAAGACGGATGATCGTCATGTAGTTGTGAAGAACAAAGCAAGATTGGTTGTTCAGGGTTTTTGTCAACAAGAGGGCTTGGATTACAATGAAGTATATGCCCCAGTTGCTAGAATTGAGGCCATTCGACTGTTCTTGGCGTATACCACATATGTTGGCTTCAAGGTCTATCAACTTGATGTGAAGAGTGCTTTCCTTTATGGTAAGGTGCATGAAGAAGTGTATGTCACTCAACCTCCCGGTTTTGAAGATCCGCATAATATCAATAAAGTGTACAGGCTCGACAAAGCACTTTATGGTCTTCATCAAGCACCGCGGGCATGGTATGAGACATTATCTAAGCATTTAATGTCTAATGGTTTCGACCGTGGACAGATTGACTCGACTCTCTTCATACGGAAAGCAGGAGGTGACATTCTTCTTGTGCAAGTATATGTCGACGACATTATCTTTGGGTCGACCAATGAAGGGATGTGTAGGGAATTCGAGAAGGTGATGAAGTCCCAGTTTGAAATGAGCAATATGGGTGAACTGTCATTCTTTCTAGGTCTGCAAGTCAGTCAAAGAGAGAATGGTATTTATCTACATCAAACTAAGTACGTGCAGGACATCTTGTCAAAGTACAAGATGAGTGACAGCACTACTTATGGCACACCAATCCCAGTCAATCATGGTTTGCATCCCGACAGAGATGGAAAGGATGTGGACAGCAGGTTGTACCGTGGGATGATCGGATCACTTATGTATCTCACAGCTTTAAGACCCGATATAATGTTTGCTGTATGTTTGTGCTCAAGGTTTCAGTCTCAACCGAAGGAGTCACATATGATAGCCGTGAAGAGAATTTTCAGATACCTGAAAGGGAAACCCCGATTAGGTCTTTGGTACTCTAAGCAGCAGTCATTCGACTTCAAAGCCTACACTGATTCAGATTATGGCGGTTGTAACCTTGACAGAAAGTCAACTTCTGGTGGATGTCAATTCTTAGGAGACAGACTGGTCTCCAGGCAGTGTAAGAAGCAGTCAACGGTTTCTGTCTCAACTTGTGAAGCAGAGTACATTGCTGCTGCTAGCGGTTGTTCTCAGATATTGTGGATTCAGCAGCAATTGCGAGACTACGGCTTTAACTTCACTGGAACTCCTCTATTCATTGACAACAATGCCACCATGTCCATCACAAATAACCCGGTGAAACATTCCAAAACTAAACATATAGAGATTCGCCATCATTTCATCCGTGACTGTGCTGAAAAGCATTTAATTGAACTTGTAAAAGTTCACACGGATGACAATCTTGCTGACCTTTTCACAAAGGCATTTGACCGATCCCGTTTTGAGCATCTTGTCAACTTGATAGGAATGTTCAATCCTGAGTGAAAACTAAGTTTTCTTAACTCAATTAATTCATGAAAGTTAAATTTTTAATTCTTTTAAATTTTCTGTATAGTTCTTTTAGTCTTTAAAATATTTTACAAAAACCAAAAAAAAAAAAATGGAGAAAATTTCAAAGTTAACTTGAGAAAAGAGGAAATGATAGTACATCAGAAATGATCTAAACACCACAGACTGCTCATATGGGAAATGATTGCGTCATGCTTACTTATCTGTTTAAAATTATTATGTTTTTAATCTGTTTATTTACAAGTAATTTGAATTGTCAGTAGGCTGTATGCGTCTTTGAATCACTAGTAGTGTGGAAACTACATCTAAATTACAACTGTGATTTGAACCCATGTTTGCAAGCGTGTGTGACTAAAAGATTAGAAAAGATCACTATCAGATAAAGGATGTTAGATTTTGACAATAATTTTCTTTTGAGATCAGTTTCGGGTTATGTTGTTAGCACAATTAATGCGGTTCATCTCACTGCCCATACTCACAAGTATGCAAGGAGAGATTGAATCAAGACATGTCTCTACATTAACCGTTGAGCATGTATTCACCCTTGAATCATTCCTGGTTCTTTAAAATCAAATCCAGATAAAAGTTGGATCCTCTTACCTTATAATCAAACACCATGTTCATTATCCTGAATCATCATACCGATATTCAAAGAAGAAAATCACATGAAACCAAGACAAAAGAATCACTCGATTCTGAATCTTATGATTCCTGATAATCCTTATGGATTCTGCTTGATTTTTCTGTGCTAATTGATGTAACTTCATTCTGAAAATTAAGAAAATAATTGAAAATAATCTTAGATGCCTTGAAGATAGTGCAAAATATCATAGCATCTCAGTGGGGTACACGTTGTATATCTTATAATTAATACCTTAATACACAAGAACATGATACAAAGATGCGTATAGTTTCAAATCTTATAATATTGTCAACTTGAATTACTTGTTTATGTGCTTATTACGTATGAATAAAGAGTAATACATGACATGATCCCATATTCGTTGATGTTTATAGTGTATCGTTTTTGCTATAAGATAGCCTGATATGATCCTTTGCTCGTGTCTTCGATCAAAAATAGTTTGTGTGAATACTTGTATATTTCTATGAGAAAAGATCAAAAATATTTTAAGTGTATGCATAGTTCAACTTTATTCAGAAAAGCCAAAAAAATATTTGTATTTAACCTTCCTGATATGATTTTGAATCCTCTTGATTGAACGCTTTAACTTGTTCGTTATTTGACTTGAAAATCTTCATAAATCTGGGTTAAAAAAAATTGCGCACTTAAGGGTTGTGCGCACTTGTCAAGTACGCACGAAGTAACACTTGCGCACTTCACAAGTACGCAAGAGTTAAGCCTTGCGCACTTGTTAAGTACGCAAGAGTTAACTCGTGCGCACTTAACAAGTACGCACGAACAGTAAGTGAGGGGTATAAATTAGAGACTTAGAAATTTTCTCAGGCTTTACGCTTTCAAACCCAAAGTTTCCCCCTGCAATTTTACTCTCAAAATCGATAGTGTCTAAACCATTTTTTCGTCCCGTCCATACTTTCATCATCTTATTTCATCTCATAGGTGAGAATCTTGGTCGATTTCATCCGTTTAATCGTGACTATTGACCGATTTTTGACTTAGAAAATGTTAGGTTAAATCCAATATATTTTGGGGTAAAATGGGGTTGTTTGGGTAACTTATTATCTGTAACAAGCGAATAGGAAGCTTTAATCGATTCCCTAATCATCTCCTGGTCCTCGATTGATCCGTCGGTTGAAGTTGAACCGACAGTGGGTCGGCGACTGGTCTAGGTCAAAAATTGAACGAGGTTAAGCGGTGTGTGGTGTTGATAATGGTACCATAGGTTAGAATCCTTGATTCCGACCTAGTGGCGACCTAATCAACCCACGTTTTGAACGAATTTCAAATTTTCTGGAATTTTTGCTAAGTGTGAATCTTGCGCACTTAGCAAGTACGCAAGAAGCAATTCCTGCGTACTTGTTAAGTACGCAAGAGGAAAATCCTGCGCACTTGCTAAGTGCGCAGGACCAACACTTAGAAATTTTTCTTAAGTCTGAATTTTTTTTTTCAAAGTGTAACTACTATACTATGTCATGTGTGTCTACTTCCAGTGTTATAAGTTGTTCTGAATATGTTTTCTCTGTGTGTTTGCAGGCTATGGCTCGTGCATTCACTGACGAATTCAACCTATTGGCTAACACCGAACCAGAATGGAAAGGTGCAGCCTTGCAATACAGGGAGATTGTGGATTTTCTGAACAGATCAAGAATAAGTTATGCAATCTCAACAAACCCAACAGTCTCAAGACCTTACCTGGAGCAATTCTGGGAGACTGCAGAGCACGATTGCACGGTATCCCCGAATGTCATAAGGGCTACCGTTGACGGTCGGGCTATTGCTATCTCTGAGGATACAATAAGGAGAGTATTGCAGTTCGGAGACCTTGCCACCGACCCGACATCCTATCCAGATTACTACGTGGATGGGTGTTGGAGGCACAGAATGGGATATGTCGGGGCAAGGGACTATGCTTCTTACAAGAAGATGTGGGTATTGGATCAATGGCGTTACTTTGCCCACATCATGATCGTGTGCATCTCATCCAGGAAAGCGGGGAAAGATGCCATGGGTCATGACCTTGCAGCGGCCATGGTGGGTCTGTCTCTCAATAGGGGCTACAACTTCTCTCGCTATATCTTCAAAGCACTCAATGACCAGATAAATACAGCAGAGAGGTTCAGGTTCCTTTTGTACCCGAGGTTTGTGCAGCTCCTGATCGATGATGCATTGCCAAACCTACATGCTATCGGGGAGAGACTGCAGGTAAAAAGGGTGGACAAGAGAGTCTTTGCTCAGTTTCTAAAGCCAGGCAGTGTAGAACCTACCCCTGCGCACACTGAACTCTTTGGCCACCTACTGAATGAAGCATACGTCGCTCCTGAAGATTGGAACTGGTATGGTCCCAACTCAGCACCAGAGATGAGTGATGACTCTGGTGAAGAGCAAGAGGAAGAGCATGATGATGATGAAGGTGATGATGAAGGTGATGTTGGTGGTGCTGAGGAATCCGATTTGGAGGCAACAGAATCAGATTCTTCTGATTCCGATGACGCACCATCACAGGCACATCCGAGAAGGTCGGCACAGGTAACCCTGCCTGCGTCGTCTTCCAAAAGAAAACGACAAAGCTCGAGCAGCGAATACGAGCCGGATTCCGACTCTGACGCTGCTCTACAAAGACAAAGGCGTGAGATGGCCAACAAGAAAAGGGGCGATAGGCAAGAGGTTGCTATCCCCAGGGTTGAAGAGATTCCGACTGTGCAGCAAATACAAGTTGAAGCTGCCCGTCCAGAGTCAGAATCTACCCCGCCAGCACGGCAAATGTTTAGAAGGAGGAGAAGGCCACTGGTACAAGCAGATGTGGCAGTCACGACGGTCACAGAAGTGATTCCTGTGACGGTGACCCTCCCTACTCCAACCGTCCAGGTGACGGTGACTGCTCCACTTCTCACGGAGTCAGTCACCATCACCCCAACCACAACTCCCATCATTACATCCCCCATCCCAACACCCACCAAAGAGCCGTCAGGTCAACCCTTTAACTACGGTGATTTCTCACTGGGGTTCGACTTTGACACAATCTTCTCTTCCCCCATCCACAACGACGAAGACTCATCATCTAGGCATCCGGATCCAAATGAAGCTAGGATCGATGTGCTAGAAACCCAAGTTGCTGGCTTGTTGAAGACTATTCAAAAGTCAAAGGAGGATTCTGATGCTCAACAAGCACAGATAAACTCTCTAGCGGATGAAGTTAGGATTCTGCATAGCTAGAGAACGGGGACTGATGAACGGTTGAAGAATGTCATGGCACAGAATGAACTGTTGATGAAGACTAATGACATGATTCTAGCCCACAGAACTTCCCTGGAGCTAAGGTTGGATCTACAAAGGAAGGAGCATGCAGCTATGGTCAAATTAGTTGGTGAACTGACCACGAAGCTAGGTGCTCAGGGGGAGAAGGAGACGGAGAAGGAGACAGAGAAGGAGACGGAGAAGGAGACAGAGATAGAGAAAGACAAAGAAAAGAAATCCACCGGTGCCGAGTCTTGTCATCCAGTCGATCTGACTAAGGATGATGATAAAGACAAGGATCCTGAAGTCGGTTCTAGTGGAGGTGAGCACCTAGCTTTGGCGATTGTCCATCTCTTCTGTTCCATTGGCTGAGGGGGAGTCTACTCAGCAAGAGGGTGGTGATACCTCAGGTGGTGGTGGCGGAGATAAAGGGAAGTCAGCGGCTGACGTGCTCAAGGACTTATCTGATGATGAGATCCTCTATTTAGAGCCTGACTATTCCAAAGAGGCACAGATCGATGCTCTCCTTAATCTGGAAGAAGGAGAGATTGACTCTGGTGATGACTGGAACGAGGATGACGATGATGTGGTGATTGAGATTCCCAAGGGCGACGGGGAAGGTAAGTATGAGTTAGAAGATGGTGAGATCTTTGAGGTACCATCGCTCGACTCTATGCTCGAAACAGGCTCAGTTGACACGGCAAGTAATGTTGAAACTACAACTGAAGCCTCCCCGGTCGACCCTATACCTGCGGACCCCGAGGCACAAAAAGAGAAAGACATGCCTTCTGCATCTACAAAGGGTCCAGCTCCCGTGTGGCAAAAGACGTCTATCACAGACAAGCATGGAGCGACAGGTATGATCTTAGCTGTTAGGTACGAGGAGGACAAGCAGTTGTTCGCCATCAAAAGATCTGGGGGGGTTCAATACTTGAAACCCACCAGTGAGGCGTTCAACTCTTTGCCCAAGTACGACCTGGTTAACCTCGCAAACCGCGATCTGCTAAGTCACTCGAATAATGCAGTAGCAATGGGTTTGTGGGTAACACTACAGCGTGAAGCAAGATCAGGGAAATTTGAATACCTTAAGCCTCAGGTGCCCAGAAGAGTCAAGGATAAGCACGCTGTGCATCCTGTGACTAAGAAGCCCATAAAGAGATTGGTATACAAGCCAGTGCGATGTGAAACTAAGATTCCCCTGAGCAAGTTACCTCAGGATATTCTTGGTGACATGTGGTACTGGTACGTTGATCCAAAAACAGGCGAGGCTGTGGTAATGAGTAAAGGTAAGTCAGCAAGTGGAAATATTGTGCCAAAGGAAGTGATCAGGATATTTGATGAAGTCTGCTTCATCAACTTTTCTGTGAACGATCTGGAGGTACTAGCCGACAAGTACTGCATCCACACTGACGAATGGACGAAGCTTCTCTCTGGAAAATACGACAAGTTGATCAAGTTCTGTCTTGATTACAAAAAAAAGATGGAAGTTAAGGAGCAGATGCTATGAAGACTGAAGACCGAAGACTGAAGACGATGAAGATCCCGAGCTGTTGTCAAGGGGGAGTTTGTTGATGCACTTTCCTGTGACAACACTCTGGATAGAGTCTTAGTTTGTATGTCTAATGTCTGTAATTTGTCTTTGTATGTATGAGTCATTATGTAATAGTTTATCAAGTTGTATTTACTTTTACATAATGTATGTTGTTTTTCTGCTAAGTGTTTTGCGCACTTACATGTGCGCAGGAGAAAGCTCCTGCGTACTTAGCAAGTACACAAGAACACCTTTGCGTACTTGTTAAGTACGCAAGAGCAATTGGTCCTGCGCACTTGCTAAGTGTGCAGGCATCAGGTCTGTATAAATAGGATAGGTTCACAGAGGCTAAGCACGCAGAACCATTTGTTCAGACGAACTCAGTTTTGCTAAGTACGCAGCTTGTATTCTCTCTGTAACCGTCGAGTGTTTATAATACAAAGAATGATTATTGTGACTCTCGTGTTTGGTTTACTTTGTTTTGTAAGACTCTCCACCTAGTCACGGGTATTCCGCAACCCGGTCCGACTAGCAGACCACTTGCATGTGACGATCCGACACACACGAAGGGACCTACAAATGTACCACATCAGCTTCTCCTTCCTTTATGTCAGTGGGCACTCAAACAGATCTAATCCTAGTCACTGATGAAACCAAAAGGGGATAGGAAAGCTTCGAGGTAGAGTCTACCTCTGATGATAGTTTTGAAGAATGGCTGTGAGAAGAAGAAGACTTCCAAAGAACCATCATTAAGCCTTCTTTAAATCCAGGTACAAGAGATAGAGTGAGAAGATTCCAGAGAAGAAGAAGAAGAATTCTCTTAGGAGATGAAGATAACTGCCAGAGATGAAGATAATTGCCAGGGATGAAGACGAAGTGTTCCTTGATGATATGGAGATGTAGTTGGAGATAGAGAGGGAAGAAAAGGAAGTATTTTCAAAGTTTGAGGTGCTTGAAGTTGCTGCTAACCTCTCCAGGCTAGTCATTTCCTACAACACTTCTTAACAACAGAAAATCTTGACTCAATTCTAGTATGGGGATCTGATGGAAGGTTTGAAAGATTCTGGATTGGATGGGAGTTCTTGGGTCTAGCAGAACTTGAGTGGGACAACTTAATGTTTTTGATATGCTGGCTTTGCATACTTCTGAGTGCATTAATCCATCTAGGGATCTCTCTGCCATGCTTGTTGTTGACCGTTCATGATCAAATGCAAGACAACATGCCTTGGTTTGAATGATTTCTTTGAAAATCCAAGCATGTTGCCCATCACTACCTTGATGAAGAAGAAGCAGAGTCCTCAAGTTTAGCCCAAAGAAGAACTGGTTAAGTCCTTGAGCTGATTGTAACAAGAGATTTGACTGAAGACCAAATGTTGAACCTAGGAAGATACTCATATAATGAACTGGCTAGAGGTCTTGAGATTAATGGATGGTACAACACTAAGCCTACAGGGATAAACTTCCTTCTGTGTGATAAATCATCTATTGAGTTCAACAACATAAAGGAGATCCTAATGCTTAATCCTGACTTCCTGTTCAAAGTATTTTTGTTAATATCACAAATATTTGCGGTCAATTCCACAAGAATTAAAGATATGATCTCCATGATACATGCATACCTACTAGAAGAAGGATGGATGGTATGGGAATCTTCATCAAGCTCATCTGCTTCCTCTACTCAAGATGAACTTGGCACAAGACTGGAGATTATAAACGCATCTTTTGAGTCTGAATTCACTGATGAAGAAGATGCTCCACCCTTGTCCATTCCACAAATTGCCAATGAAGCTTATGTTGAGGCTTCAGTAGCAACTTCCTCAAATGCTATTATTGCCAATGAAGCAGAACTGAGGCATCCACACATGATAGGGGGAAGAGCATTATTACTGAAGAGGATGAGAAAAGAATAGAATAAGAGAAGAGAGAGAAAGAAAGAATAAGGGGAGAGAGAGAGAAGAAGAAGAAGAAGAGATGAAGGAAATAAGGAAAGATCAAGAGAGAAAGACTGCTTTGCTCATAAGAGAGCAGCAGATCAGCAAGATTGTAAGGTCCCTTGACTCTACAAAGATCCATGTTCATGTGTCTTCTCAGATTGATGAGGATGAAGCTTTAGCACTCAGGCTACAGGAACAGTTTAATAAGGAAGAGGAAGAAAGGGAGAAACATAAAAAAGAAGCCAAGTTCACAATCAAGGATGCCCAACTAGCCAAGGAAATGAGAGAGGATTGGATTGTTGCCCTAACTGATCAAGGTGAGGATGGAGACTACCTTGAGAAGTTATCAAATAAAGAGCTCTACAGAGCATATATGGGCTTAGAAGGAGAACTGACTAGAAAAAGAGGGCTGAAGAGGAGGGGAAGGCCAGATAGAAATCAAGAAAAGTAATTGCTTTCAACAAAAGAACACATGATGAAAGAAAGGTCATGTTTAACTTTCTTAAGGAAAGAGGAGAGAGTGGAAAGAAGCAAGGTCCCATGAGCTTCATACACCTCCAAACTCTATACAGGCAAGTCTAGTAGGAAGAATATGATAGACTGAAGAAGACAAATCTAATAAAGAGGGGCAGTGAAACTGAAGAAGAAAAGAAAAAGGAAGAAGCCCACAACTGAACCCTTGGTCCATCCTCCTTCTATCCCACATGTGTCCTCCTCAAAATTTCCCACCACTACTCCTAAAGTGTCCAAAGCTTCTATGTTCGTCAACCTTCTGGCTTTGCAGATCCTCTACATCCTAACAAAGTGTTTAAACTAGACAAAACTCTATATGGGTTACATCAAGCCCCAAGAGCTTGGTATGAGACATTATCAGGGTATCTACTCTACAACAATTTCAGAAGAGCATCCATTGACCATACATTGTTTTGATCAACAATGAAGAAATTGTGCAAGAACTTTAAGACCCTCATGAATTCAAAATTTGAAATGAGTTCAATTGATGAACTAAATTCCTTCTTGGGTCTCCAAGTCAAACAAGTCCAAAATGGGATCTTCATAAGTCAATCCAAATATGTCAAGAACATCCTAGAAAGATTCAATTTGGCTGATTGCACTACTGCACGTACCCCAATTCAAGTTAATCAACAACTATCTCCAGAAAAAAAGGGTCAAGATACAGATCAACATCAATACAGAGAAATGATTGGATCACTTATGTATCTAACTCCATCCAGGCCTAATATCATGTTTTCATTATGTTTATGTGCAAGATTTCAAGCAGCTCCAAAGATATCACATCTCCAAGCTAGCAAAAGGATTTTTAGATACCTTAAAGGAGCTCCAAAACTTGGACTATGGTATCCTAAAAATGAAAAGTTCAATCTGTATGTATAAACTGACAGTGACTATGAAGGATGCAACTTGGACAAAAAGTTCACATCAGGAGGATGTCAATTTCTGGGAGGAAGACTCCTCTTTTGGCAATGCAAGAAGCAGACATGTGTGTCCACATCAACAACAGAATAAATTGCAGCTTCAAGTTGCTGTGCTCAAGTGATATGGATTCAAAATCAGATGTTAGACTATGGAGTAACTTTCATGGCAACTCCTATTCATATTGACAACTAAAGTCTCATTTCAATCACTAACAATCCTGTGCAGCAATCCAAGACAAAATACATTGACATCAGATATCATTTCATTAGAGATCAAGCTAAGAAACGAATAATTATTTTAACCAAAGTTTATACCAATTAGCAATATGCTGACTTATTCACTAAAGCCTTTGATGAAGCTAGATTTAAATATCTAGTTGAATCCATTGGTATGATGAAATTTGAATAAAATCCATCTCTAAAATAAAAATGAATAAATGTGTGTTTGTTTTACTTTGTTGTTCGATAAAATATTCTTAAAAAATCCAAAAATAATTTTCTTATTTTGATAACTTTATCTGTCAGCACCAAACATTTCTGTTGCTGATAGATTTAGTCATCAGCAGCAAAATCCCTTGCTGCTGATAGCTTTATCCCATCCGCATGAACAATTCTACTTCATATAGCATTAAGGCAATCAGCAGCAACACCTTTTGTTGCGGACCATTATATCCATCAGTAGCAGTAAAGCTTACTGCTGATAGACATAACCATCAACAGCAACCAACTTTGCTGCTGATGGGTGAAAATGGTTCAAATTAACTTTTACATGCTGTAAAATTTGTACTGTCAATCTTTTACCATGACTGCTACACTACAGTATTTTTGTTAATATCACAAATATTTGCAGTCAATTCCACAAGAATCAAAGATATGATCTCCATGATACATGCATACATACTAGAATAAGGATGGATGGTATGGGAATCTTCATCAAGCCCATCTGCTTCCTCTACTCAAGATGAACTTGGCACAAGACTGAAGATTATAAACGCATCTTTTGAGTCTGAATTCATTGATGAAGAAGAAGATGCTCCTCCCTTGTCCATTCCACAAATTGCCAATGAAGCTTATGCTGAGGCTTCAGTAGCAACTTCCTCAAATGCTATTGTTGCCAATGAAGCAGAAGCTGAGGCATCCACACATGACAGGGGGAAGAGCATTATGACTGAAGAGGATGAGAAAATAATAGAATAAGAGAAGAGAGAGAAAGAAAGAATAAGGAGAGAGAGAGAGAAAGACGAAGAAGAAGAGATGAAGGAAATAAGGAAAGATCAAGAGTGAAAGACTACTTTGCTCATAAGAGAGCAGCGGATCAGCAAGATTGTAAGGTACCTTGACTCTACAAAGATCCAAGTTCATGTGTCTTCTCAGATTGATGAGGATGAAGCTTTAGCACTCAGGCTACAGGAACAGTTTAATAAGGAAGAGGAAGAAAGGGAGAAACATAAAAAAGTAGCCAAGTTCATAATCAAGGATTCCCAACTAGCCAAAGGAAATGTGAGAGGATTGGATTGTTGCGCTAACTGATCAAGGTGAGGATGGAGACTACCTTGAGAAGTTATCAAATAAAGAGCTCTAGAGCATATATGGGCTAAAAAGGAGAACTGGCTAGAAAAATAAGGGCTGAAGAGGAGGAGAAGGCCAGATAGAAATCAAGAAAAGTAATTGCTTTCAACAAAAGAACACATGATGAAAGAAAGGTCATGTTTGACTTTCTTAAGGCAAGAGGAGAGAGTGGAAAGAAGATAGGTCCCATGAGCTTCATACACCTCCAAACTCTATACAGGCAAGTCTAGTAGGAAGAATAGGATAGACTGAAGAAGACAAATCTAATAAAGAGGGGTAGTGAAACTGAAGAAGAAAAGAAAAAGGAAGAAGCCCAAAACTGAACCCTTGGTCCATCCTTCTTCTATCCCACATGTGTCCTCCTCAAAATTTCCCACCACTACTCCCAAAGTGTCGAAAGCTTCTCACCCAGCTCCCTCTCAACAAAAGCCTCCACTAAAGAAACCAAAGCCTCCTACCAGCCCTACTGACTCAAGAAAGATTATGATTAGGGATGGCAATGGGTCGGGTTCGGGTCGGGTATCGGTAATCCCAAACCCATACCCGGTTGTAAAATTGTGTCCCATACCCGGCCCATTACCCGTCGGGTTTGTGTCGGGTAATTACCCGTCGGGTATCGGGTATACCCGCGGGTATCGGGTATACCCGCGGGTAACGGGTATACCCGTTGATATCGGGTATCGACCAATAACCGTCGGGTATGTGTCTTGTACTTTTCTATGACTCTACTTTTTATATTTATAAATACATATTTTAAAAGAAAAAGTAATTTTTCACATAATAAACTTACTAAAATGAAACATTAATAGCCATGGATTAAGAGAAAATAAAATTATAAATTACAAATTTTCGGGTATATGATTCGGGTAAACGGGTATGTGATTTCGGGTAATCGGGTCGGGTATCACCTAATCCCATACCCGCGAAATTTTTAAAAATTAATCCCATACCCGGCCCCGTACCCGTACCCGTCGGGCTTCGGGTATACCCCCCCGAACTCGTCGGGTTTCGGGTATACCCGTCGGGCTCGGGTTATTTTGCCATCCCTAATTATGATCTAGTTCTATAGTGATCAAGATGGGTGGTTTGAAGTCTACAGAGGAGAAAAGGAAATGAAAAGATCTACTTATAAGTCTGTTGATGAGGTGATGCAATTGACAGATGATGATCCGAGAAGAATTCTGCAATTGGGTGAAAAAGAATCAGATAATGATAGTGGGAGGCATCTTTTGCTAGTAATAAATCATCATTTTAATCCTAGCAAGGATGTTGCATTCGATGCAAAACCTCTCCAATCTCACTATCCTCTTGTCCATTGGTCCTATAATGCAGTTGCCGATGAGTACACTATAATAGATGTCAAAGGAAATAAGATTAGAGGTTCAAGAAAGGCTATCCTAAAGATGCCAACAAGGGACATAAAAACCTATCTGAAATTCCTTTTGACAATCCCAGCAAAGATCCAAGGGGATATGAGACTACAAGGATCATCATTCAAATACAGAAGCTCTATGAACAGAGGTAGAAGAAGTTTTGGTAGCATCAGTCTAGGGGGAGTTTGTAGATATTTGAGATTGATGGCTACAAAATCTTCTAAGTGTTTTTGCCGCGAACACTTCATTTTTGCTACAGAAAAATGCTGATGCTGATGACTATCTATGCTTCGGATGGTTGTAGTTGTTGCTGATCAACAACCTGCTATGGATAGACAATTATTTGCTGAAGTACAATGTTGCTGTTGATAGGCTTATCAGCAGCATCTAACTCTTATGCCGTTGATGGGCATATCTTCAGCAACATTAACTTTGCTGTTGACAGTCCTTTCTGCTACAACTGACAGTATGATATGTCATCATTTATACATGTTTTGTATGCATAATAATCCCTATTTTATGATACTAATTGAATATTAACCTTGCAATTTATGCTTAAAACGTTTATATTTTGTAATTGTAGGTTATTCGGTGTTTAGAATATAAATCAAGATGAAATATATTAAAAACACCATGAATTCAAGCTTCTAGAAAGGTTCATTCCCGAGCTTTGACCCCCAAGAAGTCAAAATTGGTCAACAAGGAGTCAACCAGGAGCTAAAAGACAAAGCTGGGCAGCAGGCAGGGGATGCACAGCCGTGCATACTAATGCACGGGCGTGCATCCTAATGCACGGGCGTGCATTGCCCTTTCTTGCTCCCCAAGGCTCCCAATACACTGCCACTCGTACCCTATGATTCCCTAGGTGTTTGCACGCCCATGCAATCCAATGCTCAGTCTGAGGCCTATAAATAGGAGGCCTGAGTTCTTCATTCCACACACCTAAAGAACATCAAATACAGTATCCAGGGAGAGAGAAATTTGTAGTTAGAGTAGAGTAGAGAGGATCCTCCCCTTTGTTCCGCAATAGGGGAGGCTACGAAACTCAACGTTACGCTAGCTAGTACGGCCATTCGTGGCTAAACTTTTTGTATTGCTAGGGTGAAGATGATGTTTGGTTCATGTTAATGTTTGACTTATTAATTTAGTGTTATGTTTATGTCTTTAATTATTCGCTCTTAAAACCACCATTTGGTGGGCTTTTATTATTGTCTAAATCCGTCTTTATATTTGTGAGTGTCTTTATTTTAAAGCGTAAGATCGTAAAACCTTTTTAATCAAACTTTCTTTGAAGCTTGTACGTCTTTATACAAGCTGAGATTGATAAGTCAAGGCTTGGTCTATACTATTAAGGTCGTACGTCTTTTTACGAAATTATTATGTGACCTAGAATTGGTGAACTCATGTTGGGGACGGTACGTCTTTATACTCGGTCACGTTGTTACACCGCCTCCCGTTGAGCAAAATATAATCACCTATTTAACTATAATATAAAGCATTTAAGTTCGATGTCTTAAACCAACCTGGAGATAACATTCAAAGGGTTGAGGGTAACTGTTGTCCCTAGCGAGAGGCACTATTATTTTAATTTAAAGTTTTTAATTCGTGAATCAAATGTCGTGAGGACGAGGCTCTAGCGATGACCCAGGTCACAATTTTGTAGTAGTCATACCACTAAATTAGTCAACTTAACATTATCACGTACCAAGCTGATTTGAAGCCCGAAGCAATACTCTTCGTGACCTGATCATTTCCGAGATATTATTTTTCTACTATTTACTATTTTTTTCGTTACATTCATGTTACAGACATCATACACGTTTTTTACTTTTATGCTATTTACTTTACCGGCATTTACTTTTCTGTCATTTACTATTCTGCTTCACAAGCACACAAAACCCACTCACTAATTAATCCGACTAAACGATAACAAAAGTTGAGTATTGGAACTCGACTGTGTCCATTGGTTCAATACTTAGTTATTACCTAAATTATATTACACTGCGATAGGTACACTTGCCTATTGTGTGTGTTTTAAGTTAAAGTAATTATCATTTTATCAATTGAAAACCTGATCTCATAAAATCATAATCTCTAAATATTATTATATATAATATTTATTTAACTTATTTAACACGTACATCACATTACTATCTGCAGAAGTAATGTTATTTGTGCAGAAGACAATGCTCTCACAACTTAGCAGACCTGCAGAGATTCCCAACATAAGGCATTAGAGATGTTTCAATGTTTGTCTTTTGTTAGCAGTTGTCTGTTAGTATCCAATAGTAGCATTGCATCTTGTCTATAAAAGATCAATTGCTTGTGTTTGATCTGATCCTTAGATTCAAGGGTTTCTCTTGATTCTAAGTTCCTATTTATGTATTGTTTCTCTTCATTGTAAGGTGTGCTTCTTAGAGTTTTCTCTGTAACTTGTAAGCTTTGAAGAGTGAAATACAATTTGCATTTATCAGTATTCTCTTTGTTGTTACTTGTTGTATTTCTTAGTTGTTATTGTTTTCGCCAATATCAACTAAAACAGACCCATCTTGTAATCTATCGATCCTACACACTCTACAACGATTTACGATATAATCATCACATGTTTGATTAATGGATGATCGATTACAATGTGTAAGCTCCCCATATAATCAATCTCTCAATTACAATGAACACTCGAGATGATTACACACATTTACTTATACTTAATTTCTTAGACACTGTACTACAGTCCATGAGAGAACTGAGTGAAGGTAACAAAAATGTAGACGGTTAGATTCTTCGAACGTCATTAAGGATGACTCAAACTAAAGGACAAATTGTTTCTAACATAAATGGCCTTTAGTGGAATCTAGTTTGTTATGCAACAGAGAAATTCAATTAGAAGAACATTGGTGGAAGCTTGAAGTTCCATTGAGCAGAGGAAACTTCATTTACAACTATTTAGTGCAAACTCACAAGTTGTTCCTTATCAGTTGAAACTTCACTTCCACTGGTGAGAGAAAACTTCAATCGTTAATCGCCATGTGATCTTATCAACTGATCAGTGAAACTTTGATTAGTTGATAACCTTCATGGGAATAAACCAACACAGGAAGAAACTTCTAATTGTGTTTTTCAGAGGCTATTCACTTATCAGAGAAGAGTTTTAAGAGGATATTAAAACTAATAAGATGTATGTTTTGCACCAGCAATTCTTTATGGTTCAACAAATCCAAAACTCGCTTATCATACAATTTTTATTTAATTTTATCTCCTAATGCTTCCTTTGCAACTCTAAGCGCATATTGTTGAAGACTTTTTCAACTTCATATCAAAATGTATCTAACGTTCATCCATCAACATCTTCTTCCTTGTATCCAACATGTTCTACCAACCACAAAATGCAATCATTAACTGTTTCTTCATAAAAGGTTGGATCATTTGTAACATGGCTTATTGTATTTTCTTAACATAAATGAGATAAAATGTGTCAAATTTAACCTTATTTTTTAATAATTTGTCAAATTTAATTTTTTGTAATTTTTCTACTAACTTTAAATTGGCAGCTATGCAAGGGAAATCCACCACAATTCACGAGAGCCCACCTTTCTCCCTCTAAAGTCAAGAGTCTCATGAGTGCGGAAAAACATATGCTTAATCGATGGTGAGCTAAGGCGCTTGAATATCCACATCCATGATTCGGCTTTGCATCTAAAGATGTGGACATCACTCATTCAGGTACATTATTTCCTGGGATTAACCTTGTCCGGATTAAAGCTAACTTCTTTGGTTGGCGTGCATCCTCATATATAATCGCAACTAAAGATTCTTTGGCGTCACAGGGTCTTTCAATCAGTTCTCCACTTTCCTCAGTTTGTGGCCTCTTTGATGAATCGGTTGAGCATCTCCTCCTTAATTGTACCATTGCAAGGTTAATGTCGACTCAACTATTGGCAACTCATCCATCGACGAATCTTCCACGAACAAGTTGTTTCATGCTCTTCATCTTACTACATTTTGGTGTCTTTGACGGGCTAGAAACGACTTTGTCTTCAATAGCCAACCAAGTTTCTCATACAAAATTGTGGATGACATAAAGGCTTTGGGTTTTCTATAGATTTTTAACCGTGAGAGGATGTCTTCTATAGGTCGGTGTCATTAGCGTAATTTCAATTTCATTATTTGATTGTATCCGGAACTCGGTTATTTAATGTCTAGTTTCTTGCTCGACTTTGGAGAGCATTAAATTCCATTGCCATTAAAATTAAAAAAATAATAATAAATAAATAAATAAAAGGCTTTGCAAGGGTAACGTCAGCTAATTTTGTCATGATGACGTCACAATATAAAATATTGAGTGTCTTCTCGATCTAGATTTTACGTTCTGTTTTTTAAATGTAATCTGCAAGTTTATAATAAGAACCATTATAATACTTGGATTAATTAAATTAATAGTTGATTAAAGAAAGACTTAAACGATTGTTACAAATAAATTATATAATGACTGATTATTGATTGAGCACGTAATCAAAGTTTTAAATAAATGTGATTTGTTTTCTTCTCTCCTAAATCAAGAAATTAATGTACATGAGCTGTCCATATATAATAGACCAGTCAAACAAATTAATTTTTTTTGTTTAACGGCAACACCTAGATATTTTAGGATAATTGGGTTTCCCCGGGGCAACACCTAAAATATCCAGGGCAACCCACCACAGGAGAACCCCCCAACTGTGTAAACCCCCTGAGATGGCCACAGACCCTTTTTTTACTATTACCAGGATTCGAACACAAAACCTTTACTATGAAAAATATTGGGTCTAGCATTGTATCAAATGGCCAACGGTTCAAACAAATACAAATTAAATGCAATGAAATAATAGTCCACATAGGCGATGAAATTGAAGGAACCATACGTGAACGGAGGGTATTAATTGGGATGGTTGGTTTTTTTTTTTATTCTTCAAACCAAGCAAAGGATTCTTTTAAAAGATACATGTTATCTAAATCGGGCCCAGCAAACTCATCAATTCGGAACGAACCTTCAATCCATGAGAAAACTCACAACTGGGAAAACCCGCTGCCTCAACCCAAATAATTGCTTCAGATGAGACTCGAAGCCAAGATCTATACTTTGAGAAGTATTGGGAATATTATTGTACCAGATGATGGCCAACCGTAGATGGTTGGCTTTCCAAACAAAATTATAAGGTCATAGGTATAATTCATGTGAAAATAAAGTGCATACCATGTGAGTGTTATCTCACCATATTGAGTTTTCACACCACTTTCACGTATCTGTATTATATAATAAATAAAGTTTTGATGGGACACTTGTCACTTTAATGTCTCAACATCTTTTTCCCGCCTCTCTTTTCTATTAGTTATACAAATTTATTTAATTTTTTTTATAATTTTTGTTTTGCGCTTCTCTTCTATTAAATAATAATGATATTAAATAATTAAATATCTAAAAATTATTCTAATGTTTTATTAAAAATTACTAAATCAAAAGGAAATTTCAATTGTATCATATCATAAAATACAATTTTATAATTCTTAAATATTCATTATTTCTTATTTAACAAATTACTGATAACATCCAACATACAAATATTTATAAAAAATATTGTTTTATAAAAAGTTCTATTTATTCAACCCATGTAATACATGAGTTTTAACCTAGTTAAGGATATACCTGTGTAAAAGTGAGCGGTGTAAAAATAAGTTGCTTATTTAATTTATATATTTAATTAAATATTAATCATAAATTAAATTTAGACAAAGTACATAAATTAAATTAAGACAAACTACATATATTAAATAAAAAAAATAAAATACATAAAATAATTAAATAAAAGTAAATAATAACCTAATAAATTAAAAGTTAAATTAATTTATAAAATAAAATTAAATAACAAACTAATAAAACAAAAGTAAATAGTAAACTATTAAAATAAAAGTAAATAATAAACTATTGAAAAAAATACCTGTCACGGGATCTTCTGACACATTAACAAACGCCTTTGATAGGTTCAACTCCTCATCCGAGACCCACTTCCTTATTGTCCGCCCTGATAACCTAGCTGTTTTCTTCTTGTGTTTTTCTTTTTAGTCTTTCTTCGGTCTCCTCAACGAACTCGGGAAAATATTGTGCATCCGGAACAAATTCAGGGTCGGGTTTGGGGTTGTTTGGTTGGGACTAAGGAAATAACATTGGCTCCATAAACAATATGTATCCGGGTTGGACATACGGGTTTTGTTGAATAAACAGATTTGATTGTTGGGGAGCTTGGTTAAAAGCGTTTTGTTATTGAGGAGCTTGGTTAAAAACGTTTTGTTGTAGAGGAACTTGGTTAAACGCGTTTTGTTTTGTTGTTGAGCGAAACGAAACCAATTCAAAACGTTGTTAGGATCATCGTGATTCATTTTGATTTGAGTATGAATTTTAAAAATAGAAGAGAGAACTGATAGTTGTATGTAAAAAAATATAAGTTAATGTGTAATATTTTATAGAGTATGGTTTTGAAGAAAAAAAATTAATTTATAGCCGTTGGAAACGATCAAAAAAAGGTAACATTGCACCACCCCCAATTTTTTTTTATGCGTGAAATATTTCACACCTTCACCATTCACGCCCCTTTCACGGGGAAGGGGTGATGTTTCACGTCCCTCATGGCTTCCACACCCTATATCAGATGACCTAAGACTAAATTACAATTTCTATCCTTTATAATTATTCAAATTATGAAATTGGTTCTTTAAAATCATGACTTTCACTTATTGTCTATTATTTGAAAAGTTCTCTTATTTCTTGTACATTTAACTAACCGGGGTTAAATATTTTTGTTAAGTTAAGGACATAAAGAATTATACATGTAAATGTTAAAGTTTCTTTTTATTTTTTTTACTTTACGTTTTATCTTCTTTTATTCTTTTTATCACTTTTATTTTATATATTTTGTTTAAAGTTTTTTTTATATTTTTTTATTTAATTTATGTATTTCCGTTTGTATGAAAAAGTTATATACCTTTCTCATTTTATTATTTATTATTGAGTTAAATACGATTTAGTCCATGTGGTTTGTTCAAAATAAAACTTTTAGTCTAAAAGTTTTAATTTGGCTTTTTCAGTGCATTACTTTTGTTTTTGTTTCAATTAACTCCATGTGTCTAACACTGTTTGTCTTTTTTTGTTAACTTTTTTTAATTCACGAATATACCCCTGACATGAGATGAATATAAAATCATAAAATTGATATATAAAACTTGTTTCTTACTCGCTCTCTCTCTACTTACGCTCCTTCTATACCTCCTCATGTTTGCCCGCCAACCACCACCTGAAAACCGTCGACCGGCCAACTCAGGCGACCTTAATGGAGAGTCAAGACCTTAATCGCGGGTGCTTCTATCTCTCGTCTCCAACTCTCGTATTTCTAGCAAAGGTATCTAGATCTGTGGCAAAAACTCTTCTTCCCCTTCCATATACTCCTCAAACCCGAACATTATGAATTATCTTATTATGCTCTCCAAAACATTCTTCCCCACTTCCAAAAATATGGTGTTGTCGACATCGTTAACTCTTCAATCCCCACATTAATCACTTCCACATCACTTCTCCATCGATCTTAAATGGTATGATTAGGGTGTTGTAGGATTCACCCTCTTTAACTCTTTTTTTAATCAGTGTGTTCATCTTCCCTAACTTTTACAAAAGCTTAACCCATAAACCGATCATCAGATTTGCAATTGATTTGCTGTTTTAGGGGTTTAATGGGAGATGTCTGGAGAGGATCCAATGCTTCAAAACCCTTCAAATCAACCCCATCATCGAACTTGAACAACATGGAAACCTAACCGTATTGAACATCATGGAAACCTACCCGACATCTTTATTATTCGTTTGTTTGAACACACTTATTTTCTTAATGAACGAACACAAACAAGAAAACCTCATTTGATTAATTGTTTGTGTTTGATCGTTTTATTTGGTTAAAGTTAAGCGAACGAAACGAATATGTCTAGTTCGTATTTGTTCAGTTCGTTTACAAGCCTACAAATACCGACTTAACCGTCACATGGTTGTCTCTAAAACTCAGTCTAGGACCCCTTATAATGGGTTTCTTTTACGTGACAGTTTTAGGTAAAATTCTGGAAAGGATAGAGCCGGTTTGAACGACCTAATGCCCGACCTTGACAACCGACAACCATCGCTTCACCCGTTTGGTTCACTCTTTAATTTGGGACATAATTAGATTTTAACAAATATAAATAACACATTGATATCGAATCGGTTTACCCTGTTTCATTAGTTCACAAATTTCATAGTTAAAACATATTGGGTTAAAAACAAGATATAGAAAAAAACGACCATCCATGGAACACATGCTCTACCGATAACAAGGCCTCGATATTGATTGTATGATTATAAAACAAACTTTAAACTTTAAACTCATAGTAACAATCTAATATATAAAAAATTATAATAATTGTAAAATGATAAAAGTAATAACTTAACAAAAAAAAAACAAAAATAAATAAACTATAAAAATATAAAAAATATCTATTTTTATAAAACAAATAAGTTGCTTAATTAATTAATAAAATTTTAATGAAATCTATAAAATAAAAATGAGAAACGTATATTACTTATTCAGAAAAACGAAAATAAATAAATTAAATACAAAATATATATAAGAATATATATCTCTGTAAAATAAATAAGTTGGTTAATTAATTAATAAAATTTTAAACCAACTTTATAAAATAAAAGTGATAAAAAAATAAAACAAGAATAAAAGAAAAAAAAATTAGCATTACAAGAATATTCCTTTATAGTTAAAAATACAATAATTTTCTTAACTTAATGGAAATATTTAACATCAGTTAGTCAAAAGGACAAGAAATGAGTGAACTTTCCAAACAAAGAATAGTGAGTGAAAGTAAAAATTTTAAAGTCTCATTCCATAATTTAGATAATTATAAATGACAAAAAATATAATTTAGTCAAACTATAAAGTCAGCTAAGAAATGATTTTTAAAGTTGAAAATATTTTGACAATGTGCGGCTATTGCACTTGACAGAGACACATGCCTCTTAGATAGCAGATCTCAGGTTTAAATCTGAGCAATGGAGTAATTTAGAATTATTAGTGTAAATTATAATAAAAGTAAGATTTGTCGTTTAAAATATTTTAAAAATATAATTACTTCGTTTTTGTATATTTTAAAAATATAATTCGCTTGTATTTAAAGTTGAGTTGTGAGGATGAATTACTGAAGCAAGTTCATTAATGGGTCACGTGAAAATAGGATGTAAATCAAATTATATATACATTAAATATGGTGGCCGGAGACTACATCGTCACTACATCAACCGTGAAGCGGCTGGTACAAGCAGCTTATGTGCTGCTTTGAATATTCTTTTTGGTTTTTTCCAATTAAATTTGTATTTATATATAGTCAGTTTCAAGGGAATTACAAAATGGCTTTGGTGGAGTTGCTTTGAGCTTGCAACTCTAACAACCCTAACTTTAGGTCAATTTTTCACGATAATTAATTAATGTTGCCACAAAACGATGATCTCAGTACTAATCTTTATGAAATGATAACAGAAATCAGAAATTGATCAATTACTTTGATAATTTCCAACTAGAATGGTGTAGGAAGACTAATCAAGCATAAAAAAGCTAAAGCTAAAAGGACCCAAACAAGATACATCTCATAGTTGGCACAGACAAGCTTAAAGATAGTTCTTAAACTTTAAATTTAACATTTAAGCAAACAGCGAAAGTCTATTACAAATTCTGAGTTAATTAAAAACTTTAAACATTCATTGTCTGAAAAAATAATCTAAATCGTGGGGGTGTCAGTCTTCGATCAGCTACAGCCATCCAACCATCATCTACTAAGCCCTTGCGGCTTCATATCTTCTCTTTACCTTTTGTACCTGATGTGCATACTAAAATATTAATCTAACGCCGTTGAAATCAAGTTTACAAATCATTTAGCATAAAATATTTCTTTCTCATGTTATCACATAAAACACATTTAATGAAAAAACATTCTTTATGTTACTAAGTATATAAATCACAATACAACATGTAGAAAAATACTTAGTTATTCTGTGATCTTTTCTATTAAGTCATACGTTATTATTCTATAATCTGTTTCTTTCTATTACTTTCCACGAAAGAACTTCTCGTGTCCACAAAGGATATCTTTCTTTCTCAGCAGGTTTTATTCCCTATGACCCACAAGTCGTGTCCACTAAGGACTTCTTCTTCTCAGATGACCGTCGTCACCAGAGCAACCATTGTTACTCATCTCTCTAGTTGTACAACATCCCCGTTACAGTGCCCTGTCGAGTATTGTGCTGGTTATCTTATGGTAGGCATGCAACTAATGCCACGACACTGTCATAGGCATCAGGTAGCACTAGTCTCAAGGACTACACTACTACCTCAAGACTTTCTTTGTAAACGTTTAAGTAATAAAATACAATTATTATAAACGTTTAATTCTTAAGTATGCACACCACCCTAAAATAGTCAAAATAGGGATCCTTGAACTCACCCGACTGTCAGTATTCAACTTGAAATGGATGTCTTATCTAGTGCTAAGGAGTAGACCGATCTTGTAACACCCCAAAATCCTAAACATAAGTTAGGACGAGTGTCGGTTAAGAAACACGACACTTGAACGTAACCGGACCCGAAATGAAAAGACGGTTCGACCGGAAACAGCCCAAAACTTCACATAAGCATATCTCGGGATAGAAAATGAGTTACGGAAACCATAATATATGAAAATGATGATTCTCAGCGAGGAAAAAGTGAAAATCATATAAGTTAGGCCGGTAGCAGACCGCTACCCCTTGGCATAACGGTCTGCTACGTGCGTAGTAAACAAAAACTCAGGATCTGACACGTGTCATGCTAACTAATTACCCTGAGGCGGTGGAGGACCGCCACCAGAACCCTTAACGGTCCGCTAAGGGCCCCAGACAACCTATAACTAGGAATTTAAGTGTTTCAAAGTAGCTATCAATTATAGTTCTTCGGGAATGCTCTATTTTGAGAATCTTGAGCTTGAAATACCCCTTTGGGGTGTTACAAGCAAGTCATTTTAGGAGCAAGGGACGAGGAAACTCTACATCAAAGTGTCATAGATAGTCTTTCGGTGAGTCCTCTCCCTTAGTTAGAAATGGGTAACCTCGAGGGTTCGCACGGGCATAAGCGGAATGCCCGAGAAGTGCCAACTAGTAAAGGCTATACTTGGAGGGTTGGCATGGGCATGGGGAAATGCCCGAATAATGCCAAACATAGATAGGTATTAGGGAAAGGATGACGAAGCCTCCCCGAGGGGGATTATATTATTTAAAATATAGACTAGAATAGTATTGTATTTCCATAGGATCGTGTGATTACTAGAACTAGCACCGGTTCTGCTCGATTGTAGATTATAAAAGTAGAGACACTGTTAAGGTGACTTCTATGAGGCCCTTTATAAATGCTTTCATTGCTTTAAATGTTTTGGGCCAGTATGCATGCTAGAAAGATTTACATCAATGCTATATTCCCTTGATTTAAACATTCAGGCTAACCTCCATGTTGTTGCAAAAGGTTATGTATAAAACATGTCTAAGTCTTAAAAACAATGTAACAGAGTATTCATGAAATATCAAAAGGGTGGTGGGTATGTCGCTGATACACCCTATATATAAACTTCTTGGATATAACATGGAGAAACCTTTACGAGGATTTATGGTAAAGACTGGTTTTAGAAAGAGAGAGAGAGAGAGAGAGAGAGAGAGAGGAAAACTTGCCTTTTTGGAATGATTTCACAGAACAAAGATTTTGAGAAAGAAAATGGTTTTGACACGTAAAATGTTTTAGAAGTTATTATTGTGTGCCCTAATAAGTGATGGAAGAGAGGTCAGGGTTTTACCTTGACTTGCATAGGTCTTGGCATTTATTGTCTTAACAAGAGAAGAGAGAAAGAGTTAGATTTTTGGCATGTTTTGCCGTGTCAAATATTTTGACCATAATGGCCTATAAAGAAAGAAAAGATTTTGCCACGTCTTGCCAAATGCCACATAATATCTTGCAACTTAGATACACGCTGAGAAGTACTGCATTCCTTTGTGGAATGTAGTATAGACACCTTATGCAAGAGTATGTATAAGTGGTGACGACCACTTTGAGGTTAACGTGACCTCGGGTAGAAAAGTGTGCAAGTATAAAGTATTATATTTGGTCAAGAAGTTAATGTGATGTTTTGAATACGTGTCATATAAATCCATTTATGTATGAGATAGAGGTCAAAGATATTTTAACTAAACTTAGAACTCACTTGCGTAAGCTGTAGGGCCCCAAACCCGGGAGGCCTCACTCATTGGATTTACTCATTCACAAACTGTTCTTAAACTTGAATATCAAATAACACATCGGAATCATTCATTTTTATTACATAATTAAAACTTGTTTAACATTCATAAACTTCAAACATTGTCTCAAACATAACATAACATAATCAAAAGTCATAATGGGATGCCAGTCTTCATATCATCCGGGTAACTCATCTCTCCGCCCAACATCACCGTCCATCTTCACTACCTGTCCTTAACCTGAATGCGCATACTAAAAAGTCAGATACGCTGCTGAGTTCTAGTTTTAACATAAAACATTAACTTCAAATATTTTCCAAAAACATATGATTCAACTTTATTAATAAAAGCGTACGAAAACATGCAATAACATAACATAACACATAAGTCAACGGACATATTTTAGGTCCTCATGGCACTTCTATGGATCGATCTCGTGATAAGACGTGATGTTAACTCGAAGTGCGGAATCCAACGAATCAACGTTTATACGCACAAAAGACAATGTAGACAATAAAGTAAATAACATTCTCAATTGTATTCCAAATCACAATGGTGTTTACAGACTCAATCAGACTTATCGATGTGTTCTCTCTGTTCACTCTTGTTATCTCTTTCGACTGACTCTGTAAACACTTATATAGACATCTGACCTGCTATAAGCGAACTTATTAAGTTCGCCTCTAACAGACTAAGCGAACTTAACAAGTTCGCCTCAGATAGACTTAAGCGAACTTATTAAGTTCGCCTCTGTTAGACCGTTAAGTTCGCCTCAAGGAAAACTTGAATAAACACTTAGTGACTTTTACATAACAAAAACATAAAGACATAAGATCTAACTATTACAAGCTTTTGTCATTACAAACTATGTCCTAACACATATCGAATATGCGCCTTCTCCTAACAGTCAATTCCAAACATCACATACTGGCGGAGAAACCAAAGAATCACCACCACTAGGCCCTTCAACACCATACATTACCTATAGGCGGAGAAACCTAGGGCCCGATACTTAAGCCATTCAACACCAAACTTTAAGCACGGCATCACAAGGATGACACGTACCAAACTTCAAGCACGATTACCCCGCGAGGTAAATCGTACCAAATTTAAGGATCACGGTAATCCCCTTGGTGACCGTCGTCACCCCAGTTGTACAACAGTTGGCTAGCCACATACGCCCCTATAAAGGTAAGGCCCATAACATACATCCCCTACCCATAACCTTGGTTCCCGGAGGAACCGTAGCAGATTCGTTCATTTGTGACTTTCATAACATACACTTCTTTTACTTCAAAACTTCAGTTAAAGCATTCATACATTTTATTAAAAATCATTCATTCATTCTCAGCGTGTTCATTGGAGGGCCGGCTCTCATAGTGCCGACTCTCATGAGCTGATTCTCTCCATGTCCAACTCTCTTCTCCTCCTTCCTCGCTGAGAGTCGGCACATTCGGCTCAAGAATACCACTTTCAAATAGGTTGGTTTTTTTATTCAAAACTCAAATCTTTTACATCAAAAACTTCTATCTAGCTGCCATGAAGCTAGATCTATACTTTATTCCCTTTTTTATACGTAAAAATTCGATCTATATCTTGAAAACCTGTGAGACCCTAAAACCCATTTTGAAACAGAAAAACTCAGATCTGGGCGGATTTGTTACCTGTTGATGCTTGCTTCCTTCTTCTCCAACCTCCAGGAGTATTCAACAACCAATCTTGGTGCATAATAGAGGTAGAAGGGAGTTTCTTGCTCTTTCTCTCTCTAGGGTTGTGGTAAAGAAGATGATGGAATGAGGGTGTTTGGAGGATGACAAGGGTAATCAAGCCTCCCTTGTTCCTCACTAGTTCGGCCTAAGCCCACAAGCCCGTTGGTCCTTCGTTCATCATTTCCTTTCTTTTAACGCTTCCTTCTTGAGACCCATTGTCTATCATTTTATTCTTTCCTGTTACTTTCGGGATGTTACATAAGCTGACATATGTTTAATAATGTGTATCAGGTAAAGATGTAGCCTCCTGCAGCCGAGGCAAGGAGCTAGAGTAGAGCATCTGGCAGGCTATCTAGTATCCTCTTACAGATTGGTAATAAAATAAATGTGTTTGTACTTTCTTTAGAATGTACATTAAACAAGTTATGAAATAAATATAGTATTTTAAAGTCTTCAGCTGTGTATGATCTCTGTTTAACTAAATGTTCATAAGTAAATCCGACAAGTAGCCGACATCTCGGGTGATCCGGGATGTGTGTGTCATAGATAGTCACATAAGTCAATACACGAATTCTATCATAACATGCTACGGACGCCTAACAATTTCGCCTTAGAGGAGATCAGTGTTGCCGGCACATGATCAGTTTCGCCAGAACTTTCCTTCTAAACTTAATGTCGTTTACTAGTGTCGTTCTCGTGATGTCGTTTGATATTGTTGGCGACACTCCTTAGTGTCGTGCACATTCATGACGACATTACTTAGTGTCGTCATGATAGTGTCGCCTATGGAATGACACATGTACCAATCATCGGCGAGTTTCGGGAGACGTGTATCGTCGTCCCCGGCTAGTGTCGCCCGAAGATATGGTGTCGCCACATAGTGTCGTCACTTGAAGATCTTCATGTTCAGGTTCGTTTTCAATCCAAAATCATAACTTTTTACGTCCAAAACATTTATCTAGCTTCCATGAAGCTAGATCTAAGCTTTAAATCCCTTTTAACACGTAAAAATCCAATCTTTATGTTAAAAACCCTAAAACCCATTTTGAAAACAGAAACTCGGATCTGGGCGGATTTATTACCTATTTTCACGTGATTTCTTCTCCAATGTTCTTCTACAATGACTCAACAACGATCTTGAGGTCCAATCCTTGAATCTTTGAGCTTTCTCACTCTAAGATCCTCTCTCTTTCTCTAGTCGAATAGTGAAGAAGAAAAAGGAATGGGGGCAAGTTAAGGCGGATGTGGGTTTATTCCCTTCCCTTCCCATGCTCTTCATTTGGACCCAAGCCCGTAAGCCCACTTTCTTTCCATTTCATTCCTTTTCTTCCCTCCTATTAACGTGTCGGTTTTTCAGATATTACAAGTCTACACTCCTTACAAAATTTTCCGTCCTCAAAACCTGCCATCAGTTGAATAACTGTGGGTATGACTCCTTCATTTCTGACACAGTCTCCCATGTGACTTCCGGTCCTTTTTGATGCTTCCATTGAACCTTGACCAGTGGAATAACTTTATTAAGTACTCGTCCATCATTTCTATCCAAGATCGCTATGGGCTCGTCAACGTAGTTGAGGTTGTTGTCTACCTCGATGTCATCGAGTGGTATGTGCGATGATTCATTAGCTAGACACTTTCGTAGGTGCAACACATGAAACGTAGGGTGGATCCCACTTAACTCATCTGGCAGTTCTATTCGATAGGCTACTTCTCCCTCCCGCACCACAATCTTAAAAGGTCCGACAAACCTCGGACTTAGCTTTCCTCTTTTCCAAAATCGAATTACTTCTTTCCAAAAGGACACTTTTAACAACACCATGTCCCCAACTTGGAACTCAAGATCTCTTCTTCTTTTATCTACATAAGATTTATGTCTACCCTTGGCGGCTTTCATCCGGGCTTTGATTTGATCAAACTTCTCAGAAGTTTCCTTGACGACATCTAAGCTTGCGAAGTCTTTCTGTCCAATTTCACCCCAACAGACCGACGTTATACACTTCCTACCGTACAACAATTCATAGGGCGGCATGCCAATGGTTGCATGATAGCTTTTGTTGTAGGAGAACTCCGCTAGTGGTAAGTGACTATCCCAGCTACCACCAAAATCGATAATACATGCCTTGAGCATGTCTTCGAGGGTTTGGATTGTTGTTTCAGACTGTCCATCGGTTTACGGGTGATACGTTGTATTGATATTAAGTCTTGTACCCATTGTCTCATGGAATCTTTTCCAGAACCACGATGTGAATCGTGTGTCCCGGTCCAACACAATCGACAAGGGCACACTGTGCCTAGTAATAATATCGTTAATGGACAATTCTGCTAGCTTCTCAGACGAAAAGGTCTCACGTATAGGCAAGAAGTGAGCACTATTTGTCAATCGGTCCACAATTACCCATATGGTATCATGGCCTTTAGCCGTACGCGGGAGCTTGGTTATGAATTTCATGATAATTTGTTCATATTTCCATTCAGGAATGAATAAAGGTTGCATCTTTTCACATGGTTGCTGGTGTTCGGCCTTCACCTGTGAGCAAGTTAGGCACTTGCTCATATAATCGGTTACATGTTCTTCATTCCAGGCCACCAGTATTTTTCTTCAGATTATGGTACATCTTGTTGGTCCCGGGTGGATAGAGTAGCAAGACTTGTGAGCCTCGTCAAGAATCTTGACCCTAAGTTCACCACTCTTGGGTATCCACATTCTCCCGAATCGAGTTCGTACCCTATAACTTTTCTTGCTGACCCACTATTCGTTCTCGTTTAATGTTTTCTTCCCTTAATGCTTCGGTTTGAGCACACTCTATTTCTATCATAAGGTCTGGGGTCACAACCAACTGATGCGCCTTCACCTTGATAGGAGTCGGCGTCCTTTTTCGGCTTAGAGCGTCAGCCCCCACGCTGGCCTTTCCAGGAAGGTACAAAATTTCACAATTGTAATCCTTTAGTAATTCTAGCCATCGTCTCTGTCTCATGTTCAATTCCCTCTGCTCGAAGAAGTATTTTAGACAATTATAGTTGGAGTATATAGTGAACTTAACTCCGTAGAGATAATGTCTCCAGATCTTCAAAGCGAACACTACGACCACCAGTTCTAAATCATGGGATGGGTAATTGACCCCGTGAGCTTTTAATTGTCGTGACGCCTAGGCGATGACCCTTCCTCTTTGCATTAGAACATAACCCAGTCTTTGACCCGAAGCGTCAAAGTAAATTATGAAGTCTTCGTTGCCCTCTGTTAAAGCTAAAACTGGGGCTTGGGTTCTTTATTTTAATTCTTCAAAGGCTTTATTTTGATCTGGTCCCCATTCATACTTTATCTCCTTACTAGACAACTTAGTCAATGGTGAAGCTATTCTTGAGAAGTCCTGAATGAAGCTTCGATAATAGCCGTCCAATCCTAAGCAACTCCGAATTTCGGTCTGGGTTTTCGGGATTTACCATTCCTTCACTGTTGTTATCTTCTCTAGGTCAACCATGAGACCGTCTGAGCCAATGACATGTCCAAGGAACTAGACCTTTCTTAGCCGGAACACACGTTTTAAGAATTTGGCATATAACTTTTCTTTCTTCAAGGTTTCTAATACTTCTTTACGATGACATGCATGATCATTCTCGTTCTTTAAGTAGATGAGGATGTCGTCGATGAAGACGATCACATAACGATCTAGCATAGGTCGACATACTCGATTCATAAGGTCCATAGATGCCACGGGGGCATTATTCAAACCAAATGACATGACAAGGAAAGCGTAGTGTCCGTATCGTATCGTGTTCGAAATGCGGTCTTAGGCACGTCCTCTTTCCTTACCTTCAGTTGATGATATCCTGACCGGAGGTCGATTTTGGAGAACCAACTCGTGCCTTGTAGTTGGTTAAACATGTCGTCAATACGTGGTAACGGATAACGGTTCTATATCGTTCTCTTATTCAATTCTATATAATCGACACACATCCGGATTGAGCCGTCCTTTTTCTTTACAAACAATACTGGAGCACCCCAAGGCGAGATGTTGGGTTGGATGAAACCCTTGCCACTTAACTCGTTGAGCTGAGCCAACAACTCTTTCATTTCAGCTGGAGCTAGTCAGTAGTGTGTTTTAGGGATGGGTTGAGCTCCTGACATCAAATCTATCAGGAATTCAATTTCCCGATCAGGTGGAACTCCTGGTTAATATTCGTGGAATACCTCGGGAAAATTACATACCACTGGTACATCTTCTAGTTCTTTAATTTGTCGTCAATGATGTATGCCAAGTAAGCTTTGTAACCACGCCTCATATAATTTTCAACTTTCATCCTTGAGATTACACTTGGCATCAAGATGTCCCTTTCCCCATAAATTATAATCTTACTACTGTCTGGAGCTTTGGGGTGGATCATCTTCGTTTGCAAATTATTTGAGCTTTGTTGGCATCTAACCAATCCATACCCAAAACAACATCGAATCATCCTAAGGCAATAAGGAATAATGTAACATTTGAAAACTTTTCGTGCCAAATATTATAGAAAAATAATTTAAAAGACCATAAGTGTAATTACATTAAAGCACAAGGACTAAAAATGAAAAAAATCTGAAATTTCGTTGGTAGCGGATTGCTACCATATACATAATGGTCCGCTACGTGGTCCCGAAGGCAATAATGAGGGAATGACACGTGTCCTGATGAGTCATTAGGGTTTCTGACGCGTGTCACAGGTAGCGGACCGCTACCAGATTCTTTTCGGTCCGCTACAGCTACCTCAGTTGGGTGGCGGGCCGCTACCTTGTAGCTTAACGGTCCGCTAGCCGCAATTTGCGCCGCAACTCCAGAGACCGACACGTGTCATGCTGACTGTTTAGGGTTTAGGAGGTAGCGGACCGCTATCCGCCACCATAAAGGTCCGCTATGGACCTCAGATCGGCCTATAAATAGAGATTCAATTGCCGTTCAATTCCAAAACACTCAAATTTCCAAGTTCTTGTAAGCCATTTCCACTCTCATAAAACCATTCGCGCTCATATGTTTAAGTTCCCGAGGTGCCTGATCATCATAGAAGTAATCAAGAAGCTAGGAAACGCTCATTTGGAGAAACCAATCAAGGTTCTTAAGCAGAGACGCTGCCCATTAGGACACTTACTCTAGAAGATTCCTAAGCCGAGGCTCTGTCAAGGTGAATACTTGTATTTTTATAAAATGATTTCAAAACTGAAAATAGTTTTGATTATACTATAACTTGAATTAATTTATACAACCATTCGTTGCACAAGGTGATTTACTATATAGCAGTCAGCCCATAGAGTCATGTATATATACACATGTTACAGATGAGAGCCTGTAATAGGGCTAGGGGTTGAACCCTTGGTTGTTGTAAAGCCCATCGATGAAAGTGTAAGGCAGATAGACATAAAAATATATCCGAGGTCCCTGGTATGGTTGGTGGTTAGTCCGTTGGCTGTGTAAATTGACCAGAAACTATGGGCAAATTGTTCTATTTATTCACACTTGTCAGATTATAATTCCAATATACTTGTATTCACCAGTTTATACTGATAAAATATTTTCAAACGTTTTACAGGTAACCAAGGATGATATGATCTTGATATAGCCATATGTTGATAAAGAAAATGATGTCATGAAAAAGGGAACATCCACCCTAGATATCAGTTGAAAGAAATGGCTCATGTAAAACCTTGGTTTTGTAAATTAAAACATTTGTATGCAATATCAGGGTTTATCCCTGTTATAATGAAATGAAACGAGAGATTCCCCGTCTTTTGAAAAGATCCCGAGTTATTCAAATTATTCAGCTGTGTTTATAAATCTCTGATGAGATAACATAAGAAACAGGTACCAATCTTCGGTCGCGCGCCCGGGTAGGGTAAACCCGGGGTGTGACAGGTTGGTATCAGAGCCATTTGTTTCAGCATATTAGATACTAGAAATTGGTATCTAAGCTGTAACTTGATTATGATATTATTTGGTTTTAGCAATTAAGATACTCAGGTAAGGTATCAAGCTTAAACCAATATACACTGCCTGCTAAGAAAAGTAGGTAGATCTCCATAATAATTAAGTGATAACTATACAGATGTCTGGAAATAGTTACTGTACTTATATCTTCGGACGATCTGAAGAAGAACGTTATCATCCTACTGGATCCATGGAAAATCCTACAATCATTTCTGATACCAGTGAATCCCTTTCTGATCCTATCATTGTCTCTGACAATGAATCTTATCATCAAAATCAATCTAGCTCATCCTGGATGGAAGCAACTTCGGATTTTGAGAACTGTAGAACTGATACTCCACCTTTAATAAAACAAGTAGAGATAAATGAAGTTGGACCCAGTCGGTATACTAAACCAAAGATGCATGCACAAGCTCCGACCGAGCATGTGCATGTGTCTGCAGAAGAAATGGAGGAAGTTTACCGGGAAGTACCGGAAGAAGAGGAACCTATTAAAATGGAAATAAGAGATCCATCTCTATATCTTGAAGGTATTTCAAATCCTTATACTCTTCCAACGATGTTAGACGAATATATTGAAGAACCAGCTGATGGTCCAGATGATCCATACCATAATGTGTTTAACGACATATTATTTGGTATTTGTGATCCCCCACCTCAATACAATTATTCTTCAGCTCATCTAGGAACACCCATAGAATTCCTCGATCGTGCCTTAAGAAAAACTGATGAAGTTAAGAAAGAATCAAGGCAGCTCAAGGAAAGGATTCGTCAACTGGAGAAAGAAAAGAAAAATAAAAGAAAAGATAAAAAGAAAGAACAAAATAACTAGACGTACGGGTAACCATCCGACCGGTATGTAGTTATCTGGCAAACTAAATGTTCTGTCTAAGGAAAGAGTGGTGTATAAATCTCTTCTAGACCCGTCATTCTTTCCTGGGAATAATTTAGTTTGAGGTACTACTCTAGAACGATAACCACCCTAGTCTACTAAATATAATAAATCGGACAATTTATTATTTCAATATGTAAAATATAAATAAAAGTATTTTGTCTTATTCAGATGGCTGAAAAAGGAAAAGGTCCCCTCTATGTTTAAAAATATGCTTCACCTGGATATGAATTCCAGCTTACAAATGAAACGAACTTTGAAACTGGAACAAGTTTAAGACATTCAGGAAGTACATATCGGAGCTTAGGAGAACTAACTCCTCCCGCAAATCCTTATGTACCTTCCATCATTTTTCATTCTACTATTACAGCTGCAAGTCGAAATCCGGATTATGGAGAAAATCCATATTATAATCCTTATTATTATCAGGGACTACTTGAAATCCCTTACGAAAATAATCCTACTCCTGAAGGAGAAGAAAGAGAAGATTCAAATAGTCCATATGAGTATTATGAGCCTACGAATGTACAAAATCCTCAAGAAAATGAGGAAAGTTTTGATACTAATCATATTAGAGCCTTACAAGAACGAGTAGCAGAATTGGAAAAACAAAATCATAGATTAGCATCTGTAGACGCCCAGAATAGAGAATTAAGACAAATGCTAGAAAATGTTCGTAACCAGGGTTGTATGTAAATTTCCTTCCGATCTTTATAAAATATATTCCAAATATTAATAAAATTCCTTTTGTGAATAGAATGTTGAAACAAGGTCATTCTCATAATACAAGGGGCAAGAGTAAACAAATCCAAAATGAAAATTCTGAACAACTGCAACAGAAAGCAGAAATAAAGAAAATGGTTACAGAAGGAATAGAAGAAGCCCTTCCTAAAATTCTGAAAGCCATAAAGGAAGATAATATGAAAAATAAAGTGGCTAAATCTAAATATAATCGTCATGAAAAAACCATAGTTCAAATGGAGATAATTCAACAAATAATGATGAAGAAGTTAGTAAGAAAAGGAATAGGAAGAAGGGATGTACGTTCCGTACATTCCGAGCCTGTCAACCTTTGGACTATGTTAGAAAAGAGGGAGCAGTGGCAGCCCTGAGGTGGCTGGAGAAAACTGAGTCTGTAATTTCCATCAACAAATGTGCTAATGAGGATATGGTGCTTTATTCATCAAACTTATTCAAAGATGAAGCATTGAAGTGGTGGAATTCCATTATTCAAGCCATGGGCCGACACAAGGCCTATGCCATGGAGTGGGAAGAATTCAAGGATATGGTAGTTCAAAGATTTTGTCCCATTAATGAACGAGAGAGAATAGAAACCAAATTTTTAAATCTCCCTATGGAAGGAACTAAACATCAGGAGTATGTCTCCAAGATGTTTGAATATGATCGTTTGGTTCCACATCTATCTACCCCCGAACCCAATCTAATTAAATGATATATTTGGGGTCTGGCAGAAGAAATCAGAGATATGGTCAAGGCTACTATGCCTTAGACCGTTGCATCAGCCGTACAGCTAAGAGGAATTCTAACTGATGGTATGATAAGAAAACAAGAAGATGGGAAGGCTAGGGAAGTGGCAAAGAGGGCTACTGAAAAATAATTCTCCTTGGAAAAGAAGAAATCAGCCTGCCAAAGGAGGATTTAATTTTTCTATCCCAGAATGCAAAATTTGCAAGAAAAGGCATACTGGAGAATGTTTTTTCATGAAAATTTATTGTCACTTTTGCAAGCAGACCGGGCATGTGTTTGAGACTGCCCAAGAAAGAGAAATATCTCATGTTTCAATTGTGGAGAGACTGTCATTTTAAATCAACCTGCCCAAAGCTTAATCAAGCAGGATCTAGTGGGGCAAAGGCCAATGAAAGAAACAAGAAAAATGTACGAGCCTTCGTACTTAATACTCGTGATGCTGTAGTTGTTCCAGATGCAGTCACTAATACATTCCTCATTGACAATAATTATGCTAGAGTACTGTTTGACTCTGGTGCAAATTTGAGTTTCATAGATTATAAGTTTTGTATCTATTCAACAAACTTTTAGTTCCATTAGATAAGATTTATGAAGTAGAGACGGCTGAAAGAAATTTAGTCAAAATTTCTGAATTCCTAGATGATTGTTTCTATCACAATATCAGGATACATCTTACCTATGCAATTAATGCCTATGACATTAGCTGGATTTGATGTTGTCTTAGGAATGGATTGGTTAGCTAGTAACCAAGCCCATATCCTTTGTGATAAAAAGGCCATAGAAATCCAGGTTCCTTCTGGAAAACCTTTAACAATCTATGGCGACAAACAAAATCTATCTCTGGGAATCATCTCAATGTTGAAAGCAACTAAATGCCTTCAAAAGGGATGTATTGCATACTTGGTTCAGATTTCTACCAGTACAAAAGAAAAGAAGATTGAAGATGTATCGGTAGTAGCTGATTATGCAGCTGTATTTTCAGATGAATTACCCAGTATACCACCCGAAAGAGAAGTCGAATTTAAAATCAATCTTGTACCAAGAACGGCTCCTATTGCTAAAACTCCATACCGATTAGCTCCAACTGAAATGAAAGAATTTAAGAATCAATTGGATGAATTAATGGAGAAAGGATTCATTCACCCAAGTTCATCTCCTTAGGGTGCTCCAATTCTTTTCGTTAAAAAGAAAGACGAAACAATGCGGATGTGCAGTGATTACCGGGAGCTAAACAAAGTAACGATTAAAAATCGTTATCCTCTTCCTAGAAACGATGATCTATTTGATCAATTACAAGGAGCTTGCCATTTTTCAAAAATAGATCTTGGATCAGGATATCACCAACTGAAAGTTCAAGAAGAAGATATTTCTAAAACTGCTTTTCGAACCAGATATGGACATTATGAGTTCACGGTTATGCCATTTGGACTTACTAATGCTCCTGCCGCATTTATGGATATGATGCATCGTATCTATAAACCCTATCTAGATAAATTTGTAATCGTCTTCATTGACGAAATACTTATTTATTCTAGAAATGCGGAAGATCATGGAAATCATCTCAAAATAATACTTGAACATCTGAGAAAAGAGAAATTGTATGCTAAATTCTCTTAATGTGAATTTTGGCTTAAAGAAGTACAGTTTCTGGGTCATATAGTGAATGCAGAAGGTATTCAAGTAGACCCATCCAAAATTGAAGCTATATCCAAATGGGAAATTCCTAAATCTCTGAAAGAAGGTCGTAGTTTCTTGGGTCTTGCAGGAGACTACAGACGATTTATTCAGGATTTATCAAATATTGCAGTTCCTCTAACTACTTTAACTCGTAAGAAAGTAAAGTATGAATGGGGAACAAAGCAAGAAGAAGCTTTCCAAACTCTGAAAGAAAAACTGATTCATGCACCTATACTAGCTTTGCTAGAAGGTAATGAAGACTTTGTTGTCTATTGTGATGCTTCTCACAACGGTCTAGGTTATGTGTTAATGCAAAGGAACAAGGTTATTACCTACGCATCTCGTCAGTTAAAAACTCATGAAAAGAACTATACAACTCATGATCTTGAGTTAGGTACCATAATTTTCGCCCTGAAATTATGGAGACACTATCTCTATGGAGTTAGATTTACAGTTTATATTGACCATAAGAGTTTGAAATATATCTTTGGTCAGAAAGATATAAACATGAGACAAAAAAGACGGTTTGAGATCTTAAGCGACTATGATTGTGAAATCTGTTACCACGAAGGTAAGGCAAATGTTGTTGAAGATGCCTTAAGTAGAAAAGAGCGAGAGAAACCTAAACGGTTCGGGCTCTCAGACTTGAACTTCGTGTAGATCTCATATCTCAAATAAAAGATGCTCAACATTCTGTTCAAACAAATGAAGACTTAGAACAAGAAGGAATGAAGAGAATGACTAAACAATTAACTAAAGGAGACGATGAAATACTCCGTATGAATACAAGAATATAGGTTCCGATGACTGGAAATCTTCGGGAAAGAATACTCGAAGAAGCACATAAATCAAAATATATGATTCACCCAGGAAGTGATAAAATGTATAAAAATCTGAAGGACAATTACTAGTGGAATGGCATGAAGAAAGATTTTGCAATATATGTTGCAAAATGTCTTACTTGCGCTCAAGTAAAGGCAGAACATCATAAACCATCTTGTTTACTCCAACAATTAGAAATACGAGTTTGGAAGTGGGAGATGATAACAATGGATTTTATTACTAAACTTCCTCGAACCAGTAGGGGAAATGATACCATCTGGGTTACCATTGACAGATTGAATAAATCTGCTCATTTTCTCCCATTAAAAAAAACCTTCAGTATGGATATATTGACTCGTCTATATGTGAATGAGATTGTATCTTTACATGGAGTGCCATTATTCATAGTGTCAGATAGAGATAGTCGTTTTACATCTCGATTCTGGAAAAGTTTCCAAAAACCTTTGGGAACTCGTCTGAACTTGAGCACTGCCTATCATCCACAGACATATGGACAAAGTGAAAAAATAATTCAGACTTTAGAAGATATGCTCTGAGCCTGTGTGATAGACTTAGGTGGTAGTTGAGATAATCACCTACCCCTAATGGAATTTTCATACAACAATAGTTATCACAAAAGCATTCAGGCAGCACCTTTCGAAGCCTTATATGGTAGAAAATGCCGAACGCCTGTATGATGGGCTGATATAGGAGAAAACCAATTGTCAGGTGTAACATTCATAAAATTTTCGTGCCAAATATTATAAAAATAAAAGATAAGGGACTTAAAGTATAATTATATAAAAGTTCAAGGACCAAAAGTGAAGAAGTTGAAAATTCGGACGGTAACGGACCGTCACAGCCCGTAACGGTTAGTTACGGGTTGGCCACGCGTATCATGAGGGTGAGCCACGTGTCCGGTGACTAATGGCCTGAATCTGACGCGTGTAAACCCTATGACGGACCGTCACGGATCCGTAACTGGCCGTCACTCCGCAATTCAACCGGAGGCTGACACGTGTCTGATTAATTCGCAACCCTAGAGCGGTGACGGACCGTCACCATCCATAACGGTCCGTCACATCCGCAAGTCTTGTATATAAATAGCAAGGTCGGGTTTCAACATTTCAAAACATCAAAACACGAACTCTAGAGCTACGTGTACGTTTAAATTTTCGAAGTACCGGTCCGCTTAAGAGAAAGCCCAGAAGCTAGGAAACGCTCATTTGGAGAAACCAAGCAAGGTTCTTAGGCAGAGACGCTGCCCACTCGGATACTCATTCTAAGAAGCCTATCAAGCTGAGACTCTAAAAAGGTGAATACTTGTATTTTTATGAAATGATTTCAAAACTGAAAATGGTTTTGTTTATACTCTGACTTGAATGAATTTATACAACCATTCGTTGCATAAGGTGATTTACTATGTAGTAGTAAGCCCATAGAGTCACGTATATATACACGTGTTACAGATGAGAAGTTGTAACAAGGCTAGGGGTTGAATACTTGGTTGTTGTAAAAGCCCATCGCAGTAAGCGTAAGGCAGCAGACATAAAAATATATCCAAGGTCCCTGGTGTGGCTGGTGGTTAGTCCGTTGGCAGTGTAAATTGACCAGAAACTATGAGCAAATTGTTCTATTTATTCACGCTTGTCAGATTATGATTCAAATATACTTGTATTCACCAGTTTATACTGATAAAATATTGTCAAACGTTTTTGCAGGTAACCAAGGATGATGTGATCTTGATATAGCCATATGTTGATAAAGAAAATGATGTCATGAAAAAGGGAACATCCACCCTAGACATCAGTTGAAAGAAATGGCTTATGTAAAACCTTGGTTTTGTAAATTAAAATATTTGTATACAATATCAGGGTTTATCCCTGTGATAATGAAAGGAAACGGGAGATTCCCCGTCTTTTGAAAAGATCCCCAGTTATTCAAAATATTCCGCTGTGTTTATAAATCCCTGATAAGACGAAATAAGAAGCATGTACCAATCGTTGGTCGCGTGCCCGGGTGGGCTAAAACCAGGGTGTGATAGGTTGGTATCAGAGCCATTTGTTTCAGCATATTAGATAGTAGAACTTCTATCTAAGTTGTAACTTGATTATGATATTATTTGGTTTTAGCAAGTAAGATACTCAGGTAAGGTATCTAAGATTAAACCAGTATAGACTGCCTGCTAAGAAAAGTTGGTAGATCTCCATAATAATTAAGTGAAAACTATACAGATGTCTGGAAATAGTTACTATACTTATATCTTCGGATGATCTGAAGAAGAACGTTATCATCCTACAGGATCCATGCAAAATCCTGTAATCATTCCTGATACCGGTGAAACCCTTTCTGATCTTATCATTGTCTCTAACAATGAATCTTATCATCAAAATCAATCTAGCTCATCCTGGATGGAAGCTACTTTGAATTTTGAGAATTAGCGAGCTAAAACTCCAACTCCTGTAAATCAGGGAGACATAAACGAAGCTAGATCCATTCGGTCTACTAAACCAAGGATGCGTGTACGAACTCCGACAGAGCATGTGCATGTGTCTACAAAAGAAATGGAGGAAGTTTACCCTGAAGTACCAGAAGAAGAGGAACCGAATGAAATGGAAATGAGAGATCCATATCTATATCATGAAGGTACTTCAAATCCTTATACTCTTCCAACAATGTTAGAGGAGTATATTGAATAACCAACTGATGGTCCTGATGATCCATATCATAATGTGTTTAACAACATATTATTTGGTATTCGTGAACCCCCTCCTCAATATAATTATTCTTCAGCTCATCTTAGAACACCCATAGAATTCCTTGATCGTGCCTTAAGTGAAACTGATGAAGTCAAGAAAGAATTTAGGCAGCTCAAGGAAAGGGTTCATCAACTAGAGAAAGAAAAGAAAAATAAAAGAAAATATAAAAAGAAAGAATAAAATAACTAGACGTACGGGTAACCATCCAACCGGTATGTAGTTATCCGGTAAACTAACTGTTTTGTCTAAGGAAAGAATGTTGTATAAATCTCTCCCAGACCCGTCATTCTATCCTGGGAACAATTTAGTTGGAGGTACTACCCTGGGACGATAACTGTTTTGGGTAAAAATTAACAAGACTAATTTTGTAACCAAACTTAGAAAGTGAGGTAGTGTGCTTGTAAAATCAATGTAAAAACGCAACGAGTGACACGGTTGTTTATGAGGAAATCCCTTGATCGTTCAGGATCTCCGGTATAAAACCTCGGGAGGTGAAAATCGACACCTATCTCGTTTCTTCAATTAATGATAAAGAATTACAAGTGTTGAGCAGCAAATGATCGATATCTAAGTGTTACAAGAGTAATTGCGAGTGTATTCTATTGCTAAGTGCGTTGTTGTGTGTTTTCTAATCGACCAAGCTACTGATTATACACAGAAATTATGCTAACTAACTATCCTTGAATCCTGGGATAGACTAATTCTTCAAATATGATCGTTTGGAGGCCAATCCACGCGTCTTCTACACGTTCTCATTGACTTCAAGACCGATTCGTCACGGGTGAACTTGACTTCCAGTGTTTTCCCAGCGTATATAAAAGAAATAGAGGACAAATAGCCATTAGAAGTATTAATATTCAGGATACCGAACTTACCAGGATCTTGGATTCTGGATCTCGCTACATTCAGGATCCCGGATTCTGGATCATAAAATTGACCCCTAAGAATTGTCCCCAAAATTTTGACAGCTGTCAACAGAAGTTACAGTTGTGAAGATTTTAAAATTTGAATTTCAAACTTCAAACTGAAACGTGATGAGACGTGGTGCGATAAACGAGGCTATGATACGTCGTCGTTCAAGGCGGTTTCATAATTGTCCTATATTTATCTTTTCCATTTATTAATACCAATATCATCTTCATCATATTTCTCTCTGGGATCTCAGGTAAAAAACTTTCTTTCTCCTCTTAAGCCTCTGATTTTTGCATCAAAAATGATGAAAAAGAACGCTCGATCATCTTCATCTTCCGACGATATTGTTAGTCAAAATTTGCTGGCAAACCCTGATTCCGAGAAGTGCTCCTTCTCTGATCGTGAGATCAATAATCTGAAATCCACCGGCTGTTTTCTTAAATATATTGTTTTTAGGACGTTTGACCCCAAAACTAGATTTGATTTTACTTCTAAGAGTTGGATATGTTTTCTGTCCTTTCCTTTCCCCATAGGTTTTTCATACCCTTTCCCTGCTTTTACTACCGAGTTTTTTGAAAAAACCGGCCTGAGCTACGCTAAAATAATGTCGATGATCTGGAGGACCCTACATACCCTAGAAATCCTTATCCATCACCATGCTCTCGATTTCAGTATCTCCGAATTGGCTCATGTTTATAACTTGAGAAGCCATGGCTCCTCTCGCTTTCAGTTTCAAATAAAGTCCGGCTGTAACCTTTCTGATTTTTTTTACGTTTTCATTTTAGTACAATAAAGAATGTATGAACTCCAGCCTTAGTGAAATGGTTACATTTATCAAATATAGATTCACAAATTCCACCCCGCGTTTGTTTTTAAATCCCCATATATATGTATATAAATATATATATATATATAGTTAGACATACATGTGTATATATACATTTACACCCAAATTACAAGAATTCTACAATTAATTGAACCCTAAACAATTTGAATTGTCAAGCATTGAACCCACACTTTCAAATTTTGACTCTTAATATCTATTTTGACTCCCATAAGAACCGGTTGACTTTCAAAAGTCAAAAGAGCCCATCTCGTGATAATCCAAGGCTGCCTACGACCGAATCCTAGTTAGTTTAGACTTCTGTGATCACACACACAACAAAAAACCCAGCTCAGGCCCAAACATCAAACCAATTCGACCGATTTCGCGGTCAATTCCAATTTCAAAAGAATTTGACTTCTAATGGTCAAACCCGTATCCATATCCAATCGGTTTGTGTAATTGACGCGTAATGGATTCCACAAATCACGCGCAAACGATTCCATGATGTATTCAACCCTAATTCGCGACTCAATTCATTCATATTCAACCCAATGTCGGGTAAACAAATTTTGACAACTTGCACTTGCCTTTTAAATTGAATCAGGGAATTAAAGTGGAATTAATCAAATTAATATACCCACACACTATCATACGACACTATTCAAACGCTTAGAAGCCGAAATCGTAATCCATTTCAAGCCTAGACGCTCCTAGAGTACCAAGATCAACGTTTCCTATATCTCGGTCGTGCACACTCGATCTTTCATCATTTCAGGTACGACTTAGGTCATTAGACTCGTAAGCCATTGAGTATCGAAAGCCCTCTGCCAATTCTCGATGGCAGAGGGAATCGAATTCGATTTAGGAATTAGGGTTAGTCACCGGTTTAAGTCGAAAGTCTGAAACTAAATTTTAAACGAAGGTGTGTATAAACCCTTTTGGATTTCATGGTTAACCAGCGAGACCACCTGGTCTGAATGGTTTAGTCACTGCACCATCAGACCAGGTGGCCAGGGTTCGAAACCCCCCCCCCCCCCCAATCCTTAAACCGGTCGGCTCCTTTTTGCGCATGTCCTTTAAACGGACTCGGACTCACATTCGTATTTAAATAACCGTTGTTCCATTTAGACCAGCGAACCACCCGGCTCAACTGGCTAAGACACTGCACCATTGAACCGGGTGGCGTGGGTTCGAAACCCACAAACCACAACCCACGGCCCATGTCCAGCCGGCCTTTTTGCACGTGACTCAAAACCAGACCCGGCCTCTTGAACCGAACTGGCTATATACAAATCGAAGCTAGTCCATAACACGGGTTAGTCCCCTGGTCCAGTGGTTGGGACGGCTGCCTTGTACAGAAGCCACCCGGGTTCGAGCCGGGTGGTCTGTTTAAATTTTTAAACCAGTTTTAAAGCTTCAAAAATTTTGTAAAAAAATATTTTTATAAATCTTAAGATATTTATAACAGAATAAAACCAGAATTTATAAATTCCAATATAAATTCAGATTTAATCCAAATTAAATGGTTAAATTTACACATTAAACTTTTAAAACAAAAACTTTAAATATCTAAATTTAATTTCTAAATAAAACAATAAATTTTATAAAAGTTTATTAAATATTAACTCGTTTAAAGTAAACTAGTATTTATTTTAGAGATAATAAATAAATAAAAATTTATTTCTAAACATATATTTACATCATTATACTTTAACATATTTTCACAAATAAATGAATAAAAACTATTTATTTATTTAATTCTACTTAAATAAATGAAATTAATTATTATGTTATTTATTTAAATTAAACTCTAATCACATAAGTAGAATTTCTAAACATATATTTACATCCATATATTTTAACAAATTTACAATAAATAAAAATTATTTATTTATTTAATCTATTTAAATAAATGAAATTAGTTATTTATTTTATTTATTTAAACTAAACACTAATCAAATAAGTAGAATTTCTACACATATATTTACATCCATATATTTTAACATATTTTCACGAATAAATAGATAAAAATTATTTATTTATTTAATCTATTTAAATAAATGAAATTATTTTATTATTTTAAACACTACCTACATAAACCAAAGTTCATTTTCTAAACATAGATATATATTTACATGATATATATTTTAGCATATTTTTCACAATTAAATAAATAAACTTATTTATTCATTTAAATCCAACCCTACGTCAGTGACTATTAAGTTCATACATGTATACCTTGAACTCATAATACGCATTAAATTCGTATTTAAACATAGTATGCCTTTACATAAAATAATCTTAAATCTATTTGTACCAACCCACACACATCAAAACCCGTTGAACCCTAGACTTAGACATAGACTTTTGTACACACTATTAACTTAATACACATTATACACTAGGTTAACGTGGTGAGTTACAAGGATCGTTTTGTCACATAGACTCGCGTGTTAGCTACACTCTTGATTCAAGTGAGTTTACATAGCCCCTTTTTATTTTGTACTTTTGGGGTGAAACATGATTTACTTTTGAAACTTTTTGCATAGACTTACATACAATTCAATAGTATGATATTATGTGTTATGTGCGTTATGTTTGAATGCTATGAGTTAAGACTACATATACATGACTTTAGTACAATCATTAACTCCGTACGAGCCAACGGTTAACATTGATAGATCTATTTAGTCTGATAAACCCACCCGGTTACCGACTTTACATTAGGGTAACCTGCGTATTATGCCTAAGTCACAAGGTTTGATTGTACACACCTAGTTTAACTATAGATTCTCCATAAATGCCTTATACACGTGTATCGTCTGAATTGTATAAAATACTTTAAACTTGGTTATGTGTCAAAACCTATGTATGCTCACCAACTTTTTAGTTGACCTCGTTTTCATCATGTTTCAGGTACTAATGCTTGAGAATAGGTACAAGATGCTTCACTTAGGACCGATGACCTAGAATTTAATTTAAAGAGATTATTTATGTATTTCCTTGTTCCTTGTATTGTTGGATTTTTGTTTATTTGTGACATGAAATTGGTTGTTTAATTATTTAAACTTTAGTAAACCTTGAGCTTTTGAACAGTCTACATGTCCCGCCCCGACGTATTCCGCCATCGGTTGGGGTGTGACAGATTGGTATCAGAGCCTTGGTTATAGGGAATTAGGTTATTAGACACCTTTGACCTAGACTATAACCTTAGGACACCCACTATTGCCATGCTCTATGATTATATGATATGCTACATGCTATGTGTTACTTGCTTATTATGTTTTGATACCGCATTTGTTAAATTTCATGAATTATTAGACTATACTTAAATAATAAATTAAATAAACAATATCCCTACCCATACCCTAAGCCTCATAACCTTCTTACCTACTTCTTTGTCATCATCATCATAGCATGTGGAAACTCCATAAATTTGAATCTATAGAATTCCTTTACTTCCTCGTTAAGGTTTTAAACTTTGTTAATTATTAGAGGGCACGTGCAATCTGGAAGGGTGACACCTGTATTCTGGGTTTTCTGTCTAGGAAAGCATTTCGTATAAATCCCAATCAACCGAGGGACCCGTATGCTTTCCTGGGAATTCCCGGGATGAGTGTTTACTTATAGGCTAAAGCACGTCTCCTTGAAAATTATATGAGTTTAATTGACCTTAATGTGTCATAGTATTCAAGTGATTATGTCACTATTTGAGTACAATCCAAACTATGATTTACTACTTCATCTATCATTTTATTCCCTTTTAAATTCAATCAATTTTAATAAGTCCTTACATCTTTTATTGTCCTATGCAAATTTATAGAATGCCTCCCCGTCATGCTATCGTGGCCAACAACAACACTGATATTGCTGCTATCCTTGCACAACTGGTAACTCAACTCACTCAAGTTAATGGTGCTACAAACGGTAACCATGGGACTAATGGTGGAGGTGGTGCCAACCCACCACAATGCACTTTCAAGCATTTTAACTCGTGCAACCCCACTAAGTTTTATGGCACTGAAGGATCCACGGGTCTCTTGCAATGGTTCGAGAGCATTGAAAGCACTTTTCTCAACAGCGATTGTCCCGACAACCTCCGGGTCCGCTATGCCACCGGCGTCTTCCAAAAACGAGCGCTCACTTGGTGGAATGGTGAAAAGAGGAATAGGGGCATGGATGTGTCAATGGATTTGCCATGGGATGAGGTCAAACGACTCATGACTGAGGAGTTCTGTCCTCGCAATGAAATGAAGAAGTTAGAGGCCGAATTTTGGGATCTTGCCCAAGATAGTGGTGAAAATTTAGCCTACACCACCCGTTTTCATGAGCTAAGTCTTCTAGTACGTCATATGGTCACACCTTTGGCTCGGGGTATTGAAAAGTACATCGGTGGTCTGCCGATGAAGATTCAAGACACTGTTTTAGGGAGAAACCCAGCTACCCTTGAAGATGCCATCCGCCTATCCGCCACATTAACCGATAACCATGTAAAGGCGGGTACGCTAACAAGGAATGGTGCTAAGAAAGTCCTAGACACGGCAACACCTTCTGAGCCCTCCACAGGGGTCAAACTCGAACCTTTCTCCAACAACAAGAAACGAAAGACTAGGAATTTTGCTGTTGTTACCCCGGCTGCCCCAGTCAATCACGTTGCTCTTATGACTCAGAATCCAGCCAAGAAACATTATGTGGGTAGTAGCCCTTTATGCAACACGTGCAATTACCATCATTTCCCAAATATACCGTGTCGGATATGTGCCAGCTGTGGAAGATATAGGCATTTAGCCAACACCTGCAGGGTCAAACCACCCGGCAATACATCCAACCAGGGAAATAATGGGGTTCCAACTATCACTAATGGGAATGCTTGCTTTGAATGTGGTAACCCAAACCACTTCCGAAACTGATGCCCAAAACTTATCAACCCAAATCAAGGTGGAGCTAGAGGGCGTGCTTTCAACATAAATGCTAATGAGGCCCAGGCCAACAATGATGTGGTCAACGGTACGTTCCTTGTTAATAACCAGTATGCTTCCATACTATTTGATACTGGTGCCGATAAGAGTTTTGTTTCACTTAATTTTGAACCTTTGCTTGCTAAAAACCGAACTAAGTTAGAGAAAATGTTTACCGTTGAAGTAGCGGATGGAAACCCCATCATCATTGACTCCATTATCCGCAATTGTGCCATCGAACTTAATGAATATTCCTTTCCCGTCAACCTCATACCTATGCAACTGGGAAGCTTTGATATCATCATAGGCATGGATTGGCTATCTAGTCATCATGCCGAGGTCGTTTGTTTCGAGAAGTGCATCCGAATTCCTCTCCCCTCGGGTGATACATTAAAAGTCTTTGGTGAGAAACCATGTAGTGGGCTTAAGCTCATGTCGTGCACTACGGCCCGAAAGTACTTACGGAAGAAGTATGTGGCCTTTTTAGCCCATATCGTTCAAAAGAAGGACCAAGAGAAGAGTATTCAAGACATCCCCATCATTTGTGACTTTCCCGAAGTATTCCCTGAAGACCTATTCGGTCTTCCACCCGTTCGTCAAGTAGAGTTTCGTATCGACCTTGTACTTGGAGCTAATACTGTGGCTAAAGCCCCATACCGTCTAGCACCTTCTGAAATGCAAGAACTTGCAAGTCAGCTTCAAGAACTTTCCGATAAAGGTTTCATTCGTCCCAGTCATTCACCATGGGGTGCACCCGTCCTATCCGTGAAGAAGAAAGATGGCTCATTTCGGATGTGTATTGACTACAGCGAACTCAACAAACTTACTATCAAGAACCGTTATCCTTTGCCTAGGATTGATGATCTCTTTGATCAACTCCAAGGTTCCACCTACTTCTCGAAGATTGATCTTCGATCCGGATATCACCAACTTCGTTTGCAAGAGGAGGATATTCCAAAGACTGCCTTTCGTACGAGATACGGTCACTACGGATTTATGGTTATGCCTTTTGGGCTAACCAATGCCCCCGCGGTTTTCATGGATCTCATGAATCACGTATGCAAACCGTACCTAGATAAATTCATGATCGTCTTCATTGACGACATCTTGATCTACTCCAAGACCAAATGAGATCATGAACAACACCTTAAGTTGGTTTTAGACCTTTTAAGAAAAGAACAACTATATGCTAAGTTCTCCAAGTGTGAATTTTGGCTAAAGGAAGTTCAATTTTTGGGTCATATTGTCAATGAAAAGGGAATCCATGTTGATCCCGCAAAGATCGAAGCCGTTAAGAATTGGAGTACCCCTAAAACCCCTACCGAAGTTCGTTCATTTCTTAGCCTTGCTGGTTATTACCGTCGTTTCATCTTAAATTTTCCCAAGATTGTTGTCCCTCTCATGGCCTTGACCCACAAGGGTAAACACTATGAGTGGGGACCAAAACAAGAGGAAGCCTTACAACTCAAGCAAAAATTGTGCAATGCTCCTATTCTCACTCTTCCTGATGGCAACGATGATCTGGTGGTCTACTGCGATGCATCAAACCAAGGTCTCGGTTGTGTTCTCATGCAACGGGGCAAGGTGATCGCTTATACATCAAGACAACTTAAAATTCATGATAAGAATTATACGACGCATGATCTTGAGTTGGGTGCGGTCGTCTTCGCATTAAAATTTTGGAGACATTATCTCTATGGCACGAAATGTGTGGTGTTCACAGACCACAAAAGTCTCCAACACATCTTCAATCAGAAAGAACTCAACATGAGGCAACGACGTTGGGTCGAGCTCCTTAATGACTACGACTGCCAGATTCGGTACCATCCCGGTAAAGCAAATGTTGTAGCCGATGCCTTGAGTCGTAAGGACCACGTTATGCTTCATTGTGTTAGGATTCAAACCGATATTCAAAATCGCATCTTAGAAGCTCAACACGTCTTGGTCACCGAGGGTAATCTGTATAACGAAATGTCATGTGGTGTTGAACTTCTATTAGAAACCAAACCTAATGGTCTCCTCTATTACTTGAATCGTATCTGGGTCCCCGATCGTGATGACCTTCGCGCAGTCCTTATGAACGAGGCACATAAAACTCGTTACTCCGTCCATCCCGGGGATGATTAAATGTACAAGGGTCTTCACCAACAATACTGGTGGCCTGGGATGAAGAAAGACATTGCACTATATGTTGCAAAATGTCTAACTTGCTCCAAAGTCAAAGCTGAACATCAACGTCTTTCTGGTTTACTTGAACAACTGGAAATTCCAGTGTGGAAATGGGAAAATCTAGCCATGGATTTCATTACCAAACTCCCTCGTACTTCTAGAGGTTATGATAGCATTTGGGTGATCATTGACCGTCTCACCAAATCTGCTCACTTTTTACCCATCCGGGAAGACTATCGGGTAGAGAAACTAGCCCGAATCTACATTGACGAAATTGTGAGTCGTCACGGGGTCCCACTTAACATTATATCTGATAGGGATGCTCGTTTCACCTCCCTCTTTTGGCAATCCCTCCAAACTGCTCTTGGTACACGCTTGGATTTAAGCACGGCTTACCATCCCCAAACTGATGGTCAGACCGAGCGAATAATCCAAACGCTCGAGGACATGCATAGAGCTTGTGTAATTGATTTTGGTGGCAATTGGGATTCACATCTATCCCTCATCGAGTTCTCTTAAAACAATAGTTACCACACAAGCATCAACATGGCTCCATTTGAAGCTCTCTATGGTCGGAAATGTCGCTCTCCTATCTGTTGGAACGAGATTGGCGAAGCACAAATCACTGGTCCTGAATTAATCCAAGAAACTTCCGACAAGATCCTTCAGATTCGTAACAACATTCAAGTGGCAAGGAGTCGGCAAAAGAGTTATGCCGACAAAAGACGTAAACCCTTAGAATTTCAAGTCGGTGATCTTGTACTTCTAAAGGTATCTCCTTGGAAGGGGGTGATCCGTTTCGGGAAGAAGGGTAAACTAGCACCTCGCTATGTGGGTCCATTCAAGATCCTCGAAAGGATCGGGAAAGTGGCTTACAAACTCGAATTACCTCCATCACTTGCTAATGTACATCCTACTTTCCACGTGTCCAACCTAAAGAAATGTCTTGCTGATGAGAATCTCCATATACCTCTCCACGATGTGCACATTGACGAAACGATGCACTTTGTGGAGAGACCGGTGGAGATCATGGGTCGCGAGATCAAACAACTCAAGAGAAGCCGTATCCCTATTGTCAAGGTACGATGGGAATCTAAGCGTGGACCTGAATTCACATGGGAACGTGAGGACCAAATGAAGCTCAAGTACCCTCACCTCTTTGCTGATACAGTCGCCTCAACTAGCTAGAATTTCGGGACGAAATTCCCTCAACATGGGGATACTGTAACCTTTCTGATTTTTTTTACGTTTTCATTTTGGTACAATAAAGCATGTATGAACTCCAGCCTTAGTGAAATGGTTACATGTATCAAATACAGATTCACAAATTCCACCACGCGTTTGTTTTTAAATCCCCATATATATATATGTATATAAATATATATATATATATAGTTAGACATACATGTGTATATATACATTTACACCCAAATTACAAGAATTCTACAATTAATTGAACCCAAAACAATTTGAACTGTCAAGCATTGAACCCACACTTTCAAATTTTGACTCTTAATATCTATTTTAACTCCCATAAGAACCGATTGACTTTCAAAAGTCAAAAGAGCCTATCTCGTGATAATCCAAGGCTGCCTACGACCGAATCCTAGTTAGTTTGGACTTCTGTGATCACACACACAACAAACAACCCAGCTCAAGCCCAAACATCAAACCAATTCGACCGATTTCGCGGTCAATTCCAATTTCAAAAGAATTTGACTTCTCATGGTCAAACTCGTATCCATATCCAATCGGTTTGTGTAACTGACGCGTAATGGATTCCACAAATCACGCGTAGACGATTCCCTAATGTATTCAACCCTAATTCGTGACTCAATTCATTCATATTCAAACCAATGTCGCATAAACAAATTCTGACAGCTTGCACTTGCCTTTTAAATCGAATCGGGGAATTAAAGTGGAATTAATCAAATTAATATACCCACACACTATCATACGACACTATTCAAACGCTTACAATCCGAAATCGTAATCCATTTAAAGCCTAGACGCTCCTCGAGTACCAAGATCAACGTTTCCTGTATCTCGGTCGTGCACACTCGATCCTTCATCATTTCAGGTACGACTTAGGTCATTAGACTCGTAAGCCATTGAGTATCGAAAGCCCTCTGCCAATTCTCGATGGCAGAGGGAATCGAATTCGATTTAGGAATTAGGGTTCGTCACCGGTTTAAGTCGAAAGTCTGAAACTAAATTTTAAACGAAGGTGTGTATAAACCCTTTTGGATTTCATGGTTAACCAGCGAGACCACCTGGTCTGAATGGTTTAGTCACTGCACCATCAGACGAGGTGGCCAGGGTTCGAAACCCCCCCCCCCCCAAGCCTTAAACCGGTCGGCTCCTTTTTGCGCATGTCCTTTAAACGGACTCGGACTCACATTCGTATTTAAATAACCGTCGTTCCATTTAGACCAGCGAACCACCCGGCTCAACTGGTTAAGACACTGCATCATTGAACCGGGTGGCGTGGGTTCGAAACCCACAAACCACAACCCACGGCCCATGTCAAGCCGGCCATTTTGCACGTGACTCAAAACCAGACCCGGCCTCTTGAACCGAACTGGCTATATACAAATCGAAGCCAGTCCATAACACGGGTTAGTCCCCTGGTCCAGTGGTTGGGACGGCTGCCTTGTACAGAAGCCACCCGGGTTCGAGCCGGGTGGTCTGTTTAAATTTTTAAACCAGTTTTAAAGCTTCAAAAATTTTGTAAAAATATATTTTTATAAACCTTAATATATTTATAAAAGAATAAAACCAGAATTTATAAATTCCAATATAAATTCAGATTTAATCCAAATTAAATGGTTAAATTTACACATTAAACTTTTAAAACAAAAACTTTAAATATCTAAAATTAATTTCTAAATAAAAAAAATAAATTTTATAAAAGTTTATAAAATATTAACTCGTTTAAAGTAAACTAGTATTTATTTTAGAGATAATAAATAAATAAAAAATTATTTCTAAACATATATTTACATCATTATACTTTAACATATTTTCACAAATAAATGAATAAAAACTATTTATTTATTTAATTCTATTTAAATAAATGAAATTAATTATTATGTTATTTATTTAAATTAAACTCTAATCACATAAGTAGAATTTCTAAACATATATTTACATTCATATATTTTAACATATTTTAAATATATAAAAATTATTTATTTATTTAATCTATTTAAATAAATGAAATTAGTTATTTATTTTATTTATTTAAACTAAACACTAATCACATAAGTAGAATTTCTAAACATATATTCACATCCATATATTTTAACATATTTTCACGAATAAATAGATAAAAATTATTTATTTATTTAATCTATTTAAATAAATGAAATTATTTATTTATTTTAAACACTACCTACATAAACCAAAGTTCATTTTCTAAACATAGATATATATTTTAGCATATTTTTCACAATTAAATAAATAAAATTATTTATTCATTTAAATCCAACCCTACGTCAGTGACTATTAAGTTCATACATGTATACCTTGAACTCATAATACGCATTAAATTCGTATTTAAACATAGTATGCCTTTACATTAAATAACACAAATCTATTTGTACCAACCCACACACATCAAAACACGTTGAACCCTAGACTTAGACATAGACTTTTGTACACATTATTAACTCAATACACATTATACACTAGGTTAACGTGGTGAGTTACAAGGATCGTTTTTCCACATAGACTCGCGTGTTAGATACACTCTTGATTCAAGTGAGTTTACATAGCCCCTTTTTATTTTGTACTTTTGGGGTGAAACATGATTTAGTTTTGAAACTTTTTGCATAGACTTAAATTCAATTCAATAGTATGATATTATGTGTTATGTGCTTTATGTTTGAATGCTATGAGTTAAGACTACATATACATGACTTTAGTACAATCATTAACTCCGTGCAAGCCAACGGTTAACATTGATAGATCTATTGAGTCTGACAAACCCACCCGGTTAGGGTGTTTGTTACCGACTTTACATTAGGGTAACCAGCGTGTTATGCCTCAGTCACAAGGTTTGATTGTACACACCTAGTTTAACTATCGATTCTCCATAACTGCCTTATACACGTGTATCGTATGAATTGTATAAAATACTTTAAACTTGGTTATGTGTCAAAACATAATTATGCTCACCAACTTTTTAGTTGACCTCGTTTTCATCATGTTTCAGGTACTAATGCTTGAGAATAAGTACAAGATGCTTCACTTAGGACCGATGACCTAGAATTTAATTTAAAGAGACTATTTATGTATTTCCTTGTATTGTTGGATTTTTGTTTATTTGTGACATGAAATTGGTTGTTTAATTATTTAAAATTTAGTAAACCTTGAGCTTTTGAACAGTCTACATGTCCCGCCCCGACGTATTCCGCCGTCGGTTGGGGTGTGACACCGGCCATAGTGACCTGATTTTAAAAACAACTCAAAATGTTCCTGACTGGAAAGGTCATTTCTTTTTTGTGAAGAGGCATTCCATTCCTGGTGGGGATAAGTTGCCTGTTAAATGGGTCGTGAAGGGTAGGATTCTGACTATAGGATCCTTAATATTTTAACATCCAAGATACTGATTCTCGGTTCTTTCTTTTGCAGCGCCAAATTTTCAGAACTTGCTCCCTCTACTCCGGATACTGCTAAGAGAGTCGATTTCTTCTATGGTCTTGATCCTATCGAGAGGACTTTCAAGTTCAAGGCACCTCCTCTTGAAGTGAGCTCAGAAACTTATCCTTGCTCTTCCGAGATGTCGGTATGATGTGTACAAATATATAAATCTGTTAGCTAGATGCTGCTAAGCCGGAATCCTTGACTCCTCGTTCCAAGTCCCTTGCCAGCAAGAAGAGGAAGTCTTCTGATGTCACTAATGTAGCCTCACTTGAGAATCTAAGCTATGTTGATGTCCATAAAAAGCTTCAAGACTTTGGTCATTTGGTAAGAAATTTTGGTATCCTAGATCCTGAACCTATATTAGAGAAATCCTAACATATTTTCCTGTAACAGGCCTTGGAACAAATGACCAGACGCTACGAGTCGGCGGTGAAAGAAGCTGAAGAAGCTAAAGAGATGGTGAGCGACCTGCAAAAAATAGCCACAACTAAAAATAAGAAATTAGCAGATGAGGGCAAGGAACACAGCAGGGTGAAGGCGGAGCTTGAGGAGGCCTATGCCAAACATGCCCAAGATCTCTAGGAATCCTTCGAACAAGCCAAAACATTAGCTACCATTTCAATATTCCATGCCATGATAAAGATGGCTAAAGAGGCTGATGATAAGGATTTTGACCGGGCTAAATGGGATGTCCAGGAGTGGAAAAGGCTTGTGGCCAAGCTAGGAGGTGAGCCGGTGCAGGACGAGGAGATGGACAACCAAGTGGCTGAGATTGAGGGCTCTGTGAAGGTGGCAGCGGACATGGTCGAACAGGACAATGAGGGTGATAAAGAGAAGGCTTGAGTCCTGTGTTTGTGATTCCTATAGTTTTATGTATTTAACTTTGATCTTGTTTCTTTGTTGAACAATTTAATTTCCTTGCTTTTTGGGGATCCCTGAATTAGATGAACAATTTGACAACTTGTGTCCTGGGTGGATGGTTCCTTTTTTGGATGAAACCCGTGACACATTTCAATTTCCTGTACTTTATACGATAACTAGTAACTTTGACTATTTGCCATGATTGTTGTTTGGTTGTGTTTGTAGAAAATTAGGATTTGTTAGGTAACTAAATTTTAATACAAACAAGTTTAAGCTTGTTTTCAGGATACCGGACACTTAAAGAAAAATAACATTTTGGTTTTTGATCAAACTTTGACCTAGGAAATTACAGTTTAATTTTGACAAATTGTATGGAAAAATATCAATCACAAACATATCATGACTTAGTCCTGTAAGTCTCAAATCTTCTATAAATTGAAACTAACAAGTAACACATACCTTTGTCGAGAACTAAGTCAGGTAGACACACATACCAGATTATGATGTTGAGTTTGATATATAGCAACCGTTGGTTGTCCCCTGTGTACAGTCATCGAATACGTCGTAGGCTTAGTAAGTACACTTCGGGATCTTCACAAGTTTTAACCCATTTAAGGATCTTGAGCCAGCATATTGATGCTAAGTTCTTGAGTTAACACATAAGTGTTAAATGGGCCAAGCTAGAATAACGTGGTCCAAGCCAGAATAACGTGGGCAAAGCCAATTACGTGGGCTAAGCCAATTACGTGGGCCAAGCTAGACTTAAGTTAGCATGAAAATGATAAAAAACCTTAGGAGTAACACGTCTGTTACTATCGTAGCATTCAAGATATAGCCAACAATGATGAAATTATTAGCCACTGTTACATGGACGGGTCACACCACCTTGAACTATACTTGAATATCGTGCGCTCCTGGCGGTACTTAGAAAGGCGAAAGCCGTTTAAACCTTTGAGGTATTCAGGATACCCAAACTTAGGAGAGATGGCCAATCTCTATCTTCTGTCGGGATCCCTGGAGGTATTTCTTGCAAAACTGGAAATCTTGGTGAAGGTGGGTGTTTGCCTGGCTAACACCCCTCTGACGCTCAAGTCAGTACTTTGATCAAGAGTAATTAATATGAAAATAGTCAGGGATATAAGACATAACAGTTTTAGTTAGAATTTAAGTTCTAACTTACATAAAGTAGGTTTTGAGATGGATAGCATTCCAGGATCTTGGCACGATATCTCCTTCCATAGTAGGCAACCAATAAGCTCCCTTGCCTGCTTCTGAATCAATCAAGTATGGGCCTTCCCATTTTGGTGCAAGCTTTCCATCATTGGGATTGGTAGTATTTTTGAATGCCTTTCTTAATACGAGATCACCTACTTGGAATCTTCTAACCCTTATGTTTTTGTTGTATGATTTTGCTATTCTTTGCTGATAAGCTGCAATGCAAACTTTGGCAAGTGTCGAGATCCTAAGCAAGAGCTTCGTCGTTGGTCTCTGAAGATTGGAGATTGGTTTTAGCAGTAGGGATAACCATCTCTGTCGGGATCATGGCTTCTACTCCAAATACCAAAGAGAATGGAGTTTGCCCCATCGTGTTTTTCGTGGTTGTCCTATCTGCCCAAAGTACAAACGGTAGCTCTTTGGCCCATCTTCCTTTCTTTGCTCCTAATCTCTTCTTGAGGTTGTTAATTATGATCTTGTTACTAGTTTTTTCTTGCCCATTGGCTTGAGGATGTACTGGGGTAGAAGTTATCATTTTGATTCCCCAACTGGTACAGAAGTCAGTTGTTCTCTTGCCAATGAACTGAGATCCATTATCATAGATTATCTTTGTCGGGATCCTAAATCTCGTCTGGATATTGCGCTTGATGAAGGAGATGACTTCTTTCTCTCTGACTTGGACAAATGCTTCAGCTTCGATCCATTTAGAGAAGTAGTCCGTCATTGCTTGCATGAAGACCTTTCCTCCTGGTGCTTTGGGAAGTTTGCCAACGATATCCATTCCCCACTTCATAAACGACCATGGAGAGATGATTAGGTATAAAGGTTTGGCCGGTTTATGGTGTATGTTTCTGTGTCTCTGGCAAGCATCACATTTTTTAGAGTAAGTTACAACATCTTTCCTCATGGTAGGCTAGTAATATCCTGTCCTCAGGATCCTTGAGAATAACGCTCTGCCACCGGTGTGATTACCACAATCTCCTTCGTGTAGATCTTTCAGGAATTCACATGCTTCAGGATCCTCCAAGTATCTTAAGTATAGTCCTGCAATTGATTTTCTATACAAAACATTCTCAAAAATTATAAAGCGAGACATTCTCATGCAAAAGCCTTGTGGTTCTTTTCACCGCTTGGGATTTCACCATCCTGTAAGTATTTATTAATATGTGAAATCCAGGATCCTGGAATAGGTTCATGATCCTGAATGTCTTCTTCGGTGTTGGATACTTCATTTACCTTTTCGATTGCTGGGCTCAGAATGTGTATGATAAGTATTCTGGTACCTTCTGGTATTCTAAGAGCTGAAGCATGGTTCGCTAAGGCATCATCCTTAGTGTTATCTTCTCTAGGCACCTTTGTAATATTAAAAGATTCGAATTCCATGGATAATAGCTAAACTATTGTGACTTCTCACTTTTTACTCCATATGAACCATTGAAATGATTAGCAATTAACAATGAGTCTACATATACCTGAAAATACCTGATCTTGATATACGTGGCTAATTGTAATCCTGCTATCAGAGCCTCATACTCTGCTTCATTATTCGTAGCTTGGAACTCACAGCTTATGGATTGGGGTAATATGTCACCTTGTGGCGATTTTAGTATGATTCCCAGACTTGTTCCTCTTACATTCGATGCACCATCAGTGAATAAGGTCCATTCGTCCTTCGACTCTTCTAGTTGTTGGACTTCTAGATCTGCCTCTTGTTGGATATCACTGCTGAAATCAGCCACAAAGTTTGCTAGTGCTTGAGACTTTATTGTTGTTCTAGGTTCATGTATGAGGTCATAGGCACTGAGCTTGACTGACCATTTAGCCATCCTTCCTGACATCTCTGGTTTTCTTAAGACACACTTAATAGGATAATTAGTTTTTAACATGAATAGCATGAATTTCAAAATAATGTCTAAGTTTAGTTGATGCCATTATTAAAGCTAAAATTAACTTTTCTAAATGAGAGTACCTGGTTTCCGCTGGTAGCAAACTTTTACTTACATATTATACCGGATGTTGTTGTCACTCGTGATCCTTGACTAATACAGCACTTACGGTGCTTCGGGATACTGCCAAGTATAGGGATAATGGTTCATCGTCTTCTGGTTTCATCAGTAGAGGAGCTGATGTCAAGTATTCCTTCAATGATTGGAGTGCTTGTTCATGCTTCTCTTCCCATTCGAATTTCTTGTTCTTCTTCACGATGTCGTAGAATTCCTTGCATTTTTCTGAGGATCTTGATATAAATCTGTTGAGTGCTGCTACTCTGCCGGTCAGTATCTGAACATCCTTAGTATTTGCTGGGGATTTTAGATTGATGATAGCTTTGATTTGTTCTTAGCTGGCTTCTATTCCTCTTTTGGTCACCATATAGCCTAAGAACTTTCCTGCCCCCACTGCGAAGTGACATTTCGAGGGGTTCAGCTTCATATTGTATTGGTCCAAGATATCAGATGCGTCTCTGAGATCCCTGAGATGATCCTCAACTTTCTTTGATTTTACTACCATATCATATATGTAGACTTCCATAGTGTCCCCAATCTTGTCTTTGAACATCATATTTACTAGTCTTTTATATGTGGCACCTGCATTTTTAAGACCAAATGGCATAGCTGTGTAAAAATAAATACCTGTCCGGGTCATGAACGTCGTGTCTTCCTGATCTGATGGTTCCATTTGGATCTGTTGAAATCCTGAAGAGGCATCCATAAAGGTCAGGATCTTGTGGCCTGCTGTAGCGTCCACCATTGAGTTTATGTGCGGTAATGGGAAGGGGTATTTAGGACACACCTTGTTGAGGTTCGTGTAGTCTACACTAACTCTCCACTTCTCGTTCTTCTTCTTGACTACCACCACGTTGGCTAGCCACCTCGGGAATTTTACTTCCCTTATCATTCCAGACTTGAGAAGTCTTTCCACCTCTTCTTGGATGATTACGTTTCTCTCGGGAGCGAATTTCCTTCGCTTTTGATGTATTTGCCTGAAAATTTTATCAATTCCAAGTTTATGAGTTATGATATCTTTGGATATACATGTCATGTCTTCGTGCTTCCGAGCGAAGGTTGCTTTTCTGCCCCTTAGGAAATTCAGGATATCTTCTTCAATATCCTCAGGGATATTACTCCCTACCAGGATCTTTATATCTGGATTCTCAGCATCCAGGGATACCTCTTTAACATCCTGCTCTTTAGCTTCCAAAACATCCCTGGCATGCTTTGTTAATTGCTATGCTTGCCTAGATTTGACAGAGGCTTTCATTGAAGAAGTGTAACAGTTTTTGGCCTCTTGTTGATCGCTGTTGATCTTCACCACTCCCCAAGGTGTCAGCATCTTGACACATTGGTGATATGTTGAGGGTACTGCTTTCATGTTGTGTATCCTGGGTCTTCCTAGAATAATGTTATAGCAAGATAAGGAATCGATAACACAAAACTTTTGTATAGAATTTACCCCCTCAATGTAGATCGGTAGTTTGACTTCTCCGACCGTGTTTTTAACCTCTCCGCTGAATCCTACTAATACTGAAGATTTCGAGATGATCTCAGAATCCGGGATCCCCATTTTTTTCAGGACTTCATGCTGGATAATATTTATAGAGCTTCCTCCGTCGATCAGTATCCTGCGAATGAAGTGGTTCACAATGTGTAGTGTAATCACCAGGCCATCTTGATAAGGATCCTATACTTCATCTCTGTCATCCTCATCGAAACAGATCACCTTTTCTTCAGTTACGCTGGAGGTTTTGATAGGTCTTTCCCTATTTTCTATTTTTGCTTATTTGGCATTCCTTTTTGCGGCAGAGTAAGAAGTACCACAAATGTCAGATCCACCAGATATAAAACCTATTACCTTGACATCCGGCGGTGGGGATTTTGCTCACTGCGGGATCCTGTCAAGATCCTTAGTCTTGTTCTTTCCTTTGCCTAGAAATTCTTTTAGATATCCCTTGCTCATGATATAGCTTATTTCTTTCCGCAAAGCAATACCATCCTCAGTCACATGGCCAAAGTCTTCGTGGAATGCACACCACTTGGACTTGTCCTTTCCTCCTGAGTTCCTCTCAAATTTGCGAGGCCACGTGGCTTTTTCTCCAAGATCCTGCATAGCAAATAGTAAACCAGTTGTATCAAGAGAAAAACAGTATTTAGACAACTTAGGATAATCTTTCTCGTCTTCGTCATCTTCTACAGCGTTGACCCTGTGATTGTCCGGCTTAGAATACGGCTTGGATCTGTACGACCTGAAAGGTGTAGGTTCAGCTTTCTGGTTAGGTTGAGTGTAGCTTGTCGGAGCATTCACTCTCTGCTGGATCTTTTTATCATCTTCAAGCCTAATAAACCTCAACGCCCGGTTCCTGACTTCATCAAGGTTCCTACAAGGATTCATAACAAGGTCTTCGTAAAATTGAGAATCCTTCTGTAGTCCCATCTTGAAGGCATGGACTGCAGTGGGAACGTCAAGGTTTGGGATATCGAGGGATTCCTATCCAAATTTGCTAACATAGTCTCGGAGGGATTCTTCGAGATTTTGAATTAGCCTATATAGGTCACTTGTTAATCTTTCAAAAGTTCTACTACAAGAGAATTGAAGGTTAAACATGTTAATTAAATGAGCAAATGAAGTAATAGAATATGGAGGAACATTAAGCAGCCATTTTAAGGCTGATCCTGTCAAGGTAGAGCTGAAGCCTTTGCATAAACAGGCTTCCCTTAGGTCCAAGGGAATGGGGTTTATCTCCATCTGTTCCCTGTATTACGCGACGTGCTCCTCAGGATCTGTAGTTCCATCGTACAACTTCATGTTAGGAGTCTGGAAGCGCTTAGGGATCTCTGCATAACATAATGGTGGAGCGAATCTGGAGATCCTGTGACTAGTAGAGGACATCTCCGGTATAGGTTGGACCACACCTGGTACACTTGAGATCATCTCTCTCAACTTTTTTAACTCCTTGGCCATGGATGGAGTGATTCTTGTCTCCTACACAAATTCGTTAGCATTTGAAAATTGATTGAATGTGTTACCATTCTCAGTATTTCGAAACGATGATCCTGGAGTAACTCCAAGATCCTGATTTGTCGTAACTATGATAGCCGTGTAGGGCCAACTGCAGTAATCCCTGTTTGCATGGGAAGGAAATCTCCCTTATGGATTTATGAGGATCCTGAATAATTGAAATCCAAGATCCTTGGTTGCAGCGGGGTTATCACTTCCATTGGTTTCTTTGATTCCTTAACCTTGTCAATCTCCCGAAACAACGCTTGGTTAGTCTTCGTCTATTGTTCCATTTGTTGTTTCATCTCCGAGAACAAATCGAGGATATTATTGTTTGATACGATCACAGGTCCACCAACAGGTATTCCGGATCCCGAAAAACCCGTAGGAGTAGTTTTCTTCGGCTGATTAACACTTTTTTGAAATGGAGGAGGAGGAATAGGGTTCACCAACCCGGAGGTCAAAGATGGAGCAGAAACAGAAATATTTTTAGATTGGGATGACATTTTCAAAAATAGCTTTGAGAGATAGTGATTGAACACAAATTTTAGTAAAGATTTGAAGATGAAAAGCACCACTTGCCCCACGGTGGGCGCCAAATTGTTTTGGGTAAAAATTAACAAGACTAATTTTGTAACTAAACTTAGAAAGTGAGGTAGCATGCTTGTAAAATCAATGTAAAAACGCAAAGAGTGACACGATTGTTTATGAGGAAAGCCATTGATCGTTCAAGATCTCCGGCATAAATCCTCGGGAGGTGACAATCACCACCTGCCTCGTTTCTTCACAAAATGATAAAGAGTTACAAGTATTGAGCAGCAAATGATCGATATTTAAGTGTTACAAGAATAATTGCGAGTGTATTCTATTGCTAAGAGCGTTGTTGTGTGTTTTCTAATCGACAAGCTGCTGATTATATACAGAAATTATGCTAACTAACTATCCGAGAATCCTGGGATAGACTAATTCTTCAAATATGCCCGTTTGGAGGTCAATCCACGCGTCTTCTACACGTTCTCATTGACTTCAGAACCGATTCGTCAGGGGTGAACTTGACTTCGCGTGTTTTCCCTGCGTATATAAAAGAAATAGAGGACAAATAGCCATTAGAAGTATTAATATTCAGGATACCGAACTTACCAGGATCTCGCTACATTCAGGATCCCGGATTCTGGATCATAAAATTGACCCCTAACAATAACCACCCTAGTCTACTAAATATAATAAATAGGATAATTTATTATTTCAATATATAAAATACAAAGTATAAATAAAAGTATTTTGTTTTATTCAGATGACTGGAAAAGGAAAAGGTCCCTTCTATGTTCAAAAGTATGCTCCACCTGGATATGAATTTCAGCTTACAAATAAAACAGATTTAGAAACCGGAACAAGTTCAAGACGTTCAGGAAGTACATATCGAAGCTTAGGAGAATTAACACCTCCGGCAAATCCTTATGTGCCTTCCATCAGTTTTCATTCTGCTCTAACGGCCGTAAGCCAAAATCTGGATTATGGAGAAAATCCATGTTATAATCCTTATTATTATCAGGGACTACCTGAAATCCCATACAAAACTAATCCTGTTCCCGATGGAGAAGAAAGAGAAGATTCAAATCGGTCATATGAGTATTATGAGCCTACAAATGTACAAAATCCTCAAGAAAATGAGGAAAGCTTTGATAATGATCATATTAGAGCCTTACAGGAACGAGTAGCAGAGATGAAAAAAGAAAATCATAGATTAGCATCTGTAGACGCCCAGAATAGAGCGTTAAGACAAATGCTAGAAAATGCCCGTAATCTGGGTTATATGTAACTTTCCTTTTCGATCTTTGTTATATATATTACGAATATTTATAAAATTCCTCTAGTGAATAGAATGTCGAAACGAGTTCCTTCTTATAATACATGGGGCAAAAGCAAACAAATCTAAAATGAAAATTCTGAACAACTGCAATAGAAAGCAGAAATAAAGAAAATGGTTGAAGAAGGAATAGAGGAAGCTCTCCCTAAAATTCTGAAAGCTATGAAAGAAGATAAAATGAAAAATAAAGTGGTTGAATCTAAGAATAATCATCATGAAGAAAACCATAGTTCGAACAGAGATAAATCTAATTCAGAAGAAGTTAGTAAGAAAAGAAAGAGGAAGAAGGGATGTACATTTCGTGCATTCCGAGCATGTCAACCTCAAGAATATGCTAGAAATGAGGGAATAATGGCAGCCTTGAGATGGCTGGAGAAAACTGAATCTGTTATCTCCATCACCAAATGTGCTGATGAAGATATGGTGCTTTATGAATCAAATATGACCGTTTGGAGGCCAATCCACGCGTCTTCTACACGTTCTCATTGACTTCAGGACCGATTCGTCAGGGGTGAACTTGACTTCGCGTGTTTGCCTTGCGTATATAAAAGAAATAGAGGACAAATAGCCGTTAGAAGTATTAATATTCAGGATACCAAACTTACCAGGATCTTAAATTTTGGATCTCGCTACATTCAGGATCCCGGTTTCTGGATCATAAAATTGACCCCTAACAATAACCACCCTAGTCTACTAAATATAATAAATAGGATAATTTATTATTTCAATATATAAAATACAAAGTATAAATAAAAGTATTTTGTTTTATTTAGATGACTGGAAAAGGAAAAGGTCCCTTCTATGTTCAAAAGTATGTTCCACCTGGATATGAATTCCAGCTTACAAATAAAACAGATTTAGAAACCGGAACAAGTTCAAGACGTTCAGGAAGTACATATCGAAGCTTAGGAGAATTAACACCTCCGGCAAATCCTTATGTGCCTTCCATCAGTTTTCATTCTGCTCTAACGGCCGTAAGCCAAAATCTGGATTATGGAGAAAATCCATGTTATAATCCTTATTATTATCAGGGACTACCTGAAATCCCATACAAAAATAATCATGTTCCCAAAGGAGAAGAAAGAGAAAATTCAAATCGGCCATATGAGTATTATGAGCCTACAAATGTACAAAATCCTCAAGAAAATGAGGAAAGCTTTGATAATGATCATATTAGAGCCTTACAGGAACGAGTAGCAGAGTTGAAAAAAGAAAATCATAGATTAGCATCTGTAGACGCCCAGAATAGAGCGTTAAGACAAATGCTAGAAAATGCCCGTAATCTGGGTTATATGTAACTTTCCTTTCCGATCTTTGTAATATATATTACGAATATTTATAAAATTCCTCTTATGAATAGAATGTCGAAACGAGTTCCTTCTTATAATACAAGGGGCAAAAGCAAACAAATCTAAAATGAAAATTCTGAACAACTGCAATAGAAAGCAGAAATAAAAAAAATGGTTGAAGAAGGAATAGAGGAAGCTCTCCCTAAAATTCTGAAAGCTATGAAAGAAGATAAAATGAAAAATAAAGTGGTTGAATCTAAGAATAATCATCATGAAGAAAACCATAGTTCGAACAGAGATAAATCTAATTCAGAAGAAGTTAGTAAGAAAAGAAAGAGGAAGAAGGGATGTACATTTTGTGCATTCCGAGCATGTCAACCTCAAGAATATGCTAGAAATGAGGGAACAATGGCAGCCTTGAGATGGCTGGAGAAAACTGAATCTGTTATCTCCATCACCAAATGTGCTGATGAAGATATGGTGCTTTATGAATCAAATATGACCGTTTGGAGGCCAATCCACGCGTCTTCTACACGTTCTCATTGACTTCAAGACCGATTCGTCAGGGGTGAACTTGACTTCGCGTGTTTTCCCTGCGTATATAAAAGAAATAGAGGACAAATAGCCGTTAGAAGTATTAATAATCAGGATACCGAACTTACCAGGATCTTAAATTTTGGATCTCGCTACATTCAGGATCCCGGATTCTGGATCATAAAATTGACCCCTAACAATAACCACCCTAGTCTACTAAATATAATAAATAGGACAATTTATTATTTCAATATATAAAATACAAAGTATAAATAAAAGTATTTTGTTTTATTCAGATGACTGGAAAAGGAAAAGGTCCCTTCTATGTTCAAAAGTATGCTCCACCTGGATATGAATTCCAGCTTACAAATAAAACAGATTTAGAAACCCGAACAAGTTCAAGACGTTCAGGAAGTACATATCGAAGCTTAGGAGAATTAACACCTCCGGCAAATCCTTATGTGCCTTCCATCAGTTTTCATTCTGCTCTAACGGCCGTAAGCCAAAATCTGGATTATGGAGAAAATCCTTGTTATAATCCTTATTATTATCAGGGACTACCTGAAATCCCTTACAAAAATAATCCTCTTCCCGAAGGAGAAGAAAGAGAAGATTCAAATCGGCCATATGAGTATTATGAGCCTACGAATGTACAAAATCCTCAAGAAAATGAGGAAAGCTTTGATAATGATCATATTAGAGCCTTACAGGAACGAGTAGCAGAGTTGAAAAAAGAAAATCATAGATTAGCATCTGTAGACGCCTAGAATAGAGCGTTAAGACAAATGCTAGAAAATGCCCGTAATCTGGGTTATATGTAACTTTCCTTTTCGATCTTTGTAATATATATTACGAATATTTATAAAATTCCTCTTGTGAATAGAATGTCGAAACGAGTTCCTTCTTATAATACAAGGGGCAAAAGCAAACAAATCTAAAATGAAAATTCTGAACAACTGCAATAGAAAGCAGAAATAAAGAAAATGGTTGAAGAAGGAATAGAGGAAGCTCTCCCTAAAATTTTGAAAGCTATGAAAGAAGATAAAATGAAAAATAAAGTGGTTGAATCTAAGAATAATCATCATGAAGAAAACCATAGTTCGAACAGAGATAAATCTAATTCAGAAGAAGTTAGTAAGAAAAGAAAGAGGAAGAAGGGATGTACATTTCGTGCATTCCGAGCATGTCAACCTCAAGAATATGCTAGAAATGAGGGAACAATGGCAGCCTTGAGATGGCTGAAGAAAACTGAATCTGTTATCTCCATCACCAAATGTGCTGATGAAGATATGGTGCTTTATGAATCAAATTTATTTAAAGATGAAGCGTTGGAATGGTGGAATTCCATTATTCAAGCCATGGGTAGACACAAAGCCTATGCCATGGAATGGGAAGAATTCAAAGAGATGGTAATTCAAAGATTTTTTCTCATAAATGAAAGAGAAAGAATTGAAACCAAATTTTTAAATCTTCGTATGGAAGGAACTAAACATCAGGAGTATGTCTCCAAAATGTTTGAGTATGCTCGTTTAGTTCTGCAATTATCTACTCCTGAACCCAATCTCATCAAGAGATATATTTAGGGTCTAGCTGAAGAAATCAGAGATATGGTTAAGGCTACTATGCCTCAGACCATTGCATCTACCGTACAGCTAGGAGGAATTCTAACTGATGGTTTGATAAGAAAACAAGAAGAAGGGAAGGCAAGGGAAGTGGCCAAGAGGGCTACAGAAAACCAGAAAAATAATTCTCCTTGGAAAAGAATAAATCATCCTGCCAAAGGAGGATTTAATTTTTCTATCCCAGAATGCAAAATTTGCAAGAAAAGGCATACGGGAGAATGCTTTTTCAAGAAAATTTATCGTCACATTTGCAAGCATACCTGGCATGTGTTTGATAACTGCCCAAGAAAGAGAAATATCTCCTGTTTCAATTGTGGAGACTGGCCATTTTAAATCAACCTTCCCAAAACTTAATCAAGCAGGATCTAGTGGGGCAAAGGCCAATGAAGGAAACAAGTACTCGTGATGCTGCAGCAGTTCCAGATGCAGTCACTTGTACATTCCTCATTGACAATATTTATGCTAGAGTATTATTTGACTCTGGTGCAAATTTAAGTTTTATAGATTATAAATTATGTAATCTATTAAACAAGCCTTTAGTTCCATTAGATAAAAGTTATGAAGTAGAAACTGTCGAAGGAAATCTCGTATAGATCTCCGAATTTCTAGATGATTGTGATATCACAATATTAGGACACCTCTTACCTGTACGATTAATGCCTATGACATTAGCAGGATTTGATGTTATCTTAAGAATGGATTGGTTAGCTAGTAACCAAGCTCATATCCTTTGTGATAAAAAGGTTATAGAAATCCAGATTCCTTCTGGAAAATATTTAGCAATCTATGGCGAGAAACAAAATCAACCACTAGGAATCATCTCAATGCTGAAAGCAACTAAATGCCTTCAGAAAGGATGCATTGCATACTTGGTGCAGATTTCTACCAGTACAAAAGAAAAGAACATTGAAGAAGTACCGGTAGTTGTTGATTATGTAGATATATTTCCAGATGAACTACCTGGTATACCACCCGAAAGAGTAGTCGAATTTAAAATCAATCTTGTACTAGGAATGGCTCCTATTGCCAAAGCTCCTTATCGTTTAGCCCCAAATAAAATGAAGGAATTGAAGAATCAATTAGATGAATTACTTGAAAAATGATTCATTCGCCCAAGTTCATCTCCTTGGGGTGCTCCAATTCTGTTCGTTAAAAAGAAATACGGTACAATGCGAATGTGTATTGATTACCTAGAGCTAAACAAAGTAACGATTAAAAATCGTTATCCTCTTCCTAGAATCGATGATCTGTTTGATCAATTACAAGGCGCTTGCCATTTTTCAAAAATAGATCTTCTATTAGGATATCATCAATTGAAAGTTCAAGAAGAAGATATTTCTAAAACTACTTTTCGAACGAGATACGGACATTATGAGTTCACGGTCATGCCGTTTGGACTTACTAATGCTCCTGCCGCATTTATGGATATGATGAATCGTATCTGTAAACACTATCTAGATAAATTTGTAATTGTCTTCATTGACGATATACTTATTTATTCTAGAAATGCGGAAGATCATGGAAATCATCTCAGAATAATACTTGAACTTTTGAGAAAAGAGAAATTGTATGGTAAATTCTCTAAATTCGAATTTTGGCTTAGAGAAGTACATTTTGTGGGTCATATAGTGAATGCAGAAGGTATTCAAGTATACCCATCTAAAATTGAAGCTATATCTAAATAGGAAATTACTAAGTCTCTGACAGAAGTCCGTAGTTTCTTGGGTCTTGCATGATACTACAGACGATTTATTCAGAATTTCTCAAAGATTACAGTTCCTCTAACTACTTTAACTCGTAAGAATGTAAAGTATGAATGGGGAACAAAGCAAGAAGAAGCTTTCCAAACTCTGAAAGAAAAACTTACTCATGCACCAATACTAGCTTTGCTAGATGGCAATCAAGATTTTGTTGTCTATTGTGATGCTTTTCACAACGGTCTAGGTTGTGTATTAATGCAAAGAAACAAAGTTATTGCCTATGCATCTCAATTAAAAACTCATGAAAAGAATTACACAACTCATGATCTAGAGTTAGGTGCCATAATCTTCGCCCTGAAATTATGGAGACACTATCTCTATGGAGTTAGATTTATAGTTTATACTGACCATAAGAGTTTAAAATATATCTTTGGTCAATAAAAATTAAACATGAGACAAAGAAGATGGTTAGGGGTCTTAAGCGACTATGATTGTGAAATCTGTTACCACGAAGGTAAGGCGAATGTTGTTGCATATGCCTTAAGTAGAAAAGAGCGAGAGAAACCTAAACGGGTTCGTGCTCTCAGACTTGAACTTCATGTAGATCTCATATCTCAATTAAAAGATGCCCAACATTCTGTTCAAATAGAAGAAGAATTAGAACAAGAAGGAATGGAAAGCATGATTAAACAATTAGTCAAAGGAGATGATGAAATAATTCGTATGAATAAAAGAATTTGGGTTTCGATCACAGGGAATATTCGGGAAAGAATACTCGAAGAAGCACATAAATCAAAATACATGATACACCCAGGAAGTGACAAGATGTATAAAAATATGAAGGACAATTACTGGTGGATTGGCATGAAGAAAGATATTGCCATATATGTTGCAAAATGTCTTACTTGCGCTAAAGTAAAGGCATAATATCAGAGACCTTCTGGTTTATTGCAACAATTAGAAATACTAGTATGGAAGTGGGAAATGATAACCATGGATTTTATTACCAAACTTCCTCGAACAAGTCGGGGAAATGATACTATCTGGGTTATCATTGAAAGATTAACTAAATCTGCTCATTTTCTCCCAATGAAAGAAACCTTCAGTATGGATAGATTGGCTCGTCTATATGTGAATGAGATTGTACCTTTACATGGAGTGCCATTATTCATAGTGTTAGATAGAGATAGTCGGTTTACATCTCGATTCTGGCAAAGTTTCCAGGAAGCCATGGGAACTCGTCTGAACTTAAGCACTACCTATCATCCACAGATGGGTGGGCAAAGTGAAAGAACAATTCAGACCTTAGAAGATATGCTCCGAGCCTGTGTGATAGACTTAGGTGGTACTTGGGATGATCACCTACCTCTAATGGAATTTTCATACAACAATGGTTATCACACAAGCATTCAGGCAACACCTTTCGAAGCCTTATATGGTAGAAAATGTCGAACGCCTGTATGCTGGGCTGATATAGGAGAAAACCAATTGTCAGGACATGAACTTGTTCAGGAAACCACTGACAAGGTAGCTCAAATACAAGAACGATTAAAAGCAGCAAGAGATAGACAAAAGAGCTACGCTGATAAAAGAAGAAAGCCACTAGAATTTAACATTGGAGACAAGGTGTTATTAAAAGTATCACCTTGGAAAGGTGTTGTTCGATATGGGAAAGAGGGTAAACTAAGTCCTCGATTTGTTGGACCCTTCAAAATTATTAAACGAATTGGACCAGTGGCTTATCAGTTGGAATTACCAGAACAGATGAGTGGAATACATGACGTATTCCATGTATCTTATCTCGACAAATGTCTAGCTGATTAATCTTTGATAATGCCTTTACAAGACATAGAGGTAAATGAAAAACTCAGATTTATAGAACAACCTCTACAAGTAGAAGATCGTCAGACTAAAAAGTTGAAAAAGAATAGATTAAAGCTCGTCAAAGTTAAATGGAATTCTAGACATGGTCCTGAATACACTTGGGAGCTAGAATCAGAAATGAAAAAGAAATACCCACACCTGTTCTAGTAAATCTCGAGGACGAGATTATTCAAAAGGTGGGGAGAATTTAACATTTGTAAAATTTTCGTGCCAAATATTATAAAAATAAAAGTTAAGGGACTAAAAGTATAATTATATAAAAGATCAAGGACCAACAGTGAAAATTTTGAAAATTCAGACGGTAACGGACCATCACAGCCCGTAACGGTCCGTTACGGGTTGGCCATGCGTATCATGAGGGTGCGCCACGTGTCCGGTGACTAATGGCCTGAATCTGACGCGTGTAAACCCTATGACGGACCGTCACGGATCTGTAACTGCCCGTCACGCCGCAATTCAACCGGAGGCTGACACGTGTCTGATGACTTCGCAACCCTAGAGCGGTGACGGACTGTCACCATCCATAACGGTCCGTCACAGCCGCAATTCTTGTATATAAATAGCAAGGTCGGGTTTCAGCATTTCAAAACATCAAAACACGAACTCTAGAGCTATAAGCTGATATCCCACTCTCACAAAACCATTCCCACTTGTACGTTTAAATTTTCAAAGTACCGATCCGCTTAAGAGAAAGCCGAGAATCTAGGAAACGCTCATGTGGAGAAACCAAGTATGGTTCTTAAGCAGAGACGCTGCCCACTAGGATACTCATTCTAAGAAGCCTATTAAGCTGAGATTCTGAAAAGGTGAATACTTGTATTTTTATAAAATGATTTCAAAACTGAAAATGGTTTTGATTATACTCTGACTTGAATGAATTTATACAACAATTCATTGCATAAGGTGATTTACTATATAGCAGTCAGCCCATAGAGTCACATATATATACACGTGTTACAAATGAGACGTTGTAACAGTGCTAGGGGTTGAACCCTTAGTTGTTGTAAAAGCCCATCGCAGTAAGCGTAAGGCAGACAAACATAAAAATATATCCAAGGTCCCTTGTGTGGCTGATAGTTAGTCCGTTGGCAGTGTAAATTGACCAGAAACTATGGGCAAATTGTTCTATTTATTCAAGCTTATCAGATTATGATTCCAATATACTTGTATTCACCAGCTTATACAGATAAAATATTTTCAAACATTTTTACCGATAATCAAGGATGATGTGAACTTGATATAGCCATATGTTGATAAAGAAAATGATGTCATGAAAAAGGGAAAGTCCACCCTAGACATCAGTTAAAAGAAATGGCTCATGTAAAACCTTGGTTTTGTAAATTAAAACGTTTGTATACAATATCAGGGTTTATCCCTGTTATAATGAAACGAAACCAGAGATTCCCCGTCTTTTGAAAAGATCCTGAGTTATTCAAAATATTCCGCTGTGTTTATAAATCTCCGATGAGACAAAAAAAGAAGCAGGTACTAATCGTTGGTCGCGCGCCCGGGTGGTCTAAAACCGGGGTGTGACATCATGAGCTGAACTTGTTTAGGAAACCACTTACAAGGTAGCTCAAGTAAAAGAACGATTAAAGGCAGCAAGGGATAGACAAAATAGATACGCTGATAAAAGAAGAAAGCCACTAGAATTTAACATTGGAGACAAGGTGTTATTAAAAGTATCACCTTGGAAATGAGTAGTTCGGTTCAGAAAGAAGGGTAAACTAAGTCCTCGATTTGTTAGACCCTTCAAAGTTATTAAACGAATTGGACCAGTGGCTTATCAATTAAAATTACTAGAAGAGATGAGTGGAATACATGACGTATTCCATATATCAAATCTTCATAAATGTCTAGCTGAAGAATCTTTGATAATGCCTCTTCAAGACATAGAGGTAAATGAAAAACTCAGATTTATAGAACAACCTCTTCAAATAGAAGATTGTCAGACTAAAAAGTTGAAGAAGAAAAGATTAAAACTCGTCAAAGTCAAATGGAATTCGAGATGTGGTCCTGAATATACTTGGGAACTAGAATCAGAAATGAAGATGAAATATCCACACCTATTCCAGTCAATTTTGAGGATGAGATTTTTCATAAGGTGGGGAGAATGTAACATTTGAAAAAATTTTCGTTCCAAATATTATAGAAAAATAAGTTAAAAGACCATAAGTGTAATTACATTAAAGAACAAGGACTAAAAATGAAAAAAATATGAAATTTCGTTGGTAGCAGATCGCTACCATATACATAACGATCCGCTACGTGGTCCCGAAGGCAATAATGAGGGAATGGCATGTGTCCTGATGAGTCATTAGGGTTTCTAACGCGTGTCACAGATAGTGGACCGCTACTAGATTCTTGTCGGTCCGCTACAGCTACCTCAGTTGTGTGGCGGACCGCTACCTTGTAGATTAATGGCCCGCTAGCCGCAATTTTCACCGCAACTCCGGAGACCGACACGTGTCATGTTGACTGTTTAGGGCTTAGGCGGTAGCGGACCGCTATCCGCCACCATAACGATCTGCTACGGACCTCAGATCAGCCTGTAAATAGAGATTCAATTGCCGTTCAATTCCAAAACACTCAAATTTCCAAGTTCTTGTAAGCCATTTCCACTCTTATAAAACCATTCACGCTCATACGTTTAAGTTCCCGAGGTGCCGGATCATCACAGAAGTAACCAAGAAGCTAGGAAACGTTCATTGGGAGAAACCAAGCAAAGTTCTTAAGCAGAAACGCTGCCCATTAAGACACATACTCTAGAGGATTCCTAAGCTGAGACCCTGTCAAGCTGAATACTTGTATTTTTATAAAATGATTTCAAAACTGAAAATAGTTTTGATTAAACTCTGACTTGAATGAATTTATACAACCATTCATTGCATAAGGTGATTTACTATATAGCAGTCAGCCCATAGAGTCACGTATATATACACGTGTTAAAGATGAGACGCTGTAACAGGGCTAGGGGTTGAACCCCTGGTTGTTGTAAAGCCCATCGCCGAAAGCATAAGACAAATAGACATAAAAATATATCCAAGGTCCCTTGTGTGGCTGGTGGTCAGTCCATTGGCTGTGCAAATTGACCAGAAACTATGGGCAAACTGTTTTATTTATTCACGCTTATCAGATTATAATTCCAATATACTTGTATTCACCAGTTTATACTGATAAAATATTTTAAACATTTTTATTGGTAACTAAGGATGATGTGATCTTGATATAGCCATATGTTGATAAAGAAAATGATGTCATGAATAAGGGAACGTCCACCCTAGACATCAGTTGGAAGAAATGGCTCATGTAAAACCTTGGTTATGTAAATTAAAATGTTTGTATGCAATATCAGGGTTTATCCCTGTTATAATGAAATGAAATGGGAGATTCCCCGTCCTTTGAAAAGATCCTAAGTTATTCAAATTATTCTGCTGTGTTTATAAATCTCTGATAAGATAACATAAGAAGCAGGTACCAATCTTCTGTCGCGCGCCCGGGTGGGGAAACCCGGGGTGTGACAAATAACCTCGCAGGAAATTTGTGGCCTTGGATTCCTATTAAGCAGTTATCTACGGCTTTTGTTACTTTTGTGACTCTACCAACGGTAGTTTCTATGTCAAAAGTCTTTGTTATTGCCCTAACTGTACTCTTTATCTTATTAGCAAATGCAGTTGCAATAAAGCTCTTGCTGGCACTAGAATTAGATAAGATTTAAGCACAGTAGTTGTTCACGTAAAACGTACCTGACACCACATTGGGATCTCCTCTGGATTCCTCCCGTGTCAGGGTGTATGCTCTGGTTTTCGCCCTTCCTTTCTCAGCCTCCTTAGCCTTGTCGGCGTTAATGGCCCTTGGTTTACGACAATCTTTGGAAAAATGCCTAGATTCACCACAGTTGTGGCATTTCCTATAGATGGTAGAACCTTGGGCACTTGTACAATCATGGGATATATGCCCCATCTTGCCACAACGGTAGCATAAGTTCAATCTATAGTTCCACTCCCCTAGGTGCCTCTTTCCTCACTTCCCACATACTCTTGACTCCTCAGTTCTAGGATGTAACCTTTCTGATTTTCATTTTTTTTTTATTTATTTTATGCCGTGCAATAAAAGACGATTCCGATTCCAACCTTACATGCATTGTTCATGTGCAATAACAAATATACACGCGTTTATTATATTACAATCTTGCAAACCTCGAGGACCAACTTGACCAAAACTCAAAACAACATCAAGACTACAAAACTACAGGGATCATTCTTGTAAATATCAAAAAGTGCACAAGCACGGTCGTGCTTAGTCCTAAGCACGGTCGCGCTTAAGCCACGAACACGGTCGTGCTTAACTTTAAGCACGGTCGCGCCTGAGATACAGTTTGACTCCGTAAAAGTCAAACCGACACAAATCTTTTCCAAAAATAAACTTCAAATCTGTTTTAGAAATCGCGGGACTTGTAGAAGAAGTTATTCGACCAATTAAGCCTAAAACCCGACCAAATACACGTCTGATCGACCGAATTCCCGCGACTACGACCGAACCTTCCTTTTTAAAACAAATCTCGTAATTAAGACCAAATCAAGACAAATCAAACCACGATACAGACTTCGTACGACCCCTATAAGATTCTACAACCCCTAATTCGTCTAAACAACCTCTCTAATTCTCTGTCGATCAAGAAAGAGCCGCGATTCCTTTACCGTAGCCGTCTGCACTTGTTGCCAATCAAACCAAGGTAAGTAATAGTCCAATAGATTCGTTTCTTCATTCCTGACGAAAACCCTAATCTAATTGAAATCAATAATACACGATATTACCAATTTGAATCTAAGTTTTGATAAAAAAATGGTTTTAAACGATCGACACGTTAAACAGGAGATAAATCTAATTAAATGGTGTCATTCGATTCGCAAACACTCTCTAAATAAAAACCCTAAGTTTCTAATCAGTTTTAATACAAGAATCAGGCGAATTGTGTATGAAAAGGACCAGACACGGTCGCGCTCATCAAAAAGCGCGGTCGTGCCTGAAAAAGCACAGTCGTGCCCGAGTGTGGCGCGGTCATTCATACCGACCAAACAAAATCCTGACCTAGACAGACCATAGATGCGGTCGTGCCGGATACGAGCACGGTCGTGTCTTATGAACAGACTCTTGTTGTGACTCCTGACCAACCACGGGCGCGTTACCGACCAAGCGCGGTCGCGTATGAGCTGAGCACGGTCGTGCCGGATACGAGCACGGTCGTGTTCCCCTTAACAGAATCTTTATTTTTATTCTTTTAATTGGATAAAATATATTACAGTTTATATAATTATTTTTATAAACTAATTACTGGAATACCTATATTCCTTACACTTGTTTTCAAACTAACATTAATTATTTAAAACTTATACAAACAAATATATATAATATTCTAAATAAATAAATAGTATTTTAAAACAAACCCTACACGTTTAAACTTAAACAAATCCGCTTCCGACATCGAATAACGCAACTCAATAATACGTAATCATATATTGTTCATTAGGTCGAATCTAGCAATCCACAACACACCGCTGTTTTCCATTTGCTTGTGCAACCTACACTCTGCATAACAAGTGAGTTACATAGCCCCTCTTTTACTCTATTTTACAAACTTTTGGGGTGGAACATGCGTTCTATTTACATGTTTTCAATTATACACATATACAGTTCCATCCTATGCATATACAATTTTGCGCTTTGTGCTTGAGTACTAGATGTGTAGACCAATTATTATGCTCTTCATGTACAATCATTAACTATCAGCTGACAGTAAACAGTGGTAGATCTATTGAGTCTGACAAACCCACCCAGGTAGGGTGACTGTTACTGACAACACAAATTTTGAGTGCAAGTTACAAAGGTTTGATTGTATAGGTCACCCGATAGTTTCTCTCCATAATTGCCTTAATTGACATGTTGTATTGAACTGTATGCACACAACACGTTTTTGCTATCACACGAATAAACCTATGTATTCTCACCAACTTTTTAGTTGACCCTGTTTTAACCATGTTTCAGGTACCAATGTTTGAAGTAATCAAGATATGCTACACATAGGATATTTGGACCTAGAATTCAATTAAACCAGTTTATTCTATGTAATTTACATTTTTGTTTTATGGATTGGTTGTGTTTTGATTGAACTTATTGATTGCAATGAAAACAATTATTAAATATTCAAACTTTAGCAAACCATGAGCAATGAACAGTCTGCACGCTTCACGCCCCGACGTTTCCGCCGTCGGTTGGGGTGTGACAGATTGGTATCAGAGCCTTGGTTATAGGGAATTAGGTTATTAGACACCTTTGACCTAGACTATAACTTTAGGATACCCACTTATGCCATGCTTCATGATTTACATGCTATGTGCTACATGCTATATGATATATGCTACATGTTTTATATGTATATATAAATAACAACTTAAATAAACAATATCCCTACCCATATCCTAAACCACATATCCTTCATGCCTGCTTCCATGTCATCATCAACATAACTTGAATCATATTCTTAGACTTTGGTCTATAAAATTTTCTTTTACACCCGTTAAGGTTTTTAGACTTTGTTTAATTGTTAAAGGACACGTGCAATCTGGAAGAGTGACACCTGTATTCTGGGCTTTCTGTCTAGGAAAGTATTTCATATAAATCCCAATCAACCGAGGGATCCGTATGCTTTCCTGGGAATTCCCGGAATGAGTGTTTACTTATAGGTTAAAGCACGTCTTCTTGATAATTATATAAGTTTAAATTAACCTTAATATGTCATAGTACTCGAGTGATTATGTCACTATTTGAGTACAATCCAAACTATGAACTACTTATATCTATTTATCCTTCTATTTAATCCAACTCTTATTGTGTCTAAATCTGTAGAATGCCTCCCCGTCGTGACAACAGCAACAACAGCAATAACACTGACCTGGCTGCTCTACTCACACAGCTGGTGAATCAAATTACCCAAGCCAACAACAACACTAATGGCCATGCCAGTGGGAGTGCTAATACTGGTGGTGGTGGTGCCAACCCGCCATAATGCACCTTCAAACACTTCAACTCCTATAATCCCCTCAAATTCTATGGCAACGAAGGAGCCACGGGACTCCTTCAATGGTTTGAAAGCATTGAGAGTACTTTCCTCAATAGCGATTGTCCCGACAACCTCCGTGTTCATCATGCTACTAGCGTCTTTCAAAAAAGGGCGCTTACTTGGTGGAATGGTGAGAAAAGGACTAGGGGAGTGGATGTAGCAATGGCACTGCCGTGGGATGAGTTGAAGAGGATCATGACTGAGGAATTTTGTCCTCGAAATGAGATGAAGAAGCTGGAAGCGGAATTTTGGGATCTTGCTCAAGATAGTGGTGAAAGCTTAGCATACACCACCCGTTTCCACGAGCAGAGTCTACTTGTGCCACACATGGTTACACCTCTGTCTAGGTGTATTGAAAAGTACATTGGTGGTCTACCTAGACAAATTCAAGATACTGTGGTAGGAGGAAATCCTGCTACTCTGGAGGATGCTATCCGCTTGTCAGCCACACTTACTGACAACCATGTTAAAGCGGGCACACTTACAAGAAAGGGTGCCAAGAAAGTTTCTGACACAACAACACCTCCCGCTCATGTCAAAGAAGTCCAAACTGAACCATACCGCAACACTAGGAAGAGAAAGGTCAAGAACTATGCTGTAATCACTCCGGCTTCTCCAGTGAATCAAGTTGCACCCATGGCTCAAAACCCAGCAAAGAAACCCTATGGGGGCAGCCACCCACTTTGCAACACCTGCAACTATCATCACCCTCTAGGCATACCTTGTCGTCTTTGCAACCACTGCGGGAAACATGGCCACACAGCCAATATTTGTCGAGCCAAGGCACTTGCCAACCAAACCAACCCAGCAAATCAAGCCAATAATCAAGCAACTAACCAAGCCATCCCAGCCATTGCAAATGGACGTGCTTGCTTCGAATGTGGCGACCCGAACCACTTCCGTAACCAGTGCCCAAGACTGGTCAATGCTAACCAAGGCGGAGCTCGTGGGCGTGCTTTCAACATCAACGCCAATGAGGCTCAGGCCAACACTGATGTGGTTAACGGTACGTTCCTTATGAATAATCGTTATGCTTCTATACTATTTGATACCGGAGCCGATAAAAGTTTTGTGTCACTAGACTTCGAACCGTTACTTGCAAAAACCCGGTCTAAACTAGAGAAAACCTTTGCCGTTGAGGTAACCGATGGTAACACCGTTACAATTGACACCATCATTTATGATTGCTCCCTAGAACTAAATAAACACACCTTTCCAATCAACCTCGTACCAATGCCATTAGGGAGTTTTGACGTCATCATAGGTATGGACTGGTTGTCAAAGCACCATGCCGAGATCATGTGCTTTGAAAAATGCATCCGTATACCACTCCCATCCGGTGAAACGTTGACGGTCTTTGGTGAGAAACCTTGCAAAGGACTCAAACTAATGTCATGCATTAATGTCCAAAAGTATATACGAAAGAAGTGCATGGTTTTCCTAGCCCATGTTATCCAAAAAGAAAACAAAAAGAGGAGTGTACAAGACATCCCCATCGTTCGGGATTTTCCCGAAGTCTTTCCTGATGACTTGCCCGGTCTTCCACCTATTCGGTAAGTGGAATTTCGCATCGAACTTGTACTTGGGGCAAACCCGGTGGCTAAAGCTCCATACCGGCTTGCACCTTCCGAGATACAAGAACTTGCAAGCCAACTTCAAGAACTCGCCGACAAAGGTTTCATACGCCCGAGTCATTCACCGTGGGGTGCGCCGGTCTTATTTGTTAAAAAGAAGGACGGTTCATTCCGCATGTGTATTGACTATCGAGAACTCAACAAGCTTACAATCAAAAACCGCTACCCTTTACCTAGGATTGACGATCTCTTCGATCAACTCCAAGGTTCTACCTACTTCTCGAAGATTGATCTTCGATCTGGTTATCATCAACTCCGTGTGCAAGAGGAGGATATTCCCAAGACCGCCTTCCGAACGAGATATGGTCACTACGAGTTCATGGTTATGCCTTTTGGGCTAACCAATGCACCTGCTGTCTTCATGGACCTCATGAATCGCATGTGCAAACCATACCTTGATAAATTTGTTATCGTGTTCATTGATGACATCTTGATCTATTCAAGGACTAAGGAAGATCATGAACAACACCTTAGGTTGATTTTGGATCTCTTGAAAACCGAACAGCTATACGCCAAGTTCTCCAAGTGTGATTTTTGGCTAAAAGAAGTGCAATTTTTGGGTCACGTTGTCAATGAAAAGGGAATTCATGTTGACCCCGTCAAAATTGAAGCTGTTAAGAATTGGAAAGCTCCTAAAACCCCTACCGAAGTTCGTTCGTTTCTTGGCTTAGCAGGTTACTATCGAAGATTCATCTCTAATTTCTCCAAGATCGCTGTTCCCCTCACTGCCTTAACCCAAAAAGGTAAACCTTATGAGTGGGGACCGAAACAAGAAGAAGCCTTTCAAATTCTCAAGCAAAAGTTATGCAATGCTCCTATCCTCACCCTTCCTGAAGGTGAAGATGATCTAGTTGTTTACTGTGATGCTTCAAACCAAGGTCTTGGTTGCGTTCTCATGCAACGAGGCAAGGTGATCGCTTATGCATCAAGACAACTCAAAATCCATGAGAACAATTATACGACGCATGACCTGGAGTTGGGTGCTGTCATATTCGCGTTGAAGATTTGGAGACATTATCTCTATTGCACGAAATGTGTGGTGTTCACCGACCACAAAAGCCTCCAACACATCTTCAACCAAAAGGAACTCAACATGAGACAACGACGTTGGGTTGAACTCCTCAACGATTACGATTGCGAGATTCGTTATCATCCCGGAAAGGCTAATGTTGTAGCCGATGCTCTAAGACGCAAGGAACATGTCATGCTTCAAAGTGTCAAGATCCATTCCGATATTCAAGTTCGTATTCTAGAAGCTCAACATGTCTCGGTTACCGAGGGCAATATGTATATGGAAATGTCTTGTGGTGCTGAATTCCAATTAGAGACTAAAACCAATGGCTTGCTTTATTTTCTAAATCGTCTTTGGGTTCCCGATCGTGACGATCTCCGAGCATTCATCATGACCGAAGCACACAAGTCTCGATATTCTATCCATCCTGGTGCGGATAAAATGTACCAAAATCTTCGTCCACAATATTGGTGGCCTGGTATGAAGAAAGACATTGCTTTGTTCGTAGCAAAATGTCTCACATGTTCTAAAGTCAAAGCTGAGCATCAACGTCCTTCTGGTTTACTTGAACAACCGGAAATCCCCGTGTGGAAATGGGAGAATCTAGCTATGGATTTCATCACTAAACTCCCTCGCACTTCGAGCGGTTATGACAGCATCTGGGTGATCATTGACCGTCTCACTAAGTCCGCACACTTCTTGCCTATCCGTGAAGACTATAAGGTTGAGAAATTGGCCCGAATTTACATTGACGAGATCGTGAGTCGTCACGGTGTTCCTTTGAACATAATCTCCGATAGAGATGCCCGTTTCACTTCTCGGTTTTGGCAATCTCTTCAAAAGGCACTTGGTACACGACTGGATTTGAGCACGGCCTACCATCCCCAAACTGATGGTCAGACCGAGCGAACAATCCAAACCCTGGAAGACATGCTGAGAGCCTGTGTCATCGACTTTGGTGGCAATTGGGATTCACATTTGACACTTATTGAATTTTCCTACAACAATAGTTACCACACCAGCATCGACATGGCTCCGTTTGAAGCTCTCTACGGTCGTAAGTGTCGTTCTCCTATCTGTTGGAACGAGATTGGTGAAGCACAAATCACCGGTCCCGATTTAATTCAAGAAACCTCTGACAAGATTATTCAAATCCGTGACAACATTCGAGTTGCGAGAAGTCGGCAAAAGAGCTATGCCGACAAACGACACAAACCCTTGGAATTCCAAATCGGTGATCTTGTACTTCTAAAGGTGTCTCCTTGGAAGGGGTGATCCGTTTTGGGAAGAAAGGTAAGCTAGCACCTCGCTATGTGGGTCCATTCAAGATCCTTGAAAGGGTTGGGAAAGTGGCTTACAAGCTCGAGTTACCTCCATCACTTGGTAACGTACATCCTACATTTCATGTATCCAACCTCAAGAAGTGTCTTGCTGATGAGAACCTTCATATACCTCTTGACGATGTGCGCATTGATGAGACGATGCACTTCGTTGAAAAACCAGTCGAGATTATGGATCGTGAGATAAAACAACTCAAGCGCAGCCGTATTCCTATTGTCAAGGTTCGTTGGGAATCTAAACGAGGACCCGAGTTTACTTGGGAACGAGAAGACCAAATGAAGCTCAAGTACCCACACCTTTTTGCTGAAGCAGTAGCCTCAACTATTTGAATTTCGGGACGAAATTCCCTCAACATGGGGATACTGTAACCTTTCTGATTTTCATATTTTTCTTATTTATTTTATGCCGTGCAATAAAAGACGATTCCGATTCCAACCTTACATGCATTGTTCATGTGCAATAACAAATATACACGCGTTTATTATATTACAATCTTGCAAACCTCGAGGACCAACTTGACCAAAACTCAAAACAACATCAAGACTACAAAACTACAGGGACCATTCTTGTAAATATCAAAAAGTGCACAAGCACGGTCGTGCTTAGTCCTAAGCACGGTCGCGCTTAAGCCACGAACACGGTCGTGCTTAACTTTAAGCACGGTCGCGCCTGAGATACAGTTTGACTCCGTAAAAGTCAAACCGACACAAATCTTTTCCAAAAATAAACTTCAAATCTGTTTTAGAAATCGCGGGACTTGTAGAAGAAGTTATTCGACCAATTAAGCCTAAAACCCGACCAAATACACGTCTGATCGACCGAATTCCCGCGACTACGACCGAACCTTCCTTTTTAAATCAAATCTCGTAATTAAGACCAAATCAAGACAAATCAAACCACGATAAAGACTTCGTACGACCCCTATAAGATTCTACAACCCCTAATTCGTCTAAACAACCTCTCTAATTCTCTGTCGATCAAGAAAGAGCCGCGATTCCTTTACCGTAGCCGTCTGCACTTGTTGCCAATCAAACCAAGGTAAGTAATAGTCCAATAGATTCGTTTCTTCATTCCTGACGAAAACCCTAATCTAATTGAAATCAATAATACACGATATTACCAATTTGAATCTAAGTTTTGATAAAAAATGGTTTTAAACGATCGACACGTTAAACAGGAGATAAATCTAATTAAATGGTGTCATTCGATTCGCAAACACTCTCTAAATAAAAACCCTAAGTTTCTAATCAGTTTTAATACAAGAATCAGGTGAATTGTGTCTGAAAAGGACCAGACACGGTCGCGCTCATCAAAAAGCGCGGTCGTGCCTGACCAAGCACAGTCGTGCCCGAGTGTGGCGCGATCATTCTTACCGACCAAACAAAATCCTGACCTAGACAAACCCTAGACGCGGTCGTGCCGGATACGAGCACGGTCGTGTCTTATGAACAGACTCTTGTTGTGACTCCTGACCAACCACGGGCGCGTTACCGACCAAGCGCGGTGGTCGTGCCGGATACGAGCACGGTCGTGTTCCCCTTAACAGAATCTTTATTTTTATTCTTTTAATTGGATAAAATATATTACAGTTTATATAATTATTTTTATAAACTAATTACTGGAATACCTATATTCCTTACACTTGTTTCCAAACCAACATTAATTATTTAAAACTTATACAAACAAATATATATAATATTCTAAATAAATAAATAGTATTTTAAAACAAACCCTACACGTTTAAACTTAAACAAATCCGCTTCCGACATCGAATAACGCAACTCAATAATACGTAATCATATATTGTTCATTAGGTCGAATCTAGCAATCCACAACACACCGCTGTTTTCCATTTGCTTGTGCAACCTACACTCTGCATAACAAGTGAGTTACATAGCCCCTCTTTTACTCTATTTTACAAACTTTTGGGGTGGAACATGCGTTCTATTTACATGTTTTCAATTATACACATATACAGTTCCATCCTATGCATATACAATTTTGCGCTTTGTGCTTGAGTACTAGATGTGTAGACCAATTATTATGCTCTTCATGTACAATCATTAACTATCAGCCGACAGTAAACAGTGGTAGATCTATTGAGTCTGACAAACCCACCCAGGTAGGGTGACTGTTACTGACAATACAAATTTTGAGTGCAAGTTACAAAGGTTTGATTGTATAGGTCACCCGATAGGTTCTCTCCATAATTGCCTTAATTGACATGTTGTATTGAACTGTATGCACACAACACGTTTTTGCTATCACACGAATAAACCTATGTATTCTCACCAACTTTTTAGTTGACCCTGTTTTAACCATGTTTCAGGTACCAATGTTTGAAGTAATCAAGATATGCTACACATAGGATATTTGGACCTAGAATTCAATTAAACCAGTTTATTCTATGTAATTTACATTTTTGTTTTATGGATTGGTTGTGTTTTGATTGAACTTATTGATTGCAATGAAAACAATTATTAAATATTCAAACTTTAGCAAACCATGAGCAATGAACAGTCTGCACGCTTCACGCCCCGACGTTTCCGCCGTCGGTTGGGGTGTGACATAGGATTCTTGTTCTTTGATGCAGACCAGTCCCCGCCCGAGCGCTTGGTGGTGCTAGACCACTTATTTTGAGTTTCTGCAGGGCGCTGAGCCTTCAGCTGCGATGTAGGTCTCGTGGGTCTCGGATCTTTCTCGTGCAAGTGTGTGACTACTCTAACAGGGTGCGGAATCCCCTAAGACTAGTTGGATAATCACGGCATGGAAAACGATAAAAAACATGAGTAACAAAATGCTTAGTCTATTATCATTCAACAACCGGTTACAAGGTAGCTTTCCTAATTATCTGAGTGAATACAATGAAAGCGTACAAAGCTAAACTCATAACCTGCTATTTATACTAAACAGACCAGCTCTTGCGTACTAGCTAAGTACGCAGGGACAAACTCCTACGTACAAGCCTAGTACACAGGCTATACTACGCGTACTAGCTAAGTACGCACGAACACCCTCCTGCGTACTTTCTTAGTATGCACATGTACATACAGCTGAAAACGACAAGTACAAAATGTTCTAACAAAACATTACAACTCGATAAAGACTATTACAACAGAGACTGAATACAAACATACATACAAAAGACATGAACAAACATAAACAATCTTCAGAGTTCCTGTCACCATGAAATGCATCAACAGACTCCCCTTGATAGTAGCTCTGGAGATGTCTTCAGTCTCTACAAAACCTCAACTTGAGGGCCGCCTCCCGTCCTCTTTTTGTAGTCGAAGCAGAACTTGACTAACCTGTCATATTTGGTTGTGAGAAGCTTTGTCCATTCATCTATGCTAATACAGTACGTGTCAATTAGAACCTTAAGATCTTTCGGAGAGAAATTGATAAGGTTGATCTCATCAAACACCCTAAAAAACTCTCTCAGTTCAACTCACAATGACTTGGGATCATTCTTCTCCACCATCACCGCCTCGCCAGTAATCGGGTCCACGTACCAGTGACTCATGTTCCCTAGAATGTCTTGTGGAATTCTCTTCAGGGGAACATTAGTCGTACACAACACTGGTTGGTAGACCAATTTTTCAAGTGCTTCTTAGTCACTGGATCAACTCTTGTCTTGTCCTTGACCCTCTTGGGCATCTGCGACTTAAACACCTCGAAGTTTCCTCACTTTCCTTCTCTTTGCAGTGCTCCCCACAAACCTTTAGCAACAGCATAAAAGGTCTCACCAATAAGCTCTCTCTATGCCAGGTTAACCAGGTATTACTTAGGCAATGAGTTGAATGCCTCACTGATCGGTTTCAGATACTGCACTCCACCAGACCATTTGATGGCAAACAAACTCTTGTCATCCTCAAAGCGAACAGAAAGGATCATTCCTGCAACTCCACGCTTGTCCACATAATGAGACTTTTGCTAAGCAAGAGGTTGACTCTTCTTGAACAATTCTTGAGGAATCTTACTTCTCCAAGCTTCAGAAGTATCAACAACAAGACTTGGTTCATCAAGAGGAGCATCAGTTGAGATTGCTGCACCACTAGCCTCACCAATCTTTTCAGGAACATCTTCATCAACTGTGTTATAGTGAATCGAGAGATAAGGAGCTTAGAAGATCTCCCCATCCTCCAATTCATAGACACCCTCTCCTGAACCCTTTAGAAACTCAACAAAGATATCCTCGTCATCCACACCCCAATCACCACCATCAGAATCAATCTCGCCTTCTTCAATGTCAGCAAGGGCATCGATTCTCTCAGCCTTTGAGTAATCAGGCTCAATTAATATAATGGCTTCATCATAAACCTCTTCCAAAACATCTGCAGCTGATTTGCCCCTTTGTTCACCAAAACCTTGACCACCAGCACCCAAGATTCCCCCTGAGACATAGCCACTACTGTCAAAGGAACAACAGACAAAGCAACTTGTGCTCACTGTCGCCAATGCCAGTCTCTAGATCCTTGTCTTCATCATCATCACCTGTCAAATCAACCTGATGGCAGGCATCTCTGGTGTCAGGTTTTTTCTTCTTCCCTGAGCATTCAGCTTCTTTGTTAACTCTTCTACTAAAGCAACCATCTTTTGGTGTTGTTCCTGTTGAAGCTCAAGTCTTGCTTCTACAGTTTGCCTGTGGGTTAGTAGAGAGTTGTTGAGCTGTATCCGAATTTCATTCTGCTCCTTCAGGGATCTCATCTACTCTTGAGCACCAAGCCACTGGTGCCTCAGAAGAGTTGTTTCATCAATCAGGGAATTAATATGAGTTTCTTGGGACTCAGACTCACTACTAGAATTGTTGGTAGACTCGAGTAAGGAAGAAACTTGTGCTTCAAGGTAAATGATATGTCCAAAATTATACATATTTTATATACATAATAATCCTCATATTATGGTACTTATTGAATAAAAACATTGCAAATACTACTTAATTCGCATATATATTTTATTTTTGTAGGTTAAACGGCTTCCCGAACAAAAAGAAGCGAAAAAGACCAAGAAATTGAAGAAAATGTGGAATTCAGAAACTAAGTCTTGCATTATACCCATGTGCACCATAAAAGCAAGAGATTCTTTCATTGTACCTGTGTCCCCCAAAAGTAAAACATTCTCTTACAAAAGTATTAGTGTACCAGTGGACCAAATGCACAACCATGCATTTGAATGCATACCCATGCAAACCCCAACTCTTTGCCTATAAATAGCAAGCTCAAGTCAGCCATTTAGGTGTCCAAGATTGACCCTAGTGGTCTGCTAGAGCTGGAACTCTCTCAGTTTTAGTCCGTTTTGTCTTTTCTTTGTTTATTTTCCTTTTTTTAGTCTTGTAATATGAAATGATTCTTCTCGTTCGAGTAAACAAGAGGCAACCTATACCCACTCTCCCTTGGTGTTAGAACACTTCCACACATTATCTAATGGTTAGTGGAGTCACTTGTATGGTCATGCGTGGCTAGTCCTCTTGCGTTGCTCAAGTTGGTTGAACTTGAATTAATTAATGAAGTATTTTTAGTATGTTATGTTCTTAAAGTCTTTCATTTGTTTTATCTTAAAAATACAAGAATAAGTGATCTTTAAACCATCTTAATAATCTTAAATCTTGTAAGTTACTTAAGAAAGACTTCTTGTTTGGGAAACTTATTCGAGTTTGTACGGTCTATATATAATCTTTGTGCTACCAAGGGCCCGGTTAGTATAGATTTACTTTTATGGGTTGATCGGAGGTTTGGGTATTCAACGAGTTGTTTGAGTCCTAGCTGGACCTTATGAAATGAGTCGGTATTTCTTTACTTCTCTTGTGTTAGCTTGCAGAGGACTTCTAGCGGCAGCCATGAGGCTTGATCTTGAGAATGAAAGTTATATTTATTTAAAATATTATTACAAGTAAAGACAACTATTTTAAGAATATAAAATGTTAGGTCCAAGCGTTCTTAAAGTAATTTTGGAGAGAGTTGCACATTCCGACTTTCTAAAAGAAGTTACACGACATGGCGTACGCCAGTCGACAGGATAATCTTAGTCTGAAAAATAAATTGCGGGACAGCCAATAGACTTGAGACCTTGTTAGGATCCCGAGATTTATTATGAACAATTGGCCGACCGTATCCACTGTTCCGTTACGAAATACTGATTCCACTATCAAAAAGATTAGTACTAGTAACTTGACCAACCTTACTAAAGTATAACATTAATTAACAAGTGATAACAACCAGAGTAACACCTTAAATGAGATAGCATTTCTAATTACTTTTCTTATCCTTTAAAACAAAATCCCTTTTCCAACATATTATCTTAGTCAGACAATAGCGAGGATTGAGTAAGGAATCCGTGTCCATGGTTCGATACTTGGTTCTTACCCAGACTATACTATGCTGCGATAGGTACACTTGCTTATTGTGTGTGTGTTTAGTTGAAGTATTTATCATTTTAATTTATAAATTTAAAACCTGATTTTGTGTAATTCTAAACAGAACATTATTAAAGATATATATTATGTCTCTCGTATTTGGCATCAAGTTTTTGTAGCCATTAAAAGGAACATGTATATATATATATATATATATATATATATATATATATATATATATATATATATTTTATATACACTAAAACACGCAATCGGTAAGCAATCCTAGCATCACAAGGATCAGGATCCCTATATGTGGATGCTTTAGCAGTTTCATGGATTGGAGAGGCAAAGATATCAGAGAAATCAAAACCATGAGTGAAATCTCCATAGGTGATAGGCTATGTAATGGGATGAGTTGTGGAAACGGGAATACTTGCAGCTTGTGTTGTGGTGATGGGAGTAGCGATCACAGACTCCGTCATAATAGGGACGATACTCACAGAAACTTCAACCGTAGTCAATGGAAGAGAAACTATCTCAGGCACCTTCTCTAAGACAGTTGTGACCACAGCAGTTGTCAACCTTGGTCTCTTCCTTTGATACCATTGAGATGGACTAGTGTACACCCGAAAAATTAAAACATAAAATTATACATCTTGCGGAAAATAGGCCCATATTTTTCTCTTTAAATAAGAACTCATTTCACCAAAGTAATACCTTATATAATATTTCACCAACATTCACCCAAAGAATACTCATAAAACGCACCCAGGTTTTCTTATAAAATTTCGACATGACCCGTTCATAAAATAAACAACCCTTACGAAGCATTAACCTGTTTAGATACCAAATAAAACCAAACCAAGTGACCAAACATCCACGGACACATCGACAAATAATAAATCAATATGGAGTTTAAACTCCAAGATGCCAATACAAAAACACAATGTGAATGAAAAGATTTTACAAAACGACCATGTAAAATCATGCACCACGTCAACTCCAAATCTACATCCCGTTGACCCGATCCCTTGACTTGATCACCAACGCCTTTCACCATCCAAAACTGTCACATGACATCACCCAACAGTTAGTTAAATCACAATTCAAATATTTCAATAGTTATTATCCCCGTGACCATATATATATCTATATATATATATACACATCTAATTATGTGTTTATCACCCAAACCAAATAATTGGAAATGTTTTAGTTATTCACTTATCTTTTAAGTGGGGTTAAGCCACTTCTTTGACCCTCCTGTTACTCCAAAATAAATTCCTCCAATTAATCCCCATAGATATGCAATCCAAGACGACCCGCTTAATCCCCGTATCTTGACCACCTCCGTATATAAACGACTCTTCGTACCTGCACATCACAACCATCATAACTAATTAGCCGAAGCTAAGTGAGGACTCACATTCCATATATAATTATATGAATACGATTCGAATATAAAAACTCGAAGCGTGTCAAGCTTCACCCCCGAGGTACGACTCCCACAACGGTTTACAACTCCGTTGTATACTTTTTGTTCTCTTCTTCTCCCGACCCCAACTCCGAGTCGTTTCACCTTTAATATCCTTGTTAGTATGAATTTAAAAAACTACAAAGACCATTAATAGGTTAATTCGCACCATAAGAATTAAACAACGTAATAGACCGACATTTATTGAGTTTCACACCGTAACTCGTCCAGCTAACAACTTATTATTACCCCCGCCACACACCCTTGTTAAGTTTGTAACATCCACCCACCTTTAGTTTGTAATTCACATTAAACGCCACATACGGTAAAAAAAATATATTTTATCGGGTTACAAACTTGTGACGCCATGATTTCATCAAACCCCACACTTAACCAAAATTACCACCATTTAGTCTATTCTAAATCAATATAAACCTCATCCCCAACTCATGTATAGAGTTTTAGACACCTCGAGATTTATAACCATATAAAATTCACCCCTAACGAGTTCTCGGTTAATCCTCAACAATTTTATAAATACTATAAAATTACCGTTTCAAAACAGCCTTGAGCGGTTGTAAAAATTCAACGTTTACACCCACTTACAATAGGTATTTCACCTCAACTAAATTGTTTTAGTAAAGTATACTCATAGAGCTTTCCATCGATGTATAATACACCTCGAACGGACAACTGGTTAATTTACTATGAATATTTCAAAACCGCTTAAAATCTGGAAATAAGCTGAATTTTCAGCACTTGGGTCATACGACCCATTATCATTTTGCACTATTTCTTAATGTTATGTCAAACTATATTCAATAATTTTTATTAAATCACCTTGACCATAAGAATTTAAAGTCAACAATATATATGGTATAAAACTAGTTACAACCCACTAATTTTACCAAACATTATTCGAGTCACTCACCTTTGCCTGTAGGAGTGTTGTTGTTCTTTCCATTTGTTCGACCCGTTGTCTTCTAAGCCATGTCATTCCTACTTCGACAACAAGTCAAACTTGCAAACCATTAGAACACATAAAAGAGTTATTCATTTCCCCAAATACATAAGTATTTTTCACCCATCTTGTAACATGTGTTCTTGTTTGTCTACATCATTCATTTTAATAATTGGGTTATCCCCACCCATTTGACCCGTTAACACCAAATTAGCTTAATCACAATCTACGGGTCATTTTAACATTTACCTAAAGAATAATATCTTTAACTTACCCACCATCATCAATACACAAGTTATGGTTATGAATAAACCATTTAAATCCATTTAGCCAAATGACCCGTTTGGGTGATTAACCCATCCCCTTGTCATAATAAACTCATACATGCCATTTGATAATATATATATATATATAATCATCCTAATCACCATTTAGGTTCACCATAGCTTATGCCCACTAATTTAAACATGATTTTTAACAAATTATGTTAATCAAGTAAACCTAGTAAATCATTCAAGTTTTCTACTAAATATTTTGGTTTAGACATTTAATCAAACACCTTATGGGCATAAACTTTAAATCACCATTTTTCTATACATATAAATCCCATACTTCATTTTCATCATCAAAGATGTCTACATTATATAAATCTAATTTGAACATACATTCAAAGTCTTGCTTATATAATCAATTTCACCATTTAGGTGTTAATCGCTAAATCAAACATAATTCACCATGTTTACGCCACTTTCATGACAATTCATAAACTTTAAAGACCCAAACTAAGACATGCAATTAAACTCTTGATTCAAATACTACAACAATAGTTCTAGCATATAAATTACGGTCTTTTTTTTTACAAAATCACACACCATTACTCCTAATTTTGTGGGTTTGAGTTCAAGAGCCATTCAAAACCCCAACTCTTGAGTTTCATCATCAAAACATGGAAAATCACTTACCAAGGGCTTAGAAATCGTAGAAGGATGATGAAATCATGCTTTAATCTTCTTGATTCTGGATTAATTGGAGAAATCACCCTCATCTTTCCCTTTTTTTCTCCGTCGTTGATGACAGGGTGCTCCCCCCACCCCCCTTTCTTGCGACATAAATCACCAAATCTAGGGGAGTCTCTGGTTTCTTTTTTTTATTTTGATATTTTCCCCTTGTACCACATCTTTTAGATTAAGTCAAGTCTAGCCCTTGTAGTTTGCAACTTACAAATATTAGGTGCAAACTTTATATATGTTTCACCCAATAACAATTTTAGTCCCCTAACTTTCAAATATTAAAACACTTGGTTATTTAAAGTCAGGTTAAAGCCTTGATAATTAAATTATCAATTAATTTTCCTCAACACTTAAAACCTATTTAAATATAATTCCATAGTATTTATCAAATACTATTTATTTAAAGTTATATTTTAAGTACCACAATATTGGGATGTTACAACTAGCCTCAACTCTCTGAGCTTGGAGACGAGCATTAAGATCACTTAACACTGTCTCCCAAGGTCTATCAGACTTTGTCTTCATTCTTCGTTCAGTCTCTCTCAGTCTGGTAGCTTCAATCTCTGAATCATCATCGGGTCGATATTCTGAGTCAGAACTATCTTCCCTTTGTCGTTTGGAAGATGATTCAGGAAGGGGATCCTTTATCTGTCTTCTCAGGTGTGCCTGATCTGGTGTATCATCGGAGTCAGAATCAGATTCAGTCCTCTCTGAATCCGTTTCCTCAGCACCTTCACCCTCACATTCTTCATCACCATCTCCTCCTTGTTCACTTCTTTTAGAAACATGCACTTGCTCTTCTTATTCATGAGGTTGTTCTTGTTGTTCATCTGAGTGTTCCTTGGTAGCTTCGGGCTCAGACTCTGGATTATATCATGAATCACCAGGTGGTGCCACATAGTTGACACCAATGAGGTGACCAAAGAGAGGTGTATGCACGGGAATAGGTTCTTAAGTTCCCAGATTTAAGAAGTGAGCAAACACCCTCTTGTCAACCCATTTGACTTGTAGTCTTTGTCCAATTTGTGGTAGATTTGGTAGGAAGTGATTGATCAGCAACTGAACAAACCGAGGATACAAGAGAAATCTAAACTTCTCAGCATCATTAATCTGGTCTACCATGGATGTGTAGACGTATCTCGAGAAGTTGTATCCTTTGTTCAACGATAACCCAACCATTGCTGATGCCAAATCATGTCCCAGGGCATCTTTACCCGCCTTCCTCACAGAAATGCACATAATCCTGATGTGTGTAAAGTAACGCCATTGATCTAGTATCCACTTCTTCATGTAAGACGAATAGTCTTCTCTCCCAACATAACCCATCCTCTGTCTCCAGCAACCATCAATCATGAAATCTTGGTCTTGAAACTGCAACACAAGTCGGATGATGTCTTCAGAAATAGCAATATCTTAACCTTCAATAGTCGCTCGAATGACATTAGGAGTAACTGTGCAATCATGATCTGTCGTCTCCCAGAATTGCTCCAAATAAGGTCTGGACACAACAGGATCTGCAGAGATAGCATAAGCAATCTTGGATTGGTTGAGGAAAGTGACTATCTCTCTGTAATTCTCTATAGCACCTCTCCATTCCGGATTCACTAGTGCCAACAGATTGAATTCACTAGTAAAAGCGCGAGCCATACCTGCAAGAACACACAAAGAACAACATAAGAACATATATAATCATTAGAATTGAACACACATCACTTGGAATGACACGAACCAAAAATTTCAGAGTTAGAAAAATTTCAGAAAATCTTCTCCTGTGTACTAGGCAAGTACGCAAGAAAACATGCATGTGTACAAGCTAAGTACGCAGAGGTTTGTTCTTGCGTACTTAGCAAGTACGTATGAACTATACTTGGCCATTTTTCAAATAACTGAAATCTTATGATTTAATGTAAAAGTTCAAGATTTTGGTCTCCAAAGTACCGAAAACAAGTTCTAAGCATATTAGGACCAAAACCAAGAGCAATATCTAGTCAAACAACACCCATTTTGACCAAGACCATGGCCGACGTAACCTACGACAACCAAGGGATCAAAAAACCAAAATCAAACTTTTTTATGACTGATTTCAAAGTCATTAGGGTCGATTGATGTTAAGAAACATATTTTGATTGTCAATTTCACTTAAAAATAGATAAAATTCATCAAATTTTGGTCATCAGAACCCTAGTCTTCAAGAACAAGAATTGGTCCAAAAAGTGAAGATTTCATGGATGATTGAAGCTTAGATTCTCACCAAATGATGTATGAGTGATTCTGAAACTAGAAACGAGATGAAAAAGAGTATTGGAACACACTATTTTTGAGTGGAAAATGAGTAGGGAGGTTCTTCGGAGCGTACAAGCGAGTTCAGTGGTTTGAAATGAATGAGAACTGTTAACACCCGCTGAAAAACCTTCTTGCAAACTCAGCTAAGTTCGCAGGACCTTGTTCCTGCGTAACTAGCAAGTACGCAGAAGACTTAGCCATTTCAAATTTCAAGCTGTACAAAGATGTTCAAAGGAAGTTAAACTAAAAATCTTTTTGGTTTTTCTAAAATGGGATAAAATTGTACTTCAAATCTTTTTGGGTTTTTCAATATTTAAGAGAAATAAATCGAAAATCTTTTTGATCTTTTCTGAATAAAAAAAGAAAAAAACAAGAAACAGAATAGAATGTACAGGAAATATTTACAGTGACTTTCTTTTTTGTCAAAGTCATGAGCAGAGGATCATATCAGACTATTATATAGCAAAAGTGATACGCGATAAACTTCAAAGAAAATGGGATCATGTCATGGCATACTACTTATTCAATTACATAATTTGCAATACACAACATGTCAATTTAAGTTGTCAATATTATAAGATTTGAAACTATAAGTGTTTTTGTTCCACGTTCTTTTGAGTTGAGGTATAATTGGTAAGATATACAACGTGTACCCCATGATTATACCAACATAAATTAACTTGCATTATCTCAAGACATCTAAGACTTTCCCAAGGATTATCCTAATTTCCAAAATGAAGAGACATCGTTTAGCACAGGAAAAAATCAAGCAGAATCCATAAGGATTATCAAGAATCAGAAGATTCAATATCGATTGATTCATTTGTCTTGGTTTGAGAGGTTTTCTTCAGTAAATATTTTTGATGATTCAGGTTAATAGATATGGAATCTGAGGATTCGGGTAAGGAGATCCAACTTTTATCTGGATATATCTTCAATGGAAACAAATGAAAAGTCAAGTGATTTGATCCAAGGGGTAGCATATGCTTGACGGATGTTGTCAAGACATATCTTAGTTCATCTTCAAATTGCATGCTTTTCGGGACATGGGCAATGAAGAGAACTGAAAAAAATTGTGCTAAAGACATAACCCGAAACTGGTCTCATAGGATAATACTAGCCAAAATCTTACATTCTTTATCTGATAATGATCTTATATACACACACACCCGGCATAATATGGGTTTAAATCACAGTTGTAATATAAGATATTAAGTTTTCACACTATTAATGATCCAAAAACGCTTCTAGCCTACTGATAATTCAAATTACTTGCAGATATTCAAATTAAAGCTAGATAAAACAATTTTCAAACTTAAGTAGCCATGACTCAGTCATTTCCTATTTATGCAGTCTAAGAAGTCTAGATCACTTAATGATGTACTATCATTTCCTTAATTCATCAAATGACTTTGGTTTTTTCTAATTTTAAATTTGTTTGGATTTATGATATTTTTCAAATAAAAAAGAACTGTACAGAAGGTAAAAGTTAAAAATAAAAGCAACTTCCAAGAAAAACTTGTTTTGAAAATGATTTTCACTCGGGATTGAACATTCTAATCATGTTAACAAGGTGTTCAATGCCAGTACGATCAAAGGCTTTAGTGAAAAGGTCGGCACAGTTGTCATCCGTGTGTACCTTTATAAGTTCAATCAAGTTCTTTTTAGCACAATCACGGATGAAATGGTGATAAATTTCAATACGTTTAGTTTTGGAATGTTTCACCGGGTTATTTGTGATAGACATGGTGGCATTGTTGTCAATGAACAAAGGATTTCAAGTGTAGTTCAAGCCATAGTCTCTCAGTTGTTGCTAGATCCACAAAATCTGAGAACAGCAGCTCACGGCAGCAATGTACTCAGCTTCACATGTTGAAACGGAAACCGTTGACTGCTTCTTACACTGCCAGGAGACCAGCCTATCTCCCAAGAACTGACATCCACCTGAGGTCGACTTTCTATCAAGATTAAAACCGCCATAATCTGAATCAGTGTAGGCTTTGAAATCAAACGATTGCTGCTTGGAATACCAAAGACCTAACTGGGGTTTCCATTTCAGGTATCTAAATATCCTCTTCACAGCTATCAAGTGAGATTCCTTGGGTTGTGACTGAAACCTTGAGCACAAGCAAACAGCAAACATAATATCAGGTCTTGAAGCTGTAAGATACATAAGAGAAACAATCATCCCACGGTACAATTTGCAATCCACATCCTTGGCATCTTTGTCCGGATGCAGCTTGTGATTGACTGGGATCGATGTGTCATAAGTAGAACAATCATTCATTTTGTATTTCTCCAAAATTTCATGTACATACTTATTTTGATGAAGACAAATGTCATCTACTCTTTGATTGACTTTCAGTCCCAGAAAAAATGTCAGTTCGCCTATGTTGCTCATCTCAAACTTTGGCTTCATCACCGCTTGGAATTCTCTGCACATATCTTCATTTGTAGACCCAAATATAATGTCGTCCACATATACCTGTACTGGTAGAATATCCCCCCCTGCTTTCCTGATAAAAAGAGTCGAGTCTATTTGCCCACGATCGAAACCATTGGACAATAGATGCTTTGATAACATCTCATACCATGCCCGGGGTGCTTGATGAAGACCATATAGTGCCTTATCCAGCTTGTACACCCTATCAGGGTATTGCAGGTCTTCAAAGCCAGGTGGCTGAGAAACATAGACCTCTTCAACTACTTTTCCATATAGTAAAGCACTATTCACATCAAGTTGATAGACCTTGAAACCAACAAATGAAGCATAAGCCAGAAATAATATTATGGCCTCAAGTCTAGCAACTGGGGCATACACATCTGTGTATTCCAAGCCCTCTTGTTGATAAAAACCCTGAACAACCAGTTGTGCCTTATTCCTCACTACAACATGTTGATCGTCCGTTTTGCATTTGAACATCCGTTTAGTACCAATCGGATGCACCCCCCTTGGCAAATCAACTAAATCCCACACATGCAACTTGCTGAACTGAGACAACTCATCTTGCATTGCCTCTATCCAACAATTGTTTGTGAGAGCCTCTTTCACGTTCTTTGGCTCAACTTGGGATACAAAACCAGCATGCAAGCATGTTTCCATGATTCCCATGTTAAGTATCTCTGCATATAGACTGTGTTCTCAGTGATGGTTCTGTGACGTGTCTGAACGCCAGCATCAGGATCACCAATGATGTTGTCGATTGGATGATTCTTATGCACTCTCATCTCTGGCACTATGGGCTCCTAGATATTTGAATCGAGATTTGTACTCACCTCCCCCGTATCATGTGTACCAGAAGAAGATTCAATATTAATAGGATCAACATGTTTAGCTTCATCTTCAACATTAATATCCTCTTTAGTGTCACTTTCGTGAGTCCCAAATGCAGATGAGGCATTAGGGTCAGGGGTAGGAATAGGCAAAGTGGATCTTGTTGAGAAATTGGAGTAATCGCCACCGCTACAGTACTGATACAGTTTGGCAACATCTTCAGCAGACAAATCAGGAGGTGATTAAATTTGTTCTTCAAACTCAAACTCTGGTTAAGAAAATAATAAGGATGATAAGGAGTGATAATGGAACTGAATTTAAGAACAAAATGTTTATAGATTTCTGTGATTAAATTTGTTCTTCAAACTCAAACTCTGGTTAAGAAAGAGTAAGGATGATAAGGAGTGATAATGGAACTGAATTTAAAAACAAAATGTTTATAGATTTTTGTGATTCAAAAGGAATTTCAAGGCAGTATAGTGCTTCCAAAACTCCTCAACCAAATGAAGTTGCTGGGAGGAGAAATAAAACATTGATTGAAGCTACTAGGACAATGCTTGCTGATGCATTACTTCCTATCACTATGTGGGCTGAAGTTGTCAATACTGCATCCTTTGTGCAGAATAGAGTATTGATCAATAATGCGCATGCTAAGACCCCTTATGAGATTCTTTTTGGTAGAAAACCTTGCATTGGTTTTCTTAAGCCTTTTGGTTGTCTTTTCACTATGTTAAATACAAGATATCATTTATCTAAGTTTGAACCCAAGGCTAAAGAGGGATTCTTTGTTAGTTATTCTTCAACCTCTAAAGCTTATAGAGTCCTTTTGAAAAAGAACATGTTTGTGGAAGAATCCATTAATGTGAAATTCAAAGAAAATTATTTCAGTCAGTTGGTTATACTAAAAGATCTCCTCATCCACCAAGTATAAATTCAAATACATCTGATGATGATGGGGCTTCTACTTCTAGATCACATGATGACGTTCCTATTGCTAATGTTCAAGTAGATGATGCAATTCAATAAGATGATATTCCTATTTCAAGATCTAATGAAGTTGAATTATCTAATCACACTGAATCTGGTGTTGATGCTTTCTTTGATATTGAGGAACTTGATCTTAATCAAACTAATTTTGATGAGTATTTGCATGATGATCCTATTCCAATTCACAGAATTCATTCTACACATCCAGTTTCTACAATTAGAGATATCAACCAGAGAGTCACAAGAAGTCAAGTTCAAAATACCATTGTCTATTTGTTTTCTTGGTGTCTATCTCAAATTGAGCCAAAGAATGTTGATATGGCTCTTAAGAAGAATAGTTGGATAGAAGGAATGAAAGAAGAATTGCAACACTTTTATAAGCAAGAAGTTTGGGATATGGTGGGACTTACCTGAGGTTCATTATCCAATTGGAACCAAATAGGTCTTTAGAAACAAAAAGGATGATAGAGGCATTGTAGTAAGAAACAAGGCAAGACTTGTGGCCCATGGTTATACTCAAGAAGAAGGTGCTGACTATGATGAGATTTATGCACCTGTGGCAAGGCTAGAAGCAATCAGATTTATGATATTTCAAAGTTTTTCAGATGGATGTGAAGTCTGCTTTTCTATATGGCTAAGTCAAGGAAGAAGTATATGTTTATCAACCACCTAGGTTTGAGGATCCAAATTTTCCTAACAAAGTTTACAAGCTTGATAAGGCTCTTTATGGTCTTCATCAGGCACCTAGAGCTTGGTATGAGACCTTGACTGATGTATGTTGGAAGGTCTATAAAAACTATATAAAACCTAACCTAGGCAATCTAGCTTTAAATTTATAAATCTAGACTCAACCTAATACTAGACCACACAACCGGCAAGTGTACCGATCAATGTAGCAAAGTCTAATGAAGTCCGGATATCGAACCCCCGAGACACTAGTGACAACTCTACCTAGACTCTGACTCAACTAACTGAACTGAATTATAAATGGGGGGTTTTGTGTTGATTATAACTAATGGAACTCTCTAACTAACGACGCCAAATGTAAAGCAAAGGACTTTGGATAACTCACAAATAGAGAAAGCACTACCTAGACTCTGAATCCTATGCATGTACCTTGGAAATCTCTAGGGTACGGAAACTATGATGGAACCGGGCTCTTAGAATACTACACACTCAGAATCCTATTCTCTAGGTGTGACCAAAAAGAAACCCTAAGGGACGTGTGAAACTCACCAGTTAGTCGGATCACCTCTCAGCTATCTCCAACAACACTAAAGTACTCACTAGACATATTTCCTCTCAGTCTCACTGTCTCAATACACTTTTTAGTGCAAGGAGTAACCTGATTTCTCTTGACAAGACTCGGAATAACAATGACGCTAAGAAACCCTGGGAAACCCTCCTCTCAGAGCAGTTGACCTAAAAACCCTAACACCAAAGATTACCCGACAACTTCGCACCTTTCAACTATTGAAGTAGGCAGAATACTTAACCTTAACAGACGCTCAATCGATGCTCCTATGGATACGACGTTAGTGAACCATAAACAAATCACATGCACACAACTAGTGACCTAATATGCAACCATACATGAAAGACATTCACAAAGTAGCATATGAAACATTCAACAAATCATCAATCAAAATCAAATAAAAATACACATCTAATCAAACGAAACCAAGTTCTTTACTTAAATATTAATCCATCAACAAATATCTGAAATTCGAAAGAAAATCAATTAACAACGCATAATCATCATGATCTAGGTAGCTATGAAAGTCTAGCCAATCATCATGGTCAATAACATCAAGACAGAAGAATCAGACACATAAATCATGGTTTCAAATCTGGAAAAGTAGAACAAAGAAAGAAAACAAGAACCGGATGACGAAATCGACCCGCTCTATGATCTCCAACTTCAATCCAAGTCTCCGATTGATCCTAGAAACCTTCTCCCATATAGAATCACCAAAAAGCTCTGATCTTTACTCCTGGAATCAAATAATCAATCCTAAGATCGACCTCTACCTTTTATACCTAGAAAATAGGCAAAAAGACCCATAACTAGTTGTTCTCACGTACCGCGAGGCCCAGAGAAGCAATCTCTCGCGTACCGCCAAAGTAAGACAGCTCGCGCAACTTTTCTTGAAAACCCACCCCTCGCGTATCGCGATGGGGAGCCCTTCATGGCTCGCATACCGCGACGCTAGCACCTTGACAGAAAGTTCCTGTTGCTTTCTCCTTTCGCCTCGTTCGCTCGTACCTTTGCCATTCTTGATCGTTTAAGCTCCAAAGTGACCCGATCACCTACAAAACCAGACATAACTAAGTACCAAACAAAAACGACTCTAAACGACTCCAAAACTGTGCTAAAACGACACGAAACACGACGGAAATGGATGTGCGCTTTGCAACACATCAAACATCCCCACACTTGACCCTTTTTCGTCCTCGAAAAAGATCTCTACAATGGAATCACAACTGGACATAGCTTTAACAATCTTATAAATTCATTAGCACAGACATAATTACGCGTTAAAATGCAACAAATGATATTTCAATCCGATTAAACCCAACACCAACTATCAAGCCCCTGATGGGGTTCTAGTTCCAATTTATACAACACATCAATCTATCTATTGGTCTCACGCTCAAGAGCTACAGATCCACTTAATCCCGACTCACGGTCATGTTTAGGCACGGGTTAAACCGTATAGATTTACCCACCACGTTAAACTATGATTTACAGGTTTTAGAAATTCAGTGAAATAATGGAATGAAATGTCAATGAGAACTATCAAATGTATGAATCAACCTCACCTAGTGGCGCATCTCCCAGATCACTATCCTAGAAGAGAACACATAGGTTGGAGTCTTATCAATTAAGCACATAAGAATTTAACTTAGAGGTGTATCCACCGAGTCACTATCCCCATGGTTAACATATAAATCAAATCTTATTTATCCAATTTATTACTTATACTCATTATTAGATGGAATTATGGATGCGGGCGCCACCAAACTCGGATTTATTTTCATAAAAAGAGAATGGTGTGGCAAGAAATTTCAAAAATCTCTAAATTCTAACTTAACGTGGTACCTATCACCCTATTTTGACAGTTTCAGTATTACCGACACCCTTAGATGATAACCCACAAGATTTCAAGATTTAATTCAATTAATTAACCTACACAACACGCACAAGATATTTAAGCTTTCAAATCGGCTGGGTCTACCAAAACATCGTAAATTATACGTGTTTTCTATCATTTATTCATTTAAACTCACAAAAGCAGATCCAGTTATACCTATCATCTTCCATTTTGTTTTGTAAAATCTCTAATTCAGAGGACATTTTTTAAATTTTTTTTGTATTTTTGACTTTTATAAAAGAAAAACAAACCTAAACAAACTAGACTGAAGACGTTTCCCATCCCCACACTTGAACGACACATTGTCCTCAATGTGAACCAAGAAACAACGAAAAATAAAAAATAAAGACTCGAAAATATATAAAAATAGTAAAGTGGAAACGACTTAGCTGGTGATGATAGCATGATTCTGTCCAGCTTCGTTCTTCCACTTGTGCAACCGTATAGCATTTCATTCGCGGCTTGCACATACACTCTGTTGGGTTCCCTTTACATGAATATAAGATTTGAATCGACCCTGCCCGAATGGAGGTTGAGTATGGACGGGGTGATCTATCCTTGCAAAATAAATCTCACAGCAATCCCAAACAGCATAAAAAAGACTCAAAATAAAACCAAAATTTATACAAACTCACTCGGGTTCTAACCTGAGAAACAAGCCTAATCAGGAGGCTTCTCCTTTATGCCGCCCCCGTCCTGCCCGTTTAGTCTAATTGGTCTACCACCGATTTGACAAACTCTGATGGCAGACCTTAAATTGGTTTTGAAAAATCTAAAAGGGTCGGTCCACCAATATTTAAACTTACCTGGTCCAAACCTGATACGCGATGTATAGTGAAGGAGACTGTCCGCTTTATCCTGTGATAGAACATTGAGCAGCTTTTGTCGCTGTCCCTTCACTCCTGAGTTGGCCTTGTGCCCATTCTTCCTTTCTCTTTCCCGTGGTGCCTTTAGTTTCTATGGCACCCTGCCATCGGCTTCATCCACGGGCATTTCCTTCTTGCTCTCTCAGGTGCAATGTGGTGGGTCTGACACCAGCTATATTTGTGGTTCGTTGATAACCTCCTGCACTTGCATCTCTTCTTTCCTCCCCACACTTGGCTCTTGATACAACAGATGTTCAAGTAATTTTAGCTCGCCAAGTGGGTCGAAACTTTCTTCACTAGGAGTCGGCAGGTCCCCCAACTCGTCTCCAAATTCATTTTCCCAAGATAGGACCTGCTCCACTTCTAACTCATCCTCTTGTTCATCCAACTCTGGTTTACCCTCTTCGATGCACTCGTCTTTGCTCTCTAGTTCCTGCATCACTTCATTCTCAACGAACAAGGGTAAAGTATAAAGTATATTTGAAGACTCAAGCTCGTCATCCAAAAACTTAAATGACTCAGGGATGTCACAATTATACTGAATAAAGACAGGTTCTGAAAACTTACTTGGACCATCACCCATAGTGTCATCCGAGGATTCTTTTATCTCTATCTCATCGTCATTGAAGAAATCATCCTCGATGGGTTCTGACCCGCAACTCTATGGTGTATAGACCGGAGGTGGGACTGGTACAGAGTATTGTGGACTCGTGAGTTGCACCTCTTCCGTTAATGTCCCCGGTTTTGGAGCTACTTTTTCTCTTGCCACCCTCAGATTTGCTAGCTCATCCGTTAGCCTCCCAGATTCATCCAGGAGGTGAAATTTCTCTACTTTAGCTATCAGGTGCCATCGAGTGTTCATGATTTCTTGCACCTTCCTCTGCTCCTCCTTGATTGTATCTTCGTCCCGTATTACCTGCACCGACTCATTCCCACAAGACAAGTGTAAAGTATCACAAGAAACTGCGTGATCTTGCAAGGAATCGGTATAAACTTCATCACTACTGAGATCAAGGGTAGAAGACTTACCTAGAGGTGGGGCTTATGCTTCACCTTCTGTCACTGTGATTTGCACGTCGTCCATTATAGTCTCCAGTGATGGGGTTTTAAGAATCACTTCTCCTGATGCAGTTCCAATTCCAATTTCGTCCCCCTCATAATCATAAACCACACGCTCTAGATTCATCGGCTGTTGTGATGCAATGGGAGCGATTATTGCCTGGATATCATTCTCATACTGCTCATTTGCCTCTTTGCACCAGGCATTCAACTCCTCTTGAGTTCTATATCCCTCATAGGGTTGTGTTTACAGATAATGATCACCATAATAGTCCGTGGAGTACCCCGATGAATTAGGACAGCTCTGAGTGTAATGCGGACCTCCACAGACCTCGCACCACACATTCCCGTATTGATCCCTTTGAGCATAATAGTGTCTTTGGTAGCTGTTCCTGTAGTAACACTACATAGGTATTAACTGCAATGTGTAACACCCCTAAAACCAGAATAGCCAATGGGTCGGGTTAACAGGTAACCCGAATTTCTAATAAATGACACGGTTGGCTTGGGTCGTCGAGTGAAGCTAGATTAACAAGAATTAAATGGCTCGGTAAGCCGAAAAATGATTAGTTCAAGTTTAAAGCGCACGATAAAGTAAGTACGGGGACCCGAATGTAAACCAAGAAGGTTTAAATAAGAGTTTAAGGTGAAACCCTAGGCCATTCCGCCTAGGGGGTGTTTGATGGCAGTAGTGTGAGAGAGAGGAGGAGACGTCGGAAAGGGGAAGGCCGGCGGTGGTTCAATGGAGGTTTCGAGCAGAGGACTTCACACGTAACCAAGGTAACCCTTGTTCATACTTTTTACGTGTTTGTTTGTGTGTTTTACATGAAACCCGATTAGGGTTTGTGATTTTGTACTCGGCCGGCAACAAGAACGGAAAGGAAGGGATTGACTGACTGTGGTGAGGTTCACGGGGGGAGTAGAGGACAACGTCGAGGGTAGCAGTGGAGTAGCTGGGTCGGGGACGGAGGCATCGGAGTGGTGTGACAGGCCGTGGGGACCCGTAGAGGGACTAGTGGCCGGTTGCCGGAGAAGAGGGAGACAGGGGAGGCGGAGTCGGCTACTGTGACAGCTGTGCTGGCTGCGTGCAGGGACAGCGACGGTGACGGTTGGGGTTGGACGTAACCTTGAAGACGATATCAATGGAGGACGGTGCATGGGGAGGCCGTTTAGGGTTTTGTGTAACGGGGACGACTATGGTGGCAGATGTGGTGGCTACAGGAGTAGTGCATAGCGAAGGTGATGGTACTATGGTGAGGCATGATCGAGTTCGGGTGTGAGTTGGGGGCAAGCTAGTTTGCATAGCAACGTTTTGGGAGATTAGGTTTTGTTGCATGGCACTTACGTGCACGCAAGGGCGTTCAAGTTAGGGCGTGCAAGTCCTATGCGGGTCAAAACGAGTTAGTATTGCAAGACGATGACGGCTAAGGGTTGCAGGAGGAGGTTAGTTTTTGCATGGCACATACGCATGCATGCAAGGAACCCAGTTCAGAATATAGGACAGATGTCAGGATTTTATATTATGTATACGTTATTAGATGTACAGATTGAACGTATTCTGATCAGGGATAACGCGTATGACAGGTTTGGGTTTCGAGCGAGGATGGACGAGTTACGGAGCGAGGACTGAGGCTCAGCATACCGGTGAGTTTCTAATCCCCTCTTTTAAACGTTTTACAGTTTTGGGGCTATCATACATACTCACATGTTTTACTAAACGAACGTATCACGAGTTATGATTTAAACTTGAAGTGTTTTATGAGATCGTTATGCAATAATAAAATTAAGGTTCATTATGGGTCCTTCGGGTGGGTGAACAAGAGTTGTGATGATCTGTGTGTGTGATCTTATGAGTTAGTCAGGATGAGTCAGGAATTTAGTTAAACTTGTGATCGTTATATAAGGAGAGTTAGCAGGGGAACCCATACGTGGTTCATTAGCGAGTCAAGTAAATGCTAGTACGCTGTTAAGCGTCATGTGTTTGATGTTGTGTGTATTGTGTCGTTGTCCTCGTGACACGACGGGTATCGTGTTAGTATGGGTCTATGGGGTGTCCATAGTGTATACGGGTTAGAACTCAGTATGGTGTTTGTGTGTCGTATAATTAATTATTCGGAAAGAGTTGGGTAATGTGTCTAGACATTAAAAAGGATACGTCTAAAGTATGTGTTGGTTTACACGCGTAAGTGATCTGTGAAAGGGTGGTGAGTCGTAGTGCATGTCCAAGTAGTGTCATGTGTATATATATGTGTTGCTTTGTGTGCTTGCATTTTTTTCCGTGTGTATGGTCAATAGTGGTGTGGAGGACGGAGTCCTTCGGGGTCATCATTGTACGTGTGAACTGGCAGTCATTATGTGGTGATTTGTCAGTCACCGTATGGTAGATGATATAGTCACCATGTGGGTGGCTGGGTAGTCATCGTGGATGACGAGTGTGTCGCTATGTTTAGTGGTGGGGCCTTGTAACAAGGGTAGAACTTAGCTTATGACGAGTATCTCGACGGGGATAACCCTGACGAGGGTACGGTGATGAGGTATGTATTTGTGTGCTTATATATGTGTTAAATTGCATGCAAGTGATGAGTTATATTAATTGTGTATGAGATGATATTGATGTGATAAATATATGGAATCACTATGGTGTGTCTAGTTAGATTGACCGTTGTGTCTGGCTGAGTACATTGTGTATAATTGTTGAGTCAGTTGGTTTATGAGAGCCCTGGTTAGGACTGGTAAGTCAGTGTCTAGAGGTTAGATGAGTTAACCAGTGTATGGTTAATATATATGGTAAATTGTGAGTTATCAGATTAGTAAGTTCGTTCTATGTCAGAGAGACTTACTGAGTTAAAATGGTGGGTAGAGTCTGGGGTGGTGAATCCTTTAGGATATTAATAAATAATGGGGGTTATTTATATGATGAGGATCTATACAACTATTTTCTATAGACCAGAGGGTCTTGAAAGGAAATAAATATTAAATGAGACGAGTTGACTTTTGTTAGTTAAACTATTAGAACTCACTCAGCGTAGCTAACTTTGTATGTACATTAGATTGTTTTGCAGGTGAGTCTGCTAGACGAGGTATCTTGGCTTGGGAGCGGGCTACTCGGGTTGGTGTGCATGCATTCATCAGGTAACGTTATGAAAATTAACGAGTTTAAAGATAATGCTATTTCGAGAAAGACTTCCGCTGTTTATTTAAATGAAAGTTAGATGTTTTTAAAGAGTATAACCAGCTATGAGTACCAACTGTAGGGTGCCTGGTTTGGGGCCTTACACAATGGACACTCAAACAAAAAGGACCACGGGCACCAGATAGAAATAAATAAAAATAAATAAATAAGAAAAATACCAAGCTAAGCAAATAAACAAATATTTACAAAGACTCTCTAAAAACAAAGAAAAGACACGGACTCTAGACGCTCTACGACTTAAGACACAAATAAGACCAAATAATCAGTTAAGTTCAATCAAAGTTAGGTACATTATCGTCTAAGTATCCCCGGCAACGGCGCCAAAAACTTGATGTATGATCGACGGTCTATAAAAACTAATATAAAACCTAACCTAGACACTCTAGATTTAAATTTATAAATCTAGACTCAACCTAATACTAGACCACACTACCGCAATTGCACCGATCAATGTAGCAAAGTCTAATGAAGTCCGGATGTCGAACCCGCGAGACACTAGTGACAACTCTACCTAGACTCTGACTCAACTAACTTAACTGAATTATAAATGGGGGGTTTTGTGTTGATTATGACTAATGGAACTCTCTAACTAACGACACCAAATGTAAAGCAAAGGACTTTAGGCAACTCACAAATAGAGAAAGCACTACCTAGACTCTGAATCCTATGCATGTACCTTGGAAATCTCTCGGATACGGAAACAATGATGGAACCGGGCTCTTAGAATACGACACACTCAGAATACCTAATGGATCCCAGATCAATCTCCGGGTGTGACCAAAAAGAAAGCCTAAGGTACGTGTGAAACTCACCAGTTAGTCGGATCACCTCTCAGCTATCTACAACAACACTAAAGTACTCGCTAGACATATTACCTCTCAGTCTCACTATCTCAATACACCTTTCAGTGCAAAGAGTAACCTGATTTCTCTTGACAAGACACGGAATAACAATGACGCTAAGAAACCCTAGGAAACCCTCCTCTCAGAGCAGTTGACCTAAAAACCCTAACACCAAAGATTACCCGACAACTTCGCACCTTTCAGTTATTGAAGTAGACAGAATACTTAAACATAACAGACTCTCAATCGATGCTCCTATGGATACAATGTTAGTGAACCATAAACAAATCACATGCACACAAATGGTGACCTAATATTCAACCATACATGAAAGACATTCACAAAGTAGCATATGAAACATTCAACAAATCATCAATCAAAATCAAATACGCATACACATCTATTCAAACAAAACCAAGTTCTTTACATTAAAATTAATCCATCAACAAATATCCGAAATCCGAAAGAAAATCAATTAACAACGCATAATCATCATGATCTAGGTAGCTATGAAAGTCTAGCCAGTCATCATGGTCAGTAACATCAAAACAGAAGAATCAAACACATAAATCCTGGTTTCAAATCTGGAAAAGTAGAACAAAGAAAGAAAACAAGAACCGAATGATGAAATCGACATGCTCTATGATCTCCAACTTCAATCCAAGTCTCCGATTGATCCTAGAAGCCTTCTCCCACTTAGAATCACAAAAAATCTCGGATCTTTACGTCTGGAATCGAATAATCAACCCTAAGATCGACCTCTATCTTTTATATCTAGAAAATAGGCAAAAAGACCCGCAACTGGGTGTTTTCGCGTACCGCGAGGCCTAGAGAAGCAATCTCTCGCGTATCGCCAAAGAAAGACAGTTCGCGCAACTTTTCCTAAAAACCCACCCCTCGCGTATCGCAAGGGGGAGCCCTTCATGGCTTGCGTACCGCGACGCCTGCACCTTGACTGAAAGTTCCCATTGCTTTCTCATTTCGCCTCATTCGCTCGTGCCTTCTCCATTCTTGATCGTTTAAGCTCCAAAGTGACCCGATCACCTACAAAATAAAACATAACTAAGTACCAAACATAAACGACTCTAAACGACTCCAAAACTATGCTAAAACGACATGAAACACGACGAAAATGGATGTGTGCTTTGCAACACATCAAACATCCCCACCCTTGACCCTTTTTCGTCCTCGAAAAGTTTCTCTACAATGGAATCACAACTGGACATAGCTTTAACAATCTTATAAATTCATTAGCACAGACATAATTACGCGTTAAAATGCAACAAATGATATTTTGATCCGATTAAACCCAACACCAACTAACAAGCCACCGATGGTGTTCTAGTTCCAATTTGTACGGCACATCAATCTATCTATTGGTCTCACACTCAAGAGCTGCAGATCCACCTAATCCCGTCTCACGGTCATGTTTAGGCATGGGTTAAACAGTATAGATTTACCCATCACGTTAAACTATGATTTACAGGCTTTAGAAATTTAATGAAATAATGGAATGAAATGTCAATGAGCACTATCAAATGTATGAATCAACCTCACCTAGGGGTGCATCTCCTAGGTCACCATCCTAGAAGGTATCACATAGGTTGCAGTCTTATCAATTAAGCACATAAGAATTTAACTTAGAGGTGTATCCATCGAGTCACTATCCCCATGGGTAACACATAAATCAAATTTTATTTTCTCCAATTATTACTTATACTCATTATTAGAAGGAATTATGGATGAGGTCGCCACTAAACTCGGATTTATTTTCATAAAAAGACCTTCACAAAGTAGCATAAGGAACATTCAACAAATCATCAATCAAAATCAAGTACGCATACACATATAATCAAACGAAACCAAGTTCTTTACTTTAATATTAATCCATCAACAAATATCCGAAATCCAAAAGAAAATCAATTAACAACTCATAATCATCATGATCTAGGTATCTATAAAAGTCTAGCCAATCATCATTGTCAATAACATCAAAACAGAAGAATCAGACACATAAATCATGGTTTCAAATCTGGAAAAGTAGAACAAAGAAAGAAAACGAGAACCGGAGGATGAAATCGACCCGCTCTGTGATCTCCAACTTCAATCCAAGTCTCCGATTGATCCTAGAAGCCTTCTCCCACTTAGAATCACCAAAAAACTCTGATCTTTACGTCTGGAATCGTATAATCAACCCTAAGATCGACCTCTACCTTTTATACCTAGAAAATAGGCAAAAAACGGGTTTTCTTGTGTACCGCAAGCCCTGAGATGCAATCTCTCGTGTACCGGCAATGAAAGACAGCTCGCGCAACTTTTCCTGAAAACCCACCCCTTGCGTATCGCGAGGGGGAGCCTTTCTTGGCACGCATACCGCGACGCCTGCACCTTGATATAAAGTTCCCGTTGCTTTCTCGTTTCGCCTCGTTCGCTCGTGCCTTCGCCATTCTTGATCGTTTAAGCTCCAAAGTGACCCGATCACCTACAAAACAAGACATAACTAAGTACCAAACTTAAACGACTCTAAACGACCAAAACTATGGTAAAACGACACGAAACACGATAGAAATGGATGCGTGCTTTGCAACACATCAAACATCCCCACACTTGACCCTTTTTCGTCCTCGAAAAAGATCTCTGCAATGGAATCACAACTGGACATATCTTTAACAATCTTATAAATTCATTAGCACAGACATAATTACGCGTTAAAATGCAACAAATGATATTTTGATCCGATTAAACCCAACACCAACTATCAAGCCACCGATGGTGTTCTATTTCCAACTTATACGGCACATCAATCTATCTATTGGTCTCACACTCAAGAGCTGCAGATCCACCTAATCCCGTCTCACGGTCATGTTTAGTCATGGGTTAAACCGTATAGATTTACCCATCACGTTAAACTATGATTTACAGGCTTTAGAAATTCATTGAAATAATGGAATGAAATGTCGATGAGCACTATCAAATGTATGAATCAACCTCACCTAGGGGTGCATCTCCCAGGTCACCATCCTAGAAGGTATCACATAGGTTGTAGTCTTATCAATTAAGCACATAAGAATTTAACTTAGAGGTGTATCCATCGAGTCACTATCCCCATGGGTAACACATAAATCAAATTTTATTTATCCAATTATTACTTATACTCATTATTAGAAGGAATTATGGATGCGGTCGCCACCAAACTCGGATTTATTTTCATAAAAAGACCTTCACAAAGTAGCATAAGGAACATTCAACAAATCATCAATCAAAATCAAGTACGCATACACATCTAATCAAACGAAACCAAGTTCTTTACTTTAATATTAATCCATCAACAAATATCCAAAATCCAAAAGAAAATCAATTAACAACGCATAATCATCATGATCTAGGTATCTATGAAAGTCTTGCCAATCATCTTGGTCAATAACATCAAAACAAAAGAATCAGACACATAAATCATGGTTTCAAATCTGGAAAAGTAGAACAAAGAAAGAAAACGAGAACCGGAGGATGAAATCGACCCGCTCTATGATCACCAACTTCAATCCATGTCTCCGATTGATCCTAGAAGCCTTCTCCCACTTAGAATCACCAAAAAACTCTGATCTTTACATCTGGAATCGAATAATCAACCCTAAGATCGACCTCTACCTTTTATACCTAGAAAATAGGCAAAAAGACGGGTTTTCTTGTGTACCGCAAGCCCAGAGATGCAATCTCTCGTGTACTGCCAATGTAAGACAGCTCGTGTAACTTTTCCTGAAAACCCACCCCTCGCGTATCGCGAGGGGGAGCCTTTCTTGGCATGCGTACCGCGACGCCTGCACCTTGATATAAAGTTCCCGTTGCTTTCTCGTTTCGCCTCGTTCGCTCGTGCCTTCGCCATTCTTGATCGTTTAAGCTTCAAAGTGACCCGATCACCTACAAAACAAGACATAACTAAGTACCAAACTTAAACGACTCTAAAGGACCAAAACTATGGTAAAACGACACGAAACATGATAGAAATGGATGCGTGCTTTGCAACACATCAAACATCCCCACACTTGACCCTTTTTCGTCCTCGAAAAAGATCTCTGCAATGGAATCACAACTGGACATAGCTTTAACAATCTTATAAATTCATTAGCACGGACATAATTAAGCGTTAAAATGCAACAAATGATATTTCGATCCGATTAAACCCAACACCAACTATCAAGCCACCGATGGTGTTTAACTTCCAATTTATACAGCACATCAATCTATCTATTGGTTTCACACTCAAGAGCTACATATCCTCCTAATCCCGTCTCACGGTCATGTTCTGGCATGGGTTAAGCCGTATAGATTTACCCATCATGTAAAACTATGATTTACAGGATTTAGAAATTCAATGAAATAATGGAATGAAATGTCAATGAGCACTATCAAATGTATGGATCAACCTCACCTAGTGGTGCATCGCCCAGGTCACCTTCCTAGAAGGCAGCACATAGGTGGCAGTCTTATCAATTAAGCACAAAAGAATTTAAGTTAGAGGTGTATCCACTGAGTCACTATACCCATGGGTAACACATAAATCAAATCTTATTTATCCAATTTATTACTTATACTCATTATTAGATGGAATTATGGATGCGGGCGCCACCAAACTCAGATTTATTTACATAAAAAGAAATTCATAAAGTAGCACATATAACATTCAACAAATCATCAATCAAAATCAAATACGCATACACATCTAATCATACGAAACCAAGTTCTTTACTTTAATATTATTCCATCAACAAATATCCGAAATCCAAAAGAAAATCAATTAACAACGCATAATCATCATGATCTATGTAGCTATAAAAGTCTAGCCAATCATCATGGTCAATAACATAAAAATAGAAGAATCAGACACATAAATCATTGTTTCAAATCTGGAAAAGTAGAACAAAGAAATAAAACAAGAACCGGAGGATGAAATCGACCCGCTCTATGATCTCCAACTTCAATCCACGTCTCCGATTGATCCTAGAAGCCTTCTCCCACTTAGAATCACCAAAAAGCTCTGATCTTTACGTCTGGAATCGAATAATCAACCCTAAGATCGACCTATACCTTTAATACCTAGAAAATAGGCAAAAAGACAGTAACTGGGTGTTCTTGTGTACCGCGAGGCCAAGAGAAGCAATCTCTCGCGTACCGCCAATGAAAGACAGCTCGCGCAACTTTTCCTGAAAACCCACCCCTCGCGTATCGCGAGGGGGAGGCCTTCATGGTTCACGTACCGCGACGCCTGAACCTTGATAGAAAGTTCCCGTTGTTTTCTCGTTTCGCCTCGTTTGCTCGTGTCTTCGCCATTCTTGATCGTTTAAGCTCCAAAGTGACCCGATCACCTACAAAACAAGACAAAACTAAGTACCAAACATAAAAGACTCTAACGACTCCAAAACTATGCTAAAACGACACGGAACACGATGGAAATGGATGTGTGCTTTGCAACACATCAAACATCCCCACACTTGACCCTTTTTCGTCCTCGAAAAAGTTCTCTACAATGGAATCACAACTGGACATAGCTTTAACAATCTTAAAAATTCATTAGCACAGACATAATTATGCGTTAAAATGCAACAAATGATATTTCGATCCGATTACACCTAACACCAACTATCAAGCCACTGATGGTGTTCAACTTCCAATTTACACAGCACATCAATCTATGTGTTGGTCTCACACTCAAGAGCTACAGATCCACCTAATCCCATCTCACGGTCATGTTTAGGCATGGGTTAAACCATATAGATTTACCCACCATGTTAAACTATGATTTACAGCTTTTAGAAATTCAGTGAAATAATGGAATGAAATGTCAATGAGCACTATCAAATGTATGAATCAACCTCACCTAGTGGTGCATCTCCCAGGTCACCATCCAAGAAGGCAGCACATAGGTTGCAGTCTTATCAATTAAGCTTAGAGGTGTATCCATCGAGTCATTATCCCCATGGGTAACACATAAATCAAATCTTATTTATCAGTTTATTACTTATACTCATTATTAGATGGAATTATGGATGCGGACGCCACCAAACTCGGAATTATTTTCATAAAAAGACATTCACAAAGTAGCATATGGAACATTCAACAAATCATCAATAACACTCAAATACGCATACACATCTAATCAAACGAAGCCAACTTCTTTACTTTAATATTAATCAATCAACAAATATCCGAAATCCGAAAGAAAATCAATAAACAACACATAATCATCATGATCTAGGTAGCTATGAAAGTCTAGCCAATCATCATGGTCAATAACATCAAAACAGAAGAATCAGACACATAAATTATGGTTTCAAATCTAGAAAAGTATAACAAAGAAAAAACAAGAACCAGGTGATGAAATCGACCCACTCTATGATCTGCAACTTCAATCCAAGTCTCCGATTGATCCTAGAAGCCTTCTCCCACTTAGAATCACCAAAAAGCTCTGATCTTTACGTATGGATTTGAATAATCAACCCTAAGATCGACCTCTACCTTTTATACCCAGAAAATAGCCAAAAAGACCGGTAACTGGGTGTTCTCGAGTAACGCGAGGCCCAAAGAAGCAATCTCCCGCGTACCGCCAAAGAAAGACAGCTCGCGCAACTTTTCCTGAAAACCCACCCCTCACGTATCGCGAGGGGGAGCCCTTCATGGCTCGCGTTCCGCGACGCCTGCACCTTGACAAAAAGTTCTGTTGCTTTCTCATTTCGCCTCGTTCGCTCGTGCCTTCGCCATTCTTGATCGTCAAAACAAAACATAACTAAGTACCAAACATAAACGACTCTAAACGACTCCAAAACTATGCTAAAACGACACGAAGCACGATGAAAATGGATGTGTGCTTTGCAACAAATCAAACATCCCTACACTTGACCCTTTTTCGTCCTCGAAAAAGATCTCTACAATGGAATCACAACTGGACATAGCTTTAACAATCTTATAAATTCATTAGCACAGACATAATTACGCGTTAAAATGCAACAAATGATATTTTGATCCGATTAAACCCAACACCAACTATCAAGCCACCGATGGTGTTCTAGTTCCAACTTATACGGTACATCAGTCTATCTATTGGTCTCACACTCAAGAGGTGCAGATCCACCTAATCCCGTCTCACGGTCATGTTTAGGCATGGGTTAAACCGTATAGATTTACCCATCACGTTAAACTATGATTTACAGGCTTTACAAATTCAATGAAATAATGGAATGAAATGTTAATGAGCACTATCAAATGTATGAATCAACCTCACCTAGGGGTGCATCTCCCAGGTCACCATCCTAGAGGGTATCACATAGGTTGCAGTCTTATCAATTAAGCACAGAAGAATTTAACTTAGAGGTGTATCCATCGAGTCACTATCCCCATGGGTAACACATAAATCAAATTTTATTTATCCAATTATTACTTATACTCATTATTAGAAGGAATTATGGATGCGGTCGCCACCAAACTCGGATTTATTTTCATAAAAAGACCTTCACAAAGTAGCATAAGGAACATTCAACAAATCATCAATCAAAATCAAGTACGCATACACATCTAATCAAACGAAACCAAGTTCTTTACTTTAATATTAATCCATCAACAAATATCTGAAATCCAAAAGAAAATCAATTAACAACGCATAATCATCATGATCTAGGTATCTATGAAAGTCTAGCCAATCATCATGGTCAATAACATCAAAACAGAAGAATCAGACACATAAATCATGGTTTCAAATCTGGAAAAGTAGAACAAAGAAAGAAAACGAGAACCGGAGGATGAAATCGACCCGCTCTATGATCACCAACTTCAATCCAAGTCTCCGATTGATCCTAGAAGCCTTCTCCCACTTAGAATCACCGTAAAACTCTGATCTTTACGTCTGGAATCGAATAATCAACCCTAAGATCGACCTCTACCTTTTATACCTAGAAAATAGGCAAAAAGACGGGTTTTCTTGTTTACCGCAAGCCCAGAGATGCAATCTCTCGTGTACTGCCAATGTAAGACAGCTCACGTAACTTTTCCTGAAAACCCACCCCTCGCGTATCGCGAGGGGGAGCCTTTCTTGGCATGCATACCGCGACGCCTGCACCTTGATATAAAGTTCCCGTTGCTTTCTCGTTTCGCCTCGTTCGCTCGTGCCTTCGCCATTCTTAATCGTTTAAGCTTCAAAGTGACCCGATCACCTACAAAACAAGACATAACTAAGTACCAAACTTAAACGACTCTAAACGACCAAAACTAGGGTAAAACGACACGAAACACGATAGAAATGGATGCGTGCTTTGCAACACATCAAACATCCCCACACTTGACCCTTTTTCGTCCTTGAAAAAGATCTCTACAATGGAATCACAACTGGACATAGCTTTAACAATCTTATAAATTCATTAGCATTGCTTTAAAAATATATAACATTCAACAAATCATCAATCAAAATCAAATACGCATACACATCTAATCATACGAAAAAAAGTTCTTTACTTTAATATTAATCCATCAACAAATATACGAAATCCAAAAGAAAATCAATTAACAACGCATAATCATCATGATCTAGGTAGCTATGAAAGTCTAGCCAATCATCATGGTCAATAACATCAAAACAGAAGAATCAGACACATAAATTATGGTTTCAAATCTAGAAAAGTATAACAAAGAAAGAAAACAAGAACCGGATGATGAAATCGACCCGCTCTATGATCTCCAACTTCAATCCAAGTCTCCGATTGATCCTAGAAGCCTTCTCCCACTTAGAATCACCAAAAAGCTCTGATCTTTACGTATGGATTTGAATAATCAACCCTAAGATCGACCTCTACCTTTTATACCTAGAAAATAGGTAAAAACACCAGTAACCGGGTGTTCTCGCGTAACGCGAGGCCCAAAGCAGCAATCTCCTGCGTACCGCCAAAGAAAGACAGCTCGCGCAACTTTTCTTGAAAACCCACCCCTCACGTATCGCGAGGGGGAGCCCTTCATGGCTCGCGTACCGCGACGCCTGCACCTTGACAAAAAGTTCCCGTTGCTTTCTCATTTCGCCTCGTTCGCTCGTGCCTTCGCCATTCTTGATCGTTTAAGCTCTAAAGTGACCCAATCACCTACAAAACAAGACATAATTAAGTACCAAACATAAACGACTCCAAAACTATGCTAAAACGACACGAAACCCGACAAATGATATTTCGATCCGATTAAACCCAGCACCAACTATCAAGGCACCGATGGTGTTCTAGTTCCAATTTATACAGCACGTCAATCTAGCTATTGGTCTCACACTCAAGAGCTACAGATCCACCTAATCCCGTATCACGGTCATGTTTAGGCACGGGTTAAATCGTATTGATTTACCCACCACGTTAAACTATGATTTGCAGGTTTTAGAAATTGTTGGGTATAAAATTGAGACTGATGCTGTCAATAGAAACTACAGTATCAAAACTACTAGTTTCGATTGAACATTTGTTTAATCGAAACTACTAGTTTCGATTGAACATAGTTTCAATCGAAACTATGTAGTTTCGATACCTGTTTTTCAGGCCTGTTTGGGCGGTGGCTTGGAAAACAAGGTGCATGTGCTTGGCCTCCTATATATAGTAGAATATCTCATAGGAGGAGTGTGTGTCTGTAAAGGGAATCACCACCCTAGGGGGAGCTCACCCTGGGGTGAGACTAATTGTAGAGTGTGTGAGGAGCTTTTTATTTTTTTATATCAATCAAAGAATCATACGTTTTATGCTCCAATTATCTGTTCTTTTCACTTTTATATATTTATGTTCGTGTATGTGATTCCCACACCCGTCTCTACCTTTTTCTGATTCGAGAATGATACTAGATCAAGGGATTCTGCCTCTTGATTCGGGCTGTTTGATGGATTTCTTCGCAGATCAGTGTTTGCTGATCTACTCAAGAGAAAACCCGCCATTGAGACGTTAAACATGAAGAAATCGATGTGTAGCAGGTTCGTGACTGTTGTTTTACATTCACACTGTCAAAAACTGAAGATGTATGGCTTTCTGAAGCATTTTTCAGACCTGGATTGGGGGTATCGAAGTAGCTGAAGGCTGAAGATGTTCTATCGAAACTAGTTGGAGGCTGAAGATTTTGGTCGAAACTAGGTGGCGGCTGAACATGTTCTATCGAAACTACTGTTGAAGCCCTAAATCAGAAGTAGAAAACATCGAAACTAGGCTGTCGAAACTAGGCTATCGAAAGTAAAGGGTATCGAAACTACTAGTTTCGATTGAAGAATCTCCCTATCGAAAATTCTTGTTTCGGTACTGTCTCTACCAAAACTAGCCTTGTTTCGACTGAAGTACAGCCTATCGAATCTACAGGCAGAACTGTCTAAGTACTCTCCAGGATATTCAAAAAAAAATATTTTGGAGAATTTCTTGGATAAATGTTTTTACAAGATATTGCATAGATGGAGGGGAGTTTTGCCTGAAAACTTGGAGACAACATTTTCAGGTTTTCAAAAATTTTGTTTCTTCGGCAATATACATGATGTTCTACCTGAGCCAGCCGTAATTCCTTTATTTAAAGTTCAAGTTTGAGCAGTGGCTAGCAAAGTCAAGCATATTTGTGATGAACTGGATCATTGGTTGTTGATTACATGGTGATTCGATCCCTTATCTTTTGCCTAGAAATAGAAGGTTCAACACTTCAGGGGGAGAATCATTACGAAAGGCTTCGAATTATCAGCAGAGTTATGAAGATGCAAGACAAAGTGAGACTCCGCTTAAAATTGACCTTTTTTAGGGGGAGAGAAGGCACAGGTTGATCAAGTGTTCGAGAATGTCAAGAATCTTTGTAGAAAGATGGTTATTTACTGCTAAATACTTGGGATTCAAACCTTTATCAATTTCCTACAAGATAGTAGGGTCTACACTTGAGGGGGAGAATCACAACGAAAGGCATTGGATCATCAGTCAATCAATGAAGACGACAGGCAGAGTCGGACAAGAATTGATAGCATCAGTCTAGGGGGAGATTGTTGGGTACAAAATTGAGACTGATGCTATCAATAGAAACTACAGTATCGAAACTACTAGTTTCGGTTGAACATTTGTTCAATCGAAACTACTAGTTTCGGTTGAACATTGTTTCAATCGAAACTATGTAGTTTCGATACCTATTTTTCAGGCCTGTTTGGGCGGTGGCTTGGAAAACAAGACGCATGTGCTTGGCCTCCTATATATAGTAGAATACCTCATAGGAGGAGTGTGTGTCTGTAGAGGGAATCACCACCCCAAGGGGAGCTCACCCTGGGGTGAGACTAATTGTAGAGTGTGTGAGGAGCTTTTTATTTTTTCCATATCAATCAAAGTATCATACGTTTTATGCTCCAATTATCTGTTTTTTCACTTTTATATATTTTTGTTCGTGTATGTGATTCTCGCACCCGTCTCTACCTTTTTCTGATTCGAGAGTGATACCGGATCAAGGGATTCCGCCTCTTGATTCGGGCTGTTTGATGGATTTCTCCGCAGATCTGTGTTTGCGGATCTGCTCAGGACCAATAGAAATTCAGTGAAATAATGGAATGAAATGTCAATGAGCCCTATAAAATGTATGAATCAACCTCACCTAGTGGTGCATCTCCCAGGTCACCATCCTAGAAGGCAGCACATAGGTTGCAGTCTTATCAATTAAGCACATAAGAATTTAACTTAGAGGTGTATCCACCGAGTCACTATCCCCATAGGTAACACATAAATCAAATCTTATTTATCCAATTATTACTTATACTCATTATTATATGGAATTATGGACGCGGGCGCCACCAAACTCGGATTTATTTTCATAAAAAGACATTCACAAAGTAGCATATGGAACATTCAACAAATCATCAATCAAAATCAAGTACGCATACACATCTAAATCAAACGAAACCAAGTTCTTTACTTAATATTAATCCATCAACAAATATCCGAAATCCAAAAGAAAATCAATTAACAACGCATAATCATCATGATCTAGGTAGCTATGAAAGTCTAGCCAATCATCATGGTCAATAACATCAAAACAGAAGAATCAGACACATAAATCATGGTTTCAAATCTAGAAAAGTAGAACAAAGAAATAAAACAAGAACCGGATTATGAAATCGACCCGACTTAGGATCGCCAAAAAGCTCTGATCTTTACGTCTAGAATCGAATAATCAACCCTAAGATCGACCTTTGCCTTTTATACCTAGAAAATAGGCAAAAAGACCAGTGACTGGGTGTTCTCGCGTACCGCGAGGCCTAGAGAAGCAATCTCTTGCATACCGCCAAAGAAAGACATCTTGCGCAACTTTTCATGAAAACCCACACCTCGCGTATCACGAGGGGGAGCCCTTCATGGCTCGCGTACCACGACGCCTGCACCTTGACAGAAAGTTCCCGTTGCTTTCTTGTTTCGCCTCGTTCTCTCGTGCCTTCGCCATTCTTGATCGTTTAAGCTCCGAAGTGACCCGATCTCCTACAAAACAAGACATAACTAAGTACCAAACATAAATGACTCTAAATGATTCCAAAACTATGCTAAAACGACATGAAACACGACGGAAATGGATGTGTTCTTCGCAACACATCATTGACTAAACATTTAATCTCAATGGATATTCAAGAGGATCAACTGACAAGACATTGTTTACCAAGAAGAAGAATAAGGATATCTTATTAGTGAAAATCTATGTGTATAACATTATAGTTGGTTCTATAAATGTGCAAACGTGCAAGGAGTTTGAACAAGTCATGAAGAGCACGATTGAAATGAACCCAATGGGAGAAATGTTATTTTTCTTGGGATTGGAAGTGACTCGGAGACCAAATGGAATTTTTATTATTTAGTCCAAGTATGTCAAAGACATCTGGACTAAATTCAAGTTTTCTGATACTAAAGTAGTTCCTACTCCTGTTGACCTGAGAGACAAACTTCATCCTGATGAGGAAGGCACATCTGTTGCTCAACATGAATATAGAACAATGATTGGTTCTCTTATGTATCTGACTGCAAGTAGACTAGATATTATGCTTGGAGTCTGTTTGTGTGCAAGATTTCAGTCCAATCCTAGCTCTTTACAATGTAGTGAAGAGGATTTTTAGATATCTGAAGGGTAAACCTGATCTTAGTATTTGTTATTCTAGGGATGGTTCTTTTGATATCTTTGCTTACGAAGAGAATGATTATGGTAGAAATTCAACTTATGGAAGATGTAAGTTTTCAGGAAACAGGTTGGTTTCCTTGCAATGTAAGAAGCAAACAACAGTTTCATTTTCTACTACAGAGGCTGAATATGTGGCTGTTGCTGCTTGTAGTGCTCAAGTCCTCTGGATTCATAATCAACTTTTGGATTATGGCTTGACCTTTCTTAATACTCCTATCCATATTGATAATAGTGTTGCAATGTTTATCACAAAGAATCATGTTAAGCATGGTAAGGCTAATCATATAAAAATTAGGCGTCATTACATCAGGGATCGTGCTGAAAGAAATCTCATTCATCTTGTCAAGGTAGATACCTTAGATAACCATGCGGATTTGTTCACTAATGGTTTTGATACTTCTAGATTCCAAACCTTAGTCAAATCCGTAGGTATGATAAACCTGGAGCCCATTTGATGTCTTGTGTTTTCCTTCTATGTCTTTATTAGTTGAAATTTCAAAAAAAAATTCTCTTTGTGTCTTTCTTATTTGAAAATTCAAAAAGTTTTTCTTTCTATTGAGTCTTTATTACAATTTCTGATTCTTGATCTATCCTGTTGCTCATGACCAAAAATATTTGAAACTTGAAATTCATAATGAGAATAAGAGCAATGATCTAATTTTCTTTGACTGCACTAACGGGAAATGATAGTTTCATGTATACATATATATTGCATGAAATGGCTCATAAGGGATGATATTTTCATTTTGATGTGTCAATAGACTGGAGTACTTGTTTGAAACATTTAGTAGTCTGAAAAGATAAATTCATATTGTTTTTGTGTTTAACCCCATATCATGATTTCTATGTATTCATGTTTTGAGTTCTATCAGATACAGAATGCTAGGTGGATCTAACCTTTATGTCATGAGACCATGTATTGTGATGTTTTCATTAGCACATTTGATTTGCTCTCTTGACTATGTACCATGTTCAAACATATGATTGGAGAGTTAAATCTGATGACCTCTTATGTTCTGAGGGAACTAAGAGAGAGAGAGAGAGAGAGAGAGAGAGAGAGAGAGAGAGAGAGAGAGAGAGAGTGTGTGTGTGTGTGTGTGTGTCTTCTCATCCCCCTGAATCATATTTGATTCTTGTAGCTTATATCCTAGCCATATCTTTCATATTCTGCTTCTCAAAGCTCAGCCAAGACATATGAATCAAAAGATTCTGAATCAAAATGATTTTTTTATTCATTTGGATTATTTTTCATGTGCTATATGACTATTCATAATACTTGGTGATTGATATACTGTTTAGTGAAATCTTCCATTTCTTAAGGATAGATAATTAACTTCTATCATGATTGTGGGGTACACACTGCAAATTTAATTGGTAGCTTAATCTCACATGAAGTTGGATTAGGACAGTGCTGTCAGTTTCATTTTGCATAATATTGATATTATCAACTTGATCTGGTCACATTTCATTGACAGTTATTTGTATCTTTGTCGCTAAGTTTTGTAAAATGTTGTTTTATGACTAGAAAATAGAAAAAAGATTGATTCTCATATTGGAATAATGAAATTTTATTGAAAACTGTCTGGGCACATTTTTGGATATGTTCAGTATTGGGTAAAATGATGTGTTTTTATATTTCAATTTAGTTTTGGTTGTGTAAGTCTGTTTAGGTCTGTACATAGTGTCCGAGTGTTTGTCTTTATGAAATTTTTCTAAGTATTGTATGTCTGATGTATAGGTTAGTCATCCGAGTTTTGAAAATTTTTCTAAGTGTTTGTTATCTGAGGTTATGGATATTCATCCGAGACTTTGAAATTTTCTTTGTTTGGTCATTCGAGGTATCGGATTTTTTCTTGTCTGAGTCTTTGTTGTTTGTCCGATGTTAGAAATTACTCATCCGAGTCTTTGGTCCTTGTTAAAATTTATGTTTATTCTTTATTTTGTTAAATTCTTTTTGACTTAGTCTGAGTCTTTTAGTTTGATCCGACCCGGTTCTATCTTTGGCTGCCCTATATATTCTAAACCCGACAGATTTACTCCCATTTTACCCAGCTTTGACCTACACATGAACCCGTGCTTGAACGTTGCTTCATTTCTGAGCTTAAAAATTCAAATCTTGAGCATTTATTGTCATCGTGCATGCTTTTGTGCATTTTTTACGTGCTTTGAAGTTGAATTTTCATCTGCTGAGCTTTATTCTAGGGTTTCTTCGATGTTTTCCACTTCTTGATTCATGATGCTAATTAATGGTTGTGTGATTCCAGGTTAATGTTATTATGATCGGTGTGATTTCTTTGTACTTGCTTAAACTCTAGTTTGTAACGAACCTACTTTCGGGTTTGCCCTATAATAAATTAGTTAAATTGTAGGGGGTGTTTTTAAATAAAAGAAAGTTTGAGGGTGCTATTTAAATGGTGGAGTTACCTAGTTTTGGAATGAGGATTCAAATAAGATTGTGCAAGGACTGATCTTGTATTTTTCTCAAAGTTGATTTGGTGGGGATTATTAAAAATGGCGACGCACACACAAGGTGTGTGTGTGTGACGATTTTGAGAAGGGAGAAAAGGGGGAAGAGCTGACATTGAAGATCAAGGTGTTTGCATGAAGAATCTGGATGAATTGAGGTGTTCATCTACATCCAAACATCAAGTAAGAGTTCCTTCCATCTCCTGAACCTCCATTAATGAAGTTTTAGTGGGTTTTAGTAGAAAACAGAAATTTGTGTGGTGATTATGGTTAAAAGTTGTATAGAAACCTTAATATAGTGTTGTAAATGTTGGAGAATCATGTTTTACATAATTCTAATGTAAGGCCCCAAACCTGGAAGTTCTCACTCGTTGGATTTAATCATTCATAAACAGTTCTTAAACTTGAATATCAAATAATGCAGCGAAAAATTTCGTTCGAACATAACATCAACATTGTTAAACATGCGGAAGCGTAAACGTTGTCTAAAACATAAACACATCATAGCTAAAACATAACGGGATGCCAGTCATCATGATCAGCCGGGTAACTCTTCTCACTTTCCAAGCATCATCGTTCCTCGTCCATACATGTCCTTAACCTGAATGTGCATACTTAAAGTCAGCTACGCTGGTGAGTTCTAGCTTTAACATAAAACTTTTAACTTTAAACATTTTGCCTAAAATATAACATTTAATCTTCATTAATATAAGCGTACGTAAAGAATGCAAAATCATAACAAAACACATAAGTCAACAAACATATCGAATCTGCGTCTTCTAGTAACCGTCAATTCCAAACTTCAAGTATGATACCTCATAGGATATACGTACCAAACTTCAAGCACGGCATCACAAGGATGACACGTACCAAACTTCCAGCACGATACTCCGATGAGTAGTCGTACCTAACTTCCGGCACGATTACCCCGTAAGGTAAGTCGTACCTACTTCAAGGATCACGGTAATCCCCATGGTGACCGTCATCACACCAGTTGTACAACAGTTGGCCAGCCACAAAGGCCTCTAAACGATAAGGCCCATAACATACATCCCATACCCATAACCTCAATTCCCTAAGGAATAATGGCAGATTCGTTCGTTTGTGACTTTCATAAACATTCACTTCTTTACATCAAAACTTTAGTTAAAGCATTCGTATGTTTTATTAAAAATCATTCGTTCGTAAACACATCGTAAATCTCATTTGGCAAAACATTTCATAAACACATCGTTCATAACCTTTCTTTCCAAAACATCGTTCATAAGCATCGTTTTATAAAACATCATAAACATCAAACATCGATTTTATAAAACCGTCACATCTTTACGTATGCACACCAGCCCGAAAACATTATTTAAAACATTTAAAAAGGGCTTCATAGAACTCACCTTAGCTAATGCTCAATTCACAAGTTATCGTTTCACCACGTTTTCAATTCTACCTAGAAATTATCATGGACTAGTCAGTATAAAAACTATACTTAAAGACTTCTGATCATAAATTCCTTTGGTGAAAATAATCATCTATATGTTAGGATTCTACAGTCCAAATTTCATTTCATTTCAACGGTCGGATCTCCAGGAATACCCGATCTCTGCAGCTGTGTTTTTCAGAAAAACACAGCTCCGACCTGCTGTCAAAATGGCTATAAAAATCAAACTTAAACAACTCCATTTCTTATTCCACCGTTCAAAATGATCATCTAAGTGTTATAAACCCTCTGTTTAAAAATCAAGATGATCCAACGGTTGGATTTTCCAGATCGTTCGATTCTTTAAAACCGCGCACATAAAAACTATTCTGGACAGATTCTAAAAACTCATTTTTAGCGACCTTAAGACAAGATTCAGGGAAATCGGAGCTTACCAACATGTTTAGAACGTCGAGAAATAGTTTAGGGTGAAGACCCGTAACTCCGATCACTGTGCACCACCGCGTCGAACCACCACCGGTCGCCAAAAGTTCTTCCTCTCTCTCTCCTTCTCTTTAGTTTCTCTCTCTCTAACCTTTCTCTCTCTTAAATATGAAAATAAAGAGATATGACTGGTATTTATAGAAAGGTATGAGGTATATAGATATGACATGTGTCTGCCACATGTCGCTACGTGGTGCAATGTATGGTGACTCATCACCACGTATCACCTTGTAAGGTAGGATGGTTGTGGATGTGTCATGTGTCCTGCCACTGGTCTCTTCCTACTCTAAAAGGCTTAAAACTTGCCAAGTGTCCTTACACACTTTACACACAAACCAGACTCGTTAATACGTTAAACCTCCTAAATCGTCTCTTAACGCTCCGAATAAAAATTCGGGGTGTTACATCTAACATCTAATTTAAAAATAATAAAATTAGGGTTCTTGAGGTGAAAATTGATGGTTTTTATTGGGGTTTTTTATATGATTAGGAGGTTGGTAAGTGTTTTTGGTGGTATTAAACACTTTAGTTGATAAAAAAACCTCAATCAATTTGATGATTTGGAAATTAGGGTTCTTGAGAACCTAATTTAGGGGTTTTTCATTTGAGGTGTTTAAATAGTGAATTGAGTGTAGATAAGTGTTTATGGTGTTATATAAACATATTTTTCAAGTATAAAACTCAATTGAATTGGTGAATTATGAATTAATGAAATTGTGAGAATTGGGTGAAAAACCTTAACGGGTCAAAATGTGTAAGGCCCCTTTCCCGGGTGACCTCACTCGCTGGATTTACTCATAAACATAGCCATAGATACTGAATAATTACATTGAATACTTTCTAAACGTAGCGTGAGCTTACATCATTCGATTACATAGCCATAACAGCGGAAGTCTTAATCATTTAAACATAACACATTGCTTTAACAAAAATTAAAGTGGATGGGATGTCAGCCCTTGATCGGGATAGCCTTCACTCCAATGCACGACCTTTCTTCTTTTTACCTGAAATGTATACTAAAAGTCAGCTAACGCTGGTGAGTTCTAGTTAAAAACATTTAGGTATGAACATTATTCATTTATAAATACTTACGTATAAATATATAAATATAAATACACATTTACATATCCTTTGCTTTCTTTTATCATTCGTATGTGAGCACATAAATATGCATTCACCTTTACTTTCATTAACATTTATTGGTCATACTCATAAAAGTGATCAGCCAACATTCATTTATGCGTAAGTCACGAAGACATACGCCCGTCCTACCGTCGTAGTCCGTCCTCCACAACATCCGGCAAACCTTCGGCCATCTGTTATGCTATACCGTCCGGCAAACCTTCGGCCGTCCGTCTTAACCGTACTACCGTCGTAGTCCGTCATATTCGCCCGTCTGCCCTAAGGCATCCGTTTCCCACGTGAACTATTATATATGCAACCGTTCTACTTATCATTGATAAGGCAATTGCTTCGACCGTCCATTAGTGCCTTTCACACGTCCTAGCTAATGAAGGAACGTGTTTGTCCCGATTGCAAAATAGTCACGAGGTCGTCCGTCTACCGAAGTAGCCGTTATCATCGAAGCGTCCATACATTTACATGCATTCGTAACAAGCAATATATAAAATATAAAGCAAGATTTTCTTCTTTTTCGTTATGTCGTTCGTTCATTCATTCTTTGTATACATTCGTTTCATTCTTGTTCATCATTATTTTACGTATGATCATATTAACATTCATATATATATAAGTATCACATATGATCACATTGGCATTCATAACATTTATTCATTTAATGTATACACTTCAGCCCCAAAACATTTAAAATGATTTGCACATAACATAAAAAGGGGAACATAGAACTCACCTGATAGGGGGGTCCCTGAAGTATAATAGCTGGTTTCGAAACGTCACTAAGGTCACCCACAATCTGTATAATAAGGTCATACATATAAGGTAGGGCTCCTAAATGACACTAGACATTACTATTCTTGAACTCAGTAGTTTCGGGAGGTGGGTCGCATCAAAACTATGGTAGTTTCGAGCTATGGTCTTACACTCGAAACTAGGTAGTTTCGAGTCATAATCCTTCTATCGAAACTAGGTAGTTTCGAGTCATGAGATCCTATCGAAACTATGGTAGTTTCGAGTCATTGGCTGCTATCGAAACTAGATAGTTTCGAGTCATGGGTCTGCATCTTCCCTGACCAGAACCTTGCTCCAGCCAACTTATTTCCAATCGATTAAACCTTGAGCATTTTACGTTAAACACCTTCCTTTATCGTTCTTGAGTTCAAATACGTGATTTGTTTCAAGTTTCGTATGCAAAAAAATCGTATCTTTATTTGATTTAAACCCGAGACATGCAAAGACTCATAATCAGAGGCGATGCTTACCTCAACAGGCCCGATTTCTGTTGCTATGCGTTGAAATGGTGGAGTCGGATGATTCCCGAGCCCTTGAGTCTTCTCCTTGCGGTTTTCTTCACAAGCCGATCGCTCTCTCTCTCTCTCTCTAGTATTCTTGCGCAGGAAGATGAAATGAGAGGGGTTTGGGTTGAAGCTGCTGTTTTGTAATGGGGTTTCCCCCTTTTCTTTTCGGCCCATGGGCCGAAATTTTGGCCAAGCCCACTTTATTTCCCTTTTCTATTTGTCTTGTCATTATTTGGGATGTTACAAGTCTACCCTCCTTAATGAGGTTTCGTCCTCGAAACCTGTTACACGTTAAACAACTGGGGATACAGTTCCTTCATCTCGTCTTCTTTCTCCCAAGTAGCCTCGGACCCCTTTCTGTGTTTCCATTGTATTTTGACTAAAGGAATCGACTTATTGCGTAATCGTTTCTCGGCTCTGTCAAGAATAGCTATTGGTTCTTCTACATAGTTCAAGCTGTTATCCACTTCGATTTCGTCATAAGGTATGTGAGCCGTATCGTCAGCAAGGCACTTGCGTAAGTGTGATATGTGGAATGTAGGGTGAATTCCATCGAGCTCATCTGGTAAGTCGAGTTTGTAAGCCACTCGGCCAACTCTTGCTATGATTTTGAAAGGCCCGATAAACCTTGGGCTTAATTTGCCACGTTTTCTGAATCGGATAATCCCCTTCCAGGGTGACACTTTCAATAGTACCATGTCCCCTACTTGAAATTCTAAATCCCTTCTTCTCTTGTCCGCGTATGATTTTTGTCTGTCTTTTGCGGCTTTCATGCGTGCTTTTATCTGGTCAAATTTTTCAGAAGTAGCTTTGACCACCTCGAGACTTGCAAAGTCTTTCTGTCCAATTTCCCCCCAACAGACCGGGGTTCGACATCTTCTCCCATACAGCATCTCAAATGGCTGCATGTCAATGGTTGAGTGATAGCTGTTATTATATGAAAATTCTGCCAAGGGCAAATGGCTGTCCCAGCTACCACCGAAGTCAATGATACAGGCCCGGAGCATGTCCTCCAAGGTCTGAATGGTTCTTTCCGATTGACCATCGGTTTGAGGGTGGTAAGCTGTGCTGATGTTTAGCCTAGTGCCCATGGATTCGTTGAATTTCTTCCAAAACCTTGACGTGAATCGAGTGTCCCTGTCCGACACGATCGTTAACGGCATGCCATGTCTGCTTATGATTTCCTTGATAAAAATTTCTGCCAACTTCTCTGACGAAGAAGCCTCACGTATAGGTAAGAAGTGAGCACTTTTCGTCAAGCGGTCGACGATCACCCAAATGGTATCATTACCTTTAGCTGTTCGCGGTAGCTTGGTGATGAAGTCCATCGTGATCTCCTCCCACTTCCATTCCGGTATTGGCAAAGGTTGCATTTTACCGCATGGCTTCTGGTGTTCGGCCTTAACTAGTGAACAAGTCAGGCACTTGCTCACATATTTAGTCACATCGTTCTTCATTCCAGGCCACCAGTAGTCTTTCCTCAAGTCTTGGTACATTTTGTTTGTCCCGGGGTGAATAGAGTAGCGAGACTTATGGGCCTCGTCAAGGATTTTGGCCCTAAGTTCACCAATCTTAGGTATCCACATCCGGCCAAAACGAGTTCGTACACCGTACGTATTGGTCTCCAGGTTGCTCTGTTGTCCAATTATTCTTTCTCGTTTCACATTTCTTTCTAATAGTGCCTCATCTTGTGCCTTTACTATTTCATTCATTAAATCTGGTGTTATAATCAACTGACACGCCTTGATTCTAATAGGTGTCGACTCTTCCTTCCTGCTTAAGGCGTCAGCCACTACATTTGCCTTGCCTGGGTGGTATAATATTTCGCAATCGTAGTCTTTTAGTAGTTCCAACCACCTTCTTTGTCTCATGTTTAATTCCTTCTGCTCGAAGAAGTACTTCAGGCTCTTGTGATCGGAGTAGATGGTGCATTTAACTCCGTACAGATAATGCCTCCATATCTTTAATGCGAAAACTACGGCCGCCAACTCCAGATCGTGAGTCGGGTAGTTAACTTCATGAATCTTTAACTGTCGCGAGGCATAAGCAATTACCTTTCCTCGTTGCATAAGTACACAACCCAATCCTTGCCCCGAAGCGTCAGAGTAGACTACCAAGTCTTCGTTTCCCTCAGGTAAGGTCAAGACTGGAGCTTGGGTTAATCGTGTCTTCAACTCTTCGAACGCATTGTTTTGGGTTGGTCCCCATTCATACTTTACTTCCTTACGTGTCAGCTTTGTCAGTGGCGAGGCTATTCTCGAGAAATCCTGAATGAACCTCCGATAGTAGCCTGCCAACCCCAGAAAACTTCGTATATCAGTTGGCGTTTTCGGGATGTTCCATTCCTTTACCGCTTCGATCTTAGCAGGATCCACCATAATGCCGTCCGGGTTTACGACATGGCCTAGGAATTGGACCTCCCTAAGCCAGAACGCGCATTTGGAGAATTTTGCATACAACTTCTCCTGCTTTAGAACCTCCAATACTTCTCTTAGGTGACAGTGGTGATCACCTTCATTCTTTGAATATATGAGGATGTCATCTATAAAAACTATTACTGATCGATCCAACATGGGTCGGCATACTCTGTTCATTAAATCCATAAATGCTGCTGGTGCGTTGGTTAGTCCGAAGGACATCACAAGAAATTCATAATGCCCGTAACGTGTACGAAACGCAGTTTTCGGTACATCCTTCTCTCTTACTTTCAATTGATGGTAACCCGACCTGAGATCAATCTTTGAGAACCAACTCGCGCCTTGTAATTGATCAAAGAGGTCGTCTATTCTAGGCAGTGGGTATTTGTTCTTTACTGTTCTCTTGTTCAATTCACGGTAGTCGATGCACATGCGCATGCTGCCGTCCTTTTTCTTTACAAATAATACCGGAGCGCCCCATGGTGAGATGCTCGGTCTGATAAATCCTTTCTCTGTTAATTCTTCAAGTTGGGACATTAATTCTTTCATTTCTGACGGAGCCAATCGGTATGGTGCCTTGGCAACGGGCTCAGCTCCTGGCAGTAAGTCAATCTGAAATTCTATTTCCCGATCGAGCGGCAAACCAGGTAGGTCCTCCGGGAACACTTCTGGAAAATTGCACACCACGGGTACATCTTTTAGCTCTTTCGTTTTCATTCTATCGTCAATAACATACGCCAGATAAGCTTCGCAACCGCGCCTCATGTAACTTTCGGCCTTGATCATCGAGATGACGTTCAGCATTGTGCTATTCCAGTCACCATAAACCGTAATCGGACTGCCGTCAGTGGCCTTGAGATGTATCATCTTTCGTTTACATATGATTTGAGCTTCGTTGGCAGCTAACCAATCCATGCCCAATACTACATCGAATCCTCCTAAGGTTAGAAGGTACAATTTAGATGGAAACTTATGGCCCTCTATTTCTACCATGCAATCGTCAGTCACTTGGATGACTACTGAGTTTTTACCAATAGCAGTTTGTACGCTAAAGGCCCTTATAAGGCTAGTGATTGTGCAGTCTAATTTGCGGCTAAAGGCAGTGGATATAAAACTTTTACTAGCACCAGAATCAAACAGAATAGCAGCATGTTCATCATTTACTAGGAACGTACCCGACACGACGTCAGGGTTTCCTCTTGCTTCTTCCTCGGTTAAAGCATAGGCCCGAGTCCTAGCCTTTGGCTGTTCCTTTTCTTTTTCTTTCCCCGAACCAGATTGTCCAGTCTTCCTGCAATCCTTAGTAGCGTGCCCATACCAACCACAGTTCTGGCACTTGATGCCCTTAGTACAATCCTTCGAGTAGTGCCCCGGTCTTCCACATTTAAAACACATGGTTGAGCCGGCCAAACATTCACCGCGGTGCTGTTTCCCGCATTTTGTGCAAATTTCGTACTCATCATTCCTTGGCTTCTTTGCCTCAGCAGTAACATTTCCTCTTCCAGTCCCCTTAGACGAGTTCTCCCACTTCCTCTTTGCTCTTCTTTAGTGCCTCAGATAACAGATCAGGCAGTACTTTCTTCAGAGTTAGTATGACCTCACGGGCAATAGCATCTCTAACTTCGGGTTCCAGTCGTAGAGATCCTTCATTGCCCTCAGCTGGTGGGGTTACATTTGTTTCATGCACGCTCTCAGTGTGTTCCACGTGCACACTCTCCTCTTCCTCATATCTTTGGTTCAATGGCGGTCTACCGACTCGGCCAGTGCGACCGCCTCGGCGTCCAGTTCCTCTTTTACGAGCCATAGTTTTCTAGATTTCCTATTGAGTAAAAAGGTATACATCAATGTCATTCCTTCAGATCATAGTTTAGAACAGTACGAGCAAGGTAAATTCTTAATTACAGTGACCGGTTTGTGATTAATAATTTGCTTTGCTTTTCGGGTTCGAAACTCTTCACATCAGTAGTGACATTGACATCTAAGCGTTCTAAGTTAAGGTATCTATCCCTAACTATAGGCATTAACTTTATGACTTACTTACTGCACTGGCGTTGGCGTCGGCTACCCAGACTGACATCCGTGCGTTGGTCCCATTATCAGCTTGAGTCCAGACATTTAGGGATGTCTGAATCTCTCAAACTATTGCTCTGATACCAACTTGTAAGGCCCCTTTCCCAGGTGACCTCACTCGTTGGATTTACTCATAAACATAGCCATAGATACTGAATAATTACATTGAATACTTTCTAAACGTAGCGTGAGCTTACATCATTCGATTACATAGCCATAACAGCGGAAGTCTTAATCATTTAAACATAACACATTGCTTTAACAAAAATTAAAGTGGATGGGATGTCAGCCCTTGATCGGGATAGCCTTCACTCCAATGCACGACCTTTCTTCTTTTTACCTGAAATGTATACTAAAAGTCAGCTAACGCTGGTGAGTTCTAGTTAAAAACATTTAGGTATGAACATTATTCATTTATAAATACTTACGTATAAATATATAAATATAAATACACATTTACATATCCTTTGCTTTCTTTTATCATTCGTATGTGAGCACATAAATATGCATTCACCTTTACTTTCATTAACATTTATTGGTCATACTCATAAAAGTGATCAGCCAACATTCATTTATGCGTAAGTCACGAAGACATACGCCCGTCCTACCGTCGTAGTCCGTCCTCCACAACATCCGGCAAACCTTCGGCCATCTGTTATGCTATACCGTCCGGCAAACCTTCGGCCGTCCGTCTTAACCGTACTACCGTCGTAGTCCGTCATATTCGCCCGTCTGCCCTAAGGCATCCGTTTCCCACGTGAACTATTATATATGCAACCGTTCTACTTATCATTGATAAGGCAATTGCTTCGACCGTCCATTAGTGCCTTTCACACGTCCTAGCTAATGAAGGAACGTGTTTGTCCCGATTGCAAAATAGTCACGAGGTCGTCCGTCTACCGAAGTAGCCGTTATCATCGAAGCGTCCATACATTTACATGCATTCGTAACAAGCAATATATAAAATATAAAGCAAGATTTTCTTCTTTTTCGTTATGTCGTTCGTTCATTCATTCTTTGTATACATTCGTTTCATTCTTGTTCATCATTATTTTACGTATGATCATATTAACATTCATATATATATAAGTATCACATATGATCACATTGGCATTCATAACATTTATTCATTTAATGTATACACTTCAGCCCCAAAACATTTAAAATGATTTGCACATAACATAAAAAGGGGAACATAGAACTCACCTGATAGGGGGGTCCCTGAAGTATAATAGCTGGTTTCGAAACGTCACTAAGGTCACCCACAATCTGTATAATAAGGTCATACATATAAGGTAGGGCTCCTAAATGACACTAGACATTACTATTCTTGAACTCAGTAGTTTCGGGAGGTGGGTCGCATCAAAACTATGGTAGTTTCGAGCTATGGTCTTACACTCGAAACTAGGTAGTTTCGAGTCATAATCCTTCTATCGAAACTAGGTAGTTTCGAGTCATGAGATCCTATCGAAACTATGGTAGTTTCGAGTCATTGGCTGCTATCGAAACTAGATAGTTTCGAGTCATGGGTCTGCATCTTCCCTGACCAGAACCTTGCTCCAGCCAACTTATTTCCAATCGATTAAACCTTGAGCATTTTACGTTAAACACCTTCCTTTATCGTTCTTGAGTTCAAATACGTGATTTGTTTCAAGTTTCGTATGCAAAAAAATCGTATCTTTATTTGATTTAAACCCGAGACATGCAAAGACTCATAATCAGAGGCGATGCTTACCTCAACAGGCCCGATTTCTGTTGCTATGCGTTGAAATGGTGGAGTCGGATGATTCCCGAGCCCTTGAGTCTTCTCCTTGCGGTTTTCTTCACAAGCCGATCGCTCTCTCTCTCTCTCTCTAGTATTCTTGCGCAGGAAGATGAAATGAGAGGGGTTTGGGTTGAAGCTGCTGTTTTGTAATGGGGTTTCCCCCTTTTCTTTTCGGCCCATGGGCCGAAATTTTGGCCAAGCCCACTTTATTTCCCTTTTCTATTTGTCTTGTCATTATTTGGGATGTTACAAAATGGGTAGAATTGGATTAAGAATGGTTAAAAGCTTGTATGGAGCTAAATAAACCAAGATTAGATGATGGTGAAGATCATAAGATCTTGGGTGGGTGTTAAACTTCAATTGATGAATGTCTTGGGATAATCTAGATTACTAAAACATGTGGAATGTTTAGTTGATCAAGACAATAAAGGTGATAGCTTGAAGACCGGTTGGAATATTCATTGGCAAAGTCAAGTGCTTTGCACTTACTTAGTAGTAGATAAGTAGTTTACATGTAAGTAGATTATGTGGTAATTGTATTTTCATGTTGTATGTTGATTTGACTTTGTGGTATATAGTCAAATTAAGGTGTGAATGTAGTAGAACCTTGTTCCATTTCATGTTTTGAATGTAGGAAAAGCTCCGGAATGATCTCGAGTCTCGCCAAAGTTGGACATTGGATTCTCAAGTTGTTTTAGATGTTTGTTTTGTTTAAAAACTAATCTCGTGGATGGGAATACATGATTTGATGTATTTTGAACTTATGGATGCTTTAAAACTTTTTTAGTCCTTCCTTTTGTGATATGGAACGTATTACTCAAAGTTTGTAAATAGTGGAACCATGTTTAACATGGAATGTTGTCTGGGACCTATTTTTCGTGTTACTTAAAAAGTTTTAACTGGGTTGGATTTTTTGGGTGTTACATAGTTCATATCATCAACTTCAGGTATGTACGTCCATGTTCATTTATTACCTGCTGGTATTGGTAAGGGTTTCCTTAATTGATAATTGTGTTGATCTTTATGATAATTTGCTCATTGCTGATTCATTGTTTGTTGCAGATGACAGAGTTACAATTCTCCAACTTGCATAATGTCTACGCGTATTTGGAAAGAAATCAAAGGAATGAATATTTTCATTCCCTTATTGACTTTCGAGAGAGATCACCTATAATCTTTGCTTTACAAATTGCCCCTACTATATATGAGAAACACATTCGAGATTTTTGGGCATCTGCTGAAGTTGTTAATGGTGGTCACACCCCCGCCAAAGGCGGAATCACGGGAGCGCGACGAAATTGAATAACAAGAACACAAGGCATAAAGAAATACTAAAGATATTTTATTAAAAACCCATAATTCGTTACATAGTCTCAAATGAAATTAAAACACAAATAATAATTTGTTTTATTGTCTTCTAAGGCCATCATGCAATCCTATGGTGATAAATCTTCAAAGCTAAACTCTTACTTCTCGTTTCCTGAAAACATGTAAAAACAAGTGTCAACTACAAAGTTGGTGAGTCTCATAGGTTTTGAGAAACAAAGATATATGTACAAATCAAATACAAACAATTTAAATATACAAGTCAATTAAATCCATACATGAAGTCTACAACCAACCCTATTGACCAAGTTGCCCCCAAAGAGATTTGGAACCCACCAAATCATGAATATGTCAGATTTCGATCATTCACCACCCTACCCGGGTGATGAATGGGTATGTCACACCTATGGATCCATTATCGTACTACCGTTGGCTTATAAAAAGTTAATAGTTGTGTATGAATCACTTGAGGGACTTTACGTTTAGGAATATGCAATCATGTATAGCCATTTAATTCTAACAAGTATACGAAAACGTTGTAGTTGATTTTTTTGAAGATGTTTGAATGTTCCACGGTACATGTTTCCACCCTAAAACTTAAAAGGAAAATGGGCTATGAAGAACTCACTTTTGTGTTGAGATGTGATCGACTTGCAAAGCTTGAGAGTTCTAGGATTTAGATCAACGCACTAAAAGATCACGATATAGTCAATTAGGGTTTGGATGGTGTTTATCGAAAGTTAGAACGTTAACGGATGCGAGAAATAGAAGATAGAATATATATAATGGTTAATGTTGTTAATTTTCAGATTTGGACAGCATAAGAGCTGAACAGAAACGTGGTCACTAAAAATATCAAGCGACGTGCTAAAATCATAAAATTTTACAGGCTGGCTAATTTATAATGTTTTGAAAAAGTTTCGTTTAGAAAGTTTTTCCGTTTGAGACTCGGATCATAGCCAAAACAGTCAAACAAGACAGAAGGTATTGAAAAACGTTTCTGTCCCGTTTTGGCTACTATGGAGTCATGCTTTTGAATTAGAAAACAAACCAATTATGGTTGGAACGTCCACTCTACAAACTACATCGTGGAATTTGGGTTTGCTCAGTTTCGATTAATTATGATCAAGTTATGCTTAGTTAAAGTCAGCACTGTTTCTGTCCAAATTCAACGGTTGCACTTAAGTGGACCGTTTAAGTTTTTAAGGTTACCGAACACATAAATAAAAATTATAACAATATATGTTACGTTAATATATAGTAGATACAGTGTGTTTATGTTAACCTATACGTTCTAAGGTATCAGCAGAGCACACTATTACCGAAGCCGTCATTGCAAACGGGATCCTATGATCGATTGATTATGTTAGTTAGCTTGATTATAATATTAGTTATATAGAATAGGATTAAGATTCATCATGATCAAGTGATCATGATGTAAAAAAAATAAAAGAATAGAAGGAGATGGAATAGAATGAATACAAGAACGAAAGTATGGAAACGTGACTCGGTGGAACAACTTACTTGCTTCTTCTTCCTTGGCTTGGCTTTTACGATTTTTCCAGGGATTAGGGGCTGAGATTTATGCAAAAAGGGAGGAGTTTTAAGAGTGGTTTGTAGGGAATGAGCAAAGAATTAAGCACCCAAGGCCGTCTGTTTATACTTGAGGATACATGAATGTAATTATGGAAAGAGCTTGGAGGACAAGTTTAGGGTTTTGGGACCCTAAACCAGCCGTAAGTCAGCCACCATCAGCCATATTTCAAAATCCAACTTTAAAGAATGACAACAAGGTCCCTCAACTTGATTAATTTATGATTAGGTGCATAAAACGTTCAATTTTCGACAATTGGAGCTTTAAGCGGTAGCCGGTACTAGTGTAGATTTGTAGGAATAAATAAATTGGTTGAATTACTATTTTAGGTACTTAAGATTGATATATTGGTCTTGCTTTAGTAATAGGTGAGTACAGTGTGTCGGTAAAGCGTTACAACTACACATGCGCAACTTGATAGTTTTACAAAATTCGGAGTCTATTTAAGGAAAGTTTTGTACATGAAAGTTGTTCTTAATAATGAAATGAATCTTTTTAGCATATGAAATAGAAATCAAAGTTAGGTATAATGTGGTTGGCGGTAGTGGACGGTACGTAGTAAACGGAGGTTTAGAAGACGAACGGAGACGTGCAAACACTAAATAGCGTGCTAAGGTACCAAATTCAATTGTTTGAGGCATAACATGGTAATATAATAAATCCATGTGTTATTCATTCACGAATACGATAAACGTTATAGTTACACGAAAAGTAGGAATGTTACAGAGAATTTGTCTGTTCAGGCTATAGTTGTTAGGCATCATGTCTCCATTACATAAGATCTGATCAGTAACTCTCTCCAACTTAACGATCTTGGAAGGTTAATTGCTTGTATTGAACAACTAGGACATGATGAAGCTCATGTCAGAGGACAGTTCAAGAAGGGCTTATTATCTGCCAAATGGAGATATGTAGCGCATGTTCTCTTGAAATGCATTTCTACACGAAAAGGCTACTTTTGATGAACTTAGTGAATCTATTGTATACTGTCAAGATTTTAGCTTATCTTCTATTATTTTCAATAGCATGCTCTATAGCATTCAAGAAGCTGGAACTTTGAAGTTTCGGATGTATCCAAGGTTTCTACAACACATCTTTGATACAAATATTCCTAACTTGATTCATGATAGTCCAACCTTAGTTCCCAGTCACTTGACAGATAAAGTTTTTGCTAACATGAGGTACAGACCTATACAACAAACGGTACATTTGTTTGATCATATGGTGGGCCTAGCTGATGATGTTACTCTTCCTGCATCACAGTTTCTGATCATTCTTATAGTTGCGAGCATGTTGATGAATCTTCTAAGGATGGTGATACAAATGAAGGTGATGGTTATGATACTCAGGATATTGCTGATGGTGCATCCCCTCACTCTGAGAGGTCACCAAATGATGCTGAGATTCCTGTCTAAAGTGGTTCTGTCCACACTCCCCACTCCAGTTCAAGGAGTTCTTCTTGTCCTTGTTCTGCTCCAACAAAGTCTATACCCCTTGCTCAAGAAGACCCTCCATGTAATACTCGAAAAATTATTTAGAAAATAATAACAATAATAACAATAATAATAATAAATAAATATTGTGCAGGTTCGTCGCAGGAAGACCTAGTTAGCAACAAATCAAAAGAAGCATATTATATTTGATAAATTTAATTCGGAATATATATTTAACTATATGTTATCGTGTTTGTTGAGGACGAATTGACTCAGTGGTGATCAGTTTGACTTTTTATCAAAAACGGGTTTTGACAAAAAAATTAATTAATTCAGTTAATTAATAAATACGCAGCGGAAAATAAAATCATAACATATTTAACAGCACTGACAAACCGAACAGGATCTGGTTATGAACACGCAAACACAAAATTAACAATTAAAAACAATTAATCTACTGATGAGATTAATTATACCTTAGTGGCTAATGATTAACCGGTTGAGACACCGAGGTACAACGAACCGACGCTAGATCACGAACCGAAACGCGAGAGAACGGGAAGCGCCGGGGCTGGCCGGAAACGGGCAGGCAGCGGCTGGTTTGGTGGCCGGAAGTCGCAAGGCAAATACTATTAAGTTAGATAGCAATATTTGAAAAATGGACAAAAAAATCAAAATCTTTTCTTTGCGACGGTTTTTCAAAAATTGTAGCTCTCAACGATTATTATGATTATTATATATATATAATAATTATAAACCCTATTAGTTGTTTTCGGACCCAAAGTCCAATGCAAGATAAAAAACCTGTACCCATTTAATTATTTTAATGAAAGATTAAAACAATATATATATATATATATATATATATATATATATATATATAATTATTATTTATAAACTAGTATAAACAATAATTCGTGTCTAACAAATATATATAAAATATATCGTCTCGCTAACAGTTCGTAATTACCAGTTAAGCAGGTTAAGTGGATTTAATGTTCGTTGCCCTAGGTGTAACTCTTACGGGTCATAGCTCGGTCAGCCGCGTTGTCCTTCGGGTCGGTCCATAAAATCCAACAATCTCTCACTTGGACGATCCACGATAAATCAACGCAAACAGTCAGCGGCGCTCTAGCTGCACATGGCTGTCCCTAACAAGGTATGACGCTTTAAAGTCATTAACCAAATATCTCGGTGTTAGTAACAGCTAACTAAAGCAAGACAATAGACTTATGGCAATAGTTGTTATTCATCCTTTCCGTATAAAACATCAATTGAATCAATGAGACATGGATTTAGTTCATTCTCATATGGCGTTCAATTATTATTGTTCTCGATCAAGAATCAAAGTGGTCCAATCAAACACACAGTAAGTTTGGGTAAGGCCTTACACTTCACCAGTTTGAATCAACGAGGGCGCCACGACGCCTATCTGTTACATATAATGTAAGAGTACTGAATCCCTTATTGACTACATACAACTCTCACTGAACTTCAGAACTATTCCTAATCAAGGTCTTTATGACTGGCAGTTACGCGACAGCGTTTGACAGTGATTAAAGAATGGTTCTCGGTAAACGGCAGTTCTAGTACGTATCTCAGGTTAGAGGATACTAATGAGTATACCAATAGCAAAACATCTTATGACAAAGATCCATGAAGATGATTTGATGCGAGTTACATCCAACGTCATTAAAATAAGGCCTGTGAAGTTCGGAGTCAACTCCTTGAGCCGAAGTTCAGAATAGTCTTAATTCAGAGACGTTCTCACGAGTCTGACCGACTACGGATAATTAAGAATACAAGATTCATGGATTAAACGTATTAAAATCGAACACAGTTATAAGAATTCAGAATTGCATTTAAATCAGTAAACCAAAAGAATTCAAAAATACAACTGTTTAAATGTTCGCACATTCAAAATACTAAATCAAAACATATCACTAGCAAATCTAAGACCAATAGCATCTCTGTGAAGATCATGCTTGTCCTGAGTCATGGGCTTAGTAAACGGGTCCGCTAGGTTTTGATCTGTGCCTACTTTGCTTATCACGACGTCTCCACGTTCCACAATTTCCCGTATATAGTGGAACTTCCTTTGAATGTGCTTGGCTTTGTGATGAGATCTGGGCTCTTTGGCTTGAGCTATAGCACCTGTGTTATCACAAAGTATCTCGATTGGTTGGCGAATACTCAGAACCACATCGAGGTCAGTAATGAATTTCTTCATCCAAACAGCTTCCTTAGCAGCATCTGATGCGGCTATATACTCAGATTCGGAGGTTGAATCCGCCACTACACTCTGCTTGGAGCTTTTCCATGAGACAGCTCATCCATTAAGAGTGAATACGAAACCTGACTGTGAGCGAGAGTCATCTCGGTCAGTTTGAAAGCTAGCATCAGTGTAACACCGTACAGTGAGCTCCTCTTTCACTCCTCCAAATATTAGGAACATGTCTTTGGTCCTTCTCAAGTACCTCAGGATGTTCTTGACTGCAGTTCAATGGACAATGCCAGGACTTTGCTGGAAATGGCTGGTCATGCTTAAAGCATACGAGACGTCAGGTCTAGTGCACAACATAGCATACATGATAGAACCAATCGCTGAGGCATATGGAATTACTTCCATTTCCTTAATTTCAATGTCCGTGGAAGGAGATTGTGATTTGTTCAACACAGTTCCTTTAGTCATCGGGACACCTCCTTTCTTGGAGTTTTCCATCCTAAAGCGTGTCATCATTTTGTCTATGTAAGTACTCTGACTTAGCCCTAGAAGCCGCTTAGATCTATCTCTGTAGATCTTGATTCCTAGAATGTAAGCAGCTTGTCCAAGATCCTTCATTGCAAAACAAGATCCTAGCCATTGTTTGACTTTGTCAAGCACAAGGATGTTGTTTCCAATGATCAATATATCATCCACATACAAGATGAGAAATGATATAGTGCTACCACTAGCCTTTCTGTAAACACAAGGCTCATCTTCATTCTTGACAAAACCAAATTCTTTGATTTTCTTATCAAAATGAAGATTCCAGCTTCGAGATGCCTGTTTAAGTCCATAAATGGACTTATTCAGTTTGCAGACCCTACTAGGATACTTTGGATCAAACAAACCGTCAGGCTGAACCATATAGACATCTTCAGAGAGATGTCCATTAAGAAAAGCGGTTTTGACATCCATTTGCCATATCTTGTAATCATGGTACACTGTTGGGACTCAGTGGTGATCAGTTTAACTTTTTATCAAAAACGGGTTTTGACAGAGAAATTAATTAATTCAGTTAATTAATAAATACGCATCGAAAAATAAAATCATAACATATTTAACAGCACTGACAAACCGAACAGGATCTGGTTATGAACATGCAAACACAAAATTAACAATTAAAAACAATTAATCTACTGATGAGATTAATTATACCTTAGTGGCTAATGATTAACCGGTTGAGACACCGAGGTACAACGAACCGATGCTAGATCACGAACCGAAACACGAGAGAACGGGAAGCGCCGGGGCTTGCCGGAAACGGGCAGGCAGCGGCTGGTTTGGTGACCGGAAGTCGCAAGGCAAATACTATTAAGTTAGATAGCAATATTTGAAAAATGGACAAAAAAATCAAAATCTTTTCTTTGCGGCGGTTTTTCAAAAATTGTAGCTCTCAACGATTATTATATATATATATAATAATTATAAACCCTATTAGTTGTTTTCGGGCCCAAAGTCTAATACAAGATAAAAAATCTGTACCCATTTAGTTGTTTTAATGAAAGATTAAAACAATATATATATATATATATATATATATATATATATATATATATATAATTATTTATAAACTAGTATAAACAATAATTCGCCCTAGGTGTAACTCTTACGGGTCATAGCTCGGTCAGCCGCGTTGTCCATCGGGTCGGTCCATAAAATCCAACAATGTCCACACTCCCCACTCCAGTTCAAGGAGTTCTTCTTGTCCTTGTTCTGCTCCAACAAAGTCTATACCCCTTGCTCAAGAAGACCCTCCATGTAATACTCGAAAAATTATTTAGAAAATAATAACAATAATAGTAATAAACAAATATTGTGCAGGTTCGTCGCAGGAAGACCTAGTTAGCAACAAATCAAAAGAAGCATATTATATTTGATAAATTTAATTCGGAATATATATTTAACTATAGGTTATCGTGTTTGTTGAGGACGAATTGATTTGTTTTACTTTGCTCCTTTTGCTTGTGGCTAAGGTACGGATTCTGATACTTCTCTTTTGTAGCATGATTGCTTCTCGCCACTCATTTTATCCTACACTTGGTCAATTCAGACTTATGTGTATTAGTTACTTGTCCTATTGGTTGCCTAAACCCATGTTACGCTTTGGAACTTGTTGCATGCAACACACCTTTAAGTTTGTACTCATTATTGCATGTTTCTTAGATTATATTCAGTTTAGACGTATGCCTTTGTATTCAGTTATTTGTTTGGTAGTTATACTACCCCTCAAACTTAGTGCTCTGTTACCCGAGCATGTCAGACACGTCATTTGGGCGTCAATTGTGTGACACTATTCGTGACGGTGTGTAATAAAAAGTTCACGGCGTCTCCGTTTACACGTTCAGTACTCAGGGAGTACATTGGCCACATTATATGGGAGGCGGATGGATCGATCCTAGTTCAGTTTTCAGTCAAGGGGATGGAATAATGTGTGTTACGCCACGCACACCATCTCATTTGATGCATACCCTAGCTAGCTATGTACCCCTCAGTTTCAGTTTAGGCTTTGGGTACGTCCTTGTATTATACGACTTATTTCATTGACTTACCTGTCGTGTAAGATCAGTTCAGTATCAGATTTTCAGACTTTAGTATCAGATTTCAGGTTTATATGTTCAGCATCAGATATCAGTATTATATGTTTTGTATTACATGTTTCGTTTAGTACCAGTTATGCCTTTAAATCGCTTTCGTTTCGTACTATAGTTGCACTGCTACTGTTCTTTCTGTTACTGAGCAATTTTTGGCTCAGTCGTATTTCTTTTTGTTGTGTTCTCTTGTTTCTATAATAGGTACTCAAGGAAAATAGGGAAATCAAGGGATATTGTGAGGAGTGCAATTGGAGTCAAGACTATCTCTTTATTTCGTTAATGTAATGAATAATATCTAGGGTTCTTTCAAATCATTCGGGGTGTTAAATTTCTAAAATTTGGATTGTTTCTTTAATATTATGGAATTGTTTTTGATTTGATATATGTAATAGTGGCATTCCGGCCTTACCAGGTTGGGGTGTTACACTGCAAATGTTCATTCTTATATTCCTGCAGCTCAAGGTATGGGGAAGTCCAGTAGTTCTACTTCAGCTGCTGCTGATTCCATACCATCTTTTAAAGACATTTGCAACATGTCTAAGATGGAACTCATTTTTTATGTGATTTTACAAGACTCTATTATAGATGATCCGGTAGAAGAAAATATCAATCTTCTTGTTACGACATTGAATGTTAATGCTACTTCTGGCAATGATTCTACTTCAATTGAGGCTACCAAAATGAGGGAGAAGAACCTTATTGAGGCTACTAATAAGGAAGACAAAGTAGAGGAGCCAGATGTTGAATCTTCCAAGAATGAATCTTTACAAGCTCATGAAAATATTCAAGTTGATAATGATGAAAATCCTTCTGTGTTTGCTGATGATAATACTGATAATAAAAACTACATGTTTGATTTGGATGAATTAATATCAGCTGGTGATGTAAATTCTCAAAACAACTTGAGGATGCATGCCTGCACAATGTTGAAGCTGGCATAGAGATTGGAACTGAGTTTCTATTTCATGATTCTCCTTCAATAGAATATGCTACTGCAAGTCTTCTATATAATGCAGCTCAAGGTATGGGGAAGTCTAGTAGTTTTCCTTTACCTGATCCAGGTCAGGCGTCTACTTCAGCTGCTGCTGATTCCAGGCCATCTTTTGAAGACGTTTCCAACATGTCTAAGATGGAACTCATTTCCTATGTGATCTTACAAGACCCTATTATAGATGATCTGGCCCAAGAAAATATCAATCTTCTTGCTATAGCATTAAATGTTAATGCTACTTCTGGCTATGACTCTACTTCAATTGATGCTACCAAAATAGGGGAGAAGAACCCTATTGAGGCTGCTAATAAAGAAGAAAGTAGAGGAGCCGAAAGTTGAATCTTCCAAGAATGAGTCTTAAAATCTCGTACAAATATTCAAGTTGATAATCATGAAAATCCTTCTGTGTTTGCTGATGATATGCTGATAATGAAAACTACATGTTTCATTTAGATTAATTAATATCAGCTGGTAATGATAAATTCTCATAGCAGCTTGAGGATGCATGACAGCACAATGTTGAGCTGGCATAGAGATTGGAACTGAGTTTCTATTTAATAATTCTCCTTTAATAGAATATGATACTCCAAGTCTTGTATGTAATGCAACTCAAGGTATGGTCGGGGAAGTCCAGTAGTTTGCCTTTACCTGATCCAGGTCAGGCCTATACTTCAGCTGCTGCTGATTCCAGACCATCTTTTAAAGACATTTGCAACATGTCTAAGATGGAAGTCGTTTCTTATGTGATCTTAACCCTATTATAGATGATCGGCTCCAAGAAAATATAAATCTTCTTGCTATGGCATTGAATGTTAAATCTACTTCTCGCAATGATTCTACTTTAATTGATGCTACCAAAATGGGGGAGAAGAACCCTATTGAGGCTGCTAATAAAGAAGACAAAGCAGAGGAGCCAGATGTTAAATCTTCCAAGAATGAATCTTTACAAGCTCATGAAAATATTCTAGTTGATAATGATGAAAATCCTTCTTTATGTTTGCTGATGATAATGCTGATAATGAAAACTACATGTTTGGTATGAATGAATTAATATCAGTAACAACTTGAGGATGCATGCCTACATAATGTTGAAGCTGGCATAGAGATTGGAATTGAGTTTATATTTAATGATTCACCTTTAATAGAAGATGCTACTCCAAGTCTTGTATATAATGCTTGCTTGGGAGATGATCTTGATCGTGACTATGACGAGCTAAGGGCTATAAATGATGTGTCCACATGGATATTAGTGGTGCATAAAGATGCTAAGGTCGAAGATGAGAAGGTAATTGATGGTATGCCTTTAATGCGGTTCGTGTTTTTTATGAAGAATATATAGCATTAAGTTCTAATGATGAGGAACTTGAAGTTGACAACAGATGGATGTCAAAACCGCTTTCCTCAGCGGCAACTTGAATGAAGACGTGTTCATGAGACAGCCTGAAGGCTTTAAACCTGAAGGTCAATAACATTTGGTCTGTAAGTTGAAGAAATTCATATACGGGCTGAAGCAAGCATCACGTCAATGGTACCTAAAGTTTGATAAGACCATGAAAAAACACGATTTCGTTAAGAACCAAGTGGATCAATGCACCTACCTCAAGATGAGTGGGAGCAACTTTACTATACTTGTCATTTACGTAGAGATGACATTCTATTGGCAAGTAATAGTTTAGACATGTTGCATGAGTCGAAGCATTTACTCTCGCGTAATTTCGACATGAAGGATCTCGGAGAGGCTTCTTATGTTATTGGCATCGAAATACACTGAGATAGGGTCAATGGGATCTAAGGATTATCTCAAAAGGCTTACACTGAGCGTGTCCTCACACATTATAACATGCAGCAGTGCTCTCCTTCTATAGCTCCAGTAGTTAAAGAAGATGTTTTCGGTTCATTCCAATGTCTCAAAGCAGAGATTAAAAATGAGCAAATGAGAATGATACCTTATGCGTCAGTGGTTGGAAGCCTTATGTATGCTCAAGTCTGTACTCGTCCAGATATCACTTATATTGCTGGAATGTTAGGCCGTTATCAGACTACTCCTGGTCTTGATCATTGGAAAGCAGCTAAGAAAGTGTTTCGATATCATAAAGGGGCGAAAGACTATAAACTGACCTATAGAAGAAGTGATAGTTTAGAAGTGGTTGGTTATTCTGATTCTAACTTTGCTAAATTCAAAGATGACAAGAAATCCACTTCGGGGTATATCTTTATGTTAGCCGGTGGACCTATATCGTGGAAGAGTCATAAGCAACGGTTGACAACAACATCCACTATGATGGCAGAATATATCGATGTTTATAACGCGACCTGTCATGGCATGTTGCTAAACAATCTTATCACTTGACTCAAAGTAGTTAATTCCATATCTAGACCATTGCAGCTTTATCATGATAACTCAGCTGCCGTTAGTTTCTCGAACAGTAACAGTTCGACTAGAGCTGGATTTATCTTGATACAAAGTACTTGTTCATTCATGAGCGAGTTGAGGAAAATAATCTTTGTATTGAGTATATAAGTACTAAAGTTATGCTTGCGGATCCGATGACTAAAGGTCTCCCTTCTAAAGTACTCGAAGAACATGTTTCGAATATAGACTTTTCTAAAGACCTTATTTAGTAGCATAATGTACTTACTTACGTTTAATACTGAAATTTCCTCACTTATTTGAATTTGTTTGTCTCTGAATATGTCTATGCATGCCTAAAGACATATAGACAGTAGTTATATAAATCAACGTTAAGGGCTTAATTGTCAATTTGATCATAAATTTACTTAAGTTTTAAATTTGGTATTGTAGTATGATTAATGAGGGTCTTGAGTTGATTGTTAATTCAATGACTGTATTTATCTGCTACAGTTTCAGTTTAGAACTAAGTGAGTATTAAAAATATGGCCAGACTTACCTAATGCTCATCATAAATGATCACTCGGTCAAGTGGGAGAATGTAAGACTCACTATTATTATGTGGCATTTATTATCATTTATTTATTAGTTGATCATTGACTTAAATACCCCTATATGTTAATTGGTAATTACTCGATGGACATAATTACCCTTACTGACATAATTAGGGTTATAATATAAAGATATCTTATTATATATCTTATTATATATAAGGTGTCACACCCCAACCGGCGACGGAATACGTCGGGGAGGGACATGTAGATTGTTCATAAGCACAAGGTTGACTAGATTGTAATATATTAATCATTCAATTTCATTTCAATTCAAACAAACATAAACCAATTCTAAAGTACATAAATGAAATACAAATTGTTCTTGAATTAAAATTAACTAAGTCTCAAAGCCTATGTGTAGCAAGCCTTGATCAAACATTAGCACCTGAAACATGAATAAAATAAGGTCGACTATAAAGTTGGTGAGCATACACAGGTTTGTACATAGATAGTATATAGACGTGAATTAACAAATCCTTACATAACATGATAAAATAAGGCATTTATGGGGAGCAACTATTGTGTAACCAAAAGTACAATCAAACATTTGTAACTAGTATGCAAATTGTGTTGTCGGTAACAATCACCCCAATCTGGGTGGGTTTGTCAGACTCAATAGATCTATCATTGTTAACCGTCGACTTGAATAGTTAATGATTGCACATAAATTGCACACAAACAGTTAACACACCTAGTACTCAAACATAAAGCTCAAATTTGCACACATGAATGTAAAGTGGATTTGTGTTTGTGTAGTTTGTGTAAATGTAAACAGTTGTATGTATAGAGTTCATGTTTCACCCCAAAAAGTGTAAAAGTATGAAAAGGGGCTATGTAATACTCACTTGAATCAAAGGTGTAGTTAGCACGAGAGTCTAGATGGCAAGTTAATCCTTGTAACTCACCACGATAACTTAGTGCGTAATGTATATTGAATTAATAGTGTGTACGATAGTCTTTGTCTAAGTCTAGTATTGAATTGGACATGTGTACGAAGAGGTGTTTGTGGTTTGTACTTAAAACGGGTGTTGTATAAAATAAAATATTGAACTAAACAGTTTTTAGAATAATTGAATTTGGGTTTAAATAACTAAATAATTTAAACAATATTTATTTATTTATTTAGTTAGAGAAATAGTGTGAAAATTATGTTTAAGGTATACATTAAATAAATAATTCTTCTTTATTTATTCATTTATAAAGTTGTGTAAAAATATTGATGTATAAATTAAATAAATAATTTTTACTTTATTTATTTATGTTTAAATATTTGTAAATATGAAGTTGTATAAATAATATTTATGTATAAAATCTAACATTTAACTTTTTATTGTGGATTATAATAAATAAATTTTATTTATTTATTATCCTCAAAATAAATACTTGCTTGCTTGAAATAAAGTTAATATTTTATAAATTTTATAAAATCAATTGTTTTTATTTAGAAATTAATTTAAATATCCAATTTTTTTGTTTTAAATGAGGCGCAAAAGAAAACAGGCCGGTCGCGCGGGCCGTGGGTTCATGTTAATGGAATCATTAAAAGGCTAAGTATTAAGACACTTTGATAATCAAACGATATAGTTTTAATCGGTTTCATTAGATGTTAAAAATTCCATATGTACTTTCCCCTTATAACAATTATGAGGAGGAACTTAAATGAGATTGAAATTTCATATTTTTCTTATAATAAGTTTTTTTAAGAAAAGAAAATAAAGTTCCAAATAATTTAAAAAGGAGTTGTGATCTCACATTCACAAAGAATAAAGTGGTTGTAAAAGAAGATTTCTTTGAAACAAACTCCGTCCCACATTCTTAATGTAAGATTGTATTATTGTAAGCCTTTAAATTTACCATCTCTATCCTTGAATTTAAGCATAAGTTTGATAATCTCCAAAAGATCTCTCAGAATATTAACATAACAAAAATGACAAACAACCAATATATTCATTACACATAAGCACGGCGCCATATGATAAGTCTTCACAACCCATCCGTATCCACTAGTCACTCCATTTCCGTCCTCATATTATATTCACAAAACCAAATTTGTAAATGTATCTTCAACATTAACACGAGACTGAAATTCACCGGAGATCAACAACGTCAAAGCTTAAAACCTCATTCATATAAACGTGAGAACAATGTTCGTATATTGGGCTACCGTCATCTGGTTCCTCATGAGGATGAAAGCCACGTTGATCACACTTCCGGATTAGGTTCACTCCAGCAGGATCCGAAAGATGAAATATACCATGTGGGCTATGCAGATGAAGTTTATATAGTAAGACCACAAAAACAAAAATAAATATAATCCATGTATAATAATATAATTTAGGGGTAGAGAAATGGGGGCTCGGGGTCGTGAGTGGGTTGGATAACACATCAAAACCGATAGAAAAATCCCCCTTAACCCATTTTCAGGCTAATATTCAAAGATTTGATCAATTTACCCTTATTGAAAACCAGACGCGAAGTTAGGACCAAGGCAACATTTATAACCTTTGTATTGAAAAAGGTTAATAAAGTTTCATGAACAATTTGTCAATACCAAAAAAGATTTGTACCAGAAATGATTATTCAAATTTTAAAATCAAAATATTTTTGCACAAAAGCCAGTACTTGATAGAAATGTACCTGGATTCATCTGTAGGTGCCATCACAATTGCTATTGCTTCTGGAAGCATAATCTGAAATATAAGCTATAAATTAGGTTCATTGGAAAAACGGGTGGGTTAGGTTAACGGGTAACTTTTATTTGTATGGTTTGAAACGGTGAGGGTCGGGTCGGGTCGGGCTGCCCTTGAAAAAAATTCTCCATAATTGTTTTAATAGAAAGTGTGCAGATGAGATTACAAAAAGTATTTTAGTAATAATAAAGTAATTTAGGAGGCCTTAAGCACTATTGTGAGCAACTTTTCAAGCTTAATGCTACCATTTCATTCAAGTTCTCGTTCTGTGCTACAACTTTAATACATCATCTATTAACAAAACATTTAAAGAAAAATAAAATACAGTATGTTTAATTGTTACCTGATATGAGTAATGTGTGTGCAGATCAACTGATGACATGAAACACGTTTGCGATGGATGGGTCTGGAAAATTATGACATGTTTAAGACATCAGAAAATCTAATAGTTCTATCAATATGTAAAATTTAATATCATTTAGCAAAGATATCTATGTGGCCACTTACATGAATCCATCCTAGAGGGAAAAGAGAGCGCTTGTCTTGAACCTCAAATATATCTTCTTCGTTTAATGTCTGACACTGAAGAGCATAAAACATGCATCGGGAATTGGTTTATCATTGTATGATAAATACTATCCTGCTATACTGAAGAGTACATAGAAATAGAGAGATATACTAGCATTTGTTTGCAAATATTAAGGAAAAGCTAGAGGTAAGGGAAGAAAAGAAGATGAAAACCAACTATCAGTATAAACTTATCAAGATTATCACCGTCTCAAGCCCGTCTCACATTAAGTGAATTAAATGATTAGAAAATTTTTGCTTTCGGACCCACAGAATATCAAAGACAGCTTAACTAGGCACGAGGCGAAAGTTACAAGGCGTTTGGTATTCAAGAAAAACTAATAAATTATTCGTAGATAATATTTTAACTTGTTAATTTTTAAACACTGAAAATATGATATTAAAATATATATACACAAAAGGTCTATGTACAACCATAGAAGCTTTACGTACAACCAAAAGAAGCCCAACTCTAGGTACAACCCCGGTAGCTCTATGTACAAGTTACTCAAACCCACTTGAACAAATCTTAAACTATTTATAAATTAACTATAGATAATATTTTCTACCATTTTTAATCATTAAACATCTAAAAATAAGATAATAAAGAAACATCATACAATTTAATTATTTAAAAGCATTAACTATCCTATTTAGGAGATTTTTTATCTCTATGTACAACTAAAGAAGCTCTATGTGCAACTGTAAAGAAGCTAAGGGAAACTAAATGTTATAATTTAATTATCATAATATATGAAAAAGAAGAAAAGATCAGAAAAAGCAATTTCTCTGCAACACTCAACCCATTTCTATGTAGTTGATTATGTAAAAGATCATACAACCCTATTTACATAGCATCTTGATAGCATACACATCTAAATAGTTGAATATTATACAGTTCTGAGTTCTTACCGAATCAGAAGTTGACTCCTGCTTTGGTATAATAAGTGTGGTGATTTGAAAATTCCTGTTTTTCTACAATCAGATCGATAAAAATATGTAAGATAGCAAGATCTAACAACCAAAATAAAAAGATCTTACTAAGGGGGCCAATGTACTCTTACCAAAGAACCAGCAAGAACACCACATGTCTCTAAGTTTCTTTTGGTATTTTCATGTGCCAATCTCAAAAAATCTTGCAGCATTTTTACAGGCTGCAAAAGTAAAGTCATAACAATGTCAAATATACGAAGAATAGATGGAATAGTTCTCAGTAATAGAACTCACAATATGTAAATGGTGGTATGCATTAGAAGTGGGTGAATCATCTTGAAACGAGTTGGCAGGTCCAGGTCTTGGATCAGCAACTCGTGATGGAGATATTTGAGAATGTTCCGGCTGCAGTCGGGCAAGCACGGGAGGGGGAGAAGGTTGTCTGATATTTCCAGAAAGAAAAAAATCTTCATCAAAATGATCCTCAGTAAGACGGGCCCATCTACCATCATCTAAAGATAGAACTGATTCCATTGTAGATGTATCCACTCCTGTGTTGCTATCTTTGACACCAGTGTTGTCACTTTGCACACTCTGAATTAAGCTATGAGCACAGTAGAATATAGTATAAGTACAAGGTCATGTAGTAAAATATAAAGCGAAAATGCAAAGGGTTTTTCCAAGTTACTGAGAAATATAGTTATCAGCTTAACATATACCTATCAGGAAATGCCACAAGAACTACATATGACAAATAAATGTAATGAACTAGGTAATGGGATGAGTGAGGGAATGGAATGATACATTACAATACATCATCATGTCTAGTTGACAATTGACATGTAGGAATGCAAAGAGTAATTCATAACATGTGTTAAAATGCATTTTTGTATTTACTTTCATAGCGTTCTCTCATTATTATAGTCATGACATGTTAAAAAACGATTAAGTATTTCTTAAATATTATAAAATAATTTACAGTTTTTATGTTATATGTAAATACGGATGTATAATTTTACCATCCATTACTGTATAACATAAAAAATCTATCAATATAGTTTAAAAACTAAAATACTGAACAACATGACAGATTGAGAAAATCTCATATAAATTACAAAAACCTATTTTGTAGTTATTTTTGAAAAAAAAAATAATTTAATAAAAATTTTTCAAGTTCTAGAGGAGTTGGTGTTATTAAATATTTAAGAAACAAAAAAACAGGTTACATCATAAACTTTAACTCCATTCCTTGAAAGAAATATAAAAACACCCCCTCCCCAAAGAAATGAAGATCAATCAAGCAGAAGAAATCAGATTATGATTCCATTCTGCCTTCCATTACCACATACCAAGCGCTGCCTACTAGCTTCAAGCTAAATCTAAATAAGTACAGTTTTGTGAAGATACTAACCTCAAATTATCGCTTGAGTTTATGTCAGCATATGCTGGATATTGCACCTGTGTCACACAACATGCTTTAGTCTCATAGAGTTCAGAATTCAAACTGCAATAAAACTATAAAAGTATAAAACATATGAGTTCTACCTTCATTTGTGTACTAGGGTTTGACCATTGGCCACGTATCCCATTAGGACCTAGAAGAGAATGTCTTGATAAAGTTTCTTGTCTGGGAGGTGGCAATAGAGATCTGAATGTAACATGAGTACATATACTTAAAATTGATACTTGATAGTTTAAACGTTTGCATAATTTTAACATAGAATATGAATGCTTAGTAATATACTCCCCTCTAAACATAGGCCACAGTCCCCTTTCTATATTTATTGCGACAAGATGATGAATAATGGCATTTGAAACCCATTTAAATTAACAAACAAGTCTAGGTGGTTACACTTCACAACTTTTAACAAACATCAGCAAAAAAAATGGATACATTCTCACATATAATATAAACACTCACAGCTTTTGGAACTGCATGTCAATGGAACTGGATTGTTTATTTTGAGTAATCCCAGGGTTCTGATTCCAAGAGAGCCGATTTTCCATGTTTCGGTACTGCAACAACACAAATAGACACATAAGAGATAATGCACAAAGAAATCTAACAAAAAGTAAACGTTCATTACTTGACATTAACAAATAGCAGCAGCTTATTGTCCATCAATATTACTGGGCAGGAATGATGATGAAAAACCCAAACACTAGTTATGTGAGTGAACAACTATTTTTACCTGCTTATTATCAGAGTCAAAAGAAACTATGTTATTCACAGCAGATGATTGGCCGTTTAGTTGATCTTTTTCACTTCTAGAATGACCTTTGTTTAATCTATCCACTTCTGGCTTCAAAGATTCCAACTCATCAACCACCACGAGTAATTGCTGAAAAAGGAAAACACGTAACGCCATGTCTTCAAATTTTAACCAAGTAACAACATACAGTTTGAGACACTGGTAAAGATTAATGAACCAAATTCACCTTCTTGCAAAATGCCCGTTCTTTTGAACATAAAACATGGTAGTCACGATGAAATTTTATTGTATCCAGTACCAAACTGAAAATTCAAACAAAAATAATAGTTTTAACAACAATAGGCAAAAGTCTAAATGTCTAAATTGGGATCTGATGATGAGCCTTTTATTACCTTGAATATCTTAGAAGAATAACATACAAATCTATAATATTCTTTTCCTCTCGATATATGTGTGCCTGCATGCACAGAAGTTAAGTGAATATGTACTGAAAAACACCAAACATTACATACGGCGACATAAAACCTCCCGGTTGCAAAAGATGCAAGTATGTGTACATATGAGAGCCTTCATATGAAGAAGACTCCCAAAAGATGCATCTAAAAATACACGAAATAGTTCCTACCACAACCTAAAACTTTCAGTTTGCAAATAAAATCAAGCATATGTTGTTACGGCTTAATCTTCCCTTTTGGAGGACAATGCTAAAATTACTTAATGAGACACTCAGAGCAGAGTTCTTTTGTCTAGTTTATGTTTGCTTCAACAGAAGCTTAATCATTGATATTATTATACAAATTTGCAGATCCAAGTTTAATGGCTGTAGAGTGATTTGCATTGGAAGTGCAGAGTGCTGTATATGCAGGCCTATAGCAAAGCCAAGAAAACTGTATAGAGTAATATTTAGCTGTTCCTAAATGTTTTTATATCATTGATCCAAGTTTAGTGGCTGTACAGGCCTACAGGGGTAGTATTCCTGCATTGGAAGTGCAGAGTGCTGTATATGCAGGCCTATAGCAAAGCCAAAAAAACTGTATAGAGAAATTTTGAAGTGTTCTTACATGGTTTAAAGAGCCCTCCTTGTAAAGGTTTAATCAACTGTTAGCAATTAAGAGAACAATAGAAAGTCTTTTTTACATAGTTTGGCCTCTTAGTGTAGCAAAAAGAAAGTTCAAAATGGATGTAACATATTCAGTAATAGAAGGATTGAAATTTGAAAGCATTGATTGTGAATTGTTTGGTTATCACCAGCTTGTACTGAGAGGACTAGGTGATACTCATAGGGGGGCAAGTGCTAAAACCACTTTTTAAACTACAAAATGAAACTTTGCAACCTATCCGCATGGTTTTATAGAATAATTTTAGTTTTACACTACAGCCACGAACAAGAGTAGGCTATGTCTAATTATCTAATATCAAAATCATTTACAGCAAACTTCTTAAACTATTCAGCCTCCCCAACAACTTCTCCCACGCCAGTATTATTTTGACCCGACATTCATAACTGATGATCTCTAACAGGACCCGTTGCATAAAGTCGGTGCGTTTAACCCTAAACAATACCTAATACCAACCGAAGCACCAGAATGACAAGTTGATTAGAATACACAAACCACAAAGTTTAACAGGCAAATGTTGGATAAACACAATTCATGGACTAGCACTAACCGCATTAATCATTAGTTGCACATTGACATTTATTTTGATTTCGGCATTGGAAAAAAAGGCATTAAAGCAAGCTAAAGAAGCTATCAAGTCATTATTAGTAATACTTGCCAATCTACAAAATTTCAATTTGAACAAAAAATATTGACCATGTAAACCCTAGCTAACTAAAGGACTAAAACTAATTAGGTTTAATTTCAATCAATGTACACGATCAATCAAAAATATTGAACATGTATAAACCCTAACTAACTAAAGGACTAAAACTAATTAGGTTTAACTTCACTCAATGTAGACGATCAATCAAAAATATTGAACATGTAAACCCTAACTAACTAAAGGACTAAAACTAATTAGGTTTAATTTCAATCAATGTAGACGATCAATCAATATATTGCTTCAAAAGGAAAATTGAAATACGAATTAAAGGTAAAGTTAATCCTCGTCACTTTTTCTTGTACTTCTTCTACAATCAACGATTACCTGTTTGAGAAGATTATCGGCGATTCGGTAATAATTGCGAAGTGGAATTCGATCGTCGACATCGATCTTCCGAGCCATAGCGTTGATGTTGATCGGCTTCCCGAGTGGAGGTCTCATGCTTTTGACTCCGAGAGAATCCGGATGCAGAATTATTGTTTCCGGTGACGTTTCGCCGGAGAATAGTCCGCGTGGTTGGGGGAATTGAGTTGGGATCAAGTTAAAGAAAACTGTATTACCGTATGACGACACAATGTTGTTCCAAAACGTCATGTGTTTTTAAAAAATGTTTTGAAAACTCTCAATTGAGTTGTTTGTCTTACCGATCCAACTAATCTTTGTTAACATCATATTTAATTTTGAAAATATAAAAAATTAAAAAGAATGATAAAATTGAATAACAAAATAAAAACTATTAGGTAGTGTTTGGTATGCATGAATGGATAATGAAATGGAATGAGTCATTTCGCCGGAATGAAAAAAAAAATATGTTTTTAAACACATACCATTACATAAGGAATGTGATTCCTTCCATTCTAATGATTTTCATTTCTTGATGGAGGGTTTTTTTTTCATTTTAATCAATGACCCGAACCATGGCCTGACCCAAGACCCGACCCATGACCTTAACCATGCCCTGACCCGGCCCATGACCTGTCCCATGACTAGAATCTTGACCCGAAATATGGCACGTCCCATGACCGGAATCTTGACCCGAAACATGACATGGCCCATGACTCATCCCATGACCGGAACCTTGACTCGAACCATGCCCTGACCAATTACCCGACCCACGACTTGAACCATGACACGACCAATGACCCGGACCATGACCCGACCCATGGCACGTCCAATGACACGAATCATGTAGACCCATAATATAAATTTATTAGTTAAAAATATTTTATTTTTCATAAAATATTTTCTTGTCTACGAAACAACACGAAGTAATGATTCATTTCATTCTCATATGGTAACCAGACAGGACAATGGAATGGTAGTGGTCCATTTTTTTTTCTTTGTTCATTCCATTCATTCGCCCATTCTATTACCTCATACTGAATTGAAAATTAGGGTTCTTAAGGTGAAATTGGGGGTCTTTGATTTGGGGATGTTTGAATGATAAATTGAAGGTTGATAAGTGTTTATGGTGATTAATAGACACATTATTATGTAGAAACCTCAATCAAATTGATGATTTGTGAAATTGGGATTTTGGGTGAGACTTAGATAAAACTTTAACGGGTCAAATGGGTTGAATGTTATCTAGGAGGGTTTGAAAAATAAATAAAGTTGAATTAACCAAGTTTAGTATGAATGTAGATCATAAGGTCTTGGGTGGGTGTTAAACCTTAATTGGTGAAAGTAATTAGACCTTTAGATTACTAAAGGAGGTGTGAATGTATAGGTGATCAAGCTGCTACAAACAAAGATCAACCGGGGCGTCAAATCCGAAAGGTAAGTGTTTTGCACTTACTTAGTAATAGATATGCTGGTAATATCAAAAAAATAGATTTCATGTTGTTGATTCTTATACTATGTGTTTGTTGAATTGGTGAAATCGATGTAAATTGGTGTAATTGGTTAATTAGTCTAATACGGGTGTAAATTGACATGAATTTGTGTACATTGATAAGCTTGAAGTTAAAACACTTCATGGCAGTACGTGAAGTCAAATACTTCATTGGTGGAAGTGAAGTCAAATACTTCACTACTCTGTAAAATTGAGTTGTGGTTCTCGTAAAGAGGTGTGTGTAAACCATTCAACTGATGTTGGTAGAGTGGTAGGATTTGTATGGTGTCTTAATAGAGGTCTTAAGTTGTTTACTGCTAAAAAATGCAAACGGGACGGGTAGAGAGGGGTTTGGAAAAGTTGGAAATCAGCACAAAAGAAGGGCTGGCAGGTGGCCAGCATATGGAACGCCCCTCCCCCTCCCCTCGGGCATTACAAACGCTGGGGCAGCGTTTGGTACGCCCAATTCTTTCTGTAAACGCTGCCTCATAAGCCCAATAGTGCAAAAATGCCGATTTGGGTTGGTTGTTGTAGGGACTTGGGATTTCAATCTAGGGGTCGTATATCATTACTAATGGCATGTTTTAGGGTGTATTTGGTTTTAGGTAATGCTCCGATGTAGTCTCGGGTCATGCTTCAAGGTATTGGATTCTCAATACGATGTTGGTGGTGGTTGTCTTTTGTTGTTGGGGCTTAAAAACAATGTTTTGTGTATATCAAACGATAACTACTTTGTTTGTTTAAAAATGTGTTTTGACTCTCTTTCTTTCGGAAAGGATAAACCCTTATTTTGTTGGAAGTAAATGACGAATGATGTTGTTTTTTGTTGGTCGTTTAATGGGACCTAACTTACGCGTGTGTTTAAAAGTTAAAATTTGTTATGAAAAATTCGGGTGTTACGGTATTAAAAGTGAAATAAATAAAATTACTATATCTTTTATTTAATTCAACATGAGTCAACATCCCGATAGTCATCGTAAGTATGATTTTTAGTATCTGTTGATATACAAAAAATAGCCCATTTGTTCCAAAACAAAATACATGTTTCTCTTCATACATAAGTCAACAAAAACATGTGTTGACTATGTAAGTACATATAATGAAATCATCCTATGTGTAATTGTCTAAATTCTCCCATATATAATTGTCATTAAATAAGGACATGAGCTATACCCATAGAGTGTGAGTGGTGTGAGCAAAAAGTGCATGTCACATGGACGTCACCTCACTCACCTAGATTTCTCACAGCACTCTCACACGGGAGGGGTATACTCGTGTGAGTGGTGTAAGCGTTAATTACTTTTTTTATGTATACAATTTATGTTAATTGTATATGTGGCCAGAAAAGCTTCAGTCCGACATCTTCTTCTATGAGCCTACTCACGCCACCATCTCACACCCCCCCTCACGCCATGGAGGGGCGATGTTCCACGCCAACAACCCCCTTCACGCCACTCTCACACCTGGTGGGCGGTATACCAGATGCCCTAATTACAAACTAAAGGAAACGTATGAAACAGAGGAGTCATTAATATTAAACAATTAGGATTGACAAAGAATAATATAAAAATAGTAGTTCAAGTGCATCAACCTTGGACTAAAACAAACGTTACAATCGTTTTAAAAGTAAAGTATACGTTTCTTGGGCTTAAATATATATCTAGATCGATATGTTGATTCAAGGGCATCCCCTAGAAAACGATACTGAAGAATGGTGAATAGAACTACCGGAATGTCAACCAAAGTCGTGATAGTGATTGGCACCCATTCTAGCTTTTTATTGTAAAGTACAAAGAAACTCGCACCAAATGCAACCAACATGGTCATAATAGAGAGGAAGAGAGTTGCAAGACCAAGCATTAGTTTTTTGGGTAACGACTCCAAGAAATCATGTTCAGCATAACGTGATGTGAAGATAGATAAGAACATAAGGATTGAGGTTGATGAGTATATTAAAGAAATTGAGTTTGAGATCACAAAAATAATGAAGGTTGGTTCTTTGTGAAAAAAAGGAATGCCGGTGTCCTGGTTGTATCCACCAGGAAATGTAAAAGTGGCTGCAAATGAAATGGCGGTTATGAGGGTTGCAACAATCATACACTCAGATGTTGTACTTTTTATCCATTCCTCGCCTTTGGTTATCATGTTTGCATGTTTCTTGGTGAACAAGTCTCCTGGTGTTTCACCTGCTTCATTCTTCATTTGTCTATAATGAGGTGGGATCATTCGCTCTACCTCCTGTAACATATATCAAGCTATTTTAACAAGTCAAAAACCATTTCCTCCGTCTATAAAAATGATTTGTGCCGAAACAAGTAATTTTACGATACGGGTCAGATTAAGTTGGCCTACAAAAACTTTTTGTGTATTTATTAAAAAATCATAAATAACTAATGCATTAAATATAATTACAGAAACTATATTAAAACCCTATTTTTTTTAAATAAAATGATTTAGAAGGTTGTACACATTGTACACACTTCAAAACTTTAGACCCGATCGACTTGTTAAAGCATTTTACCCGTTTCCATTTTAGCGTAATTTTTTCTGTTTGAGTAGTTCCATTATATATTTGGCATCCAAGTTGATCGTATGTGCATATGAAGAAAGAAAGATGCTACATAAGCTTGAAAAGAAAGACGTACCTTGAACCATAATAACTCTAGTTGCATTTGTAAAGCAACTCCAGACACATTTTGATATTGTTTTTCCTTAACACTCTTTGCAACCATATGCAACATATTATTGCCTTTTCTATCTTTAATAGAAGTTATTAAATCTTTCATTGCACCAATTTCATATAACAAATTATAGATCGTTGCTTGACGACTTTTGATAGCTAAATGAAATATAGTTTTTCCTTTGTCATCTTGTTTCCATATTAGATCAGGATATGATCGAATGAGCTCAATTATAAACCTCGTGTTGCCCATTTTAGTAGCAAGAAAAAGTACTCGGGAAGGGTAGCCTTTTATTGTATTTCCCACCTTTATAGGCGGCCCTTGGAATATTTCATCAATCTCGCTCTTAGGCATTTTGACAATTTTTCCCCAAATTACTCTTAATAATTTCATGGCTTCACTTTCTTTCTCACCGGGCCATACCAAAACTGAAACAACCAAGAAGACCATCATATCACATGCTCCGAGTAAAATTGGCATATAAAGCTGGCTATTAGTTGTTGATAATTGATTATCATTGTGATCAAATATGATTTTATCCTTCTAATCGTTAAGGTCCGGTAGTTATTAGCTTGACATCCAAAAAAGAGCATAAACATAATGAAGCAAATAAAACATACTAAGGAGCATATACTTACTTGACTTGATGACTCTGAACATAATATGTGGTCTACTTCTTTCAAATGCATGAGTCTTCTGAGCCAAAGCTACGAGAACATCACTAAGTAATCCCTTATTCGCAGTTAGTTCTGGGCAATCATCAACTATCTTTAGAGCAACATCTACAAAATAATTATGGTCACTTTATGAGAGAAGAAAAACAGATTAATGAACGGTTAGTTTCACACGGCCATTAACTTACCAAAGATATCAGCATCGACACATTTTTGTAGGACCCAGCCCCGATTATCATGAAACCAAAAATCGCCAGACATTTTCTTAGAGATGCCATACAGATACCGCACCATATCAGGTTTCGCAAATAAAGCAGCCATATAGAGTGGCATTATTCTATCATTACCAGGGATTTCAATCAATATTGGATTCTTATTCACCAATATCATTGCTGTTTTTACATTTCCAGCTACAGCGGCTAGACTGAGGGCAGTATTGGAATTTTTATTTTGTAGCTCCAAATCCTTTTTGTCCATCAATTGTACTAGATTCATCACAAATTCTTCAACAGACTTGGTGCTTTCTGTTGATGCTGCAATGTGAAGTAGTGTTTCATAATTTTCGGTGATGGCAAAACGTATGAGATCTGGTTGTTTGTCGAGAATGAGTTTTGTAGCCTTCCAATCTCCTCTTATTGCTGCTTCATAAAGTGGAACACCAACTTTGAAGTAGTTTTCTACAGGTCCTTCAATTTCAACAATTATATCAAACACGGTGAGTACCAGTTTCCCCTCTGTTTTTTTTCTTAACAGTGAGAACCCGTAACCGGACAACTCACACGTCCCAAGACACAACATATGACAATTAAAAGGTCACACACTAAGCAATTATTTCAAGTCGACGTTTAAACTCGATTTAAACGTATACAACCCGTGTTAATTTCAAGCATACTATTGTTGAGTAAAATAATAATATGGAATGAATCATTACGTATTATATTTTATGGAGTGATATAAAATGTATAGATTGTAAATATATAAATGATTCAAATGCAAGTAATATCACTTATGTGACATATTTTTATTTATTCATTGCATCTTGTTTTATGTAGTTGAAACATTGAGTTAATTTCAAAATGGTTTTATATGTTTATAAAACTTGCAAAGAACTTTATAAAAAATCCATAGGATGACACAAAATCAAGTTTGGACTTTGTATATTATCCTATGGTAAAATGTTACATCAATCTCTCTCCTCCCTCTTATTCTCACGGTTTTAAGACCACAAAGGGGTCCCTCCCTTTGTGTGTTTGACTGGATTTATTGTGGGTACCAAAGCTCCTAGGGAGTTCAAAAATGTGTAACTCATAAGGGTGGTATAAGGGTGGTGGGAGTGGTACCCTCCAACCTAAAGTACCCTCCTAAATTATACCAATTAGAAGATGTCACATTATTTAGTCAAACTACCCTCCCAAAGTACCCTCCATGGTGAGATGGTACCCTCCAAGTACCCTCAAACTACCCTCCAAGTACCCTCAAACTACCCACTTTAACGGTCATTCCTTACACTACCCACACACCTTGAATAGCGGGTATATATACCCGCTAAACCTTCACTCCACTACCCGCTACTACCCGTTTTAGTGGGAGTGGTAAGGTGGACAAATTTGTAGTTGCTATTGTGAGAGAGAGAGTCTACAACACACTTGTTTGGTAGAAGTGATTTTCAGCCGTGATTATTAGAATAAAAGGAGGAGATTGCAAATGGTTGATTTAGATCTCTGTCACTTTTAATGGTGAGCTCTCGGAAGAAGTTTAGAATAGAACTTCAAAATTTGTTTCAATATTATTAAAACTCAAAAAAAAACTCCACTGACTTTTCTAGGATTGTGGATCGCAAGCTTTCAAAAGAAAATCATGGTTTTCTTTATGGTTTTTAAAATAGGAAACAAAATATTCTTTGACTTATGTTTAGAGCCGAGAACTCTCATGAAGAGCCATAAAAATCGTTTTAGCAAGGTAAAGTCAAAATCGATATTGGCAGGTGAGATCTAACTTGTTTGGTGTGGATTACATTTGGATTACATTTTAAATTTCAAGATTACTCACATATTAATACTTTGGTGGGTTTGGTTTCATACTCAAATAACTAGACATCTTTAGGAACATATATTTTTTTCTATAAAAGTAAAACTCATTGGGTAAATTTTATTTTAGGAAATAATTAACTAGTTCCATACTCAAATAACTAGACATCTTTAGGAACAACCCGTGCTGCTAGTGATAGTAGTTGAGAAATTACCTTCAAGTAGATCTAAACGAGGTAGGTTCAGTGGTGGCACTGGCGGCTGAACAATCGGAACGATTGTATGGTTCTGCTGCTGCTGGTTTATGGGGGCAGGTGGAATTACCGCACCAGAGCCTGTACTTGCGTTTTTCATCTTTTGGGCTAGCGATTAATAAGCAAATTTAACTGGAATCAAATCCAAGAATATGTAGATGCAATTTTGAAAATACCTTTGATTATCGGAGTGATATTTAAAGCCTGAAGCAATGGTGTTCCTCCTCATGAATGGAAATTTCAAGAAGTTGGACATGAATTTATTAACTCAACTCAACATGATACAAAATATTTATTAAAGATTCCACCTGCCTTTATTGCTGACAGCTAATCCCAATAATAATACAAGGGTGGTGGGAGTGGAAAGCGGGCACAGGAAGTGATGGATCCAGAAAGTTTACAATTTATTAACTCAACTCAACTTAACTTAACATGATACAAAATATTTATTAAAGATTCCAACGGCCTTTATTGCTGACAGCTAATCCCAATAATAATACAAGGGTGGTGGGAGTGGAAAGCGGGTAGAGGCAGTGATGGATCTAGATCTAGAAAGTTTACTTAATCGGTGCAAAAAAAACCAGTAAAATAAACTACATAAAGAGATTAAAAACAAACCTCATTAAAAATAATAAAACAAAACGCATATTACAATTGTCCTCTACATGATTTCATCTTTTAAAAACAGTCAATTACAGCTTCATTTGTAACACTTTCAAGTGCTTCCTTTTCGACGTTACAAATTACATAAGCGTTGAAAAAGTCCTCACCAATTCGATTGCGTAAATTTGTCTTGACGATCTTCACTGCCGAAAAGCATCTCTCAACCGTTGCGTTTGCAACAGGCAAAACTAATGTTAGCTTTAATAATCGATACACCAAATAAAATGTAATATGTTTTCTTGTTTCCACCATACTCTAGCAAGATCGGCAATATCATTCAAGTTAGCAAAGTTTTCATCTTTTCGCACTCTAGCGATGTACAAGCCTAATTGATGTGCAAGATCAACTTTCTCCCCACTTTCAAAATCATATGGATAAAATTCACACAATCTCATTAAGTTTGATGCATCAAACTTAGAAAATGAGTTATACGGGATGAAAGCCATCATGTTTCGTAGCAATTCCGTATTAATCTCATTAAAACGATCACCAAACTCTTGAATTTTCATATCGACAACCATATTAAAACAATCAAACTTATAATAATGTTGATTGGTGATAATGTACCTTTGTAACTTGGACCTGTAATATTGATTTTGAAACTTCTATTGGAATTCGCAAATCATACTAAAACCTCAAAATCAAACTAGATTCACAAAAATTGATTTTGGAACTTCTATTGCTACTGTAATATCAAACCTGTACGATTGAATTTGATTCAAATTTAGATTGCTATTACGTCGTTGCTATTTGATTGGAACTTCGATCACTTGATTTTGGATTATTGGAACTTCTATTGGAACTTCGATTTTTGATTTTGAAACCTGTACGATCGAACAGACACGACGACCGGGCGACCTCTATTGGAACTTCGATTTTCGATTTTGAATTTGTTTGGAATTTGGATAGACGCTTACGTAGGTTTTTACTAGGCGACCTTTAAATTGGGTTGGAGAAACATGGGGTCTGATGGGCCCTAGTAAAAAGTTACATGGTGCCAAAATATTTTAAATTGAATTCTACACTAATTTTTATATAAATGTTCAAGCCCATAACAGATTCAGTGGGTGCTTACACCCCCCCGGGCCCAACTTAAATTCGCCCCTGGGTAGAGGTGAACCCGATCTCGGGTATGCGGGTACACCGCCGCATGCATAGAGGCTACATGCGGGTAGAGTAGAGCGGGTTTCCATAGCCGCTGAAACAAAACAAAACCGTACCGTTGAACGACTCTTTTTATAGCAGTTGTACAAATAAAAAAATTAATAAATTTAACCCCTATAAATACATAGCCAATTATTCTACTCAATACACAAAAAATACATTCTTTCTCCTCTATTGTTTACATAAAAAATACAATGGAGTCCAGTAAAGTTTCTAAACCGAGAGGTGGTTCTAGCCGCAAAAAAGTGTCCAAACCGAGAGGCGGTTCTAGACAACAAGTCAACAACCATCGAGCCAAGAAACTCCCCAACAACCGTATACTCCATACCCACATTTTTTGTATCCTCAAATGACGGTCATGCCTACGCAAATTGCACCGGGTCACTACACCTATCCCCTACAAGATCAAGAAACTTTTGACCCTTTTGCACCTCGATACCAAAACCGACCGTTCCGTAAACCCACCCGTCAACCGTGGACTCCCCTACAAACTGAAGCTTTGTGTAAGGCTTGGTGTCATATTTCTGAAGACCCGACGATCGGAAATCAACAAAAGAGAGATAACTTTTGGGGGTGGATACTTGAGCATTACAATTCTCAACTTGGAGGAAGCACCCGAAGTAGACACGAACTAAATCAAAGTGGAATTCTTTGAATACAAGTATGTGTCACTTCAACGGATGTTGGGTTTAAGAGGTTTATATATTTTTTACGTTTATTTATTCTTAATATTTTATTCTTCATATATTGTTAATGTATTAATTCGTAGGAATGTCTACGTGCTAGTGGAGCCAACGATTTGGACGCAATGAAGAAGGCGTTAGGTGACTATCACAAAAAACAAAAAAAATGCTTTTATCCACGTCAAATGTTGGGAGATTGTACGGGTTCATGCTAAATGGCTCCGTCAACCGTTGATGGGTGAGGAGTTTACTACTTAATCTGATCATAAAAGAAAGTCATCAGACTCTGGCAACTACACGGGTTCAAACGACAACCCTTTCACTACTTGGGCATCTTACCTAAACGAAGACGCGACACCATCAAGACCAACACGGAAACCAAAGAAGTCGGCCAAGTCGCCGTCAAGCAAAGGTAGTTTGGCTAACCAAATTGCAAGCTACGCGAATGTTCGGGAGGATATGATGAATAAATTCTTTTATTCAAGAAAGCTAAACGACGAAGGCATACGGGTTTTGGTGGAGGAGCAACGAGCGGCTATCCGGGAGGAACGTATGGAACGGGATTTTAAACTATTTACGGATTCGCACGACCATCTAACCGGATCGATGTTGGAACTAATCCTTAAACGGAAACGTGAAATAGCCGCAAAGTATGATTGGCCATGTGATTTTTAAATTTTTAGGTGTTTTTTTAACTTTTTTTTTATTTTTTTATTGTCTTTTTATTTAATGTTATGTATTTTTAATTAATTAATTAAATTTTTAGTTTTTAAATTTGGTTATTAATTTGTTATAATTTAGAAAAATAAAAAAAATAAGGTGGGTTGGAGGGTACTTTAGGAGGGTACTTTGGCTAAATGAGGTAGCATCTTCTTATTGATTTATTTTGGGAGGGTAGTTTGGGTTGGAGGGTTCCACTCCCACCACCCTAAGAGTTGGTTATCGTATAAACCGAAGACTTCGTATGAAACATACAAAGTCATCAGGACGTGACACGTGTTCTTAGAACGAGGGGTAAATATGCCCGCGCCATCACTACGCACAAAGTTACGCAACACATGTAAGAATAACGCAACCTATATTTATAATTACGCGGCCTATTTTATAATCAGGCACGATGATAATTACGTAACCTGATGGGTATTATCGGTAAACGACTAATACCATGACTAATAAGCTAGTCTTCAAACGAAACCAAGGCTTGAGCCCAGTCCCAGCCACCAGCCACGACACAAAGCTACGACCCGTCCTTTTGATTAATAAACCATGACTCAACAAGGGAAGACTTGAAGGGAATTACCCGGTCATCAAATGATACAAGGGACTGAGCCGCGACATGAGCCCAGCCCTGACAAGAGCTAGTCCCGACCATCCCCCATCTGTTGCTTCGACACAAGTCCAGTCACAACCATGGGCAACCAGTCACGGCCAAGAACAAACATACGCGGCAAGGCCCGTCACGACCAAGCCATATCCCGTCAATACAAGCACGGATGGCTAGTCTTGTCCTCCCCAATACCCCAGCCGTGGCTCAGGGATTGGACACAACGTCAACCGCGTCAGCCTTCCAAAGAACATCCCAAACTCGTTAAGGCCCAACAAAACTCGAACACAATGAAACACACTAGGAAATATGTACAGCCCCAAACCCGGGAGGCCTCACTTGTTGGATTTACTCATTCACAAACAGTTCTTAAACTTGAATATCAATTTAACGCAACGGAAAATTTCATTCAAACACAACATCAACATTGTTCAACATGCAGAAGCGTAAACATTGTCTAAAACATTCATTACATAACATAAATATAACCTAACGGGATGCCAGTCATCATATCTGCCGGGTAACTCTTCATCGCTTGCCAAGCATCACCATCCATCCGTGCCTGTCCTTAACCTGAATGTGCATACTAAAAATCAGCTACGCTAGTGAGTTCTAGCTTTAACATAAAACTTTAACTTCAAATATTTTGCCAAAAAACATAACATTTAACTTCATTAAATAAAAGTGTACGTAAACATGCAATAACATAACACATATGTCAACGAACATATCGAATATGCGTCTTCTCGTAACCGTCAATTACAACTTCAAGTACGATACCACATAGGGCATCTGTACCAAACTTCAAGCAAAACATCACAAGTATGACACGTACCAAACTTCCAGCACGATACTCCATGGAGTAGTCGTACCTAACTTCAAGCACGATTACCCCGCAAGGTAAATCGTACCAACTTCAAGGATCACGTTAATCCCCATGGTGACCGTCATCACCCCAGTTGTACAACAGTTGGCTAGCCACAAAGGCCCCTATAAAAGTAAGGCCCATCACATACATCCCATACCCATAACCTCAATTCCCTAAGGAATAATGACAGATTCGTTCATTTGTGACTTTCATAAAAATTCACTTCTTTACTTCAAAACTTCAGTTAAAGCATTCGTACGTTTTATTAAAATCATTCGTTCGTAAACACATCGTAAACCTCGTTTGGAAAAACATTTGATAAACCATCGTTTCATAAAACTTCACAACGTCATTTATAAACATCGTTTTATAAAACAGTCACATCGTTACGTATACACACCAGCCCGAAAACAATATTTAAAACATTTAAAGAAGGGCTTATACAACTCACCTGATAAGGTAGTCTCGGTTGTCCTAAACAAAGGTCCAAAAAAGTCACGCACGATATGAATTGATTAGTTAATACACATCAGGCCAGTTCCCGACTCCATCAGTTTCAGTATACTGAATTAGGCGAACTTAAGGCTAAGTTCGCCTCTTACCAACTTGGCAAACATACAGGAGAACTTGGGCTAAGTTCGCCTGACTCATACTCAACGAACTTAGCAAGTGCACTTACCATAAGTTCGCTACCCCAGTCCTGCCAGCGAACTTAGCAAGTTCGCCCCCATACGAACTTGACAAGTTCGCCTTCGGGGCTGTCTTCTTCCCCAAGAACCCTAGATCCATGCATGCGGATCTGATCACGTCAAGATCCCAACTTTCTACGTTCAAAATGTTTGTTTTTCATTGTAGATGCTAGATCTATGTTTATTTCCAAGTTTCATACGTAAAAACATCACCTTTTTACCCAAAACCCGAAAACCTCAAAACATACAAAAACTCAGATCTAGGTCGATTGTTTACTTGAAACGAGCTTTGATTCGGAGGTTTCGCTCACGAGTAGTGGATGAATAAGATGCTAGTTTCTTGCGCCGATCCGTAAAGTTTCTCTCTCTATAGTTTCTCTCACTAGAACTTGTGAAATGAGAGAGAGAATGAGTGTGTTGGCTATTTAAAGGGGAGACTCCCCCCCCTCCAAGTTCGCCTACAAGTTAGCCGGGCCCATCCTGACCCGGCCCTTCACACCTCGTTCATTCATTCCGTTCTTCTCGTATTTAACCCATTTCTAAAATTGTCGTTTTATTTTTGGGATGTTACAAGTCTATCCCCTTACAATAGGTTTCGTCCCCGTAACCTATCATAAGTCAAATAGTTGTGGGTACGACTCTCTCATATCCGTCTCCGTCTCCCAAGTGGCTTCTGATCCCTTCCGATGCTTCTAATGTATCTTAACTAGTTGAATGACTTTATTTCGTAAATGCTTCTCTTTCTGGTCTAAGATGGCCACGGGTTCCTCGATGTAGTTAAGGTTGTTGTCGACCTCGATGTCGGTAAGTGGTACGTGAGCCGATTCATCCACCAAATACTTTCGCAAGTGTATTACATGGAATGTAGGATGAATCCCACTTAGCTCATCAGGCAAATCCAACCGATAAGCGACTTCACCGACCCGTGCCAATATTCGAAATGGTCCGACAAATCAAGGACTTAACTTTCCCCTTTTCTTGAATCATATGATCCCCTTCCAGGGTGATACTTCACGAACCCCAAAATTAAACTCAATAGGCCTTCTCCGTTTATCCGCGTAGGATTTCTGACGATCTTGGGCGGCCTTCATTCGTGCCTTAATCAGATCGAATCTTCCCGATGTTTCTCTTACGACTTCAAGGCTTCCTAGTTCCTTCTGTCCGATTTCGCCCAAACAAACCGGGGTCCTGCATTTTCTCTCGTACAACATCTCGTAAGGCGGCACGCCTATCGTCGAGTGATTACTGTTGTTGTAGGAGAACTTGGCTAATGGTAGGTGACTGTCCCAACTACCGCCGAAATCAATAATACAAGCACGGAGCATATCCTCCAACATCTGGATGGTCCTTTCGGACTGACCATCCATCTACGAGTGATATGCTGTGATGATATCAAGTCTCGTGCCCATCGCTTCGTGAAATATTTTCCATAACCTCGATGTGAATCGTGTGTCCCGGTCAGATACAACCAACAAAGGCATTCCGTGTCGTGCTACTACTTCGTTAATAAACACTCCTGCTAACCTTTCAGACGAGAACGTCTCACGAATAGATAGGAAATGAGCACTCTTCATTAAACGGTCCACAATTACCCAAATGGTGTCATGACCTTTAGATATGCGAGGTAGCTTGGTTATGAAGTCCATGGTAATGTGTTCCCACTTCCACTCTGGTATATCGAGTGGTTGAATCTTCCCATACGGTTTCTGGTGTTTTGCCTTAACTTGTGAGCAAGTCAAGCACTTCCTCACGTAATTCGTCACTTCATGTTTCATCCCAGGCCACCAGTATTCCTTCCTCGGATCTTGTTACATTTTGTTGGTACCAAGATGGATAGAGTAACGAGACTTATGAGCCTCATCCAAGATTTTGGTACTAAGCTCGCCACTCATAGGTATCCATACCCGTCCAAAACGTGTCCTAACACCAAGGGTGTTATATTCCAACTTGTCATATTAGCCAACCATTCTCTCCTTCTTTATATTCTTTACCTTAAGTGCTTCATCTTGAGCCCTCTCAATTTTCGTCATCACATCCGGTGTTACCACCAACTGGCAAGATTTCACTCTAATAGGAGCAGGCACATCCTTTCAGCTTAGAGCGTTAGCCACCACATTCGCCTTCCCAGGATGGTATATGATTTCACAATTATAATCCTTTAAAAGTTCCAACCATCACCTCTGCCTCATATTCAACTCCTTTTGTTCGAAGAAATACTTCAAACTTTTGTGATCGGAGTATATGGTAAACTTCACCTCATAGAGGTAGTGCCTTCAGATTTTCAATGCAAACACAACATAAGCAAGTTCCAAGTCGTGAGTCGGATAATTGACTTTGTTAACTTTCAACTGCCACGATGCATACGCGATCACCCTCCCGCGTTGCATCAGCACGCACCCCAATCCCTGACCCGAAATGTCAGAGTATACCACCAAGTCTTCATTGCCCTCAGGAAAGGCCAAGATCGAAGCTTGGGTTAACTTTTCCTTCAGTTCCTTAAATGCCTCTTCCTGGGTCGAACCCCATTCGTACTTTACCTCCTTCCGTCTCAACTTTGTCAATGGCAAAGCTATTTTCGAGAAATCCTGAATAAATCTCCGACAGTAGCCTGCCAATCCCAAGAAACTGCGGATCTCAGTAGGCGTCTTAGGAATATCCCAATCTCTCACCGTCATTATCTTTGCTGGGTCAACCATAATGTCGTTCGGGTTAAGGACGTGACCTGGGAATTGGACTTATCTAAGACAAAACGCGCATTTGGAGAACTTAGCATACAACTTTTCCTTCTTCAGAGCTTCCAACACCTCCTTCAAGTGACATGCGTGATCACCCTCATTCTTGGAGTAGATGAGGATGTCATCGATGAACATAATTACCGATCGGTCCAGCATCGGTCGACACCGCCTATTCATCAAATCCATGAATGCTGCGGGGGATTTTTTCAATCCGAAGGACATTACGCGGAACTCGAAATGTCCATAACGCATGCGAAACACGGTTTTCGATATGTCCTCATCCCTTACCTTCAACTGGTGGTACCCGGATCGAAGGTCAATTTTTGAGAACCAACTTGTGCCCTGTAATTGATCGAACATGTCGTCGATCCTTGGAAAAGGTTACTTGTTCTTCACCTTTTGTTTGTTCAACTCTCTGTAGTCAATACATATTCTCATAGAACCATCCTTCTTCTTCACAAACAGTACCAAAGCACCCCCAAGGTGAAATGCTCAGTCTGATAAATCCCTTCTCAAGTAACTCGTCTAGTTGTGCCATAAGTTCTTTCATCTCTACTGGTGCTAATCGATATGGAGCCTTAGCCATCGGCTGGGCATCTGGTACTAAGTCGATTCGGAACTCAATTTCTCTGTCGGGTGGTATCCCAGGCAAATCCTCTGGAAACACGTCTAGGTACTCGCGTACCACAGGTACATCGTCTAATTCCTTGACTTCCTTACACTTGTTAATCACGTACACCAGATAAGCCTCGCATCCGCGCCTCAAGTAATATGTTGCCTTAATCATCGAGATGATGTTAGGCATCGGGGCGTCGCGATCCTCGAAGACTTCGACTTCGCTACCATCTGAAGCCTTGAGTCGGATTATCTTTCGTCTGCATATAATTTGTGCTTCGTTGGCAGTTAGCCAGTCCATTCCGAATACAACATCACACCCTCTCAAAACCATAACGAACAACCTGACGGGGAATCTATAGCCTTCTATTTTTATTATGGAATTGTCAACTACATCAGTTACTCTCGCGGTTCTACCCTCAGCGGGTTCTACACTAAAGGCTCTTTCTAGTTTACTGACCGCGTATTTTACCCATTTACAGAAAGTAGCAGATATGAAACTCTTACTGGCACCCGAATCAAATAACACAAATACAAAAGTGTCGTCAAGGATGAACGTACCTAATACCACATCGGGTTCCACCCTAGCCTGTTCTTGCATTAGTGCGTACACTCGAGTCTTCGCTCTGGGCCTCTCTTCTTTCCTTTCTAGGCCTTTCCCTTTCCCAACTTCACCCATCCATGGCTTAGTGCATTCCCGGCTCATGTGGCCATTCTCCCCACAGTTAAAACATTTGAAGCCTTATGGGCATTCACGAGAGAAATGTCCGGTCTTGCCGCATTTGAAGCACAAATTCGACCCAAGCCTACATTCACTAGAATGTTTTCCCCCACACTTCCCACAGAATGTTGCCTCGCCTACCCTGGCCTATTTGTCCTGAGCCCCAAATAACTTCCCACCCGCTCACTTGGTAGGGAAACTTGACTACTTTTTGGTCTCATTAATGGCAACGACATTCAGCGCCAGATCATCAAATACCACGCCACTCAGTTCTACTACCGAATCCTAGGTAGTAGGGGCGTTTGCCTTGACATAGGTGCGGACCTGGTCCGGCAATCCCTGAATATAGCAAACAATCTTCCTCTCCTCTGTTGTGATCAGATGTGGCACCAGACGCGCCAGTTCATTGAACCAAGTGGTGTACTGCCGATGGGTCATGCTTCCGGTTTTCAATCCTAGAAATTATCTTTCCACCTTCTCGATCTCATTCCTTGGACAAAAATTATTAATCACCAAGGTTTTCAGTTCACTCCACATCATTGAGTCGACAACCTCGTCCCCTTTTGCCTGCCTTACACCTTCCCACCAATGAGAAGCTTCCTCCCTTAAAGAGTTAGCAGCATATTTCATAACCTGATCGAGTCGGCACTCGCTCAGACGGATGGCGGCTTCCCTACGGATCACCTAGTCAAAAGTAGCCACCGCGTCTTTCTTCCCAGTCAGAACTGGTGGGTCACATACCTTGAAGGACTTATAGTCGCAACCGCGAGCAAGCGGCGCGTTAGCTGCCTCAACGATCGGGGTACCAATTATCGGGTTAGACCCGCCTGCCCCGTTAACCTTCTTCAGCTCTTCGACCAACAAATCTGGCAAGGACGCCTTCAACAACTCCATAAATTCTTGGGCCAGTGCCGCTTTCACCTCTGGCTCGAAGGTAAAATGTTATTCTTCAATGGGAGTCCACACAGTTTCGTGCACACTGTTTTCCGGCTCTTTGGGAACACTTCCCTCCACACTACATTCCTGACGAGCAGGGGTCCTAACACGACCACCGGTATAGCCCCCACCATGCCTTCCACTCTTTCATCCCGCCATTTCGTTCTATAAGACAAGGGATCCAATGTCATCACGCTAGTTAACAAATAGAATTCAACAAGTATTGTAAGATGTTAATATACACTAACCATCTGTAATTAACCATTACACTACCTTTTGACTTCCATTTGACCACCTTTATGATTCCATCATAACACAAGTCCTAACCTAACACTTTCTAAGGCATACTATATACATACATACATATATATATACATATATATATATATACATACTACCTTCATACCTGATACTGTGGCTCGAGTTACTCGTACTGGCATCCGTTATCGGTCTCTTTCACAGTTTAAGTTCAGACACTGGTCGTGTCCAAATCTCTCAAACTATTGCTCTGATACCAACTTGTAAAGCCCCAAACCCGGGAGGCCTCACTTGTTGGATTTACTCATTCACAAATAGTTCTTAAACTTGAATATCAATTTAACGCAGCGGAAAATTTCATCCAAACATAACATCAACGTTTTTCAACATGCGGAAGTGTAAACATTGTCTAAAACATTCATTACATAACATAAATATAACCTAACGGGATGCCAGTCATCATATCAAATGGATAACACTTCATCGCCTGCCAAGCATCACCGTCCATTCGTACCTGTCCTTAACCTGAATGTGCATACTAAAAGTCAGCTACGCTGGTGAGTTCTAGCTTTAACATAAAACTTTAACTTCAAATATTTTGCCAAAAAACATAACATTTAACTTCATTAAATAAAAGCATACGTAAACATGCAATAACATAACATAACACATAAGTCAACGAACATATCGAATATGTGCCTTCTCGTAACCGTCAATTCCGACTACAAGTACGATACCACATACGGCATTCGTACCAAACTTCAAGCACGGCATCACAAGGATGACAAGTACCAAACTTCCAGCATGATACTCCGTGGAGTAGTCGTACCTAACTTCAAGCACAATTACCTCTCAAGGTAAATCGTACCAACTTCAAGGATCACGTTAATCCCCATGGTGACCGTCATCACCCGATTTGTACACAATTGGCCGGCCACAAAGGTCCTTATAAAGGTAAGGCCCATTACCTCAATTCCCTAATGAATAATGACAGATTCATTTATTTGTGACTTTCATAAAAATTCACTTCTTTACTTCAAAACTTCAGTTAAAACATTCGTACGTTTTATTAAAATCATTCGTTCGTAAATACATCGTAAACCTCGTTAGGCAAAACATTTCATAAACCATCGTTCATAAACATCGTTTCAAAAAACTTCACAACATTATTTATAAACATCTTTTTATAAAACAATCACATCATTACATATGCACACCAGCCCGAAAACATTATTTAAAACATTTAAATAAGGGCTTCTAGAACTCACTTGATAAGCTAGTCTCGGTTGTCCTAAACAAAGGTCCAACAACGTCACACACAATCTGAATTGATTAGTTAATACACATCATACCAATTCCCAATATCACCAGTTTCACTATACTGAATTAGGCGAACTTAAGGCTAAGTTTGCCTCTTACCAACTTGGCAAACATACAGGCGAACTTAGGCTAAGTTCGCCTGACTCATACTCAGCGAACTTAGCAAGTGTATTTACCATAAGTCGCTACCCTAGTCCTGCGATGAACTTAGCAAGTTCTCTCCAACGCGAACTTGACAAGTTCTCCTACGGGACTGTCTTCTTCCCCCAGAACCCTAGATCCATGCATGCGTATCTGATCACGACAATATCCCAACTTTCTACGTCCAAAACATTCGTTTTTCATTTTAGATGCTAGATCTATATTTATTTCCAAGTTTCATACGTAAAAACAACACCTTTTTTAGCCAAAACCCGAAAACCCCAAACTTACAAAGACTCAGATCTACGTCGATTGTTTACCTGAAACGAGCTTCTGATTAGGAGGTTTCGCTCACGAGTAGTGGAAGAATAAGATGCTAGCTTCTTGGGTCGATCCGTCAACTTTCTCTCTCTACAGATTCTATCTCTAGAACTTATGAAATGAGAGAGAGAATGAGTGTGTTGGCTATTTAAAGGGGAGACTCCCCCCTCCAAGTTCCCCTACAAGTTCACCGGGCCCATCCTGGTCCGGCTCGTCACGCCTCGTTCGTTGATTTCGTTCATCTTGTATTTAACCCATTTCTAAAATCGTCGTTTTATAAAATATTGGCATAACAGGAAGAAAAGAATTCGAAGCACGTTAAAATTTATTAAAGTAGGCAGGCAGGTGAATTAATTAAGCTAGCAGGCAGTTGAATTAATTAAGCTAGCAGGCAGGTGAATTAATTTAAGCTAGCAGGCAGCTTAATTATTTTCTTTTTTACGATGAACGGTAATATTGACTTTGTGAGTTATATTTTTATCATGATTGGCTAAATCCTTTGAACTACTTAGGTGACGATGAATAATTGTGTTTGATAGACTTTCTTTTGGTTTTGGTTACTAATTGATGGATTAATATTTAAGTAAAGAACTTGTTTACAATTGGTTTGATGTGCATGCGTATTTAGATCTTATTTATGATTAATTATTATTCCATATATGTCTTTGTGAGTGTGATGTGTTAGTATTTACACATCTTTTTGGCACAAAACTTCGCTCATTTAATGATCAATTCTTGGTTATATTCAATGTTTAGACACTTATTTGCTTCATTTCCTGTTTTGTAGGTTTTTGTGAAGCTTGATGAACAAACAAGAAGATTCCAGGATAAAAAATGAAGTTTTAGGGTTTCTGTGATGGAGGCACGGTCGTGCCCCTATTTGGCACGGTCGTGCCAAGCTCGCAAACCCTAGGCACGGTCGCGCCTACATCTTGCATGACCGCGCCAAGCCAAAATCCAAGGCACAGCCGTGCCTTGGCCCCCCCACGGTCGCGTGTCACCTCGTGAGTCTGAACAGCCGTACGTCCTCGATCAATGGTACCCAATGGAAGCTAAGGATCGGTCAAACCTCTGTCACACGGTCGTGCCAAGACCTAGACACGACCGCGCCTTTGTACCAGGCACGGTCATGCCCTCTCTCCTGGCATGGTCGTGCCTCCCCTTTTCTATTTAAACAGAACTTGAATTCTCATTCATTAATTCAGCAAACCAGGAGAAAAACATACTATTCCAGCTCAAGTTTTCTTTGTTCCAGCCATATTTCAAGCATTTTGGAGAGGATACAACATCAAGAGGATCGCCATACATCATCAACAACATCTAGGCTTGGAGGAGTGGTTTGATTCTTGTTTTCATATCATGTTTCTCACTATTTTTCCCTGCTTATTTGTAATTTTGGTGCTCATGATGAGCTAAAACTCTTGTTCACTTTGGTTTAGATGAAGTTTAGATACATTTGACAACATTCATGGATTATTGGCAATTATTGTGTTAATGTTATGACAACCGTATGATTATTCTTTGATGAAATTATGTATTCAAGTATTTTGAGTTGTTTACAAGACTTGTATTTGTGTATGCCATTTTATGTTGGAAAACTTGTGGTTTATGCTTATATTCATGGATTGGTGTATGTATTTATACTAGTTTATGGCATTTGACTAGGAATGGTGAATGAAGTCTTGTTTATGAATCATTATATTTGTATGTGTAACCTTATGCTTATGTTTGGAAAGACAAAGTGTTTGTTATGATGTGTCATATTTAGTATTATGTTTATCTAGGAATTGTTGACACATCCTCCTAATTTATATAACCTTTATATGAACATTGTATGTTGAAGAAATGCATATTGTTGTCTAATTTAATCAACTTGAGGTGGATAGTGTGTTGTTCATATTATCTTTCCAACTAGTTGTTGGATTAGTGTACCTTAATCGGAAGCTAGTTCAATCTTTATACACATTGACATGATTATTAAACACGTGAGCCTCATTGTATGACTTTAGGTGGTTGGTTTGTGTAATTCATGCTAGCTTTCCGAATGGTCATTTGATTAGATATCTTTGACGAGAATTTAGTCAATTTATGTATCGTGTATTTGCCATGTTTCTATGAGTGTATTGAATGTATTCTAGATGGATTCAACACCGAAGTGATATTTTCTCCTTGATTGTTTGATTTGTGATGTTAGCTTAGTTTATATATTTTCATAATAGTTAATTAAAACAAACTCTTCAAAACATCTTTTACCCTTACTTGATTGAATCTTAGTTCCGGTTAATTATTGCATTCCACCGTGTCCACGGATTGATATCCGGTTCTTACCTTTACTATATTGCTATCCGACGGGTACACTGCCCGATGTGTGTGTGATTAGTCTTTGGTGAAAACCCTTTTTAAAACTCATATTGTGTGAAAAATACTTATAAAAATATATATATATATATATATAGTTTACACGCATCAAGTTTTTGGCGCCGTTGTCGGGGACACGGTTTTGCGAGAATGATTGGAATTAATTTTTAGTCATTTAGTATATATTTTTGTCGTGTTTCCTTGTTTGTTATTTTGCAATTTTGTGTGTATAGATATTTTTGCATTTTACTTGTTATTTTTAGCTTCATTTGTATATATATACATCTTGGTTTTTATCCCATTTTATTTTTCATTTTTATTTTCATTTTTATTTTATTTTATTTTTGTTTTTGTCTAACTTGTGTTTTCTTTGTCCTAGGTTCGCGTATTTAAATCTAACTTGTCGTGCAGATCGTGTATGTTCTCAACTCCCGTCGAGGAGGTTCCTGAGCCGTCTTCCGAGCCGGAGCGTGATCTTCATCGGAGATTGCGAGCCCGTTCCCGATTTGTGGCCCGGTTACTCGAGTTTGACGAGGTTGTTGTTGACGAGGTAGAGGAGATGGCGAACGAGGATGCGGGTCAGACGCTTTCGGATTTTGGCAAACCGACACTTGAGGGTTTGGAGTCGAGCATCAATAGGCCGACGGTTGGAGCACACCAGTTCGAGATCAAATCTAGCATTATATAGATGGTGCAGAACATGTGTCAGTTCGATGGCAAGGATCACGAGGATCCTAATACTCATCTGGCCGGTTTCTTAGAGATTTGCGCCACTTTCAAAATTCGTGACGCTACCGACGATGCTATTCAGCTCCGGTTGTTCCCGTTTTCCTTACGGGATCGAGCCAAGGTTTGGTTACTGTCACTTCCCTCCTAGGTCCATTAGTACTTGGGACCAGATGGCTGCTAAATTCTTAGAAAAGTACTTCCCTCCGGAGAAAACATCAAAGTTGAGGGCTAGGATTCTTTCTTTCCAGCAGGACGACGGGGAGACGATCTATGAGGCATGGGAGAGATTCAAGGAACTGATGAGGAAGGTTCCCCACCATGGATTGTTGAAGTGGCAGCAGTGTGAGACCTTTTACAATGGTATAGAGATAACTGGGAAGCAGCTAATCGATGCATACGCGGGTGGAGACATTGGAACGAAGACACCCCAGGAGGCGTATGACTTGCTAGAGAAGGTGGCATCAAAGAGCTACACTCAGCATACTTCCCGAGCGAGAACTCAGAGGCAGGGTGTCCATCAAGTGGATGGAATTACCTCTTTAGTTGCCGAGGTGGAAGCACTTTCCACCAAGATTAATCAGATGCACATCCACAAGGCCCAGTCCTTGTGTGAGTTTTGTGGTGGGGCGCATCCCACAAGTGCTTGTCAGGTTGGGGATCAGGGGCCCCACGAGCAGGTTGATTTCATGTCCAACCAGAATCTTCCCCAGAATAATCCCTACAGCAACACATATAATCCGGGGTGGAGGAATCACCCGAATTTCAGTTGGAAGTCTGGAAACAATAGCCAGCAACCACCCGGATTCACTCAGCGCCCCCCCATTCCAGCATCAGTCCCACCAGTCTCAAGACAGAGTTCCCAGTTCGACCTCAGCAGGGCCAGTTTCAAGGCCAAGGTTCTAGCCGCAGTCCACCACCCGCACCTGAGGGTAAATCCAGTTTAGAGGACATGGTTGCACGGCTACTTGCCAACTCAGAAAGTCAGAATCAGTTGGCAGAGAAGCAGAACCGGTACATGGAGGAGCGTTTCCACATGCATGAGACTGAGTTGAGGAATCAGAAAGCTTTGATCCAGACCATAGAGAACCAGGTCGGGCAGATCACGAAGCTTCTTTCTGAGAGACCGCCATGTGGCCTGCCTAGCAACACTGAGCCCAATCCCAATGCTCATGTGAAGGCCATCACTTTAAGGAGCGGTAGAGACACAGGACCGGATCCATAGGTTCCTGTGCATGAGTCATCTGAGGAGGAGGTTGTGATTGAGATTCCCGATGAGGCACCGCCGAGGGGTAAACCGGCGAGCACATCGCGCCCTCGCGAGCCTGTGAGAGATTACACTTTCGATGTTCCATACCCAGGCAGATTGAAGAAGCAAAAGATGGAGGAGCAGTATGGTAAGTTTCTAGGGTTGTTTAAGCAGTTGCATATCAACTTACCATTTGTGGAGGCTCTAGCTTAGATGCCTAAGTATGCGAGATTCTTGAAGGATATCCTCACGAATAAGAGGAAATTGGAGGAGTTGTCTCAGGTGACGCTGAATGAGGAGTGTTCGGCGGTGATTCAGAATAAGCTACCAGAGAAGAAACGAGATCCGGGGATTTTACCATCCCCTGCTTGATAGGTAGCTTGTCGGTTAGCAACGCTTTAGCTGACCTTGGTGCTAGCATTAACCTCATGCCATTTGCGGTCTTTGCTAAGCTTGAGTTGGGAGAACTACACCGACACGCATGAGTATCCAGCTGGCCGATCGCTCGGTCAAGTATCCGTGAGGGATAGTGGAGAATATGTTGGTTAAGGTTGATCGTTTTGTGTTTCCTGTAGACTTTGTGATTCTGGACATGGATGAGGACAAGAATGTCCCTATTATCCTAGGTCGACCGTTCCTGGCCACTGCCAAGGCCCTGGTTGATGTGTATTCGGGGAGGCTTACATTGAGGGTGGATGAAGAGGAAGTGACCTTTGGTGTGGGGAGATCCATGCAGCACACCCAGAATCAGGATGATTCACTTTACTTTGTTGAGGCTATTTATTCTTGTGTGAGTGATCATCTCCAGGACACAGCTGAGGAGGATTCCCTGGACACCCATATTGTAGGAGGGGAGACATTTGATCTGGTTGGTGAGGATCAGTTTGATGAGAAGTTGCATAGCCAGGAGAGCTATGAGTTTCCCCAGTGTTCATCGGTTTTTGCGATGGTTGATAGAGAGTCTGAGCCGATTGAGCGGCCTTCTATTGAGGACCCACCACCTATTGAGCTTAAGGAGCTCCCGGGCCATTTGGAGTATGCCTTTTTAGATGGTGAGTCTCGATTACCTGTCATTATCGCCTCTGATTTGACGAGTGATGAGAAGGAGAGGCTACTGGAGGTGCTGAAGCAGCACAAGCAGGCTATTGCATGGAGGATTATGGACATTAAGGGAATTAATCCCTCTTTCTGTACCCATAAGATCCTTATGGAGGATGACGAAAAGCCCGCTGTGCAGCACCAGAGGAGGTTGAACCCGAACATGCAGGAGGTAGTGAAGAAGGAGGTGATTAAGTTACTGGATGCTGGTTTGATTTATCCCATCTCCGATTCACCTTGGGTTAGCCCAGTTCAGGTTGTCCCTAAGAAGGGAGGCATGACTGTCATCACCAACGAGAGGAATGAGCTGATTCCTACTCGTACAGTCACCAGTTGGAGAGTTTGCATCGATTACCGCAAACTCAATGATGCTACTCGGAAAGACCATTTTCCACTCCCGTTCATTGATCAGACGTTGGAGAGATTAGCGGGAAAGATGTTCTATTGTTTCCTGGATGGCTTCTCTAGCTACTTCCAGATTTCGATTGCTCCTGAGGACCAGGAGAAGACGACATTCACATGTCCCTATGGCACATTTGCTTATCGGCGGATGCACTTTGGATTGTGTAATGCTCCGGCCACTTTCCAGCGTTGCATGGTGGCCATTTTCCATGATATGATTGAGGACTCCATGGAGGTTTTCATGGATGACTTTTCTGTGTTTGGGTGTTCCTTTGATCATTGCCTCGAGAATCTGGAGAGGATGTTGGCTAGGTGCAAAGAGGCCAATCTAGTGTTGAACTAGGAGAAATGCCACTTCATGGTGAAGGAGGGCATTGTGCTTGGGCACAAGGTTTCATGCGCGAGGATTGAGGTTGATAGAGCTAAGATTGACACCATATCTAAGCTGCCCCCGCCGACTTATGTGAAATCTATTCGGAGCTTCCTTGGTCACGCGGGTTTTTACAGGCGTTTTATCAAAGATTTTTCTAAGATTGCGAGACCGATGACCCAGCTTCTTGAGAAGGAAGCCCAATTCATGTTCTTCGACAAGTGCCTTAGTGCATTCGATTTGTTGAAGGAGAAGTTGGTGAATGCCCCTATCATGGTGGCTCCTGATTGGAAGCTACCATTTGAGATCACGTGTGACGTGAGTGACTTCGCTGTTGGGGCGGTCTTAGGACAGAGGAGAGAGAAGCAATTTCACCCGATTTATTATGCGAGCAAGACGCTCAATGACGCACAGGAGCATTACACCACGACAGAGAAGGAGCTCCTAGCCGTTGTCTTCACTTTTGATAAATTCCGGTCTTATCTCGTCTTATCAAAGACCATTGTATTCACCAATCATGTAGCCCTTTGGCACCTGTTCAGTAAACAGGATGCCAAACCCCGGCTAATCCGGTGGGTTTTACTGCTTCAGGAGTTCGACATTGAGATCCGCGATAAGAAGGGCGCGGAGAATGTCACAGTGGACCACTTATCCCTTCTTGAGTGCTCAGCTTCATCTGAACTTGTGGGGTCATCCGTAAATGACAATTTTCTCCACGAGTTTCTGATGCACATACAGACACAGAATAATGAGTGTCCATGGTTTGCTGATTTTGCAAACTTTCTTGCTAGTGGGATTGTGATTAAGGGCTTAACGCATCAGCAGAAGCGAAAGTTCTTTGCGGATGTGAAGAACTATCTTTGGGAGGATCCCTATTTGTTCCGAGTCGGGGCTGATCAGATCGTGCACATGTGTGTATTTGGAGATGAGGCACGTCAGGTGCTTAGACACTGCCACGAGGGCCCGACAGGTGGACATCATAGAGCTACCTTGACCGCGAAGAAGGTCTTTGACGCCGGTTTCTTCTGGCCTACCATCTTCCAGGATGCTCTTGAGATGATCCGAGCTTGTGACGCTTGCCAGAGGGCGAGCAACATTTCGTCTAGGAATGAGATGCCCCAGAACAACATCCAGATTTGTGAGATTTTTGATGTCTGGGGTATTGACTTTATGGGACCTTTCCCAGCTTCTCGTGGCAACCGGTATATCCTAGTCGCTGTTGACTACGTTTCTAAGTGGGCCGAGGCTCAAGCCTTTCCTACTAATGATGCTAGGGTGGTTGTTCAATTTCTGAAGAAGCTGTTCTCTCGCTTTGGTGCCCCCAAAGCCCTTATTAGTGACCGTGGGACCCACTTCTGCAACTCCCAGTTGGAGATGGCTTTATCACGATATGGTGTGAACCATAGATTCTCCACAGCCTACCACCCACAGACCAGTGGACAGGTAGAGGTCACAAACCGGGGCATAAAGTGGATTCTTGAGAAGACGGTTGGTCAGAACCGTAAGATTGGTCGGACAGGTTAGATGATGCACTTTGGGCCTTCCGGACTGCCTATAAGACGCCTATTGGTACCACACCATTTAGGTTGATCCATGGGAAGGTGTGCCATCTTCCGGTGGAGTTGGAGCATAAGGCTTATTAGGCGTTGAAGGCGGTGAATCTTGACTTGGTGAGCGCGGGAGAGAACCGGTTCACTCAGATTCATGAGCTTGATGACTTGAGGAATCAAGCCTATGCAAACTCCACGATCTACAATGAGCGCACTAAGAGTTTACATGACCGACGCTTGAAGGACAAGAAGGAATTCCGAGTGGGTGGTCGTGTGTTGCTTTACAACTGTAGGTTGCGATTGTTTCCTGAGAAGTTGAAGTCCCGATGGACGGGTCCCTACACGGTTAAGGAGGTGTTTCCTTATGGGACCGTCGAGATTGAGCATGAAGATGGGAGGATCTTCAAGGTCAACGATCATCGTCTTAAACCATACATTGACGGACCGGTTGACCCGACATTGGAGGTGGTTGACCTCCACCCCAAGGACAAATGAATTCGGGGACTTGAGTCTAGCTAACGACTCGTTAATAAACTTAACCTGTTCCGGTATCATCTTTGGTAACAATTCTCAGATTTTATTTCTATGTTTATCTTCTTATTTTTATTTTCTTTATTTTTTAGGATTTTACCATTTATTTTTGAGTTTAGGTGATCGGAACGTGTTTTGGATCAAGCGGACTTTGGTTAGTGATTGGGATTCCTCAGGTATGTTTTCTGAATTTTTAGACATTTTAGTTTGGAAGAATCGCAGTCGGGTTGGGTTCAAGCTGCATAAAACTCAGGTTTTTCTGTCTGCTGGGTTAGAGACACGGTCGTGCCTAAGCACTTGGCGCGGTCGTGCCTCTAACCCTAGGTGCGGTCGTGCCTAAGCACTTGGCGCGGTCGTGCCTAAGTGATTGGGGCGGTTCAAATTGGTTTCAAAGGCAGAACTTTTCATTTTTCATTTTTCACCCCACCGAACCCCCCCCCCCCCCCCACGTGCGATTCTCCCTAACTTCCGCCGCGTTACTTCCTTCTCCACAATCTAAGGTACGTTTCCGACCCCTCCCTTTTTCTTTTGCGTTCGTATTTAGCCCTAGGATTTTACTTTAGAAATCTAAATTTTAGCTAGTTTTAGGTTTTGTTAATTTTTGTCCGTTTATTTTTTATACGTAGTTAGTTTGGGTCACACGTGTCCCCTGGGATTCTAGGCCAAGAAGCCCCCTTCATAAAACGTGTTTAAATGGCGAAATTTAAAATCTGAAAACCCTAAAATGGGTTGAGTACGGTCGCGCTCCGGACTAGGCGGTCGTGCTCGGATTTTCAATCCCTGTTGGGTATAATTTTGTGACTGATGATGTCAATCGAAATTACAGTATCGAAACTACTAGTTTCGGTTGAACATTTGTTCAATCGAAACTAGGTAGTTTCGATACCTATTTTTCAGGCCCATTGGGCGGTGGCTTGGAAAACAAGGCGCATGTGCTTGGCCTCCTATATATAGCAGATTATGCCCTAGGAGTGAGTGTGTGTCTGTAGAGGGAATCACCACCCTAGGGGGAGCTCATCCTGGGGTGAGACTAATTGTTAGTGTATGATCGAGCGTTTTGATTTTATTTTTTTTATCGTGCAGATGGCAGGCAACAGGGACCACCCGAACCTTGAGTTTGACTTGAACGAGCATGAGTACGAGGCTCGTTTGGATGTTTTGTGGCCACGCAGAGGCCGGATTTTAGCCGCTCGTCGTTTAGAGCCGGCCGCCATAGACGCCATCGGTCAGCGGGACCGGTGGAACGACCTCGTCACCGCCTCGTGGCACCGTTTGTTTAGACTTCACGCCATTCAGTATGTCGAGCTCATGATGGAGTTCTTTTCCACCTATGAGTTTGATTATCCTTGCGCGGACCTAGAGCAGCCGGAGACGATTAGGTTTAGGCTAGGAGGGGAGTGGCAAGTGATGTCAGTTGCAGGTTCGGGAGATTATTGGGACTGTATACGAGGCAGGAGCTTCATACTGAGATATTCACCAATGGTATCACCAAGTTCTCGACAGAGGAGGACAAGGACCAGTTCTGGCACGAGTTTGGATTCGGGATGTATGATCCGAGTTTGACCAAGGCTTTTGTAGGTCCCGGGAGCCTCGTCGCGCAGCGGATTTACACGAACCTGTTCTACGATTTGTGTGGTAACCAAGAAACGAGACAGAGAAAACACGAACAAAGACAAAAGATAATGAAACGAAACGTAATCCATAACATAGAAGTCATCCCGTATTACAGACTACATACCGAAGGAGCACACATCTCTCATCTAAGCTCACGGTCCAGGGGTCGGGAGAGCTCTTCCCGACCCGGACACCTCTAACCCTTGTTCCAGAGTTCCACCTACAAATGAAGACAAGTCTTCTATTTATAGGCGAAGGAACACTACCTGCGTACTTGACAAGTACGCAAGGCAAAAGCCTTGCGTACTTACTAAGTACGCATGGTTTGGTCATGCGTACTTGACAAGTACGCAAGGTAAAATCCTTGCGTACTTACTAAGTACGCAGGACCAAACTGGTGTGCGGGCTAAGTACTCAGGAACACCCTCCTACGTACTAGCCACGTACACTGATACATAGAATTTAATCTATAGTTACGAAACATGCTTCTACAAACTCCCTCTTAACTATAGCATCAAATTCTATCTATCACTAACACTGATAATCATCATTTACAAAGAATGTCCTAACAGACTCCCTCTAAACTAATGACATCACGTGTCTTCTGGCGAGACTTGATCTTCTGGCATTCCACTTGAGATCTTCAAATCTTCAAACTTCAGTCTTCAGTTGCCGAGTGATGACAAACCCGACTCCCTCATAACTGTAGCTTTCATTGTAGACCAAACCAAGTGCTTCAATAAGAACCAACTAACCCAACATAACTCATTGTAGTTCATCCTATCAGCAGTAGCAACCTCCACCCTGACTTAGGACTCTGAATCTGACAATGTCTTCCTAACCAGGTAAGAATAGTAAACTAAGACAACTCCAAATCAGTTGGCATATGATAGAGAGTTTGAGTTTCCAATAACCTGCATCAAACTAATCAGCTCCCATAGGAATTCCAGTAAGATAAACTTAAGTCTTCAACCAGATGTGTCCAACTCTATCCTGTATCTTCACGAGTCAACCAAATTCCCGAAGATGTTCATTTCCAATATCCCCTTTCAGTTTAAGCTCCATCTGACTAGACCAGAAACAAGGGTATGTTTCCTATCCCATCGGCCAATGATAAAAGGTTCCATCTTCAACTAATAATCCAACGAATATCCAACTTCATCTTGAAAACACACGATAGAATCAAACACGAAAAATATAGTTTACACTAGAAATCATAGTTGAGATCCATGTTACGTCAAAGAGGTATATATATAGGAAGTACCAACGGCTTTTCCACCACCTCTTTATTGTCTCATGAATACTAGATTTTATCCCCTCATTTCTCTGTAAACTATGACCAGCTTCATCATCACGTCACTCAAATCCTCAAAAAGCACAACTAGCCAACTCCAGGATTTTATTCTTTTATTTCTTTGCAAAGAACCAAAGCAGCAAATCATTGGGTTCAAGTTGTTCCAGTATTCATCCCCTATTAAAGAAGTATCCCGGATACTCGTAGCCTACATATTTAGGTTTGAATACCTAAACAAGATGATTCTTTTTCCGAAAGATCCAAAGCAGCCACATCTTCACAAATAGAACGAGACCTTTAGCCGATGACGACCCAATTGCTCCCATTAGTTCAGCATTCATACCCTATTAAATAAGTATCCCGGATACTCGTAGCCTACATTTTCAGGTATGGACCCTTAAACAATGTATGACAAGTGGTATCATCCAACAAAAATCTCGTCCGTGTTTCGCCAAGCCACATCGTATACAAACTTTGGTCCGGAAAAACCAAAATTACTATCTTCTCAAGAATGGGCCGAAACACGCGTACAAATGATCACACAAAATTTTGGCCAAGAAAAGTTTTCCCGCCAAGAAAAGACAACTTCTCTTGCTTACTTAGTAAGTACGCAAGACAAAACCCATGCGTACTTAGTAAGTACGCAGAAAAGCTGAATTTGCGTACTTATAAAAAAGTAACAGCGTTCTTGACGGATCTTGAGGAGAATGCTCGAAAAGTGATGGATCTGAGAAATTGATGCTTCCAAAAGCTTAGAAATCATCATCTAACAAACCCTTAGCCTTCCAAACACCAAATGAAGTGATAACAAACTCAGATTTAAGGATTTTTGCAAGAAAAAGTAGCAAACTATTATAAGTCAGATCTGCTCAAAAACCCTAAAACCCAAAACTGGAACACAAATCAACGAACACCGAGGCTCTGATACCACTTGTAGGTCCCGGGAGCCTCGTCGCGCAGCGGATTTACACGGACCTGTTCTGTGATTTGTGTAGGAACCAAGAAACGAGACAGAGAAAACACGAACAAAGACAAAAGATAATGAAATGAAACGTAATCCATAACATAGAAGTCATCCTGTATTACAGACTACATACCGAAGGAGCACACATCTCTCATCTAAGCTCACGGTCCAGGGGTCGGGAGAGCTCTTCCCGACCCGGACACCTCTAACCCTTGTTCCAGAGTTCCACCTACAAATGAAGACAAGTCTTCTATTTATAGGAAAAGGAACACTACCTGCGTACTTGACAAGTACGCAAGGCAAAAGCCTTGCGTACTTACTAAGTACGCATGGTTTGGTCATACGTACTTGACAAGTACGCAAGGAAAAAGCCTTGCATACTTACTAAGTACGCAGGACCAAACTGGTGTGCGGGCTAAGTACTCAGGAACACCTTCCTACGTACTAGCCACGTACACCGATACATAGAATTCAATCTTTAGTTACAAAACATGCTTCTACAGCTTCGAGCCTTCGGGATCCCTTGCACCGTGTTCTTCATCGTTGCATTGTTTATTCTATTTCTGGGAGAGGTCAGGGGGAGACAGTAGTGAACCTTAGGGAGTTGTTTTACCTATTTTGCCTTGTACGCCCGCGCACCAGTAATCTTGCGCATTCCATCGCGGGGTACTTGGTGAACAGCTCTGGGCGCGATGTTACTAGCGCCATTTATGGAGGTCACATCGTGACCAAGCTGGCGAGGCATTTTCAGCTGCTGACCGACGACTTGATAGGGCACCTGACCCCTGTGGCAGAGACCGTTGTGATGACCGTGCAGACACTGAGAAACATGCACGTCACTCGTCGTGGCGTAGGAGGGATTAGATTGGTAGATAGATGGGGACAGACGTGGGATCCAGACCATCCAGGTCCTGATCCAGATCTTGTGCAGGCCGAGGCCGTCGCCACCGCCCATCAGGCACACGCTGCTCAGCAGGAGCAGGGGCACGAGCATCAGCAGCCCGACCAGCCGCCTCCTCCACCTCCGCCGCCACCACCACCTCCCCCGCCACCACCACCTGGGGTTGTTATTCCACAGGACCTGTTCTTGCGTTATTGGACCTGGAAGTATGAGGTCCAATGCGCTGTTGCTGCTGCTGGCGGGGCACCATACGTGGTTCCCCTCCCATTCTTTATGCAGCCGGAACAGCAGCCCCATCAGCCACCACCATCACCGCCGCAGCAGCCACCACCATCACCGCAGCATCAGCCACCACTTTCTCCACCGCACCATCAATCACCACCACCATCACCACCAGCAGCAGAGGGTGAGGGAGGCGGGGCCGCCGGCATCGACCTCGAGGGCATGCGGTGGGAGTAGTACCTCCCATTGCCTTTTGGTATCATTTTTGTGAGTTGTACTTTATTGTATGTTGTACAAACTCTTGTATCACGCTTCGGCATTTATGTTGTTCTTTTGTTGTCCTTTTGTTTCCATGTACTGTAATATATATTTGTCTTTACATTTCTGTTGATATTTTGGCTTGATGTTACTGATCTGTGTTTGATGTTGTTAGTCTTGATTAGATCTTCGAATTGTGGAACTTCGTGGAATGTCATTTTTGTGGGTAGGCTTTTTGCGTGTGTCATGATCGACATGAGGGAAGTTTCAGTTCTCCCTTCACGCTTCATTGCATTGCATTCCATTTTGCTTTGCATGTTTTTGCATACATTGAGGCCAATGTATGTTTCTAAGTGTGGGGTTGGGTGTTTATTCTTCACTTTACATTGTTTTTGCATACATTGAGGGCAATGTATGTTTCTAAGTGTAGGGTGTGAATTTATTCACGCTGTTGTCCTTTTGAGCATTTTATCACTTCATTTTTGCAAATTCTTCCGTCATAATTTTTATTGACACTAAATCAATTTTATAAAATAAAAAAAACATAAAAATATAATAATAGTTAACCGTTTAGCATTCACAATTTTTAGTAAATAATAGAGGTTTGATTTTTCGAAAGCAATTGAGATAGAAATTCCATCGAGTCAAACCCAATTTTTTGTGATAACCATGAGTTTTAGTGGGCTAAACGAAAGAATTGCATGTAACCTTTTGCTTACACCCATTCCTTTCCGTTTTCGTGAGTTTATTTTTGAGCCTTGATAGCTTTAGATATTGTTTGCTCTCGTTTTACGGATTTGAGTGTGCCGGATGTTTCATGCTTATTAGAACTTGCTTTTAGTATACATTTTGAAATCATGAACATAAATATTGCATAAAAATGATTGAGGCATTAGGATAAACCCTCCTTTGTGAGCCTTTTATTTTTATTTTCCCTCATCCGAACACATCCACTAGTTAGCCACGTTGAGCCTATCCTGTCGTTTTCTTTTATTACTCACATTACACCACATTCAAACCTTCATTAGCCTTTTCATTTATTTTTCGCCCGTGTTAGAAATCCGGTCGGCTAATGTTAATTTTATAGCTTTTATTTTGTTGTAATCTTCAAATTCTTGAGAAGTTTTTAGCTAAGGAAAGATGCATACTGACTTAGTTCCCTTCAAAAGAAAGAAAAGAAATAGTGTAAAAAAAAATTCACCAAAATTAGGTGAATTATAGCTGATTAGAGCAATTTTGTGAGCAAAGATGGAAAGAATTCGGTTATTAGCTTTTATCTATACGAAAGTATTAGTTAGTCTATTTTTCATATTAGAAGTTGTTTTAGTTTTTGAGTTAGCATAGCCGTCGGGTTTTTAGCCATTTAGCTACTTTTAAATTCCTCTTCCTTACCCTTAGCCATTGCCAAGTTACAACACATTTAAAGCCCTCTAGATTTGTGCTTTGTTTCATGTTAGTTGGTAGAGATTTGATCTTTTAGCAAGCTTATGATTTATGCATAATTCATTGTCTTGGCATTTGAGTGTTCTATACATACTCCATTACTTGTATGATCATATATATCCCCGAGTGTGTGTGAACATTGTGAGAAGCATAAAGTTGCATGCTAATGATTTCCTAGGCATATTCATTTGCTCATTCGGTTGTCACGTCATTGGGCTCATTGGGTTTCATTTAGTTAATTTTTCATTTCTTGAAAATCTTTTCAAACCTTTATAAGTTTATTAATGCTTACGGTTTTCCGATTTGATCCATAGTGTCATTGGAAGTTTTGTTTCATTTTGATTTCTTGCTTGAGGACAAGCAATGTTCAAGTGTGGGGTTGTTTGATGTGTTAGTATTTACACATCTTTTTGGCACAAAAATTCGCTCATTTAATGATCAATTCTTGGTTATATTCAATGTTTAGACACTTATTTGCTTCATTTCCTGTTTTGTAGGTTTTTGTGAAGCTTGGTGAACAAAAAAGAAGATTCCAGGATAAAAAATGAAGTTTTAGGGTTTCTATGATGGAGGCACGGTCGTGCAAGCTCGCAAACCCTAGGCACGGTCGCGCCTACATCTTGCACGACCGCGCCAAGCCAAAATCCAAGGCACAGTCGTGCCTTGGGCCCCCCACGGTCGCGTGTCACCTCGTGAGTCTGAACAGCCGTACGTCCTCAATCAGTGGTACCCAATGGAAGCTACAGATCAGTCAAACCTCTGTCACACAGTCATGCCAAGACCTAGACACGACCGCGCCTTTGTACCAGGCACGGTCGTGCCCTCTCTCCTGGCACGGTCGTCCCTCCCCTTTTCTATTTAAACAAAACTTGAATTCTCATTCATTAATTCAGCAAACCAGGAGAAAAACCTACTGTTCCAGCTCGAGTTTTCTTTGTTCCAGCCATATTTCAAGCTTTTTGGAGAGGATACAACATCAGGAGGATCACCATACATCAACAACAACATCTAGGCTTGGAGGAGTGGTTTGATTCTTGTTTTCATATCATGTTTCTCACTATTTTTCCCTGCTTATTTGTAATTTTGGTGCTCATGATGAGCTAAAACTCTTGTTCACTTTGGTTTAGATGAAGTTTAGATACATTTGACAACATTCATGGATTATTGGCAATTATTGTGTTAATGTTATGACAACCGTATGATTATTCTTTGATGAAATTATGTATTCAAGTATTTTGAGTTGTTTACAAGACTTGTATTTGTGTATGCCATTTTATGTTGGAAAACTTGTGGTTTATGCTTATATTCATGGATTGGTGTATGTATTTATACTAGTTTATGGCATTTGACTAGGAATGGTGAATGAAGTCTTGTTTATGAATCATTATATTTGTATGTGTAACCTTATGCTTATGTTTGGAAAGACAAAGTGTTTGTTATGATGTGTCATATTTAGTATTATGTTTATCTAGGAATTGTTGACACATCCTCCTAATTTATATAACCTTTATATGAACATTGTATGTTGAAGAAATGCATATTGTTGTCTAATTTAATCAACTTGAGGTGGATAGTGTGTTGTTCATATTATCTTTCCAACTAGTTGTTGGATTAGTGTACCTTAATCGGAAGCTAGTTCAATCTTTATAAACATTGACATGATTATTAAACACGTGAGCCTCATTGTATGACTTTAGGTGGTTGGTTTGTGTAATTCATGCTAGCTTTTCGAATGGTCATTTGATTAGATATCTTTGACGAGAATTTAGTCAATTTATGTATCGTGTATTTGCCATGTTTCTATGAGTGTATTGAATGTATTCTAGATGGATTCGACACCGAAGTGATATTTTCTCCTTGATTGTTTGATTTGTGATTTTAGCTTAGTTTATATATTTGCATAATAGTTAATTAAAACAAACTCTTCAAAACATCTTTTACCCTTACTTGATTGAATCTTAGTTCCGGTTAATTATTGCATTCCACCGTGTCCACGGATTGATATCCGGTTCTTACCTTTACTATATTGCTATCCGACGGGTACACCACCCGATGTGTGTGTGATTAGTCTTTGGTGAAAACCCTTTTTAAAACTCATATTGTGTGAAAAAGACTTATAAAAATATATATATATATATATATATATAGTTTACACGCATCAGAGTGTCTTTCATGTATAGATGCATATTAGGTTTCCTACTGTGTGTTTGTGAATAGTTTATTGTTTTTGATTAATCAAATCCATAGGAACGATAGTTGAGAGTTTAGAGGGTTTAAGTAATCTACTTACTTCAATAGCTGAGAGGTGCGAAGTAGTCGGGTTGTCTTTGGTATTAGGTTTTTAGGTGTAAAGGCTCTGAGAGGAGGTTTCCCTAGAATCCCTAGTGTTATTTGCTATCCCGTGTCTTATTGAGAATTTATAGGTTACTCCTTGCACTCAAGGGTGTATTGAGATAGGGAGACTGAGAGGTAAACTATCTTGTGAGTACTTAAGTATTGTGGAAATAGCTGAGAGGTGATCCACTAACCAGTGCATTTTACATTCCCATTAGGATTTCCTTTTAGGTCACACCAAGAGAATGAAAAGGGATCCACTAGGTTGTCTGAGGGTGTAGCATTTTAAGATCCTGGTTCTATTAGATTTTCCATTACCAAGAGAAAGTCGTGATTCACCTTTAGGATTCTAAACCTGGGTAGTGTGTCCCAATCCTTGACTTCATCTAAGTGTCTTACGCTTTGTGTGGAAGTTAGCACTCTTAGTTCTTTTTAGTTTGTTAGATTTAGAATCATAACACAAAACCCACCCAGATAAATCAGTTAGTTGAGTCAGAGTCTAGTTAGTTGTCACTAGTGTCTCGTGGGTTCGATATCCGGACTTTCATTAGGCTTTACTGCACTCGATAGGTACACTAGCCTCTCATTGTGGTCTAGTATTTAGGAGAGTCTAGATTTTAACTAAAGTGTCTAGGTTAGGTTAAATTAGGTATATTTTATAGACCATTCCGAGCACATCACATAGTTGCCTAGGTTTTGATGATTGTTTGATAAAGTTTGGATTTTTATCAGTGTTTGGTTATTATTGATGGTTTGACATTATTGTAATGAATCTTGGTGTAATTGATATGATGTGTATGCATGCTTAGTGTTGATTTATCATTGATTAATTATTCCGCATGTGTCCTGTTGAACGTCTTTCAGTTATAGACGCATGTTTAGGTTGCTTGCTATATGTTTGTGACTGTTTGTGGTATTGCTAGACATAGTGGTCCATAGGAATATTAGTCGGTGATTCATTAGAACTGAGTGTTCTTCCTATCTCGATAGCTGAAAGGTGAGAGGTAGTCGGTTAGTCTTTGGTTTTAGGCGTCTAGGTGTAAAGACTCTTAAAGGAGGTTTCCCCTAGGTTTCTTATTACCCTTTCTAGTTTGTGTCTTGTCGATCGTTCTGAGATTACCCCTTGCATTCTTTGAATGTATTGTGATAGTGAGACTGAAAGGTGAACCATCTTTATGGTACTATAGTGTCGTGGAGAGACTGAAAGGTAATCTGATTAGCTAGTGAGCGTTATACATATCTTAGAGTTTCTTATTAGGTCACACATGGAGATTGATCAAGGATCCTTTAGGTAGTATGAGAGTGTCACACTTTAGAACCCCAGTTCCATCATAGTTACCATAACCGAAAGAAGTCTGAGTTTTACAAATAGGATTCTTACCTAGGTAGTACTTTCTCCATTCTTGATATCATCTAAATCTTCTGTTTGATAGTTATCTGTCATTTGGTTTTCAATTGCTTTTGATTAGTCTAATCTTAGTTCATAGAATTCCCCCCCCCCCTAAACCAAATATCTTAATTCTTTGTCAAAGTCTAGTTTTAGTTAGTGTCTGTGTCTTATGGGTTCGGTATCCGGACTTCCGTTAGGTTGCGTTACAATTGATAGGTACACTTGCCTGTCATAGGGGTCTAGTTTAGAGGATTTCTAGAGTATTACTAGAGTGTCTAGGTTAGGTTTTTATTTAGTTTTTATATACCACCCGAGCCACATCATAGACCTAAGATAGGGATGTTGATTATGATCATGTCGGATATAATTTAGGGTTATCTCAAGGTATTGATTATTATAGTTGACTCAGAAGGAGGTTCTACTTGAGGTGAATTCCTCTGAACTATGCTCTATAAAATATTGTTTTTGTAAATGATTTTGTCTGAGATCCCAATATCATCCGTATATATATATATATATATCCTATAATAAGTACTTATTATGGCCATGATTGGGTGGGACTGAAGGGCGAGACTGATCCTCTCGTATTTGGTCGGACTTGTATCCGGAAACCAGGGAGTCGCCTGTATATATATGTCGTAGACTCAGAACCCAAGTAAAGTTGAGGTTACTGGGTGATGGATTGGGATGGATGATTATTAGACCCAGACCTGAGTAAAGCTGAGGTCCTGGGGTGTTCTTGTATCGTGAATACAAGAAGTGAAAGTATGATTTTGTTTCTGAACTCACCAGCTTTGTGCTGATCCAAATATTTTTAAATGTTTTTTTAGCATAGGTGACCAGAAGCTTAGTTGGCATTCTAGGAGATGTGTAGGTGTTGTGAGATAGGGTTGAACGAGGGAAGGTTCGTGGCTAACCGTAAGACCTGAATGGATGGCACGTTCTTGGTGAACTATAAGGCAAGAATTATAAGTGTTCATGTTAGGAACAATATGTTGTATTTCTAGTTAATCCTTATTATAAAACAATATTACGTATGAAATAAAATAGTTATGACTTTTAAGTCTTTCGCTGAAACATTCTACTTATCTCTTATTTTATCAGTTTTATAATGCGGAATGGTCCCAGTTTAACAAAACCTTGCCATAACAGGCTAAGGTAACTCTTTATTATAACATTGTTTTACAAAAGATGATATAATTACATCATATTATATAGGGATCTTTCAACTCCGATCGTTCCGTCCTCAGAAAGCTTCATTCCACGTGCTTCTTTTTTGCATTGTTTGGAAAACAGTTATTAATTAGCTTACGCTAAGTAAGTACACCGAATCGTACATTTTATTTTGAACCCTTTATGTTCTTATTATTGTTCAAGTTTCCCAGGCTCTCGGCGCCCCCGTGACCATCTCTGGACGTACCTCCGGTTACGTCATTCGTATATTTTATGCTTCGCGACCATCTTCGGACATACCTCCAGCCCGAGTTTTTAGTAAGGTTCTCATACTCGTCAGTATAGACCCCTTGCATTTGTCACGAAGACTCATTCATTTCTTCAACCCCGTAGGCTTGGAATCTTTTCCTCAGCCCCGTAGGCTTGGAATCATTTTCCTCAGCTCCGTAGGCTTGGAATCTTTTTAGTTTTCTTCTTTATTATTGAGATCCACCTTACAGGCTAGGTATCTCATTTCATTTGGGACCTTGAGTATTTTAGACTCATAGCCTCCCAATTGTATCAAGCATTTGTATTTATTTCATGTATATGCTTGACTTATTTCCCAACCACTCCTCACCTTAAAACTTTGTAACGGTTTCTCCATGATGCATTAAAAGGGTTTATATATAGGAAGTACCAGCGACGTATCCACACCCCTTTAACACTTCGTGAATACTTCGTTATTCCATTTTAGGTTTACACTCGTTCCATCATACTCATTCATACTTGCACGTATCATCATGCATTCACGTATTCTTATTTATCATGCATCACATGTTCATGTATTCATCACATATTCACACTTGTCATATATTGTAAACTGGGGTGATTATCCTTCCAGAGTAGTACCTCCAACAGAGTTGTTTACAGGAAAGAGTGACAGGTCTAGGAGATATTTATACACCACTCTTTCCTTACACAGAACATTATGTTTGTCAGATAACTACATACCGGTTAGATGCTCTCCCGTACGTTTACTATAATTTCATTACCGTCTTTTAGTCTATACCTCTAAACATATATAATGGTTTCACCATGAAGCACCAAGATATTTATATATAGGAAGTACCAACGGCGTATCCACCACCCCGTGTATACGTCGTGGCTACTCCATTATTATCGTTTAGTGTTTAGACTAACTGTAGGTCCAGATTTAATCGAAAGTCACTGATATGATCGATTTAACACATACACAGGCGGAAACTGTGTATATGGAGGTGAAACTGATAAACGAAACAGTGATGGTGAAAATAACCAGCTAACCACAGTATGAATCAACAATCAAAGGGTATGAAAATGTAAGAACACAGTGAATAAACAACTGCAGATTGTATTGATTCAAGCAAAATATGAAAGAGAAAGTTCAGGGTTACAGCCGCTACTCACACCCTAAACAATCTCAAACTACGCTATTTATAGTAGTGACAGGTATCGAAACTATGGTCAATCGAAACTACTAGTTTCGATTGACCATTTACAAATGATACACAGACTGTCGAAACTACCATCTATCGAAACTACTAGTTTCGATTGAACAAACTCAATCGAAACTAAGTAGTTTCGATGGCCCAGACTTAACTAATTACAGAAAACTGAAATTACAATAATGAAATGACAGAAAGTAAACTAGTCTAAAATTGTTTAAACATACAATAAATGACAGCAGCTTATACAAAATATATGACTCTACAATCTCCCCTAAGCTGTTGCATTACTGTCTTCAGCTCTTCATCAAGCAGCTGGTCCTTCAGTTGTCCTCGGTATAAAAGGTTTAACATGGAGAGATACAACCCGTTGGTAGGCTTTAGCATCAGCTTCATCTTCATCACTGTATGCCTGAATGTGATTCTGAAAAAGGATTTCCAGATCTTCAGGCTGAAACTTCAGCAGCTCCATGGGCTCAAAGATGGTGATGCCTTCCTTGCCCTCACATTCAATAACTGCACTGCCAATGACTGGGTTATAGAACCACTTTCTGAAAGTTTGTAGCTGGACAGGTACAGATTTTGGAATAGTGATAGTCTTGTGTGTTTGGGCAGGCTTGTATCTTAGGAACACATATGGCTTTTTAGTTTTAGGATGAAACCTAGTCTTTGAGATCTTCTTCTGAGTTTTCCAAGGCTTCATTCCTTTGAAATCATTGTTGACTTGAGAATGCAGAAACTTCTCAAAGTCATAAGCCATCATGACCTTCCCAGGGTTTTGAAGTGGAAGTTTTGCTAAATCCCTGAGGTCATAGAAAGGAAGGGTTTGGAAGTCAGTCATATTTTTGAAGTGCTGAACTCCCCCTCTAAATCTCCTGATGATAAAGAGCTTCCTTTCTGCATCATATTTCCATCCAATTGGAGGCCTTTTCAGTTCTTGATGCTCGGCTATCCACTCATAGGTCTGAGGAGTCTCTTCCTGAATGATCTTTTTAAACCAAGACTTCCTTGAAACAGGAGGTTCAGGTGCAGTTGAAGGTTGATCTTGTGCTGGAGTTGTTTCAGATACTGGAATGGTTGGTTCAGGAATGATATCTTTGATGAGGTTAATCTGAATATCTTCTTCATCTGATAGTGTTTGAATCTCATCACCTTCTTCAGTAAAATATCTTGTTCGTTCAGTCTCTTTTTCTTCAGTGGTTAGAATTTCTGGATGAAGGTCATTATAGCCAAAGTTTTCAATGTCATCTAGAAGAGCATTCAGTTCATCATCAGATGGTATATCTTCTTCATCCAGAATGACAGTTTCAATATCAGGCATAGCTCCCTTCCCTCTTTTCCTTGCTTCTCTTCTTTCACTAGCTGAGGGAAGGTCAGACTCTATCTCCTCAACCTTTACTTCAACAGACTCCTTTGTCTTGGTACCGTGACCGGTATACATAGTTAATGCAGATTCAGGATTAGTGACAAAGGCAGGAGACGATGGTTCAACTTCTGATGTAGTCTCCCCCTGTCCTGTTGAGGTGGTTGGCTGTTGAGGTGTAGGTTTGAGTATTGAGTCTTTGAGCTGCTTAACTGTTTCAGCTAAGGCTTTGAAATCTTCTTGTTGCTTTGTTATCAGCCTTTGTTGAGTTTTGAGTTGAGTCTGCTGAATATCTATTTGAGTATTTAAGCCTCCAACCTCCAGCTTTAAGTCTTTGACTTCCTCCTTAACTTCATTCAATTTGGACTTCAATCCTTCAATATCTGTATCTTTCTTTTGAAGATTATCTTGAAGTCTTTTCATTTCAAGACTTAGAGTCTTGACTCTCGGTAAAGGAGATGATGAACCACGAAGTGGTGAGGTGGGAGGAGTATGGATAGGTGATTGTTGTGGAGAAGTAGGAGGTGTAGGTATGGGTGCCTGTTGTGGAGAAGTAGGAGGAGTTGGATGTGGGGATGGTTCTGGAGTAGTGAATGATGAATCTGACGAGGATGACAAATCCTCCAATCCAGTCTTTATCCTTTTAGCTCTAGGCTCCTCCTCTTCAAAATCAGACCCTGATTCAATTTGCCTTTTGGAGGAAGATGCAAGTTGCTCTTTTCTATCATCTGAATCAGACTTGTAATAGTCTGATCCATAGATTCCTGCATCAAGAGTCCCACTTGACTCTGCAGCTTCTACTTCAACCTCTTGTACATCAGCTTCAGCAATGACTGCTGGCTCTTGAACTACTTGTATTTCTTCAACAAAGGGGGCCTCTATCACAGGCTCAAGAATTTGCTGTTCTTCTTCTTGTACAACAGGAATGTCTATTTCAATTTCAGCTTCCATCTCTTCATCTGATGATAAGTTTTCTTCTTCAAGGTCAGGATCAATGTCAGGGATGAGCTCTTCTTCTTCTCCAATGACATGACCAAACAGGGGAATGTCAGCTATCGCCCTGTTGGTCCTTTTGCTGGTGCTTTTCATGTAGCTGAGAGTTTTGGCTATCATGTTATCAAAAACAAAAGTGTTTCCACCTTGTTGAATCTCTGGAAGAAGATGATTGATGATAATTTGTAGAAATCTAGGATATGCTAGAAATTTCTCCTTTACTGCTCCTGTTAAGTTATACTTCAGCTGAGTGAAAATGAAACCAGAAAAGTTGTAGTCTCTTCCCTTTGTTAATCCCAAAATAGCTGATCCCAGAGTACTGTTAGCTGAATCAAAACCCCCTTTCCTTATTGATAGGCAGTGAATAAACACATGCACTATATATCTCCAATGGCTAGGTAAAGAGTTCTTGATTATTTGACCATTCTTAAACTCATCAGGATGACCCATTCTTCTAAAGCATTCTTTCACATAGAAGATTGGGAACTCAACGTGTGCTTCTGGATTGTCATTTAACTGCAGTGCTTCTCTAACTGTGTCTTTAGAAAATAATACTTCTTTGCCATGTACGGTTGCTCTAATGTGCTGCACATTATCAACTGTTATTATCTCAGCAGTTTCCCAGAATTGTCTTATAGTTGCTTCAAAAACCGGCAAGTTGTGGCTGATGGCAAAACTTATGTTGGAGTTTGCCAGAAAGTTTAAGACATGAATAAATTCAGCAGCTTTCGGATCATTGCTATTAAGGAATGCACAGACATTGTGCCTCTTCACGAATACGAGATCCATACCTGTAAAATTCATCAATAAGTAAAATTTCTGAATTTGGTCAATCGAAACAAGATATTTCAACACTTAAAAAAAATCAGAAATCCTTACTGTCGAAACTAAGTAGTTTCGATAGAGATGGACGTATCGAAACTAACTAGTTTCGATAGAGGCAAAAAAAAAACCTTGATCAACACTTATAGAAACTCTGAAATCAACACTGTCGAAACTAAGTAGTTTCGATAGAGAAGAATTTATCAAAACTAGCTAGTTTCGATAGGGTCAATGAGCTTTGATCAACACTTGCAAAAATTCTGAAATCAACAATGTCGAAACTAAGTAGTTTCGATAGAGAAGAATTTATCGAAACTAGATAGTTTCGATAGGGTCAATGAGCTTTGATCAACACTTGCAAAAATTCTGAAATCAACAATGTCGAAACTAAGTAGTTTCGATAGAGAAGAATTTATCGAAACTAGTAGTTTCGATAGAGAGATTAGGTCAAGTTTGGGTGTCGAAACCAGTAGTTTCGATTAAAAACCTTTTGAAAACTTTTTGAAGGAGTTGAACTCCTTTATCGAAACTAACTAGTTTTGAAACCCAAACCCCCTATTGATTCATTATACTCAAACAATATAAACAATTAAATGAAAGGTTTTAGAGTGGCCTGTGAATGACGGATATTCGTCTTACCGAAAGCGAGTATGATTTCTGCAAGAATACACATAAAAAGTGAGTTCTTAGATGATAAAGATGTATGCAAACACGGATACGACTGAGATTATGAAGATTCAGTCGAACTGATTTTGAAATTTTTGAAACTCTAGGTCTGTTGATTCGCAAGAATCATTCAAATGAAATAGTGACTTTACCTGATGATGGAGACGCTGGTGACAACGGGGAAATCAGGTGAATAATCACTGATATCTTGCAACTCAGACCAAGGCTTGATAGGTTTGTGAGAGACGGAGAAGATGAATAGGGTTTGCGAAAAAGACGAGTGAATAAGAAGTGAAGGGAGGGATTCATTTATGCAGGCGTTTAAATTGCGAGGAACAAAAGACAAAAATGCCCCTGTCGAAACAACTAGTTTCGATAGGGCAAACTAGTTTCGATATTTACAGAGAAGTTTCGATAGGACAAACTAGTTTCGATATTTACAGAGTAGTTTCGATAGAGCAACCTAGTTTCGATATTTACATAGTAACAGAAATAAGACTAACATATATACATAAGATATTTACTTTTTCTTCTTGAAAAAGATCCAACATGAGATTAGATCTGGTCAGTCTCTTGAAACACTTCCTTTTGCAATTAACTACTGTGAGTCCCTGAAGATAGCTGATATTTGTGCAAAGTAAACCCGAACATTTATTTGTATTTTGATTTCATGTGATTAAAAGGTACCATTTAAGCACTATACAAGGTGTACCCCACATATTAAAATAAAATGATTTTGAAAAACCTATCAATCCTCAAGAAGTACCCACCTTCATCATATCATCTCTTTCTGATTAACCAAGGTACCGTCTTAGTAATGTCAAAGTACCACCAAAATAAAATAATATATCCAAGTGGATTTGGAAAATTAAAATAAAAAATATCCAAGTAGATATTAAAAAAGTACGAGCATTCTAGATCTTTGCGTAAGCAAAACAGAAGAAGTCGTAAAATTATCCAAGCGGATAGAAAAATGTTGAACACCCGAGATCTTTGCGTAAGCAAAACAGACGGGGTCAAATCATCCAAGTGGATGGGAAAAGGATGAGCACCCGAGATCTTTACGTAAGCAAAACATACGGGGTCATCGGTGGTAAATATCGTTATATTGACGGTCACTTGGCGTATGAATAGGAATCCAATACGTAAGCCTGTATCTGATTGAATTGGTTTTCTTAGATATAAAAATGGGTTAGATGTTTCAATAATGGGTTCAAACACACAAGTATGAGATATATATTAGAGTTTTCACACTACTTACAAGTTTTAACCATATGTCGGGCCTACCAGCTATATCTCAGTAAACACCATCGCTTTTGGTCCATTCCATGTCCAAGAGATGAGATCAGACACTATCATTTCTCAAAGGTCAGATTCAATTCTTCCTGCAACTTAAAACCACTTGTAAGATTTTATACACAGCAATTCTTTTCAATATAATATTTCTCCCCCAAAAGATTTGCGTAAAAACTATTCATAAAAATAAAATCTTTTTGGAATTTTCTTTGACAAGTAAACAGAATAATAAATAAAAAAATAAAATAAAATTAAAAAAATACTATTCACACTATTTACTGAAAGTTGATCATTCCAAGCATCTCCACCAGTTGGGCGAATCTGGTAGAGTCAAAAGCCTTTGTGAAGATGTCTGCGGTTTGTTTGTGAGTTTTGACTTCAACAATTTGAATATGCTTCTTTTCAACACAGTCACGGATAAAGTGATGTTTGATTTCAATGTGTTTGGTTTTGGAATGCTGAACGGGGTTTTTGGTGATATGAGGAACGGTGGTGTTGTCACATAGAATGGGTGTCTCATGGAATGTGATCCCATAGTCAAGCATCTGATGGTGTATCCATCTGCTTTGGGAACAACAGAGGGCTGCGGCAATGTATTCGGCTTCGGCGGTGGATTGGGAAACGGTGGACTGTTTCTTACATTGCCATGAGACAAGGCGATTGCCAAGGAATTGACAACCTCCAGAAGTGGATTTTCGGTCTAAGTTGCAACCCCCGTAGTCTGAGTCTGAATAAGCCACAAGATTAAACAAGTCAGTTTTAGGATACCACAGACCCAATTTTGGCTTATATTTTAAATATCTCAAAATACGTTTTACAGCAGATAAATGAGAGAGTTTAGGATTAGCCTGAAAACGTGCGCATAAGCACACTGCAAACATGATGTCTGGTCTGCTGGCCGTGAGATACATGAGCGATCCTATCATAGAGCGATATAGATGCGGATCAACGCTTTCCCCATCCATATCAGGAGTCAAACAATGTCGAACTTCCACAGGAGTTTTTACTGGATGGGAATCAGCCATTTTGAACTTGGTCAAGATTTCTTTTACGTATTTCTTGATGGATAAGGATTCCTGACTCAGACTGATCAACTTGTAGTCCCAAAAAGAACTTCATTTCCCCCATGGAGCTCATCTCAAACTTAGATCGCATCACTTCTTCAAATTCTTTGCAGAGACGGGGATTTGTAGAACCAAAAATTATATCATCCACATAAATTTGCACCATGATTGTATCCTTTTCCTCCTTCCGTTTGAACAATGTTTGGTCAATTTCTCCTCGTGTGAAACCATTCTCAAGCAGATGCTTTGATAAAGTTTCATACCACGCACGAGGTGCTTGGTGAAGACCGTACAATGCTTTGTCTAACTTGTAAACACGGTCTGGAAAATTAGGATCAATGAAACCCGGTGGCTGCTTGACATATACTTCTTCTTGAACTTTCCCATACAAAAATGCGCTTTTGACATCCATTTGATGGACAGTGAAGTCCATGTAGGCTGCATAGGCGAGAAACATTCGGATGGCTTCCAAGCGAGCCACTGGTGCAAAGACTTCCTCGTAGTCAATCCCTTCTTCTTGATAGAAACCTTGAACCACCAGACGAGCTTTGTTTCGAATCACAGTGCCGCCTTCATCCTTTTTGTTGCGAAAAACCCAACGAGTACCGATTGGAACTTTGTTCTTGGGTAGATCCACCAAATTCCACACATGTAACTTTGAGAATTGTTGTAGCTCTTCCTGCATTGCTTCCACCCAGCTGTTTTCTAGTAGTGCTGCTTTAATGTTCTTTGGTTCAGTTTGAGAGATGAAGCAGGAAAACATGTTGTTTTCAAATGCTTCACAGACACTTCGGGTACTAACACCCACATTGAGTGGTCCAATGATGTTATTGGTGGGTTGAATCTTGTGAATTCACAGTTGAGGAATTGCATCTTCTTCCACGACTTCCTCCAAATTGGTAAGATTTTCAGCAGGAGGATCGACAATGTCATTAATAGGATCTTCAGCAGATGATTGTGGTGCAACATCTACTGTTGGAATGGAGTTGTCTTCAACAGTTTCACTTGTTGCACCAGAACCGGAAGACTCCATATTAGATTCAGCATTTGCAACCACAGGAATTTCAACCTGAGCAGATGAGGAAGAACCTTGATCATTTAAGTTCCCTAGATTGTTCACAGAAAAATAAGGATTAGCATGAGTTGAGTCAATGGAGAAATCAGGAAGATTAAATGATTTAAAAACTGAATCGACGTCAAATAGCCAATTGGGACCGTCTCCTGCGTCCGTGTGATTATTTTCATGCCAATTGATATCAATGGACTCCAGAACTATTCTTTTCTGCTTATGATAGACACGAAAAGCACGTTGATTGGAGGAATAACCAACAAAATAACATTCATCAGCTTTGGCTTCAAACTTGTTGAGCTGATCTGAAGTGTTCAGCATCGTGCACACACACCCAAATTTTCTAAAGAAATCAATAACTGGCTTGCGCTTGTACATGATCTCATATGGTGTCTTGTTGCAGCTTTTAGTGATAAGAACCCGATTCTGCACGAAACATGCAGTGTTGACCGCCTCAGCCCAGAAAGTCACGGGAAGCTTAGAGTCAACAATCATAGTTCGTGCAGCTTCAATTAAGGTGCGGTTTCTCCTTTAAGCTACACCGTTTTGTTGAGGAGTACGAGGTGCACTAAATTGATGAGAAATTCCTTTGCTTTCACAGAAGGAATCAAGAGTTGCATTCTTAAATTCTGTTCCATGATCGCTGCGGATAGTCTTCACACTTAAAATGAAGAGGTTTTCAATTTGAAGCAGATAGGTCTTTAAAATCTCTGGCGTCTCATCCTTCTTAGCTAAGAAAAACACCCAAGTGAATCGAGAAAAATCATCTGTTACCACCAGACAGTATGACTTTCGTCCAAGACTCATGACACTCACTGGACCAAAGAGATCCATGTGAAGCAATTGGAGAGGAGAGTCAATGGAATTGGTGGTTTTAGGCTTATGTGAAGATTTGTGATGTTTTCCCTTGGAACATGAAATACAGTGTTCCATAGGAGTGAAATCTTTGAGAGGTAATCCAGTGACTAGGTTGCCTCGAACCAGTCGGTTCATTGTTTTGAAATTGACATGTCCCAACCTCTTATGCCACAGGAAAGATTCATCTTCAGAAGCCTTTGAGAGAAAACATGATTCAATTCCCGATGGGTTGTTCATATCCAAGCTATATGTGTTGTATCTTCTGGGAGCACGCATGAGAATAAGTTCTTCCGGAATCACCACTCCCGGCTTTAAGATAAGACATTCTTTTGAATTGAATAAAGCACAAAAGTCCTTGTCACAAATCTGTGAAACACTCATCAGATTGTATTTTAACTGAGGAACATAGTTGACAAATTCCAGACTATTTACTCCATTTGATACTGTTCCTTGTCCTTCAATCTTTCCTCCTCTTGGGTTACCAGCAAAAGCAACAAACTCTCCATCAATTTGATGATAATCTTGCAGCAAGTTAAAGTGCCCAGTCATATGCCTTGAACATCCACTATCTACATGCCAGATGTTATCGCCGGTTCTTCTTGATTGACCCTATACACAATGAACCATTTATACGTTTTGACCAAAAATGTTTCAATTAAGAGATTTTAATGTCAGGATATGACATCTCATTGGAATCAGAAGTACAACCATCCTTTGATGAAGCACGGTCATCAAATAGAACATTATTTTTAATTTTCCAAGTTCGTTTTAAATAATTTTTAGCATTTTTAATTCTTTTACGCCTAGATTTCCTACTGTGAGAAGAATTAGGCAACACATCTGAATTTAATGAACTTTGGGAAGGTGATTCTTCATTAAGATTTGCGGTTGTCAATTTACAACTCTTTGAAACATGATTTGAGGCACCGCAACTAAAACAAACGTTTTTACAAGATATCTTAGCCTGATAATAATCATCACAAGATGAAGATGATTGTGATGTTGAGGAATCTGAACATGAGACGGTTCTCTCATCAATAACATTGTCTTGAAGATGATGTGCTTCCTTTAATCTGAAAAATTCCATGTTGCTCATGGTTTCACGTGGTACATCATTCACAATAACTCCTGCACTTTTAAATTTTGTAACACATGGCATAACATTCAAAGATTTAGGAACAAAAGGCAAGGCATTTTGAAATTTAGAAACATCACATCCCAAACCCGTATGCTCAGCAGGCATAGAATCAAAATACAAGTTTTTAACGTGTTCACAAATATTTGGTTTTGACACGGACATATTATTACATTCATCCGACTCAAGTTCTTTTAAAATAGTTCTATCATTAGCACTCTTATCACAATCATCTTCGGACTTTACACAATTTGACTCTACACAAGAAGCAAAACTATCAGAATCAGAGGATGTAATATAATCATCAGGAGATAATGTGCAAACAAAAGGTGTGGAAACATGTGGAGTAGGCATATCAGCAAATTTCCCTGATTTAGAATAAGGAGGTGGATGAGAGTTATACACAAGACCTTCTGTGCCTTTTCTATTAAATTGTTTATCAATTATTCCAAACAGAATTTTCTGATCCATATCCATGTGATCAACCTGTAATTTGGCTTTTTCTGCTTTTTGGACTCTTTCTGTTAAAATTGTATTATTAATGGTTTGAGTATTGAGTTGCACAATTAAAGAACGATTTTCACCAGAAATATCACGAATTTTCTTTAAGTAAAGTTTCTCATTTTTGGCCATAGAGTCATACATCACCTTAATGTGATTTCGTTCATCAATCAAGGCTTGATTGATGAATCTGTATTTTTGAATTTCATTTAAGCAAGATCTAGAATCACAAAGTTTAGGAGTAACCTCAGCAGGCACAGCAGTGAGATCCTCAGCTGGTTCAATCATGACACACTTGCTATTTTCCTCCACATCATCCATCAAGGCTTTATCAGCAGCTTCCTCAACTTGTTCTCCCCAATGATAATGTCCATCAGCTTGGCACACAAGAGCTGTGGAACTGGAAGTTGTGCTTGTCTTTGGAGGATTGGTAGCTTGTTTACCAGAGGAAATCTTCTTATCTTGCTGATCTTTGGAGGACGGCTCCTTGCAGTTTCTGGCAAAGTGACCCAGCTGATCACAATTGTAGCATCTCACCTTCTTGATGTCAAACCCAAGCGTCTTTCCTTGCTTGAACCTGTCTATACCAGTCCTTTTGATAAATCTCTTGGCTCTTAAGGTCAACATGGCCATGCACCAATCAATGTCCATTTTCTCCAAATCATCAGGATTAATCTGCTCCAAGTCATCAGGTTGAAAGCTAACCGGTGTTAGATTTCCAGAGATCGGTGCATCATAGCACGACATGAAAGCAGTCATGATTGGGACATATTCATCAGGAATCATGGTGACAGTCTTTTAAGGAGCAGGGGAGCTGGTAGACTTAATTGCAGCAGCTGTATATACACAGTTTCCGCCTGTGTATGTGTTAAATCGATCATATCAGTGACTTTCGATTAAATCTGGACCTACACTAACCCTTCATTACCTCGTACCCTTGTCTAATACATAGCACATAACACGTATCATTTAATCACATAATTCACATAATCGTGTCTAGGGTACGGTCAAGTGTAGTTACAATAGTCTCGGGTCATTTCCTACGTTCGTTCCTAGCTTAAACATCTCTCTGGATCCAAACGACACTCGCACTTTAACGCGCTGCAATAGCTTCTGAATCCTTCTCAGATTGTGTGTGTTGTATATGGTGTTTGGTATGTGTGGTTTTCCATTAGAATGGCTTCAAGAATTAATTTATAGGCAAATTTCGTAGTTCGTAACGGACCGTTACCGTAGGTGACGGTCCGTTACCGTTTACTTGGCCTCCAAGCACTTTCTGACCACGTAACGGACCGTCCCGGCTCAAGATAGTCCGTCATGGCCTTAGGGTGCGATGACTCAGTGATACGTGATGTAAAACGGAGTGTTTTCATGATTTTGAAGCGTAACGGACCGTTACCGCCGGTGACGGTCCGTTATGGCTTTTGACATCCGTGACGGACCTTTACACCTGGTGACGGTCCATTATAGCTTCATTTTCAGATTCTCCTCATCGAGGCACCGAAGTTTCATATATTATAGTCCCCGTAACTCATTTTCTAGCCCAATATATGACTTTGGGAAATATTGGGCTATTTCCGGTCGAACCGTCTTTCTGTTTTTCACGTCTGGTTACGTTCTAGCATCATGTTTCTTAGCCGACACGTATCCCAACTGATTTTAGGAGTTTTGGGATGTTACAATCTACCCCCCTTAAATTAGGTTTTGTCCTCGAAACCTGTTAGTCCTTAAATAGTTGAGGATAAGTTTTCCTCATTTCTTCCTCGCTTTCCCAGGTCATCTCCGAACCTTTTATGTGTTTCCATTGAACTAACACTTGCTTGATCGTTTTATGACGTAATTGCTTTTCTTTTGTGTCTAGAATCTTGATAGGTTCTTCAACATAGGTTAGTTTATCATCAACTTGTATCTCTTATAAAGGAACGTGTGGAGCTTCATCCACCAAACATTTTCTTAAATAAGATACATGGAATGTGTTATGTATCTTATTCAATTCTTCAGGTAGCTCTAACTTGTAGGCTACCTTTCCGACTCTTTTGGTGATTTTGAAAGGACCAATGTGGACTTAACTTTCCAGGTTTCTTGAATTAGATTAGACCTTTCCAAGGAGATACTTTCGACATGACGTAATCTCATTCTTGGAATTCTATTGGTCTACATCTCTTATCTGCGTATGACTTATGTCTATCCTGTGCATCTTATAAACGTGCCTTGATTAAGTCAAGCTTTTCTGACGTGGTTTAAACTATTTCTTTGCTTTCTAACTCTTTCTGACCAACTTCTCACCAACATACGGGAGTCCTACACCTTCTGCCATATAGCATCTCATATGGTTGCATACCAATGCTGGAATGGTAGCTATTATTGTATGAGAATTCTGCTAACGGCAGATGATTATCCCAACTTCCACCGAAATCGATTATACAAGCACGTAGCATATCTTCGAATGTTTGTGTCGTCCTCTCACTTTGACCGTCAATTTGAGGATGATATGTTGTGCTGATTAATAAATTAGTTCCCATCTCTTCATGGAATTTTTTCCAAAAACAAGAAGTGAAACGAGTATCTCGATTAGAGATAATCGAGACTGGCACTCCATGTCTTGAAACGATTTCTTTAATGAACAGATCAACTAACCTTTCTGAAGAGTATATCTCACGTATTGCTAGAAAATGAGCACTCTTAGTTAGCCGATCTACAACCACCCAAATGGTATCATAACCTCTAGCTGTCTTGGGTAGTTTGGTTATAAAATCCATAATGAGATGTTCTCACTTCCATTCTGGGATTTCTAATGGTTGTAATCTCCCATATAGCTTCTGATGTTCTGCTTTAACTTGCAGACAAGTCAAGCACTTTGCTACATATTTCATGATATCGAACTTCATTCCAGGCCACCAATAATCTTCACGCAGATCTTGGTACATTTTCGTAGTACCCGGATGAATTGAATATCATGATTTATGAGCTTCATCAAGAATTCTAAGTCTAAACTCACCTGATCGTGGTATCCACATGCGATCAAATCGAGTCTTGACTTTATATTCATACTCTTCTAGAAACTTCTCCTGACCGACCATTCTTTCTTTCTTAATATTCTCACCTTTTAATGCTTCAATTTGTGGGTCTCGAAGCTGGCTCATGAAATCAGGAGTTTTCACTAACTTATATGCTTTCACCCGAATAGTATGATGCTCTTCCTTGCGACTTAGAGCATCGGCTACCATGTTAGCCTTTCTGGGATGATATAAGATCTCACAATCATAATCCTTGACCAGTTCTAACCATCGTCGTTGCCTCATATTTAAGTCCTTCTGGTCAAAGAAATACTTAAGACTTTTGTGGTCTGTGTAAATCGTACACTTCGTTTCGTACAAGTAATGCCTCTAGATCTTTAGTGCGAACACTACTGCAGCTAATTCCAGATCATGGGTTGGATAGTTTGCTTCATGTTTCTTTAGCTGTCGAGAGGCATAGGCTATCAACTTTCCTCTTTGCATCAGAACACATCCTAACCCAAGCATCAGAATACACCACAAAGTCTTCTACTCCTTCTGGCAATGCAAGAACCAGAGCTTGTGTCAATCTTTCTTTAAGTGTTTGGAATGCCTTCTCCTAATCTGAATTCAATTCATACTTTCGAGTTAGTTTAGTCAAGGGGTGGCTATCTTAGAAAATTCTTGGATGAACCTTCTGTAATAACCAGCTAATCCTAAGAAACTTCTAACTTCTTATGGATTCTTAAGTGGAGACCATTTCATTACAGCCTCTACCTTTGTTGGGTCTACTGAGATACCTTCTACGTTTACAACATGACCTAGAAATTGAACTTCCCTCAACCATAATGCATATTTTGAGAATTTGGCATACAGTTTCTCCTTCCGTAAAGTACTAAGTACTTCACGAAGGTGTCGTGCATGTTCTTCTTCATTCTTTGAATAAATCAGGATATCATCAAAGAAGACAATAACAAATTTGTCTAACATTGGTCAGCATACTCTATTCATGAGGTCCATGAAAACTGCCGGAGCATTCGTTACTCCAAAAGGCATCACTATAAATTCATAGTGTCCATAACGAGTTCTGAACGCCGTCTTAGGCACATCTTCCTCTCTTACCTTGACTTGATGATAACCGGATCTTAAGTCGATTTTAGAAAACCAACTAGATCCTTGTAACTGATCAAACAAATCATCAATCCTAGGTAAAGGATACCTATTATTGATAGTCAATTTGTTTAATTCACGGTAGTCTATACACATTCTCATACTACCGTCTTTCTTTTTCATGAATAGAATTGGTGCACCCCAAGGGGATACACTAATAGAATTGGTGCACCCCAAGGGGATATTAACTTGTATGGAGCCTTAGCTACTGGCTTAGCTTCAGGAATTAATTTGATTGTAAATTCGATCTCTCTCAGGTGGAGCACCTGGAAGATCGTCTGGAAATACTTTTGGGAATTCTTTTACCACCGGGACTTGATGCAGTTCCATCTGTTTCATCTTTGTGTCAGCTACATAAGCTAAGAACACTTAGTGACCTTGCCTCACGTACCTACTTATCTTAGCCATCCTACATAACGTAATCTGGTTTCGTCGTTCACCAATGACACTAACTTCTTTTCCCGTGGGCGTCGTGAATCGTACAATCTTCTGATTGCATATAATTGTTGCAGCATGTGAAAATAATCAATCCATTCCAATGATTACGTTGAATTCTTGCATCGGTATCGGAATTAAGTCAATGGGATATTCTTCTTCTTCTCTCAGCAGTCGGCAATCTTGGCATATTTCAGTTACTACTCAGTTTCAATCACTCGCGATTTCAATTTCTAATGCCTTAGCCAACTTACTTCTATTGAAGTTTCTAACGTTCGCATATTTTAATGAAATAAACGATCGGCTTGCTCCGGTATCGAATAAAACACAAGCAGGTAGGGAATTCAAGAGGAATGTACCTGATACGACGTCAGGAACATCTTTCGCTTCCTATGTAGTGATTTGAAAAGCCATGCCCCTTGGCTTTGGAGCCTCGATTCTCTTCGCTTCATTCTCTGCCATTCTAGACCCTTCTTAGGTCTTTTCCGTTTGAAATTTTAGCTCAGGACATTCCCTGCTAAAATGTCCTGGCTTATAACAGTTGTAGCACAACCGGGTTTCGCTCATACACTACAATGCAGTGTGTCCTGCCTTTCCACACTTGTTACAATTCAAAGACTTGAATCGGCACTCTCCTGGGTGTCTTCTTCCACAAATCTTGCAGTCATGTGTACCTTTCCTTTGGGAGGAACCGCCTCCCGATTTATTGAACTTAAATATTTTAAAAGGCATAGGAGAAGGATAACTCTCTCCTTTCCTTTTCCATCTCTCTCAGTCTGTCTCTTGAGCTCAGTCTCGCATTCTCGAGCCCAATCAATCCTCTCCTCCAAGTTCACACACTTGGATAGATGGATAAACTCTCTAATTTCAGTTTTTAAAACGGGATGGTATCTCGTCATCCATATCTCTGGAATTGTTAACAAAGCCGGGCAGAATCTGGCCTTGTCAAAGAAAATTCCCTTGATTTCATCCACTGATTCTGTAGTCTGACGGAGTTGAAGAAACTCCTCAGTGATTCTTTCAATTGTCGCTCGAGGGCAATAATGCTTCAGGAAGATATCTTTGAATTCTTCCCATCTTATTTCTTTAATTATGTTTCTCCCTTTCTCTCTCTTCACTACTCCCCACCAATCATCAGCTAGCTCTTTTAATTGATTGGTAGCGAAGGTAACCTCATCTTCTTTTTTCAAAATAACACGTATCAAACGTCATTTCTATTGAGGCGATCTATATTTGACTTTCTAAGGGATTAACAACTCCCTTAAACTCTAAAGGTTTACAAGTCAAGAAATCCTTGTATGTACAACGAGTTGACTTTGTATCAACTTTTGGATTCCTTCCTTCTTCATTATGAGTAATATCTTTATGGCTTTCGAACCAGCTCTCTAATGAGCTCTGTAGTTCAGCTTGTAGGATCGGAAAGTTTGCATCGAAAGCCTTTCCTACTTCTATTGCGATCTGCCTCCGGATATTTTCCGGAACTTGCTCAACTTCATTTTCCTCGGGAGGTGGAGATCCAGCTCTCCTGTGACTCTCCTCATCATGTATTTCGTCGTTTTGATGTTCAACCATCGTTTGCTGAAACATGGCATCGTTTTAAATCTCTCGTTCATTTACCCTAACCATAGTCTAGAGTTTTATACTACAGGTCTTTTATCAGTTTAACCTTATTCAAGTATTCTAGGGTTTCACATAGGGCCCCATCTATGCATTTTACACATATGCACATTCATTCATGCATTTTAATCATGCATAATCACATTCCCGGCTTACTATCTGCTGAAATAAGTTATCATATGATGTTTGCGATATCACGGGGTCCCATACATTAGCTCCCATACTGGCCAGGTATAAGGAAATGTATGTTACACATCATGATACTTCCAACTATCATATGGAGCTTGTCTCATACAAAGTTCAGCCTACATATATCCACACCTTTTTATTTCTAGCACTTGAATTTAATCATACATGCTTCCTTGGACGGCCTCAGATTGAATCACTATTTATATCACGAGCACTTATGGTTTGAGTTTAAGTACCCCTTCTGATACTTAAATCCCTCAAACCGTGCTCTGATACCAACCTGAAACATCCTACTTATCTCTTATTTTATCAGAGTTTTATAATGCGAAAAATGGCCCTAGTTTAACAAAACCATGCCATAACTGGCTAAGGTAACTCTTTATTATAATATTGTTTTACAAAAGATGATATAATTATATCATATTATATAGGGATCTTTCAACTCCGATCGTTCCGTCCTCAGGAAGCTTCATTCCACGTGCTTCTTTCCGGCAGTGTTTGAAAACAGTTTTGAATTAGCTTGCTCTAAGTAATTACACTGCATCGTTCATTTTATTTTTAACCCTTTAGGTTCTTATTATTGTTCAAGTTTCCCAGGCTCTCGGCGCCCCCGTGACCATCACCGGGCGTACCTCCGGTCACGTAATTCGTATATTTTATGGTGTGCTAACCCCCCCGCGACCATCTTCGGACGTACCTCCAGTCCGAGTTTTAAGCAAGGTTCTTATACTCGTCAGTATATACCCCTTGCATTTGTCATGAAGACTCATTCATTTCCTCATCCGTAGGCTTGGAACCTTTTCCTCAGCCTCGTAGGCTTGGAATCTTTTTCCTCAGCCTCGTAGGCTTGAAATCTTTTTAGTTTTCTTATTTATTATTGAGATCCACCTTACAGGCCGGGTATATCATTTCATTTGGGACCTTGAGTATCTTAGACTCACAGCCTCCCAAATGTATCAAGCATTTGTATTTATTTTATGTATATGCTTGACTTATTTCCCAACCACTCCTCACCTTAAAACTTCGTAACGGTTTCTCCACGATGCATTAAAAGGGTTTATATATAGGAAGTACCAGCGGCGTATCCACCACCCCTTTAACACTTCGTGAGTACTTCGTTATTCCATTTTAGGGTTTAGACTCGTTCCATCGTACTCATTCATACTTGCACGTATCATCATGCATTCACGTATTCATATTTATCATGCATCACATGTTCATGTTTTAATCACATATTCACACTTGTCATATATTGTAAACTGGGATGATTATCCTTCTAGAGTAGTACCTCCAACAGAGTTGTTCACAGGAAAGAGTGACGTGTCTAAGAGAGATTTATACACCACTCTTTTTTTAAACAGAACATTCCGTTTGTCAGATAACTACATACCGGTTGGAAGTTCTCCCGTAGGTTTACTATAATTTCATTACCGTCTTTTAGTCTATACCTATAAACATTCATAATGGTTTCACCATGAAGCACCAAGATACTTATATATAGGAAGTACCAACGGCTTATCCACCACCCCGTGGATACTTCGTGGCTACTCCATTATTCTCGTTTAGTGTTTAGACTAACCCTTCATTACCCCGTTACCCTCGTCATATACATAGCACAAACACGTATCATTTAATCGCATAATTCACATAATCGTGTCTAGGGTACGGTCCAGTGTAGTTACAATAGTCTCCGGTCGTTTCCTACGTTCGTTCCTCGCTTAAACGTCTCTTTGAATCCGAACCGCATTCGCACTTTAACGCGGTACAATAACTTCTAAATCCTTCTCAGATTGTGTGTGTTGTATATGGTGTTTGGTGTGTGTGGTTTTTCATTTGAATGGCTTCAAGAATCAATTTATAGGCAAATTTATGAGTTCATAACGGACCGTCACCGCGTTACCGTTTTTTTGGCCTCCAAGCACTTTCTGACCACGTAACGCACCATCTCGGCTCATGACGGTCCATCATGCCCTTAGGGTGTGATGACCCAATGATACGTGGCGTAAAACGGAGCATTTTCGTGATTTTACGGCGTAACGGACCGTTACCCCCGGTGACGGTCCGTTATGGCTTTTGACACCGGTGACAGACCGTTACACCTGGTTTTGGTCTGTTATAGCTTCATTTTTAGATTCTCCTCACCGAGGCACCCAAGTTTCATATATTATGGTCTCCGTAACTGATTTTCTTGCCCGAGATTTGCTTATGGGAAGTTTTGGGCTATTTCCGGTCGAACCGTCTTTCTGTTTTTGTGTCTGCTTACGTTCTAGCATCGTGTTTCTTAGCCAACACGTATCCCAACTGATTTTAGGAGTTTTGGGATGTTACATTCGCTGTGTGCTTTTGGTATTAACGTCACTGTAACTAGAAGGCGACCTTCTGACCGGTACGTAGTTATCTGGCAAACGGAATGTTCTGTCTAAGGAAAGAGCGTTGTGTAAATCTCTCCTAGACCCGTCGTTCTTTCCTGGGAACATATCTGTTGGAGGTACTACTCTGGTTAGATAACTGTCTAGTGTTACGGGTGTGATATGTTGGTATCAGAGCCACAGTTTAAGGGATTTAGATACTAATAGGAATTAGTATCTAGATTTAAACTAAGAGCTCTGAAAATAGCTGGAATGCCATAGGATATAGGTTGAGATGTTTACTTTCATTATGAATATAACGGGTAATACCGTGAAAACAGATAATTAATTTCATTCTTGGCCAAATGTTATTAATTCTGATTTTCTGGATTATCACCAGTTACACAAAATTTGATGTCATACATCTGTATAGGTATCAATGGATGGAAGAAGAAGAGGTAGGGGAATAGTTCGAACTCCGATTACTAGGTCTTGTAGGCAGGCTAAAAATACCACCGATACTAACAATCATCATGAGACGAACGAAAACGACAATAACACAGGTCCTCATGCTGAAGAGGTGGTTATGTCTGAAGCTCAATTTCAAGATGTTGTGGCTAGTGAGGTAACGAAGGCATTATGAACAACACTACCTGGGTTATTGGATGAAGTCCTCACTAAAAGGATGGGTGCTGGAACTGCTGGAGGAGGAACTAACCATAATGGAGGCACAAATGGAAATTCAGCAATAAGAACTGAGAATCATGAAGGGTGTAATTACAAATCCTTCGGAGGATGCAAACCCTAGCCGTTTGATGGCTAGAAAGGAGCCATTGATGCTACGCAATGGATCACAAATATGGAAGCAGTTATCAAGCTTAGTGAATGCAGAAGCAATAAGGCAGTCACCTTTGCTGCCAATTCTTTAAAAACCACAGCACTGGATTGGTGGGAGTTGGTAAATCAAGCTAGAGGGGAGCAAGTTGTAGATAACATGAAATGGAACGAGTTTAGAGAATTAAATCTACACCGATTCTGTCAACAAAGTGAACTAGATAAGATTGAGGAAGAATTTCAGCGACTGGAGGCAGGAACTATGACGCATCAGGAGTATGTAACTAAGTTTGATGAGATGTTAAAGTTGGTGCCACATCTGGTGACACACGATTCTAGAAGGATTAAGAATTTTATTCGAGGTTTGCCGCTAAAGGTACGAACCTTAGTGAAAACCTCAACACCTCTGACAATGGATGTTGCTTTGTCATTGAGTGCCACAATTTATGATGATGTGGCAGCACAAGAAGCCAAGGAGAAGGCTAAGAAGACTGTTGAAGTAAAACCTATGGAAGTAAACAAGAAAAGTGAGGAAGTGATGTATTGATTCAAACCGATAAATTTTAAGTTCCCTAGAAGAGAGAGAAACAATCCAGTGAGAAATTCTCAAAAAGTGAGATGTAACAAATGTCAGAAACTGGGACATATTTTGTCATATTGTCCATCTCTGAAGTGTTATAATTATAATGCGATGGGACATATATCAAGAAACTGTACCAAACCCATTCAACAGAAGCCCAGAGGAGAGGCTAAAGGTCAGGTGTTTGTAATAGGTGAAGGAAAGAGGAACGCCAATGTCAAAGTGGTAGCTGGTATGTTCCTAGTTAACGATATTTATGCTAAAATCTTGTTTGATACGGGAGCAAATAGAAGTTTTGTTTAAGATGCCTTTAGTTTGTATTTAGGCATGAAACCTACCCCACATTAGCGTGCTTAGGTAGTTGAGACAGCAAGTGGAGAACATATTAGGATAACTGAATCGTATGCGAATTGCAAGATGACTCTGAGCAATGAGAATTCAGTGATTGAATTAATGCGAATAAGTATGAGCAAGTACGATGTTATCATTGGAAGGGATTGGTTAAATCAATGCCATGCTCAGATCGATTGTGATCAACGGACTATAAGGATTTGTAGGCCTAACGGGGAGTCTATATTGATACAATGTGATAGTGATAAGAACAAGATTGAAACGGTTTTTGTAGCTAAGGTTAAGAAATGTGTGAATACAGGATGTAGTGTATTCATAGTTTATGCTTTAGATTCTAAACCTGAACGGCAAATTGCAGACATTCCTGTAGTAAGTGATCACCCGGATGTCTTTCCGGAAGAATTACCTGGTCTTCCACCAGATAGACAAATCGAATTCCGAATTAACCTTATACCTAGAGCCAAACCCGTAGCTAGAGCACTACAAAATCTAGCACCTTCTGAATTAAAAGAATGGATGAAGCAGATTCAAGAATTATTGGACAGAGGCTTTATACATCCAAGTACTTCACCCTGGGGGAACTGGACTTGTTCGTGAAGAAAAAGGACGGAAGTATGCGGATGTGCATAGATTATCGGGAACTAAACAATTTCACTTTGAAGAACAAATATACATTGCCAAGAATAGATGATTTGTTCGATCAGTTACAAGGAGCTAAATATTTCTCGAAGATTGATCTTAGATCTGGGTATCACAAGTTGAAGGTACAGGAAGAAGATGTACCTAAGACTGCATTTAGAACTCGATATGTACACTATGAATTTTTTGTTATGTCGTTCAGTCTAACGAATGCCCCTACAGCATTTATGGACCTAATAAACCGAGTTTGTAAACCATTCTTGGATAAATTCGTTATAGTGTTCATAGATGATATCCTTATCTACTCCCGAACTCAGGAGGAGCATGCCAAACATCTGCAATTTATCTTAGAAACCCTCAGAAGAGATAAATTGTTCGCTAAGTTTTCCAAATGCGAGTTTTGGAAACAAGAAGTACAATTTCTAGGGCATGTTATAAATCACCAAGGAATCCAAGTGGATCCAGCCAAGATCAAAGCAATTATGAAATAGGAAACTCCAAAGACACCGGCTAAAGTTCGAAGCTTTCTTGGTCTAGCCGGATACTACCGAAGGTTTATCCAAGACTTTTCAAAGATTGCTACTCCATTAACTAGCTTAACTTAGAAAGCCATAAAATTTTAATGGAGTCAGAAGCAAGAAGAGGCGTTCAAAACCCTTAAACAGAAACTTAGCTCCGCACCAATCTTAGCATTACCTGAAGGGAATGATGACTTCGTCATCTACTGTGATGCTTCCCGTATTGGTCTAGGTTGCGTGTTAACGCAGCGAGATAAGATAATAGCTTATGCATCACGGCAACTTAAAATTCATGAGAAGAACTATACCACACACGACCTCGAACTTGGTGCCATAATGTTTGCTCTAAAGATTTGGAGACACTATCTATATGATACTAAATGTGTGATATATATACAGACCATAAAAGTCTCCAGCATATATTCAATCAGAAGGAATTGAATATGAGATAGAGGAGATGGATGGGACTCATTAAATATTATGATTGTGAAATCAAATACCATCCCGGGAAAGCTAATGTTGTAGAAGATGCATTAAGTCGGGAGGAGAAAATCAAACCTATCAAAATAAGAGCATTAAGATTAGAAGTCAAGATAGACTGGATGGATCAGATCAAGGAAATTCAAACTCAAGCGCTACAAGAAGATAACATCAAGAAAGAACGCAAGGTGGGTAAGGAGAAATTACTAACCAAGGGCGATGATGGAATCCTACGATTTGGAAGCAGAATTTAGATTCCTAAACTCGGGGAAATTCAAACGAAAGTGATGGATGAAGCTCACAAATCCAAATACTCCATACATCCCGGAGCAGATAAAATGTACAAATGATTAAAGACTCATTATTGGTAGCCGAACATGAAGAGATCTATGGCTCGGTATATAGAGAAATGTTTAACTTGTCTTCAAGTCAAGATTGAACATCAGAAACCCGCAGGTCAACTGCAACAGTTAGAGATACCTGTGTGGAAATGGGACAGAATTACAATGGATTTTGTCACAAGACTGCCAAGAACCCATGAAAGGGCACGATGCTATTTGGGTTGTGGTGGATAGACTAACCAAATCGACACACTTTATTCCTATCAGCTAGAATTGTTAAATGGATAAGCTAGCATGCCTCTATATCAATGAGATTGTGAGCCGCCATGGTATACCACTATCTATTATATCCGATAGAGATAATCGATTCACATCAAGATTCTGGACTAGTTTCCAGAAAGAGTTGGGAACTCGAATCAATATGAGTACAACATATCACCCTCAAACCGACGGACAAAGTGAGTATTGTGCAATTGAATTTAGAGGTAGCTGGATAGTCATCTACTGTTGATAGAATTTTCCTACAACAACAGCTACAATTCAAGTATAAAAGCTGCACCTTTTGAGGCATTATACGGTAGGAAATGCATAACTCCATTTTTTTGGACGAAAGTTGGAGATATCCAACTGTCTGGACCAAAAATCTTACATGAAACAACTGATAAGATAGTCCATATCAAACAACGATTGAAGGCTGCACAAGATCGACAGAGAAGTTATGCAGATAGACGCCGACGACAGTTAGAATTTCAAGTAAGAGACCACGTTATGTTGAAAGTATCACCTTGGAAAGGTGTTGTACGTCTCAGGAAACGTGGGAAAGTAGGACCAAGATATATTAGGCCTTATAAAATCATCAAAAGAGTTGGAGCAGTGGCATATAAATTAGAATTTCCTAAAGCATTGCAAGGTATTCATAACACGTTCCATGTGTCATGTCTACGCAAGTGTTTAGCAGACCCCGATCAAGCAATCTCATTAGATAATGTAAACGTCGATGACAAACTCCAATTCACCGAGCAACCCGTTAAGATCTTAGGAACCCAAGATCGAAAGTTGAGAAAGAAAACTAAACCAATAGTGTTGGTACAGTGGCAAGGTCAGAAGGGTGTCGATCAGACTTGGGAATTAACAGAACAAATAAAAACTAAGTATCCTCATTTGTTTAACTGATATTAAGTTTCGAGGACGAAATTCTTTTAAGGATGGGAGATTTGTAACACTCGAATAATTCCCAAGTAATATAGGGACTAAAGGTGTCAAAATGAAAAGTTCAGGGGTTGAATTATATGTTCTCTAAAGATGGAGGACTAAAATTGAAAAATCTAAAAGAGGACGGGATAGCGGACCGCTATCTTAGGCCATAACGACCCGCTATGTGTAGAGGAACGGATGAACCGGGTGACGACACGTGTCCTGTGACTCACTTGACACGTGGAACGATAGCGGACCGACTAGACAGACCATAACGGTCCGCTAGCCGCAAATGTCAGGCGGGTCCACTAAGGGCTTGACGGGTGTAGGGCTGACGCAAGCAGGGTGATAGTAGACCGCTATCCCCCTGAATAACGGTCCGCTATGGGTCCGTTTTCACCCTATAAATAGATGGCTCGAGCCCAGCCATTTGCACACACAAAACACTCCCAAAAACACACACTAAGCTCTGGTGGCTCAAGTTCCAAGGTTCCTGTCCGTTCTTAAAAGTCCGGTTTCACGCAATTCGTCCGCAAACTCCCGTAGATAGTGTCGAGGTAAGGTTTCCGAACATCCTGAGGTTCCTTTATGTAAACCTACGATAAGGATGTTGATTATGATCATGTCATATATAATTTAGGGTTATCTCGAGGTATTGATTATTATAGTTGACTCAGAAGGAGATGCTACTTGAGGTGAGTTCCTCTGAACTGTGCTCTATAAAATGTTGTTTTTGTAAATGATTTTGTCTGAGATCCTAATATCATCTGTATATATATCCTATAATAAGTACTTATTATAGCCATGATTGGGTGGGACTGAGGGGCAAGACTGATCCTCTCGTATTTGGTCGGACTTGTATCCGGAAGCCAGGGAGTCGCCTGTATATACATACATATATATATATATATATATATATATATATGTTGTAGACTTAGAACCCGAGTAAAGCTGAGGTTACTGGGTGATGGATTGGGATGGATGATTATTAGACCCAGACCCGAGTAAAGTTGAGATCCTAGGGTATTTTTGTATCGTGGATACAAATTGTGAAAATATGATTTTGTTTATGAACTGATCACCAGCTTTGTGCTGATCCAAATATTTTCAAATGTTTTTTAGCACAAGTGACCACTAGCTTAGTTGGCATTCCAGGAGATGTATAGGTATTGTGAGATAGGGATGACTGAGGGCAAGTTCATGGGTAACCGTAAGACCTGAATAGATGGCACGTTCTTGTTGAGCTATAAGGCCTGAATTATAAGTGTTCATGTTAGGAACAATATGTTGTATTTCCAGTCAATCCTTATTGTAAAACAATACTATGTATGAAATGAAATGGTTATGACTTTTAAGTATTCCGCTGTGTGTTTTTGGTAACAACGTCACTGTAACTAGAAGGCGACCTTCTGACCGGTATATAGTTATCTAGCAAACGGAATGTTCTGTCTAAGGAAAGAGCGATGTATAAATCTCTCCTAGACCCGTCATTCTTTCCTGTGAACATATCTGTTGGAGGTACTACTCTTGTTAGATAACCGTCCTGTGTTACGGGTGTGACATCTTGCAGATCCATCTCCAAGCTTAAGCCCAGAACAAGCAGCTGAAGACTCTCGCAGTCCAAGCTTTATCCTCCATCCTACACTGCTTCAGGACTTAAGCCCCTAGGTGATAAGTTTTGTAGCAACATTTGGCGCCATCCGTGGGACCAGCACCGAGCCTCACCTCACCTCGTTTTTCTCCACTCATAATCTAGATTTGTATTCTTTGGTAATCTACGTGTGTTTCCTGGATCATCACCTCCAGATATGTGGTTTTTGAGTTCTGAGCGCGATTTGTGGATCCCCGACCTCCGGATATGTATTCTTCGAGCTCGAGATGTGATTAATTCATTAATAATTGTCAAATATGTATTCAGATCTAGATTTTCTGTGCTCCACGCACGATTTCTAGATCTACAACCTTTAGATCTAGATCGCATGTTCTATATTCTCACCTCCTTATAATTCCGGTTACAGGTTCGGTATTTCACTCTTTCCACTGCAATATGTTTTAAATTCTCTTGTTATACGAGTTTGTAGATATGCACATCTCTAAAATTTATTTACATGACAAGTTCTAAACAAACAAATATTTTCTTAATCGAAATCATAGATCTGTAATCAAACATTATAGTTATGTGCACAGAGCTCGTAATCTAAAAGTTTGTATGCATTTCACCGATATATGTATTTTCCGACTTTTACGCGTCTTGATCTAATATTATATATTCGCCTCACTAGTTTAGATCTCTTGTCTACACACGAGGTGAAAAATATCAATATTTAAAATTTTTAATCTTTATATATATATTTTATAGGTATAAAAATATATTATTTAATATAATTTGACTTTCAATGACTTTCAATTATTATTTTATTGAAATAAAAATTACATAATTAAATTTCAAAATTTCGTATAATAAGGGATAATTTAAAATAAATATGTTTTATTAGTATAATTAGTATTTTCTTTAAATATATACTATTATTAAAAGATAGAAGTGCATTAAATAAGAGGGAGAGGCGGGAAAAAAATGATGAGAATAAATATGGAGGCGACACGTGACAGTAAAAAACCTTTATTTATTATATGGTATAGATTAAGAGTTTTGTTTATTGAAATATGTGTGAAATCCATGGGCCATCTCACATAAATACGAAGGATATAGGCATCTGTCTCAGTAATATAAAAGTTGTGAGAGGAATTATTGCCGGTCCTGAGGATTTAAGTGTCCCGGTCGAGCCGGAAAAATGACCCTTACGAACAAAATATATAAACTAAATTATTTTTAAACGACGATTAACGTTATAGCAAAAAAAAATCCGACAGTTCGACTTTTCGTTTCCTGCTTCTTCTGTTATTCAATTCGTCCTTTTTTTAAACAACCGATGGTTTTTAATTTCTTTATAAAGATTCAACCATTACATATTTACATTATAAAGATTAAATGGATTACTGGATTAGGGCCCAATCAATCAACCATTACATATTTACATTATAAAGATTAAACGGATTAGGGCCCAACCATACATTATAAAGATTAAATAGGGTCCAACCATTATAAAGATTAAAAATGACCCAACCATTATAAAAAGAGCTCAATGTGTTTTTAAGTTTTTTTATAAAAAGGTCCCAATATATAAAACCGGTATATAAAATTTTATAAATATATACATAACATATATATATATATATATATAATTTTTGGCCCCCTAAAAAAATGGGACCTGGCTGGCGGCCCGACTCGGCCTACCCCAGGGCCGGCCCTGTATTTCTGGTTTCAATATCGTACGAATTAAGGGTGAAAGGGGCACCCTAGAGTAAGGGGTTCGGGTATTCGGCTTCAAGCGGGTACACCGCCGCCGACACTTCGGGTTCATGCACGAGTAGGCTTTTGCGGGTAAATGTACCCGTTTTCAATTCTCGCATCTAGCCGTTGGCCCCATTAAACAAATTTTTTTTTTCCTATATATACAATACATTTATACCATATTTTTTACACCAAAAATATTTCATTCAACTCTATTTCTACTCAAAAACCACGGATTCCAAAAAAGCACATGTCGGTACTCGGAAAAAATCAAAGGTCGGTTCTAGCCAAAACCCCTCAACACAACAACCTACTCATCCATCACACCATCCGCATCAACCAGCACCGTACCCATATTATCCGTATGCTCAAATTCCCACTCAAATGCCCGTAATGTCTACTCAAATTGCACCCGGTCAATACACCTATCCATTACAAGATCAACTTACGTTTAAGCCTTTTGCATCCCGCTACCAAAACCTACCATTACGTAACCCAAACCGTAACGATGAAGATCGACCACTCCCGATCTTTAATGACGACGAAGATGAAGTAGAGGTTGGTGAAGAAGAAGATGATGACGTGGAAGAAGTAGAGGTTGGTGAAGAAGAAGATGATGAACCCGGAAATAAAGGAAAATTACACGCACGTGCGGCAGGTCAACAATGGACCGATAAACAAAATCTCGCTTTGTGTAAGGCTTGGATTCATATTTCAGAAGATCCGGTAGTCGGAAATCAACAAAAGAGAAGCGGATTTTGGAATCGTATCCTTAAGCATTACAACGAACAAATTGGTGGAAGCAACCGAACTATTCACCAACTAAATTCAAAATGGACGGCTTTAAATAAGCAAATGAGTTGGTTCAACGGTAGTTGGATTCAAGCGGTATATTTATTTTTTGACTATTTAAGTTTATATTTTCTATTTTTTTATTTTTATTTAAGTTTATATTTATTATAACCATATAGGACCGTCTACGTGCGAGTGGATCCGCCGATATAGATGTGATGAAGAAATGAAGGACTTCCAAACTAAACACAAAAAACTTTTTCCCACGTTGAGTGTTGGGAGCTTATACGCCAACATGATAAATGGGAACAAGCGTCGTTGATGGGGGCGGAGTTTTCCGGTCAATCGAAAAATAAACGAAAGTCTTTGGATTCCGACAACCACTCAAATGATGAACACTTTACTGATTAGGCACCCGACCTCAACGAAGACGCGACTCCGACAAGACCAACACGAAAAGCAAAGAAATTGGACGGGTCGTCAAGCAAAGGTAATTTAGCCGAAGCGGTTGCTCAATACACACGATGAAGGAGCAACGGGAGTCTACACGGGAAGTTATTTTGAAAGAGCTATTGGAATAAAAAAGACAAAAGATCAAGATATCAGGGAGATGGTGGAAGAGCAACGGGCGGCTATTCGGGAGGATCGTATGTACCGTGAATAAAAGATGTTTACGGATCCTCACAACCATGTGACCGGACCGATGTTGGAAATAGTTCTAAAACGAAAACGTGAAATAGCTAGTCGATACGGGTGGTCTTGTGATTTCTAGATTTATTTTTATGTCCTTTTTAAATTTATTGTTTTATTTATTTATTTTTAATGTACTTTTTTTTATTAATGAAGTTGTTATTATTATTATTATTTGTTTTAACTTAAAAAAAGAATTAATTTAAAAAGAAGAAAAAAATTTAGGGTATTAGGGTTGCCCCCCAACACTTTAGGGTATTCGGGTTGTATTTGGGTAAAAGTGAGGTGACACACCCTCATTGGTTGGTTTTGTTAGGGTAGTTTTTGGGTGAGGGTTATGCCCCCTTCACCCTAAGGATAATAAGCTCGGAACCGTTAGACACTTAAAGCCTCATGTACAAATAAGTAATGCATTAGGTTTGTATTTAAGTGTGCAATAATACATTGAAGGAAATAACGATTCTATACCATCTACTTATGATTAGATAATTATGCATATGCCTATAAATTTTTTTTTTAACGACCAACCAAATTTTATAAACCAGAGGCAAGAAAAACACTATGCCTAACAAAGACAAAACAACAAAGAGGGAAAAACAAACAAAAAGAGAGAAAAACCACCAAAATACAGAGCCCACAAGCAAGCAAAATTAAATCTTAAACCCTGCCAATCCTCCTAAGTAAGAGCCGGTAATTTTGAACGACACTGGACCAAAAGAAGCCAAGGATTTTAACTTCCTCGGCCAAGTTGTCTAAATACAGCCGCCTACCTTCAAAAATGAGAATGTTTCTCACTTTCCAAAGACACCAAAAAGTGGTAAGAACGATAGCATGAATCATCTTTGCCTTCTTCTTAGAAACCCGGATAAAGTTATGCATCTCCAAGAGATCCTTAACCTCAAAAGCATAAATAGACGGAATTTTTCACCACTGCGAAATGATTTGCCACAAAGATTGGGCAAGACCACATGACACGAAGAGATGTTCCACCGATTCGTTAGCCTCCCCACAACAGCTGCAAGAGATCGATACAAGGGATACATTTCGTTTAGCCAACTCAAGTCTAGTGGGGAGCCTACCCAAGTTAGCCCGCCAAGCTAGAATGTTAACCTTTTTAGGCACCATGTTATTCCATATAATAATGCCATTAAAGTCTCCCCCGCTCATAGCCTTTAACTTAGAACGAACACTTTTAACCGTGAAAACACCCATGACATCGAGAAGCTAAGACCATTGGTCCGTCACCGATGGCAATGACACCGAGCATATAGCATCCAGCAGCCCATACCATTCCGCCAATTCAGTGTTCCATGCTGGAGGACGCGACCAAGACCAACAGAAGTTTACCCCCATTCGGGCCGACAATCAAGCGATCCGAGACGAGACATTGCTTGTCTTTCTCAAGAGGGAATAAATTAGGAAAACAACTGCGAAGAGGAGCCTCACCAATCCAGCAATCAGACCAGAAACTAATCTTATCCCCACACCCAAGAATACCTTTGATAATCAAACTCATATCTATACCTCGAGCAGCAAAGTCTACTGAGATCTTGTAAATTTGTTTCCAAGGGCCAGCAATAGAAACCTTCGCCGGAACGAAGTTCCAAGAACGAGAACTTTGATGTAAGGCCCAAATAACATTCCGCCATATGCAACCTTTTTCATTCTTGAATCTCCACCACCTTTTGGCTAGCATTGCTAAATTGGCATCCCTTAGAGACCCCAGCCCTAACCCATCAGATGAAACCGGACCTATAACCTTCTGCCAAGAAATTCAATTTATTTTTGATTTTTCCTCCGACCCCCCCCCCCCAAAAAAAGAATATCCGACGTATTTGCTCGAGGCGATCAATAATGGCAACCGGAGCACGATAGAAGGAAAAATAGTACATCGGCAAGGAGTTTAACACCGATTTAATTAAAGTCACTCTTCCACCAAAGGACAGATTCTTAGCTCTCCAACCCGACAACCTTTTTTGGAATTTTCCCACCATCGGTTTCCAAGACTTAATCAAATTCATATTTGCACCCACTTGCAACCCTAAGTGTTTAAATGGGAAACTTCCAGTTTGACACCGAAAAATCAAGGCCATCTCCTTTAGATCTCCATCATCCACTCAAGTGCCAAATAAACTGCTCTTACCCAGATTGATGCGAAGACCCGAAACTAAGTAAAAGCACCTCAAGATACGGACAATATTTTCTGCATTCGACCTCTCCCAAGCCCCCAAAAAGATCACGTCGTCGGCATACAAAAAATGCGATAAAGAAGGCACGCTATTACCACAAACAATACCATGGAAGAGACCTATAGAACAAGCCTGCTTAATGATACCGGAAAAGGCTTCCATGGGTAAAATAAAAAGGAAGGGAGACAAGGGATCACCTTGCCGCAATCCTCTAAAACAGGAAAACTCATGAGTAGGGGACCCATTCACAAGAACCGAGGCCCTGCCAGAAGTCAAAAGAGCCGAAATCCATTTTCGCCATAAGGAGGGAAAATTCATTGAGCTCAAAACTGTGTCCAAGAAATCCCAATTTAAAGAGTCAAAATCCTTCTCAATGTCAACTTTGAAAATGAAACCTTTACGTTTGGACCTACGAAGCCAAGAAATAACTTCGTTAAGAATAAGTAGGACGTCCATAATACTTCTCCCTGACAAAAAAACCGATTACTCCTCCGAGACTAAATTTTGAATAACCCCTTTAAGTCTGTTCACCAACACCTTAGAGACCACTTTGTTCATTATCCCGATGAGACTTATCGGGCGAAAATCCGAGAACCCAACTGGGTCATTCAGCTTTGGAATCAAAGCCAGAAACGAAGCCGTGCAACCGGGGTTTAAAGAGCCGGAATGATGAAACTCCTCAAACAGCTTAACAAAATCCAATTCAAGCCAAACCCAACAACGCTTTAGGAATTTAAAATTGAACCCATGAGGACCGGGAGTCGGGTCCCCATCACAATCCCAAACCACGGATCTAATTTCCAATGTGGAGAAAGGCACGATTAACGAATCTGCCTCAGAAACGGACAACACAAAGAGATTAGAGAGATTAGGACAGATCAATTGGGGACGCGCCTCAACCGGTTCCTTGAATTTACCTGCAAAGAAATCAAAGGCTTTATCTTTTAACACCGAAGGGTTAGTCTGCCAGGAGCCGCCAACCAAAATCCATTGATACGGTTAATGCCAGTGTTGTAAAAATCGCTAGGCGGGCGGTGGGGTAGGGCCTAGGCCTAAGCGGGATTAATCGGGGCCTAAGCGGGATTAATCGGGGCCTAAGCGGGATTAATCGGATTGAAATTTTTATATGTAATTTTCAGTTTTTTATATATACACACATTTTTATATGTAATTTTTATAAAAATGTTCATTTTTAAATATTTATACACATATTTGGCTAGAATTTGAAGGGTTTGGCTGGAAAATCCAAGGTTTTGCCGGAAAATCCAAGGTTTTGACGGAAAATCCAAGGTTTTGACGGAAAATCCAAGGTTTTCGCCGGAATTTGGCCGAAAATTCCAGGTTTTCGCCGGAATCTGGCTGCCTAGGCCCGATTTGGACCGCCCAGCGATTTTTGGACCGACTAGTTCAAAATTACTCCTTATCTGGCCGCCTAGCGATTAATCGGCGCTTAGCGATTAATCGGCGATTAGGCGCGATTTTTACAACACTGGTTATTACTCGTGTTGGCGTTCATAATACCGTGAAAAAAACAGGAGTTTTCGTCACCCTCCAAAGCCCAACGAGCTCTAGACTTTTGCTGAATATCCCGCTGTCTCGTGAGATACAATCACTTCAATAAAAGGCTATGCATACGAATATCACCACCTGGGAATCGGTTCACTTTTCTTTTTTCTTTTTCTCTTATTTTTAGACTTTTGAATAGATTAAAACCACATGGCGAAGAAAAACTTGAACTACATATGGTAATTTACATACCGCATGCTTATGATAAATATATGATTAAGATATTTACTTTTTGGATAAGTTCCATTAGTAATTTAGATAACCGTGGAAAAATTGAACTACATCTTTTATACTATATAATAAATAAAGGTTTTTCAATGTGACATGTCGACTTCATATTTATTCTCAACATTTTTTTTCCGCCTCTTTCTCTTATTAAATGCACCTTCATATTTTAATAATAATATATATTAAATAAAAATATTAATTATACTAATAAAACACATTTATTTTAAATTATCACTTATTATAATAAACTTTAAAATCTAATTATGTAACTTTTATTTTCAATCAAATAATAAATGAAAATCAAATTAAATTAAATTAAATAGTACTTAACGTATTTTCAAAGCCCAATTATATATTAATTTTTACATATACTATCCTTAGTATACTGTAAAGTATACACATAAAAATTTAAGAAATTTTATTTATTTCTATTTTTCACCCCGTATGCAATACACGGGATCTAAACTAGTATACTAATAAATAAAAGTTTAATGTGAACACTTGTTACTTTCTTATTCATCATCACATTAATTTTTTCGCCTTTCTCTTCTAATAAATGTGCATCTATCTTATTAAATAGTAATGATATTATAAATATATTATTAAAGAAGACTACTAATTATTTTAAATAAGAATATATAATAGGAAATCAAAATATAACTAATCAAAGAAAAATACTAATTTGTTATATATATACACATTTTCACTTAATGACGTATTTACAAATTTATAAGTTTTATCTTTTTTAATATACAATCTCGTGTAATACACATATTCTAACCTAGTATGGTATATGTGATGCATTTTGATGCAATTTTAATCTGGGAATCTGGGTGTACAACAACTTTATGCGGGGAAATTTGTGTGAGGTACAAGTTTGTTTTCTCATGATATTATAATTATAAGTAACTAGTAAAACAGGATGTTGGTGGCTAATGGAACTTATCCAAAAAGTATGCTGTACGAGAGCGCTTCAAGGTACAAGAGATAAAGTATGAGGTACAAGAACGCTTCAAGGTACAAGAGATCAAGCATGCGGTACGAGAGCGCTTCAAACAGATGGACGCTTTCACCATTTTCGTACCACATAACCGGGCTGTGTTGGGCGGTGGGTTTGCATGCCTGCGACAGCGTGGTTGCAGGTTTTGGGGGCGCCAAAAAACCCCAAAAAAATGAAGATCTCTAACTCCACCTTCATAAATCCCAAAAAAAAAATCCATAAAGAGTTTGCAGAGTGTAGAAAAGAAGATGAATGCTTTAAAAAGAGTGTAAAAATCAAGACATGTAGTACCTGACGACTATTATTACAGTTACGACCTCCGACCAAAGGAAGGGTAGAGAAGAAGATTAATGCTTTAAAAGGATCGAAAAAATTCGGCAGTTGTATTACCACGACCATTTTTACGATTGTGAGCTCCGAGTAGATGAAGGCGGTTTGTAGGTTACGGCTGCGACCTTTCAATCTCGTGGTGGGTGTGTGAGAGAGAAGTGTAGATGTAGAGTGTAGACAGAGAAAAAGGAAGAGGGGTGGGGGTTATGCATGCTAGCTCAAATCCTTCAAAATAAAACAAGTGTCCGATGGTTTACGTGTAGGTTTATTGCGTTTCTTGAAAATTACAATTTGTAAATTTCAACCTACGTGTTTTCTCACTTTTACAATTATTTGTTTGAATCATAACTTCAAATTAACATCACACCATTAATTAATTAATAATTTTCCTTCTAATAAACGATTTCAAATAAAGTCACGTGGCTTTACACAACCTTCCTAAAACAATTTAAAACCACACGCGGATCTTGGATGGATCAAAGCGTATCTAACCCGATCCAATCTCAGAAATGTGGATCCTTTACATCCAAAATTCTATCGTTAATCTATAAACCCTACTTTGACAGCCGCTATCGTTACCCTCTCCAAGCTCCATCTTCTACCTTGATTTCGTAATCGCAAGATCCCTGAACAATCGATTATATGATTTGAATCTTCATGACTACATTTTTTGTTGATGCAATTATACCTTGGATTCATTGATTTGTATGGGTTGGTTCCATTACTTGATTCGATTTCCTTGATCTTAAACATTCAGTCTTTAAATTCTGTTCGATTGTACCTTCCAGAGTCTACCCTCTTCTCCTCCAAATTTCACTCGATGACGAACCCTTGGCTCCATGAAGATCATCTTCTCGTTTCGTTCTCTCCGTTACATGATTGATTACAAGGTATGGGACCTTTGATTCATTGATTTTTATGATTTGGTTTCATTAGTTGATTCGTTTTCTTTGATTATAATTTTTAGGGTTTTCATTCTAATCGATTTCACCGCTCAGAGTGTTCATCGATCAAAATTTAGTATTAAAGGTAACCTAATTGATTGATATGAACGGCTGATTTGTTATTTAATTTAGATTATTGAAGTGAATTTTTAAGCTTTTGATCCTTATAATATATACGCACGCCATGTGTTTGATAAAATGCTTCTTTGAGGGTTTTTTCTTTTAGTTTTGGCGTGGGAAATGGGAATGGAATGCAATTCCATTTTGTGGTCTAGATTTATGTGGGTTTAGGGCTAATAATAAGTATTATTCCTTATCATGTGAAAAAAGAATGTTGTTAGTGTACTGACATATTTGTTTATCCACTGAATCAAGGTATGCATACTGCCTATCAAAATATGTTCCAGTGAACTTGAAAGACATTGAAGCTGCATGATTTCAAAAAGGGGAAGAGGTTTCATTGGAGTCTTTAAAAGAAAAGGGTTTAATCAATCCATCAGGAAAAGAAAGGGGACTTCCTCTCAAGGTACAAAATTGTGTTAACACCTTTTTTGCATCTAAATTGCTGAATCAAATTTCTACTAATAAAGAAATGGGACTTGTGCTGCAATCGATAATCACACGCCCGCGCAATCGCAAATCAAACACCCACGCAATCGCAGTTGCAGCAAAACAATATGTGAACACAGTATTTACATGGCAATTGCTTAGAATTTTATTATATGGGCATACACAATCACATATGGCTCAAATTCCCACTTAAACTTGTCTAAACTTGAAGCATCCGATCCACAAACTTACTCTAGCCACTTTTGACCTGTTAACAAACCGAAAAGAACATTATCAGCCTCAGTCTTTGTAAAATTTTTAACTTGAAAAACTTTCTTATAAAGATTTTTTATATTTGGTTTTTAACTTCTAATAAAATTGCATATTTTATTATCTGAATTTATGTAGTTTCTTATTTTTGAACTTTTAATTAGATAACTAGAATTTTCTTTCTTTCAAGTGATTTAGGTTTCATAAACTTTAATTAATTACGTAACTATAATTTTATTTCTTTCCACGAATTTTGGTAAAAGTATACATACTACATTGAAATAATGAAATGTTACAAGTTGAACTGTTAGTTTTTCTTTTTGTTATATGAGGCTTGATGAGTTATTGTATGAGAAGGCTATAAGACTATTCAGCTTTCTGTTGGTTACTTGGTTACTTGCAAACAGGTGATATCTAAATTAACAGATGGTAAGTCTGCACACATTCCTTATTGGGATTCAAAGCTTACATGATTGTTGCAATCTTCCCTTAGTGGTCATGGACGGGTTTCTATAAGTTCAAAGATTCCTTTTTTGCTTTCAGTTACCTTTCTGCTACTTCATTCTGTGAAATCCATCTTCACTGATTTATCTGTTTTCTTTATATAGTTATGCGGTGTTTTTTTTAAGACGCAGAAATATTGAACACAGTTGACATCTTTTGAACTTTTATGTAGCTTGTATGCAATGTGACTCCTGCATCAACCAATACAAAGGAAACACATAATACACTGAAGTTTGCACATCGTAGTAAGCATGTGCAAATAAAGGCTTCTCAGAATAAGGTGATACTGGACATGACTTTTGAAGAAAATCATATGGTTCTGGCATTCAGGCTTACCTTTTGATGTTTGAATTCTAGATTATTGATGAGAAATCACTTATCAAGAAGTATCAGAACGAAAACATATATTTTTTTATTTTGATAAGGGCCCCAATTCTAGAATCTGCTTTAGGCCTCGAAAAATGTTGAGCCGGCCCAGTCACAGTCTAGGGTCTTGATGAAGGGCTAAAACTGGTAGTTTCAGGAAGAACTGAAATTCGAGCTTTTGTATCTTTATGAACGCTTTGGATTAGAAAAATCTGCAGGTGGGTATAGTCTTAGTGTCACATTGATTATCACGCCTATCTGTATTATACAAAGATTATTTTTTTTAGAAGTTCAGAAAATGATTTTGTTATAAGTTTACTGTAAATTTGGAAAGCAATTATAAATTATATAATCTCTATCCTCAAACTCGTGTAATACACGGGTCTATAACTAGTATACAATAATCATGAACTATCACTTCTTTATAATATATACAATATAACTAAGAATTAAAACTTATTAATGGTAAATAAAGTGTTCAATGAAATGAAAATCATGTGTTATTCTTCACTTAGCATATATAAAAGTTTCAAAAATAAAAGTTTTTATTACTTAACTAAATGTAATATAATCAATTTAACATGTATTCAATTTTATAAATTAGTTTTTATATATTAATTCATTTTTTGTTAAAAAACAGAAAATTAAATTAAGATCTAAAAATTTTATAAACTAAATTTTTTTTATTGATTAAATAAATTTAATAAACTTTTTTTAATAATAATTTTTATGCTTAATTCTTATTTAATAAATTAATTTTTATATGCCTTGTCAAATACGATATGTTTTTATCCTTTTTGTTTAATAAACTTTCGTTTTTGTAACACTTATTTTTATAATGACTTAACATTTTCTTGGTCCGCATACTTAGAAAGGAGTCGTTGCATCTTCATACGTTTTCTTTATGTATTTGACCATGTTAGTGTTACCGTCGCAACACGCGTTCACCCCGCTATAACGCGCGGGTTAAAATTCTAGTTTGATTTAAAAAGGTATAGCCAACAGCACAACTCGTATTCCGTATTGTACAAGTCATATTTTTTCTGTTTGTGGTTGTGGAGACACATTTTAAGACTTTTGCAGCCCTCGGAGACACCTTGGTAATCCCAAACGTCAATCAACATTGACAGCCCTTATTGTCAAGACCCGGCCTTACATGTCGGAGTGCTATCAAGACCCGGCGTCACCTGCCGGAATGTTGTCAAGACCCGGCCTTACCTGCCGGAGTGCTATCAAGACCCGACGTTGGGGCTTTGTTTATTTCACAAAATTTACATTTTTTATTTGGTTACAAATTATTACATAAGTTCGATATTACTAAAATCACCTAAGCAGCTTTGAACTCAGAGATCCTCAGGATTGTGACACTACTATCACGAGACTGCTATCACCAAAGTCTTTAATAATCCCCAAGCATTCCGGCTCACACGATGAATGGTCCGCCGTGCCATCCCATGGTTGTGCTATTCAACCACAGACAACTTTCTTTTTAGACGACTTTTTTATGTGCGGCGAACTCATCAGAGCTAAGCCCCCACCAAACCAAAACCTCACTGCGGAGCCGACTTGATCCGGTTCACCAACAGTTGGCGTCTCCATCTTAAAAGGAAAGGCACCATCCAGGATGCATGAGGTACTACTTATGATGCACATATTATATGAATTTAGATTTCATGTCTTGAATTAGTATTTGGTAACTTAATTTAATTGATTATTAGCTGTTTTAAATTGAGTTTTGGGGTTTTGTTATATAATTTCTATATGAAAAGGATGGTTATTAATTATTACAGTAAATGCATGTGTGGTTGGATGCTTTTAGCATAGAATTTGGCACACAAAAGTTTTAAGATTTATGTCAGCTTGATATGCAGTTTAGTGAACTGAGCAAACCATCTGGTTTGAATGGAACAAGCATACACCTACCATACAATATCAATTTGTACTTTGGCAACACGTGTTGGTTTGATATATTTGACATATATGCTAGAATATAGATTTGGATTTCGTAGATTAATTGTTTTGCAACTTTTTCATTTGATTGAGAAGATGTTCGCCTACAATTTTAAGCTACAAAAATATGATTGATTGTTTTAAATATCATTTCTTGGTCTCTTTAGTTTAACCATCACTACTAGAAAACTGACCAATTACGACTGCATTTCCGGTCGCAAATCGGTTGCAAAACGCATTTTGCGACCGGAAATGAGGTCGCAAAAACCTCCGTCGCTAATCCAAAATTGCGACCGGCCTAAAGCTGAGACCGTTCTTTGCCACCGGAAACGCGGTCGTAAAGTTTGCGACCCGAAACGCGGTCGTAAAATTTGCGACCGGAAACGTCAAATCTGAGTTATCCAAACATAATAGATACTTAAAAGATTCAAAACCAAAAATTCTAGAATTACTATTGCTACAGTATGCCTGAAGATCCAGTTGTTATCTACCTACTCCCAAGCCAATTCCCTGATAAGATAAGAACAAATGAATATGGAATTAATATTATGTATATCTACAAATGAAAATAAATAAACTAAAATACTCTAATTTAATAAACTCTATAAATTTGTTAAACGAAAGAACAAAAAAAACTGTTAACAAAACTCTTACCGATTATGTCATGATTTAACACTTTGAGCATGCTGAACAGGAAATAGCAAGGTCAGATTCTACAAAAAATAGTGTTGCTAATGGCATGTATCAAGGAAAGCAAATTGTCAATGAAAGAACATACATAAAGAATAAAAGATTAAATAAAACTTAGGCAAATATATTACTCCCGCTTATACAAGATTGATCGATCGATCAATCAAACAAACAAATATACAAAACTTTAAAAATGGACCACAAAGCATAAAGGTGACCCGTTTTGACCCGACACCCAACCTGCTAGTTTTCCCATTTCAAATGTCTAAGCTTAATCAACAATACAACTCAAATAGATATGAAAAACAACTACGTAAGGAGTATCTGCACCAAAACAAATATAGCATCCACATTTACAACTAGCATCTGTTAAACATCTGCACAGTTATTAGAGCATGACAAATTGAAATTTTTTACAACTAGCATATGTGAACACATAGAGATTAGTACCTATTACTTGGGCCAATCCAAGTCCAATTCCGATTGAAGATTAGGTGAAGGACATAATTGCAGCAATAATTGAGAGCCATTTTGTATGAAAAATGTTGGGTATTTGGGAAGCTATTATTTGAATGATTCTAAATATAAGCATATAATATTCATTCTCAAATTCACAAGCAGCACCATGCCCTTCTTTTTGGAAACAATTTGATTGCCTAATTGCTCTGTAATCCAGACAAATAGTTCAAAAGGGCCAAGATTTCATTCAAAGTTTTGAGAGTTGCTAACACAATGTTCAATCATAGAAAATGACCTAAAAGTCAAACCACAAGGATTGACAACCAACTGTATAGTAACATTCCTGAAAGTAACACTCAGTATGTTTTTAAATATTCAATACTTGATTAATTGTTATTTGTTATCATTGGAACAAACAGTAGGTGTAAAACAATAAATAATATACCAAACCTTGTAGCAAATGGCACAAATAATGTCACCATGATGCAAAGTAGCTATTGCCTATTGGTAGATTATTTTGTATCCAACTCAACTCAACTCAACTGAATTTAACAAATACACAAGGAGACGAACAAAACCTAACTAGAATGATTGATTACCGGAGTTCTCAAGAGAAATGAACCTAACAATATCATCTGATGCATTGCTTTCGGGATCAAGAGCTCCACTTGCCCAACTGAAAAGCAGATTTAATTAGTAACAAATTCAAAATAATTTAAATAAAAAGATAAAGATTTTGAGAAACATACATAAAAAAGAACGAGCCAATAAATAACAACGTAATGGTACGAGGTTTATAAGCCCAGGCGGTCCATGGGTCCAGTTCATCATCAGAAGTCAAAGTGCTCAATTGACTTTGCTGAGCCACATAGTCTTTTCTCCTTCCTCTCTTATGACCATTATGAGTATTTTCTTTCTAGTGCTGATTTGAAAGAAATAGCATATGGGTTGGAAATTAGCAATGTGAACTTCATTTGGGTTTTAAGGTTTCCAAAATGCGAAGGAAAAAAACAACTGGTACATATGATAAGCAAAACATAAAACTTACCTAAATGGTACATATGGTATGTTGAAACAGACAATGAATCCAATTCAAGCTTCTGAACCAATCATTCTATTTTGATACAGACAAAAATGGGCAACAAGCATTAATAAATACAGCAACCTATACATTTGAAATTTTGCATAAACATATTCAAGTTTCCTATCAAACAAGCTCCCATAAACTCAAGTTCTGAATAAACTGCAGTTGCTCCACAAGATATACAAAATCAACAGCCACATAAATCACCATTGCATATAACAAAAACCCACATAAATAATAAATCTCATAAAATTAATGGAAATTAAACCTCTAAAGTCTGCAGCAGAAATGGACTGCAAATAACATGTAACAGAAAAATTTGCTCAAGCCTCTTCAATGCAGCATAATTTTATGTTTGGTTCTGTTCCTAAAAAAGAACTAGTAACAAATTTGAGAATTCAAATACAATTTGATAAAAATACTTAATCCTAGCCCTAATTTACACCAAATCAATGAAAAGCGTGGATATCAAATCAAACTTCTAAACTAGGGTTACATATAATGCAATAAAAGAAAAACAATATAATTGCCATATCATAACAAAATCAACATCTCTGAGCCCCAATCCGTACAAATAAAAACCTAGGGTTACAAATGCGGCATACGCTGAACATAATGAGCTCAATAACAAAAGTCAAAACACAATACAACCAACAAAAACGATGAAAACATCACGGATCGAAGTAATTGCACCGGAAAACAAGTCAATTGCACGATTAATTAGGAACCGAAGGTACTCACCGGAGGATAGAGAGAGAGAGAAACCGGAATAGGCGACGGCGAAGAACCGAGAGGAGAAATAGAAGCGTTTCCGGTGATTTGTTGGTCGTTGTTGTGCGAAAAAGAGAGATTTATCGGGGCCGGCGTGAAGGTGGATGTTAGCGTGAAGTACTGGAGTATACGTATAGAGGAAAAGTTGAAGGTGGATGTTAGCGTGGACTGTGGAGCAATTGAAGAAAAACGTGCAGTTAAAGCTTTTGGGCGGAGGACCGCAGCAATTGAAGAAAAACGCGCAATTTCTCATCTAAAAATGGGTTTTTTTTACTTTGAAGCTCTTGATCTAAAAATGGGCTTTTTATAAGTTTTTATATTGAAAGAATATAAAGTATTAATCTTTTTGGATTTAAAGCCTGTTTTTATTTATTTATTTTTTTAAATAAAAAAAATTTTTGCGACCAGCATTAGACGGTCGTAAACATTGCGACTGATTTGCGGCCGCGTTTACCTTGCGCTGATTTGCGACCGCGTTTTATTTTTTGCGACTATTTTGCGACCGACATACGACGGTCGTAAAATTTGCGACTGTTTTGCAAATGTTATAATTTCGGTCGTAAATCGGTTGCAAATTTTGCGACCGTTTTTTTTCGGTCGCAATTACCCAGTTTTCTAAAAGTGCATGCAAGTTGTGGTATGTTTAAGACAGTCGTTGACTCTGTTTCCATTCATCAATAGTTTATAGAAAGCTGTGATGGTTACAAGTTTTGATGAAAGGAGCATGAAACTGCTTCTCAACACTTTCACATTTGTGATGTGTTAGTCTGATTTGCTACAAATATTTGATTTTATTCTACTGCCACATGGTTGCTAAACAAATTTGAGGTTTAAAGTATTATATGCAAATGAAGAGTATAAAGTTATATGTTTTGGCTAAGTTAAAATAGGTTTTATTCTAATGCCATGGAGTCGGATTCGATAACAGCTGTTCACTGCATTCTTCAAGTTGGCAAAAAAGATTTGTTTACATTTTAATTGCTTTCTTTTTGGTAATTACATGAAAATCTGGTCGGAGACGAACAACAACGCATCGCACAAGCCTACTAGAGCGAACTCGTACACCAATTCTATCCTCCCGGGACGGAACTCCTTTGGTCAATTTGCGCCATGCCATCTTGGTCGATCCACTTGCCCGTCTCATCCAGAACAATCCTTTTCGAGCAACCTTACCACGTGACAAAAGTCACGTTGCCATGTTTAGGTAGAAAAAACTAAGTCTTCCAGCCGCGACTGGACAAACAAAAGTCACCTGACCACGTTCAGGTTGAAAAAACTGTCTTCCAGGCGTAACTGGAAAGACAAAATCCACCTTAGGTTAAAAAAAACTAGGTCTTCCAGCCGCGACTGGACAGACAAAAGCCACCTGACCACGTTCAGGTTGAAAAAATTAAGCCTTCAAGCTGCCACCGGACAGAAAAAAGTCGCCTGGCCACGACCAGATTGAAAAAACTAAGTTTTTCAGCCGCGACTGGACAGACAAAAGCCACCTGGCCACGTTCAGGTTGAACAAACTAAGTCTTCCACCCGCGACTGGACAGACAAAAGCCACCTGGCCACGTCCAGGTTGAAAAAACTAAGTCTTCCAGCCGCGACTGGACAGATAAAAGCCACCTTGCCACGTTCAGGTTAAAAAAACTAAGTCTTTCGACAGCGACTGGACAGGAAAAAAACCACCTGACCACATTCAGGTTGAAAAAATTAAGTCTTCCAGTCGTGACTGGACAGACAAAAGTCACCTGACCACGACTAGGTTGAAAAAACTAAGTCTTCCGGCCACGACTAGACACACAAAAGTCACCTGGCCACGTTCAGGTTGAAAAAACTAAGTCCTTCGGCCGCGACTGGACAGACAAAAGTCAACTGGCCACGTCTAGGTTGAAAAAAATAAGTTAAGTCATCCAGCCGTGACTTCATAGACAAAAGTCAAACTGGCCATGTCCAGTTGAAAAAATGTTTAAGTCATCTAGCCCCGACTGGACAGACATTCTTCACAAAAGTGACCCATTCGCGTCTGGGTAAATAATATGTTTAAGTTATCCGGCCTTGATAGGAGAGACATCTTCAACAATTCAGCTAACAAAGTCATCTAGCTAGGGGTGGGTGGATATCAAATAAGACCACCTGGTTTTGCCTAGAATTAAAATTATATGTTTTGGCAATCAACTAACACTATATTTCATAACTAAATCCTCCGGGCGGGATCAATATAAACCACATGAACCAACCAATGGATCACTAAAGTAGTCTTAAACATAGGACGACATGACATAACATGAGACTATAATCCATCATCATGGTAAAATACCATAATAGTGGACTGGGGGACTTGATGGGTATTAATCGGTAAACGACTAATACCGTGACTAATAAGCTAGTCTTCAACCAAAACCAAGGCTTGAGCCCAGTCCCAGCCACCAGCCACGACACAAAGCTACGACCCGTCCTTTTGATTAATAAACCATGACTCAACAAGGGAAGACTTGAAGGGAATTACCCGGTCGTCAAATGATACAAGGGACTGAGCCGCGGCAAGAGCTAGTCCATGCCACCCCCCATCTGTTGCTTCGGTACAAGCCCAGTCACGACCATGGGCAACCAGTCACGGCCAAGAACAAACATACACGACAAGGCCCATCACGACCAAGCCATATCCCGTCAAGACAAGCACGGATGGCTAGTATCGTCCTCCCCAATACCCCAACCGTGGCTCAGGGCTTGGACACAACGTCAGCCACGGCAACCTTCCAAAGAACATCCCAAACTCGTTAAGGCCCTACAAAACTCGAACACAATAAAACACACTAGGAAATATTGGTATAACACTTAGAAAAATACTAGAGGCAAACACTAAAAGTAAAAGACAAGTAAGATACACGGAAAGGGTCCCATTGGCCACCAGAGAATATCGCAAGACAAGTAACAAGACAAAACGGTAAGAAGCCAAAGTCCGTACTCGGATCCTTGACCAACAAGGTTAACCTACATGGTCAGGGTATCAGAGACAAAAGGTCAACTATGAAGACAAATGGTACCAACTAAGCCTGAACCTCAACAGACATCCGGGCAAGTATATGATCAGTATCCCAGAGGTACAAGTCAACTATGAAGACAAATGGTACTAGTAAAGCCTGGACCTCTTAAACACAAAAGAAGGTATTACGGTTAAAATAAGCATAATCAGGTGCGGGTCGTTGGGTACAGGTTACTTGGAATAAGGCCTCAGCCCATATACCACGGCCCAGATACCCCACCCATGAGAAGCCTTATAAATAACCCTCTGAATCTCGAAGGTAAGGCATGCACAAAACATTCTCTCTTACTCTTACTCATACTCACTACTTCACTTCACCATAGTTCCTTTCGTTTTCCTATCATCCGATAATACTTATTCTCACACTGGAGGGTGGTCACGGGGAGAAATCCTTTCTGTCCGTGGCGAGACTCGCGATGTTTACTTGTCTTGCAGATCCATCTCCAAGCCTAAGCCTAGAACTAGCAGCTAAAGACTCTCACAGTCCAAGCTTTGTCCTCCATCCCGCAATACTTCAGGACTTAAGCCCCTAGGTGATAAGTTTTGTAGCAATACAACCTATGTTAATAATTACGAAACCTATTTTATAATCGCGCACGTTATACGCACAACGTATCGACATTTCTCTAAAAAAAGTTGATTTTTTAATAATAAAAGTATAACAGCATACTAAAATTAAAGAGAATTAAATATTCGATTTTATGGTCTAATTTTAAAAAAAAATGTTGTATAAAAAAGTTATTTGCGTTTAAAAAAAATAGGGGAACTTAAAAAAAGTTAATAATTGTAGGTTATTCTATATTTACCCCTCCAAACCCTTTTCACGCTTAAAAACATTGCTGACACGACATCCATTCCTATCAACCCTTGATTTCATTTATCAATGGTGCAAGATCCTTCGTAACCTTTGTACAATAAAAGGCCTTTGTATTTTACCTTTATATATTTATATACTAGGTTAGAAACCCGGTGTATTACACGATTTGAATAAATGTAATGTTATATACTTAGAAATAAAGATTTACATATTACATATTTATGGTATATTACATAGCTTTTTTAATACAAGTTATAGAAAAGTTATATATTTATTTTTTAAAAATGTTTTATAAAAAGAAAGAAAAAATGTTCAATTCATAAAAATGCTTTATGAACAAACCTATTTTTTTAGTAAAAAACATTTTATGAAAAGAAGTATATAAATCATTATTATTTAATAGGAGAGAGATAAACAAAAAATTAGAAAAACAATTAAAAAAAATTGTATAATTAATAGGAGAGAGGCGAGAAAAAAAAGCTGAGGATGCATAGGAGATTGATAAGTGTCTCACAAAAACCTTTATTTATTATAGAGTATATATATATAGGGGAAGTATTAAATACAAAGGGGTCAATAGCGTACGAATGATACAAAGCAATGTGGATGCGCCTCGTGTTATTTTTTAATTTAAGTGGGAAGGATATTTTCGTCATTTTACAATTCATGATCGTGCGACGCAATTTGAGAATTGCGTGATTCTGTTTTGCCAGCTTTGCACGATATGATCGTGTGTAATGCATCATTTTCGTAAAGATCCAATATCTCCATCTCTTCTATATATGGGTTGTTATGATTTTTCCGTATTTGCGATTCATCTATTTCTATTTTTGTTTGTTGAATTTTTTTTGTCTCGAGGGGCGATGGAATTTGTTCAAGGTATTATTATGATTTGCTCTTAACCGTTTTTCCTTCATCCTTATTCATACCAGGTGCCCTTCAAATCCTCGCCATCATTCAAACCCTCTTTTCAAACATCACACGCAAACCAGAACCTGACTGAAAATGATATTGAAATATAACACGCAATCACGCTAATCCATATTCACACACAATCATAGTCACGCAAAATCATACTCTACCTTAAAAAAGGTCTACATTGCGTGACTGTATATTAGCAACCATAACATTTTCAGCTAGTTTCATTTTTTTAATAAATCACCAAACTAGAGTTTATATTACTACATGTTTTTCGTTTCTTAGTCAGCCTGCTGTTGTTTCTCTTGGTTCGTAATTCTATTTTATGTGTCGTTATTTCACCCTTTTTACGAGTATCTGTTGAATAATCACGTGTTGATATCAGTTCAAAGGAAGAACAGTAACACGAAGTTTACAGAAACGAAATAGACTAAATCGAAGTTCACGCAACTAAACATACCTTTCTTCTTCTTCTTCTTCTTCTTCTTCTTCTTCTTCTTCTTCAGTTTTTCGTGATTTCTCCATTGATTATCTTCCTTCTTTTTCTCACTATAAGGGTTTTCGTTCGAATAACCACAAAACCCACGTTTGCACGTCTTGACAGATTTTTGGTTTGGACGCTTGTGGTTAGAAATTGACATTTATGCCCCTTTTCACCTGGACGTCGCGTTATTTTATTGGATGTAATTACGTTTATGCCACCGCGTCCTCCTCAACCATTGATCATATTAATCTGATGGATGGGGGCCCTTCGTACGCTTGGGCCCATTTGTACTATATACCCCTTGCTCTAACAATAATTAATAAAATTATGAGATTGCACTCCTTGCTCTAACAAAACAGAGAGGCCCTCTCCAAAACGAAGATTACATCTTAATACACGGGAATCTAAGCTAGTTGATTTAATATATTAATGAAACCCATCACCCATGTGTAGTTGTGTATATGCCATGTGGGGCGGCCGGTTTTGAGGCCCAATTGAGGCTGGTGAGTCATGAGTGGCCCAGTATACCATGTGATTGCAGCGATTTTGACCAGGTGGCGGCTAAGTTTATTTTTTGAATGGCGAACATTGAATATTGTGACGTCACACCCTCCCGTTACATGGGAGAGCCTCGTCCAACTTCGGACAATATGTTGTCTTAACCGGGTCCACTTGACGGCTAAGTATTTGACCAAAAATTTGATCGAGTCTCACTCCATCAAATATTTTCTTGGTTCACGTGATGTTTAACCCGGGTTCGAGTACCTGGGTTGTTTTTTTTTTTTTGCCATCTTTCACAACTTTACTTTTATTTTGAAAGGCAAATTTCTTTAATTTTGTGCGAGTGAGAGTGGGACTTGAACCCATGACCTATTTAAACCTTGGTGTTTCAAGAGGATTTTCCTCTACCACGGGGCCACCAACCCTAATGACAATAAATTTATTAAAAATAAAACCTTTTTAATTTACCTAGTCTGCGGTGTTTATAACAATTTGCGGTTTAGGTAAGAGGGATATCATCCCCTAGACATCTTTATATGTTTTACTTATCGAGCTAACTTTCATCTACCCATTGGCACTCGTGGTGTGGCTTTAATTTTGACTAGATTTGGTTATTTGTTAATTTGGTTTTCAGGTGTACTCTTCACTTGTAAGTTTTCTAGCTCCTTGCTAGTTTTTATATTAATCCCCGTCGTTCAAAAAAAACTTATCCAAATGACACATCATCATTGATAGTGGAGTATCGACTTTGTTTTATAAATAGTCAATGTTTTCAGAACCGGACTGGACGTCGAACCGATCTCCTAACCGGTCCACTGGTCGGACCGGATTTAAGAACCGGACGACGTCATAAATATTATACAAATATATCAATCCAAACAACCATTAATCCTTTCAAAAACCACCAACAAGTCAATTTCAATAATCTTAAACTAACAATTAACTACGAAATACGAATCCAAAAGACTTTAAAAAGATAAAAAAAAATAATAATCAACCGGTTCGTCCGGTCCGACCGCATGTTCGCTGCAGGACCGTTTCAACATATGTAACCGGACCGGCCAGACCACTGGTTCCGGTCTGGGTTTTAAAACAGTGGAAATAGTGGCCATAAAGGTATTTGTGTCTGTTACTTTTTTTTAACAGCAAAGGCCCGGACACCCGGGATCACCGTGGCAAACAGATCACCTTTCCGCCCGAAGAACAGAAGCGTGGTGACCCGGCCCCACACCCCCGGGAGGAAACCCACAACCGGGAAAACCCCCTGACTCAACCTGGAATATTTTGTCCGAAGCAAGACTCGAACCCATGACCTTCCATCCGGAAAGTCATAGGGCTAGCACTCAACCAGAAGGCTCGATGGTATTTGTGTCTTACCTATGAGATAGGGTATTAAAGGTGAAATTAATAAAATTAACCTATCTTTTATTTTAATTCAACATGAGTTAACATCCCACTAATCATCCTAAGGGTGTTGGGGGCACCCTCCGGGCTCGGGTACACCGCCCCCATCAATTCGGGTAAGGCAGCGGGTAGATGAGGTCAGGTGTATCTACCCGTGAATGAAAGCTTGGTTTGAGGGTGTTTGATTTTGGGGAATTAATTCAAAAAAAGCAAAAAAAAATCTTTAGGGTATTAGGGTTGTGCCCCCTACACTTTAGGGTGCGTTTGGTGTAAGGTTCCAAACCAGGCACCCTACAGTTGGTTCTCACAACTGGTTATATTCTTTAAAAGTACTTTAACTTTCATTTAAGTAAACAGCAGAAGTCTTTCTCAAATTAATGTTATCTTTAAACTCGTTAGCTTTCATAATGTTACCTGGCGAATGCATGCGCACCAACCCGAGTAGCCCCACTTCCAAGCCAAGATACCTCGCCTAGCAGACTAACCTGCAAAACAATCTAACGTACATACAAAGTCAGCTATGCTGAGTGAGTTCTAATAGTTTAATTTAAACAAAAGTCAACTCGTCTCATTTATTGTTTATCTCCACTAAAGACCCTCTGGTCCTTAGAAAATTGTTTTACAGATTTTCATCATATAAATAACCCTCGTTATTTTAAATTATTCCAAAGGATTCACCACCCCAGATTCTACCCGTCATTTAAACCAAGTAAGTCTCTCCGACATGGATCGAGCTTACTACACTGATAACATACAATTTACCATATATATTAACCCTACACTGGTTAACCCCTCCAGCCTCTAGACACCGACTTACCAGTCCTAACCAGGACTCTCATAAACCAACTGACTCAACAGTTGTACAAAATGTACTCATCCCGACACAACGGTCAATCTAACTCGACACACCACATTGATTCCATCTATTTATCACATAAATATCACCTCGTACACAATTAATATAACTCATCACTTGCATGCAATTTAACACATATATATGCACACAAACACATACCTTGTCACCGCACCCTCGTTAGGGTTATCCCCGTCGAGATACTCGTCATAAGCTCAATTATACCCTTGTTAGAGGGCTCCACCACTAAACATAGCGACACACTCATCATCTACGATGACTACCCAGCCATCCACATGGTGACTATATCATCTACCATACATTGACCGACACATCACCACATAATGACTGCCAGATCACACGTACAATGATGACCTTGAAGGACTCCTTCTTCCACACCACTGTTGACCATACACACGGGCAACAATGCACGCACACAAAGCAACATATATATATACACATGACACTACCTGGACATGTACTACGACTCACCACCCTTTCACGGATCACTTAAGTGTGTAACCCAACACATACTTTAGACGTATCCTTTTTAACATATAGACATATTACACAACTCTTCCCGAATAATTAATTATACGACACCCAAACACCATACTGAGTTCTAACCCGTATACACTATGGACACCCCATAGACCCATGCTAACACGATACCCGCCGTGTCACGAGGACAACGACACAATACACACAACATCAAACACATGATGCTTAACAACATACTAGCATTTACTTGACTCGTTAATGAACCCCGTACGGGTTCCCCTGCTAACTCTCTCCTTATATAACCATCACAGGTTTTACTAAATTCCCGACTCATCCCGACTAACTCATAAGATGACATACACAGATCATCCCAACTCTTTTTCACACACCCTAAGGACCCCACAACGACCCTTAGTTTCATTATTACATAACGATTTCATAGAACACTTCCAGTTTAAATCATAACTTGTAATATGTTTGCTTAGTAGAACACGTGAGTATGTACGATAGCCCCAAAACAGTAAAACGTTTAAAAGAGGAGATTAGAAACTCCCTGTTACGAAGATCCCACTCTAGTACTGCAACGGTCTCCTCGCACGAAATCCGAACCTGTCAACGTATGATCACATGGTTAGAGTATGTCCTAAACATGTGCCAATTACGTATAATTATAAATGATCCCGACACCCCGTCTCATCCGCTCGTCCCTTTGTCCATGACAACCCTAGTTCCACGTGCCCGTCCAATCCGAGTTATCCTGGACCCGTTTAGATCACGCATGCATGCATGTATACGTGCCATGCAAAACCCTAGTCTCAAGGATTACACGTACACGAGCATCGAAACCACCCCATGCAAACTCTAAGCTCACCAAAACCCTAATCGGGTGTAACCCGACTCCGTCCTCTTTCTCGTTCGTTGCCGTGAATCACCACCATCGGGTAACATCGGGTGTCACCCACACCACCTCCACCGTAATCCAGCCCCAACAGTTTGTCACCGAAGCAAAAATAGCCCCTGGGTTACCGTCTTCATCGAGCACCACCATCACGACCACCACCTTGATCACCCTTGCCCACCGTGATCACCCTTGCCCACCGTGGTACACCCCTCCCGGTCCATCGCTGGAACGGCTCTCCTCGATCCCCACCTTCGGCTCCTCCTCCCTTCCGTCACATCAGCCGGCCACCATTTCCGTTGCACGCGGCCACCACCAAGACTGCCGCCGCAATCCGCTTCCAAGGAAGCTGTCACCGGCTCCCCTCCCCCGACGTCCCAGTTGTCTTCGTCCTATCCGTTCGTAAGGAACAAGAATCAAAACCCTACATGGGTTTCATGCGACACACTCACGGAAACACACAACAAGGATAAACATGGAATTACCTTAGCGATGCGTTGAGTCTCCTGCTCGGACCACTTTGTCGGATTTCTTGTCGTCGGCCTTCTCCCTTGCTCTCCCTCCTGTTGCCGTCGAACTCCCTAGACCGATTATGATCTAGGGTTTGCACTATTATGGTATTTAAACCATGAGGATTTTCATTCCGGGTCCCTACGAAACCGTCTTGTACGTTTTTAATCTCGAACTAGACATAAAAAGGCTAGCCGGTCCTTTTATCCTCTTGAATCGAGTTTTTCATGGCAACCCCTGCTAACCGGAACATTAAAAAAGATTCGGTTAACCCACTAGCCCGAACCCTTCGCTTACGCATTTTCGGGATGTTACATTTGGTTTGATGGAATTGAATGGAACTGGAATTGAGATTCCATTCCTTACTGTTTTTGGTTTGCATAGTTTGTTGGAATTGGAATCTAAATTCATTTTCAACATGTTTGGTTACAACAAGAATTGGAATTGGAATTAATTCCAACAAATTCTTTCAAACAAAGGATTTCAAATTCCTTCCAAATTGTAAAGGAATTCACCAAAAAGAAATGGAATCATCTACCACTCACCGTTGTCGCATCCGTACCCCTTAACCACGCGGCCGCCGACGGCGCCTTCAAACAAAGGATTTCAAATTCCTTCCAAATTGTAAAGGAATTCACCAAAAAGAAATGGAATCATCTACCACTCACCGTTGTCGCATCCGTACCCCCTAACCACGCGGCCGCCACCGGCCCCAACCCCTGACCGCCGCCGCCCCGACCTTCGACCGCCGCCCCAACCCCCGACCGTCAACGACCCCCGACCGTCGCCGACCCCCGACTGTCGCCGACGACCCCCGACCGTCTCCATCAACCACCGTTGCCCCCGACCGTCACCGTCACCTCAGCCGCCGACCGCCGTCGTACCCGACCGCCCGGACAGGGGTGGTGGTCGGGGGCGGAGGTCGGGGTAGGGGGGTTGGTGTCGGGGTTGGCAGTAGTCGTGGCGGGGGCGGCGACGGTCGAGGTGCGTGTGCGGCTGCGGGGGCGGCAACGGTCGTGGGTGGGGGGGTGTGGTCGGGGACGGGGGTCGGGGGCGTCGGTGGTGGTTGGCGGGTGCGGTCACGCGGCGGCGGCGGTCGGTGGTGGTTGGCGCGGCCGACTACATTAGGTAAGTGGTGGTGATTGTGATAGATTCCAATTCCTTTATGATTGTTTTGTCAATCAAATGGATTAGGAATTCAAATTCCTTTAATAGATTCAATTTCTTTAAATTCAAAATCCTTTGGACAATTATAATTCAAAATCAAATGGATTAGGAATTTGAATTCCGCGAACCAAACGCACACTTAGGGTATTAGGGTTAGATTTGGGTAAAAATGAGATTTGGGTAAAAATGAGGTGACACTCCCTCATTGGGTATTTTCTTAGGATACTTTTTTGGGTGAGGGTTGTGCCCCCAATACCCTAAGTATGTTTTTTGGTATCTGTTGATATAAAAAATAGCCCATTTGTTCCAAAACAAAAATACGTGTTTCTCTTCATTCATACATAAGTCGACAAAAACATGTGTTTACTATATGTAATGAAATCATCTCATATGTAATTGGCTAAATTGTCCCATATATAATTGTCACTCAGTAATTACAAAGGAAAGGAAACTTATGAAACAGGGGAGTTATTAATATTAAACAATTAGCATTGACAAAGAATATTACAAAAATTATCGTTCAAGTGCATAAACTGCAGTTGAAAACAAACGTTACAATCGTTTTAAAAATAAAGGATACGTTTCTTGGGCTTAAAGAGATATCTAGAACGGTAAGTTGAGTCGAAGACATCCCCTAGAAGGCGAAATTGCAAAATGGCGAATAGAATAACCGGCATGCCAGCCAAACTCGTGATAGTGATTGGCACCCATTCTACCTTTTTATTGTAAAGTACAAAGAAACTCGCACTAAATGCAAGCATCATGGTTACAATAGAGAGGAAGAGCGTTGCAAGACCGAACATTAGTTTTTTGGGTAACGACTCCAAGAAATCACGTTCAGCGTAACGTGATGTGAGGATAGATAAGAACATGAGGATCGAGGTTGATGAAGATATTAAAGAAACTGCATCTGAGATCACAAAAATAATGAGAGATGGTTCTTTGCGGAAAAAAGGAATGCCGTTGTCCTGCTTGTATCCACCAGGAAGTGTAAAAGCAGCAGCAAATACAATGGTGGTTATGAGGGTTGCAACCACCATACACTGAGATGCTGTATTTTTCATCCAATCCTCGCCTTTAGTTACCAAGTTTGCATGTTTCTTGGTGAACAAGTCATATGGTGTTTCACCGGCTCCATTCTTCCTTTGTCTATATTGAGGTGGGATCATTTGCTCTACCTCCTGCAACATATGTCCAAATGGTTTGTGTCAAAACAAGTAATTTAAGGTCAAACACATTTTGCGTATTTATTAAAAAGAAATTCATAAGTAACTAATGCATTAAATATGATTATATAATCTATATTGATAGCCAAAATTTTTAAATAAAACGACTTAGAAGGTTGTACGTTTTGTACACAATTTGGCCCATTTAGACCCGGAAGAGGTGTTCAAGCATTTTACTTGTTTCATTTTTAGCTAAGGTATATGTACCTATGAAGAAAGAAAGATGATACATAAGCTTGAAAAGAAAGATGTACCTTGAACCATAATAACTCTCGTTGCATTTGTAAAGCAACTCCAGACACATTTTGAAATCGTTTCTGCTTAGCACTCTTTGCAACCATATGCAGCATGTTATTGCTTTTTTTGTCTTTGATAGGAGTTATTAGATCTTTCATAGCACCAATCTCATATAACAAATTATAGATCTTTGCTTGACGACGTTTGATAGCTAAATGAAATATAGTTTTTCCTTTGTCATCTTGTTTCCATATTAGATCAGGATATGATCGGATGAGCTCAATTATAAACCGCGAGTTGCCCATTTTAGCAGCAAGAAAAAGTACTCGGGAAGGGTAGCCTTTTACTGTATTTCCCACCTTTAGAGGCGGCCCTCGGATTATATCATCAATCTCGCTCTTAGGCATTTTGGCAATCTTTTCCCAAATTATTCTTAATAACAGCAGGGCTTCACTTTCTTTCTCACCAGGCCCTACCTTCACATGAAATACTGCAAAAACTGAAAACAACCAAGAAGACCATCATATCACATACTCTGAGTGAAATTGGCATATAATGCTGGCTATTAGTTGTTGATAACTAGAACAAAATATTCATTTTTATGTTTTAAACATTGTGTACGCTACATACTTTGTACACTTGAAAGGTACTAGTTGAAGCTCCAATCATCCATACACGAAACTAATCACTTTCTTCTCATTCTTTGCCTTTATACTAGATTATCCTTGTGATAAAACATCGTTTCGGTAATCTATTGAACATATTAATCATTTACAAAATTCATAGAAAGAAAAAATAAATGTTTGCAGATCAACCCAGCCTAAGGCCAAATATAGTTGTCATATGTATATCTCTAATAGATTCAAGTAGGAATGAGTTTAAAGTTTGGCTTGAAATCTATGTTAAAGGATCTTCAAATCTTCATCAAAAAGATCAAATAAAACTACACCAATGTAGATGTAGCAAGACACCAAAAGCATTGACTTTATGGTTTGGAAGCATTAGAATTGTCATGTTATGCCCTTATTCGAACAGGGGATTCAAGGAAGGTGATAAGATGTAAGAAACATTGCTCCAAATAATACTAAGTTTGTGTGCAAAACCTCTTGCCTTTCCCCCAAAATTCAGTTGTCGATGCATATTAGACGACACAATAATCATTTTTATTTTAAAATTCTAGTAGTAGTTAGCTCGACAACCAAAAAAGAGCATGAACAAAAAACGTAAAATATCAATAACAAGCATGATGACATCAAGACCAATCCTCAACCAACTGATCATTATGTGTTCAACAAATATACTTACATGACTTGATGATTCTGAAGAAAATATGTGGTTTTATTTCTTTGAATGCACGAGTCTTCTGAGCCAAAGCTAAGAGAACATCAGTAAGTAATCCCTTCTTAGCAGTAAGTTCCGGGCAATCATTAACTATCTTCAGAGCAACATCTACAAAAGAATTTATGGTCACTTTAAGAGAGAAACAGCATGAAGAAAAACAGAGAAATGAACATTGAACAGATAGTTCCACGCCATCAGTAACTTACCAAAGATATCAGCTTCAACACATTTTTGTAACACCCAACCTCGATTATCATGAGACCAAAAGTCGCCTGACATTTTCTTGGAGAGACGATACAAATACCTCACCATTTCAGGTTTCGCAAATAAAGCAGCCATATAGAGTGGCATCGTTCTATTATTACCAGGGATTTCAATCACTACTGGATTCTTTTTCACCATTATCATTGCTGTTTTTACATTTCCGGCTGCAGCTGCTAAACTGAGGGCGGTATTGTAATTTTTATTTTGTAGCTCCAGATCGTTTTTTTCCATCAAATGTACTAGATTTATCACAAATTCTTCCACAGCCTTGGTGCTTTCCGCTGATGCCGCAACGTGAAGCAGTGTTTCATAATTTTCGGTGATGGCAGAACGTATCAGATCTGGTTGTGTGTCAAGAATGCGTTTAGCAGCCTTCCAATCTCCTTTGATTGCTGCCTCATAAAGTGGAACACCAAGCTTGATGTAGTCTTCTCTACGACCTTCAATTTCAACAATTTTATCAAACACTGTTATAAGGGTGTTCATGCTTCCGTTTGAAACCGCCTAAACCAGTCCTCGGTTTGGTTTTGCGGTCGTCTTTTTTAAAAATTTTCCAGTCACTTAAGGGATTTTCAAAACGTACCAAACGGTTTGGTTTATGGTTTACACTTGGAACAGGTCAGGAAAAACAGAACCAGACCATAAGATTTTGGGCTATGTAACTTTTTATATTTTACCTGAGTCTTTAATTATTTTAAGTTACATTATATACATGAATGAGTTTTGGTTAACAATACAATACAAGGAGTCCGTCTTTCAAGTTTTAATTGTTGGAACGTTATAGCTTCTTTATTTTGGTCGTGTTTCATGCATTTTTATAATTATAAAGGCCAGTAAGCCCAAATTGTGAAACCAAACCGAAGTCAAATCGTTAGTAACGGTTTGGTTTGATTATGTTTTAACGGTTCAGTTTTGGTTTACTATGGTTGGTTTGGCTCACGGTTTGACCACCAGATTAATTAATTACAAAATTTTATTCTACAAAAGTAAAATCCATTGCATAATTTCATTTTAGGAAATGACTAGTTCCATACTAAAAGATCAAATCGTAGACAACTTTAGGAAATAGGAACAACCGAAATAAAACCCTAGGTGCTAGTAAAATCAGATAGTAGTTGAGAAATTACCTTCAAGTAGATCCGAACGAGGAAGGTTCAGTGGTGGCGGCATTGGTGGTGGCAGCGGCGGCGGAACAATCGGAACGATTGTATAGTTCTGCTGCTGCTGCTGCTGCTGGTGGTGATTGTGGAGTACCGGAACAAGTGGAATTGCAGGACCAGAGCCTGTACTTGAGTTGTTCATCTTTTCAGCTGCAATTTCATGGAGATTAATATGTAATTTTAACTGGAATCAAATCATTACAACATCTGGACGCAATTTTGAAAATACCTTTGATTATTGGAGTGATCTTTCAAGCCTGAATGGAGACTTCAAGAACTTCGGACCTGAATATGTTCGACCGAAGTCAACTCAACGTCAATATAAGGGGGGTGTTTGGGATTACTTATTAAGCTACTTATTAACTTTTTTTAAAAGTTAATAAGTCAAAAGTTTGTTTGGATAAATCAAAATGAGATGAAAATATAAAAGAAATAAGTAGTTTTTGAAAAGTAAGTCTCACTTACTTTTCAAAACTACTTATTAACTTTTTGAAAAAGTTAATAAGTAGTTTTAAGAAGTAATCCCAAACACTCCCTAAAAGTATTTGTGAAAGATTCCAGTGACCTTTATTGCTAACGCTACCCCCCCGTAATATCAAATGGTGAATACAAACTTTGGAAGGTTATTGGAAGCTTGTAATTGTAAAGCAACTTGATGGGTTTGTATAAATATTTATTAAAGAGATATAAAATATCTGAATCAATTGGTCTTTTTTTATAAATAAAATATAAAATAGAGTAAATTATGTAGGATCGTGAAAGTACAAGATGGTTCTGTTCTTAGTTGAAATTGGCGGAAACAATAACAACTACACAAGTATAATCGAGTAAACAGAAAGAATACTTTTAAGAACACTGTTGTATTAAGCTTTTGCAAATAAACGATTACAAATGAAACTCAATCAAAAAGCACACTTACAATGAAGTGTTTACACAGTATTTATACTCACTTAGAGTCAAGACAAACCCTTGATTCTAAGGATCAGATCTAACACAGACCGTTGATCTTTTGTATATAGCTAACTATTACACGTTAAGTCTAAAACTAGTTAACTTTATTGAAGCGTCTTCTTTATGCATTATTGCTTGCATGCTTGGAGAAGAGCATTGTTGTCTTTCATTGGTTGTGCCATTGAGGTTCCTTCTGCGTTGAGTGTGTCAGTTGCTTTTGCAGAAAGTTGTCAGTGACGCTTGGCATGGATAGTCAGCTGCAACGATTTGTCTTCAAGGCACACGGCTGTCAGCAGCAAAGATGAGGATCAGCAGCAAGATGTGAGCATCCAAAGCTGCTGATGATTTACCTGTCAGCAGCATCAAGTGTTGATGCTGCTGAGAAGCCTATCCGCAGCAACTTTGGTCTTCAGCAGATAAGGCTATCCGCAGCAGATTTGTTCTTCAGCAGGAGAACAAGTATCCGCGGCAGTTAAGCTTGTCTGCAGCTGTTTGTTGGTCAGCAGCAAACTCTGAGATCAACAGCATTTGTACTTAGAGAATTTTGTAGCCATCAGTCTTTATTTCTACAAACTCCCCCTAGACTGATGCTACCAAAATTCTCTAACTTCCTTTGTTGCTGAAGCTTTTGCATGTTTCTGACTATCCTTTCAACCTCATATCCTCTCTGGTCCATGCTGGGATTGTTAAGAGGAAGCTCAGATAGAGTCTTGATGTCTTTGCTTGCCATTTTGAAGATAGCTTTTCTTGAACACCTCATCTTCTGTCCTTTAACATCTGTCAGAGTGAATTCATTCTTCTCAGCATTGTAGGACCAGCTGATGAATAGAGAGTGGGATTGAAGAGGTTTGGCATCAATGATTTCATTTTTGCTGGGGTTAAAGTAATGTCTGATTGCCAGCAATAGATGTCTCCCACCTTAATTCTCAGGCTCAGAGGATTCACCCAGCTCCATCATTCTTCTTAGATCAGAATCTGGAAGCTGCAGTACCTCATCAACAGATATATAGATTGATCTTTTAGGTTCTGTCCTCCCCCTAAACACTTCAAACCATTGGTCTTGAGGGCTGTATGACCATCTGATTATTTCTCTTGAGTGTTCTGGTTTGGAAGTGGGTTTGTTTTTCTTTTTGGGAGGTTGTTGATGAGTATGAGCTGGATGTGAGGATTGAAATACAGCCTGCTCTTGAATCCAGCCTGCTCTTGAATCCAGTCGTCAAGACTGTCTGAGTCTTCCTCCATTGGGACCATCTCCCCCTTTTTGGTTGCATCAGTGGACAAAATAAGCATCAGTTTGGGTGCCCACTGATACAAGGGAGGGAGTAGGTAAAGTTGGGCATTTATGGGCTTTATGCATAGAGACTTGGTGTCTTAGTTTGGACACTTCAGCCTCTAGCATAGCCACCCTGGCCGTCAATTCCAAGATATGAAGTTGTAGTTTGTCCTCATCCATAGTTGTGGAATCCTTGGACCCAGATGGGGCCTTAGGCCTAGCCTCTTCATCCCTATCACCCATGGTTTCTTGGTTCCTGGGATTCCTCTCAGTGAGGGGAGTTTCCAAGGAAGCATCCTCACTGTGAGTTGTCGTGGTTGAGGTCTTAGCAATGTTGTCACTGTCCTCCTGGTCATTTGATGGACCAACAGTAGTGACAGCCTCTTCCACGTTCACTCTTTCATAACTCCTAGAGTTTGGGTTGGGTGTGTTGGAAGCAAGATCAATCAGTACCTCCGAGATAGTGGTAGTTGGAGAAGGTACATCATCTTGATCAGGTTCCTCAACACTTAAGTTCAGAAGAGAAAGGAAAGGCTCAGGGGGCTGTTCTATGGATCCGGGAAATGATCCTGATCCTAATAGAGAGACATCCAAAGGAGTCTCCCTAATAATGTGGCTGTCCCTTATGATATTCTCACCAGAATGTTGTGATTCTGAGTGAGGGCTGTTAGGTTGGGTTTGGGCCTTGGAGGCAAGAGAAGAAGGAGTTCTCTTGCCCCTTTTCCTAGTATATGTCGTTGCAACCGGGGCCCTGTGTTCCGGTTGAACGATAACATCCAAAAGAGGTGTAAGTAATTTTTGTGCATGTGCATCCTTAGTAGTATGCACAGGGGTTCGAATGGTAGAAGCAGACTGTTGTTCAGGATGTGAGGTGGAGGGTGTGGGATCAGTATCAGCTGGGATTGCTGAACTGTCACCCGGGGTACTTTGTATGTTCAGTATTGTAGATAACAATGGAACATAGAGTAAATGTCGAGCATTGAATGCGGTTAGGTTGGAGTCGCACGCCGGGGGCGAGACTCAAGGTTCACTGAATCAGGCCGGAAACGCGTTTTCGGGTAAAGAGGGGGGAAAACCGGTCACTGCGGGTTTCGAACTCGCGACTGCAGTGGGTTTCGGGAGGTTTGGGTTCTTGGCAAAACAGGTCCCTGAAGTCTCCCACTCTTATCATTTTATGAATAAACTTAGATTTAAGTTTAAATTAAGTTTCTAAAATGGCAGTTTTGGCCCCCGAATTTTTATAAAAAAAACAATTATGTTCCATTTTTTTTTTTGGAAACTAAATAAGTTTAAATTATATAAAATGATTTCTAAGTTTTAAGTTTATATCATTTCCATAATAAAAATCTTAAATTTATAAAGTTTCGAGAGTTTCATTATAAGGTATATATATACATATAAATCTTATGTGTCTATATATATAAGCATAAATGATTTCCTTAAATCCATATTAAATAAATGAATTTTATTATTTAAGAAAATAGTTTTAGATTTAAGTTTAAAATAATACGGGTAAAAGTTTAGGAAAAGTACATCGGAAAATACTAGGTATTACAGTCTCCCCTACTTTAGGAAATTTCGTCCCGAAATTAAAGTAGAAGGTTTCTGTTTTAAGTCTTATGATACGCACAAGGATAACGAGAAAGATACTTTACGTCCCTTAGTAAGCTATGGGTTACGTTTAAAATCCTAACTGGGATGACATGAATAAGATTACGCTCAATTTTCTAAGTTTCCAAAACATATGGTTGCCACGAGCATATAGTTTTATAGGAATATATGAGGATTCGTTTTCAAGAAAGCATTTGAGAGAATAACTGATGAACTTCCGTCCAAGATTTAGAGTGAGATACATCACTTAGGATAGATTTGATGATAGTATATTGATTTGAGTTTGTAGACTAATACGTCTAGGGATTGTTACGGTACCTAAGTTCCATGGCTACCTTTCACGATAAGTCTTAGATCGTAGCACACGACAAAGTTTACTATGTCTTCCTATACGCTGATTTTTCATACTTACGTGTGCACCCGCAAGCATTTAAATCGTCGCATAGTCTGCATAGGTCCTTCCGTTTGTGTGTGGATCAAAAAAGAGTACAAGAATTTGTTTAACACATGACTAAAGTTTCCACATAAGAGTGATCATTGATTAACGAGTCCCTTAGAGAGAATCGTCGTTCAATAAGTAAAGAAAAGAATGTGACAAGATTTAGAGTTTCAAAGTTTCCTCGTGATTGATTAAGAATACTTCAATCATTGAGTAGTTTAAAGTCTTTACACTTTCCTCAGGTTTGATCAAGAATACATCAAACCTTGAGTAGTTTAAAAGTCTTATACGTTCATCATGTTTGAATAAGCATACGTCAAACATGGAATAGTTTAAAGTCTTATACGTCCCTCGTGTTTGAACAAGCATACGTCAAACATGGAGTAGCTTAAGGTCTCATACGTTCATCATGTTTGAACAAGCATACGTCAAACATGGGGTAGTTTAAAGTCTCATACGTTCATCATGTTTGGACAAGAATACGTCAAACATGGAGTAGCTTAAAGTCTCATACGTTCATCATGTTTGAACAAGAATACGTCAAACATGGAGTAGTTTAAAGTCTCATACGTTCATCATGTTTGAACAAGAATACGTCAAACATGGAGTAATTTAAATTGTGTTTGAACAAGAATACGTCAAACATAGAATAGTTTAAATTGTGTTTGATCAAGAATACGTCAAACATAGAATAGTTTAAATTGTGTTTGAACAAGAATACGTCAATCATAGAATAGTTTAAATTGTGTTTGAACAAGAATACGTCAAACATCGGATAGTTTAAATTGTGTTTGAACAAGAATACGTCAAACATAGAATAGCCTTAAAGTCTCTTAGTTTAGCTTCAGTGTATAGAAGTATACGATTACGTTTTGAGTATAAAGTGGTTATCTAAATACTCTAGTGTTTAAGAGGGGTGTGGGACAACGTTTGGAACAGGATTAACCGTTATACGCTTTCTCACAGAAGATTCGAGTTGTCCAGAAGATTAGTGGATCCCGATGTTTGGTTTAGATATGAGTCAGGGGATGTACTCTGCTAAAGAGAGTAATGTCCTCCTTCCTGCTAGTGTATAGTATCAAGAGTGAAGTTTTCTCGTATATATGGAATGTACGTTTGTCAAGTCTTATAGGGTTTGGTTAAGATGGACACACAAAGTTTTCAAGACTAAGAATCCAAGTATAAGTTTGAAAATAGGATAAGTCAGTTGAGTTTTAAGTTTCAGTATTAAGCTTTACATGATCCTTCATTGATCATGTTTAGTTTTAAGAACATGGGATTGAGTATTTGTACAAGTTTTACATGACTCAAAAGTCTCTGACCTCATAGTTGTGTATACGAAGTTTAATGTTTTAGCAACGTGTATTTAAGCTTTTAGTCCCCGTTGTGATTTTTAGTAAGTCTTTTACGTGACAAGAGTTGAATGAGGAAAGTCTCCAAGCATAGGGTGACGGGAAAAGTTTCGATAAGGTTTATGATAGTGTGTTTACAAATGATTTATCTTGATTCATAACAAAACGTATAGTTTTCTTTTGTATAGAATGTAATTAAGATGTTCAAAAAATGACGAGTTAGGCATCGATAAGTAGTACGAGTAAGATTTATAAAAGATAGGTGTGATTGTCAAGCGAAAAGTTGGTCAAGTTTACAAGTGTTAAGTCTATACAAGGAGTAAGGGTCATGGTTGTTTGGGGTAATGATTTGTAAGTCGGGTTGTTTTTTATGAAAATGTGCTTACGAATTAGAAGATTTGTTCAAGATTTATTCCTCAGGTACACGTGTCACTTAGGATTTTTATAGTTTAATGCAACGTTGTTAATTATTTCAAGTACTAACGTAAGTTGTTTTTGACGAAAGTGTTTGGGTAGGTGTGTTAAGTTTACAATGATGAAAGGAAAGTTAAACTAGTAAATGATGACAAGATGAAATTTCAAAATGGTTTCCATTTAGATGTTTCAAAATTGGGACTTCTAGCCCTTACATAATACAATTTAAACGGAAAATTAAAGTGTGTAAGTAAGTTGATTAAATATGTTCAAAAGGTTTTTTTATTCATAATACTGAGTCATCACAGTAATATTTTCAAAAATAGTTTTTAATTGGAAGTTGATGGCCTAACGAGGAGGATTCCCGGAAGAAGGGGTGGTTACAAGGACTCACTTAAGTACCCTATTTCCCTAGCCAGAACTTCCTCATGGGCCTACAACTTCTCTCAGTTGTTGTCACCGATGTTTGGGTTTATGGTACTATGTCGAGGTTCGTTATGGGTTTAGAGTCTTAAACGTGGAGCTTGTTTATCCTAAAGTAGGCTTCTTCCCTTGCGGGAAAGCGATCAGGTTACTAATCACTTTGTTAATGTACTTTAGGTTTAAAAGACGTTAAGTTTTGTTTACAAGAAACGATGATGTGTAAGTTTTAAGGACGTATGAAGGTTTTGAGATTAAAAGTGTAACAAAGTTTTTGAGTTAGTCATAAGATGAAGTTTGCTTGAGTGACGAAAAATGAAATGAGACACAAGGGTTTCCCCTTATGTGTCAAGTTTATAAAATAATGAAGCTTGTAAAAAGACTTGTATACATAGTTTTAAATGTGCTGGTATTACAAGGATCATGAAGTTTAAGGATGTATGAACACTTTGAGATGTATAAAAGTGTAGTAAAAGTTTGAGTGAGTTATCTAGAGTAGTTTGGTTGAGTGATGAAAATAAGATGAAAACACAAGGGTTTCCCCTTAAGTGTTATGTTCATAAAATAATGAAGTTTATAGGAGAATTTGTAGAGTAATACATAGTTTCAAGGGTGGTATTACAACGATCACAAAGTTTATTGGGTAGTATCCATAAATATAAGTTTATGTATGTAGTTTTTAAGTATAATCTCGTAAGAATTTGTCCTTGAAGGTAACTCCTTCAGGTCATGACGAGTAAGCATACTGTCATGTGACAAGACGGGACTTAAGAATCATAGAATAAAGATTATAGAGGAAAGTTTTTGAATCATGAATTTATGAAGCGTAAAGTATTTGAGATGGCACTCATTTAGTGCATATCACTAAGTGAGTACTTTGACATATCAAGAGAAATTTGAGTTCGCTAATGTTTAGAGAAGTCGTGCATTCCTATAAGTGGATACTCATCCCAAGAATTCCCAGGAAAGCATACGGGTCCAACGGTTGATTTGGATTTATACGAAATGCTTTCCTTGACAGAATTTCCCAGAATACAGGTATCCACCCTTCCGGTCCGCACAAGTTCTCATACATTGTCTAGAACTTAAATACTTTTGACGAGAGTATAGTGGAGGATTAGGCTTGAAGCCTAAGAACGTGTCCTCGATGTAGTAGTCTCTGGTAGCACGTAGGTAAGTAGAAACGTAGAATCTCCAAGCGTTCACGTATAAGAATTAAGAATAGAATGAGGAGAGAATTTCCTGGTAAAGGACATGAGATAACTCATGTTTGGGTCTCCTAAGTTATAGTCTAGGTCATGTGTCTAATAACCTAATTCCCTATAACCAAGGCTCTGATACCAATCTGTCACACCCCAACCAACGACGGATTATACGTCGGGGCGGACGCGGTTGTTCAATAGCACAAGGTTGACTATTAAAGTTTCGATATTTCATAATAATTTAAGATTCAATACAAGGAACATAACAAGAAATACAACGTTTAATTTATAAGTAGTCTAGGTCCAAAGCATCCTATGTGATCACAATTAAGCCTCATGATGTAGAACCTGAAACATGTGAAAGAATCTGTCAACTACAAAATAGTTGGTGAGATACAAAGGTTTTGACACAGTTTAACAAGTATTTGAGAAGAATTTACAATTCACTATGATATGTGCATTCTATAATATAAGTATGAGAAAACAAGCATGTTAGACATTGTGCACATCAACCCTCCGACCAAGTTTAGGCATAATCCGCAGGTTACCCTTATAAGTCTCAAGTTTAAAGTTTAATGTAGTAACAAACACCAAGGGCTCCCCCCCGAAGGGGTCAATCAATCAAGGTGGATTGGTCAAATACAATAGATCTATCATTGTTACTATCGGCTTGATCAAAGCTAATGAATGTGCTAGTTTTAAGTTTAATCAAAGCATACAAGTCTCAAGTTTAACATAAGAATAAACACGTAGTCATAGTTGTACAAGAATTGTATAAGTTTAAGAATTGTGAACATGTTTCACCCCAAAAGCATAAAAGGAAAAAGGGGCTAAGTATACTCACATGGATGATGAGGAAGTGTCCGACACGGATAAGTATTTGCAAGACTTTGAGGGAGATTATCCTCACAATAAGCCTAAGAATGCAAGTCTAAGGATTTAAGTATGATCCTATAAGTCTATGGTAAGGATCTAGGATTTCAAGATCGACTAGGGTTTCAAGTGGGAGGTGGGATTGATTGTGTTTATAAAGTTTTAAATTAAGTTTATAATAAAGGTTTTGAAGGAACGATACAAAACTTATGTATCAAAGTTTAAATAAGTTTATAGCTCAGAATGATTTAGTAAGATAATTATTTAAAGTTTCACAATTATTACACCCAATTGGTAATAATAGTCTTTCTAAGTAATTGTACATACTGTTAAGCGAAAGGCTAAACAATTATTTAAAGATTTAAAATAATTATTTAATGTATGGATAATTATTAAAGATTACTAATAATTATTGCAAGGATAAACAATAAGTATTTAGAGAATAAATAGTCTTTAAATTATAAGTTTATAAATTATAAAGTTTCTTAGGTATTAAAATGAAGTTTGAAAGTTTGAAATGTTTAAAGTTTCTTTTTAAGATTTATAGGGTTTATAAATTTAGGATAAATGAGTAAACGATTTTTCTATCTTTATAAATTTCATAGATTCATAGGTTTTCTAGTTTTAAATAAACGATGTTTATTTACTTTTCTTGTTTTAAAATGGATATACAAATAGCCTTGATTTAGATTCCTAATAATTTACAAAAGTTTATAATTTTTATGTTTTCTAAGTAGTGTGCTAATTTTATAAGTTTTACTTATAAAATTTATATAAATTATTTATTTAAAGTTTTGAATAGAAACCAATTAAAGTTTCAAGTTTTATAAATTATTTTTTTGTCTAATAAATAAGTTTAATAAAGTCTTATAAATGTTTTATAATTTTTAAACCTTTAAAACTATTTTTAAAGGATAAAACATTATAGGTTTTAACCAATTTTAATTAAATACCATAGCCATGTTATGCAAAAATGTAAAAAGAAATCATTTTTATGATTATAACAATTTATTATAATTTATAAAAATTATTAGAATTTTTAGAATTGAGTAAAAAGCATCAGAAAAATGAAGAACAAAAGTGGGGCGCGCCTGGGTCGAACCCGGGTCACCCATTACACACGCAGTTAACCAGCCCGGCTACGGGTCTTGCTGTTAATCTAACTGGAAAGAAAATTTAAAAATAACAACTCAAATCACCCCCAATTTCTCGTATGAACCCTAGGATCTAATCCCCTAAATACGAAGTGGTTAACCCTCTGTCTGTGTGAATTGACAGAGGGCTTTCGTTCTAAGAAGGAAAACGAACATAATGGCCATGAGAATTACCTGATTTGGTGTCAATTCGAGGGAGAACGAGTGTGGGTTCACGGTCGGCTGCCACTGGGATCGAACGAGCAATGCAGGGGACGAATGGTTAAATTGAGTGTTTGTGTAGTTAGGGTGTGATGTCGTTGATGTTTAGCAACGGATATTTATAGGCGATTTCGATGATTAATGCTCGAACTGGTAGGGAGATTACGGTTGAGGGAAGTTAATGCCGAATTCGAATCCCCGGGTGATTAGAGTAAATGTCGAGCATTGAATGCGGTTAGGTTGGAGTCGCACGCCGGGGGCGAGACTCAAGGTTCACTGAATCAGGCCGGAAACGCGTTTTCGGGTAAAGAGGGGGAAAAACCGGTCACTGCGGGTTTCGAACTCGCGACTGCAGTGGGTTTCGGGAGGTTTGGGTTCTTGGCAAAACAGGTCCCTGAAGTCTCCCACTCTTATCATTTTATGAATAAACTTAGATTTAAGTTTAAATTAAGTTTCTAAAATGGCAGTTTTGGCCCCCGAATTTTTATAAAAAAAACAATTATGTTCCATTTTTTTTTTTGGAAACTAAATAAGTTTAAATTATATAAAATGATTTCTAAGTTTTAAGTTTATATCATTTCCATAATAAAAATCTTAAATTTATAAAGTTTCGAGAGTTTCATTATAAGGTATATATATACATATAAATCTTATGTGTATATATATATAAGCATAAATGATTTCCTTAAATCCATATTAAATAAATGAATTTTATTATTTAAGAAAATAGTTTTAGATTTAAGTTTAAAATAATACGGGTAAAAGTTTAGGAAAAGTACATCGGAAAATACTGGGTATTACACATAGTCCTTTCTTTTGAATATGTCTTTAAAGTTCCATGGTTGAGCTTTGTTGTGCTTAAAGGTGGCTTCTTCCAATGTCTTTTGAACATGTGGAACTCTTTCTCCAGGCGCATGACATATGTCAAACACCTTTCTCTGAGGCTTTGAGGTTGAAGACTGCCCCTTTTCAACATTTAGCTTTCTTCCTTCTGGAGAATAACCAATTTTGATTTGGTTGAAAGGCATAGGAACCGAAGCAGCTGGTAAAGGAACAAGAGTACTTGTTTGAATGACTTCAACAACAGGCGGTTCTGGTACTTGTACTGGTGATGAGACCTCCTCAGTTTTATTGGACTCTGAGCAAGTTGACTCAGATTCTGACGAGGTAGTGTATTCTTGCACCAGTGGTTCATGTCTTGAAGGATCAACATCTCGGTTGGCCTTTTCAAGATTTGAGAGATTGAAGCTTGGTTCATGGATGGTAATGTAGTCAGCAGGAGGTGCAACGGCTTGATATTGTTCAGCATGATACCCCAGACCAGTTTTTACCTTTTCATGAATTTGAGCATCCAAAAGTCTTTACAGCCTTTTGGATGTAAATTCATATTTGTCAACATGAACTTTCTGTTCTGCCAATTCTGCTTTGGTAGCTTTAATCTGGCCAGTAGATCATCAATCTGAGTTTCAAAATTGGTTTGTTCATGTTTTAGTGATGAAATCTCTTTCTTTAGGCAGTTAATTTTTTCTTTATAACTGTCTTCGACCTTTTTGAATTCAGATTTCATTTGATGAAACTCTTCATTTTGATCTATGAGGTTTTGATTATGCTTTCTGTAGCCTAAAACCTTAACAATACAGGCTTGGGAACATAGATGTTCATATACCTGATGCGGTATCTCAGTTGTGTCTGCTATAAGAGTTTGGTTGTTGGTAGGCAGATCTTCATACTGAAAGCTCCAGTCAAAGTCAGAAGTTCCAACAGCTGCACAAGGTGCAGTTTGAGCTGGAGGAGTAGCTTGTTGATGTTGTTGTCTAGGTTGGGCTTGGTGAGCTTGTCTTGTTTGATCATCAGCTGGGTTTGTCCTAGGTGCCTTACATTCTCTAGCAAAATGACCCAGTTGGTTACAGTTGTAACATCTCAATTTTCTTTTATCCAAGCCAACTCTGGTGTTGGAGTTGTTGCTTGGAATGGGTCTTCCGGTTCTAGAGTAGAACCTTTTTGCTCTTAGAGAGAGCATGGCATACGAGTGCTGTATATCCATTTCTTCTAGATCATCTGGATGGAAACATTCCAGATCCTCCTTGATAAAGGACATGTTGCTTGAGTTTTCAGAAACAAAAGCAGCAGAGGTTGAGGCTTTAGGAGGAGCTTCAAGAAGAAATGGTGAGGTATTTGATTTAGAGGTAGGAGTTTGAGGGTGTGTGACTATGGGAGGATAGTAGTTGCTAGTACTAGGACCTGAGTGGTCAGAGTGAAGAGCAGAAGAGATGCTGGAGGAAGAAGATGTTGATTGATGATTAGAGCTCCTTTCCTTGGCTTGAATCATTTCTAATTCATATGCTTTCAGCATGCCAAAGAGCTCTGTCATCTGGAGAGTTTTTAAATTCTCCGTTCTTCTTATAGACACTGTGTATAGTGTCCAGCAGCTTGGGAGAGATCTGATAAACTTTTTGAGAATATCTTCATTCTCTAGCTTTACTTTTGAGCACTGCAGCTCACCTACAAGATAAGTATATCTGTTATATAAAACAGTTAGAGACTCACCTTCCTTTCAGACGAAGTTTTCGTATTGCTGCTTCAGGATGTCTCTTCTGTTTTCTTTGACTTCCTCTGAGCCAGCAAACATCTTCTCAAGAGCCTCCCAGAGCTCTTTAGCAGTTTTATAACTTCTGAAGCTATGAAAAACTTCATTTGGAAGGCACATTTGGATAGCTCCTAGTGCCTTGAAGTCCACCTCCATCTTCTTTATGTCCTCTTCTAAGTACTTGGAGGGCTCCTTTGGAACTGGTGGTCCTCTAGAGTCAGCAGAGGCCACCATGGGAGTGTAGGGTCCATCCCTGATGGATTTCCACATTCCGTACTCCTGATAACAGAAAAAGCTTTCCATGCGATTCTTCCACATGTCGTAGTCTTCCCCAGATACCAATCTTGGTGGTCGGTTGATGCTGCCGATGTCTTCAAATCCATTGCTCTGTGCCATCTTTGTTTTTGTGGTGCCTTGATGAAAGAGGGAGTTTAGAATAGAACCAGAAGTGATTAAAAAAGTGTGAGTTTGTTTAATCTGAGCCAAAGCTCTGATACCACTTGTAGGATCGTGAAAGTACAAGATGGTTCTGTTCTTAGTTGAAATTGGCGGAAACAATAACAACTACACAAGCATAATCGAGTAAACAGAAAGAATACTTTTAATAACACTGTTGTATTAAGCTTTTGCAAATAAACGATTACAAATTAAACTCAATAAAAAAGCACACTTACAATGAAATGTTTACACAGTATTTTATACTCACTTAGAGTCAAGACAGACCCTTGATTCTAAGGATCAGATCTAACACAGACCGTTGATCTTTTGTATATAGCTAACTATTACACGTTTAGTCTAAAACTAGTTAACTTTATTGAAGCGTCTTCTTTATGCATTATTGCTTGCATGCTTGGAGAAGAGCATTATTGTCTTTCATTGGTTGTGCCATTGAGGTTCCTTCTACGTTGAGTGTGTCAGTTGCTTTTGCAGAAAGTTGTCAGTGACGCTTGGCATGGATAGTCAGCTGCAACGATTTGTCTTCAAGGCACACGGCTGTCAGCAGCAAAGATGAGGATCAGCAGCAAGATGTGAGCATCCAAAGCTGCTGATGATTTGCCTGTCAGCAGCATCAAGTGTTGATGCTGCTGAGAAGCCTATCCGCAGCAACTTTGGTCTTCAGCAGATAAGGCTATCCGCAGCAGATTTGTTCTTCAGCAGGAGAACAAGTATCCGCAACAGTTAAGCTTGTCTGCAGCTGTTTGTTGGTCAGCAACAAACTATGAGAGCAGCAATATTTGTACTTAGAGAATTTTGTAGTCATCAGTCTTTATTTCTACAAAGTATCATTTTCGTTCATGTGATTTAACCATTTATCCACTTTTATTTAAAAACTTTTTTTTAGTTTTTTCGTCTATAACTTTTCAAAATCTAGCTATTTTCATTCACCTTACTAACTACGTCTACATTTTAACGTTAAATCATGGACAATTTTGGTTAAATCAGGGGCAATTTGGTTACATTTTATCCTATGAATTTCAAACCGACCCCCAATTTAACCTTAAAATGTAGACGGAGTTAGCCAGGTGAATGAAAATTGTTAGATTTTGAAAAGTCAGGGACGGAAAAGCTAATTTTTTTTATGGAAGTGACTAAAATGGCCAAACCACATGGACGAAAATGACACTTTACTCTATAAAATATGTTTATGAAAAAAGTTAAATTAAAAAGTTAAGTACACGGATAGTACCTGTGAATGTGTAAATTTTGTATTTTGTCTCTAAATTTGAAAAATTACGCTGGTAATCCCAAATTATGCATAAACGTAACATGTTTGGTTCCTGAAGCGGATGACAGTTAATTTTTCTGTTAAATATTTTAAAAATGACTAAAATACCCTATATTAAAAAAACAAAAAAATTAAAAAATATTTTTTTAAAGTGGTGGTGCCGCCTGAGAACTAAGGTTATAAATATAGGTTTTATTAATTTCTATTTAAAAAAAATTAATATAGGGGTATTTTGTCATTTTTAAAATATTTAACAGAAAAGTTAACTGTCATCCAATTCAGGTACCAAACATGTTATGTTACGTTTATACATAATTTGGGACAGTTAATTTAATTTTTTTAAACTTAGAAACCAAATCCAAAATTTGAACATACCACAAGGACCATCCGTGTACTTAACTCTAAATTAAACCTTGAAAACTTGTTAAGTAAAACCCATATCTAACGGGACGTCCATGAGGCACCAATGTGCTTAGGTGGATAGGCTCATGGGAGGGGCACAATCGGAGACGGCTGCCCATAAGAAGAGGCTCATGGAAGGGGCACAGTCGGACAAGGGCACCCATAAGGAGAGAGCCCGTGTGCAAAGGCTTGCTTTACATATCGTATGCTATTTAATAATAAAAATACCGTTGGTCATTTGATTTAATGGTAGCCTCAAGACTTTTCATAGTGGAGGTTGTAGGATCGTAAGATTACAAGGTGATTCTATTCTAGTTGATATTGGCGGAAACAATAGCAACCAACAAAGTAAACAGCAAGAATACTGATAAATGCACTGTTGTATTAGACTTCTGAGATTACAAGTAAAACACTATCAAGAAGCACTATCAAGGCACACAAGCACGCTTTGTTTGAAGTGTTTACAAGATATATATAGTAACTTAGAATCAAGACAGACCCTTGATTCTAAGGATCAGATCTAACACAAGCCGTTGATCTTGTTTATTAACCTAAATTACACGCAAAGGTTAATCTAGTTAACTTTACTGAAACGTCTTCTTAGGCATCATTGTTTGCATGCTTGGAGAAGCGCGTCATTGTCCTTTATTGGTTGCACCAGTGAGGTTCTTTCTGCTTGGAGTGTGGCAGTTGCTTTTGCAGAAAGGTGTCAGAGGCGCTTTGCATGGATAGTCAGCTGCAACGTTTGATCTTCAGAGAATAAAGCTATCAGCAGCAGAGATGAGAATAATGCTGCTGATAAGCCTATCAGCATCAACTTGTGTTGAACGCTGCTGATAAACCTATCAGCAGCAACTTGTGTTGAATGCTGCTGATAAGCCCATCAGCAGCAACAAGTGTTGAATGCTGCTGATAAGCCTATCAGCAGCAACAAGTGTTGAATGCTGCTGATAAGCCTATCAGCAGCATTTGTACTTAGAATAATTTGGTAGCAATCAGTCTTTGGTTCTACAAACTCCCCCTAGACTGATGCAACCAAAATTCTTCTAATCACTTTGCTGCTGAAGCTTTTGCATGTGGCTGACTATCCTTTCAACCTCATAGCCTCTTGGATCCTTGCTGGGATTGTTCAGTGGAAGTTCAGACAGAGTCTTGATGTCTTTGTGTGGCATTTTGTAGATTGCTTTGCTTGAACATCTCATCTGCTGCTTCTTTACATCAATCAGAGTGAACTCATCCAAATCAGCATTATAGGACCAAGATACAAATGGAGAGTGGGACTTGAGTGGTTTGATATCCATGACCACGTCTTTGCTAGGGTTGAAGTAATGTCTGATTGCTAGCATAAGATGTTTCCCACTCTCATTTGCAGGCTCATGAGCTTCACCCAGCTCCAAAATTCTTCTTAGGTCTGAATCTGGTAGTTGCAGAACCTCATCAACAGATCTGTAGTTAGATCTTCTTCTTTCAGTTCTCCCCCTGAAGATCACAAACCTTTGATCCTGTGGATTATAGACCCAATCAACTATGTCTCTTGAGTCTTCTGGTTTAGGTGTGGGTTTGGATTTCTTCAAGGGAGGCTGTTGATGAGTGGGAGCTGGGTGGGATGATTTGGACTTTTTGGGTGGAGGAGTGGAAGTTTTGGGGAGGAGAGTGGAAGGTTGTTGGATTGAGGAAGAGGTAGGTGAGGGAGAAGGCTTGGGTTTCTTTGTCTTTGGTTTTTCTTCTTCTTTAATAAGTACCCTTTTCTTGGAGCCCTTCTTCCCTAGTCTTTCTTCCTCATCCTTTTTAACTTTGAAGTAGAGGGCTTGCAGGTTCATGAAATTCATGGGACCTAGCCTCTTTCCACTATCTCCTCTAGCCTTAAGGAAGTCAATCATGACCTTCCTTTCTTCATGGGTTCTTTTATTCAGTGCAATGGTCTTCTTGGACTGTAGCTTGGCTTTTTCTTCTTCTTCAGCCTTTTTCTTGCTAGCCAATTGACCCTGCTGACCCATGAAGGCTCTGTAAATCTCTTTGTTTGAAAGTTTCTTAAGGTATTCTGCATCCTCACCTTGAGAGATCAGAGCTTCAGTCCACTCCTCCCTTAATTCTTTTGCTAGTTCAGAATCGGTTATTCTGAACTTAGCTTCTTCTTTCTTCTTCTTCTTCTCCAAGTCTTCCTCTTCTTTATTGAATTGTTCCTGCAGTTGAAGAGCAAGAGCTGCATCTTCTTCAATCCGGTCAACTGCAGGAATCTTTCTTTTCAGTTCATCCAGCTGTTTAGCATACAGCTGGATGGTTTATTCTCTTAGGAGAATGGCTGTTTTTCTTTCTTGAGCCTTTTTCATGTCAGCCATCTCCTCTTCTTCTCTTCTTATTCTTTTCTCTTCTTTCTCCTTCTTTTCTTTTCGCAACCTCTCTTCATCCTCTTCTGTCATAATGCCCTTCCCTTTATTAACATTGGATGCCTCTGCTCTGGCTTCACTGATCACAGCAACAGCTGATTGTTGTGCTGTTGGGATCTCTGCCTCGGCTTCATTGGCAAGTTGAGGAATTGACGAGGGACGGTCACTATCTTCATCAAGTTGATACTCAGGACCTTCTATTTCCCTCAGTTGATCCCTAAGTGAAGATCTTGTGCCAGATGCTACAGATGTGGCTTCAACTTGTGGAGTATCTGAGTTGGAGTCAGCATCAGAAGTTGACACAGACTCTTCCTAAGGAATCAGTCCTTTTTCTTCAAGATGGGCTTTGATGGTGACCATCATTGCCTGGCTCTCCAATGAGTTAATATTGCAGATGTTGGCTCTGAGCTGAAAAATCTTGAATAGGAAGTCTGAGGGCAACTGAAAGATGTTCCTGGTGTTGATGATGAGAGAGGAGCCGTTGCTGAGCAGAATAGTGTGGTCAAGGGACTTAGTGCTCACCCAACCTAGCACGTCCAAGTCCTTGACCGGGAAGGCATACGGGAATCTTCGAAGGCCCAGAACTTCTTCTTCAGTGAGAAGACTGCTCCTTGTTATTTCAAGATTGCTAGGAGTCAGTCTCCTTTCTACGGCCGCCGAGGATTCAGGATAAGCTACCCGATTTTCTTTTTGAATTAGTCTTTCGAAGTGGGGTAGATTATCCTCCATCAAGTCATGGAACCTGCCAATGGCAAGTTCTGCTGAGAGATCTGCTGAGTTGTTGATGCAGTTTGATAAGTATAGCTGTAGGACTTGGAGGGCATTGAGAGAGTTCCAGTTCAGCTCTTCTACTCCGCTGAACTCCCATCCAATCCAAAACCTCTCAGCTGATTCATCATACCCCCAAGCTAGAATGGAGTCAAATTCTAGCTTCTTTGATGATCTGAATAGTTGAGGGGTAGAGGATTGACCAATGATGGCTGCTGCTTCAGGGATGATGCTGAATGGTGTATTTGTTTGTTCTGTGTCTTCAGTACCATTCAGCATTTCATCGACAGCCCCGACGACCAACTTCCAGTCTTCAGATGTCTCTTCTTCTTTGTTATCTGAGGCTGGCAAGTCATGAATTTGTACAAAAGCCGGCTTGAATAGTGAACTTTGAAGTACAACCTGCTCTTGAATCCAGTCATCAAGACTGTCTGTATCTTCTTCCATAGAGACCATCTCCCCCTTTTTGGTTGCATCAGTAGACAGGTAAGCATCAGTTTGGGTGCCTACTGATACAAGGGAGGGAGTGGCTAAAGTTGGGCATTGATGGGCTTCATGCATAGAGACTTGGTGTCTTAGTTTGGACACTTCAGCCTCTAGCATAGCCACCCTGGCCGTCAATTCCAAGTTATGAAGTTTCAGTCTATCCTCATCCACAGTTGTGGAATCCTTGGACCCAAATGGGGCCGTAGGCCGAGCCTCAGCATCCCCATCACCCGTGGTTTCTTGGCGCCTAGGATTCCTCTCAGTGAGGGGAGTTTCCAAGGAAACACCCTCACCATGAGTTGCCGTGGTTGAGGTCTTAAAGATGTTGTCACTGTCCTCCTGGTCATTTGATGGATCAGCAGTAGTGACAGCCTCTTCCACATCCACTCTTTCATTACTCCTAGAGTGGACCTTCAAGGGTGAAGAACTTGGGTTGGGTGTTTCAGAAGCAAGACCAATCAGTACCTCCTTGATAGTGGTAGTTGGAGAAGGTACATCACTTTGGTCAGGTTCCTCAACACTTAAGTCCAAAGAAGATAGGAATGGCTCAAAGGGCTGTTCTATGGATCTGGGAAGTGATCCTAATCCTAATAGAGAGACTTCCGAAGGAGTCTCCCTAACAGTGTGGCTTTCCCTTATGATATTCTCACTAGAATGTTGTGATTCTGAGTGAGGGATGTTGGCTTGGGTTTTGGCCTTGGAGGCAAGAGAAGAAGGAGTTCTCTTGCCCCTCTTCCTTGTATATTTGGCTGCAACCGGGGCCTTGTGTTCCGGTTGAGCAATCAAACTGATGTTCCTCCCACTAATTAGATATCTTCCATTATGGCAAATTAGCAACAATTTTCTACAATGCTGCATGCTACAATGTTCCTCCCACTAATTAGATATCTTCCATGTGCAGGGACAGCCAGGCAATAAACACAATACTTGGGTGGTAGATAGCGGCTGTTCCAGGCACATGACAGGCAACAGGTCTATCCTCTCTAACTTCAGACATTTCAATGGAGGATATGTTGCCTTCGGGAGTGACTCAAAGGGTGGATCTATCACTGGACAAGGAACTGTGTCCAATGAAAGGATGAGTATTGAAAGAGTCAACTATGCTAAAGAACTTGACTTCAATCTCATGAGTGTTTCCCAAGTATGTGATCAAAAGCATTGGATGCTCTTCACTGACAAAGAATGTTTCGTGTTAGCTCCTGGCCTATCTAAACCCCCTCCAGAGAAGATTCTCCTAACTGCTCATAGAAAGGACAACTTATATGTGCTTGACATGAATGAAGCCACTCCATCTGGTAGTGTTTCATGTTTTCTGTCAAAGGCATCAGCTGATGAATCCGCTCTCTGGCACAGGAGGTTAAGCCATGTTAACATCAAAACAATCAATAAATTAGTGAAGGACAATCTTGTCAGAGGGCTTCCTGACAAAGAATTCCAGCTAGACGATCACTGCATTGCCTGCTTAAAGGGAAAACAACACAAGAGTTCCCACAAGCCCAAGACATTGAACACAAATGACACCCCTCTCCAGCTACTGCATATGGATCTCTTTGGTCCTACGAATGTCATGTCAATGGGCAAAAAGTCCTACTGTCTGGTGATAACTGATGACTTCTCCAGATTCTCATGGGTATTCTTCCTAAGAACAAAAGATGAAACTGCTGAGATTCTCAAATCCTATATTCTTAGGGTAGAGAATCAAAGCAATCTGAAGGTAAAGATCATAAGGTGTGATCAGGGAACAGAGTTCAAAAATCACACTTTGAATAGTTTCTGTGAGAGCAAGGGCATTGAAAGGCAATACAGTGCTCCAAGAACCCCTCAACAAAATGGGGTTGCTGAAAGAAGAAAAAAGGCTTCAAGACGGGCAACAGGAGCTGGAATAGTTGGAGTAACAACAGGACATTTAGTTTTGTTCAGAGCAGCTTCAGAGATAGGAGCAGATGGGACTGCACTAGTTTCACAGTGATCTGAGCAGGTTGACTCAGGTTCTGAAGAGGTGGAGCAGTCTTCCACAAAACATGCATCCATTGAAGGATCAAGGTTTCGGTTTGCCGTGTCAAGATTTGCAGTATTGAAGCTTGGTTCGTGAATGGCAACATAGTCAGCAGGAGGAGGAACTGTCTTGTACTCGTCATTATGATATCCAAGTCCATTTTTTACCCTTTCATGGACTTGAATATCTAACAATCTTTGTAACTTTTTAGATGAAAATTCATATTTTTCAACATGAACTTTCTGTTCAGCCAGTTCAGCTCTGGTAGCTTTAAGTTTTACTAATAGATCATCAATCTGAGTTTCAAGATTGGTTTGTTCATGTTTTAAAGAAGAAATCTCTTTCTTAAGGTAGTTAATCTTTTCTTTGTAACTGTCTTCGACCTTTTTGAATTCAGATTTCATTTGGTGAAACTCTTCATTTTGATCTATTAGATTTTGGTTATGCTTTCTATAACCTAAAACTTTGTCAATGCAAGCTTGAGAGAAAAGATGTTCAAATACCTGAGGTGGTATCTCTGCATTGTCTGCCATAAGTTCTTGGTTGGAGGCAGGAACATCTTCATATTGAAAACTCCAGTCAAATTCTGTAGTGCCAACATTTGCACAGGCTGCAGTTTGTGCTGGAGGAGTTCCTTGCTGCTGCTGCCTGGGCTGACCTTGGTAAGCTTGTCTTTGATGGCTGGCACCCTGATTGGCTTTAGGTGCCTTGCACTCCCTAGCAAAGTGACCCATTTGGTTACAGTTGTAACATCGGATCTTGCTTTTATCAAGCCCAACTCTGGTGTTTGAGTTGTTGCTTGGAACTGATCTCCCGGTTCTAGAATAAAACCTTTTTGCTCTGAGGGAGAGCATGGCATATGAGTGCTGAATATCCATTTCTTCAAGATCATCTGGATGAAAGCATTCCAAATCCTCCTTTATGAAGTGCATGCTGCTTGAGTTGTCAGAGACAAAAGAAGTAGAGGTTGGCTGTTGAGGAGGTGCCTCAAGAAGAAATGGTGATGAGTTGGATTGTGAAGCAGTTGGTGTTTGAGGATGAGTAACAATGGGAGGATAGTAGTTGCTTGCACTAGGACCAGAATGATCAGAGTGAAGCGCTGAGGTGGTGGTGGAGGAAGTGGTAGCTGATTGATAACTGGAGCTCCTTTCTTTAGCTTGAATCATTTCTAATTCATAGGTTTTGAGCATGCCAAAGAGCTCAGTCATCTGAAGAGTCTTTAGATTCTCTGTTCTTCTGATGGACACTGTATATAATGTCCAACAACTAGGAAGAGATCTTATGAACTTCTTGAGAATGTCTTCATTCTCCAGCTTTACCTTGGAGCACTGCAGTTCTCCAACCAGATACGTGTACCTGTTATATAAAACTGTTAGTGACTCACCTTCCTTCCAGACGAAGTTTTCATACTGTTGCTTGAGAATGTCACGTCTGTTCTCCTTGACCTCCTCAGATCCAGCAAACATCTTTTCCAAGGCTCCCCATAACTCCTTTGCAGTTTTGTGAGCCTTGAAGTTGTGAAAAACTTCATTTGGAAGGCACATCTGGATAGCTCCTAATGCCTTGAAGTCCACCTCCATTTTCTTGATGTCTTCTTCAGAATACTTGGAGGGTTCCTTTGGAACTAGTGGTCCTCCGGAGTCAGCAGAGGCCACCATGGGAACATAAGGTCCATCCCTTATGGATTTCCACATTCCGTATTCATGGTAGCAGAAGAAGCTTTCCATACGGTTCTTCCACATATCATAGTCCTCCCCAGACACCAACCTCGGTGGTCGGTTGATACTGCCGATGTCTTCAGCTCCATGACTTTGTGCCATTTTGTTTTGTGTGACTTGATTAAGAATAGAGTTTTGAATAGAATCAGAAAGTGATTAAACAAATGTTAGTTTGTTTAATCTTGAGCCAAATCTCTGATACCACTTGTAGGATCGTAAGATTACAAGGTGATTCTATTCTAGTTGATATTGGCGGAAACAATAGCAACCAACAAAGTAAACAAGTAAACAGCAAGAATACTGATAAATGCACTGTTGTATTAGACTTCTGAGATTACAAGATTACAAGTAAAACACTATCAAGAAGCACTATCAAGGCACACAAGCACGCTTTGTTTGAAGTGTTTATAAGATATATATAGTAACTTAGAATCAAGACAGACCCTTGATTCTAAGGATCAGATCTAACATAAGCCGTTGATCTTGTTTATTAATCTAAATTACACGCAAAGGTTAATCTAGTTAACTTTACTGAAACGTCTTCTTAGGCATCATTGTTTGCATGCTTGGAGAAGCGCGTCATTGTCCTTTATTGGTTGCACCAGTGAGGTTCCTTCTGCTTGGAGTGTGGCAGTTGCTTTTGCAGAAAGGTGTCAGAGGCGCTTTGCATGGATAGTCAGCTGCAACGTTTGATCTTCAGAGAATAAAGCTATCAGCAGCAGATATGAGAATAATGCTGCTGATAAGCCTATCAGCAGCAACTTGTGTTGAACGCTGCTGATAAACCTATCAGCAGCAGAGATGAGAATAATGCTGCTGATAAGCCTATCAGCAGCAACTTGTGTTGAACGCTGCTGATAAACCTATCAGCAACAACTTGTGTTGAACGCTGCTGATAAGCCCATCAGCTGCAACAAGTGTTGAATGCTGCTGATAAGCCTATCAGCAGCAACAAGTGTTGAATGCTGCTGATAAGCCTATCAGCAACATTTGTACTTAGAATAATTTGGTAGCAATCAGTCTTTGGTTCTACAGAGGTCTTGGGTTTGAATCCGGGCCACAACAAAAAAAAAGGGGTATGTGGCCAGGTCAGGGGGTTTACCTATTTAGAAGGTTCCTCCTGGATGGGTTGCCCTGTATGTTTTAGGTGCTGCTCCGGGGAAATCCAATTATCCTAAATATCTAGGTGCTGCCGTTCAAAAAAAAAATAATAATAAAATTATTTTTCTAGTTTAAATGTATTTTTATTTAATCAGAAGTATTTATGCATACATTATTTTTAAATAACTATTTGTTATTTATTTATTTACAATAACAAATTTTATATCTTTGTTTTGTTATTATAAATCACTCTTCTAATAAAAATCTAAATAATTTGTCATGTTTCAACACCAGGTTAATTCTCGTAACCATTTTCCTCCCAAAACAACTAATAAGCCATTTCACTCCACGCGGATCTAAATGACCTGTCTACGACAATTCGCGGATCTTTTTTGACCCGGTTGAATCAAAGTTCTAATTAAAAAATTCTAAACCCAATTCCTGCAATCCTACCCACTTTCTTCGAAGTCATGTCGTCTCCCCCTTCATCAACAACAACCGATCGGGAGATTTCACCGCCATTTTCACCGTCCTATTTACCTTCCTTACCTCTCCCCCCATTCTTTCTCATGTCTTTTTCTAATCGAAATCAACAGATCTCTTTCTCTTATCCAACAATTAGGGTTTCTGACGGACTATGCATATTAGAGTTAACTCTCGTGTTCTTCTATTTGATGAGAGGTTGGGAGCCGAATGATGGTACTAGGGCAAAGCTTGAAGACGATTGTACGATGTCACTTGATTTTTTTATTGCTAAAGTGGGTTAAGAACAGGTATTGCAAGATTTATAAGGTACTCACACTTTTTCTTCAGTTAGGGTTTTCTTTACGACTTTTAAATTCGATTTTAATTTTGAACCTGCTAATCCTTTTTTGAAATCTTTGTCTTGTTTCGAATCCACCCTCTGCCATCTATGAGTTTGCCACTTTGAATCACCAAACCATTGCCACCACTGCGGTTCACCTTCGCAAACCACCATTGTACCACCGATTGCCGACGCGGAGCATCTAAAGCCATCAGCCATAATAACGAAACAATTGCTCCTATGAAGTTCTGAATTTGAATTGTTCCAGTTTGAAACTTCCGTACCCTATTTTGACTTATATAATCTGTATATATGACTCCTAAATGTTTGTTCAAATAAACTAGGCTACTAATTTATAGTGTTGATTTGATGGACTATGCCATTGCAATACTCAAGTATGAAAGGCTTTATTTCTTGCTAACTACATAAATTATGTTAAATGAACAATTCAGTATAGAAATCTTGAATCACTTGATCCAGAATTAGTAAATGAGTACTGCATGGTGTATTCAGTTGAGCTATATGCTGATTTATAAATGTTTGGAACTTTTTCTTATTGAAATAAATAGTATTTACATATTTATTATCATAATCATTATGGAACAACATTACTTCTCATAATTAACTGTTCTTTCGGTAATTTTATGTATTATATTGTATTATATTGTTTTTGATAGGCTCATGTGCTATCTTTCTTGCTACCTGCACAATATTTCAAACTATCTTAGGTAAAAATTCACTCAGATTTTAGTTTTCTTAATCGTCATTCTTCATATGTTTTTATATATTTTAGGCCCACGAGGAGAGCGGTTGTGGAGTTTGAGATTGAAAATGGAGATTGTTCAATGTTTACTCCACAAGTTGCTGGTGTACCAAGAAAATATGCTATAATCCAGGTAATATATGTTTGAAATGTTTTTCATTATTCAACTTGTATAATACACGGAATCTGCCTCAAGTTACCATCGCCTACACTCACTTTTCATATAGAGGGCTGGAAGAAAGAATTTAGGACAGGTTGAAACTGCATGTATTATAATTAGTGTATTGAAAGATTTCAGTTTTTCAAAAGACAGTCCTTTTAATCCAAATATCTCAATGAATGTTGTGACAGGGAACAATAGTCTTATTACTGGTCTTTGGTTTGACAAACAGTTGTAATATTTTATTTATGCCAATCTTGGTAGGGAAGTTCAATGTTCTTATTGAAGAGACCCATTTCCTTATTATTAATACGTTCAATCTAACTTAATTATTTTATTTATTATCTGGCATCATCTATATGGCATTGAGTTTACTGAAAGGCCTATTTTATCTAGAAGAAAGACCGGTAAGCTACACCAATACTTTATTTGTTTATTTTCCTTAATTTGTATCGATTGGACCTCTTATTAATGAAATGTTTTGCCTTATTGATCATGTTTATCATGCCTAAAGGTCCACATAAGATCCAACCCGTCCTGGACCATAATTTACATGTTGCTATTTATGATTGAACTTATTTTCTTATTGAGTTTCTGAGATAAGCCTTATTCGTTGGATGTGGGGATATCATCTGGTGCTCCAGCTGCAATAAAGATTGTAGAGAGGTCTGAAAGTGCTGGAATTAAAGTTGATGTAAGTTTCTTTATCATTTTTTCAGATTTAGATCATCTTATATTCAGTCTACATTTGTGTTGGAGCTGCTTTCACATTGTTCCATCGAGTCTACCAATTCATTTCAATTTGGCAATAGGTTTCAGTATTATATTTGCAATGGTCTTTTTTCAAGTACATATTTGAAAAAAAAAATTTATTTATTTTATGTGTCAATAATCTGAAAAGTAAACTGGCGAGGGCTAAAGATAAAACAGTCCATAATTTGAAAAGTAAATTCTACATATCTGTGTTCAAATTGATCCATTTGGGTTATTTTTCATCTCTAACCGGTTAATGGATAAATTAAAATCTGGTTTCAAATTGATCCATTTGGGTTGTTTTTCATCTCTAACTGGTTAATGGATAAATTAAAATAAAATGTTAGGTTAGATAGGAAGCATGTCAAATAAAATTATTTTTAGGTCCATCTACATTTCGACAACTAGCAAATCCTATTGTTGTTATACCCCATCTGTAATTGTATACAAAAAAGTATTTAGAGATTTGTAAATTGTAATCGTAACAATTATCATTTCTCATTATTACATGTAATATGTAATTATTTATTATAAGAAGTATTTATAAATTTCTTTGTTGCATCATTTTTCTAAACTTTTCTTTTTCATTAATTAAATATGTTTTAGTTTGTGAAAAACACAAATTTCATCAAATGTTGTATAAGTAAACATGTTCAGATATTCATCAATCTAATGTTAAGGTTTACACCGTGTAACACACGGGATTAAAGCTAGTATTATTATATATTTGTAGGAAAAATGAAAAATGTAAATTATTATTTTTATTGACTATGTTATTTTCTAAACCAATTTATTATCCTCTGAACTTAATTTCCTTATTTGAAGTTAGCTTGTTCTAAATTCCACAAGCTTAAGGTATACATTTTAATTTACTGTTGGAAATTTTATAATTTTAGATCCACACTCCGGCTAAATTTGAGGAAAAAAATTTCTTAAGAGTAAATTACATTTTTCGTCTTTTAGGTATACAGAAAATTTCACTTTTCGTCCTTAAAATAAGAAAATAACATAAATCATCCTTTATGTTCATATTTTATAACAGTTTTCATCATTTCCTATAATTTCATTCTATATTTGAAAGGATGAAAAATGTTAGAAAATATGAATATAAAGCATGATTTTTATTATTTTTTTAAAAATAAAGGATGAAAACTATTATAAAATATGAATATAAAGGATGATTTACGTTATTTCCTTAGTTTAAAGACGAAAAGTGAAATTTGCTATATACCTAAAGGACGAAAAATGTAATTTACTCAAAATTCAAAATACTCTTATGAAATTTTATTAGTTTTCCCCAAAAATTATGTTAACGTGCCCCATTGAAAATTTATGTGGGTTGTCAATTTGTCATCCATCGGTGCCTCCCTGCAATCCCACGTTACATTGAAATTACTGAAATACTTTTCTTATGTATGTTTACTGAAATAATTTTGAGTAAATTACACATATTGTCCTTTAATTATACTAGAAATTACATCTTATTTCCTTTGACTTCAATAAGTACATAAATTGTCCTTTTTTAAGAAACTTTTGCACACCCTATGTCCTTTACACTAACCACCATCCACTTCCATCGTTAACTCTCATCATGTGCCTCTCACATGATGGGCAAAATTGTAATTTCATCTTTTGTCTCTCCATGTTGTATAAAAGCAGGCTTTAACGAGTTTCTCTTTAACGTTCCACGATCAACCCTAACACCGATCAAAGCTTCAGAAGCGACAATGGCGACTAGGGCAACAAGGCCACTGAGGTTCTGCATTCGTAGGCACATTGAACAAGAAGAAGTGGATGACTATTACGGTAATGCTATGAACACCATTTTCTTCTTTTGTGTGTAAAAACACTCTTTGATTTCTTATAAATATGTAATTTTTGGTACTTCAGAGCAATTTTCCCATTTATTTTCTATAAAGCTACATCACGGTGGTGTTTTCACTAAATTTTCAAACAGAGAGTATGTGGAGGGTAAAAGTAACTACATTGACCTCTTGGATCCTGACTTTATTTCAATTCATGAGTTGGATGAAATATTATCAGATTGGATATACAAAGAACATGGTAAGGTATTACCACTATAGGGTTCCTAATTAGGACTTGGATTTTGGTCTTCGTCCCTTAGGTAGTGATGTAGATGTTATTGCCTTTTCCAAGCACACTACTGATCATAAGCTCTTGGATGTGTACACTGAGTTTGATGTAACACATGTGCCTACTTATTTCTATTCCCCCTCAAAAATAAGGTTTCAGGAAGTTAGTTCTGATTTTGAGATCAATAGGAATAATTCAAGGTTAATGTTAGGTTGGTATCTGGTAGTAAATGATTTAAGAGAGTCTAGTAGACAACAAGAACCAGAAGAAGTTTTGATTGGAATTTGGACATGGACAAGAACAAGAAGATGGAGTGTTGATTAGTGAAGTAGAAAGGCATGAACAAAATGATTTAGGAGAGTCAAGTGTACAAGATCCAAGACATGATGAATGTTTCACTAGTACAGTAGAAAGCCAAGAAGTAGAACCACAACATGATGAAGTTTTTATTAGTGAAGAAGAAAGCCAAGAAGTAGAACCACAACATGATGAAGTTTTTATTAGTCCAGAAGAAAGGCAAGCCCAAGATGACATTAATTTCTTCGCTGATTTCATGAATGACTTTGATCCTATCATTGACACTCCAAACCTCAATGAAGTTCACACCATGCCTGAGAATACTATCATTGACACTCCAAACCTTAATGAAGTTCAGAACATGCATGAGAATCCTATTATCGACACTCCAAACCTTAATGAAGTTCAGACCATGCATGAGGACAATGACGATGAAGGTAATGGAGAAGACCGTGATAGTGACTTTGAAGGTGATGATACATGCAGGGATGATGTTGAGGTAGACATGAGGAATTTCATATTGAACATAGATCCGGGGGTTGAGGACAATGCCAATGAACATGTAGATGGCATTGATGATGAAGTGTTGGTTAATGATAGATTGGATAGTGGCAGTGACTCTGATTTGAATGAGTTAAGTGTTAGGAAGAATATGCTTAAGTATCTAAGGAATGCAAATGAAAACAACATCAATTTCTACCTTGGTCAGGTATTTGGACACAAGATGGAAGCCAAGGAACTAATCAAACAACATGCTGTGGAAACAAGAAGACAACTTAGGATTGTGAAGGATGATCATTCAAGAGTTAGGGCTGTTTGTAGGAGTGAATTACCTAACTTCACTGTTAATCAATTAGGGGTCAACAGTCAAACAGTTGATCAATGTAGAGGTTCAAAATCTAAAGGCAAAGGACATGATGTGCAACCCAGTATTAAAGGTAAAGGACAGAATGTGAAACAAAATAATAAAGGTAAAGAGAAAGGGGACAAAAATATAGGTGGGAGAGGGAATAAGTCAGACCCTCAAAAGATGGAATGCTCATGGGTGCTTTTAATATCTAAAGAAAGGAATTCTGATACTTGGATGGTCAAGACACTAGTAGATGAACATAAATGTCTTTAAAGTAGAGCTGTTTATCATTGCACTTCCAGTTTTCTTTGTAAGCAACTTATGGAGCAAATTGAAGAAAATCCTAATATTCCTATTAAGGCAGTTCAGGATCAATTTCAGAAAAAGTTTGAAGTCGGTGTTTCAAGAATGAAAGCTTTCAAAGCCAAAGCTAAAGCACTAAATCAACTACATGGTGATTACCAAATTATAATACACTATTCTCAGAGATTATTGTAATAAACTCATGAAGACAAACCCAGGTACTACTATTAGGATTGAGGTAGAACCATCCACAGATCCAACATCCAACACTGGAAAGTTCAAAAGAATATATGTATGTTTGGGGTCACTATAAAAGGGGTTTAAGGCTATTGGTAGAGATTTGTTGGGTCCCGATGGGGCTTTCATAAAGGGTCCCTACGCTGGTTAGATTCTCAGTGCTGTGGGTATTGACCCTAATAATGGTATATGCCCTTTATCTTATGCGATAGTTGAGGCTGGGAGTTTGAGTTCTTGGACCTGGTTTCTTGAATGCCTTGGTATGATTTTTCATAATATTTTATAAAGGAAAGGTTTCCCTTCTTTATAAATTCACAAATTGTACGAATGCTTATTTAGGATGATCAAAATTACATATATATTCATAAATGAATAATTAGATAAATGTTTATATAAAAGGATGTACTACCTCATTACGCTTATAAATTCTGTTAAAAAGTATATATATATATATATGCACAAATGCACGTGTTATATATAAACACAAAAAATACTAGGTAGCTACTAAAGTCTAGCCAACAATCATGTCTAATAGCATCAAATCAGTAATAAAGAACATGAACATGAACATGCTGTCAATTAAACAAATCAAACACAAGGAAACGAAGAACGAGAACTGAATGATTACAAGCTAACCAATACGGGTTCAAAAGCTCCAATTCCTTGCTCCAATGGCTTCCTCTGCTCCCAAAATCGCCTAAAGCTTTTGACTTTATGGCTAAAAGTCGAACTCCTCTCACAATGGCATTAAAATTCTTTAAATATTCGATTTTAGGGCTTTTGCCGTAATTAACTTTTCTCGCGCGTCGCGAACATGGACAATGGCATCTTCGCGTGGCGCGAAGGCCAAAACAGTCGGGCCAGATTCCTGAATGTTCGCGTGTCGCGAACCTCTAATGCTCCCTCTTCGCGTGGCGCGAAGGATTGAATTCCAACTTTTTGATTTCTTTTTAAGGCTCCACTTTGTGTGCTCGAATTCTCCATGATTAAACCTCTGATTTCTACTCCTTCACACGAGTACCTGTAAACACAACCCAGACTCGGTACGAACCAAAAACGAATAAAACGAATACAAAACTAACTAAAATGCACAAAAACAATAGGATAAAAGATATGTGTTTTGCAACACATCAGACCTTCTGACTGGTATAACTACGACCACAAGTAAACAATCTCGCACTGAATCAATTATTACTGAAAGGTAGTCTTTAAAGTACATGGAACTTGGAAGAAAACAAACGTTACAACAGTTTTAATAGTAAAGAATACGCTGCTTGGGCTTAAAGAGATATCTTGATCGATAGGTGAAGGAAAAAACATCCACTAGAAAACGAAATTGCAGTTTGGCGAATAGAATGACTGGCATGCCCGCCAAACACGTGACAACGATGGGCACCCATTTAAGCTTTTTGTCATAAAGTACAAAAAAACTGGCACTGAAAGCAACCATCATAGTCATAATAGAGAGGAAGAGTGTTGCAATGCCGAACATTAGTTTTTCGGATAATGACTCCATGAAATCATGCTCCACATAGCGAGATGTGAGAATAGATAAGAAAATGAGGACCGATGTTGATGAGGATATTAAAGAAACCGCATCTGAAATCACAAAAATAATGAGGGATGGTTCATTGCGGAATAAAGGAATACCCGTGTTCTGGTTGTATCCACCAGGAAGTGTAAAAGCGGCTGCAAAGACAATGGTGGCTATGAGGGTTGCAACCAACATATAGTTATTCATCCAATCCTCGCCTTTGGAAACTAAGGCAACATGTTTCTTGACGAACAAGTCCTTTGGTGTTTCACCTTTTTCATTCTTCCTTTTTCTATACATAGGCGGGACCATTTGCTCTACCTCCTGCAACATATATTCAATCGTTTTAAACAAAGTCAAAAAGCATTTCCTCAAACAGTGTACTTACTAAAAAACTAATAAATAATTGATACATTAAATATGAGTACATTTACAATATTAACCAAGGTTGTTAAAACCGACTGGTTAAACAGGTTAAACCAGGAACCCACGGTTGTTAAAAGCGGACCAGACCGCCCGTTAAACCAGAACTGCTTGGCCCACCTCTCTAAATATAACAAAAATTGGTCGTAAAAGAAATACAGATTTTGTATTTGCCTCATTGTTCCTCGGTGTTTCATGCCTTATTTTCAAAAAATCCAAGCAACTTCACATCTAACCTTGCAACCTAAGTTCTGTCGTGTATGTTGTAGCTTATTTTTCAGTTTTTTTTTCTAAACTCTTAAGTTTCTATTTTACTATTTGTAAACATATAGTACAAGCAGGATTTTAATTCTTGAAAGAGAGTTAAGTGGCTCTGATGGGCACGAACGGCATTTAGCCCGATTGTTATTAACCCTTTTTAGCACAAGAATGACATGCTCATTTCGCTTGCTCCAGAGTGTAATTATACTACTTTTATTAAATTTATCTTTTTAATATTATTAAGTCGTCATCCGGTTCAACCATTCCTACCACTAGACCGGTAAGACGACCGGTTCGATATTAAAAACATTGATACTAACCTAATCTTTTAAACAAAATGATTTATAATCTTATGAAAATATGAAGAAATAAAGATGATAGATAAGCTTCAAAAGAAAGATGTACCTTAAACCATAGCAACTCTCGTTGCATTTCTAATGCAGCCCCAGACACATTTTTAGTATCTTTTTGCTTAGCCATCTCTGCAACCATATGCAACATGTTGTTGCCGTATTTGTCTTTTATAGGAGTTATTAGTTCTTTCATAGTACCAATCTCATATAACAAATTATAGATCTCTGCGTGCCGATGTTTGATTGCCAAATGAAATATAGTTTTTCCTTTGTCATCTTGTCTCCATATTACATCAGGATATAATCGAATGAGCTCAATTATAAACTGCGTGTTGCCCTTTTTAGCAGCAGTAAAAAGTACCCGGGAAGGGAAGCCTGTTATTGTATGTCCCACATTTTGACGCGGCCCTCGCAATATGTCATCAATCTCGTTCTTAGGCAATGTGGCAATCTTTTCCAAAATTATTCTTAAAAATTCCAGGGCTTCACTTTCTTTATCACCAAGCCTTACGTTCACATGAAATACCGCAAAAAACTGTAAACAACCAAGAAAACCATCATTGCACGTACTCTCTAGTATGAAGCTGACAATTAGTTGCTCGTAACGTGAAAAATATTCAATTGTACACATGAAAGGTAGTAGTTGATACATGAAACTAACCTTTTTTTAAATTAGTTAGACTACATTATTGAAGTTAACAGATTCAAGTAGAATTGAGTTTAAAATTAGGCTTGAAACCTATATTAAGGATCTTGAAATATGATTTTCATAAAGGCCAAATATAAATACAGAAATCTTGCCAAAGCTATGACTTTTAAACATTAGAATTGCTATGTTTTACCCTTATTTAGATAAGGGCCTAATGGAAAGGGATAAGATCTAAGAAACATTGCTCGACTTTGGATCAAGTTTGTGTGAAAAAGCTATCATCATTGAGTCATTGACTATTTTTCTCCTAAATCCAATTCAAATAATATTGCCCAAGATCAAACTGATAAACGTACAATTGATAGTATAAATTGAAACAAACTTGAATTTGATTCTGAATGTGCGTACAAACTGATTACAGGGACGATGGTTGGGTTTATAACCGTAAATTCTGAACGACGCATCGATTACATAATGGACACACACATACGGTTTACACTTTACAAACTTAACATACTTGACCCTTGACTTATTTACATAATGACCATAAACTTGACTTTTAACTATTTACACTAATAACCCATAAACTTTCATCTTCATATTTATCAAACTTTTGATCAATCAATTAAGGCCAACAAATAACTATTTGAGTAAGTGTTTGTGTGGAAAGTAGATTGAAGCAAAGAAAATAAAGGAGCGTATACTTACTTGACTTGATGATTCTAAAGACAACATGTGGTTTTATTCCTTCAAATGCATGATTCTTATGAGCCAAAGCTAAGAGAACATTAGTAACTAATCCCTTCTGGACAGTGGGTGATCAATAACTATCTTCAGAGCAACATCTACAAAGGAACTTATGGTCACTTAATGAGAGATATTGTAAAGTGAAAAATCAACTTTCTGAAAGGGAAACCCAACCAATAAAGGGATGAAGAAGCTTCATTAGAAGTTGCAATTTAACCTTTGACCTTTCACATGTTACCTCTACAAAGGAACTTATGGTCACTCAATTGAAACATAGCAACTACAAACCACATGTACACATGTAGCTATGTTTGCAACTATAAGAATAACTAAAAGTACTAGAAAAGTAAAATAATAAAACACACCCACACTTAGAACTCGTTATGGGTTAGAAATAGACAAGAGAAACTTGCAAGAACTACTCACCGAAGATATCAGCTTCAATACATTTTTGTAGGACCCAACCCTGATTTTCGTCATCCCAAAAGTCCCCCGTCATTTTCTTAGAGTTATCATACAGGTACCTCACCATATCAGGCTTTGCATATAAAGCAGCCATATAGAGTGGCATTATTTTTCTATTACCAGGGATTTCTATCAATACCGGATTCTTTTTGACCATTATCCTTGCTGTTTCTACGTTTCCTGCTGCGGCTGCTAAACCAAGGGCGGTATCGAAATTTTTGTTCTGTAGCTCCAAATCCTCTTTTTCCATCAATTGTACTAGATTTGTCACAAATTCTTCAACCGCATTGGTGCTTTGTGCTGCTGCTGCAATGTGAAGTAGTGTTTCATAATTTTCGGTGATGGCAAAACGCATCAGATCTGGTTGCATGTCAAGAATGGGTTTTGCAGCCTTCCAATCCCCTTTGATTGCAGCTTCATAAAGTGGAATACCAACTTTGACGTAATCTTCTCTACTTCCTTCAATTTTGTCAAACACGGTTCGCATCAGCAACTATTTAAAGTTAACCTAAACTTTGGGTTAATTGTGTCATTATTAGAAAGTTTATTTAAGGAGTCTAGGGTATTTGTATGAAGTATAGGGGCTTGTATGTAATTATATCAAAGTTAACCATTGTTTCCTTTGATTAAAACGACGCGTCTGTATCGATGGTTGAACAAATTCTGCACGTTACAATCAAATTCAATAAAATTCTTTGTATTGTTCATCCTATTTGCTCTTGAATACCAACAGCAACTACAGATTATTACTTTTACAACGAAACTAACCAGAATAATAGATTATAGTATATTAAATTCATTCCCACTTCAATATTACTTCACATATCCTTTTAGGAAGTCACATCTAACAAGAGAAGTCATTTTTTCGACTTCAAACAAAAAATCTGATTGTGATATTTAGTATCACATCGGACATGGAAACACAACATCTTACACCATGTATGAGTAATAAAAATGTTTCACTAAAGGAGATATCAATGAAAGAATCAGTTTAGAAATTACCTTGAAGTAGATCTATACGAGGTAGGTTCAGTGGTGGTGGACCTGGTGGTGGCACTGGCAGCTGAGCAATCTGAATGACTGTACTTGGGTGGTTCATCTTTTGGGCTGCAATGCATAGCGATTAATAACTGGAATCGATTCATAAGAGCATCTAGCTGAGTTGTTAATTCAATAAGAAAATACCTGTGATTATCGGATTGATCTTTCAACCCTGAAGAAAAGGTGTTCTTTCTTATGAATGGAGATCACAAGGACTTACAACTGAATTTATAGACGATCGAGTCCACAAAAACTATTTTGTAAGGACTGGCCTCTATTGCTAAAGGTTTTTATTAAAGACAAACTTTGGACAATGAAGTTAATTATTGCAAAAACTCAAAAGGTAACTTGTTAAGTTTATCATCAAAACAGTAAGTTTTATGTTCTTTATAACAACATATATATAACTTCTAATTTGATATAAAATTTTATATTTAAAATTGTTTTGAGCTAATAAGAGTCACACTCTAATCTGGTTCACCGGTTGAACCGGTTTTTGAGTAAATCCTTTTCGTGAAAAATTATAAAATTTGAACTTGGGACTTGAGAAAATGTTTGCCAACTAATATGGAAAGATGTTGATTTTTCTCCTAACTCTTATCAAAAATATATATATTTTTCCTACAAATAATGAGATTTGAACGTGAAACCTTTAACACATATAAAAGTGTTTGGCAATTAAAGGAAGACGTTAGTGTTTTATTACTAGATAATTAAATCATACTCTCTTATCAAAAAACCTCTTTATTATTTTATTTTATTTCTCTTTTAAAGAAAAAACAATATATTCCTTTTATTCTTTTAAATATAACCAATATAACAATAAAGTATTTGAATAAATATAAAATTAATTATGACGTCCGGTTTTTTATTCGAGTTGTAATGAATGATGAACCCAATAAACCCCTTGTTGAGTTTTTTTCCCCTTCCATGTTCTTCATTTAGGAACTTACTATATTACCATTCCTTAAAATTTTACAATATTATCTTGTACTTTTATTATATTTAGCGCATGATCATTATTTTTAATGTTGTTTTGAGGTGTTACAGTAATTATATTCTAGAATTAGATTATCATTAACATGTTCTTTAACCCTTTAATTTGTTTTTTCTTTTGAACAATAATACCCTATTTTGGGGTTCATAAACTACTCCTAATAATTTACATCAACTCGTAATAGTCGGGCTCGAATCCTTGACCTCAAGGGAAGTTTCATCACTCTAACTCCAAATGAGTTTGCCATCAGACCCAACTCCCACCCCAACCCTTTGATTTGTTACCATTAATTGTGTGCTTAGGGTATGAGGTATACCCACACGGTGAGGGTGCTGTGAGGGCCTTCACGGCGTGAAGGATCTTGGAACACCGCCCCCTCTTGCGTGAAGGGGGCGTGAGGGGGCTCACGGAAGAAACAGTTGTGTGAGGGGAAGAGGATGAGGTGTCAGTGTGTGATTGGAAAAAGGGTGAGGTGGCAGTGGCGTGAGAGGGCTCACTTGGGTGAAACACCGCCCCCTCTTGCTTGAGGGGCTCACTTGAGACCACCGTAAGGGTATATCTCATACCGTTATGAAAGAGGAGTAAATGGACTCGAGTAAAGTTAGTTGAAGTAGGTGATCAACAAGTGAGATAAGAGTAACTGCTAGAGGTAGAAAATAAGTGGCATGGGCCCTACATATATTATTACACTTTTAAGTCCGGTTACCAAACACTTCTATAATGTTTTCACCCACCATGTTGTTAGGATTAAAGACGATCACACACGAACACACACACGCAAACACGAATGCGGGGAAAACAGGAACACGAGATTTATAGTGGTTCGGTCTAAACTGACCTACATCCACTTTGCAACTAGGGTTTATATTTAGGTGCTCAAAGAATTACAAGTACAATGATATCAATATATAGAGACTAATCTAGGGTTAGGTAACTTAATCCCCAAGTTAGGCCCAAGCCCACATAGAGATAACTAGGGCCGGCTAAATAAAGACGCGTGGGCTAACCCAAGGCTAGGGCCGGCCACCCTCCCTTGATCGGGCCTCCACACCAATTAGCCCAACAATCTCCCACTTGGAGGCTCGAACAACGCCCAATAGTCTTCAACATCTGTACATCTTGTAATCTTCCTTTTTCACCTAGTTGCAGCAGCCTTCTCGACAAATAACCTGAAGGCACGTTGAAGCTCCCACTGAGCCTCAACTCATCAGTCATAACATGTGACTCGTTCTCTGTCCTTGCCGGCTCCCACTTAAACGAACTGCCGAATCCTAAGAAATCCTGAGGACACACACTCTCCATAACTAGCAAGACATTCTCTGGAGAGACTTTTCCATCTGGAATTCTGGTCTTTTTAACCCACTGTCGTTCTGAGACTGTAACTGAAACACACCTTGCGCTCCCACTGTCACGATGTCCCCCTACTGGTTTGACCTTCCAAACTCGTTCATCCCGAATCTTCCCTGTGACTCTAGGTTTCTCTCTTGCAAAGGAAACCCTCTTCCGTCCCTGAGATTCTGTGAACTCGACTTTGTTTTTCTTCGGAACTGGAACGTCACTTCCTTCTGATGGTATACTGACCATGTATAATGAGCCTCTTTTCTTTCCACGAGCCATGACCATATTCCCTTTGACAACCTTCCACTGTCCATTCCCGAACTTAACTTCATGTCCCTGATCATCCAACTGGCCAACTGAAATCAACAACCTTTTCAGACCTAGAATAACCCTGACATCTCTTAAAGTCCACGAACCGACTGAAGTCTTCAAAACAATGTCACCCATGCCCGTAACATCAAGTACCTCATCATTCGCCAGTTTTACCTTTCCAAAGTCACCTTCTTTCAAATTCTGCAGTGCTTCACTGCTGTGGGTAGCGTGAAATGAAGCACCAGAATCCATGACCCAGGAATCCACACTGCTCTCCACACTACAAACTAACGCATCATCATCATTGTAGTCTCTTGCAGAGTTTATTTCTTTCTTCTGTTTCGAACACTGATTCCTAAAGTGTCCTACTTCATTACAATTCCAACATACCACATCCTTCCGAGCCTTAGACACACTCCTCTTGCTCTGACGACTTTCCCGCTGATTCTTTCTTCCCCTGGCCTCTGTACTCAACAAAGAACTTGAAGACTCACCTGAACCACGACGTCGAGCATCCTCTCCCAGAATAAGATCCCGCATCTTCTCAAACGTAAACTTACTCGATTTCGAAGTGCTAGTAACAGCAGTTACGGTTCCGGACCAACTTTCAGGCAATGAGGATAATAACAGTAAGGCTTGGACCTCATCATCAAACTTAATATCGACAGACACTAAGCGAGACAATATCGAATTTAGGTTATTGATGTGATTTGCTACCGAGTCACCCTCCTTCATCCTAGTATTCACAAGCTCTCGAATAAGATAAACCTTATTTGCTGCAGATGGCTTCTCATACATGTTAGATAATGCTTCCATCATACCTTTTGCTGAGGTCTCCTTCTGGATGTTATAGGCAACATTCTCTGACAGAGAAAGCGTTATCACTGCTCTGGCTTTCTTATCCATCTTCATCCAATCTGCTTGTGACATACCTTCTGGCTTCTCACCCTCAAGCACTGCATCTAAGTCTTTCTGACAAAGTAGTGCCTCAATCTGCATCTTCCACCAACCAAACTTATTCCCATCAAACTTCTCTATCTTCGTTTTCTCGTTATCTGCCATTGCGAACTGCAACGAACTGAAAGAGCAACCCGAAAAACTAACCTCGTAGAACGTGCAGACTGCCCAAAAATCGCAGCAGCGAAAACTGGACAGAAAACAGCAGCTGTTGACTTTTTCTGGTCAAACTCAGCACGCTGTTGACTTTTCTGGTCAAACTCAGCAGGGGTACTGTAGCGACGGTACTGTTCCAGAGGCACTGTAGCGGCGGCGGTACTGTTAACGACTGAAAATACTGTTCACAACCGGGAAACACTGTAGCGACGGCGTGGCACTGTTCACGGCTGAAAATACTGTTCACAGCCGGGAAACACTGTAGCGGCGGTACTGTTCCAGAGGCACTGTAGCGGCGGCGGTACTGTTAACGACTGAAAATACTGTTAACAACCGGGAAACACTGTAGCGACGGCGCGACACTGTTCACGGCTGAAAATACTGTTCACAGCCGGGAAACACTGTAGCGGCGGCGCGGTACTGTTCACGGCTGAAAATACTGTTCACAACCGGGAAACACTGTAGCGGCGGCGCGGTACTGTTCACGGCGGGGTACTGTTGCGACAGCGCTACTGTAGCGGCGGAATCCTAATCTGGCGGCGGCAAACAGTAACGGTTCGTGTGATCTGATCTCGAGCCAAAGCTCTGATACCAGTTGTTAGGATTAAAGACGATCACACACGAACACACACACGCAAACACGAATGCGGGGAAAACAGCAACACGAGATTTATAGTGGTTTGGTCTAAACTGACCTACGTCCACTTTGCAACTAGGGTTTATATTTAGGTGCTCAAAGAATTACAAGTACAATGATATCAATATATAGAGACTAATCTAGGGTTAGGTAACTTAATCCCCAAGTTAGGCCCAAGCCCACATAGAGATAACTAGGGCCGGCTAAATAAAGACGCGTGGGCCAACCCAAGGCTAGGGCCGGCCACCCTCCCTTGATCGGGCCTCCACACCAATTAGCCCAACACATGTGTCATTGAATATTTCTTGTAAATTAATTATATTTACTCACCATGCATTTGCTTCTGACTAAAATTATATACGAATAAAGGATATATCAGTAATAAAAGGGCCTGAAACATCAGTAATCAGAATCAGGCGAGTGATGCCGATTGAGATTTATTATGGCAAGTTTTGAGTAAATTTAACTGACTGGATCGTCGGAAATCAAGATCCAATCAAGAAGTTGTCTTGCTTTCGATTCAATCGTACATGATTATGAATAAAAACATAAAATCGCAATTCGCAAGCATTTACCATGATATATTGAAGTTTACCGTGTTATTGAAGATGCGAGGAAGACGGATGTTGAAGAAGAGTCAGGAGACTGCTGCTATTTGAAGGAGATTTTTGGGTTTCGTCATGGCTCATGGGCGACCTAGGCCCATTACATTTGAGTTTTTGGGTTGGATTTTATTAATTTTTTATATTGATTAAAACAAAGTCATTATCATATCATATATTTTTTTGAATTCATATAAGTGATGCAATTTTGTTGTTTAATGTATGAGTAAAGCTGGCTCGTGATATATTGGAGATTGGTTTGCTAAAAACACGAATCGAGTCAAGCTTAAATGAGCTTGAACCTAAAATATGATTGTTTAATAAGCGAGGCCGACCACGTGCATCACTTATCGAGCTCGAGTCGGCTGACGAACCTAAACGAGCTTGTTATTTATATAATTTTTATTTAATATATTAGATATGGATTTATATAATAATAATTAGTATATATAAAAATATGAATATAAAACATGATTTTTGTTATTTTTTTAGAATGAAAGGATGAAAACTATTACAAAATATGAATATAAAGGATGATTTACGTTGTTTCTTAGTTTAAGGACGAAAAGTGAAATTTGTTATATACCTAAAGGACGAAAAATGTAATTTACTCAAAATTCAAAATACTCTTATGAAATTTTATTTTTTTCCCCCAAAAATTATGTTAACGTGCCCCATTGAAGATTTATGTGAGTTGTCAATTTGTCATCCATCATTGCCTCCCTGCAATCCCACGTTACATTGAAAGTACTGAAATACTTTTCTTATGTATGTTTACTGAAATAAATTTTTTTGAGTAAATTACACAGATTAATTATACTAGAAATTACATCTTATTTCCTTTGACTTCAATTAGTACATAAATTGTCCTTTTAAGAAACTTTTATGTAAATTAATAAATCGTCGGATATTTGGGACTGGTATATGGCGATAATTGGACATAAATTGTCAACGCACACACACAACACACACTCGATTCGCCACTAGCAATCACTCAATTGTCAACGCTCGGAGACGACGGAAACCACCACCACCACCTCCGCCGCCGTAAGATAAATCCGATATACACAGAGGCGTATCAGGAGACTGTTATTCATCAATTTAGGGATGTGATACGGCCTTCGCGGCGAGGTGGCGGTGCGGATTTCTATTCAATGTGGTTGGTGAATCAGGAGCTAGAGGTCCTCGCTGTTAATGGTTGCCTGCAATTGAAGGATAGTGTTTTGGGGCTGAAGGGGGAGCAAGGGCTGGAGATATGGAAGACTCACCGACGGCTCCGTTACTCCGGTGAAATCTCCGCCCCGACACATAAAGTTCGGGATCACACGGTGGAAGGAAGATCCATTGATTAAGGGTGATGATTTTGCAGGTGGCGGTGGTCGTAGGTGGTGGCTGGTGGTGGTGGCGGCAGGGGAAGGGGGAGGGGGAGGGGGGACCAGTTTGAGTAAATTACACAGCTAGTCCCTTTTATAAATCGAGTATATTACATAATTAGTCATTACATGTGAAAAGTCTAAAATACCCCTACCTTTAACAGAAAAAACTAACAGAATTAGTGCCAGGGGTCTGATTGAGACAATTATGTAACCATATGGAGCAAAAAAGTCAAATTAAAACTAATGGACCAAAACCGTTATTTTGACCACACCACAGGTGCCAAAAAGCGAAGTTTACTCTAACTTGAAAAGGAAATAAGAAAGTGGGTTGGTGGGGGTTTGATGAGAGAAGGGGGGTCGACTGGCATTTCTGATGGCTGGCGTTTCTGAAGGTCAGTGTTTTTGATGGCCAACGACCACGGTGAGACCCGTCGGGAGTGGTGGCCGGCAGTCTCTCACTCTCCCTCTCTCTTGCGTAAGTTCCTCTCTCTAGAATTTAGGGTTTGTGTGTGGCGGGGTTTCAGTGGTTGGTAGAACAGGAATAAGGTGGTGGTCGTGGTTGTCTTGTCAGTACCGTCGTGGTCAGTCGGATCCTTGCCGGAGAAGATGTTGTGTGGGAGAGAACTCCTCTATATCTCTCTTTCAAATTGTGTCTAAATGTGTTTTGAGGAAATAATAATGATAATAATAATAATAATAATAACAATAATAATAATAGAGTAACATTTATAGTGTAGCAGTATTTTTGTATTTTTATAATAACTTGACAGAAAAATTAGATGAGGGTTAAATGGTTAGAATTTAATTGAGACAAATTTGAAACTATTTAACTAAAAACGTCAAATATAAACTTTTGTATTAAAACTGTTATTTTGGTCAAACCATAGGGACTAAAACCGTATTTATTCTTTCACATGAATTGGCATCTATACAGATGATGAGACTCACCGAAGACAACAAGAGGACTCATTGATCTACGACACGTCAAGGGGGAGGGGGTAGGAGCAGCGCCACAGAGTGTGGTGATAGATTCACGGATGAGCGGAAAATCTTCTCATGCGGGGGTATAGACTATCGAAATCGATCTCAATGGCATTATTGACGTGGTCAGCGCTTGTATTGACGATCTCGGTCCCAAGGGTTTGCATATTCAATCCCTGTCTCCCTTCCATCCATTTAACCGTATAATGAATAGGATTGTCGAATTACAAACCACGTTGGAGATGGTCCGTATAGAGCGGAAAAACTAAAGGGACATGATTGATCGACTCGAGGCGATAATAGTTGAACTAATGAATTACCCACGTATGTTTTTCTAACGGGGTATCACCAGCTGAATAAATATTACTAACAAATTTCCGATAGATTCGTATGTTGATGATACCCGAGTATTTTTGTAGTGAAATGTTTATTAAATGTGAATTATTTTTTCTCTCCTAAATTATGAAATTAAAAAATGAAAAAATAAACAAAATATAAATGAACTGTTTACCAACTTTATATAACAGAATAGTCAACAAATCAAATGCAATGAAATAAATATTCCATTTATCGATGATAAATTGAAGGAACCAAATGTGACCGGAGGATCGTGCTATACGTACCCCTGTTTGACTGATTTTTATTTGTTGCACTCCTTTTCTGTGTTTTCAAATAAATACAATTCAATTTTTTTTAGTTTTGTTTTTTTTGTTAGTTATTGTTGGTTAATTAGTTGTTTAAGTTTATCTTTAAAACTTATTTTTTCGGTGGTGGGGGGTGGGTGGGTGGGTGGGTGGGTGGGGGGGGGGGGGTACGACAAGTAGGAGAGGGGAGGGGTATACTTTTTATGTTATAAAAAATGCTTTTAAACTTAAAAAAAATTATTTTAGAAATAATGATTTTTCGAATGTGGTAAAACGAAAAGTTTAAAAGCTATTTTTTTTGGGGGGGGGGGGGGGTACAACAAATAGGAGAGGAGAGGGGTATACGTATTATTTTATAGAAAGTGATTTTAAACTTAAAAGAACAATTTTAAAAATAATGATTTTCAAATGAGGTAAAATAACAAATTTAAAAGTTATTTTGTAGGGAAGAGGGTACGACAAGTAGCAAGGGGGTATGTATACCTTAACCCAAAATGTTAATGATCGATGTAGTTGGTGGCTAATTTAAGATTGAGTAAATTGCAGTTTTCGTCCGTGAGGTTTGATGGTTTTAACAATTTCAGTACACCCCTAACACTCTTAGTCCCTGAAGTTAAATTTCTTAACACTTTTAGTCCAATTTCGTTAACTTCGTTAAGTTTTTCAGTTAAATCATGTTAAATGACCAAAATATCCTCTTCATCCCCACTCCACCACCACCACCGGAAAAACATGTCGCTGGAACCACCACCTCTTGATTAAATTGAAATGTATGCTAAGATTCAAATGCTTCAAAACAAAATAAACCAATTTCAGTTCATCTCACAGATAAAAAGTCATCAAATTAGATGAATTTTGTTTACAGATACTAAGATCAAGATAAACCCTAATACCAAAATCTAAGAGCTGGTAAATTTGGTCACGGCCTTGGTCCCTTCAGACACATCAACATAAACCCTAATACCCAAACCCCGTGACAGACATGGTGGTCGTTGATAAGACGGCGAAGAGAAACAAGATACAAGCGGCAACGACGGAGATGAAAAGGAGGCGATGGATCTTCCCAAGATACAACCAGTGCAGTTGCTCTAAGGAACTCTTTTTGAGTCTCGAGTCGAGCTAGAGACCGCGATCTTCCCAACCCATCATCTTGATTGTTGACTGCAGATTCAGAGTCAATATCTTGGGATTTCACAAGTGACCCATCTTCAAGTTTGAACAATCCAAGCCCTGATTGGGTGAACACAAATCAACCCAGATGAAGAACAGAGACCAAAGTTGAAATCTTGAAATTTGAGTTAAGTGGGTCGGATAAGTCAAAAACTGGATTTTTGTGTGCATGACCTGATGTGAGCATATGATATGCCCGTTGAGCATATCATACGCTAGGTGAGTATGATACGCCCAAAAGCTTTTGATAGACGCTGGGTCATACGTTGGTTTGGGTTTTTGGCCATTTTTCTTGGGTGTTCACTTGGGGGTTGTTCCAAGGGTTGTAGGTCATTACTAACATGTTTCATGGGGTGTTTGGTGTAGGTAAAGCTCCAGTCTAGCCTCGGTCGTCGCTTCGAGTGGTTGGATTCTCATGAAGACATCGTCGGTTTTTGATGTTTGTTTACATGTTTATAAACTTAGTGTTGTCGTTAAACATTTTCATTCACTTGATAATTAGTGGTTATTACTTTTTGGGTGATGGTGAGCTATTTTTCATCAAGTGGTGTAGTTTGTAAACTTTAACCATGTCAACGTTTTTTTTTAAATTGTCGAATGGGACCTAACTTCCGCTTAATTTAAAAGATTATTTTGGTTTGAAAAAGCTGGGTGTTACAACTTGGTATCAGAGCATAGGTTTAGGTGAATTGGTTGTACGAAACACCAAACTCAAACCGTAATGCTCTTGATAAATGGGGAATGGGAATCCAATCGAGACTTGACCATGGCTTGGAGCTTACTTGATGAAGATTAGTAATGAATTGTGTAATTATTTGCTAATGTGTTATGTGTGCTGAAACTTGTTAAGTGAATCGCAATATGGAGATGACAATAACAGTTAGGCATATTAGGTTTCTAATCATGCCTGGCCAATATGATTATTAATGTAATATGTGTAAGTGGGATTGTGATAACGATATAATGATGAACATTAGCAAGGATTAGGTGAATGTGGCTGTACGTGTATATGTATGTATTATATGTATGTATGGGTGTGATTATACGGGGTCAGATGTTAGTGGGTGGAAATTGTAGATGGGAATTGTCTTAAGGACTCATGTACGAATGAGTCTACGCCAGTATCACCTCGGTGATGGTGAGAAGCAGGAATGACGGCTAAAAGTTTTCTGTTTTATCGTGTCAATCTTCTTAAAGGGAGATAGGAGTCAAAGGGGTGTTTCTTTGGAGGAACCGTATAAAGTCTAAAGGCGGGATTTGGTGATTCAAGTAGGAATGAAACCTTGTTTTCACAAGGGGGTTTGCAGTGTGTGAACCAAAGGAGTAAACTAGTGGGGTGTATTCGTTGGTTAGTGAGTGATGCATCACTAAAATGGTATTGGATTGTAAAGCAATCTATTGTGATCGGCGGGTGGAGTACTATTCATGGTGAGTCAACTCCGGGACGTAACAGAGGATTGATTGGAGTTTCTTCTTTAGAAGAAAGGCTTAAAGGCGTGAAGGTAATGCAACGGGTTGAATTCAAGAGGTGTTCTTGAAATGTTCTAACCATAAGCTGCAATGGACTGTGTATCCGGGGAGTTCCTTCACATATGGTTGGCTGGTGAATAAATATCAAGATTGTCACACCCCCAAATTCCACTAATGGAGTTTTACCGTTTTGGAGGGTGACAAACTAGGATCTCACACATCGGTTACTTCAAACGACACTATATGGGACTTAAAATGTCATAACACAAAAGTTCAGAGTTAATGCGGAAGCGTAAACGTTAATATGAAATCAAATGTAATTACACGCAACAAGCGTCAATTAATGTAAATAAGTAAAACTGTTTAAAATGTTTGAAACGAATGATATGACAGTAGGACTCCATGCATGTCCTAAGTGTGCAACCTGTGCCAAAACGACTTGAGAAACATGTAAGAAAAAGTGTCAACACGAGGTTAGTGAGTTCACAGGTTTGCATGTAAATAAACTGTTTAAGTGTTGCAGGATCCACATACGTAAGTCACACCTATTGCTACTAGACAATGTACAAGTTACTCTAAGCGCTCGCAACCGAAGCTGACTATTTGTTTGTTTGTTTGCCTCCAGCCAGATCTATCAACCATGACTAATATGTTTAGGCCAATCTACACCCGTTCGACCTCCAATCGTGCTAGCGCGACTAGCCCGGGTGGGGTTTGTCAAACCCAGTAGTACTACTCAAATTACCTCGCTAAGTTTATATTAACGGTTCGATGTGAGGACTTTCATGATAGTGTTTACGCTTAAGTACACAAGTGGTAATGAAATACTATGTGATCCATGTCCGTGTGTATGTCTCTTCCTGACTGGAAGACAAGTAATGGATGTCTGTTCGTATGCATGTTTCTCCCCAACGGGAAAACAAGTAAAATGATGTTTGTTTGTACGCATGTTTCTCCCCAACGGGAAAACAAGAAAAATGATATTCGTTTGTATGTATGTTTCTCCCCAACGGGAAAACAAGTAAAATACTGTTTGTGTGTATGCATGTTTCTCCTCAACAGAAAAACAAGTAAAATAATGCTTGTGTGTATGCATGTTTCTCCTCAACAGGAAAACAAGTAAAATAATGTTTGTGTGTATGCATGTTTCTCCTCAACAGAAAAACAAGTAAAATAATGTTTGTGTGTATGCATGTTTCTCCTCAACAGGAAAACAAGTAAAATAATGTTTGTGTGTATGCATGTTTTTCACCCAATAGGAAAATAAGTAAAAAGGGGCCGTGAAACTCACCTGAGTTGTGTACGAGTAGAAGATAGCACCACACAAGGATGCAAGTAGGAAACACAAGAGTTTACCTGTGAACTGCTTACGTATGCCCTAAAATTATAAGAATAATAGTTAGGGATACAATGAGGTTTTGTGACGACATGGAAGGTTTGGACCTCATAGACATTCTAAGGATCAACGAGTAGACGAACTTGTCCACAGAAATAAGGATTTCTTAATATAATAATTAAGATAAATACGTTACGTATCGAACGTCTCTAATTACAAATAATATAAATAAATAATTAAATTCGTACGTTTGTGGCTATAATAATGGCTTAAGAAAATAATATAAGTTAATATATTATTTTTAAGTTTAGAGAATTTCGCATTTACTAAATATCGTAGCAAAAATAATAAATATATTATTTTTATTCAAGGATATAAACATGGGTAAATAATATAAATAATTATATTATTTATTAGTTTGAAAACGTCCCTTAAGGTTTATAAATATGGTGAAAATAATATATAAATATATATTATTTTTAATTGGAGTCACATGTTGAAAATCATTTATTCGGAGTCGAGGTTTGAAAATAATATAAATATATTATTTTAAAAGTGGGTATTTCTAATGAAAATGAGTTACAAACCAAACCCGAGCTTACCGGTGGTTTTCAAGGCTAAAACATATTAATATATTATTAAAATAATATAGGAATTATTTTATATAAAATTATATCTCAAAAAAAGTGGTCAAAATAAATAAAACTGTGGGTGGGGTTTGAACCCGGGTCTCACCCACACCAACACCAAGCTTTAACCATTCCACCCGCTAGGGTAATCGCAACAAATCCCAGACCAGTTTGGTTTTAACATACACGACACCAAATGTGATCATCCCTAATCGCGAACCAGGTCCAAACCACCCCTAAATTCAACGATTTCGATTCACGATTGACCATAGGGCTTGGGGGGTTTTGTTAATCGCTGTATTGCGAGCCGGTGGGTGTAATTAATTGCAAAAACATCAAGTCTAGGTCGATTAATTCTTGTTTGAAACACCGAAACCCTAGATTATGAACACGAGATCAATTTGATTTAATCTGATAATGTTTGGGGTTGGATTCATAGGGCTAATATAGATTGAGAGATTGCGAAACTACCCATAAAGTTTAATTGCATTGAGGTTGTGTCCAGATCAGTGTTCGATTAAACCCAAACCGTGATGAACCTAGAATCGGTTCACCACAAATTCGATGTTATATGTTCGAATTAGCATAGGGCTTTCAAAGGGTATCTGTTTGCGAACCTATCCATCAAAATTAATTGGAATGAGATCGTGTCTAGAGTAGTGTTCGATTAAACCGTGGACATGATGAACCCTAGAGCCGGTTCATGGTTAAATCGATGTTTTAAGCCACAATTGCGATATGGCTAATGATCTAGACACTGAAACAAAGCTAAAGGAATGATCATTTACCAGAATGGGATACGGATTGAAGATGCTCGGCCAAATGGACCTCCGATTACGATCGACTTAGTCCGCGGTGCCTCTGGTTCCTTCTCCGGTTAAATTGACGTGTGCACGAGGTTTTCTGAGACTCGTTTGAGATGTGCAGATGTTCAATTTGCGAGAATAACAAACATATTGAGTGAATTTGATCGCTATTTAGGTGGTTTCGACGGTTACGGGTTTAATGCCCAACAACGGGATTAATTCGAATCAATAATGATGTTTGACTTTTTGGACATAATTCGGTTAAGAATGTGAATTTGAGCCAAGAATCATTACAGTTTGATTTTGCAAAGTCAACAGGAACAAATCCACTCAATTTTGACTTCAAAAGTCAATAGAATTGAGTTTTGGGTTAATTACATTACTAGTCCTTGTAGTTAGGGTTTGAGGAAATGACAGAAATAGTCCTCGAAGTTTGAGTTAAGTTAATTAGGTTAGGATTTAACTGGATTTGCTAACTGAGTTAACTGGAAAAGTTCGGATTGTCACATCATCCCCTAGTTGAAAGAATTTTCGTCCTGAAAATTAAAATAATAAAAAAAAATCTTCTAGGTGTCACATCATCCCCTAGTTGAAAGAATTTTCGTCCCGAAAATTGAAACAGTACCTTAAGAGTTTGACGTGGATTGCTTGAACAGATGAGGATACTTGCGCATCATCTGATCCTCGTGTTCCCATGTAAATTCCGGTCCGCGTTTCGAGTTCCAACGAACTGTGACAATAGGGATTTTACTACGTTTCAGCATTTTGGTTTCCCTATCCATGGTTTCTACCGGTTCTTCAACGCACCGTAGTTGTTCATCAATGTGAAGCTCCTCAAGAGGAACCGTGAGTGTTTCGTCTGCTAGACATTTCTTCATGTTCGAGACATGAAAGACATCGCGCACACCAATAAGTCCTTCCGGTAGATCCAGTTGATACGCTACTGGGCCAATTCTCTTCACTATCTTGAATGGTCCAATATAACGAGGTTTCAGTTTGCCTCGCTTCCCGAAGCGAATGACACCTTTCCAAGGTGAGACTTTGAGTAAGACCATGTCACCTTCTTGAAACTCTAAGGGTTTACGACGCTTGTCGGCATAGCTCTTTTGACGATCAAGAGCTGCCGCCATACGTTTTCGGATTTGAACGATATTTTCAGAGGTTTCGAATACAAGTTCAGGACCTGTAAGTTGGCTATCCCCAACTTCAGCCCAACAGATAGGAGATCGGCATTTACGCCCGTACAATGCCTCGAATGGTGCCGCCTTGATGCTAGTGTGATAACTGTTGTTGTAGGAGAACTCCACTAAAGGTAAGTAAGACTCACAAGTGTTACCGAAATCGATCACACAAGCTCGCAACATGTCCTCTAAAGTTTGAATGGTACGTTCTGTTTGACCATCGGTTTGCGGATGATATGCTGTACTCATGTCTAGACGGGTACCTAACGCTTTCTGCAATGATTGCCAGAAACAAGAGGTGTATCGAGCGTCTCGATCCGAAATGATAGAGATTGGCACACCGTGCCTAGAAATGACTTCCTTCAAGTAGATACGAGTAAGTTTTTCCATTTTTTCGGTTTCTTTGATTGCAAGGAAGTGTGCAGATTTTGTTAAGCGATCTACGATCACCCAGATGGTATCGCATCCGCTAGGGGTTTCTTTGATTGCAAGGAAGTGTGCAGATTTTGTTAAGCGTGTAACACCTTGAAAATTCCCAAGTAAAACAAGGGTTAAAAGTATTAAAAGTCAAAGTTCAGGGTTTGAGTTACAAACTCACCAAAGATAAAGGACTAAAAATGAAAAAAAATTGAGATTTTGGATGGTAGCGCTACCATAAGCCTTGGCAGTCCGCTACATGGAGAGGAAGGAAACCACTAGGAGTTGACACGTGTTGTCACACCCCGCCAAGGTGGAAACGCGAGGCGTAACATTACATGGTTTCCAAAGCATATGATTACCACAAACACATACATGATAAATGGATACATAAACAAGTTTAAAGTTTTACATTTCAAAAATGTAAATTGGGTTTACAAAAGTGAAGATTTCGCAAATATGACTCTATTACAATGAGTTATACAAGAGAAATCCCCCAAAAGTTGTATCCATCGTGCATGCATGTAATCTACATTGCTAACCTTGCGATCACGTTCAATTTCCTGAAAACATACTTAAAATTGTCAACACGAGGTTGGTGAGTTCACAGGTTTAAATCAAATAGATCTTTGTAAAATTCAATTGTTCGTAAATAGTTCCAGTTGCATGTGATAATCAGAATAAGAATTGTTGACCCATTTGTAAACTAGCTAGGAATACAAATAATATGTTCCTACATGAGCCGTAACCAAACCATGACAATTGTTCTTCGCCCCTAATTTCGTTATCCGGCTTTATGCGGCCATAAATTCTCCAGATTGTGGTTAGCGCGACTAACAATGACCGGGAGACGTCACTCTCCATAGTACTATTCATAGGACCCTAGGCTACAGTTAATGGTTACTAAATTGTTCCAGGGGACTTTAGCGGCCTAAAATTGTTTAACTCATGTAAACATAAAAGTCGAGTCTTATTCTCTTGTTATCACATAAAAATAGTTGTAAGTATGTTCTTCCCCCAAATATTGAAAACAGTAAAAAGGGGGCCGTGAAACTCACCTCGTGTTTGTGTATGCTAGCAACGATAATTGTTCTAGTCAAACTTGACTATTCGTACCCTAATTACAAAAAGGGTAATTCGTGTTATGACCGAATGTCTCATATGCAAATTGTTCACCGACTTAGCAAATCTGATTGCTTTTGTTTAAATATCTTTTTAGTTTTTCAACACTTGTTTCGTTATAAAATAGTTCTAAGTTACTGCCCCATGGGACTGATGAACAGGTATCGAAACTTTCTTAGTTTCGATTGAATAGAACAGATGTCGAAACTTCCTAGTTTCGATTGAGCAAAACAGGTATCAAAACTACCTGGTTTCGATTAAGTAATAGGTATCGAAACTATCTAGTTTCGATTGAGTAAACAGGTATCGAAACTACCTAGTTTCGATTGAGTAATAGGTATCGAAACTACCTAGTTTCGATTGAGCAAACAGGTATCGAAACTCCTAGTTTCGATTGAGTAAATATGTATCGAAACTATCTAGTTTCGATTGAGTAAACAGGTATCGAAACTATCTAGTTTCGATTGAGTAAACATGTATCGAAACTATCTGTTTGAGTAAACAGGTATCGAAACTATAGTTTCGATTACTGAAATTTTGATTGACAGAATCAGTTTCAAAACTTTATTCATACATATACGCATATATTCATGTTTTAATCTTGAATTCGACACACTTTTCTGGTTATTTTTCTTACGTTCAAGTAACCTGTAGGTTTAGCTACGGTTTTAAAGAAAATAATATGAATAATATTGAGTTTTTACCTCTAAACAGCGATGATGATTTTTGAGAGAAACAGAGAAGATGGTGGATTTTGCCTTAAAACTTGACTTCGACTTGAAGAAAATTGGGGAGATTGCCGTAAGAAAGTGAGAATGATGAAAGGGGTTCGTGAGAATGGTGATTGAGGTGGTATGGTTTATATCTGAGTTTTGAAGTCATGAGGTATGGGTTTAAAGATAAAGAATTTGAATGAGAGGAGAACAGTAGTGTGAATGGGGGGATCTTCTATGGCTTTGGCCGAGAAAGTCAAGGGGGTGGGTTGGGTCAAATAATTAGATTTAAGTGTACTTAATATTGATTAGCGTTTTTTAAATGGTAAATAAATTCGGTTTGAGTTCTTCACGGTATTACAAATTTATCAAGTTTATGGCTCGTTAAAGAAAAATATTGAAATCTTGAATTGTATAATTTGTTGAGCTGATTATTTGTAGGTATGAGTACCTAAAGGTGACGCTACATGGTAACGTCTTCGAAAGGGTTCGATATTTTACTTTTACGTATATTATATGATTTAGTCTAAAAATTAAATTATTGTCCAACGTAGAGTTTATGTAATATATATGTATATATATTTTTCTAGTTATTTAATTTAACCACTAATGTTTGTATTTAGTCGGTTTATACGGGTACATGAATCGGTAACTCTTAGAATTACTAAAATATGAAATGAGACAATGTATGGTTTTTGTTAGACCTTAATGTCCTTGATTGTGAAATTAAGTAAATCTCGAAAACAATTATAATGTAAACTCGTTTATAACATGTACGGATATTGACCTGAAATGTCGGGTGTCACATTCTCCCCATGCTAACAGAATTTCGTCCCGAAATTCAATTCGTGCCATCTTGAACTGGTGTATCCTTAAACAAGGAGGGGTATTTCATTTTCATTTGATCTTCTCGTTCCCATGTATACTCAGGACCACGTTTTGAGTTCCAACGTACTTTAACCAGTTTGATTCGACTACGTCTCAACCTTTAAACTTTCCAATCTGTAATCTCAATTGGTTCCTCGATGAAATGAAGTTTATCATCAATATGAATTTCATTAGGTGGTATGATCAAAGTCTCGTCGGACAAACAATTTTTGAGATTCGACACATGAAATGTATCGTGTACGTTGCTTAGTTCTTGTGGTAGTTTGAGCTTGTAGGCTACAGGGCCAACCCTAGCCAGTATTTCAAATGGTCCAACGTATCTAGGGTTGAGCTTACCACGGTTACCAAACCTTGCAACGCCTTTCCATGGTGAGACTTTTAACATTACTCGGTCACCAATTTGAAATTCTAATGGTTTCCGTCGGTTATCAGCATAGCTCTTCTGTCTGTCTTGGGACGCTTTCAGACGGTCCTTAATTTTGAAGATCTTATCAGTGGTTTCCTGGACAATCTCAGGACCTGTCAAATGTTTTTCACCAACTTCCGCCCAACATAGCGGTGAGCGGCATTTACGACCATATAAAGCTTCAAACGGAGCTGCCTTGATGCTTGTGTGGTAGCTGTTATTATAGGAAAACTCCGCCAACGGTAAATGAGTATCCCAATTTCCGCCCAACATAGCGGTGAGCGGCATTTACGACCATATAAAAATCTTCTCTCGGAGTTCGGATGGTAATTCAGGCTTTGCAAAATGAATACAGGAAAGCAAATTGAAATCAAAAGAATGCATATCCAGCTCTTTAAGGTCTAATTGGTAAAAGACCAACTTCTTTATTTTTCTTTTCTCTTTTTTCTATTTTTTTTTGCATCAAGACAATTTCTTCAACAATTCTTTTTTCTCAATTTTCTTGAAATAATATTTCCATGAATTCCTTGCAGATAGTTCGGCTGTTTATTCCTAATACATCCATCTTCTTGTATATTCAAATTCTTTTGAGTAAAACAGATTCTTTCCGAAGTTGCCTCAATGGTAATAAATTTGAAATAAATGACACATGATAATTTTTCCATTTTAAAGACAGTTAGCCAATAACCGGTGTTTACGAAAAGCTGGTTGGGTGATAATTATAGGTAGTAGAAAAGAAAAGGATAAGGCTCAAAGAGCTATCTAAGCGGATTATATTTTTGGGATTTTTTGATTTAAGGATGAGGGTAATAAAGTCCTAGGTGACTCAATCACTTTCATACTTCTACTAGTTCATGGTCTTAATATGTATAAGTCACACAAGTTCTAATTATGCATAAAATTCAATCGAAAAACACTCAGTAATGCCAAACGAAAGAGCATGCGAATAATTATATACTGCGCCAAAAACTTGATGTTATATAATAGGCTTGATTATCCTCACATGAAAACGGATGGGATAGGGTTTAACGAATCGTTATATATAATATTCATTTGTTTCTACTTGCCATGTATTCATTTATTTAACTAGGTGCGAACTCAAAGAGGTTTTAAATATTAGGGTTTAAAATTTTGAAAATTTTCCGGGTTTTACAAAAGGTAGGTTTTTGTAACGTTTTAGTCCAATGGGTAGAAAATCAAAAGTTGAAATTTTACTGCTTGAGGTTACAAGTAGTCCTGAATCTCAAATTCCCCACCCCACACTTAAAACTGTGCATTGCCCTCAATGTACAAATGCATGTAATGAAATGCTATACAGGAATTTAAATGCATGAACTTTTAAAGGAAAAGAAACTGGTACTCCCCCGGTCAATTCGGTGTAACAATGGGACCAAGTATAAAGACGTACCGTTCCCAACATGAGTTCACCAATTCTTGGTCGCATAATAAGTTCGTATAAAGACGTACGACCTTACTAGTGTTGACCAAGCCTTGGCTTATTAATCTCTGCTTGTATAAAGACGTACAAGTTTCAAAAGAAGTTTGATTAAAAAGGTTTTATGATCTTATGCTTTAAAACCAAGAACACTCACAAATATAAAGACGGATTTAGATAATAATAAAAGCCCACCAAAATGGTGGTTTTAAGGACGAATAGTTAAAGACATAAACACATCACTTCGATTAATACGTTAAGCATTAACATGCACCAAACTTCATCTTCACCCTAGCAATAAAAAGAGTTTAGCCACGAATGGCCATACTAATTAGCATAACGTTGAGTTTCGTAGGCTCCCCTATTGCGGAACAAGGAGGAAGAGCCCCTCCACTCACTACTCTCTACTCTAACTATGAAATACACTCTCAAATGAGGTCTGGATGGTTGTAGTAAGGTGTGTGCAATGAAGAACTCAAGCCATCTATTTATAGGCCTCAGATTGAGCAATGCATGGCCGTGCATTGGATTGCACGCCTGTGCAAACACCTCGGAAATCAAACAGGGTACACAGGACAGTGTACTGGGCCTTGGGGAGCAAGATAGGGCAATACACGCCCGTGCATTATGCATGACCGTGCATCCCTCTCCTGCTGCCCAATTTTGTCTTTTAGCTGCTGGTTGACTTTTTGTGGTCCAATTTTGACTTCTTGGGGGTCAATGCTAGGGTTTGGTCTTCCAAAAGCTTGATTTCTTCATGTTTTAAGCTGATTTTTGCTCTATTCATCTTTGGGATACCGAATAACCTGTAATTGTGAAATATTAACGTTTTAAGTATCAATTGCAAGGTTATTAATCAACTAGTACCAGAATATGGGGAATATTATGCATGCAAATCATGTATAATTTAGGACATATCAATGGTCGTTTCATATTGTGATATGATTGTGAAAACATGATTTGTTTATGAACTCACCAACTTTATGCTGATCCAAATGTTTTCAAATGTTTTTGAGCGCAGGTGACCATTAGCTTGTAGTTGGCATTCGAGAAGATGTACAGGTGCTATGTTTTGATGGTTAGGATTGATTGAGGGCAGGTTTTAATTTTAACCATAAGGCCTGAGTTGATGGCGTGTTCTTAGGAACTATAAGGCCAGTGTTGTGTTCAAATTTAGGAACAATGTTTTGTAATTCCAATCAATCCTTATTGTAAAACAATGATATATATTTATATGAAATGAAATATTTATGGTTTTAGTCTCCCGCTGTGTGTTTTTGGTTTCAACGTCACTGTAACTAGTATTTGGGAATTGGGGTGTGACAAGTTGGTATCAGAGCTGCAGTTTAAGGGATTTAGATACTAATAGGAAGTTAGTATCTAGACTTAAACTAGAGCTCTAAGAATATGTGGAATGCCATAGGATATAGGTTAAGATGTTGATAATCATTATGAATGTAATGGGTGATATCGAGAAAACAGATAATTAACTGCATTTTTGACCAAATGTGTTTAATTTCTAATTTTCTGGATCATAGCCAGTTATACGAATTCTGATGTCATACATCTGTGTGTATAGGTATCAATGGCTGGAAGAGGAAGAGGTAGAGGAAAAGGTAGAACTCCAGTCACTAGGTCTCATAGGCAGACTAATACTGACAACGACACTAATGGTCACAATGAAAATGAGCACGATAATAATATGGGTCATTCAGCATGAGGAATGAGAATTACTGGAGGAGGAACCAATAATACTAGAGGGACCAACGGAAATGCTAATCATAGTTCCATGCCAAGAAATGAGAACCAGGAAGGATACAACTACAAATCCTTTGGAGGATGCAAACCAAAGTTGTTTAACGGCAAGAAGGGAGCCATTGACGGTACCCAATGGATTACAAAGATGGAAGTAGTTATAAAACTCCGTGAATGTATGAGTGATCAGGTAGTAAAGTTTGCTGCTAATTCTTTTGAAATCACAGCCTTGGATTGGTGGGAATCAGTGAAGCAGGCTAAAGGCGAGCATGCCATTGACAACATGAGATGGAACGAGTTTAAATAGCTAGTTTTGCAACGGTTCTATCCTTAGAATGAACTGGATAAGATTGAGGAGAAGTTTCAGCGTTTTGAGGCTAGAGACATGTCACATCAGGAATATGAAACAAAGTTCGACGAGATGTCGAAACTGGTGCCACATCTGGTGACACACGAGTCAAGGAGAGTTAAACATTTCATTCGAGGCTTACCCCTAAAGGTGTGTACCTTCGGGAAGACTTTGGCACCTCAAACAATAGATATAACTCTATCATTCAGTGCCACGATGTATGATGAAGTGGTAGCACAAGAAGCAAAGGAGAAGGCTAAAAAAGCAGTGGAAGTGAAAAGAAAGAACGAGGAGGTGATGTATCGGTTTAAGCCGAGAAACTTTAAATTCCTTAGAAGAGAGGGAAATAATTGGGCCAGGGGCTCCCAAGAAGTGAAATGCCATAAATGCCAATAGCTGGGGCATATTGCAACGTATTGTCCATCCCTTAAATATTACAATTGTAATGAAATGGGACATGTACAGAAGAATTGTCCCAAACCTATTTAGTAGAAGCCCGGAGCAGGAGCCAAGGGTCGAGTGTTTGTAATAAGTGATGGAAGGAGGAATGATAATGCCAAAATGGTGGCTGGTACGTACCTAGTTAACGATATTTATGCTAAAATTTTGTTTGACACGTGAGCAAATAGAAGTTTTGTCTCGAATGCCTTTAGTTTACATCTAGGCATAAGACCTACCCCGCTTGAGTGCGCTTACGTAGTTGAGACGAAAATTGGAGAACAGATTAGGATAACCGAATTATATGTGAATTGCAAGATGATTCTAGGCGATGATAATCCATGGATTGAATTATTGCCAATGATTATGAGCGAGTACGATGTTATCATTGGAATGGATTGGTTAAACCAATGCCATGCTTAGATCGATTGTGATCAACGGACTGTTAGGATTTGTAGGTCTAACACAATGTCTATGTTGATATAATACGACAGTGATGAAAATAAGATTGAAATTATTTCTGTAGCTAAGGTTAAGAAATGCGTGAATACAGGATGTAGTGTATTTATAGTTTATGCTTTAGATTCTAAAGCTTAACGGCAAGTTGCGGACATTCCTGTAGTATGTGATCACCCGGATGTTTTTCCGGAAGAATTAGCTGGTCTTCCACCAAATTGAGAAATTGAATTCTGAATCGACCTTATACCTGGAGCCAAACCTGTAGCAAGAGCACCATATCATTTAACACCTTCTGAATTGAAAGAATTGATGAACCAGATCCAAGAACTGTTAGATAAAGGTTTTATACGTCCAAGCACTTCGCCATGGGGAGCACCGGTATTGTTCGTAAAGAAGAAGGATGGAAGCAAGCTGATATGCCATCATTTATACATGTTTTACATGCATAATAATCCCCATATTATGGTACTAATTAAACAATAACCATGCAATTGATAGTTAAAACGTTTATATTTTTTAATTGTAGGTTATTCGGTGTTGATAATATATATCAAGCTAAATCCTATCAAAAACACCAAGAAATCAATCTTCTAGAAGGATCATTCCCAAGCTTTGACCCCCAAGACGTCAAAATTGGTCAACAACAAGTAAAACAGCAGCTAAAAGACGAAACAGGGAGTAGGTTGGGCAAGGCATGGCTGTGCATTTGGCAACTTGCTCTCCAAGGCTCCAGTACGATGTCCTCTGTACCCTGTTTGATTCCCGAGGTGTTTGCACGCCCGTGCAATCCAATGCATGGCCATGGGTTGCTGATTTTGAGGCCTATAAATAGAGGGGTTGATCTCCTAGGTTTATACACCCATACATACCACAAGATCACACACCAGTTATCTAGAGAGAGCGTATGGGCTCCTCCTACTTGTTCCACAATAGGGGAGCCTACGAAACTCAGCATTACGTTAGTTGTTTTGGTCATTCGTGGCTAAGCTTCTTTGTATTGCTAGGGTGAAGATGATGTTTGGTGCATGTTAATGTTTGGCATATTAATCTAGTGGTATGTTTATGTCTTTAATTATTCATTCTTAAAACCACCATTTGGTGGGCTTTTATCATTGTCTAAATCCGTCTTTATATTTGTGAGTGTTCTTGATTTTAAAGTGTAAGATCGTAAAACTTTTTTAATCAAACTTCCTTTGTAGCTTGTACATCTTTATACAAGCATAGATTGATAAGCCAAGGCTTGGTCAACATTATTTAGGTCGTACGTCTTTATACGATGTGCGACCAAGAATTGGTGACCTCATGTTAGGAGCGGTACGTCTTTATTCTCAGTCCCATTGTTACACCACCTCCCGGTGAACAAAGAATAATCACCTATTTAACTTTAATACAAAACATTTACGTTCGATGTCTTAAACCAACCTGGAGATGACCATTCGAAGGGTTGAGGGTAACTGTTGTCCCTAATGGGAGGCACTGCTATTTTAATTTAAAGATTTTAATTCGTGAATCAAATGTCGTGAGGAGGAGACTCTAGCGGTGACCCGGGTCACAAGTTTGTAGTAGTCATATCATTGGATTAGTCAACTTAACATTATCACGTACCAAGCTGATTCGAAGCCCGAAGCAATACTCTTCGTGACCTGATCATTTCCAAGATATTTACTTTTATGCTATTTACTATTCTGTTCATTACATTTATGTTACACACATCACACACGTTTTTATTTTTATGTTATTTACTTTACCATCATTTACTTTTCTGTCATTTACTATTTGGCTTCACAAGCACACAAAACCCAATCACTAATTGATCCGGCTAAACGATAACAAAAGTTGAGTACTGGAACTCGACCGTGTCCACTGGTTCGATACTTGATTATTACCTAAACTATATTACGCTGCGATTGGTAAACTTGTCTATTGTATGTGTTTTTAAGTTAAAGTAATTATCATTTTATAAAATTAAAATCTGATCTCGTAAAACCATCATAAAAATAGATTTACTATATTTTTATATATTAAAAACGACACATCAAGTTTTTGGCGCCGTTGCCGGGGACACGGTGATTTCAAGAAAAATTCAAGTTAACGGATTAGCCTTATCATTTTCCATTTGTTTATCTCTTACGTTTTGTTGCAGGCAGTGTATGATCCATAGCTCCACTACTGGTTTATATCAGCCTTTAGCAGAGCCCGAAAGATTCTTTCACCACCGATTACGAGAAAACCGTACGAGAAGAATGGCCGTATAAAACCACACTATTTCCAATTTCGCAAGACCGTCATTAGAGGCTTTGGGGTTTAGTATCACAAGGCCAACGGTTGACGCTAAAAATTTTGAGATCAAATCTCATGTTATACACATGATCCAGTCATCATGCACTTTCCATGGATTACCCGATGAAGATTCACATGCCCACATTGCAAATTTTCTCGAAATTTGTGACACTTTCAAACTGAACGGAGTTTCGAATTACGCAATTCACCTCCGAATGTTTCCCTTCTCTTTAAGGGAACGAGCTAAGACATGGCTAAACTCTCTTCCTGTCACACCCCAACCGACGGCGGAAACATCGGGGCGGGACATGTAGACTGTTCACGAGCACAAGGTTGACTAAATTGAAATATTTTAATCATTCAAATTCATTCCAAATATTTCATAACAAAACAAAATCAAACCAAGTACATGAAATGAAATACATAATCCTTTATTTAAAATTATCTAGGTCTAAAACTTATGTGTAGCAAGCCTTGATCAAAATCACACTTTAGCACCTGAAACATGAATAAAAAATAATGTCAACTAAAAAGTTGGTGAGCATACACAGGTTTAACCATAAATATGGTATAGATGTAAATAATCAAATCCTTACATAACAAGATAAAATAAGGCATTTATGGGGAGTAACTATTGTGAAACCAAAGTACAATAAAACGTTTGTAACTAGCATGCAAAATGTGTTATCAGTAACAATCCCCCTAATCTTGGTGGGTTTGTCAGACTCAATAGATCTATCATTATTAACCATCGGCTTGTATAGTTAATGATTGCACATGTAAATTGCACACAAAATGTAGTTAACACACTTAGTACTCAAACATAAGGCTCAAATTGCTCACATGAATGTAGGGTGAAATTGAATCGTGTAGTTTGCAAACATTGTATATTTGTATTCATGTTTCACCCCCAAAGTGTAAATAGTGTAAAAAGGGGCTATGTAAACTCACTTGATTCAAAGGTGTAGCTAACACGAGAGACTAGGTAGTAACGTGATCCTTGTAACGCACAACGTTAACCTAAGGTGTATTGCGTGTGAACATGAATTAATAAAATGTCTAAATCAAAGTCTAGGGTTTCAATGGATGTGAGTATAAGGAATTATATAATGAGTTCGTGTCGAATTATGAAAAAAAGGGTTGTATAGGTGTTGGCTAAAATGAAAACAATTTGAAATGAATAGTTTTTAAAATATTTTTAAATTAGGGTTTGGATTTAAATAACTAAATAAATTAAATAGTTATTATTTATTTATTTAGTTATAAAAATAATGTAGGTATTAAGTTTAGTTAAGTATAACCTAAATAAACAATTTTTTTTAAATATAAATTAAATAAATAATTGTTACTTTATTTATTTATTTATAAATGTATGAAATTAATTTAAATGTAATTAAATTCCATGCTTGATTTACAAAAATGAAATTTATATTTAAATGTAATCAAATTCTAAGTATATTCTTATAAAATGTAATTTATATTTAAATATAATTAAATTTCATGTATGATTTACAAAAATGTAATAAGTAATAATTTGATTGATTTATTTATTTTCCATTTAAATTGAATATGATAATTAATTGCATTTAATTGGATAATATTTTTAAGTATTAGAAGTAAAATTCAAATTTTATAAAGCTTTGTATAAAGAGTTTATAAAATTTGTCACCAAATTTTATAAATAACTTATTCGAATAAATACATAATTTAAATTGAGTATTCAACAATTAATTTTATAAAAATAGAGATTTTTATGCAAAATTATAAAACTGGTTTCATTCTGTTCTAATAATTGTAAGGTTTAATAAAATAATTTTTTTTATAATTTCTAGAGCCTTAAAAACGGTTTTAAAAAAATAAACAGGCCACCCCGTTCGAATCCGGGTGGTTCCTGTGTGGGGCGAGGGTGTTACCGCTGGACCAAGGACCCAAATGCTGAATAGAACTGGCTTGAGAGTGTATTATCACGAATGGAACAGGGGGCCGGGTCCAGAGCAGTACACGAGAAAAAAACGGCTGTGGATTGTGGGTTTCGAACCCACGCCACCGGGTCCAATGGTGCAATGACTTAACCAGTTGGACTTGGTGGTTTCACTGGTATAACATGAAATCCGACAACTTAAATACAATAAACGAAACAAATCGAAGTCCCTTATTCAAAATCATATGAACTGGTTCAAGAAATTTAACAAAAATCGAATTTTGTATACTCGATTCGTGTAAATTTGTAAGGGGCTTTCGATGCATGGTCAAAAATGAATTGAACGAGATAAATCTCACCTGATTTGGTTTGGGCATGAATGCAGGCGGCTACGGGTTTGCTCCGATTGTTCTTCGTGATCGACAGGTTCAGAAAGGTTGTAAGGGACTAGGCGAAGGTGTGTGTGTCGTTGAATTGAATTGATTTCATCTAAATTACCCGAATTGGTTTTGACTTGACCGTAACAGCCGTGGGGGCTGATTACGCGTTAATTCGATCAATTGGGGAATGAATTAGGTCCGATAATAGTCCAGATACACTCGAGGTTGACTGATGAGTGAATCGCGGGATTTGGACGCGTTAATTTGTTGAATTGAATGCGGATTGATATGGATTTTGACTATCCAAAGTCAAATCCGTTCGAAATTTGAATATGCCTCTAAATCGATTGAAATGGGATGTTACTTGGGTCGAGATTGGGTCGATTCTTGTTTGGGTAATCATGAGGAGTCCAAACCAACCGAAAATCGTCGAAGGCAGCCTTGGTTTATCACGAATTTGGCCACTTTGACTTTTGAAAGTCATCCGGATCGTGGGAAAGTCAAAATTGATATTTAAAGGTCAAAATTGAAGGTGTTGGGTTAATTGCTTGAGGGTTCAAATGGTTTAGGGTTCAAGTAATGTGAAATTCCTTGTTAATTAAATAAATGTATATATGTGTGTATGTATTTGTTTGATATTTACATAAATATATCCATATATATATAGGATTCTAATAATGTATACCCGTATAAAACTCGTTAATTTTTATTGTAACCTAGGGTTTAATTGTTGGTACGAATAAAATAAATCAGTGTATTAGAATTGGAATTTAAATGTGTTGCATTGAATTGAAAATAATGATAATAAAATCAGAAATGTTACAGTATCCCCATGTTGAGGGAATTTCGTCCCGAAATTTAGCTAGTTGAGGCGATTGCATCAGCAAAGAAGTGGGGGTACTTGAGCTTCATTTGGTCCTCACGTTCCTAAGTGAACTCAGGACCACGTTTAGATTCCCAATGAACTTTGACAATAGGGATACGGCTTCGCTTGAGATGTTTGAGCTCATGATCCAAGATTTCTACCAGTCTCTCAACAAAGTGCATCGTTTCGTCAATGCGCACGTCGTCAAGGGGTATATGGAGATTCTCATCAGCAAGGCATTTCTTCAGATTAGACACATGAAATGTAGGATGCACATTTCCAAGTGATGGAGGTAACTCGAGTTTGTAAGCCACTTTCCCAATCCTTTCAAGGATCTTGAATGGACCCACATAGCGAGGTGCTAACTTGCCTTTCTTTTCGAAACGGATCACACCCTTCCACGGAGACACCTTTAGAAGAACAAGGTCACCGACTTGGAATTCCAAGGGTTTCCGTCGTTTGTCGGCATAACTCTTTTGCCGACTCCTCGCTACTCGAATGTTGTCACGGATTTGGATAATCTTGTCGGATGTTTCTTGAATTAGCTCGGGACTGGTGAATTGTGCTTCACCAATCTCGTTCCAACAGATAGGAGAATGACACTTACGACCATAGAGGGCTTCAAATGGAGCCATGTTGATACTTGTGTGGTAGCTATTGTAGTAAGAGAACTCAATTAGGGATAGATGTGAATCCCAATTGCCACCAAAATCAATTACACAAGCTCTAAGCATGTCCTCAAGATTTTGGATTGTTCGCTCGGTCTGACCATCAGTTTGGGGATGGTAAGCCGTACCCAAATCCAATCGTGTACCAAGAGCAGTTTGGAGAGATTGCTAGAAACGAGAGGTGAACCGAGCATCTCTATCGGAGATTATGTTTGAGGGAACACCGTGACGGCTCACAATTTCGTCAATGTAAATTCGGGCTAATTTCTCAACCCGATAGTCTTCACGGATAGGCAAGAAATGAGCAGATTTGGTGAGGCAGTCAATGATCACCCAGATGCTATCATAACCACTTGAGGTGCGAGGGAGTTTGGTAATGAAATCCATAGCTAAGTTCTCCCATTTCTACACGGGAATTTCTGGTTGTTCAAGTAAACCGGAAGGACGTTGGTGTTCGACTTTAACTTTGGAGCAAGCTAGACATTTGGCAACATAGAGAGCAATGTCTTTCTTCATACCGTGCCACCAATATTGTTGGCGAAGATCTTGGTACATTTTATCCGCACCAGGATGAATAGAATAACGAGTCTTGTGGGCCTCGTTCATGAGAAATGCACGGAGATCATCACGATCGGGAACCCAAACACGGTTCAAGTAATAAAGTAAGCCATTGGGTTTTGATTCGAGTTGAAGTTCAACACCACACGACATTTCCTCGTACATGTTACCCTCGGTGACCGAGATGTGTTGAGCTTCTAGGATACGATTTTGAATGTCGGTTTGAATTTGGACACAATGAAGCATGACATGGTCCTTTCGACTCAAAGCGTCGGCTACAACATTCGCTTTTCCGGGATGGTAACGAATCTCGTAGTCATAGTCGTTAAGGAGTTCAACCCAACGCCGTTGCCTCATATTGAGTTCCTTTTGGTTAAATATGTGTTGAAGACTTTTGTGGTCGGTGAACACCACACATTTTGTGCCATAGAGGTAATGTCTCCAAATCTTCAATGCGAATACGACCGCACCCAACTCGAGGTCGTGTGTCGTATAATTCTTCTCATGAATCTTATGTTGCCTTGATGCATAAGCGATTACTTTGCATTGTTGCATGAGGACACAACCGAGACCTTGGTTAGAGCCATCATAGTAGACAACTAGATCATCATTCCCATCAGGGAGACTCAAAATGGGAGCATTGCACAACTTTTGCTTGAGAGTTTGGAAATCTTCTTCTTGCTTTCGTCCCCATTCATAAGGTTTACCCTTGTGGGTCAAAGCGGTCAGAGGAACATCAATCTTAGAGAAATTTAAAATGAAACGACGATAATATCCAGCAAGACCAAGAAATGAACGAACTTCGGTGGGGTCTTAGGGGCATTCCAATTCTTAACAGCTTCGATCTTAGCAGGGTCAACATGAATTCCTTATTCGTTGACGATATGACCTAGGAATTGACCTCCTTCAGCCAAAATTCACATTTGGAGAACTTAGCATATAGTTTCTCTTTCCTTAAGAGGTCCAACAATCTAAGGTGTTTCTCATGATCAGCTTTAGTCTTGGAGTAGATTAAAATATCATCAATGAAGACGATCACGAATTTATCAAGGTATGGTTTGCACACACGATTCATGAGGTCCATGAAAACCGCAGGTGCATTGGTTAGCCCAAAAGGCATGACCATGAACTCGTAGTGACCATACCTTGTTCGGAAGGCAGTCCTTGGAATATCTTCCTCTTGTACACGGAGTTGGTGATAACCAGATCGAAGATCAATCTTCGAGAAGCAAGTAGAACATTGAAGTTGATCAAAGAGAACATCAATTCTAGGCAAGGGGTAACGGTTTTTGATGGTAAGCTTGTTGAGTTCGCGGTAGTCAATACACATGCGGAATGATCCATCCTTCTTCTTGACGAATAAGACGGGTGCACCCCACGGTGAATGACTTGGACGGATGAAGCCCTTGTCGGAGAGCTCTTGGAGTTGGCTTGCAAGCTCTTGCATTTCAGAAGGTGCAAGAAGGTAAGGAGCTCAAGCCACGGGGTTAGCTCCGGGTACAAGGTCAATGCAAAATTCTACTTGTCGAACGGGTGGAAGACCGGATATATCTTCGGGGAATACTTTGGGAAAATCCCGGATGATGGGGATGTGTTGAATACCCTTCTCTTTGAAATCCTTTTGAACAACATGGGCTAAGAAGGCCACGTACTTCTTTCGTAAGTACTTTTGAGCAGTAGTGCATGACCTGTAACATCCCAAAAATAAAACGACAATTATAATAACGGAATAAATGAACGAGGCATGACGGGTCGGGTCGGATGGGTCAGCTGGGTATAAATAGCCTATGCCACCCCTTTTCTCTCATTTGCAACTTTTAGAGAGAGAAACCGTAGAGAGAGAAAGTTGGTGGATCGACCCGAGACTTCAACAAAGTGTTACTCCATAACTCGTGAGAAGAACCTCCGGATTAGAAACTCGATTCAGGTAACAATCCGACCTAAATCTGAGTTTTAGTTAGTTTTTGGGGTTTTTCGGATTTTGGGTGAAAAGGTAAGGTTTGAACGGATGAAACTAAAAGATAATCATGGATTTGAGTTCCTTAATGGAAAACGAACGTTTTGAATGCAACAGGTTCGGGATCTTGACATGATCAGACCCGGATGCGAAAGTTAGGGTTTTTCGTGAAGAACAGGTCGTGCGCACTTGCTAAGTGCGCACGGAGCAGGTCATGCGTACTTATTAAGTGCGCAGGAAGAGGGGTCTGCGCACTTGCTAAGTGCGCAGGCAGCAGAGTCTGCGCACTTGCTAAGTGCGCAGGAAGCAGGGTCTGCGCACTTGCTAAGTGCGCAGACATCAGAACTGGTTAAGTGAAGTCAGTACGTTAGAATGGTTAAACCGTTAGAGTCGGGATTGGTCTGATGTGTATTTAACTAATCAATTCAGATCGGAAGTGACGTTGTTGGACCTTCGTTTAGGACAACCCATATTAGCGTATCAGGTGAGTTCTAGAAGCCCTCTTTTAAATGTTTTAATAATGTTTTTGGGCTGGTGTGCATACGTAACGATGTAACGATTTTATAAAACGATGTTTATGAAGGTTGTATGTAACGTTTTATAAAATGATGTTTATGAACGATGTTTTAGAAGGAAAGGTTATGAAGGAAGTGTTTATGAAATATTTTGCCAAAGGAAGTTTATGAAGTGTTTAATGAATGAATGTTTTTAATAAAACGTACGGATGCTTTAACTGAAGTTTTTGAAGTAAAAGAAGCGAAGGTTTATGAAAGTCACAAACGAACGAATCTGCCAATATTCCTTAGGGAATGAAGGTTAAGGGATGGGAAGTATGTTATGGGCCTTTACCTTTTAGGGTCCTTTGTGGCTGGCCAACTGTTGTACAACTGGGGCGATGACGGTCTCCAAGGGGATTATCGTGATCCTTGAAGTTTGGTACTTGTGCCCTATGGGGCACAGTGCTTGAAGTTTGGTACTTGAGCCCTGTGGGGCACAGTGCTTGAAGTTTGGTACTTGTGCCCTATGGGGCACAGTGCTTGAAGTTTGGTACGTGTCATCCTTGTGATGCCGTGCTTGAAGTAGTGTTGAATAACCTAAGTATCGGGGCCTAGGAGTTCCTCACCCGAAGGACAGTACGGTGATTGATGGGCCTAGTGGTGGTGATCTTTAGGTTATTCAGCCAGTATGTGACGTTTGGATTTGACGGTTACGAGAAGGCGCATATTCGATATGTTCGTTGACTTATGTTTTAGAAGTGTTATGTTTTGTTATTGCATTATTTTACGTACGCTTTTTATTAAATGAAGTATGAAGTTATGAAGTTATGTTTTTGGCAAATTATTTGAAGTTAAGGTTTTATGTTAAAACTAGAACTCACCAGCGTAGCTGACTTTTTAGTATGCACATTCAGTTAAGGCAGGTTACGATGATGGAAGGTGATGCTGGGCGGCTTGATGAGTTACCCGGATGACATGAAGACTGGCATCCCGTTATGATTAGATTATGTTATGTTTATGTAATAGACTATGTTACGCTTCCGCATGTTGGACAATGTAATGGTTATGTTTTAATGAAGTATTTTGCGCTGCGTTATTTTGATATTCAAGTTTAAGAACTGTTTGTAAATGAGTAAATCCAACAAGTGAGGCCTCCCGGGTTTGGGGCCTTACAAGTTGGTATCAGAGCAATAGTTTGAGAGATTCGGTCACTCCTAGTGTCTGAACTTAAACTGTGAATGGGACCGAAAGCGGATGCCAGTACGGGTAACTCGAGCCACAGCGTCAGGTATGAAGGTAGTATATATATTTACGTATATAGTATGCCTTAGAAAGGGGTAGGTAAGGACTTGTGTTCTGATGAAATCACAAAGGTGGTCAAATAGAAATCGAAAGGTAGTGTAATGGTTAATTACAGATGGCCAGTGTATATTAACATCTTACAGTACTTATTGAATTTTATTTGTTAACTAGCGTGATGACATTGGATTCCTTGTCTTATAGAACGAAATGGCAAGGAGAGGAAACGGAAGGCGTGGTGGCCGTACCGGTGGTCGTACCGGCGGTCGAAATGGTAGGCGTGGCAGGATCCCTACGCGCCAAGAGTATAGTGAAGAAGGAAGTGTTCACACTGAACCGGCGGTTAGTGTGCATGGAGCTGAGCAGACACAGGTTGAAGAACAACCTTTCACTTTTGAACCAGAAGTGAGGGCAGCTATAGCTCGAGAGTTCTCCGAGTTGATGAAGGCTTCTCTGCCAGGTCTGTTAGCTGAAGCGATGAAGAAGGTTAACGAGACGGGTGGGTCCAACACGGCCGTTGGTACCCCGAACACTGAGGCAATTCACGCACCGCTTAACCATGGATGCGACTATATGTCCTTTAAGGCATGTGACCCACCGGTCCTCACTGGAAAGAAGGACGCGGTGGCTACGTTTGATTGGGTGATCCGTATGGAAGCTGCCATTCGTCTCAGCGAATGCCGGGCGGATCAAGTGGTGAAATTTGCTGCTAACTCCTTAAGAGAGGAAGCATCCCATTGGTGGGAAGGTGTACGTCAAGCAAAAGGGAGCGAGGTTGTGGATGCGATGATGTGGGCTGACTTGAAAACTTTAGTGATCAAGAATTTCTGCCCAAGGAACGAGATTGAGAAGGTAGAGAGGGAATTTCTGGGTTTGAAGGCCGGGAGCATGACGCACCGGCAATACACAACCCGATTCAATGAACTGGCACGTCTGGTGCCACATCTTGTCACGACCGAGGAAAGAAAGATCGTATGCTACATACAAGGACTGCCAGACCAGGTCCGCACCTATGTTAAGGCAAACGCCCCTACTACTTATGATTCGGTAGTAGAACTAAGCGGCGTGGTATTTGATGATCTGGCGCTGAACGTCGTTGCCATTGAAGAGCCCAAGAAGAAGCTGAGTTTTCCCGCTAAACGATCGGGTGGGAAGTTGTTTGGGGCTCGGGACAAGCATGCCAGGGTAGGCGAGGCGACAGTCTGTGGAAGATGTGGGGTAAGACATACGGGTGAATGTCGGTTAGGGTCTAATCTATGCTTTAAATGCGGAAAAACCGGACACTATTCCCGTGAATGCCCGCAAAGCTTCAAATGCTACAACTGTGGGGAAGGTGGTCATATGAGCCGGGAATGCACCAAGCCCAGAATGGGTCAAGCCGGGAAATGGAAAGGCACGGAGAAGAAAGAAGAGAGACCCCGAGCAAAGACTCGCGCCTATGCGTTGACGCAGGAACAGGCCAGAGCGGACCCCGATGTGGCGTCAGGTACGTTCGTCCTTGACAACACTTTTGTTTCTGTGTTATTTGATTCGGGTGCAAGTAAGAGTTTTATATCTGTGACTTTTTGTAAACGAGTGAAGTACACTGTCAGTAAACTAGAAAGGGCATTTAGCGTAGAAACCGCTGAGGGTAGAACTGCGAGAGTGACCGATGTAGTTGACAACTCCACAATAAAAATAGAAGGACATAGGTTCCCTGTCAGATTGTTTGTTATGGTTTTGGGAGGGTTTGATGTCGTGTTAGGTATGGATTGGCTAACTGCCAATGAAGCACAAATTATATGTAAACGAAAGATAATCCGACTCAAGGCTCCGGACGGAAGCAAAGTCGAGATTCTTGGAGATCGTGACGCCCCAATGCCAAACGTCATCTCGATGATTAAGGCAACAGATTACTTGAGGCGCGGATGCGAGGCTTATCTGGTGTACGTAATTGATGAGTGTAAGGAAGTGAAGGAGCTAGACGATGTACCCGTGCTACGCGAGTACCCGGAGGTGTTTCCATAGGATTTGCCGGGGATACCACCCGACAGAGAGATTGAATTTCGAATCGACTTAGTACCAGAAGCCTAGCCGGTGGCTAAGGCTCCATATCGACTAGCACCAGTGGAAATGAAGGAACTAATGACCCAATTAGACGAACTACTTGAGAAGGGATTTATCCAACCGAGCATCTCGCCTTGGGGTGCTCCGGTGTTGTTCGTAAAGAAGAAAGACGGTTCGATGAGAATGTGTATTGATTATCGCGAGTTGAACAAACGTACCGTGAAGAACAAGTACCCGTTGCCAAGGATCGACGACCTGTTCGATCAATTGCAAGGCGCAAGTTGGTTCTCAAAGATCGACCTTCGATCCGGGTACCAGCAGTTGAAGGTGAGGGAGGAAGACATACCGAAGACGGCATTTCGCATGCGTTATGGACATTTTGAGTTCCGCGTAATGTCTTTTGGATTGACGAACGCCCCTGCAGCATTCATGGATTTGATGAATAGAGTTTGTCGACCAATGCTGGATCGGTCGGTAATCGTGTTTATCGATGATATCCTCATCTATTCCAAGAATGAGGGTGATCACGCATGTCACTTAAAGGAGGTGTTGGAGGCTCTGAAGAAAGAAAAGTTGTATGCTAAGTTCTCCAAATGCGCGTTCTGGCTTAGGGAAGTCCAATTCCTAGGTCACGTCATTAACCCGAACGGCATTATGGTTGACCCAGCAAAGATAGTGACGGTAAAGGAATGGAATATTCCTAAGACGCCAACTGAAATCCGTAGTTTCTTGGGATTGGCAGGCTACTATCGGAGATTCATCCAGGATTTCTTGAAAATAGCTTCGCCGTTGACAAAGTTGACTCGGAAAGAGGTTAAGTATGAATGGGGTTCGACCCAAGATGAGGCGTTTAAGGAATTGAAGAAGAGGCTAACTCAAGCTCCAGTCTTGGCCCTTCCCGAGGGCAATGAAGACTTAGTGGTATACTCTGACGCTTCGGGTCAGGGATTGGGATGCGTATTGATGCAACGCGGGAGAGTGATCGCGTACGCGTCACGGCAGTTGAAGATTCATGAAGCTAATTATCCGACTCACGATTTGGAGCTTGCTGCTGTCGTGTTCGCATTGAAAATCTGGAGGCACTACCTGTACGGGGTGAAGTTTACAATTACTCTGACCACAAAAGTTTGAAGTACTTCTTCGAACAAAAGGAACTTAATATGAGGCAGAGGCGATGGTTGGAACTGTTGAAAGACTACGACTGTGAAATAATATACCATCCTGGAAAGGCATATGTGGTGGCTGACGCTCTAAGCCGAAAGGACGTGCCTACTCCTATTAGAGTGAAAGCTTGCCAGTTGGTGGTAACATCGGATGTGATGAGAGAAATCGAAAAGGCTCAAGATGAGGCGCTTAAAGAAGAAAACATAAAGAAGGAAAGGATGGTTGGCCAACAGGACAAGTTGGAATATAACACCCTTGGTGTTAGGACACGTTTTAGACGGGTATGGATACCTGTGGGTGGCGAGCTTAGAACCAAGATCTTGGATGAGGCTCATAAGTCTCGTTACTCTATCCATCCCGGTACCAATAAAATGTACCAAGATCTGAGAAAGGAATACTGGTGGCCTGGAATGAAACATGATGTGACGAAGTATGTAAGCAAGTGCTTGACTTGCTCGCAAGTAAAGGCTGAGCACCAGAAACCGTATGGAAAGATTCAACCACTTGATATACCGGAATGGAAGTGGGAACACATTACCATGGACTTCATAACTAAGCTACCTCGCACAGCTAAAGGTCATGACACCATTTGGGTAATTGCGGACCGTTTAACGAAGAGTGCTCATTTCTTACCTATTCGCTAGACGTTCTCGTCGGAAAGGTTAGCGGAAGTATTTATTAACGAAGTAGTAGCACGGCATGGGATGCCTTTGACGATTGTATCTGACCGGGACACACGATTCACATCGAGGTTCTGGAAAAGATTTCACGAGGCGATGGGCACGAGGCTTAATATCAGCACAGCATACCACCCGCAAACGGATGGTCAGTCCGAAAGGACCATTTAGACATTGGAGGATATGCTCCGTGCTTGTATTATCGACTTCGGTGGCAGTTGGGACAGCCATCTGCCGTTAGCTGAATTCTCCTACAACAATAGTCATCACACGACGATAGGCATGCCGCCTTACGAAATGTTGTATGGGAGAAGATGTAGGACCCCGGTTTGTTGGGGTGAGATTGGACAGAAGGAATTAGGAAGTCTCGAAGTCGTAAGAGAGACGTCAGAAAGGTTTGATCAGATCAAAGCGCGAATGAAGGCCGCACAAGATCGTCAGAAATCCTATGCGGATAAACGACGAAGGCTTATTGAGTTTGGTATTGGTGACAGAGTAATGCTGAAAGTGTCACCATGGAAGGGAATCATACGATTCAGAAAGAGAGGAAAGTTAAGTCCGAGGTTTGTCGGACCATTCAAGATAATGGCACGGGTTGGGAAGTCGCTTATCAGTTGGAGTTGCCTAATGAGTTAAGTGGGATTCATCCTACTTTCCATGTATCACATTTGCGAAAGTGTTTGGCGGATGAATCGGCTCACGTACCACTTACTGACATCGAGGTTGACAACAACCTTAATTACATCGAAGAACCCGTGGCCATCCTTGATCGGAAGGAGAAACGTTTACGTAATAAATTTATCCAATTGGTTAAAGTCCAATGGAAGCATCGTAAGGGATCGGAAGCCACTTGGGAAATGGAGAAGGAAATGGAGAAGGAAATGAGGGAGTCGTACCCTCATCTATTTGACTTATGATAGGTTTCGGGGACGAAACCTATTGAAGGGGGGTAGACTTGTAACATCCCAAAAATAAAACGACAGTTATAATAAAGGAATAAACGAACGAGGCATGGCGGGTCGGGTCGGATGGGTCAGCTGGCTATAAATAGCCTATGCCACCCTTTTTCTCTCATTTGCAACTTTTAGAGAGAGAAACCGTAGAGAGAGAAAGTTGGCGGATCGACCCGAGACTTCAACAAAGTGTTACTCCATAACTCGTGAGAAGAACCTCCGGATCAGAAACTCGATTCAGGTAACAATCCGACCTAAATCTGAGTTTTAGTTAGTTTTTGGGGTTTTTCGGATTTTGGGTGAAAAGGTAAGGTTTGAACGGATGAAACTAAAAGATAATCATGGATTTGAGTTCCTTAATGGAAAACAAACGTTTTGAATGCAACAGGTTCGGGATCTTGACATGATCAGACCCGAATGCAAAAGTTAGGGTTTTTCGCGAAGAACAGGTCGTGCGCACTTGCTAAGTGCGCACGGAGCAGGTCCTGCGTACTTATTAAGTGCACAGGAAGAGGGGTCTGCGCACTTGCTAAGTGCGCAGGCAGCAGGGTCTGCGCACTTGCTAAGTGCGCAGGAAGCAGGGTCTGCGCACTTGCTAAGTGCGCAAACATCAGAACTGGTTAAGTGAAGTCAGTACGTTAGAATGGTTAAACCGTTAGAGTCGGGATTGGTCTGATGTGTATTTAACTAATCAATTCAGATCGGAAGTGACGTTGTTGGACCTTTGTTTAGGACAACCCATATTAGCGTATCAGGTGAGTTCTAGAAGCCCTCTTTTAAATGTTTTAATAATGTTTTTGGGCTGGTGTGCATACGTAACGATGTAACGATTTTATAAAACGATGTTTATGAAGGTTGTATGTAACGTTTTATAAAATGATGTTTATGAACGATGTTTTAGAAGGAAAGGTTATGAAGGAAGTGTTTATGAAATATTTTGCCAAAGGAAGTTTATGAAGTGTTTAATGAATGAATGTTTTTAATAAAACGTACGAATGCTTTAACTGAAGTTTTTGAAGTAAAAGAAGCGAAGGTTTATGAAAGTCACAAACGAACGAATCTGCCAATATTCCTTAGGGAATGAAGGTTAAGGGATGGGAAGTATGTTATGGGCCTTTACCTTTTAGGGGCCTTTGTGGCTGGCCAACTGTTGTACAACTGGGGCGATGACGGTCGCCAAGGGGATTATCGTGATCCTTGAAGTTTGGTACTTGTGCCCTATGGGGCACAGTGCTTGAAGTTTGGTACTTGTGCCCTATGGGGCACAGTGCTTGAAGTTTGGTACGTGTCATCCTTGTGATGCCGTGCTTGAAGTAGTGTTGAATAACCTAAGTATCGGGCCCTGGGAGTTCCTCACCCGAAGGACAGTACGGTGATTGATGGGCCTAGTGGTGGTGATCTTTAGGTTATTCAGCCAGTATGTGACGTTTGGATTTGACGGTTACGAGAAGGCGCAGATTCGATATGTTCGTTGACTTATGTTTTAGAAGTGTTATGTTTTGTTATTGCATTATTTTACGTACGCTTTTTATTAAATGAAGTATGAAGTTATGTTTTTGGCAAATTATTTGAAGTTAAGGTTTTATGTTAAAACTAGAACTCACCAGCGTAGCTGACTTTTTAGTATACACATTCAGGTTAAGGCAGGTTACGATGATGGAAGGTGATGCTGGGCGGCTTGATGAGTTACCCGGATGACATGAAGACTGGTATCCCGTTATGATTAGATTATGTTATGTTTATGTAATAGACTATGTTACGCTTCCGCATGTTGGACAATGTAATGGTTATGTTTTAATGAAGTATTTTCCGCTGCGTTATTTTGATATTCAAGTTTAAGAACTGTTTGTAAATGAGTAAATCCAACAAGTGAGGCCTCCCGGGTTTGGGGCCTTACATGACCTTAACTTGAGTCCTTTCCGAGGCTTTTCACCAAAGACTCTTAACGTTTCTCCTGACGGTAGAGGTATTCGGATGAACTTCTCGAAACAGATGACTTCGACATGGTGATTTGACATCCAATCCATGCCTATGATGATATCAAAACTTTCTAGTGGCATTGGCACAAGGTTTATTGGAAATGTATGATCATTAAGTTCTAGAGAGCAGTCATGGATAACGGAGTCAATTGTAAGAGAGTCACCATTTGCTACTTCAACATTGAAGGTTTTCTCTAATTTGGATCGTGTTTTTGCAAGTAAGGGTTCAAAGTTAAGTGACACAAAACTTTTATATGCACCGGTATCAAATAGAATGGAGGCATATTGACTATTAACAAGGAATGTACCGTTGACCACATCATTGTTGGCTTGAGCTTCATTGGCGTTTATGTTGAAAGCACGCCCACGAGCTCTGCCTTATTTAGCATTGATGAACTTCGGGCACTAGTCACGGAAATGATTTGGGTTGCCACATTCATAACAAGCACGCCCATTTGCAATAGCGGGAACACCTTGATTAGCCACTTGTTGGTTGGTTCGGGTTGGTGGGTTGACTTGACCTGCAAGTGCTTTGGCTCTACAAACATTGACCGTATGGCCATATTTCCCACAGTGGGTGCAAAGGCGATAGGAAATGTTTTGGAGGTGGTGATAATTGCATGTGGCACAGAGTGGGTAGATCCCCACATATGGCTTCTTGACTGGTGCTTGAGCCATGGGAGCAACTTGGTTATCAGGGATAGCAGGGGTGAGCACAGCATAATTCTTAGCCTTTATTTTCTTATTATTGTGGTAGGGTTCAGTTTTGGCTTCCTTGATGTGTGTAGGAGGGGTTGTGGTGTCGGGAACTTTCTTGGTGCCTTTTCTAGTCAGAGTCCCTGCTTTCACGTGGTTGTCGGTTAAAGTAGCAGATAGGCGGATAGCATCTTCGAGTGTTGCGGGATTTCTCCCTAAGACAGTATCCTGAATCTGCCTAGGTAATCCACCAATGTACTTCTCAATGCAGCGGGATAAAGGTGTGACCATATGGGGCACAAGGAGACTCAACTCGTGGAATCGAGTTATATAACACCACTATCTTGGGCAAGATCCCAAAGCTCAGCTTCCAGTTTCTTCACCTCATTCCGAGGACAGAACTCTTTGGTCATTAGTCTCTTAACCTCATCCCATGGTAAGGCCATTGATGCCTCCATGCCTCTAGTTCTCTTTTCCCCATTCCACCACGTGAGTGCCCGTTTTTGAAAGACACTGGTGGCATGACGAACACGAAGGTTTTCGGGGCAGTCACTGTTGAGGAAGGTGCCCTCAATACTTTCGAACCATTGAAGGAGTCCTGTGGCTCCCTCGGTACCATAGAACTTAAGAGGATTACATGAATTGAAGTGCTTGAAGGTGCATTGTGGTGGGTTGGCACCATCACCACCATTAGCTTCATGGGTACTATTAATGGCTCCATTTGCTTGGGTGAGTTGAGTTACAAGTTGTGCAAGGACAACAACAATATCGGTGTTGTTGTTAGTCACGTTAGCATGACGGGGAGGCATTCTACAGATTTGCACAAGACAAGAAAAGATGTAAGATCATATGAAAGTTGCTTGGATTTAAAAGGATAAGATAATAAATAAAATAGTAAATCATAGTTTGGATTGTACTCAATTAGTGATATAATCACTTGAATACTATGACCCATTAAGGTTAATTAAACTCATATAACTTTCAAGGAGACATGCTTTAGCCTATAAGTAAACACTCACCCCGGGAATTCCCAGGAAAGCATACGGGCCCCTCGGTTGATTGGGATTTATACGAAATGCTTTCCTAGACAGAAAACCCAGAATACAGGTGTCACCCTTCCAGATTACACATGTCCTCTAATAATTAATAAAGTTTAAAACCTTAACGAGGAAATAAATAAATTTTATAGATTTAGATCCAGGAAGTTTCCACATGCTATGATGATGACAGGGAAGTAGGTAAGAAGGTTATGAGGCTTTAGGGTATAGGTAGGGATATTGTTTATTTAATTTATTATTTAAGTATAGTCAAATAAGTCATGGATTTTAACATGTAAGGCATCAAAATGAAATAATAACAAATCATAGTAAGCATGTAGCACATAGCATGTAGCACATAGCATGTAACACATATCACATAATCATGAAGGATGGCATAAGTGGGTGTCCTAAAGTTATAGTCTAGGTCAAGGGTGTCTAATAACCTAGTTCCCTATAACCAAGTCTCTGATACCAATCTGTCACACCCCGATGTTTTCGCCGTCGGTTGGGGTGTGACACTTCCTACCGAGTTGATCACTAAATGGGATGATCTAGCTCAGAAATTCCTGTCAAAATACTTCCCGCTAGTAAAAACTGCAAAACTGAGAAATGATATCACCACTTTCACCCAGGAAGATGGTGAATCACTATATGAGGCATGGGAACGTTTTATGGATATGTTGAGAAAATTTCCTCATCATGGGTTAGAGGTCTGGTTACAAGTAACAACATTCTACAATGCGTTGCATAATCAAGCTCGTAAGACACTCGACGCTACTGCAGGTGGTATTTTTGGAAACAAGAGGCCACAAGAAGCTTACAACCTAATTGAGGAAATAGCTATGAACAACTATCAATGGTACAATCCAAGGAGTAATAGGGGAGCCAGGCAAGGAGTTCATTCTGTCGATACTGTCACTTCACTTTCCACGCAAGTAGATGCCCTCACCACTCGACTCAATCAGTTTAGCAAGGGCAAAGCAATCTCTAAGACTACTGAAGAAGTAAAAAGCATCACCGCCAATACTGAGCAAGTTGACTTTATCGGAACAAACCGCCCGCAGAACAACCCCTACAGCAACACTTATAATCCTGGATGGAAGAATCATCCAACTTTTAGCTGGAAAGATAACAACAACCAAGGACAATCCGGTTTCGGACAGCAACAACAGTTTTAACAAAGACAATCTCAAAACTATCAGGTTGATATCTATAACTGAAAGTCAAACCCTTCTAGTAGATTCCCGTCACAAACAATATGAGGAGAAGTTTACTCTTCACGAAGCTGAGTTTAGGACAAAGAAAACAACTCTTTAGTCCATTGAGACGCAATTAGGACAAATTACAAAACTCCTATCCAACCAGGATGCCTCCCGAGTAATACTGGAACCAATCCAAAAGCAAATGTAAGTGCTATCACTATTAGAAATAGCAAGGTTTATCCAGAACCACCAATGCCAGAAGAAGAAATTCAATCACCAAGGAGAGAAATATTCACCAGAGTACCACTTCGTCTGCAAATCACAGAAACAACTACTCAAGGATCGCATTCAAATGTAATACCACCTCCTGCTCCAGTGGATACTCCTCCAAAAGTTCTGACAAAAAGAGCATTCCATTCTCACATACCATACCCAGAAAGATTAGTAAAGCAGAAGACTGATGAACAATATGAGAAATTCATCGAACTGTTAAGTCAAATCCATGTCAATCTTCCTTTCATGGATATCATATAACATGCCTAAATATGGCGTTTCTTGAAAGATTTCCTTACAAAGAAGAGAAACAAGGAAGAGGCAGTAAAAAGGACCAATGATTGTGTTACTCTTATAGAAAGATGTCTTTCGAAGAAACTTTCATATCCTGGAAAGTTCTCTCTACCATGTTCTATCAAACCACTGCCGATACTTTCGCACTCGCTGATCTGGGAGCAAGTCTGAATGTAATGCCATATAACATGTTTCAAAGGCTCAAAATTGGAAATCCGCGGCCTGTTAATGCAACTATTGAACTCGCGGATGGATCGATTAAATCACCTGTTTGAGTCATTAAGAACTTTCTAGTAAAAGTCGGCAACTTTGTCTTCCCTGCCGACTTCATGGTTTTAGAAATGGGACCCGACTATTCCGTACCTTTGTTTTTGGGTCGCCCATTTTTAGCTACTGCCCGAGCCGTCATTTACATGAATGAAGGAATTTTGACACTTCATGTCGGAAAACAATCAGTGATATACAACATCAGAGGAAATGAGTGTTTATCCAATGATCCTTTTGAAATTGCACAATTCATCGATACTAATCTAGACTACCAGCTGAAGAAAGCCAAAGAATTCAACAAAGGAAAGAAACTGGATCTTGGCAAGAATTTTGACAACACTAACCGGATCGATGAATACTTTGATAAGCTACAAGAACTAAAGGACTTGAATGAAGGAATTGGAGACACGGGGGAAGTCAATGGACCCTACCTGAAGAAAGACTGATGAAGCACGTACGGGTCTGGCCAACGACCCTTAAATAAATGTGGGGCATTCGGGAGGCAACCCGATAATCATAAATAAATTGAGAAGTTGGTGCATACGACAGAAAGCATGGACCTCAAGTTTGGTTTTCCAAATTGAAGTATCTATTACTTCAACCCCCAGGTATCCTTCTCGATACTAGGACCTTAGTAGCTTAACTACTACCTTTTATTTTCCTCGTCTGCTTTTATGTTTTCTTTTGTATGTCAGGCAGAATAACATCACCAAATAGTCTCTCTACTTCTTTGAGGAATTACACTCCATCTCTACAACCTGAGGAGCCGAAAACCACATCAAATTTCTGAGAAACTCGATGATCTCTTTGAAACAAGTGTTGACAAGCAACTGATAGGCATAGCCTGACAGCAACAACAAGTTTTGGCCTTAGGTTATACACCGAATTGACCGGGGGAGTACCAGTTTCTTTTCCCTTAAAACTTCATGCATTTAAATTCCTGCATAGCATTTCATTACATGCATTTGTACATTGAGGGCAATGCACAGTTTTAAGTGTGGGGTGGGGAATTAGAGATTCAGGACTACCTGTAACCTCAAAGAAGTAAAATTCTAACTTGTGATTTTCTACCCATTTGACTAAAACTTTACAAAAAACCTACCTTTTGTAAAACGCGAAAAATTTTCAAAAAATTTAAACCCTAAAATCTAAATCTCTTTGAGTTCGCACTTAATTAAATAAAATGAAGACATGGTAGGTAGAAACAAATGGATATTATGCATAACAAATCACTAAACCCTATCCCATCCGTTTCCATGTGAGAATAATCTGAGCCTTTTCACGAGCATTATTATCATTATTTTTCGCATGCTCATTCGTTCGGTATACTGAGTGTTTTTCGATCAGATTTTATGCATAATTAGAACTTGTGTGACTTACACATATCAAGACCATGAACTAGTACAAGTATGAAAGTGATTGAGACACCTAGGACTTTATTACCCTCATATATTACCCTTATACCCAAAAATCCCAAAAATATTATCCGCCTAAATAGCCCTCTGAGTCTTAGACTTTTCTTTTCTACTGCCCACATTTATCAGCCAACCAATTTTTTGTAAACATTGGTTATTGGTTGAATGTCTTCAAAATGGGAAAATTATCTTATGTCGTTATTTCAAGTTCATTACCATTGAGACATATTTGTAAAGAATATTTTTTACTCAGAAGAAATGGAGTATAGAAGAAGGTGGATGTATTAGGAAGTAACAGCCGAAATATCTTTAAGGAATTTATGGAAATATTATTTCAAGGAAATTGAGGAAAAATAATTATTGAATAATTTTTCTTGATACAAAAAGAAATGAAAAAAAAAATAGAAAAAGAAGAAAAGAAAAAGAAAGAGAGAAATGGGTTTTTACCGGCTAGACCTTCAACAACTGGATATGCATTATTTTGATTTTAATTTGCTTTTCTACCTTCATTTCGCAAAGCCTGAATTACCGTCCGAACTCCGAGAGAAAGTTTTCAAAGCAACAAGTGATGTATGAAAACGGTGGCGCAAGCAAGAACAATTGCCACCATTCTGCGACTTGTCAAAAAGTGCCGCCAAAAGAAGAGCCAAAAGATACGACAAATGTGTGAAGTGTGGCAACTGGAACCACGATGGAAAGTGTAGCAAAAATCAAACTCATTCCCAGCATGAGTATATGCATCTGATCAAAGTAGGAGCTGTTAGGCTACATGCCGAAAGATCTATACGGAAAGGCAGTAATGTGTACTACGTAGTGAGGAAGGAATTGAGAAAGATAAGAGATCTTGGTCTTCGCAATCTGACCATAAACTAGCCCTCTGAATAGTTATACTCTCATGATCTGAGTACTGTATATGGACCTGCTATTATTTTCCATTTTAAGCCAGGAAGCCGTAGCTGTGTTTCACGGAAGCTGCAGCCCTTTTAAACCCTTTAAAATCCCTAAAAATCCAAAAAGATTTTCATTTTCACCCCTTATTTTTATTTTAGCCACATTACAACCCTTTTAAAGTTATCTTGATTCATGCATACTACTTAGTTAGTTGGTGGAGACTTTATTTGCATACAAGCTTATGACTATTGCATAATTCGATTCGAACTTGAGTGTTCCACTTAACTTACATTATCCATACCTATATAACCCTAGAGTTGAGTGAACATTGTGAGGAGTGAAAAGTTTATGCATAATTGAAGTTCTAGTAGGATTGTCATGGATTTCATCATCCAAAATAGAAAAAAAAATACAAAAATAGAAGAAGCAACTCAAGAGTTATCCCGGAGTTTCCAACTACTTGGGGCTCCATTACTACTTGTAAAGTTTTTAGTTATGTGTATGATAATGCATGAGTTTGCTTGAGTACAAGCAAAGTTTAAGTGTGGGGTGTTATAATATGTCATCATTTATACATGTTTTACATGCATAATAATCCCCATATTATGGTACTAATTAAACAATAACCTTGCAATTGATACTTAAAATGTTTATATTTTGTAATTGTAGGTCATTCGGTGTTGATAATATAAATCAAGCTAAATCGTATAATAAACACCAAGAAATCAAGCTTATAGAAGGATCATTCCCGAGATTTGACCCCCAAGAAGACAAAATTGGTCAACAACAAGTCAACAGCAGCTAAAAGATGAAATAAGGAGCAGGTTGGGCAAGGCTCGGCCGTGCCTTGCCATGCACGGCCATGCATTTGGTAACTTGCTCTCCAAGGCTCCAGTACTATGTCCTCTATAGCCTGTTTAATTCCCGAGGTGTTTACATGCCCGTGCAATCCAATGTACGACCGTGCGTTGCTCATTTTGAGGCTTATAAATAGAGGGGTTGATCTCTTGGTTTTATACACCCATACATACCTCAAGATCACACCCCAAATATCTAGAGAGAGTGTATTCATAGTTTAGAGTAGTGAGTAGAGAGTAGAGGGGCTCCTCCTACTTGTTCCACAATAGGGGAGCCTACGAAACTCAGCGTTACGTTAGTTGTTATGGCCATTCGTGGCTAAGGTTCTTTGTATTACTAGGGTGAAGATGATGTTTGGTGCATCTTAATGTTTTATGTATTAATCTAGTGGTATGTTTATGTCTTTAATTATTCGTTCATAAAACCACCATTTGGTGGGCTTTTATCATTGTCTAAATCCGTGTTTATATTTGTGAGTGTTCATGATTTTAAAGTGTAAGATCGTAAAACCTTTTAATCAAACTTCCTTTGAAGCTTGTACGTCTTTATACAAGCAGAGATTGATAAGCCAAGGCTTGGTCAAAATTATTAAGGTCGTACGTCTTTATACGAACTTATTATGCGACCAAGAATTGGTGAACTCATGTTTGGAACGATAGGTCTTTATACTCGGTCCCATTGTTGCACCGCCTCCCGGTGAATAAAGTATAATCACTTTTATAACTTTAATACAAAGCATTTACGTTCGATGTATTAAACCAAACCGGAGATGACCATTCGATGTGTTGAGGGTAAAGGTTGTCCCTAACGGGAGGCACTACTATTTTAATTTAAAGATTTTAATTCGTGAGTCAAATGTTGTGAGGACGGGGCTCTAGCCGTGACCCAGGTCACAAGTTTGTAGTAATGATATCACTGGATTAGTCAACTTAACATTATCACGTACCAAGCTGATTCGAAGCCCGAAGCAATACTCTTCGTGACCTGATCATTTCCAGGATATTTACTTTTCTGCTATTTACTATTCTGTTCATTACATTTCTGTTACACACATCACGCACGTTTTTATTTTTATGCTATTTACTTTACCGTCATTTACTTTTTTGTCATTTACTATTTGGCTTTACAAGCACACAAAACCCACTTACTAATTGATCCGGCTAAACGATAACAAAAGTTGAGTACTGGAACTCAACCGTGTCCACTGGTTCGATACTTGGTTCTTACCTAAACTATATTACGCTGCGATAGGTACACTTGCCTATTGTGTGTGATCCATAGCTCCACTACTGGTTTATATCAGCCTTTAGCAGAGCCCGAAAGATTCTTTCACCACCGAATACGAGAAAACCGTACGAGAAGAATGGCCGTAGAAAACCGCACTATTTTTGATTTCGCAAGACCGTCATTAGAGGCTTTGGGGTCTAGTATCACAAGTCCAACGGTTGACGCTAAAAATTTTTAGATCAAATCTCATGTTATACACATGATCCAGTCATCATGCACTTTCCATGGATTACCCGACGAAGATCCACATTCCCACAATGCAAATTTCCTCGAAATTTGTGACATTTTCAAACTGAACGGAGTTTTAATGAAGCAATTCCCCTCCGAATGTTTCCCTTCTCCTTAAGGGAATCGCTAAGGCATGGCTAAAATCTCTTCCTACCGGGTCGATCACTACATGGGATGATCTAGCTCAGAAATTCCTGTCAAAATACTTCCTGCCAGCAAAAACTGCAAAACTGAGAAATGATATCATCACTTTCACCCAGGAAGATGGTGAATCACTATATGAGGCAAGGGAAAGTTTTAAGGATATGTTGAGAAAATTTCCTCATCATGGGTTAGAGGTTTGGTTACAAGTAACATCATTCTACAATGGGTTGCACAATCAAGCTCGTCAGACACTCGACGCTACTGTAGGTGGTATTTTTGGAAATAAGAGGCCACAGAAGCATACAACCTAATTGAGGAAATAGCTATGGACAGCTATCAATGGTACAATCCAAGGAGTAACAGGGGAGCCAGGCAAGGAGTTCATTCTGTCGATACTATCACTTCACTTTCCACGCAAGTACATGCCCTCACCACTCGACTCAATCACCTTAGAAAGGGCAAAGCAATCACTGAGACTACTGAAGAAGTAAAAAACATCACCGCCAATACTGAGCAAGTTGACTTTATCGAAACAAACCGCCCGCAGAACAATCCCTACAACAACACTTATAATCCTGGATGGAGGAATCATCCAACTTTCAGCTGGAAAGATAGCAACAACCGAGGACAATCCGGTTTCGGACAGCAACAACAGTTTCAACAAAGACAATCTCAAAACTATCAGCCTCGTCAACAATTCCAAGGAACTAACAAGACAAGTAATGGGTTAAGCTTGGAGGATGCGGTAACTAAGTTGATATCTACAAGTGAAAGTCAAACCCTTCTAGCAGATTTCCATCACAAACAATATGAGAAGAAGTTTAGTCTTCACGAAGCTGAGTTTAGGACACATAAAGCAACTCTTCAGTCCATTGAGACGCAATTAGGACAAATTGCAAAACTCCTATCCGAAAGACAACCAGGATGCCACCCGAGTAATACTGAAACCAATCCAAAAGAAAATGTAAGTGCTATCACTCTTAGAAATAGCAAGGTTTATCTAGAATCACCAATGCTAGAAGAAGAAGTTCAATCACCAAGGAGAGAAATATTCACCAGATTATCACTTCGTCTGCACATCGCAGAAACAACTACTCAAGGATCGCATTCAAATGTAATCCCACCTACTGCTCCAGTGGAAACTCCTTCAAAAGTTTTGACAAAAAGAGCGTTCCATTCTCACATACCATACCCAGGAAGATTAGTAAAGCATAAGACTGGCGAACAATATGAGAAATTCATTGAACTGTTAAGTCAAATCCATGTCAATCTTCCTTTCCTTGATATCATACAAAAAATGCCTAAGTATGGACATTTCTTGAAAGATTTCCTTACAAACAAAAGAAACATGGAAGAGGCAGTAAAAAGGACCAATCATTGTATCGCTCTTATGGAAAGATGTCTTCCGGAAAAACTTTCAGATCCTAGAAAGCTCTCTCTATCATGTTCTATCGGACCACTGCCGATAACTTTCACACTCGCTAATCTGGGAGCAAGTGTGCATGTAATGCCATATAACATGTTTCAAAGGCTCAAAATTGGAAATCAGCAGCCTATTAATGCAACTATTGAACTCGCGGATGGATCGATTAAATCACCTATAGGAGTCATTGAGAACTTACTAGTAAAAGTCGGTATATTTGTCTTCCCTGCCGACTTCATGGTTTTAGAAATGGGACCCGACTATTTCGTACCTTTGTTTTTGGGTCGCCCATTTTTAGCTACCGCTCGAGCCGTCATTTACATGAATGAAGGAATTTTGACACTTCGTGTCGAAAAACAATCAGTGACCTACAACATCGGAGGAAATGAGTTTTTATCCAATGATCCCGTTAAAATTGCACAATTCATCGATACTAATCTAGACTACCGGCTGAAGAAAGCCAAAGAATTCAACAAAGGAAATAAACTGGATCTTGGCAAGAATTTTGACAACACTAACCGGATCGATGAATACTTTGATAAGCTACCAAAACTGAAGGACTTGAATGAAGGAACAGGAGACACGGGGGAAGTCAATGGCCCCCACCTGAAGAAAGACTGATGAAACACGTACGGGTCTGGCCAGCGACCCTTAAATAAATGTGGCACTTCCGGGAGGCAACCTGATGATCATAAATAAATTGAGAAGTTGGTGCATACGGCAGAAAGCATGGACCTCAGTTTTGCCAGGTATGCCTTCTCGATACTAGGATGTTAGTAGCTTAACTACTACCTTTTATTTTCCTCGTCTGCTTTTATGTTTTCTTTTGTATGTCAGGCAGAATAACATCACCAAATAGTCTCTCTACTTATTTGAGGAATTACACTCCATCTCTACAACCTGAGGAGCCGAAAACCACATCAAATTTCTGAGAAACTCGATGAACTCTTTGAAGCAAGTGTTGACAAGCAACTGATAGGCGTAGCCTGACAGCAACAACAAGTTTTGGCCTTAGGTTATACACCGAATTGACAGGGGGAGTACCAGTTTCTTTTCCCTTAAAACTTTATGCATTTAAATTCCTGCATAGCATTTCATTACATGCATTTGTACATTGAGGGCAATGCACAGTTTTAAGTGTGGGGTGGGGAACTAGAGATTTAGGACTACCTGTAACCTCAAAGAAGTAAAATTCTAACTTGTGATTTTCTACCCATTTGACTAAAACTTTACAAAAAACCTACCTTTTGTAAAACCCGAAAAATTTTCAAAAAATTTAAACCCTTAAATCTAAATCTCTTTGAGTTCGCACTTAGTTAAATAAATTGAAGACATGGTAGGTAGAAACAAATGGATATTATGCATAACAAATCACTAAACCCTATCCCATCCGTTTCCATGTGAGAATAATCTGAGCCTTTTCACGAGCATTATTATCATTATTTTTCGCATGCTCATTCGTTCGGTATACTGAGTTTTTTTGATCGGATTTTATGCATAATTAGAACTTGTGTGACTTACACATATCAAGACCATGAACTAGTACAAGTATGAAAGTGATTGAGACACCTAGGACTTTATTACCCTCATATATTACCCTTATACCCAAAAATCCCAAAAATATTATCCGCCTAAATAGCCCTCTGAGTCTTAGACTTTTCTTTTCTACTACCCACATTTACCAGCCAACCAATTTTTCGTAAACATTGGTTATTGGTTGAATGTCTTCACAATGGGAAAATTATCTTATGTCGTTATTTCAAGTTCATTACCATTGAGACATATTTGTAAAGAATTTGTTTTACTCAGAAGAAATGGAGTATAGAAGAAGGTGGATGTATTAGGAAGTAACAGCCGAAATATCTGCAAGGAATTTATGAAAATATTATTTCAAGGAAATTGAGAAAAAATAATTATTGAAGAATTTTTCTTGATACAAAAAGAAATGAAAAAAAAATAGAAAAAGAAGAAAAGAAAAAGAAAGAGAGAAATAGGTTTTTACCGGCTAGACCTTCAACAACTGGATATGCATTATTTTGATTTTAATTTGCTTTTCTACCTTCATTTCGCAAAGCCTGAATTACCGTCCGAACTACGAGAGAGTTTTCAAAGCAACAAGTGATGTAAGAAAACGGTGGCGCAAGCAAGAACAATTGCCACCATTCTGCGGCTTGTCAAAAAGTGCCGCCAAAAGTTACGACAAATGTGTGAAGTGTGGCAACTGGAACCATGATGGAAAGTGTAGCAAAAATCAAACTCATTCCCAGCATGAGTATATGCATCTGATCAAAGTAGGAGCTGTTAGGCTACATGCCGAAAGATCTATACGGAAAGGCAGTAATGTGTACAACGTAGTGAGGAAGGACTTGAGAATGATAAGAGATCTTGACTTAGCAATTTGACCATAAACGAGCACTCAAAATAGTTATACCCTCATGATCTGAGTACTGTAGAGGGACCTGCTAGTATTTTACATTTTAAGCCAGGAAGCCGTAGCTGTGTTTCAAGGAAGCTGCAACCCTTTCAAACCCTTTAAAATCCCTAAAAATCAAAAAAGATTTTCATTTTCACCCCTTATTTTTATTTTAGCCACATTACAACCCTTTTAAAGTCCTCTTCATTAATGCATACTACTTAGTTATTTGGTGGAGACTTGATTTGCATACAAGTTTATGACTATCGTATAATTTGATTTAAACTTGAGTGTTCCACTTAACTTATATTATCCATACCTATATAACCCTAGAGTTGAGTGAACATTGTGAGGAGTGAAAAGTTTATGCATAATTGAAGTTCTAGTAGGCTTATCATGGATTCCATCATACCAAAATAGAAAAAAAAAACAAAAATAGAATAAGCAACTCAAGAGTTATCTCGGAGTTTCCAACTACTTGGGGATCCATTACCATTTTTAAAGTTTTTAGTTATGGGTATGGTCATTCATGAGTTTGCTTTAGGACAAGCAAAGTTTAAGTGTGGGGTGTTATGATATGTCATCATTTATATATGTTTTACATGCATAATAATCCCCATATTATGGTACTAATTAAACAATAACATTGCAATTGATACTTAAAACGTTTATATTTTGTAATTGCAGGTTATTCGGTGTTGATAATATAAATCAAGCTAAATCATATCAAAAACACCAAGAAATTAAGCTTCTAGAAGGATCATTCGTGAGCTTTGACCCCCAAGAAGTCAAAATTGGTCAACAACAAGTCAAACAGCAGCTAAAAGACGAAACAGGGAGCAGGTTGGGCAAGGCACGACTGTGCATTTGGCAACTTGCTCTCTAAGGCTCTAGTACGATGTCCTCTGTACCCTGTTTGATTCTTGAGGTGTTTGCATGCCCGTGCAATCCAATGCACGGCCGTGCATTGCTCCTTTTGAGGCCTATAAATAGAGGGGTTGATCTCTTGGGTTTATACACCCATACATGCCTCACGATCACACACCAACTATCTAGAGAGAGCGTATTTGTAGTTTAGAGTAGTGTGTAGAGAGTGGAGGGCTCCTCCTCCTTGTCCCTAAAGAGTAATATGTATTGAATCACATAGATGCATAAAGTTTAAGTCTAAAATGAAAGTTGAATTTGTATATAAAACCATTGATTTGTATTTAAAAAGTATTGGATAAAATATATAAAGTTTGAGGTAAAATATGTTTGAATCAACTTGATTAGGTTTGAATTAAATAAATAAGTGTATAACTATAGTTTATGAAATAATGTAAATGTTAATTGTAATTAAGTATAAATAAATAAATGATTTTGATTTAAAATGTAAATTAAATAAATCATCATTATTTATAAATTTTGTAACTTAATTGTTTAAAATATCATTTAAGTGTAAGATGATAAATATATATTTAATTTTTATAAACTTTTTAATAAATTATATTTATGCCAAGATTAAACTTTTAATCTATTTATTATTATTTTTTTAAATGCAGAAAACATATCTTTATAAAATCTGAAACATTTACTGATTAAAATATAAAAATTTTAATTCTGTTAAAAATTCTGAGTCTAGCACGACCGTGCCTCGGAAGCGCACGATCGTGCTCAAGCCACGGGCGCGACCGCGCTAGTCGGGGCGCGACCGGGTTGATCAACAGGAGCACAATCTAGACAAGTCTGACAGGCACGACCGTGCCTTGGCCCGGCACGGTTGTGTCTATGATTTTTAGACACAACAGGGACTAGCCCAGAGGGCATGACCAGGTCTGGACAGGAGGACACGACCGCGCTTCTAATCGGCACGACCGCGCTAAATGAGGCACAGCCGCGCTAGATGATTAGCGCGACCGTGTTTATTCCAATTCAGACACGAATCGAGAATTTCTTGTATTTTAAACACTGGAATTGTTAGGGCTTTTGATTAATGGGTTATTACGAGTATAATGGTATGTTTTAATTGAATATAAATCATTTTTATAACCGGATTCGATTAAAGTATTTTTAATAAAACATGGCTTCTGATTTAGATAAATTTACGAAATGAAAACCCTAATTAATAAAGGGCTTTTGATACTGATATTGAAATAAAAGGACGAGAGGATTCAATTACCCGGAAGAGTAGTGAATCGCTAGAGGACGGTAGAGAGGAGTTCCGGCGACGGCAAGACTAGTTTCCGGCGACCTCTGCTGCGGTTCCGAATGCTTCAGCGGCTTCGGATGCTTCAGAGACGATCTGGGAAACGTTTGACTGGATTTCTTGAGGTAATTCTGATCGGAAATGCTCGAGAGAGTTTTCTTGAATTGATGAAATGAAACTGAGGCGTTGAATAATTTGAAAGTGGTAATACAATTTCTAAGGGAAAAAGAAACGTATAACGGTTTCGGATTCGAACGATCGGGTGATTAAACTGCATTTACGTTTTTCTGTTACGCAGGCACGACCGTGCCAAGGAGAGGCGCGACCGTGCCTAGGCACCGGGCGCGATCGTTCCAGAGCAGGTCGCGCGACCGTGCCAAAGCACTTGGCGCGACCGTGCTAGAACGAAGCACGACCGTGCCTAACTAGGGTTTCTTACATTTTTCAACTTTAGCCCTTGACTTTTCAGGTTTGATAAGTTTGTACCAAATAGTTTCTTTTATAGCGTTTAAATGTATATAATCTAGTAAAACTTGCGAATTTATATAGAATCATTGCATTAAATTTTTACGGCGAGAAAATAATGAGACATTGCACGAGTATAGAACTTGAAATTGCGTTACATTGAATTGAAGTAGGAATACTAAAATCCGAAATGTTACAGTCTCTCCATGTTGAGAGAATTTCGTCCCGAAATTTAGCTAGAGGAAACAACATTATTAGTAAAAAGGTGAGGGTACTTGAGCTTCATTTGGTCTTCTCGTTCCCAAGTGAACTCAGGACCACGCTTAGATTCCCAACGAACTTTAACGATAGGAATACGACTTTGCTTGAGCTGCTTGACTTCACGATCCATAATTTCCACCGGTTTCTCAGCGAAGTGCATCTTTTCATCAATGTGCACGTCGTCAAGCGGTATATGGAGATTTTCATCGGCGAGACACTTCTTTAGATTAGATATATGAAATGTAGGATGCACATTGCCAAGAGATGGAGGTAACTCGAGCTTGTAAGCCACTTTCCCAATCCTTTCGAGGATCTTAAATGGACCAACATAACGAGGTGCTAACTTGCCTTTCTTTCCAAAACGGATCACACCCTTCCATGGAGATACCTTAAGAAGAACGAGATCACCGACTTGGAATTCCAAGGGTTTTCGACGTTTGTCGGCATAACTCTTTTGCCGACTCCTCGCTACTCGAATATTGTCACGGATTTGAATAATCTTGTCGGAAGTTTCTTGAATTAACTCAGGACCGGTGATTTGTGCTTCACCAATCTCGTTCCAACAGATAGGAGAACGACACTTGCGACCATAGAGGGCTTCAAATGGAGCCATGTTGATACTTGTGTGGTAGCTATTGTTGTAAGAAAATTCAATGAGGGATAAATGTGAATCCCAATTGCCACCAAAATCGATTACACAAGCTCTAAGCATGTCTTCAAGAGTTTGGATTGTTCGCTCGGTTTGTCCATCAGTTTGGGGATGGTAAGCCGTGCTCAAATCCAAACGAGTACCAAGAGCAGATTGGAGAGATTGCCAAAATCGAGAAGTGAACCGAGCGTCTCTATCGGATATTATGTTCAAGGAAACACCATGACGGCTCACAATTTCATCAATGTAAATTCGGGCTAATTTCTCCACTTTGAAGTCTTCACGAATAGGCAAGAAGTGGGCAGATTTGGTGAGTCGATCAATGATCACCCAAATACTATCATAACCACTTGAGGTGCGAGGGAGTTTGGTAATGAAGTCCATAGCTAAATTTTCCCATTTCCACACGGGAATTCCCGGTTGTTCAAGTAAACCAGAAGGACGTTGATGTTCGGCTTTGACTTTAGAGCAAGTTAAGCATTTGGCAACATAAAGAGCAATGTCCTTCTTCATACCGGGCCACCAATAAAGTTGGCGAAGATCTTGGTACATCTTATCCGCACCAGGATGAATAGAATAACGAGTCTTATGAGCCTCGTTCATGAGAATTGCACGGAGATCATCGCGATCGGGAATCCAAATACGGTTCAAATAATATAGTAAGCCATTGGGTTTTGATTCAAGAAGAAGTTCAACACCACACGACATTTCTTCATACATGTTACCCTCGGTTACCGAGACGTGTTGAGCGTCTAAGATACGGGTTTGAATATTGGTTTGAATACGGGCACAATGAAGCATAACATGGTCCTTTCGACTCAAAGCATCGGCTACGACATTCGCTTTGCCGGGATGGTAACGAATTTCGCAGTCATAGTCGTTAAGGAGTTCGACCCAACGTCGTTGCCTCATATTGAGTTCTTTTTGGTTGAAGATATGTTGAAGACTTTTGTGGTCGGTGAATACCACACATTTCGTGCCATATAGGTAATGTCCCCAAATCTTTAACGCGAATACGACCGCACCCAACTCGAGATCGTGCGTCGTATAATTCTTTTCATGAACTTTGAGTTGTCTTGATGCATAAGCGATCACTTTTCCTCGTTGCATGAGGACACAACCAAGACCTTGGTTAGAAGCATCACAATAGACAACTAGATCATCATTTCCATCGGGGAGAGTTAATATAGGAGCATTGCACAACTTATGCTTAAGAGTTTGGAAAGCTTCTTCTTGTTTCGGTCCCCATTCATAAGTTTTACCCTTATGAGTCAAAGCGGTAAGAGGGACAGCAATCTTTGAGAAGTTTGAGATGAAACGACGATAATAACCCGCAAGACCAAGAAATGAACGAACTTCGGTAGGAGTCTTTGGGGCATTCCAATTCTTAACCGTTTCAATCTTAGCAGGATCAACATGAATACCCTTGTCGTTGACGATGTGCCCAAGAAATTGAACTTCTTTTAACCAAAATTCACATTTGGAGAACTTGGCATATAGTTGTTCTTTCTTTAAAAGGTCCAAAACCAATCTAAGGTGTTCTTCATGGTCGGCTTCAGTCTTGGAATAGATTAAGATATCGTCAATGAAAACGATCACGAATTTATCAAGGTACGGTTTGCACACACGGTTCATGAGATCCATGAAAACTGCGGGTGCATTGGTTAATCCAAAAGGCATAACCATGAACTCGTAATGACCATACCTTGTTCGAAAAGCAGTCTTAGGAATGTCATCTTCTTGAACACGGAGCTGATGATAACCAGATCGAAGATCAATCTTTGAGAAACAAGTAGAACCTTGAAGTTGGTCAAAGAGATCATCGATTCTAGGCAAGGGATAGCGATTCTTGATAGTAAGCTTATTGAGTTCGCGGTAGTCAATACACATGCGAAATGATCCATCCTTCTTTTTAACAAATAAGACGGGTGCACCCCACGGTGAATGACTCGGGCGAATGAACCCTTTGTCGGAGAGTTCTTGAAGTTGACTTTCGAGCTCTTGCATTTCGGAAGGTGCAAGACGATAAGGAGCTCTAGCAACGGGGTTAGCTCCGGGCATAAGATCAATACAGAACTCTACTTGACGAACAGGAGGAAGACCGGATAAATCTTTAGGAAACACTTCGGGAAAATCCCTAATGATAGGAATGTCTTGAATACTCTTCTCCTTGACGTCCTTTTGAACAATATGAGCTAGGAAGGCGATGTACTTCTTTCGTAAGTACTTTTGAGCGGTAGTACAAGACATCAATTTAAGACCCTTGCAAGGCTTTTCACCAAAAACCCTTAAGGTTTCTCCCGATGTTAGCGGAATTCGAATACACTTTTCAAAGCAAATGACTTCGACATGATGATTTGATAGCCAATCCATACCTATGATAATATCAAAGCTTCCTAGTGGCATTGGAACAAGGTTGATTGGGAATGCATGATCATTAAGTTCTAAAGAGCAATCATAGATAATAGACTCTATTGTAAGGGAGTCACCATTTGCTATTTCAACGGTGAAGGTTTTCTTTAATTGGGATCGTGTCTTTGCAAGTAAAGGCTCAAAATTTAGTGACACAAAACTTTTATCGGCACCGGTATCGAACAAAATGGAGGCATAATGACTATTTACAAGGAACGTACCATTAACCACGTCGTTGTTGGCTTGAGCTTCGTTGGCGTTTATGTTGAATGCACGCCCACGAGCTCCACCTTGTGTAGTATTTGCAAGTCTTGGACATAGATTACGAAAATGGTTTGGGTCACCACACTCATAGCAAGCACGCCTATTAGCAATGGCGGGAGCACCTTGATTAGCCACTCGCGGGTTGGGTTGGTTCGGTGGATTGACTTGACCCTCAAAAGCTTTGGCCCTACAAATATTGATAGTGTGACCATATATCCCACAATGAGTGCAAAGGCGACATGGGATATTTTGAGGATGATGAAAATTGCAGGTGGCACAAAGAGGATAAATCCCAACATATGGCTTTTTAGCCGGTGCTTGAACTACGGGTGCAACTTGATTAACGGGCACCGCAGGAGTAACCACAGCAAAGTTTCTAACTTTCCTCTTTTTGTTATTGCGAGAGGATTCAGTTGTGGCTTCTTTGTTGTGGGCAGGAGGGGTTACGGTTTCAGCAACTTTCTTAGAACCCTTTTTGGTAAGAGTTCCAGCTTTAACATGATTGTCAGTTAAGGTAGCAGACAGGCGGATGGCATCCTCCAAAGTAGCAGGATTTCTACCTAAGACAGTATCTTGAATTTGTCTTGGTAGCCCACCAATATACTTTTCGATACAACGGGCTAAAGGAGTGACCATGTGGGGCACAAGAAGACTCAACTCATGGAACCGAGTTGTATATGCTAAGTTTTCCCCACTATCTTGGGCAAGATCCCAAAATTCGGCCTCTAACTTCTTCACTTCATTTCGAGGACAGAATTCCTCGGTCATAAGCCTTTTGACCTCATCCCAAGGTAAGGCCATAGCTACATCAACACCCATATTCCTTTTCTCCCCATTCCACCAAGTAAGTGCCCGCTTTTGGAGGACACTTGTGGCATGACGAACGCGGAGGTTGTCGGGACAGTCACTATTGAGAAAGGTATTCTCAATACTTTCAAACCATTGAAGGAGTCCAGTAGCTCCTTCGGTTCCATAAAACTTTAGGGGATTGCACGAATTGAAGTGCTTGAAGGTACATTGGGATGGATTACCACCATTTCCACCATTACCACCATTATTACCACTATTGCTCCCATTTCCACCATTGCCATTAGTGATACCATTGGCTTGGGTGAGTTGTGTCACCAATTGGGTAAGAATAGCAGCAATGTCGGAGTTGGCGTTGGCGGCGGGAGCACGACGAGGAGGCATTCTACAGATTTTCACAAAACAAGAAAAAAAAAGATCGTAAGAACTTATGAGAATTGCTAGGATTTAATATAGGATGAGATAACCAAGTAAAAATAGATGTTCATAGTTTGGATTGTACTCAAAAGTGATAAAATCACTTGAATACTAAGGCATATTACGGTTAATTTAAACTTATATAATTTTTCAAGGAGACATGCTTTAGCCTATAGGTAAACACTCATCTCGGGAATTCCCAGGAAAGCATACGGGTCCCTAGGTTGATTGGGATTTATGCGAAATGCTTTCCTAGACAGAAAACCCAAAATACAGGTGTCACCCTTCCAGATTGCACGTGTCCTCAAATAATTTAACAAGTTTAAAAACCTTAACGAAGAAAATAAAAGAAAATTTTAAAGATTTTTGCTTCAAGAATTTTTCCACATGCTTAGAATAAAGAAAGAAAGGAAGATCGAAATATATATATATATATATATTTTTATGAGATAGAAAAGGATATTATTTATTTAATTATTAAGAATATCCTAATAAGTCATGCATTTCTAACAAGTAAGGTACCAAATATAATAAACAATTTATAATGGTAAGCATGTAGCACGTAGCATGTAACACATAGCACAAAATCATGAAATATAGCATAAGTGGGTGTCCTAAAGTTATAGTCTAGGTCAAGGTGTCTAATAACCTAATTCCCTATAACCAAGGCTCTGATACCAATCTGTCACACCCCGACCGATGGCGGAATCATCGGGGCGGGACATGTAAGACTGTTCATAACACAAGGTTGACTAAATTGAAATATATTAAAGTCAAATTTCTATTACACAAAATCCACGTACAAACCAAATCCAAACAAAGAACAATAAACAATTCATAAACTTCTTGATTTAATATTGCTAAGTCCAAATCCTATGTTGAACACGTCTTGAATCAATCTCACATATTAGGGCCTGAAACATGAATAAAATAAAGTCAACTAAAAAGTTGGTGAGTATAACACAATTGTATATAGATAGCATATAGTTGAAAACAAATCCTGTACATAACATGATAAATAAGGCATTTATGGGGAGCCGCTATTGTGTAACCAAGTACAATCAAGCCTTAGTAACTAGTATGCAAATTGTGTTGTCGGTATCAATCACCTCCACTTGGGTGGGTTTGTCAGACTCAATAGATCTATCATTGAAAACCGTCGGCTTGTATAGTTAATGATTGTACATAATAGTATGCAAAAGTTAGCACAAATAGTCCTCGGACATAAAGCTCAAATTGCACACATGAATGTAATAGAATTTGTAATGGTGTTGTTTGTATAAGTGTAAACATGTAATTTGTATATGGTTCATGTTTCACCCCAAAAGTGTAAAAGAGTAAAAGGGGTTGTGAATACTCACTTGGTATAGAAGTGAAGCTAACAAGGAATATAGATAGCAATAAGATCCTTGAAATGCACACTTTACCCTAAAGAGTAATATGTATTGAATCACATAGATGCATAAAGTTTAAGTCTAAAATGAAAGTTGAATTTGTATATAAAACCATTGATTTGTATTTAAAAAGTATTGGATAAAATATATAAAGTTTGAGGTAAAATATGTTTGAATCAACTTGATTAGGTTTGAATTAAATAAATAAGTGTATAACTATAGTTTATGAAATAATGTAAATGTTAATTGTAATTAAGTATAAATAAATAAATGATTTTGATTTAAAATGTAAATTAAATAAATCATCATTATTTATAAATTTTGTAACTTAATTGTTTAAAATATCATTTAAGTGTAAGATGATAAATATACATTTATTTTTTATAAACTTTTTAATAAATTATATTTATGCCAAGATTAAACTTTTAATCTATTTATTATTATTTTTTTTTAAATGCAGAAAACATATCTTTATAAAATCTGAAACATTTACTGATTAAAATATAAAAATTTTAATTCTGTTAAAAATTCTGAGTCTAGCATGACCATGCCTCGGAAGGGCACGATCGTGCTCAAGCCACGGGCGCGACCGCGCTAGTCGGGGCGCGACCGGGTTGATCAACAGGAGCACAATCTAGACAAGTCTGACAGGCACGACCGTGCCTTGGCCCGGCACGGTCGTGTCTATGATTTTTAGACACAACAGGGACTAGCCCAGAGGGCATGACCAGGTCTGGACAGGAGGACACGACCGCGCTTCTAATCGGCACGACCGCGCTAAATGAGGCACGGCCGCGCTAGATGATTAGCGCGACCGTGTTTATTCCAATTCAGACACGAATCGAGAATTTCTTGTATTTTAAACACTGGAATTGTTAGGGCTTTTGATTAATGGGTTATTACGAGTATAATGGTATGTTTTAATTGAATATAAATCATGTTTATAACCGGATTCGATTAAAGTATTTTTAATAAAACATGGCTTCTGATTTAGATAAATTTACGAAATGAAAACCCTAATTAATAAAGGGCTTTTGATACTGATATTGAAATAAAAGGACGAGAGGATTCAATTACCCGGAATAGTAGTGAATCGCTAGAGGACGGTAGAGAGGAGTTCCGGCGACGGCAAGACTAGTTTCCGGCGACCTCTGCTGCGGTTCCGAATGCTTCAGCGGCTTCGGATGCTTCAGAGACGATCTGGGAAACGTTTGACTGGATTTCTTGAGGTAATTCTGATCGGAAATGCTCAAGAGAGTTTTCTTGAATTGATGAAATGAAACTGAGGCGTTGAATAATTTGAAAGTGGTAATACAATTTCTAAGGGAAAAAGAAACGTATAACGGTTTCAGATTCGAACGATCGGGTGATTAAACTGCATTTACATTTTTCTGTTACGCAGGCGCGACCGTGCCAAGGAGAGGCGCGACCGTGCCTAGGCACCGGGCGCGATCGTTCCAGAGCAGGTCGCGCGACCGTGCCAAAGCACTTGGCGCGACCGTGCTAGAACGAAGCACGACCGTGCCTAACTAGGGTTTCTTACATTTTTCAACTTTAGCCCTTGACTTTTCAGGTTTGATAAGTTTGTACCAAATAGTTTCTTGTATAGCGTTTAAATGTATATAATCTAGTAAAACTTGCGAATTTATATAGAATCATTGCATTAAATTTTTACGGCGAGAAAATAATGAGACATTGCACGAGTATAGAACTTGAAATTGCGTTACATTGAATTGAAGTAGGAATACTAAAATCCGAAATGTTACAGTTCGATACTTGGTTCTTACCTAAACTATATTACGCTGCGATAGGTACACTTGCCTATTGTGTGTGTTTTTAAGTTAAAGTAATTATCATTTTATAAATTTAATACATGATCTCGTAAAACCATCATAAAAATATATTTATTATATTTTTATATATTAAAAATGACACATCACATGCGTATGTGCACAGATTACCGAGAACTGAACAAGTTCACTTTGAAGAAAAAATATCCATTGCCAAGAATAGATGATTTGTTTGATCAAGTGCAAGGAGCTAAATACTTCTCGAAAATTGATCTTAGATCTGGATATCACCAGTTGAAGGTGCAAGAAGAAGATGTACCTAAGACTGCCTTTAGAACCCGATATGGACACTATGCATTCTTTGTTATGTCATTCGGTCTCACGAATGCTCCCGTAACATTTATGGACCTAATGAAGCAAATTTGTAAGCCATTCTTGGACAAGTATGTTATAGTGTTCGTAGAAGGTATCCTTATCTATTCCTGAACTCAGGAGGAACATGTCAAACATCTTAAGATAGTCTTAGAAACCCTCAGAAGAGAGAAGTTGTATGCCAAGTTTTCCAAATGCGAGTTTTGGAAACAAGAAATACAGTTTCTAGGGCATGTCATAAATCAGCAAGGAATCCAAGTGGATCCAGCCAAGATCGATGCAATTATGAAATGGGAAATTCCAAAGACACCGACTGGGAAATTCCAAAGACACCAACCCATGTAGCGCATGAAGACTAGTCACGAATGACCATACAAGTGACTGCACTAACCAAGAGAGTTCCGACCCTAGTAGAGCACTAGGACCTTCACAACCCACCATTCTGGACACCTAAATGCTTGGAATGAGCTTGCTATTTACAGGCTGATAATTGGGCAATGCACTGCCATGCATTGGGATGCACGGTCGTGCAAAGCACCCATTTCTTACACTTGAGGGAATCTAGCTGGTTTGGCAGGATTTGGAGCACGTGTCATCGTTTGCACGGTCGTGCAAGGCAAGCACGACCATGCATTGCCTTATTTTTGATCCTGTTGACTTTTTACTTTCTAGGTTAACTTCTCAGGTGCATGACCATTCAATTGGCTCCCAGTTGTTGATTTTCCCTTGATTTTGAGTGATTTCTTCATGTTTGTTGCAAACAAGGGACAAATTACCTGATATTTTAGAAAGGAATGAATTAAGCAATAATTCCTATCAAAATTCTTAAAAGTTTGATAAATATGGGGATAATTATGCATGAAAAACATGTATAAATCATGACATATCTAGTAGCGTCGAGTGTCTGACGAGCTTGATTGTGCAACCCATTGTAGAATGATGATACTTGTAACCAAACAACTAGCCCATGGTGAGGACATTTCCTCAACATGTCCTTGAAACGTTCCCATGCCTTATATAGTGACTCACCATCCTCCTGAGTGAAAGTGGTAATATCGTTTCTATAGGGTTAAGTATTTTGAAGCTATGTCATCAATGTAACTTTGAACAACATATGTCTTTTGTTTGTTATTTCTGTTTTGTAGTAGTTTCCATTTGATGTATTTACTACTGTCAATAGTTTAAGTCTGGGCCATCGAAACTACATAGTTTCAATTGAGGTTTGTTCAATCGAAACTAGTAGTTTCGATAGATGGGTTGTTTCGACAGGTGGTACTTATGTCTGATGTAAATGCTCAATCGAAACTATTAGTTTCGATGAGCATAGTTTCGATACCTGTCAACAACCTATAAATAGACGTGTTTGAGAATGTTTAGGGTGTGAGTGACAGATGTAACCCTTGCATTCCATTTTCATAGTTTTCTCTGAATCATTACTAACAGTGATGTTATTCATTGTGTTCTTGCACTTCCATATCTATTTGTATTGTGTTCTTGAGTGTGGTTAGCCTGTGATAATCACCATTCTCTGTTCTTTGTCCCTGTTTCACCACCATACACACCTATACCGTAGGTGTGTGTGTAATCGATCTGTTTGAGTGATTTTGGATAAAATCAGGACCTACAATTGCTATCAAAGCTTTATGCTCTTGATTTTCGAGTATTATCAGGTTATTGTGATCGATTTTAGATGTATTTTCGTCTGAGATTCAAGTTTCTCTGGTTATGTAAGTCTGAGTACCGTTCCATTGGTTTTGAGTACTGTTTCATCATTTTTTGGATTATTTCTTCAAGTTTCTCAGATTTGAAGATTGTATTCCTGTTCGGAAACATCTTTGGAAGCTTTTCGTTGGAGTCTGAAGCTTGAAGAAGAAGGTATCAAAACTACTGGGGGACATATTTTGTTTTCAGTTGATCATCGAAACTTCATGTTTGTACTTGTTTTCTGAGAAAAGGTATCATCGAAACTAGTGAATATGTCTTATCTTTGTAGAAACTAACTCTTGCAGCGAAACTTGTGACCTATCGAAACTAGTTTCAATCGAAACTTGTTGTTTCTGTTGTTTTCTCCAACATCGAAACTAGTTGTTTCGATAAACTTTTCCCTATCGAAACTAGTTGTTTCGATCAGTCTGTTTTCAATCGAAACTAGTTCCTCAATCAAAAGTAATAGTTTCGATCATTGTTTCTACTCATCGAAACTAGTCACTGTTCAGTTTATTTTTCTGAGAAATGGCATCTTCAAGAAACAATGAGTATACTAGGGGAAACAAATCACCTGCCTTGGTGTCCACTAGAGACTTTGATGATTGGACCAAAAAGATGAAGACTTCCTTTTAATTCCATGACCACAGTCTCTTGCATTCAATCATTGATGGTCCACACAAGCTAGTTGTTACTACTACAGATGTTCAGCGTCCCAAGACTGTTGCTGAATATGATGAAAAGGATATTGCAATGATTTCCAAAGACAACAAAGCTTATGGATCCATTGCTATGGCTCTTCCAATGGACATGTTCAACATATTTGTTGAGTATATCACCGTCAAGGATCTTTGGGTGGCTTTATGTACTAGATATGAAGGAAGTACTGAGGTAAGGGAAAGCAAGAGAGATTTGATCAAGAAGCAGTATGAGATGTTTAGCAGTGTTCGTGGAGAGCCTATGTATTAAGTTGAAGGTTTTGGGAACTGAATATCCAACAGTGAAGATGAACAAAAAGCTACTTGATTTGTAACATCCTGAAAAAACCCCTAGATCATTGGTTCGGATTATCGAGTGACCCGAGCCTCTTGTAAATGACATGGTTGATATAGATTTATGTGCGAAACTATAATAAGCAAAGTTAAGGGCCAGGTTAGTCATTTAGAATGATAGTTTGAGATCGGAAGGTGCATTTCGCAATTTGAAGGACCTAAAATGTAAACCGTGAATGGTATTTATACCACCTAAACTCGCAAACCCTAGACCATTCTCAATCTAGGGTGCGACGGTCAGAAAACCGAGAAGGAGAGGACAGGGAGGCCGGCGATTGATGGTTCCTTTCTAAGGGGTGTCAGAACTTCGTAAGGTAACCCATTTTCTCACCTTTTTCCTTTTTCCTTTTTCCTTTCGTTTAGCCGCGAACCACCAATCGCCGGCCTACGACTAGGGCTGTACCCTTGCTTATGGTGAATCAGAAAAGAGGGTAGGGTCATGGGATGGGTGACGGCAGTTATGGCATGCACTCGGTAGCCATGGTGTTCGATGGGGGAGGTGCTCGGTGTTAGCACGACGGCACATCAGCAGTGGAGTTCGGAGGTGGCGCGAGGAGACTGTGGTGGTAGACGGTAACTGTGGGAGTGGTGGTGCATGATGGGAAACGGGCGCCCGACTAGGGCCACCCGATGAGAAAGACAAGGCACTCGTCGGTGCTAGACGAAGATGGTGGTGGTGGATGACTGTGACGGCAGCAGTGGCGCGCTGTGGGGACGTGAGGCGGAGGGTGACCGGGTGGGGGGGGGGGATTTAACAAGCCAGTTAGGATTAACACCATTATGGTGGTGGTGCATGGTAGAGGCATGGTAGAGGCATGCGACGCGAGAACAAAGACGAGGTGCATGGCGGTTACGTATGGTTGTGATCGGTTAGCAATACTCGAGGTAGAGGACGGGTAGGCGGTGGATACCGGTGGTGGTAGCATGGCGGACTAGGGTTTCCTTGATGTGGGTTATGCATGACATGGTTACATGCATGCATGTAGCCGGTTCATGTGCTAAGGCCCCAATCGGGTCAAAGGCGAGTCGATACAGGTATTCATGGAGATAAGGGTTCGGTGAAACGGACGAACGAGCAGACAAGACGAGTGACGGGGTTTAATTATTGTTTAGCGTCATTCGACGTATCTTTGGAACGAATCTGATCCTTAGATCATACATTGATAGGTTTGGGTTTTGAGCGTGGATGGATGAGTTGCAGATTTGAGAGTGAGACTCGACATTAACAGTGAGTTTCTAATCCCCTATTCATTTAAACGTTTTTACTACTCTTGGGGCTATCGTACATACATACAAGAGGTGTTTGCATATTGAATAATTTGGGATGTTTTGGGGCTTAAACAGACGTATTTATGAGCTACAATATTCACTAATGAGATGAAGGGTTACGAGGTGTCTAAATTGATTAGGTGGGTGAGAGATAAGAGTTATTAACGTGAGTCGTGTTAAGAGTCAGTCGGGGTGGGTCGAGATATTAGCTAAATGCTTATGATTACGTATATGATACATTATCCTAGTGCTATGTGTGGGGTGCAGGTGTAGTCAACGAATCATGTGAATGAAATGTGATGTTATGTGTGTTATATTTGTGTTGTGTGTATTGTGTCATTGTCCTTGTGACACAGGGGGTATTGTGTTTGCCTCGCTGTCACTACGACACGACAAACATGATTGTGAAGGACGAAGTCCTTCGGGAAGTCACCAAAGGTGACAATATTCAACAGGTAAATGATGCGCTCGGGGTGTGTTATACGCCCTGACGAGGGTGCAGTGACGAGGTACATGTTTGTGTGCATATATATATGTGTGTGTGTGTTAAATTTCATACAAGTGTTGAGATATATTTATTGTGCGTGAGGTATTGTTAATGTGATGTGTAGATAATATTAATGAGGCGAGTAGAGTTAGAATGACCGTTGTGTCGGGATTATGATGTGGTGCTTATAACTGTCGTGTTAGTTGATTTGTGAGTGCCTTAGTTAAGGCTGGGTAAGTCGGTGTCTAGGGAATTATTATGTTAATCAGGTTTTCGAGTTAATATGGGTAGTAGATTACGAGTGACTAGTGTAGTAAGATGGAATTGTGTTGGTGAGATTTATGGGATTATATTTGTAGGGCGAGTCTTGAGTGGTGAACCTTTTGGGATATATGATAAAAGGGGTTATCTATATGATGATAATTCTTAATTAACGAGATGAGTTTTATTTAAATTAAACTATTAGAACTCACTCAGCGTAGCTGACTTTGTGTGTATGTTAGATTGTGTTGCAGTTGCGCTTTGGGGACGACGTATCTTAGCTTTGGATCGGTGCAACTTGGATTGGTGTGCCGGAATTCGTGAAGTAAACTTATGTCGATAACGATCTTAATTAATAATTATAGATTTTAGAAAGACTTCCGCTGTAGTTTGATTAATAACATATGTGATTGAAAGAGAATAACCCGTTATAGGAACCAACGGTAGGATGCCCGGGTCGGGGTCTTACAAGTTGGTATCAGAGCCGTGATTTAAGAGAAAATCGGTGTTTTTATTAAAATAAAATACCTTAACTTAAATTGAAATTGGGACGAGGGTGAAATGAATGCCACCACGAGTAACCGCGAGCCAAGAGGTACGTATTTTAAGTTATACATTAATTGTTAGAGTATTGATTGAGTAGTGTAACACTACATGGAATTGTGTGGTATGATTTGGTGAAATTATATTTTGTGAGTTGGGTATTGTGGAGTAGCATTAATTGTAACTATGTGAGATAGTTGGGTGTGTCGGCATGGTTTAGTGATTTTGTGTTTAACCATGTGTGGTGTGTAATTGTGATAAATACAATGATTGGCTAGATTATTGCATGGTGCTATGTGAGTTATGTGGGATGCATGTGCATTCGGTGTGTGTGAAAGGTAGAAAGCTAGTGTGAATATGATGGGAAAGGTTTAGAATCCGAGCAGTAATGTGGACCACCAAACGGTTTGGTAACCAGTGTTCCTAAGTTTAGATTTTCGGTGGCAGATGACTGCGTGCCTTGTAAAAAGGGCAAGCATCAACGAAAATATCAGAAGCCCAAGACCCAAAACTGTATTGATACCCCTTTGGAGCTCTTACACATGGATTTGTTTGGGCCTATAAGTATTGGAGGTAAGTCATACTATCTAGTTCTAACTGATGATTTCTCACGGTTTTCTTGGGTGCACTTTTTAGGTACAAAGGACGAGATTGCTGAGATTCTTCAATACCTGATCCTGAATCTATAAACATTATGCAAGTTGAAGGTTAGAAGAATCAGGAGTGACAACGGCACAGAGTTCAAGAACAATGTTATGGAGCTTTTCTGTCTGAAGAAGGGTATTCGTCATGAATTCAGTGCACCGTACACACCACAACATAATGGAGTAGCAGAAAGGAAGAATAGAATGTTTATTGAAACGGCTCGGACTATGCTGTCAGATGCAAAGCTGCCAATTACCTTCTGGGCGGCAACAGTGAATACAGATGGTCACGTTTTGAATCAGGTTCTAGTTGTGAAGCATCACAACAAGACTTGTTTTGAGTTGATCAAAAATCGACCTCCCAACATACACTACTTGATTTCATTTGGTAGTCACTGTTCCTTATTGTTACAATCTATGGACCGCAAATCCAAATTTCATGAAAAAGCAGGAAAGACATTTTCTTAGGATATGTTGCCAACTCTCCATGCAAAAGGGTGTACAATATAGAGACTCTTTCAGTTGAAGAGTGGCTCGAAGTGGATTGCAGCAAGCATATCGTTCCACCAGAGCCAACATGTTCAGCTTGGGGTTTTGATTATGATGCTCTATTCAAGTCTTTCAATCTTCCTGATTTATCGGCTGAAGATGCTGCCAATCTGTATAACTACTGTAGCGGTGGCGATGACTCCAATTTCTCTACAAGATCCACTGTACCTTTTCCTACCCTTGATTCTAAAGCCTCATCTACATCTGGGACTCATGAGAGTGACAATGAAGAGGAGGCTATTGTTGAAGAAGAAGCTGCACACGTTGATCTTATTAATATTGAATCTTCTTCTGGTACACATGATGTGGGGGAGGTAAGTACAAATCTCGAGTCAGATATCTAGGAACCTTTAGCACCAGGGACGAGAGTGCATAAGAGTCATCCAATTGAGAACATCATTGGTGATCCTGATGCTGGTGTTCAGACTCGTCACAGAACTATCACAGAGAACAATCGTCTATATGCAGAGATACTTGACACAGGAATCATGGAAACCTACCTGCATGCTGGTTTCGTATCCCAAATTAAGCCGAAGAATGTGAAAGAGGCTCTCGCGAACAATTGTTGGATAGAGGCAATGCAAGATGAGTTGTCTCAGTTCCGCAAGTTGCATGTGTGGGATTTAGTTGATTTTCCTAGAGGGGTACATCCGATTGGTACCAGATGGGTGTTCAAATGCAAAACGGACGATCGTATGTTGTAGTGAGGAATAAGACACGACTGGTTGTTCAGGGTTTTTATCTTCAAGAGGGCTTGGATTACATAGAAGTGTATGCCCCAGTTGATAGACTTGAGGCCATCATACTGTTTCTGGCTTATGCCTCATATGTTGGCTTCAATGTCTATCAACTTGATGTGAAGAGTGCTTTCCTGTATGGAAAAGTTCATGAAGAGGTCTACGTTAGTCAACCACCTGGATTTGAAGACTCGCAATTTCTAGACAAATTGTACAAGCTGGATAAGGCACTTTATGGTCTTCATAAAGCTCCCAAGGCGTGGTATGAGATGTTGACAAAGCATCTATTGTCTAATGGTTTCGATCGCAGACAGATAGATTCAACTCTTTTCATAAGGAAAACAGGGGGAGATATTCTACTAGTATAGGTTTACATGGATGACATCATTTTTGGGTCTACAAATGAAGATATGTGCAGAGGATTCGAGAAAGTGATGATGTCAAAGTTTGAAATGAGCAACACGGGAGAATTGTCGTTTTTTCTAGGTTTGCAAGTCAATCAAAGGGATGATGGCATTTATCTACATCAAACTAAGTATGTATATGACATTTTGGAGAAATACAAAATGAATGATTGTTCTACTTATGGTACACCGATCCCAGTCAATCACGGTTTGCATGCAGACAAAGATGGCAAAGATATAGACTGTAAATTGTACCACGGGGATGATCGGTTCTCTTATGTATCTTACAGCTTCAAGACCTGAGTAACCCAAGTAATCTCACTTGATAGCTGTGAAGAGGATATTCAGATATCTGAAAGGGAAGCCCCAATTAGGTCTTTGGTATTCCTAGTAGCAGTCATTTGATTTCAATGCCTAAACTAATTCAGATTATGGCGGTTGTAACCTTGATAGAAAGTCGACCTCAGGTGGATGTTAGTTCTTGGGAGACAGGCTGGTCTCCTAAGAAGCAGTGAACGGTTTTTGTTTCAACTTGTGAAGCTGAGTACATTGCTGCTATGAGCTGCTATTCTTAGATCTTGTGGATCTAGCAACAACTGAGAGACTACGGTTCATTAACAACAATGCCACCATGTCTATCATAAATAACCCAGTGAAACATTCCAAAACTAAACATATTGAGATTCGTCACCATTTCATCCGTGATTGTGCTGAAAAGCTCTTGGTTGAACTTGTAAAAGTTCACACGGATGACAAATTTGCTGACCTTTTCACTAAGGCTTTTGATCGTACTCGCTTTGAACACCTTGTCAACATGGTAGGAATGTTCAATCCCGAGTGAAAATCTTTTTCAAAACAAAGTGTTTCTTGGAAGGTAATTTTCTATTTAACTTGGTTTATGTACATTTCTTTTTCTTTAAAAAAAATTCAGAAAAATCCAAACAAAATAGAAAAATTATGAAAATTTCAAAGTCATTTGAAGAAAAGAGGAAATGATGGTACATCAGTTAGTGATCTAAACTTCTTAGACTACACGTTTGTGAAATGATTGAGTCATGACTACTCAAAGTTTTAAAATTGTTTTATCTAGCTTTAATTTGAATATCTGTAAGTTATTTGAATTATCAGTAGGCTAGAAGCGTTTTTGGATCATTAGTAGTGTGAAAACTTAATATCGTATACTACAACTGTGATTTGAACCCATATTATGTAGTGTGTGTGTGTGTGAAAGATCATTATCAGACAAAGAATGTAAGATTTTCCTAGTATTGTCCTATGAAATCAGTTTCGGGTTATTCGTTAGCACAATTTTTCGGTTCTCGTCACTGCCCATGTTCATTCAAGCATGCAATGTGAAGATGAGGTAAGATATGTCTTGACAATATCCGTCAAGCATATGCTACCCCCTTGGATCACATCTGATTCCATTGAAGACAAATCCAGATAACAGTTGGATACAATTACCCAAATCCTCAGATTCCATATCTATTAATCTGAATCATCATAAATATTCACTGAAGAAAACCTCTCTGATGTCGTCCAGACGGTCTATATAAACTATAATAAAAACCTAACCTAGACTCCTAAGTAATAAATGGAAAACCTATGAACTAGACCGCACTGACAGGCAAGTGTACATATCGAGTGTAGCACAGCTTAACGGTAAACCGAGTTATTGAACCCTAGAGACACTACGATAGAAAAACTAGACTCTGAGTCGGACTAAAGATTGAATTGGTTTGGGGGGTTTTACTACACTAAAGATTAACTAAGAATGCATTAAACTAAGTCGACTCAACTATCAAGACAAGTACTAAGGTGAAATCAGAATATGGGAAGAATACTACCTAGGTCGGAATCCTACTTGCAAAGCACAACTTCTACCGGTTCTGGAAACTATGATGGATATGTGTTTCTAAGGATGACAACTAAAGACTACCTAGTGGATCCCTAATCCCTCCCAGGGTGTCACCAACTAAGCTACCTAAAGATGTACTAAACCCACCAGATGGTCAGATCACTTCTCAGGTATTTCTAACTATGATAAAGTACCATAATAGACAGTTTACCTCTCAGTCTCTTCGTCTACCAATACATCCGAAGAATGCACGGGGTAATCCCAAGATAACAACTATAACAATCATTAGACACCTAATACTGCCTTCCTCTCAGACAGCTGACACTCGGATTTCTAATGACGAAGACTAAACGTCTAATTCTCACATCTCGGGTATTGAACTAGGATACACATTTAATTCTAATCAGCAATCAAAGACAACTCCTTATGGCTACTACGTCTAGCAAACCACTTACAATCATAAACCCTAAGATCTATGACATCGACACGCAGATCAAACTGGCAGACAACCACAATCAACACAGGGAGTTATAATCAACCACACAATCAGACATGAGCTTACATATTCATCACAATTACTGACACAAAGATTGCTTACAAAATCATTAGTCCATTCAAAACAACTAAAACCGATAAAAATCAATACTTTAACATGTATTCATCATGTGACCTAGGCAATATCAAAGTTCTAGCCTAGGATCATGTTCAAACAACTAAAACAGAAATAGAAAACAAGATTCATGGTATCAAACAATCAAATCAAAGATAAAAATCAAAGCTTGAAACCTAGAACGCTAGAATTAACGAACCCGGAAGCAAAGTCTTCAACTTTCGACCGCTAATCTCTTCTCCAGCCTCAAAATCGCCTCTGGAACTCTTCTTAGATGGTTGGTTTCAAACTCTCTCTAAGAATGGGCATAAAAATCTATTTATAATTTAAATCTAGGGTTTTACGGAAATTAGGTCCCTCGCGTACTGCGAGACATTTGGGTTAGGTTCCTCGTGTACCGTGAGTAACAAAATAGTCACAGCTGGTTTTCCTTCCCCTCGCGTACCGCGAGAACTTTCCTTCTCCTCGCTCGCGTACCGCGAGAGGCATAAATTTCCCATTTTCTTCTTTTGAATTCCCGGCTTCATTCTCATGCTCGGTTTCATCACGTATTCCCTTGTAATTTATACGAGAACCTGCAAACAAGACATTGACTCAATAGTATAAAAAACGACTCAAAAAAATTACAAAACTAAGTAAAAACGCACAAAACACTAGGAATAAATATGTGTGCTTTGCACTACGTCAAACTTCCCCACACTTAACCTTTTTTGGTCCTCGAAAAAGCTGCAAATGGAATCATAACTCAGATCTACTTCATAAACATCAATTACAAATCAGCAAAATATACTCACGCATTAAAAAGCAATAATCAGTATTTCTGTCCGATTAATCCAAACACCAACTGTCAAGCCCCCATACAGTGTTCTAATTCATTTTATACAACTATCAGTGAATCTACGTGACTCACACTTAAATGTTACAGCTCTACCTAATCCCGTGTCATGGTTATTTCCAGGCACGGATCAAACCATATAGATTTACCCTATCACGTTAAACTAAAATTTACAGGTTTTTAGAAATAATGATGATCAATGAATGAATGGATGAAATATGAGCATTATTAAGCAAATTAACTTTCGTCTAGAGGCGTTTCAATCCAGTGGTAACACATAGACTAAGTCATATCAATGAAGCATATAAGAATCAACCCAGTGGTGTTTCAATCAGGCTGGAACCCGACGTGTGACACGTAGGCAAAACATAGATTTCAGTTAAATAAGCTCAAGAATTATGGAATATGGATGTGGGTGCCACCGAAACTCAGATTTATTCTCATAAAAAGAGAGTGGTGTGCCAGGAAATTACAAAAACCTTTAAATTTTAACTTTACATGGTACTTATCACCCTATATTGACAGTTTCAGTATTACCGACACTCTAAGATGAGTACCCACAAGATATCATGAATTTAAATCCAATTAATTCCTAAACAACACAAACATATATTTAAGCTTTACTAGCTAGCTGGGTCTACCAAAACATCACTAATTAAACACGTTTTTAATTATTTAATCATTTAAACTCACAAACAGATCCAGTTCTACTATCGTTTTTCAAGTATATTTAGTTATTTCCAAGGACATTTTCAAAATTTTTCAATTTTTTTGTATTTTTATTTTTATAAACAAGACAAACTAGCAAAACTAGACACTCACATCCCCACACTTGAAAGACACATTGTCCTTAATGTGAAGGAAAACACAACTAAAAATAAAAATGCAAAAATAAAAACAAAAACAGGAAGCGACTTAGCTGGTAATGATATGATCTTGAATAAAATCCAGCTTCGTTCTTCTTTGTGTGCACCATATAGCATTTTGGTCGCGGTTGCACAAACAACTGTCGGGTTGCCTTTATAAATTGTATATAAGTGATAATCAATACTGCCCGAATGGAGATTGAGTACGGGCGGAATGACAAAACCTGCAAAATAAACCTCACAACAAATCCGCAGCATTAAACTGACTCAAATAAAATAAAATAAAAACTCGACTGACTCAAACTAACTCACTAAAAATTTAAAAGACTCAAGATAGATAGATATGCGGAGAAATGTACTCGAGGAGTGGCAAACACATACACATGCATGCCATAGCATGATGGGTTCATCGGATCGAAACAGTTTCAATTTCCCACGGTCGTGGTGGTCGGTGAATGATATGATGATGATAACAAAATGGATGAAAGTGATGATTATTGATGAATGATGGATGAGGATAATAGAGGTGGTGTGATGATGGTGGTAGTAGATGTGGTGGATGTGGAAAACCATGGAAAACAAGGAAGAAGGGCAATTCCAAGATAGCCCCGCGTACCGTGAGGCATCATGCGGCCACCACTCGCATACCGCGAGGGGGTGGCATTTAAGTCGGCCCCTATTTCTATCCGTCGCGTACCGCGAGGAACAGGGGGAATACCTCTCACCTACCGCGAGGACCATCTGGTGACAGAAAGTTTTGAGGGTTTTTATACTTGGCCAAATTTTCACACCTCAAAATTTTCTTCACCCAAATTCCATAAAAACCTATTCCAAGCATAAAAACATACGTAAAAATACCTGGAACTTCATTCCCGACGATTTTCCTCGCCGAATCCAGCGCGAAGTACTGCAAAACATGACACAAAAAAAACACATATCGAAAAACACAAAAATAGAAACGGACTCAAACCAAGTAGTGCACACAGACTCTACATCCCAGGCACTTGCTCGAGACTTAAACAAGCCTATCAGGAGGCTTCTCCTTAATCCTAACCGGTACCGCCTTCATCCTTCGCGGCCTACAGATTCTACACAATCTTAGCACGCTCCTACTCCTATCAAACACTAAACCTCTAGCACTTAGATCTTTCCACCACAACTTAAACCTATCAGGTCCGAAGATAACACGGTTCAAATATCCTAGCAAGTTATCACTTCTAAACATCCCCACACTTGGGGTTTTCATTCTCCTCAAACTAGATGAATCTATCAAAGCACGGTTTCTCTCATGGGGCGGCCTAGATTTAGGGGATGACTCGGTCTCATGCCCCTCAACACAAAGAACAGAAATGGGTATAGGCTCAGGAGTAAGATTCTCTCTGGTTACGACCTCCAAGCTCTTACCAGGATCTTCCGGTTCATCTACACCTACCACCGTGGGTGGCTCACATACTATCTTCCCCATTTGTGCTAGAATCTCACTCAAACTGAAATCATCATCGTCAGCACTCAAAAATGGGGACCCTATCAAACTCTTTTCAAACTCCTCCAACCAATACGGAGGTTCCTCTAACATTCCTTTATCCCAATCATCCTCTAATGGATTTGAGTCTCGATGATCATCCATGGAGGCATCAAGCATGCATATGGAGTGACTATGCTCACCAACATCCTCCACGGAGTTTGTAGCAGCGAATGTAATAAACTCATCCCCCGCATGAAGTGTGAGTTTCCCGTCAAAGACATTAATCATCGCCTTGGCGGTACTTAGGAACGGGCGTCCTAGGATGAGTGGGACTCTATCATCCACTTCCATGTCCAGAATAACAAAATCCACAGGAAATACAAACTTGCCTACTTTCACTAAAAGATTCTCCATAATTCCCCGTGGATACTTGACTGAGCGGTCAACTAAGGAAATGCTCATGCGCGTCGGCTGCAGTTCACCAAGGTCTAGCTGCTTATAGATAGAATATGGCATCAGGTTGATGCTCGCACCCAGATTAGCCAACGTGTAGTGTACGGGCAAGCCGCCAAACAGACACGGGATCATGAAACAATCTGAATCTCCCAATTTCTCGGGCAGCTTGTTCTGCACCATAGTAGAACATTGCTCACTAAGTGAGACTTCAGAGATCCCCTCTAGCTTCTTCTTGTTGGAAAGAATATCTTTGAGGAATTTTCCATACTTAGGCATGTTCTGGAGGACTTCAATGAATGGGAGATTGACCTTGAGTTGTTTAAACATATCAAGGAAGGTACCGTATTCCCTAGCGTGTTTGTGTGGCAGCAAACACGCTAGATAGGGAACACGACTCAAGTCAATCTCGGGGGACTTCATCTCCAACCCCTTCTTCTTCTCCTCTGCCTTCTCGGCAGGCTTTTCCATAACTATCTCTTCCTCCACCGGTTCTTCCTCTTCTACCACCTGTGGGCTCTCCTTTTCTTCGACCATCTTAGCATCGATTGAAGCAAATCGAGCTCTCCAATCTACCTTCTTAACTTCCTCTATCGAAGGTATGCCATACTTAATGGAGTGGGAGTCATCCTCTGCAACCTCTTTCTTCTCCACACTCCTAACAGACACGGCCATCACTGAAGCGTTAGAACTCTTATAGGCCGTAGATGCTTTACTCTGTCTCTCCTTCAAGCTCCTCGCGATGTCGCCTACCGTGCGCTGCAAATACTGGAATACCGACTGCTGATTGTTTAAGAAGGTTTCATGGCTATCCAATCTCTACCTAGCATCCCTGTCATTCTGGACCAGGTGGGCAAGCATTTGTGTCTAGTTCTCAACCATCTCCTCTATCTTCTTGGTGTCGACACTGCTTCCCGAGCTAGCTCCTCCTTCTCCTCCTTGCTGATGCTGGCGGCCATTAAACACAGGCGGGTTATTTCAAGATCTCTATCCCGAGCCAAATTAATTATTGTAGTTGTATCCTCGGTTCTGGAATTGGTTGCCAACAAAACCCTCATGCTCCTAATTATTAACTAGGAAGTCCCTGGTGTCGTGGCCTCCCCTACACACTTGACACCGCTGAGTAGTGAGCTTCAACTCCTTGATCTCGTTTGTCATTAAGGCGAGTGCAGCAGCCACGCTAGAATCAGGAGTGACCTGATGCACACCTCTAGGAGAAGAGGCAGCTACCCTAGCACTAGGAATGGAAGTCCAAGTAGATGGATACTGTTGTTCGGCTTGAGCGAAGCTCTCGAACATTTCCTCGCACTCATCAGGCTCGAGTCTCTCCATTATATGGCCTCCCGTAGCTGTATTGAACATTTGATGCTTCTCGAAGGTGATACCATTGTAGAACTTCTCCACTAGCGATTCAATCGATTCTAAATCTTATGATTCTTGATAATCCTTATGGATTCTTCTTGATTTTTTCTATTCTAATTGATGTAACTTCATTCTGGAAATTAAGATAATCCTTAGGAAAATCTTAGATGTCTTGAGATAATGCAATTTAATTTATGTTAACATAATTGTGGGGTACACATTGTATATCTTTAAAATTTACCCTAACTCACAAGAACGTGGTACAAAAACGCTTATAGTTTCAAATCTTATAATATTGGCAACTTAAATTAACATGTCGTGTATTACAAATTTATTATCTGAATAAGTAGTATGTCATGATCTGATCGCACTCTCTTTGAAGTTTATCTTGTATCAGTTTTGCTATATAATAGTTTGATATAATCCTCTGCTCATGACTTTGACCAAAAAGAATGTCACTATAAATATTCCTATACATTCTAATCTGTATCTTGTATGTATATTCTTTTATTCAGAAAAAGACAAAGATTTTTGGTTTGTTTCATCTAAACATTGATAAATACAAAAAGATTTTAAGTGCAGTTTATCCAATATTAGAAAAACCAAAAAGATTTTAGTTGTAACTTCCTTGGAACGTCTTTGTACATCTTAGGATTGAACAATCATATCCGTTACGACTTTTTGATCAGATTTACTTCATAACATGAGTTACGTTTTGAGCTGTCCATAGTTCCTGCGTACTTTGCTAAGTACGCAAGAAGGAATTGATGCGTACTTAGCCTAGTACGCAGATTGGTCATACGTACTTGCTAAGTACGCAGGAAGTCTTTCATGAGCACTAAGCTAAGTTCGCAAGGTGTATTGTGTGTGGGTATATAAACGGGTGTTAGCACTATTTCATCAGTTCAAACCTTCCACTCCCGTTTATACGCTTCGACTCTCCTACTTGCTCATTGCACTCAAAATTTCATGTGTTCCAATACCATTTTTCGTCCCATTTTCTGTTTTAGAATCCTCCTAACATCATTTGGTGAGAATCTAAGCTTCATTCATCCGTTAAATCTTTATTTTTTTTGACAGATTTGTGTTCTTGAAGACTAGGGTTTTGATGACCAAATTTCTTGGATTTTTGGGTGTTTCTAATCATCATCCTACTCTAATGGTTACAAAATTCGTCCATAAAATGTTTGATTTTGAGAATTTGATCCCTGATGTGCCGTGACATGCGTTGGACTCGGGTTTGAACATAATAGATGGTTTTAAGCTTGTTTTTAGTCTTGGTTTTAGTCCCAAAAGTGTTAATACTGTGTTTCGCTACTTTTGGACTAGAATCATTGGCTAAAACACATATTCATGAGAATTTTGGATTTTGAAATTTGTCTAAGTTCCAGGTCCTGCGTACTTGCTAAGTACACAAGAGCAAAAGGCTGCGTACTTGGCTTGTACGTAGGTTTCTTCATGCGTTCTTAGCTAGTACTCAAGGGCTAATTCCTGCGTACTAGCCTAGTAAGCATGAAGTAGTTTTGGGAAAAAAATTTAAGTCTGAAAAACCTTTATGTGTGTGTTCGATTCATTCAAGTGATGTATGCTTAACTCTAGTGAATGTATATGTTCTTATGTTGTTCGTTGTGTGTTCTTGCATGTACGGCTCATGTATTTACTGACTATATCAACCTACTGGCACTTACTAATCCTGAATGGAATGGCGCAACCGTTAATTATCAGGAGATAGTCACTTTCCTAAACCGATCCAAGATCGCCTATGCTATTTCGACTGATATAGTCGTTTCAAGACCCTACTTAGAGCAATTCTGGGAAACGGCTGAACATGACTGCACTGTTGATCCTAATGTTATTAGAGCGACTGTTGCGGGTCACGAGATTGCTATTTCTGAGGATATTATTCGGTTGTTGTTGCAGTTTCAAGACCGAGCTGAAGATCTGGTTGCTTATCCTGATTATATGATTGATGGGTGTTGGAGACAGAGGATGGGTTATGTGGGAAGAGCAAACTATGTCTCTTACATGAAGAAGTGGGTACTAGATCAGTGGTGTTACTTCATGCATATGATCATGATTTGGCATCATGGTTGGGAAGGATGCCACGGGTCATGATTTGGCATCAACTATGGTTGGATTATCACTAAACAAGGGGTACAACTTCTCTCGTTATGTCCACAGATCCATGGTGGATCAGATTAATGCTGGTGAGAAGTTCAGGTTTCTGTTGTATCCTAGGTTTGTGCAACTACTGATCAATCATTTTCTGGCCAATATACCTCAGATTAGACAGAGACATCAAGTGAAGAGGGTTGACAAGAGGGTGTTTGTCTATTTCATGAAACTGGGAACTGAAGAACCTATTCCTATGCACACACCGCTCTTTGGTCACCTCATCAATGAAGCTTATGTGGCACTGCCTGATGATCGTTGGTATAGTCTTGAGTTAGAGCTTGAAGCAAGTGAAGAACATTCTGATGAACAACGTGAGCCAGTACAAGAAGAAGAAGAGCATGTGAGTGGTTCTGATAGTGAGGAAGAAGATGGAGATGGTGATGATGATGGTGAGGGTGAAGGTGCTGAAGAATACGATTCAGAAAGGATTGAATCTGCTTCGTCTGATTCTGATGATGCACCAGATCAGGCACACCCAAGAAGATATGTTAAGGTTTCCCTTCCTGAATCATCTTCAAAACGATAGACGGAAGATAGTTCTGACATTGAGTATCAGCCCGGTAATGACGATTCATAGACTGAGGCTGCGAGACAGCAAAGGACAAAAAAGAGGAAGAAATTTAAGTCTGATAGGCCTTGAGATGGTGATTTATGATTTGAATGCCCTTATCTAGGCTCAAAGTGTCACACCCCGCCTCATGCACCCCTTGGATGATTGCGACATGAATTGGTACCTGTTTTGATTTCAGAGTTTTTATAAAACACAGCAGAAGTCTTTTCACACGGATTGTTTCATCATTTGTTCAACCTCGAGGGATGTATTTGTAAATATAAAGACTCAGTTGGAAAACAAAAGTCTCGTATTAATTTCATAAACATCGGGATTCAAATATCCTTTTTCAGTTGATTACAAAACAGAGTTTGAAACCAAATACATCTCTTATCTTATAAACAAGTTCAAGCCACTTGAAATAGTACTATCCAAGGTTGATCAGTTCCTTGGTCCTATATCCTTTTTCATCTTTTAAGATTTTCTATGCACAAGGCCTGAGAATCCAACATGCAAGTTATCCTTTCTCAATATTCATTCCTGGGTCAGACCTTATGTCTGCCCGTATCCCATTTTCCTTTTCATTTTATTCATTGCCTGAAAAAAATTTTGAAAATAAAATGTCAGCACGAACGCCAGTGAATACAATTATCTTGACATAAAATCGTTTGCACAAACAAGTATTAATTTGATAATCACAACTTTATGTTCAATCTACACATTCAGCAGGCCCATGTCCTGACTATATGCACCATTGTATACACTGGTGTCATGCCTTATAACAACAGACAGGTCCATGCCTCCGAATTTGTTATAAGATAAGCACCGGCCGCAATCCAGGATTTTCACCCGAGACCCGTGTATCCTTTGAAAGTTTTACGTATACCTATGGCCCGAATGCTTTGTTCGTTGAAGAACGTTGACCATTATTCCCTTAACCTTTATTTGGCCGTTTTTGTAAACATAAATGTTTGACACAAGTTTTGAAAAAGATAAAGTATTCACCTTGATTCTAGGAATGAGCCTCTAAGCTGGAATTTTATAGAATCAACCTCTTATCTTGGTATCTATAGCGTTTTGACCTTTCTACGAGCGTTTCTTCTTACACCGGGTACTAAAACGAGCGGGAATCGAACCGAGATTGTCAGGAAAGGGCTAGGGAACTTATGGAATTATTTTTGTGTGTGAAAATCGGTTTGAATGTGAGAAAAACGAATAAGCTTGGCAAACTATTTATAGGGTTAATCTAGGGACCGTTACAGGTGGTGACGGTCTGTCACCAGATTAGGGTTTCACTAGTCATCAGACACGTGTTGCCCCTGGTCATTTTACGGCGTGAAGGACCGTTACAGGGCATGACGGTCCGTTACGGAGTGATACGTGGTGCACCCTGATGGTTTTACGGCTGTGACGGACCGTGACCAGGCGTGACGGTCCGTTATAGGGTTTCCACACGTCAGTTTGTGACCAATAGTCATTGGACACGTGGCGTGTCATCATTGTCCACGTGCCCAGCCTGTAACGGACCGTTACCGTCCATGACGGTCCGTTACCGTTGGAATTTCATGTTTTCTACTTTTTGTACCTTGATCTTTGGTATATTTACACTTATAGTCCCAATAGTTTATACCTTAAGCAAATCTTGGACATTTTCATGGCAGTTGTTACATCCTCCCCTCCTTGTTTTAATCTCGTCCCCGTGATTACTCGAACAAGTGAGGATATTTCTTTTTCATTTCTGACTCCAGTTCCCACGTGTACTCAGGGCCATGTCTAGAGTTCTATTTTACTTTCACAATCATCAATTTCTTTCTTTTCAATTTATTTTCCGTCCTCGATTTGCAAAGGTTGTTCCACAAATTTCAACTTTTCATTTACCTCTATATCTTGTAAAGGCATTACCAGAGATTCATCTGCTAAACACTTGCACAGATTTGACACATGGAATACATCATGTACTCCATTCGTTTCTTCTGGTAATTTGAGTTGATAGGCCACAGGCCCAACTCTTTTCAAGATTTTGAATGGTCCTACGAATCTAGGACTTAATTTCCCTTTCTTTCCAAATCTTACAACGCCTTTCCAAGGTGATACTTTCAATAGAACGTTATCACTGACGTTGAATTCTAACGTCTTTTGTCGTCAATCAGCATAACTCTTTTGACGATCACGAGCCACTTTCAACCTATCTCTTGTTTGAATGACTTTTCAGTTGTTACCAGGACTATTTTTGGTCTAGACAACTGATTTTCTCCTATTTTAGACCAACAGATTGGAGTTCAACATTTATGACCGTATAAGGCTTTAAAAGGAGCGGCCTGTAAACTCGTATGATAACTATTTTTATAGAAGAATTCCATTAGAGGTAAGTGGTCATCCCAACTTCCTCCAAGATCAATAACACAAGCCCTTAGCATATCTTCTAGAGTTTGAAAATTCTTTCACTCTACCCGTCCGTTTGAGGATGATAGGGAGTGCTAAGATTCAGTTTCGTACCTAGGGCTTTTTGAAAGCTTTGCTAGAATCGAGAAGTAAATCTACTATCTCTATCCGACACAATAGATAGTGGCACACCGTGTAATGACACGACTTCATTAACGTATAATTGTGCCAGCTTTCCTCGACTGGTTCGGGGAAGTTTCATGATGAAATCCATGGTTATCAACTCCCATTTCCAGATAGGATTTTGTAGTTGATGTAACAAGCGAGATGGATTTTGATGTTCAGCTTTAACTTGAGAGCATGTTAAGCACTTTGCAACATATATAGCGATATGTTTCTTCATTCCTATCCACCAATAATTGGTTTTTAGGTTTTTATACATTTTATTGCTTCCAGGATGCATTGTGCACTTAGATTTATGAGCTTCTTCAAGAATCTCTTCATGTACGTTTCCATAGATAGGAACCCAAATTCTTTTATTCATTCTAAGAATATTATCCTCGCCTTTGACCAATTGGTCGATCATGACTCCCAAACCTTCTTTCTCGAGGTTTGGTTCTTGCAAGGTAAACCTTTGAGATTCCTTAATACGAGTAATAAGATCGATTTGGAGATCGAGTCTTAAAGCAAAAACTCGGTTAGGTTTCTCATGTTCTTTTCTGCTCAAAGCGTCAGCTACAACATTAGCTTTGCCTTCATGATAATAGATTTCGCAGTCGTAATCACTCAGGACTTCCATCTAACGCCTTTGTCTCATATTCAGTTCTTTCTGACTGAGTATATACTTTAGACTTTTACGATCAGTGAATATGGTGAATTTGACTCCATAAAGATAATGCTTCCATAATTTTAGTGCGAAAATTATGGCGCCCAATTCTAAATCGTGAGTCGTATATGTCTTTTCGTGCGTTTTCAATTGTCGGGAAGCATAAGCAATAACTTTACTCCCTTGCATTAACACACAACCAACGACGGTGTGTGAAGCATCACAGTATACTGAAAAGCCTTCGTTTCCAGGTGGCAAGGCAAGTATGGGTGCTTGAGTCAGTTTCTATGTTAGAGTTTTGAAAGCTTCAGATTGCTTAGGTCCCTATTCATACTTAACTGACTTACGAGTCAGAAAAGTTAATGGAACCGCAATTCGAGAAAAATCTTGGATAAATCTTCAATAATAACCAGCTAAACCGAGAAAACTCTGGATTTCAGTTGGTGACTTCGGGATTTCCCATTTGGATAGGATTGACTTGGATGCCATCAGTGTTAATGACATGTCCAAAGAATTGAACTTCTGAAAGCCAGAATTCACATTTTGAGAACTTAGCATACGATTTCTCATTTCTTAGGAGTTCAAGCAAAATCCTTAGATGAGTTGCATGATCTTCCTTACGTTTGGAGTAAATCAGGATATCGTCAATGAATACGATGATGAATTTATCCAAGTAAGGTTTACAAACATGGTTCATCATGTCTATGAAAGCGGCTGGTGCATTAGTGAGTCCGAATGGCATTACCGTGAACTCATAATGACCATATTGAGTTCTGAAAGTTGTTTTGGGAATATCTTCTTCTTGGACTTTCAATTGATGATAGCCAGAACGAAGATCGATTTTTTAGAAACATCGAGCTCCCTGAAGTTGATAAAAAAGATCATCGATTTGGGGGAGTGAATAACGGTTTTTGATCGTGACTTTATTCAACTCACGATAATCAATGCACATACGCATTGAACCGTCTTTCTTTTTAATGAATAAGACCGGAGCTTGGTCTAATGAATCTTTTCTGGAGTAATTCATCCAATTGTTTCTTTAATTCTGCCATCTTAGTTGGAGCTAATCGGTACGGGGCTTTAGCAATTGGTGTTGTATCGGGAACGAGATTAATTCTAAACTCCACTTTTCTCTCAGGTGGAATTCCAGGCAGTTCGTCAAGGAAAACATCAAGGAATTTAGCTACAACCAGCACATTCTCAATCTTGTTTTTAGTGTCGGTGGTTATAAATACAAGGTATGCTAAGCATTCCCTGTGTAGATATTTTGTGTCTTTTAACATGGAAATTATTCCAACAGATTATTGAGAACGAATGCTCGTAATGACAAGAAATGTACCCGTAATGACGTCGGCATACCTGCTGCTTCATGTGTATTGAGAACGAATGCTCGTGCATTCTTCTTTACTCCTTCAGCAGGCTTGGGACCTATCTCTTCAGGTTTCTTCAATTTGGGACAATAGCTCTTGATCTGGCCAGCCTCACCACATTCATAGTAGGTGATTGGCTTTGCTAGTAAAAATCTTTTGTTTTGTGTCTAGACATCTTGTAGAAACTGGAATAAGGTCGAGATCGACATTGTCCCAAGGGCCTTTTCTTGATCTTTGGACATTTAGGGATAGAAGAATTGTTGTTTCAAGAATGGAAGCATGATCCTTGCTTCTTAGAACCACTTGGGCCTTGTCCAATTGCTTCCTTCTTCTTTTTCCCCTCCTCCTGATTTCTAAACAGACTACTGGTCAAGGAGGCTCCCAGATCTATAGCATCATCAAGGTTTTCACTATTGGCAACCTTAACCATGTCACGGATTTCTCCGATTAAACCCTCGATGTATCTCTTTATTAGATTAGATTCATGGGTGGCAAGATGAGGAACTATTCAAGCACACCTGAGGGGGTTAGTCGAATACTCCTGATGATTTGTTCCAATCATTTTCAGACATAGAAATTTTCCTTCGATTTGTTCCGTTTCATTCTAGGGAACGTATTTCTTCTCTACTCTTGGCTTGAAGGCACTCCAGCCCATAGCATAGGCTGCATCCCTTCCTTTGGCAGCAACAATGTTGTTTCACCATTCTAAAGCTTGATCTTTGAATAAATTGGAAGCATATAAAACTTTGTATTCCTCAGCACACTCGCTTATAGCAAGCACAGATTCAATCTTTTCGATCCACCTCAATGTGGCTATTCCTCCTTCTCTTTTAGATAAATTATAAGGTTTACAGTCTTGGAACATTTTATACGTACATCCTACAGTTTTCCTCTTTTTCTCTAAGTGACCATAATTATTTTCCATTACTTCATCTTCAGAAGAATTATAGTAATATTATTCTCTTTCATCCTTCTTAGATGGATAAGTAGCAGAACCCTCTAGTTTGAGAGTAATGGGTTTGGACTGAGTTATAGTTCGAGTACGCTGAGTTAAAGGTTGAGATTGGATAGATTTTGGAATGGATGGCTGAGTAGATAGTGTATCAGCTTGCCTTTTTTCCGTCTCGGTAAAGATCATTGGAAGTGAATCCTTGATAACTTCTGCAATTAATTTCTACAATTCTTTACGAGAATCAAGGATTTTAGCAGTATTATAAATCACTGCATGTTTCCTCTTTCTTCTTGTATTATAAGAAGGTCCAGTTTGTTTAGACATGTTCAATGAGTAACTGCTATACTTAGTCATGTGTATTCAATTCCAATGAATCTTCTTGTTCGTATTATGTTTTCTGTGTGTTTTGCAGTTATGGCTCGTGCGTTTACAAGTGATTTCAACCTCCTAGAACATACAGAACCAGAATGGAAGGGTGCTGCACTACAATACCGAGAGATAGTTGACTTCTTGAACCGTTCAAGGATCAGCTATGCTATATCAGCAGACCCGATTGTATCAAGACCCTATCTGGAGCAGTTCTGGGAGACCGCGGAACATGATTGCACGGTAACCCCCAATGTTATACGGGCTACCGTGGCGGGTCATGACATCGCCTTTTCTGAGGACACCATTAGACGGGTCTTGTAATTCCGAGATCTCTCCACCGACCCAACAGCTTATCCTGACTACTTTGTGGATGAATGTTGGAGGCAGCGTATGGGGTACGTCGGTGCAAGAGATTATGCTTCACACAAGAAAATGTGGGTGCTCGATCAATGGAGATATTTTGCCCACGTGATGATCATGTGCATCTCTTCAAGAAAGGCAGGGAAGGATGCAATGGGTCATGATCTTGCTGCAGCCATGGTTGGCTTGTCTCTCAACAGGGGCTACAACTTCTCAAGGTACATCTTCAAAGCCATAAATGATCAGATAAATACGGCTGAGAGGTTTAGGTTCCTGTTATACCCAAGATTTGTGCAACAACTGATAAATGATGCGTTGCCAAATCTGCCTGCTGGGGAGAGATTACAAGTCAAGCTGGTGGACAAGAGGGTGTTTGCACAATTCTTAAAGCCAGACAGTGTAGAACCTACCCCTGAGCACACAACACTCTTTGGCTACCTGATAAATGAAGCGTATGTGGCACCGGCTGACTGGAGATGGTTTAGCCACGACTCAGAGCCAGAACTAAGTGAAAATTCGGATGAACAACAAGAAGAGGAGGAAGTTGAAAGTGTGGATGAATCGTCTGAAAGTGGAGACGAAGAAGTAGTTCATGATGGTGCTGAAGGATCCGACTCCGAAGCTACAGAGTCTGATTCCTCTGATTCTGATGATGCACCATCACAGGCACACCCGAGAAAAACGACGAAGGTGACCCTTCCTGAGTCGTCTTCGAAGAGAAAGCGACAGTCAACAAGCAGTGAATACGAGCCAGATTCTGACTCTGACGTTGTTATTCAGAGATAAAGACGTGAAAGTATAAACAAACGTAGGGGGGATAGGCAGCAACATGCTATTCCTAGTGAGGTAGAGGTTAGTACTCAGCAGCAAGTATAAGTTTCGGCTGGAAGTACTGATTCAACATCTACCCCACCTTCACAACAACTATACCGGCGACAGCGGAGAAGGCCACAGGTACAACCTGATGTGGCGGTTACTTCTATCACAGAGGAGGTACCTGTGATAGTAACCCTCCCTGTATCATCTGTCCTTGTGACGGTGACTACTCCGATTCTTACAGAGTCAGTCACCATCACACCCTCCATCACTCCTACAACCATCATCACATCCACAATCCCTACTACCACCATTGAACCTATCAGTCAAGCCTACAACTATGGAGATTTTACTCAAGGTTTTGATTTCGATACTATCTTCTCATCCCCACATGTCATGCGTCTTCCTCCAGGAATCCTGATCCTAATGATGCAAGTATAGAAACTCTACAAAACCAAGTGGCTGCTCTACTAGAAACTGTTAGGAAATCAAAGGAGGAATCTGATGCCCAACAGGCTCAGATAAATTCGTTGGTGGATGAAGTTACAATTCTGAAAAGCCAAAGGACGGGGACTGAGGAGAGACTGAAAAATGTGATGGCCAAAACGAGCTACTGAACAAGACAAACAATATGATTCTAGGACACATGTCATCTCTTGAGCTTCGGTTTGATCTGCAGCGAAAAGAGCATGACATGATGGTCAAATTAATTGCTGATCTGACCAAAAAGCTAGATGCTCAGGGGGAGAAAGATAAGGAGAAAGATAAAGAGAAAGAGAAGGAGAAGACATCTAAACCTACCGGTGATGAGCCTTAGCATCCTGTTAATTTGACGAAGGATGATGACAAAGATAAGGATCCCGAAGTCGGTCCTAGTGGAAGTGAGCATCAAGCTTTGGCAATCGTGCCCATTTATGCTATTCCAATGGCTGGGGGGAGTCTACTCATCAGGAAGGTGGTGATACTTCTAGTGGTGATAAAGGAAAGTCAGCGGCTGATGTTCTAAATGATCTATCTGATGATGAGATGTTATACTTAGAGCCTGACTATTCCAAGGAAGCACATATCGATGCTCTCTACAATCTTGAAGAAGGAGAGATCGACTCTGGTGATGATTGGGATGAAGATGATGATGATGTAGTTATTGAAGTTCCCAAGGGTGACGGGGAAGGAGAGTATGAGTTCGAAGATGGAGAGATCTTCAAAGTTCCATCCTTTGAATCTCAGCTTGACACAGGTTCAGTCGAGTCTACTAGTAATGTTGAAGCATCGACTGAAGCCTCCCCGGACGACCCTACACCTGTGGATCCAGAGGCACAAAAAGATAAATATATCCCTGCTAGTTCATCAAAGGATCCGGATCCTGTTTGGCAAAAGACGTCTACCATAGACAAACAAGGAGCAACAGGGATGATCTTTGCTGTAAGGTTCGAGGAAGATAAGCAGTTGTTCACAATCAAATGATAACCAACCAGTGAAGCGTTCAACTCCTTACCTAAATACGACCTCGTGAAACTAGCATACCGAGAGCTACTGGGTCACTCAAATCACGCAGTGGCGATGGGTTTGTGGCAGGTTCTACAGCGGGAAGCAAGATCTGGGAAGATTGAAATGTTCAAACCTTAAGTGCCCAAGCGAGTCAAGGATAAGAATGCTAGACATCCTGTGACTAAGAAACGCTTAAAGAAACTGGTATACAAGCCAGTGCTATGTGAAACCAAGATTCCCCTGAGCAAGTTATCTCAGGATATCCTCGGTGACATGTGGTACTGTTACGTAGATCCTAAAACGGGCGAGGCTGTGGTGATAGGAAAGGTACGATCAGAAAGTGGATGCTAGTGCTGAGGGAACTAATCAGAGTATTTGATGAAGTCTGCTTCATAAATTTCTCTGTGAAAGATCTGGAGGCACTAGCGGAATGTTATTGCATGCATACAGACGAATGGACGAAGTTCCTTGCTTCTAAATATGACAAGGTGATCAAGTTTTTCCTTGACTACAAGCAGAAGATGGAAGCTAAAGATGCAGAGATGTGAAGACCGAAGACGATCCAGAGTTGTTGTCAAGGGGGAGTTTGTTGAAGCACTTTTGTGTGAAAAACACTCTGGATAGAGTCTTGTTTATTGTATTTCATTGTATGTATTTCTCTTTGTTTGTAAGTATCCGTATGTATTAGTTATCGAGTTGTATTTACTAATGCATGTTGATAGTTGTTGAAATCTTTAAGTGTTTTGCGCACTTGAATGTGCGTAGGAATTAGTTCCTGCGTACTTAGCAAGTACGCAAGAATACCTTGCGTACTTGCTAAGTACGCATGAGCAATTTTCCCTGCGCACTTGCTAAGTGCACATAGATCAGGTCGTGTATAAATAGGATAGGTTGACAGTAGACAAGTACGCAGTTATATACGCAGACATTGTATACTCAGTATTTCTCTCTGTAACCTTCAAGTGTTTATAATAGATGAAAGTTTAAAGTGATTCTCTTGTCGGTTTACTTTGTGTTGTAAGACTCTCCACCTAGTCACGGGTATTCCACACCCGGTCCGACTCAGGAACACACTTGCATGTGACGATCCGCCACACCCGAGGGACCAACATTTGCTGAATATAACTTGATTCAGCCTCATTATTTTCTTGCAGTTGCTGGACGTCAGTATTCCAGTTGCTGAAGTTAGAACCAGCCTCCATCCATCGGGTTGAGGTGTCGTAAGAATGGGGATGGTATTCAGGAGTGTGGTTATCCGAAAGTATAGCAAATGGATCATCGTTATAGTAGGGTGAAGAAATAGGATTCATTCGAGATCCTAAAGGATGATACTCGGGTGATTCTTTCTTAATTGGACGATTAGGGTCGTAATAAAGTGGAATAGAATTATCTTTAGATATCTACAATCTTAAAGAATTAGTATTTATCTTATTTTGGTCAAGACTTAGATACTAAGGCCAGTATTCTTATATTAACTAAAGCTCTACAAGGATGGTTATCTTTCCAGGGTAGTACCTCCAACAGAGATGTTCCCAGATAAGAGTGACGGGTCTAGGAGAGATTTATACACCACTCTTTCCAAAGACAGAACATTTCGTTTGTCAGATAACTACATACCGGTCAGAAAGTTACCTTGTTCTCTTATCTTAAATAATCCAGGGTTAAAGCTAAGACACTAGATCCAAGTATCTAATTTTCTAAAACATGTGGCTCTAATACCAACCTTTTCACATGGTTGCCACATCAATTGGTAATTGTTTTGATTTCAGAGTTTTTATAAAACATAGCGGATGTCTTTTCACAAGGATCGTTTCATCATTTGTTCAACCTCGAGGGTTGTATTTGTATATATCAAGACTCAGTTGGAAAACAAAGCTCGCGTATTTATTTCATAAACATCGGAATTCAAATATCCTTTTTCATTTGATTACAAAACAGAGTTTGAAACCAAATACATCTCTTGTCTTATAGACAAGTTCAAGCCACTGGAAATAGTACTATCCAAGGTTGATCAGTCCCTTGTTCCTATCTCCTTTCTCATCTTTTAGGATTTCCTATGCACGAGGCCTGATAATACAACGTGCAAGTTATCCTTTCTCAATATTCATTCCTGGGTATGTCTGCCCGTATCCCTTTTTCCTTGTCATTTTATTCATTGCCTGAAAACATTTTGAAAATGAAACGTCAGCTCGAACGCCAGTGAATACAATTATCTTGACATAAAATTATTTGGCACAAACAAGTATTAATTTGATAATCATAACTTTATGTTCAATCCACACATTCAGCAGGCCCATGTCCTGACTATGTGCACTATTGTATACACTTGTGTCATGCCTTATAACAACAGACAGGTCCATGCCTCCGAATTTGTTATAAGATAAGCACCGGCCGTAATCCAGGATTTTCACCCGAGACCCGTGTATCCCTTGCAAGTTTTACTTATACCTATGGCCCGAATGCCTTGTTCGTAGAAGAACGTTGAGCATTATTCCATTAACCTTTATTTGGTCGTTGTCGTAAACGTAAATGTATGACACAAGTTTTGAAAGAGATAAAGTATTCACCATGATTATACGAATGAGACTCTAAGTTGGAATTTTAAAGAATCAACCTCTTAGCTTGGTTTCTCTAGCGTTTCGACATTTCTACGAGCGTTTCTTCTTACACTGGGTACTAAAACGAGTGGGAATCGAACCGGGATTGTCGTGAATGGGCTATGGAACTTCTGGAATGATTTTTGTGTGTGAAGATCGGTTTGAATGTGAGAAAAAATGAATAAGCTTGGTAAACAATTTATAGGGCTGATCTAGGGACTATGACGGACCGTTACTGGTGGTGACGGTCCGTCACCTTATTAGGGTTTCACGAGTCATCAGACACGTGTCGCCCCCAGTTATTTTGCGGCGTGACGGACCGTTACGGAGTGATACGTGGCACACCCTATTGGTTTTACGGTTATGAAGGACCTTTACCAGGCGTGACAGTCCGTTATAGGGTTTCCACGCGTCAGTTTGTGACTATTAGTCACTGGACACGTGGTGTGTCATCATTGTTCTTGTGCCCAGCCCATAACGGACTGTTACCGTCCATGACGGTCCGTTACCGTTGGAATTTCATGGTTTCTACTTTTTGAACCTTGATCTTTGGTATATTTACACTATTAGTCCTTATAGTTTATACCTTAAGCAAATCTTTGACATTTTCGTGGCAGGTGTTACACTAAGAGGTTCTGTTCCATCACAGCTTTATCAGGGGAAGAGACAGCGGTTAACTACTACTGTTGTTTCAACTGTCTCAAAGGAGATTCCTGAGAGAGTTTCCCTGCCAATGACTACTGCTGAAGCATTGGTGAGTACTGTCCCCATTATGAAGGAGTCTGTCATTGCCACACCTGCAACAACTCAAGCTACAACAATTCCTGCTATAACAGTTCATCCCATCTCACAGCCTATCTCCTTTGGAGAATTTACTCAGGGATTTGACTACACTGATATCTTTGCATCTCCTATCCATGAAGCTGGTGAAACGTCTACAACTAGGGATCCTGATCCTAGGGATGCAAGAATTGCTTAACTAGAAGCGTAAGTTGCTTCTCTGTTGGAGAATGTTAGTAACTTCAAGAGTGAGTCTGAGGCTCAACAAACTCGGATTAAATCTTTGGTTGATGAGACTACTCATCTCAGACATCAGTGGATTGGAACCCAAGAGCAGCTAAGGACCTTGAAGGAACAAAATGAAATACTTTTAAGGTCAACGATTCCATTCTAACCCGCGGGCAATCGGTTGAGGCATGCCTTGCCATTCAACGAGAAGAACATCAAAAGATGGTTGCACTGGTGGAGGAGTTGTCAAGGAAGTTTGCTATTCAGGGGGAGAAGAAGAAGGCTGATTCCAAGGATGTGTGTCATCAGGTTGTCACACCCCGCCTCGGGCACCCCCGGGACGTTACCGGGCTGCGACGTCAGTTGGCACCTTCGGTACCTGCTTTGAGTTCAGAGTTTGTTTTTATGCATTGGAATAGTGGTTTTAGACAAAAAAAGGATCTTTTTCTCAATTGTCAACTTAAAGGGTTGGTTTTGTAAATACTAGAATCTCGTCGTGTAGACAAAAGATTTCTTTATTTAAACACTTGGGTATAAAACCCGATCGTTTGTACATTTGATTTTTGAAATCAAAACCCTGACCAAAGTCAATAAAATCTACAAGGAGGTATTCTGCCTAGGGAGTCGACATCTTTTGGGCACCTTAACCTTGTCTTTTCTCAGGTTCTTTCCTGTGCATCGCACGAACCTGTATAACATAATTTTTGGGTTGCACCGGGTCTAGGTGTGTGGCCTGACCCGACTTAAGCAACAAAACTGTCCCCGGGACTCAGGCCGTAGCCGGTCCCGGTATGTTGAGGTCATATCATTCTTTTCCTGAAAACATTTGAAAATGAACGTCATCTATGTGCTGGTGAATACTTCATGACCTCAAAACATTTCATAAGCACGGCAAAACAGTTAAATTAAATAATTAAACATTTCATCCTTGGAATCTAGCGAACACTTCGCTTCTTTCCGTTTTTACATCTATGTATACATTGGTCACGTACTCGGGGGTTTCGCGGCTCCGTAGGCATATAAGCATTTACCCGACATACATGCCAACCCCGCCCAGCCCTAACCGGAACCGAAGCGAGTATAAATACTTGATCAAACTTTACGAACACTGCTGAGGTATTTCCATCCTAAGGCTTTATCTCAACCCCCTTACCGGGATTATATGAGTAAGTATTTAATTATTTTGTTTTGCCTTTTATAAAACATGATAGTCTGTCTTGTTACGTGATGATAGCCTATTGCCCAAACACGTCTTATAAATCATATTTGACAGACTCTCGTTCACCATGTGAACGAGTGTTTATGACATAGACAAGTAGTTTGCAATCACGTATTTATAAATCATTTTTGAAAAGCTTGTTCACACCACGAGAACGTGTATCTTTGATAAAGAAGAGTATTCACCTTGTTTTAGAAGTTGGATGGTTGAAAGATAACAACTTAGTGCTACACGTCTCTTAGGATCGGCTCTTAGGTCTCAAGCACTTGGACTAGCACTTCTATATGCTCCTTGGGTTGCTTTGTCTCTTAAACGCTTGATCTCGTGGAACGCTGGTCGAACTGGGAGGAGCGGCTTTGGAGTCGAGACGTCCGGAGGGCTCGGGAAAGGCTCGGGAGAAGAGGAAGTTCGAGAGAGAGTTTGAGAGTTGGTGGGAGATTGAAGAGAAATTGATCCTCTATTTATAAGCCTGATGTGCGCCCATGTCGGACCGTTATCCAGGGGGATATCGGTCCGATATGCCTCCCTTGTCCCGCATGCACGCCACGTGGCAGCCATGCAAAGTTGGTGTGCCATCTGTCCATAGTGGATAGAGTTGGCGTGCCATGTCGGTCCGACATCCGTCCACGCGTCCGACATGCTGACGCATGCCCTACACGTGTCTGGTGCAGAGGGTTCCTAGTTTTTTCTACTTCAGACCGTTTCCAGGTCATGTCGGTCCGACATCCAAACTCTTCTCATATCGGACCGATATCTAATCCTATGTCGGTCCGATATCCCCTAATTTCCAGAATTTATAATAAATTTCTATTTTTCAAGATTTTCAAAATTTCTTATTCTTTCTTATAATTGTTTCGCGTAGAAATTGAGATCGAATTTTGGCAGGTGTTATATTATCCCCAACTTTTTCGAAATCTCATCCTCGAGATTATTTTTTGAATAAGTGTGGGTATTTATTTTTCATTTATGATTCCAGTTCCCACGTGTACTCAGGTCCACGTCAAGAATTCCATCTCACCTTGACCAACACGAGTTTCTTCCATTTCAATTTCTTTTCCTGCCGGGCCTCAATTTGTAACGGTTGTTCCAAAAACTTAAGCCTTTCATCCACTACTACATCTTGTCATGGCATGGCTAAGGTTTCATCTACTAAGCACTTATGCAGATTGGAGACATGGAATACATCGTGTACTCCATTCATCTCTATTGGCAATTCTAACCGATATGCTACCCGTCCGATTCGTTCTAGGATTTTAAATGGCCCAACAAACGTAGGGCTTAACTTCCCTTTCTTCCCGAATCGTACCACACATTTGCAAGGCGATACCTTAAGTAAGATGTTGTCTCCAACGTTAAATTCTAACGGCTTTCGCCTTTTGTCGACATAACTTTTCTGGCGATCTCGAGCCGTTTTTAATCTTTCCCAGATTTGTAATATCTTATCAGTGGTTTCCTGGACTATCTCACACCCTGATAACTGGTTTTCTCCTACTTCAGCCCAACACATGGGACTCCTGCATTTTCTGCCATACAAGGCTTCAAATGGTGCAGCTTATATACTTGTGTGGTAGTTATTATTGTAAGAGAATTCCATCAGAGGAAGTGGTCGTCCCAACTTCCTCCTAGTCAATAACACATGCTTGGAGCATATCCTCAAAGGTTTAGATTGTCCTCTCGCTCTGCTCATCCGTTTGAGGATGGTATGCAGTGCTAAGATTTAAACGAGTTCCAAGAGATTTTTGGAAGCTCTGCTAGAATTGAGACGTGAATCGACTGTCTCTTAATGACACGATGGACAACGACACTCCATGTAGGGATACTATCTTGTTGACGTATAGTTGCGCCAACTTGTCCATATTAAAAGTTTCTTTCATTGGTAAAAAATGTGCGGATTTGGTTAAACGATCAACGATAACCCATATCCTGTCATTTCCTAGTTTGGTTTTGGGAAGTTTAGTGATGAAGTCAATGGCAATCATTTCCCATTTCCATACCGGTAATTCTAGCTGTTGCAAAAGCCCATATGGCTTTTGGTGTTCAGCTTTAACCTTGGTTCATGTTAGACATTTGGCCACATATTCAACTATGTGCTTTTTCATGCCGATCCACCAGTATTCTGGTTTTAGATTTTTGTACATCTTATCACTACCGGGGTGCATTGTGTACTTGGATTTATGGGCTTCCTCGAGATTTCCATAGATTGGAACCCATATTCGCTTATCCATTCTAAGGATGTCATCTTTTCCTTTTCGATCCTTCCTATCATTCCTTCGTTTTCGAGGTTTGCCTCCTTCAAGGCTGATTTCTGTGCCTCTTTACTTTGAGAGATAAGACTGATTTGCAGGTCAAGTCTTAGGGCACGTACTAGCTTTGGTTTTTCATGTTCTTTTCGACTTAAGGCGCCGGCTACCACGTTAGCCTTGCCCTCATGATAACATATCTCGCAGTCATAGTCGCTTAGGATTTCCATCCATCATCTTTGTCTCATGTTCAGCTCTTTCTGGCTAAAGACATACTTTAGACTCTTGTGGTCTGTGAAAATCGTGAACTTGACTCCGTAGAGGTAGTGTCTCCATAATTTTAGTGCGAAGATTATGGCACCTAACTCCAGGTCATGAGTCGTATAGTTCTTTTCATGTGTCTTAAGTTGTCGAGATGCATAAGCGATGAATTTGCTTCCTTGCATCAATACACATCCTAAACTAGTGTGTGATGCATCGTAGAAAACTACAAACCCTTCGTTTCCTTTGGGAAATGATAGAATTAGTGCTTGAGTTAATTTCTGCTTTAGAATTTCAAACGCCTAATTCTGCTTTGGACCCCATTCATATTTGATTGCCTATCTATTGGAACATTTGTGTGACAACCAGTCTTGTAATAGATTAGGTCTTTTTGATTTCTTTTATGTAAGGTTTTCTATGTTTGTTAAGTTTTTTGTAACATGCGAACTTAACAAGTTCGCCTGATATAGTTGTGGCGAACTTACTAAGTTCGCCTAAGGCTAGTTCTGGCGAACTTGCTAAGTTCGCCTATAGCAGTGTGTTACCTATAAGTAGTGCTTAGTTTGTGTTGATTTGTAGATCTGGGATTTGTAACTTGTAAGCACCTTTATCAGAGCAATACAATAGAGATCTTATTGGAGATCTTTTCTTTGTGTGTGATTATATTATATGTGTATCTGTTCGAGACGCGTGTATTCGTTAGGATTCCGCACTACGAGTTCACGTTGCGTGTTATACGTCTGAGATCGATCCGTAGACCCGCTGGGACCTACAATTGGTATTAGAGCTTTTGCTCTTGATTAGAGATCATTGTGTGACATTGTTTCGATTGGATTTGCAATAAAAGACTGAGATTTTTGAAGACTTTTGTATTCATGGAGTTTCTTGCTGTTTTTGAAGAGTTTTTGGATTGATTTCAACATTTTTGGTGTTGTTTAGCCAAAATTGATCCGTTAGAAGTGTTCTATTTCACAAATTAAAGAATCCTATGGCTTGAATTTTTTCAATTCCTTCAAAATCGCAAAATATGATGATTTTCAGTCTGGTTCGTTGCGTTTGGGTGTTAGAACATTCCTCCTAGTTCTTTAGCTGAAACAGGCGAACTTATTCAAGCAGTTACAAGCGAACTTGTTTGGGCGAACTTGTTAAGTTCATTTTCCCCTGATTTGGTAAACTTATTATGTTCGCTTGCTATGTTCGCTCTTGACATAATTTGTTCAAAATTTTTCTAAGTGTTGAATTTTTCAAGATTGCAAAGATGTCAAGTTCAAATCATGCTAGTGTGAACAACATGACTCATTTACTGAACTATGATAATGAAATTGGTACTCCAACCAAGCCACCGAGGCTGATGAACTTAAAAGATTACTCTAACTGGAAAAGTCATTTTGAGAACTATGTTAACATTAGTGATACGAGCTTGTGGATTCCAATTAGTTTCAGCTCATATGTTTCAGCTCTTTCAGTTGAAGAGAAGCTTTTGTATGATAGAGAAAAGAAAGCACTAGCTACTTTATCAATGTGTCTGCCTTTCAAAAAGTTTACTACCTCACGTGATCTTTGGGAAGGTCTAGCCAAGATATGTGAAGGGAGTACTGATATAAAGAAGAGAAGGAGAGAGTTGCTGAAAAAGTAGTTTAGTGTGTTTAAGCATTTTGATAGAGAAACTATTAATGAACTGATGTCCAGATATTATCATCTTTTGAGTGAGATAGTGAACAATGATATTTCATACAAGAACAGGAAGGTACGTGAGAAATTTCTCGATGCTCTACGAGCTCATTTTGAGATGTATACCATTGTCATTAAAGAGCAGCCTGGATTTGATGAACTGAGTCTTGAAGATCTTATGGGAATGATTCAATCATATGATTTGAATAAACAAAAGAAGGATACAGTCTATCAGGATCCAAGTATTTATTTTGGTAAAGGTACATCTACACAGAAATATGGAGTTGCATTGTTTTCGAGAGATATTTTTGAAAGTCCCAAGGAGAGTTCATGTAATGAAGGTTCATGTTTCGTTGCTTCAAGTTCTGGATGTTCTAAAAATTCCAAGTGTGACAATCATTCGTGGTCTCAAAAGATGTCTCCTAAAGTTGCAGATGATATGATTGCTATGATTGCTTCATTTCTGACTTCATATGAAAACTTTATAGAAGGCAAAATAACTGATCCTGACATGATTGAGGAAGATTTCAAATAGTTGGATAAACATGGCTTTATGGATGCGACAAGGAAAGGAAAACTTGATGAAAACTGGAAAGAAGTTTATTGGGGCATCTAGCAAAACAAAGATGGGTTTAGACAAGTCAAAAGTGAAATGCTATAACTGTCAGGAGTTTAGACACTTTGCTAGGGACTGCAGAAAACCAAAAGTTCAGAATCAGAGTTCTTCAAGTAACCAGAACAATCAGAATAAGCAGAATACTTCCACAGCCTTGATGTCTCAACAAGATGAAAACTATGAATGGGGTATCCATTTGGATGATATTGTTGGTCATGTCAGCTAAGCGTTTCTTGCTGAAGTTCATTCTGAAGATGGTACTGATAGTAGTTATTCTAATGGTGAATCAACTGATTCTGGAAGTGTTGCTGAGGTTGAAGAATGTATTATTCAGAATGATGAATCTAAGTTTTCAACTGAAGAATTGCTTGAAGATAATGGAGCTGCTAGAAAGGTGACTGAGAAAATTGCTGAGATGTTGACTAAAGCTGATGCATTCTTGGCCGATTCTAAACAGGTACAAAAGGTTGTTTCTTGTACTAAATGCATTGAATCTGATTTGATAATTACCAGATTATGTGATGATAACCCAAATCTGATTTGTGATATGAAGGCAATTCACACATCTAATCAAATTTTAAAAGAAAATGAAAGCTTTTGAAAATTAGAATTGAATCTTTAAAGGAAGATATTAAAGTTTTACAAATTAAGGTAAATGATCAAGCTTTTCATCTTGATGTGGCATATTCTGAATATGAAAAGAAAATTAATGAACTTGCCCAATCATAGACAGAAGTAACAAAATTGTTGAGAAAGCTTAAAAGCTATAAGAATTCCAGCTTTCTATTGGAATATTATAATGAGAAAGCTACAAATGAGAAAGTGGTGGGAGGTATAGGTTGTTGTCCTTCTTTTGATGATAAGTCTATTAGTGGGGGAGTTGGTTTTTATCCTCCATTCAATGGTAACTATACTTCTCGTAGCATTGAGAAAGTGACAGAAGAAGATCTAGAGCCAAAAATCGTCCTCAAGGTGAATCCAGTTACTGGAGAGGATATGGTTTATGATGATTCTAGCGATGATGAAACCTTTGATCGAGAAAAGGCTGAAGGTACTAAGAAAGAATGTAAGGTTGATGAACCTGTTGTGGTCAAGAAAGTAACCAGAGATAGATGCATCCTGACTGAACTGGATGAGAATACTGAACAATCTCAACCTAAACCATTGAAACCATTTGTGAGCAGTGGGTTTGATTTTCAAGAAACTAAGCAGATCGAGAAGGCTTCAAATATTGAGTTTGTGAACAACAAAGTTGATTCACATAAACCCACGGTTGTTCAAACATTTAACACTGACTCTCAGTGTGAATCATCTAGTTCGAAGGGAATTGAGAAAGAAAAGTATGTTAGGGTATACAAAGAAAGACGTGCTTGTTTTCATTGCGGAGTTGTTGGTCATATTCTGAGAGATTGTCCTGCAAAGAATAAGGGAAAGTGTCTTGAAGATCCCAGGTTGGGAAGACCTTTTGTTGAATCACCAGCAAAGCCAGTAGTGAAAATAAAGGATGTAAAGCCTAGTGTGGATAAGGTTGTGAAAAAACCAGTTGTCAAAGCAACTATTTTAGCGAAGACGGTTTCTGAAAAGATTGAGTCTACTGGAGTTGAACCAAATGGTTCATCAGGTGTGATTGATCAAGAGAAAGTAAAACTATCCAGATCTCAAAGAAGGAGGAGAAACAAAAGGTTGAAGAAGCTTTCAGATCAATCTGTGATCAAAGGCATTGTTGAATCTTCTGCATCATCAAAACAGAATGAAACAATTTAAGTACAATCCAAATGGAATCCAAAGAAACAAATTTCTGACTCTGAAAAACAATCTCCTAAAATAGAGGAGAGATTTGATTGTGTCTTAAAAGAGATTGTTTATTTTGATGAGTAGGGCCGACCCAAGACCACTATGGCTTAGGTCTCCATTACTAACTAAATTTTACTATTTATGTGTAGTGGACTTCAAGGAGGACTGTCGGTAACCAATGGTACGTCGACAGTGGATGTTCTCGACACATGACAGGAAACATTAACTTATTAGAGAATGTGAAAGAGATACAAGGAGGATATGTAGCCTTTTCAGGGAAGAAAGGCGGCCACATTTCAGGTCAAGGAACTATGTCCAATGGAAGATTGAGCTTTGAGAAAGTCAACTATGTGGAGCAGCTCGAACATAATCTGTTATCTGTTTCACAAGTCTGTGATAAAGATTTCTCATTTCACTTCAACAAGTCAGAATGTTTGGTGTTAAAGCCTGCTTTTGAGATACCTGAAGATTGGATCCTAATGCGAGCTCCAAGGAAGAATGATACATACATCCTCGACATGAGCACGACGACGACAACTTCATCTGTCCCAGCGTGTCTTCTTTCTAAAGCTTCTGTGTCCGAATCAACTTTGTGGCACCGGAAGATGGCTCACATAAATCTCAGGAAAATGAACTTTTTAGTGAAGAACGGGCTAGTTTCGAGTGTTCCAACCATGAGATTCAAGTGAACGAAGACTGTATTCCATGCAAGAAGGGGAAGCAGCACAGGAAATCTCACAAATCTATGTTGATTAATTCACTTGCGACTCCTCTCGAGTTGTTGCATATGGATTTATTCGGATCTGTTAGTGTTAAGAGTAAAGGCGGCAAATCATACTGTTTGGTAGTGACTGACGATTATTCAAGATTCTCTTAGGTAAAATTTTTAGTTTCAATGGATGAGACATTTGAGATTCTTAAGTTCATTGTGGGGCTTGAGTGTTTGTTCAAGCTGAAGGTCAGGAGAATTCGTAGTGACAATGGGACAGAATTCAAGAATGGAAATATGGCTTTATTTTTTTTACAAAACGGCATCCATCATGAATTCAGTTCTCCTTATGTTCCTCAACAGAATGGTGTGGCTGAACGGAAGAATTGAACGCTGGTTGAGACGGGTCGCACAATGTTATCCGACTCTATGTTGTTAGTGACATTTTGGGCAGCGGCGGTGAACACGGCGTGTCATGTCCTTAATCATGTTTTAACCGTGAAGAAACACAACAAAACTTGTTATGAATTGCTGAACAATCGAAAACCGAATCTAGATTATTTGTTGCCCTTTGGAAATTCGTGCACTTTATTGTAGACTAGAGATGTTCCAACGAAGTTCAGTGCGAAATTTTCTTGGGATATGTTGCAAATTCTCATAATAAACGGGTGTTCAATAAAGAGAGCAGACAGATTGAGGAATGGTTTCACAATGATTGTGATAATCACTCGGTTCCTCAGGATGCCAAAGGACCATTATGGGCTTTTGATTATGATGCTTTGTTCAGATCATTTAATATTCCTCCTGTAGTGTCTCCTGTTGAAGCAGAAATTTTGTATCAGTCCTGCTGTAACGATGATTCAATTGTCGAGCCACGATCGGTTGTTCCAATTGTGGTTACTCCTTCCATTGATCTGAATGTATCTTCGACCTTGGATACAACACATGACAGTGACAGTGATGATGATGATGATGAAACTGTGTTTCAGGAGTCTTCTAATGATATCCAGAACATAGTTGATGATTCATCTACACCGGCACAGTCTGTGGGGGAGATGCCTTCTAATCTTGATGTTGTGATTCAAACTTCAGATATTCCTCAAACTCGTGTGCATAAACATCATCCAACTGATAATATTATTGGTGATTTGAATGTAGGTGTTCAAACTAGACATCTTTCACTTGCTGAAATTTCATGTTTATATGCATAGATCGTGGATATAGGTATTATGGAGACTTGTTTGCATGCTTGCTTTATTTCTCAAACAGAGCCCAAGAATGTGGCTGAAGCGCTTGATGATTATTGTTGGATCGAGGCGATGCAAGAGGAGCTAACCTAATTTGACAAACTACGTGTTTGAGATTTAGTTGACTTGCCTAAACGTTCAAGATCAATTGGAATGAAATGGGCGTTTAAGTGCAAACGTGATGATCGAGGCGTGGTGGTACGCAATAAGGCGAGGCTTGTTGTTCAAGGATTTAACCAACAAGAAGGTGTTGACTACACATAAGTTTATGCTCCGGTTACGAGGATTGAGGCGATCCGTTTATTTCTTGCTTACGCATCTTTCAATGGGTTCAAGGTATTCCAACTAGATGTGAAAAGTGCTTTTGTGTATGGAAAGGTGAAGGAAGAGGTTTACGTAAAACAACCGCCTGGTTTTGAAGACTCCAAGTTCCCGGACAAAGTATTTAAACTTGATAAGGCGTTATATGGTCTTCATCAGGCTCCTCGTGCCTCGTATGAAACTTTGTTCGTGAACTTACTCGAGAATGGATTTGACCGTGGTCAGATCGATTCCACTCTTTTCACCAGAAAAGCAGGGGGAGATATCTAACTAGTTCAAGTTTATGTGGACGACATAATTTTTGGGTCGATGAATGTGGATATGTGTAAAGACTTTGAGAGAGTTATGAAGCTGAAGTTTGAGATGTGCAGCATGGGAGAGTTATCTTTCTTTTTGGGTCTTCAAGTTGATTAGAAAGAAGATGGTTTCTATATTAATTAAACGAAGTATGTGTCGGATATTTTGAAGAAATTTGAGATGTCAGATACCTCAGCGTTCAGTACTCCAATTCCTGTAAATCACAAACTTGATTCTGACTCGAAAGGGAAGGAAGTGGATTGTAGGTTATACAGAGGAATGATCGGGTCTTTAACGTATTTGACCGCGTCCAGGCCTGATATTATGTTCGTGGTATGTTTATGTTCGAGATTTCAGTCCAATCCGAGGGAATCTCATCTGATTGCTGTAAAGCGGTCTTTCAATACTTAAAGGGTAAACCAAGGTTGGGGTTGGGGTATCCTAATAATTCTGACTTTGATTTCAAAGCTTTTACAGATTCAGATTATGGAGGTTGCAATTTGGATAGGAAGTCAACATATGGTGGTTGTCAATTCTTGGGAAACAGACTCGCGTCTTGGCAATGCAAAAAGCAAACATCGGTTGCAATTTCAACGGGCGAGGCTGAATACATTGCAGCAGCCAGTTGTTGTTCCCAAATCCTATGGATTCAGCAACAATTAAGGGATTATGGTATGAACTTCACAGAGACACCAATGTTCATTTACAACACTGTCACGATGTCCATCACAAACAATCATGTGAAGCACTCGAAAACAAAGCATTTTGAGATTCGTCATCATTTCATTCGAGATTATGTATAGAAAAGATTGATTGAGTTGGTGAAAGTCCACACCGATAACAACTTTTCTGATTTGTTTACCAAAGCATTTGATCGCTCACGGTTTGAATTCTTTACTAAAATGATTGGAATGTTTAATCCAACGTGAAAATGGTTTTGAAAAGGGTTTTTCATGGAAGTTTTTCTTTTATTTTTTTAAAAGTAAATTATTTTCATGTTTTTTTTTGTTTACTTTCTTTCTGAAAAACCAAACAAATTGAAAAAGATAAAAATCGACACTGCGTGAAGTTAGAGAAGAAATGATAGTACATCAGTAGGTGATAGTACACACATGACCATAGAATGACTACCTGGTTTCTGTATTTATGTTTGAATTTTATGCTTATATGATTTGATATAAACTTATTAGTTTGCACAAACAGGAAATGATAGCTTCATGACTGCTTGACATTGATTCTAAAATTTATTAATTTGGATATTTGCAAGTAATTTGAATTGTCAGTAGGCTAGAAGCGTTTTTAGACCATTAGTAGTGTGAAAACATAATGATCTATGTCACAACTGTGATTTGAACCCATGATATGTCGGGTGTGTATGTTAAAAGATCATTATCATATATAAAATATGAGACTTTAAGAATTTCATGACTGTCATTAGCATAATTTTTCAGTTCACTTCACTGCTCATGCCCCGAAAAACATGGAATGTGTTGTTAAACTAAGATATGTCTTGATAACATATGTCAAGCATATACTAGCCCTTGAATCAAAATCACTTGATTATCCTGATTCATTGAAGAGATCTAGATAACAGTTGGACCACATTACCTTGAATTATTGAATCAATCTATTCTTTATTCAATCTTTCATCTGTTACATGATATCATTGAGAATCAACAAAGCCAAGCCAATCTATATGAATCACTTGATTCTGAATCTTTATGATTCTTTATATCCTTTGGGATCTACTTCTTTTCATGTGCTAATTGATGTAATTTCATCCTGGAGATTGATATACATATTCTTTTGCACAAAGTCTTACATGTCTTGAAGATAGTGCAATTTACTTTCTATTGGCATACTTGTGGGGTACGCGTTGTTTTCATATAAATGGTACTAACTCACAAGAACGTGCGATAAAAACGCTTTTGGTTTCAAATCTTATAATGCTGACAACTTGAATTGACATGTAATATATTGCAAATTTGGTATGAATAAGTTAGCATGTCATGATCTGATCCTGTTTACTTTGAAGTTTATCGCGTATCATTTCATGATTTTCAAAAGGTTTGATATTTTGTGCACGATAAAATTGTTTGTCCTGATAAATTTTTGCTGAAATTGTATGTGCACAGATTACCATAGGTCACCCTTAGATCTGCTAGGGTTTTTATATCTGAAATGTGTGTGTGTTTCATCATAGATACTGATATGATTTTCTTACTCGCAGTGTTCGACCAAAAACATGTGATTCAGTATGTACAGATTAAAACCAAGAAGATTTGCTTTATTGTTTTACTGCTTTACTTCATTTTGAAAAATACAAAAAAAAAATTATTTCTATATTCCATGAAAAATTCTTACTTTTTAGAATTAAGTTGCAGAACAGGTTGAATGTTTGACAGTCGGCTGGATCGAAAGGTAAAGTTGGAACTTGAAAAGGTTCATTTGGACAAGTTTTAGAAATAGACGAACTTGTTATATTCACTTGTTATGTTCGCCTGAGGAGGGGTGGCGAACTTTTTAAGTTCGCTTGAGTTGGCGAACTTGGCCATCTGAGTATATCAAGGGATGTCAGCGAAGTTGATCATTTTATCTCACTTTATTCAATTGTGCGAATTTAATCAACGATTTTAGCGACCTGAGTGAACTTATCTGACTTGAAAATTTCATGTGTAATCTGTTGCTTTTGTGTTTCATTTCTTATTGCAAATCAGATTGCGTTTCTTTGAAAGGTAGATTCATTGATTTCATCTGTTGTATTGATCAAAATCATCGTGTTTATCTTAGGGTTTCATCGTAACTGTTGGTTATGCAATTTGAGATACTTGTGTGATGTTTATGCTGAAATTGATTGATCCTATACACTAGTCGAGTGTTGGTGAAGGAGTATTTGACCTTGATTACAGTTTATTACATCGAATCATTGAAGTTTGATTTTTCTGAGTATTCGAAGGTTCGAGCAAACTTGCTCAGGCGAACTTAATAAGTTCGCCTCTTGTAACTCTAAGCGAACTTATTTAGTTCGCCTCAGGGTCAGTACTGCCAGGACTTAACATTTTTCAAGTGTAATTTTTTTAAACTTGATTTTTTTTTTAGTTTATTTATCTTTTGGGATGAAAATTGCGAATGTCTAATCATGAATTCTATGCAGGTGATGGATAGCAGTGTTGAGTATAAACATAATCAGGTGGCTTTGCTGGATCCTGATATGGCTGAAGCTGCAAACTATCAAGAGATAATCAACTTCTTGAATCAGTCCCGAATTAGAGTTGCTTTATCTGCCAATCCTATTATCAGCTTGCTATACATTCAACAATTCTGGGAGACTGTTGTTCATGACACTAATGCTGATCCAAGTGTGATTCGTGCTGCTGTGAATAATCAGGAGATTTAAATTTCAGTGGATACAATCAGAGCTGCTTTGAGTTTGGGAGGAGTTAACACAGACCCTATTATGCTGCCAAATGTTCTTATTACTGGGTGTTTTCAAAGAATGGGTTACCGTGGAAGACCGAATGATTCTCAAGCACGTAAGGGAGGTCTACTGGGTCAATGGCAATACTTTATGCATGTGATTATTCAATGCTTATCTCCAAGAAAAGCCGGTACTTATGGCCTGAAAGCATCTCTACAAGCAACCATGTTGGCTTTAACACAAAATAGGTCGTTTAACTTCGCTCTTTACATCTTTCGGGAGTTGGTTATTCAAATTACACCGCCTGAGGGTCAGGGTTTCTTAATGTACCCTAGATTCTTGCAGGTCATTATTAACCATCTTATTCCCAACTTGCCCCCACTGAATCCAAGATTGACTCTTACTCTAATGACCAAGAGGATATTCTCTCATTGTAACAACGTCAAACAACAAAATCCAGCATTGATTCCAATTGTTACACCGATGTTTAGGCACATTATTAACCCTAATTATGTTGCACCACCAAATGATAATTGGATTCATGCTGACATGGAGTTACTTCCTACACAACAAAAAGATGAACTTGGAGTTGAAGGGAATGCTAATGATGGTGATGAAGGTAATGATGGTGATGATAATGATGAAGGTGATGATAATGATAACGGTGATGATGATGCTAATGATGATGATAATGATACTGGTAATGGTGAGAATGTTATGAATGAACAAGTTGATCAGCCAGTTAATGAAAATGAAGAAGTATTGATTGAGGAGAATGTTGAAGTTAATGTTGCATCTCCACCTCAGGCAGAACATGTTCAAGCTGAAGATACAAGCACTAGTTCTAGTTCCAGTTCTAGTATAGACTCGAGTGCTACTGAGAGTGACGGGAATGAGGCTACTGGTGATAGAACACATGACTTTAGTCTTGAGCATTATGCTCAGTTGGCAAAAGCTCCTTGTAGTAACATTTTGCCTAATACTTGTTTTCCCAAGAGAAAGAAGTCACTAGGAAAGAAGAAGGTGAAATTACAAAGACGCAAGACTGCCAGGCGTCCTCCTCCCAGTGTAATTCTTGGAAAGAGAACATTACAAGATGAATCTTCGGATTCTGATTATGCTCCTCCAGATCCAAAAGCTCCAAAGTTGATGGCTACGGCTATCCGAGCTGCACAAACTGATGTGGACTTTGTGGACTCATTGATTATCAGTCCAGTTCCATCAAAATCTCCTACTCCACAACAAAGAACTCCTACTATATCTCATCCTCAAGATGAAGCGGGTACTTCTACCTCTACGGATCCTCGAGATGCCAAGATTAATGCTTTAGAATCATAGGTGAATGGTTTACAAAATCAAGTAACAAGTTTGCAGACTCAAGTTGATGTGCTTCAAGCAAGTGATTTCCATCATCAACAAGATATTAATGCTCAGAATAGATAGATTGCTGAAATGCAAATTTTGTTATCACAACTTTTAGAGCGTGTTGATGTTCAGAGGGAGAAAGTTGTTGGTGCTGTGGATGATGCTTGTCACACAACTGATGTAAATAAGCATAATGATGATGAACCAGATGTTGGTGGTGGTTAAGGTGAGCATCAAAACGTTGATGCCACTATGACATCATTAACTCAGGGGAGTCTGATAAGATTGTTGAAGCTGAGACTATAACTGAGAAAGAAACTTCTGGAGTTGATGCTGATATGTTAGATAATTTAATTTTTGAAGATTCTGATGTAAATGAAGCTGATAAGCTAGAGTGTTTTTTGAATCTTGATGAGCTTGTTGATGATGTAGAAGTGCATGTTGGAAGTGAGTCTGAGATTGAGGAAGGAGAGATAGTGGAATTAGAAGTGGTGAAAGACATACATAAGATTGTTTATGAAGGTTATAATGGACTGAATATTGACATGGACTTATTCCATGATAATGTGATATCCGAAGAGGTTTCTAAGGGTATTGCAGAGTCAGAAGAATCAGATCATGATGTGACAAAGCCTAGTTCTGACACTGCTGAGGATAAGCCTGAAGATCAAGTGTTATACAAGGATACCGGCATGACCAAAACACAATGGTTAGAAATGATAAAGAGTTGGAAGAAGGTTTTACCAGCTTCTCAATCAGTTCAAATTCAGAAAGAAAGATATATGAACAAGGTCAGGTGTGTTGGTAGATTTGTTAGTTGGTTTTATGAAGAAGAGTTCAAGCTATTTTCCATAAAGAGAACTGATGGTGTTCAGTAGTTGAAGCCACGGCTGAAGTACTTTAACTCTCTGCCAAGATGTGAAGTCAATGGGTTATCAACAAAATCCTTGATTAACAGATCAGGCAATGGCATAGCTAATTCGATTGCCAAGCTGATAAGAATTGAAGGAAGGAAATATGAGAGAATGAAGCCACAACAGGGAATAAGATTTAAGGATATAGATCCAGTTTTAAAGAAAACAATTTGGATATATAAGTTCAAACCTGTTAAAGTTGTTCCCAAGATTTCTTTAAAGATGATTCCTCAAGATTGTTTGGGTGAATTGAAGTGGTGGTACATGGATGTCAATACGGGTGAATCAGTAGTTGAGGATATGCATGGTAAGGTTCTGGCAATATTCTTTGATGCCATGAATCTTGTTAATTTTTCTAAGAATGATCAAAAGATGCTGAAGCGTATAGAAATTATGTACACCGGTGATTGGAGAGAACATGCGATGCGGTACAAGAGAGTGCCTTATGTGTGTATTAAGTATGGAGTGGGTCCAGGAAGCTCGTTACCAGAGAATTGGAAGAGCAAGACTTGAAGATAAAGACCAAACTGTTGTCAAGGGGGAGTTTGTTGGAACATGTGTGTGACGACCAGTCTTGTAATAGATTAGGTCTTTATGATTTCTTGTATGTAATGTTTTCTATGTTTGTTAAGTTTGTTGTAACAGGCGAACTTAACAAGTTAGCCTGATATAGTTGTGGCAAACTTACTAAGTTCGCCTAATGCTAGTTCTGGCAAACTTGCTAAGTTCGCCTGTAGCAGTGTGTTACCTATAAGTAGTGCTTACTTTGTGTTGATTTGTAGATCTGGGATTTGTAACTTGTAAGCACCTTTATCAGAGCAATACAACAAAGAGCTTATTGGAGATCTTATCTTTGTGTGTGATTATATTGTATGTGTATCTATTTGAGACACGTGTATTCGTTAGGATTCCGCACTACGAGTTCACATTGCGTGTTATACGTCTGAGATAGTTTCGTAGACCCGCTGGGACCTACACTTTCGGGTTAGCGCAGTCAAAGGAACGACGATCCTTGAGAAGTCTTTAATAAATCTTCGACAATATCCTGCCAAACCGAGGAAACTTCTCACTTCGGTCGGCGTCTTTGGAAATTCCTTTCTCGTCTATGACGTGACCGAGAAATTGTACTTTTGACAACCAAAATTCACACTTAGAGAATTTGGCGTAAAGTTTCTTGCTTCTCAATAGCTCAAGTATTATCCTTAGATTGTTGGCATGATCTTCCTTACTCTTGGAGTAAATAAGTATATCTTCTATGAATACAATTACGAATTTATCCAAGTAAGGTTTACATATTCGATTCATCATGTCATGAATGCTGTGGAAGCATTCATAAGTCCGAACGACGTAACCGTGAACTCATAGTGACCGTATCTAGTTCTGAACGCAGTCTTAGATATGTCATCTTCTTAGACTTTCAATTGATGATAGTCTGATCGTAGGTCTATTTTGGAAAAGCATTTTGCTACTTGGAGTTGGTCAAACAGATCGTCGATTCTTGGGAGTGGGTATCGGTTCTTGGGAGTGGGTATCGGTTCTTGATCATGACATTGTTCAATTCCTGATAATTTATGCACATCCTCATCAATCCATCCTTCTTTTACACAAAAAGTACCGGAGCTCCCCATGGCGAGCAACTTGGCCTTATAAAACCTTTCTCCAATAACTCATCGAGTTGCTTCTTTAATTCAGCCATCTTGGTAGGAGCTAATCTGTATGGGGCTTTGGATATCGGAGTCGTGCCTTGCGCAATATTTATCTGAAATTCCACTTCCCGATCTTGCGGTGTTCCAGGTAACTCTTCAGGGAAGATATCAGGATATTCGGAGATGGTTGGTACATCCTTCGGTTCCCGCTTGGTGTCGCAGGTGGTTATTGATATGAGATAACCGAGGCATCCCTTCCGGAGATACTTCGTTGCTTTTATCATAAAGATCAAACCAACAGGGTTGGTTGACTCGTCTCCTTTAATCGTCACTACTTCTCCAGAAAGTGTGCGTAGTTCAATGGCTTTTAAGTCACAATGGATATGGGCCTGGTTAGTTGCTAACCAATCCATTCCAAGGACTCTATCGAAGCCGGCCAAATCCATTGGTAAAATTTATACCGGTATGACGTGTCCAGACAACATAATTGAATAGCCATTCAAAGATCTAGAGACTTGGATCAGGTCTCCGTTCACGATTTCGATTTGGTAAGTTTTGTCTAGCTTAGCTAAGGGCTTATTAACTAGTTTACAAAACTTATGATCTATAAAACTTTGGGTCACCCCAGAGTCAAAAAGCATCTTAGCATAAGCATTATTGACAAGAAAAGTACTGTATATGAAATCAGTCATTTTGTCGGCCTCTTTTGCATTTAAATGGAATGCTCTGGCATTTTTCTTGGTCTCGGTGGTAGGTTTGGTACTATCACCTGCCGTTTTTGGTTTTGTGCACTCTCTTTTGAAGTGCCCAATTTCCCCATAATTGTAACATGTGATACCCTTCCTTCGCGGGCAGTGGTCCGTGTGATAACCAGTGCTTCTGCAATCGGGACATGTTGTTGGAGTATAATGTCGACATTTCCCCCTGATGCTTCTTCTTGCATATTTTGCATACGGGAGAACTGGATTGTCCCTCTTTTTGGGAAAGGGTGGATTGTTCTTTCTATGGTTAGGTTTGGTTATTTCCTTCTTTTTGTTTTCTTCCAATGTTCGGACCATTCCGTCCGCTAATTGGGCACCTAGATCCATGGCATCATCGATGGTTTTAGGTCTTGAACCCTTTACCATATCTCGGATTTCACTGACCAGTCCATAGATATATCTCTTAATGAGATTTGATTTAGGCATAGCTAGATATGGCACTAGTCGTGCATATTCTAGCAGATTGGTCATGTAGTTCTGATGGTTGGAGCCAACCATTCTCAAGTTCAGGAAGTTCTGCTCTATTTGCTCCACTTCGTTGATAGGACAGAATTTCCTTTTAACTCGGTTTTTGAATGAGTCCCAACTCATTTGATATGTTCTTTCCCTTCCTTTGGCGGATACTAGGGCGTTCCACCATTCAAGAGCAAAGTTCTTGAAGAGATTAGAAGCACAGAGAACCTTGTCCTCTTCGGCACATTTACTTATGGCCAGGACTGATTCTGTCTTCTCTATCTATCGGAGTGTAGCTACACTGCCTTCCTTCCCAAGGAAGTCATAGGGTTTACAAGCCTGGAAAGTCTTGTAAGAGCAACCCATGTGTTTACTCTTTTTGTGACGCGGCTTGTAACTGTCCGTAAAGCTCACTTGAGGAATAGTGTTCCTCATTTCGGGTTCTCTTAGTTTTTGAACTTTCATGGGTATGAGTTTTTAAATGTTCCCTTCTCACAGAAATAGTGTGATTTGATTCGTTATGCTCAGAGTTATGAAGCGTATGCTCCTTCTCTTTTCCTTTGGTTCTGGCCTCGGCTCTGGCAGCCTGGGCCTTTTCAAATGCCTCTAACATTGTTGGACTTGCATCCTCAATTCCTTTGTTTATCATTTTCTGTATTTCTGTAGCTTGAGATTCTTTTTCTAATGCTTCATCGACTTGTTTCTTTCGTCCACAAGTATTTGTGGATGGTACAGTTCTTATCGACATTCTAGATGAAAGACATAATATTTATTAGTATTCAAAGATGTTTAAGGAAAATACAAAAATTTTTTATTTTTATTTTAAACATCAAAATATAATAGAGTAAATGAAAATAACATAGATAAGACATATTCTAACGATCCCTAGCTCTAATCAATGCTTGTTGTAGAGCGGCGATCTTGGCGTCTTTTTCAGCTTCAATCCTTTCTAGTTCAGCTATGCATGCTTGCATATCTGCAATCCTTTCTTCTCCCGGGGTTTGTTAGTTAATTCGGGGAGTATGGATTGGGGTAGGATTGGTGGAATGGTAAGTTCCGTAGGGTCTGTTGGAGTCAGCCCTTTCCTCACCTTCCAATGTGTAGTGGTGTTTATACGGGATTTCAGGTGGTTTCTCTTGGTAGCTATAATTGTTCACGTAGGTTTGGTTATAGCATTCGAGTGTTGGAGTGGAGTAATAACTTATTGGGGTTTCATAGAAATATTTGGATGTTTCTATTTCCCCTAGATTTTTTGAAAAGTTCCGCTAGTGTAATCGGAATTGGTTCCAGAATAGGATTCGGTTAAGTTTGTGTTTCGTTCGTTATTTCCAGGTGGTGCGTATTTACGAACGAAGCTTGATCCTTTTCCTTTCCCTGCCATTCTATGAAATCGAAAGGAAAATAAATACTTTTATTAATAAGAAAAAGATTACAAGATTTTATTCAGATTATGGGAAAAATAACATAAAAACGATAGTATGACGCCTATTTCTTGACCACAGTCTTGGCATCCTTTATCAGGCTTTTCCCTTGCAGCCAAATCCTTTTTGCAAAGGAATTATGCTCTTTGTCCTTTTGAGCTAACTTCTTTTTGGCTTTTGATAGATCCTTCTCGGTCTCTATCAATACCTCCTTAGTCAAGATAAGCTCTTTCTTGACTTGAACGGTCTCTTAGTCCTAAGACTATGTCATTGTAGACATTATCGTAGGCGGGAGTAGGTTTTATTTTAGGGTAGCTCGTGGGCTGTAGTCTGCTGGATACGTATTCGAGTCGTCGTACGTATCTTCTAACTCAGCTATTAGATCATAGTCATCCTGGATGTAAGGATCTGCGAATTGTGGATGATTTATATAGTCGACATATAATCCAGAACTAGCTTCCTTGTTCATTGAGCTTGTGTTGACGTAATTTCCGTCGGTGTCCGAATTATTGCTCATGTATGGACCCGATAAGATAGGATAGTTGAGATAATCAGGAAATGGTTCGTAGCTAGCTGATTGTGGTGAATAGGCTTCCACTGGAGGTAGAGGAAGGAATCCTTCGGATTCGGAACTTTCGCAGTTCTCCATATTCTTATAGATTTCCTCTAAACTTGCTTCTGTTATTGAAAGCTTCTCAACAGGTTCCCTTACCATCATTCAAGGTTTAGTGGCTTTCTTGCTAGACCCTGCCTCATGTTGATTAGCGGGAGTAGGGTACATAGGCGGTGGAGGAGTTTGAGGTGGAGAATAGTTTGGTGGAGGAGGTACAGGATAATGTGGTGGTGTGCATCTCCAGTTACTAAAGTCAAAGCCACCCATTTGGCTCAGGTGATCATTTTCGTATTCCTCCTTTAATGGTGCCTTTGGCAGATTCTGATACCATGATAAGTATCCTACTTCCATGGGTGCGTATGAATTTGCTACTGGTTCTTGTTTAACAGTAACATTAGGGTTATAGTAGCTATAGTATCCTTGTCCTCCTAACATAGTACTTACCTGCATGTTGTGACACTATCAGCTTAAAGGAAAGTGTCTACCTACTTTTGCTAGTAGGCAAGTCATTGCTTAATTTGGTTAGAGCATAGATACTAATCTCAAGTATCTAATTCACTAAAACCTAAGGCTCTGATACCAACCAATGTCACACCCCGCCTCGGGCACCCCCCGGGACGTTACCGGGCTGCGACGTCAGTTACCACCTTTGGTATCTGCTTTGAGTTCAGAGTTTGTTTTTGTGCAGCGGAATAGTGGTTTTTGACAAAAGGATCTTTTTCTCAATTTTCAACCACAAGGGTTGGTTTTGTTAATACTAGAATCTCGTCGTGTAGACAAAAGATTTATTTATTTAAACACTTGGGTATAAAACCCGATCATTTATGCATTTGATTTTTGAAATCAAAACCCTAACCAAAGTCAGTAAAATCTACAAGGAGGTATTCCGCCTAGGGAGTCGACATCCTTTGGGCACCTTAACCATGTCTTTTCTCAGGTTCTTTCTTGTGCATCGCATGAACCTGTATAACATAATTTTTGGGTTACACCGGGTCCAGGTGTGTGGCCTAACCCGACCTAAGCAACAAAACTGTCCCCTGGACTCAGGACGTAGCCGGTCCTGGTATGCTGAGGTCATATCATTCTTTTACTGAAAACATTTGAAAATGAACGCTAGCAATGTGCGGGTGAATACCTCATGACCTCAAAACATTTCATAAGCACGACAAAAACAGTTAAATTAAATAATTAAACATTTCTTCCTTGGAATCTAGCGAACACATCGCTTCTTTCCGTTTTTACATCCATGTATACATTGGTCACGTACTCGGGGGTTTCGCGGCTCCATAGGCACATAAGCGTTTACCCGACATACATGCCAACCCCGCCCGGCCCTAACCGGAACCGAAGCTAGTATAGAGACTTGATCAAACTTTACGTACTCTACTGGGGTATTTCCATCCCAGGGGTTTATCTCAACCCCCTTAACGGGATTATATGAGTAGCCTATAGCCCAAACCTTGAGAACGTGCTTTGCCTTTTTGTGAAACATGATAGTCTGTCTTGTAGCGTGATGATAGCCTATAGCCCAATCACATCTTATAAATCGTTTTTGTCAGACTCTCGTTCACCATGTGAACGAGTGTTTATGACATAGACAAGTAGTTTGCAATCACGTCTTTATAAATAATTTTTGAAAAGCTTGTTCTCACCACGAGAACGTGTATCTTTGATAAAGACGAGTATTCACCTTATTTTAGAAGTTGGATGGTTGAAAGATAACAATTTAGTGCTACACGGCTCTTAGGATCGGCTCTTACGGCTCTAGCACTTGGACTAGCACTTCTATATGCTCATTAGGTTGCTTTGTCTCTTAAATGCTTGAACTCGTGGAATGATGGTCGACCCGGGAGGAGCGGCTCGGGAGTCGGGACGTCCGGAGGGCTCGGAAAGGGCTTGGGATCAGAGGAACTTCGAGAGAGAGTTTGAGAGTTGGTGTGAGATTGAAGAGAAATTGCTCCTCTATTTATAGGCCTGATGTACGCCTATATCGGACCGTTATCCAGGGGATATTGGTCCGATATGTCTCCCTTGTCCCGCATGCGCGCCACGTGGCATCCATGCAAAGTTGGTGTGCCATCTGTCCATAGCGGACCGAGTTGGCGTGCCATGTCGGTCCGACATCCGTCCACGAGTCCGACATGCTGGCCCTACACGTGTCTCGACACGTGTCTGGTGCAGAGTGTTCCTAAGGTTTTATACTTCGGACCGTTTTCCAGGTCATGTCGGTCCGATATCCAAACTCTACTCATATCGGACCGATATCTAATCATATGTCGGTCCGATATCCCCAAATTTCCAGAATTTCTAATAAATTTATATCTTTCAAGATTTCCGAAATTTCTTATTCTTTCCTATAATTTTTCCGGGTAGAAATTGAGATCGAATTTTGGCAGGTGTTATACAAGTTGACCTAACCGGTGATGACGATGAAGACAAGGATCCTGAAGCATGTCCGAGTGGTGGTGAGCATCAAACTTTATCTGTTGCTCCGCTATCTGCGGTACCTATGTCTCAGAAGGAGTCTACTGGGGTTAGTGGTGAAGGGTCTGGAGGTGAGAAGGGAAAATCGGTGGCTGAGGTACTTGAAGATCTTTCTGATGATATTATTTTACTACTGGAGCCCGAATATTCCAAGGCTGAGAGAATCGGTGTCGTTGAAGAGATTGAGGAGGGTGAGATTGATTCTGATGGCGATGACTGGGGTGATGAGGATGAGGAGGTTGTTGTAGAGTTCCCAAAGGGTTCGAGCGAGGGTGTTTATGAGTTGGAGGACGGAGAGTTCTTTGAAGCTCCTTTCTTTGAGTATGATGAAGGTTCAGTTGAGTCTGATGTGGTTGCTGAGGCTAGTGGTGCAGCAACCTCAACTGAAGCCTCCCCTGCCGAACCGATTCCTGCTGACACATTTAACACCTGGAGAAGCAAGCTTCCTCATGAATGGTTTAAGAAGAGTCAGCCTCCATCTTGGCAAAAGTCCTTCTACATAGAGAAGCATGGAGCCGCAGGAATGATTCTTTTTTTCAATTTAAAGACGAAAAGGGTTTTTTTTGCCATCAAACGAGGTGGTGGGGTTCAATACCTGAAGCCAAACAGCGAGGCATTCAACTCTTTGCCCAAGTATAACCTTGTGAACCTGGAAAATAGAAAACTAATTGGTGAAACTTCTTTTGCGGTTGCTAAAGGACTGTGGGGTGCTCTTCAGATAGAGGGGAAGTATGGGTGGTTTGAAATGTTTAACCGACAGATGCCTAAGAGAGTCAGCGATAAGACACGTAGAGATCCCGTGAATAACAAGTTTGTGAAGAAGTGGGTCTATAAGCCGGTGATGTGTGTGACCAAGATACCTTTGAGGAAGATTCCTCAGGACATTCTTGGAAGCATGTGGTACTGGTTTGGTGATCCAATAACAGGCGAGGCGATGATTGTGAAGAAGACGGTTTCCAATTCAGTGGGTGTAGAAATGAGAGAGTTGATTAGATATTTTGATGAGATCTGGTTCATCAATTTTTCTGTGAACGACTTGAAGGTTTTACAAGACAGGTACTGCATCAGCACAGATGAATGGACTAAGCTTCTAGCTTCCAGGTACAACAAGTTGGTCAAGTTCTGCTTTGACTACAAATAGAGGATGGGAAGCGTCTCTATAGCTGAGAAACTGTAAAGACTGAAGACATCTCCAGAGCTACTGTCAAGAGGGGCTCTGTTGATGCATTTCTAGTGGCAGGCACTCTGAAGATTGTTCCTGATGTTTATGTCTTTTGTGTTGTATGTATGTATTCAGTCTATGTTTGTATTTGGTATTTACGAGTCGTAATCGTGTTTGTTATAACTGGTCTTATACATTGTCGTTCAGTCTTTTGTACTTGTGCGCACTAAGCAAGTATGCAGGAAGTTGTTGTTGAAACCTAAGAAACCGTTGTATTCCTAATATCTATAGGGGCTTAGATGTAACTTTTGTAAAGTTAGGTTTTGGGTCAAGAGTCGCTATGTCGATTGACGGCCGACTGTCGTCAGTCGTCAATCTGTATGGCAACTCTTGCTATATTATCTATAAATAGCAATCCAAAAACCTAACTAATGGCTTCTTGATTCACATGTTGTTACTACAGTCAATTAGAGAGTAGGTAGGAGGTTGTAGTTGTTTCTTTGTATTCCAGGAGCTTATTTGTAATCGTTACATCTAAAAGTTACATCTAAGCCTAGAACAATGATGACTATAGTAACAATGATGACCATTTTTCTAGTAAGATAGGGTCCCTATGACGGGTGAGCTCCATTAGTTAGGTTTTTGGATTCCTATTTATTGACTATAGGGCCTTTCTCTCTCCTTTCTCCTCCCCAGCCGACATAACGACTCTCAAGAGTCTGCCAGCGACTCTTGACCCAAAAATGTATCTTTACAAAAGTTACATCTAAGCCCCTATAGATATCGAGAATACAACGGTTTCTTAGGTTCCAACAATTTCCCCCGAAACTGTTGCACTCCTGATTCTTTAAAGCTCTGTGGGCCTCTACTCCTCAGAATTCTTGGGATATACTTTCTCATTCATCTTCATCCTCAGATTCATCTTTTCTTCAATGCTGGCAACTTCAAAGACGTTACGAAATGCCAATGGTTCCTCATTGTCTCTTGCCCTTAAACGATTCAGTTCCTTCAAAATATTATCAGCTCCTTTCCTGATCATTGCCAATGCCTTGGCAACACCCCTCATGTTTTTCTTCTGTATCTCATTCCACCTGTTCCGCTTGTTCCAACGAATTTTCATTCCTAAGATATCTTTTCTCTGCTTCTCATGGGATTTTCTTAATGCACAAATTTCAGACATGAGATTATCCAGTTTAGTAAGCTTCTTTTGAGGATGAGGAGGAGGAGAAGGTGCATCCTTTCTTGAAACCACAACATGTTTCTTGGTGGCAGATATTGATTGTTTTGATTTGATGGTAGGAGGAAGAGCTTGATTCGTGGTGGGAAAGTGTGTGTTCCGGAGGTTCCCTCGATCTGCATAGGCGAAGGATGCCTTAGTGCAGCAAGAGTCATTCCGGCTATGAAATCTGCTTCAATAACTTCATCGGTAAGGAGAGGGGTGATGGAGTTGTCTTGCTGGATTCTTTGCTGTTCTCTTTGATAGGCCAGTCTTGCTGACCTCATCAGACATTCTCCATGGCTTGATACAATAGGCCTTTTTCTTCTTCTCTCCGTCAGAGACTTCAATAGTTTTTCCTTTTTCTTTTGTTTTTGCAGCTTCTTTCTTGGATTCCTTTCTTGATGAATTTTCTTTGACAGGTATACTTGTGCCTTCAATCCTTCTTTTCATGGTGTTGTAGCTTTCTTCAGACAAGCTTTTGATTTCTGGGATGACTTCTTTCTCAAGCATTTTCTTGAAAAGAGGAGTTTCCTTTCCAGAGAAACTATGATGATTTCTCAAAATATCAGTATAAAATCGGGAATCAAGTTTTGAATATGTCATTGGGATTCCTTTTAGTGGTAGTTTCTTGAGAAGGTGATTCAAAATCATTTGGACAAAGCGAGGTTACAAGAACCATTTGTTCTTTGTAACATTGCTACACATGTAGTCGAATATGTGACGAGAATCGTTGCAGGTTTCATGATTGCAAACTTTCACCATGACACCTTTCCATTTTAATCCAAGGGCATCATAGCCTCCCCTTTTGTGTGACATAGAGTGAATGAAAATGTACATGATCATTTTCTAGTCCTTAGATAATCCTTTCTTCAGAATTTCACTCTTTCTGAATGGCCCCTTATAACCGAGTTGCTCAATGAAGCGTCTTTCCACTTCTTTCTTATCAATAGTGTAAGGTTCAGGAGAGTTATCCAGTAACATTAATGCTTCCCTAACAGTGCTTTCAAACACAACCACCTTTTGTCCAGCATTAGTGGATCTGATTAGAGGTTCGCTGATAATAGAGTGTAGTGAGGCTTCAGCGTACAATAAGATCCTTGTAGACGGGTTTGTTCCATGTGATGGTGTAGGATATCTTGCTTTGTAAAATCCAATCAGTTACCTTGGTGAATTCTTCAGGAATGGGTTTGGGAAAGCTAATGGCCATATTGTGACGATGGTCGCTTCTGAGTTCTTCCGCTGCCATTATCTTTGCACACAAAATTGGTAGGTTAATGATATTCAAGGAAATTAAGTTAAACTAAGAAGAGATTTATTATGAAGGGATCGTCGACAGTCGGCTCAAAGGATAGTCTGCTAATAAGAGACACTCAGCCCATACACAAAGAGAATTGTTGATTCAGAAAACAAGAGTTAATTGGTGAAGGTTCGGATAATCGATCAACAGATAAACGGTTGGTAAAGAGAAATTTCGGAAAGTCGGCTCCTTTAGACATGGTGACAGTCGGCTTCACGAAGGGAACAGTTGGCGGTTCATTTCTCGGTATTCTGAAGAATCGGCCTGTACTGATAATAGTCAGGCACGATTTTTGAACTTGCGTTCAATGAACAGTGATCAAGGCCAGTACTGAGAATCGGCTAACACCAGCCGGTTCTTGTCATCTTCTTTAGCTGTACAGTGGACAATTAGGGAGAAGAACAGTCATCAATTTCAGGATCTGATTTCTCAAAAAAACTTCTAATTTGATGATGTTTCCAAGTCCTAATGATCAAAAAGATGTTAACAAATGAGTATAAAACAGTAAAATTACCTTATAAAGAAGCAAGAAACATACAAGAAGCTATGGATCGGAATCAAGGGGTTTGAATGGAATAGTAGTGAAATCGCCTGAATGCTCTCAGTAAAAACTAGGGTTTCAAGTAAAGAGAATTTCCCCTTTTCAAACATACATATACGGTAAAAAAAATGAGAGCCGACAGTTGACAGTCGGCTCAAGAGTGGCTTAGGGAAAAATGTTAAAAAAATGAACGTTTGACCAAAATGAATCAACTTTCGAGCTTGATTTTTGAGATACGAACCAAAAGTCATTTGTACAAGAGAATATACACACCAAAAAGCTTTAGAGCAATCATTAATACCAAAACGAGCGACTGTTAGTATGCCTTTTCTTATTGCATTTGGGCGTCCGCGGTCTACCAACGACTGTTGCTATGCCTGTCCTCTGAAGCCCCTGCACCATTCTTTCAACATACAACTAGTGAACGTTTATCATGTTCTGGTAAAAATTAAGAAGAAGTCAGTGTCCCCACACTTGTCAGGTATAACCTACCTGTCCTTATGGTATTTTGAGTGCGATGATGAGAGCTTTAGGTCTATGCCAACGCATAATCAGAGAAGTTGATCAACAAGAATCCTAGGATAGCTAATGGAGCATAACTAGCACGGGTCCGTGAACTGTTCAGGGTATCTTTAAAATTATTTTCAGTCAGAGACAAAGCACGACGGACTTATATGCCCTGATTTATGAAATAAGTTGGACTTACTTGCACGTCGGACTTACAAGCCATGTTTTTGTCAAGAAAATCCATTCGCAGTCACAGGAACCCAAAAACAAAATTATATAATATATGTATGTACACACGAACATTGTGTATCTTTTTGAGATTTTGTTCCTAATGCACAACATTGACATTGCTTGTCTTTTGCTCAAGATTGACAAATTCAGTACTAGGATGCACATCATTGGTGTCTTTTGCTTGGATTTGCACGCCATTGCATGTCTTTTTATTGACCTAATGCACATCATTGCGTGTCTTTTTGTTCTTTTTGCCTTTTCGTTTGAATAAGTATATAATAAGGACTCGCAACCCCTTTGTGACGGGACTATGGTTATTTGCAGACCTGGACAAGATGGGTATATACTTTTTAGCAGTCATTATCTTTGTCACTGAGTTGTAGTCTCTTTGTTTGAATGGTGAGCCTACCAACATGTCCTTCAGTATAACCGCTTTCTGCTTTTGATCCTATTCAAACAGTGATCAAGTATGTCAGTTTATCTATCATTTCCCCCAATAACAGTTATGCGAAAGCAGCAATAAAAGACATCTTTTTCAACCTATTTTCTTTTTCTTTTTTGATCATAGAACCTTTCCCCTGAAAATTTTATTTATAGACAACCTCTTTAAATGGAATTTTCTAAAATAGAGGAAAATATATTTTTGTAGCTCGATCATCTACTCATTCTGGTCAAGAAAATATTTTTGGATTTTTGAAAGAGACTGAACAGAGATAAATATACAATGCATGAAGGATAGAAGACGTTACTCAAAGTTCAACAAACCCAATTTCTACACAAGATCAAGAAACTTGGATTTATCAAACGCCTTTGTGAAGATATACTCTTTCTCATATGCATCCCGAATGGCATGAACCCGCACATCGATGGGCTTTGTTTTTGAATGATAGATCGGGTTCTCCAAGATTTTCACACAAGCTTCATTGTCGATAAACATTGGAGTTTGTTTCAAGTTGATACCATAATCCATTATTTGATGCTGAATCTAGAGGATTTGAGGGCAGCAATTGGAAGCAGCGATATACTCAGCTTCTGCAGAAGAGATAGAGACATAAGTTTGTTTCTTGCACTGCCATGACAGCAGACAGGGTCCCAAGTACTGACATCCTCTTGACACAGACTTCCTGTCAAGCTGACATCCACCATGATCACTTTCAGAGTAGGCCACCAAATCAAAGCTATTGGCTTTTGGATACCAAAGCCCTAACTTGGGAGAGCCTTTCAAGTAGCGGAAGATTCATTTTACGGTGACTTCATGGGATTCTTTGGGATTTGTCTGATAACGGGCGCAATAGCAAACAACGAACATGATGTCCAGACGGCTCGCGGTGAGATATAGAAGATAGCCTATCATTGAACGATAATGGTGCCTGTCAATAGGTTTTCCTTCTGGATCAGCAGAGATGGGAGTTTGAGCAGCAAAAGGTGTTGACGGTGATTTGGAATCAGTCATCTGGAACTTTTTGAGCATATCTTGAATGTACTTGGCTTGATGAATCAATGTTCCATCATGTGACTGCTTCATTTCCAATTCGAGAAAGAACGTGCGCTCACCCATCTTGCTCATTTCAAATTTGGCCTTCATAATGTCCTCTAAGTCTCTACAATGCTTCTCATTGGTCGACCTGAAGATGATGTCGTCCACATAGATCTGTACCAGCATAATATCCTTTCCAATATAAGAATGCACTTTTAACGTCATATCAATCTTCCCTCGTTCAAAGCCATTCTGTAGAAGATAAGATGATAGATTATCATACCAAGCCCTTGCAGCCTGATGAAGTCCATACAGACCTTTGTCTAACTTGTATACTCGACTCGGATAATCTGGATCTTCAAACCCCAGAGGCTGGCATACATAAACTTTCTCCTTGACCTTCCTATATAAGAATGCACTTTTAACGTCTATTTGATAGACCTTAAAGTTCTTGAAACACGCATAAGCTATGAAAATCCTTATTGCCTCCAGATGAGCCACGGGAGCAAATACTTCCTCATAATTAATACCTTCTTCTTGGGCAAAACCTTGCATAACCAACCATGCCTTATTCTTGATTACAACGTTTCTTTCATCGGTCTTGTTTCGGAACACCCAATGAGTACCAATAAGGTACTTATTCTTTGGTAGATCAACTAGATCCCAAAATTTTAATTTCCTGAACTGAGCCAGTTATTCCTGCATGGCGTCTATCCAGCTCGAATCCTTCAGGGCTATGGAGATATTCTTTGGAACATCTTGTAAGAGAAAACAAGCACAAAGGGTCGTGTTGTAGGGAGTTGAGTAACTTCTAGTATGAAGACCTTCAGTGATTGGCCCAATCACATTCTCCAAAGGATGATTTGATTAAGTTTTGAAAGATGACCCATCAGCAACTTCGACATGAGCAGGAAGGTTCGTTAAATTTTCATCAGGAATAATCGGCCCATCATTATGGTCAGTATCACTGTTCGAATCGATAGAGGGATCATTTGTCAAGTCTTGGTCAATATAGGAATTTATAGTTGCGGTTTGACCAGAACTAACATCACCAGAAGTATTTACAGGAGTAGTATGAGCAGCTTCAGAATGAGAAGAGGTTATTGTACTGTTGACAGAGAAAGACAAAGGATCAGCAATAGCAGGTGTGATTCGTGTTGAGAAAGGCAAAAAATCATCTTCTGCTTGGATGGAGGAAATGAATGATGGCTCGGCTGATGAAGATGGTTCAAGTACAAGTGGTGTAGGAGGAATGAAATTATTGAAGACAATATCGGCATCATAGAACCAGTCGGGACCAGTTCCAGTATTTGTAGCATTTGCTTCTTGCAAGTCAACGTAATAAGATTCCTGTACGATCTTGGTCCTTTTGTTGTAAACACGGTAGGGTTTTTGAGATGACGAATATCCAATGAAATAACATTCGTCACCGACTGCACCAAACGTTATAAGATTTTCAGCTGTGTTCAATAGAGTACATGAACATCCAAAAGCTCTAAAGAATTCGATCAGGGGCTTCATTCCATGAAACAACTCATAGGCAGTCTTGTTGTGAGCCTTGACCACAAGAGCACGGTTCAGGACATAATTTGCAGTGTTAAGTGCTTCAGCCCAAAAAATGATTGGCAGCTTTGAATCTATCAGCATCGTTCTGGCAGCTTCAATTAATGTTAGATTCTTTCTTTCAGCAACTCCATTCTACTGTGGAGTCCTGGCAGCACTGAATTGTCGAGAAATTCCTTTGCTTTCGCAAAATTCATTCAAGACATGATTTTTTAACTCGATCCCATTATCGCTTCTGATTGAAATAACCAAACGCTTGCAGATCTTCTAAATTTTGAGAATCAGACTCTTCAGTACTTCAGTAGTTTCATCCTTAGTTGCTAAGAAATTAACCCAAGACTATCTGGAGAAATCATCTATCACAACCAAATAATAAGAGTTCCTAGAGATGCTTTTAAAACTGATGGGACCGAAAAGGTCCATATGAATTAATTGAAGAGGAACAGAAATGGAATTCACTGCTTTGGACTTATGCAACTTTTTGTGCTGTTTTCCTTTAGCACAGGCCATGCATTTTTTGGAAAAGTTGAAGTCCTTGGAGGGCAAACCTCTCACAAGGTCTTGTTTTACTAAACGATTTATGTTTTTAAAATTCACATGGCCAAGTCGACGATGCTAGAGCAGTGATTCAGAGTCAGATGCTTTCGACAGTAAACAAGCTATAGAAGCTTTTTGTTTCAGGATCATTCATGTCGACGATGTAGGTGTTGTTTCTTCTTGGATTCCTCAGCAGAATCAAATCTTCTAGAACAACGATTCTAGGTTTAAGAAAGAGGCACTCTGTATTGTTGAACAGCACAGACAGCTGTTTATCATAAACTTGTGATACACTCATTAGATTGTAGTAGAGTTCTGGAACAAGATTCACTTTCTCCAGAGTGAGAGTTCCATTGCACACTTTTACCTGTCCGGTAATCTTTCCTCCTTTATCGTCAACTGCAAAGGCAACGTATCCCCCATCGATAATTCTGAAGTAAGTGAGTAGATATTTTAGCCTCGTCATGTGACGAGAACACCCACTATCAACATGCCATGCATTATCAATAGTCCTCCTAGGAAATCCCTGTCACATACAAGATAATTTATTGTGAAACCGGAACTCAAGTCCTTTTCAATTTGGGCGAAACATCAATTTCAACATTTTTTTCAGTTCTGGTTCTCCACCAACATGTTCCCTTTAGATAATGATTTACATTTTGATGAATTTTGTCAATTTTATGATAAAAAGGATTATAATCTTGTTGATGTCTATTAAAATTTCCCACAATATGCATCATAGGTCGTTCAAATTTGACCCAATTATTATGATAAGATGCACTACTTCATTGCCTAGAAGTATGACCTCCCTTCCCACAACTAAAACAATTAACATGCTTAAAAGATTTTCTTTTATGTGGCGGTTGATAAGATGAGGATGATTGCTGCTGAACTGGCACTTTGATTTGCTTTTTGCTTTTGCCTTTGATGAATTTCTCCTTCTTTTGATTAACATGAGTGGTTGACGAATCTTGATCAGATTCTTTATCAACACTTGTCATTTGATTTGCTTCTTCATCAGGTGCATTGTATGATTCCGTGGATATTTCAACAGATCTGTCCGAATCATATACACTTTCTTCACTATCTCTTGTAGACAAATAGTCTGAGTCACTTTGACTTGTTGATGCTGGGGTGAAGACTGGAATTTCCTCTTTCATAAACCTTTCAACCTGGTTTCTTAACACAGTATCAATCGAATCATTAAAACAAAAATCATTCATAAAGATAAAGTCATTACAACTATTGTGTTCATTACAATTAGAGTTAAAGTCAATTATCCTAGAACATGATTCACTACTGCTATCAATAGAGCCCGAATTACATGACTCTGGATTTTGGGAATTTAAATGCAAATATGAAGATAAAACAGATTCTTGGTTGCATTCCTTATGGCCCAATCCAGCACCACAATCATCCCTAACATCATCATCCAGTTCTTTTAAACCTACAGTATTTACATTAGTAGCAGAAATAAATAATTTTGCAAGATCGTTTTTAGAATGTGGAGATGGAATGGGGTCATAATGACCATGAGTGGGAGGGTGAAACAGTTTCCTTTCAAAGTCACTCGAATCCATGTATCCCAACACCTTTCTCACAAAACCATGAGTATTTTGACAATCTAACATAGTATCTTGTGCCTTTTTGCTAACATTCCGCTTGTCAATAATAACTTGCAATTTAACAGATTCATTTCTCGAAGAGGTTAGTCTTTCAGTTAAATTGGTGAACAAAAATTCCTTTCTATAGACAAACTCTTTTAGGGTTTGGATTTCTTGATTTGCTTGGTTCAAACTAACTTTGAGAGTAACCTCGCTCTTTTTGATTTGATTGAGGATAGCAAGAGCATCATCTTTCTCGTGAATAATGAGTTGGTTTAAAGTACGATAATGAACAATCATGTCAACACAGTCAGAGAAACAGAGAGATTTTTTACCTTAGGTGGAATCAGCTCGACAACAGTTTTCTTACAGATGCATCCTTGATTAGAGCTTCCATCACCATTGGCATGAGTTCCATCACTTGTACTCATCGGAGAGTTAGCTGGAACTGTGACATGTGTCCTTCTTTTCATCACATACCTTCACTGCATCCATTATCTTAATGTTGGCATTATCAGTCATACTTCCTTCAGTGTCAATAACCTGACTCTCTGTCCCCTGAATAGCAAATTGTCTAAGGAGAGACGCAGGACCAATAGAGTCAGTGTTGACGATAATCCTTCTCAGCACCTCATTCTTCTCCTTTTCAACCAGACTTACTTCCATCCCATGAACCACAAACTGAGTAGATGGAGTGTTAGCTACGAGTGCTTTGCACACCTCAACCTGAGCTTTTTCGATTTCATGGCTCCAATCAAAGTCGTTTACTACCAAAGCATTTGCTGGTTCTTTAGCCTTCTCCGTCTGTTCTTGGCCATCAGTAATTGCAACAATGGTGTGAAGAGGTATGTTTAGATGATCAGATCAGAATTTCTAATGACTACCCCGGCTTGCTTCAATTTGCTTGAAATTTCCATGCACCTTGAGATATGTTTAGACAAACCTTCTCCTTTGATACTCCCGAAGATATCATAATGTTTCTGGAGCATATCTTTCTTCCCTTCTTTCAAGTCTGAATTTCCCTCATAAAAGTCACACAACGCCTGCCATAAAGTTTGAGCAGTCTTGTACTCCTCGAACATGTTCATGATGTCAGCAGGAAGAGCTATATTGATAGCACCAAAGGCTTTTTAGTCTCTTAGGATCAGAAGTTTTTCATTTTCCGTATAAGCAGCGGGATCAGTTTGAGATACTACACCATCATCTCTGGTGGTCATAGGACAGTGTGGACCATTCGTGGTAGAGACCCACTGACCGAAGTCAGTTACGTAAAAATACGCCTTCATGCGGTTCTTCCAGTTAGGGAAATCATCGGTGGATAGGAGCTTAGGAGGTCTAGACATGGAGCCGGTCTCCAAATCAGCTTCGGTAATTGAAGTAACAGACATCTTGAATCAAAGACAATCACAAACTAACACACAACAAGAGAAACTCAAAGAGTCGGCTTAGAGAGTCGGCTCGGAATCAATTAGACAGTCGGCTCGTAATAGTCGGCTGATGAAAGAGAACAATCGGCACCACCACAGGGTGATCAGAAAAACTCACTCGAGGTGTCGGCTCAGAAGAATCGCCACCTCACAAAAGTGAGTCGTAAACTTGCGTTTACTGAGAGAATAGCTAGGAATACTGACATAGCCCGTCGTTATTAATTTTTTTTTAACCTTGGATATAAGGGAGGCTTTTTGATTCACAAGTTGTTACTATAGTCAATCGGCTATAAGGGAGCTCACTCGTCATCATTGAACTTATAGGGGTACAGGTTGGAGGATCTTGTTGTGGAGCTAACATAGCCCGCCGTTATCATTTTTCCACCAATAACCCAAAGTTTTTTTTTTTAACATAAAACGCTTGAATCTATTACTTCCACTGTGAAACGATTACAAATAAGCTCCTGGAATACAAAGAAAACAATTACAACCTCCTACATGCTCTTTAATTGACTATAGCAACAACGTGTGAATCAAGAAGCCATTAGTTAGGTTTTTAGATTGCTATTTATAGATAATTTTTATGTCATGGAATTCAATCTTTTAGCCGATTGACTAAGTGTTAGGACAAAGAAGTGTGAAAATAGGCCTTGTAATAGTTTAGATCTTATATGTCTATGTTTTGTAATGTTTTAGTTAAGTTCTGTAATAGGCGAACTTCATAAGTTCGCCTAGGCCTAGTTTAGGTGAACATGTTAAGTTCGCCTGCATGGCTGAAGATGTCTATAAATAGGAGTTTACATGTTAGTTTTAAAAAGATTTTTCAATTTGTACTCAAGTTCTGTAAAGTCTGTGTTTGGTGGAAATCAAAGAGAAGATTATTTACCTTGTGTGTTCAATGCTATTATTGTGATTGTCTCATATACACAGTCATGCGTACGGTTGGATTCCGCACTCCGTATGTTTGATACGTCACGCCTAGAGTTAGATCCGTAGAAGACCCGAGTGGACCTACATGTGGTATCAGAGCTTTGTGCTCGTGATTGGTGATTGATTTGTGAAAGTTTGTGTATGATTTGACACAAAAAGTTTGAGTTTTGCTTGATTTTCATATCCATGGAGTTTTCAAGTTCTTGAGAGGATTTTAGGGCTGAATTCATCAAATTGAAGATGTTTTTGAAGAATTTAATCCATTAAAAGTGTTCTATTTCATATAATAATCAATCATATGGTTTAATTTCATCAAATTCCATCAATTCAGCAAGTTATGATGATTTTTGGAAGTTTTGGTTCGTGTTTTGGTTGTAGAGTTCATCTTCCTGCGATTTTTCAGCTGAAACAGGCGAACTTAGCATGAATTCAGTTACAGGCGAACTTATTAGGCGAACTTAGCTCTAAATTCTTGTTTAGACGAACTTATCAAGTTCGCTTAAGGTGTTTGAAGTGAACTTATTTAGTTCGCCTCTGAGTAATTTTGTTTCAAATTTTGTTTTATTTGATATTTTATGTATACTTGTTAGTATGGCTAACATGGTGCAAGTTACAAATATGCTGAACTATGACAATGAGATTGGAACTCCTCAAAAGCCTCCAAAGCTAATGAGTCTTGCTGATTATCCAAACTGGAAAGCCAGATTCAATCAGTTTGTCTTGATACTAGCTTATGGATTCTAATTCTGGAAGGATACAAACATCCTGTTTACTCTTTCATGGGAAATGATAATCTTCCAAAGCCCATTTCTGCATTGACAACTGAAGAAAAATTGGTGTATGACAGAGAGAAGAAGTCAATGGCAAGTATTTCAATGTGTCTACCAAAAGAAATCTTTCATGGTTTCAAGCAATTTCATACATCACAACATTTATGGGAAGCTTTACAAAAGAGATGTGAAGGTAATTTGGATGTGAAGAAAAGTCGTAAAGAATTACTAAAGAAACAGTTTGTGGTGTTCAAGCATTTTCAAAATGAAACTTTAGATGAGCTAACTACAATATATTATCATTTGCTTAGTGAGCTTACAACTGCAGAGGTGGAATATGAATCTGAAGAAATTAATGATAAGTTCTTAGATGCACTACCATCAAAGTTTGATATGTATTCGGTCCTTATTAAAGGAAATGAAAAATACAATAAAATGTCACTTAAAGATGTGTTAGGAAAGATAAATCTCATGACTTAAATTTGAAGAAGAAGGAAACTAATATGGAGCACATTCAAGATCCTTCAATGTATTTTGCTAAATCATCTGGAAAATCTGGATCTGGAGATGGTCAAGATAATTCAAATGAGAATGTTTCTGGATATTCTTATCAATCGGGATTTTCTGCAAATACATCTATTCCTTCATCTGGATCACAACCATCTAATTCACATCATGTGAGTCAGAGGGTAGCTGAAGATTATATGGCGATGTTTTCATCCTTTGTTGCTTCATATGAAAACTTTATCAGATGGAAGATTCATGATCCAGAGGCAATTGAAGAAGACTTTCTTCATATTGATCCTGTTGATTAAGAAGAGAAGAATATTCAATGGAACATGGCAATGTTGATGAGGCAAGCAAAGGATTTTCTTAAAAAGACTAAAAGAAAGTACATCGGATCAAACAGCAGAACAAGAATGGGTTTTGATAAAACAAAGGTTCGGTGTTACAATTGTTAAGAATATGGTCACTTTGCTAAGGAATGTAACAAGCCAAAGGTTGAATTTGATTCTCAAAAGAAGAACAATTATCAAAGCAACATAAATCAACAACAAGGATCTGGCAGTTTTAGAAGTTCAGTAAATGTTTCAACATCATCTGCTTTGGTTGCTCAAGGAAATGATAACTATGATACTTAGAGGATCTAGTTGGTGCTGTGAGTCAAGCTTTCGTGGCTGAAATGCATACTGATGAGACATCTGAGGATGATAATTCAAGTGATAAAGAAAGCTCAGGGAGTGAAGTAGAAAGTCAGAATGATGAATCTTTAGAGGATTTCACTACAGAAGAAACTTCTAAAGAAAATGATACTGATAGTGCTGAGGAAGTTCATTCTGAAGATAATGTTTCCACAACAAGTGTATCTGAAGATGAGATTTTGTTGACTAAAAGAATACCTGAGATGACTGAAGAGATTCCAACTGCAAAAGTGTTCATGGCTGACATGTCTGATCCATCAAAGGTAAAAGATGTTATCTGCAATATATATTGTTCTAACTGTGTTTTGGTGAAAGACAAAATGATAAAAGTCATGGATGATAACACAAACTTGATATGTGATATGAACTCGATGCACACAGTGAATCAGAAATTAAAGGACAATGATAAGCAGTGTATTGACATAATTGAATCACTCAATAGAGACATTAATTCTCTGACTTTGAAGATTAAGGAATAGGCATATCATCTAGATATGGCCTATGCAGAGATTGAAAAGAGAAATACCATTCTTGCTGATAAAAATAAGGAGATTTCTGTAAAGGAAGAAGAAGTGATCAAGTTACACAGAAAGTTAGAAAACTTTGGAAATTCAACATTTTTGTTGGGATATTTTCATGATAATGTTAATCAAGATAAGAGAATCACTAGAGCCGAATATAATCCTCCACCATTTAATGGAAACTATGTTGTGGAACCGGAGATTATAAATGAAGAGGATGTAGATCCTAAGACAATTTTGAAAGTGAACCTGGTAACAGGGGAAGAAATGGTATATGACTCTGACAGTGATGAAGAAGAGTTTGATGAAAACAAGACAGAAGGTGTTCCTAAAGATGTGAAGATTAATGAACCAAAAGTGGTAAAACAAGTCACAGGAGATCGATGTATTCTAACAGAGCCCGATGAAGTTGAACAACCAACTATTTCACCAATTTTATCTCAAAGTGGTTTTGTAAGTGCTGGTGATATCAAGAAGGAGGTTTCAATAGTTGAAAATAAATCAATATGTGATTTTACTAAACAGAAGGTGAATGTGGCAAAACCCAAAGTTGTTCAGTCTCAAGTTTCAAAGACTTATGTTGGTGAACCATCCAAAAAGATTTATCTTCCAAAGAAGCAAGGAGGTAGTGATGTTAAATCTACTGAAGGTTATTTATCAGGAAGTTCCTCAACTTCAAAAAGGGTTCCTTATATAAGAGAATACAAGGATAAAAGAGTTTGCTTTCATTGTAATGAAGTGGGGCATATAGTGATATATTGTCCTTACAAGAACAAAGAGAAGAATCCTCTTATTTCAGAGAAAGTTACACCAGCTGTTGGTCATGGTCAATCAAGAGTAGTAAAGATTCTGCAAAGACCGAATGTGGGAAAGCCTACATCTGATAATGTGATGAAACAATCTGTCAAGGAAAATTTTCCTAAGCAACATGTTACTAAACCTTATGGGTTTAAGAAAGAGATGACACAGCATGTTCATGATAGATTTGTTGGTTCTAAACCAGAGTTTGTCCAATCTAGTGTTAGACAAAATGTTGTTTTTCATAAGTTTGTTGAGAATCCTAAAGTTGGATTCACAAATAATTCACAACCTGAGGTCAAACTTTCAAGACCTCAAAGGCGAAGAAGGAACAGACGGTTAAGAAAACTTTTAGAAACTGATCAATTTGAATCTGAATTTCAAAATCAATCAAATTTTGATAAGAAAAAGAATGTTTCAAAATCCAGGATGTCTGATTCTGATTTGCCTAAATCACCAAGGGTGGATGATAATAGAGATTGTGAATTGATTGAAGTAGTTTATTTTGATGCTAATGGTAGACCCAAGACCACAATGGCTTGGGTCCCCGTTTCTAACTGATTTCCTTTGTTTGTGTAGTGTCAACCAAGGAGAACTATCAACAACAATTGGTATGTGGATAGTGGTTGCTCCCTACATATGACAGGAAATGTTCGTTTGCTCAAAGATGTTATTAAAATTGATGGAGGTTATGTCGCTTTTGCGGGTAATAAAGGCGGGTACATAACAGGCCAAGGAACGCTGAATAATGAAGACGTGAAATTTGAGAAATTCAATTATGTTGAGCAACTCGAGCATAATCTACTCATTGTATCTCAAGTGTGTGATAAGAAGTTTTCATTCCATTTCAATGATTCTGAATGTTATATTTTGAAGCCGGGATTTGTAATACCTGAAGAATGGATTCTGATAAAGGCTCCGAGAAGAAATGACACATATGTTTTAGACATGAGTGTTGCTACAACAACGGATTCAATTCCTACATGTTTACTCTCAAAAGCATCTGAATCTGACTCTATTCTTTGGCATCGGAAGCTAGCTCACATCAACTTCAAAAAAATGAATTACTTAGTGAAGAATGATTTGGTTTCTGGTATTTCAAAAATGAAATTCACTGTGCTTGATGATTGTATTCCTTGTAAGAAGCATAGAAAGTCCCACAAATCAAAGATGCAAAATTCTATTGTTACTCCTCTGGAGCTACTTCATATGGATTTGTTCGGGCCAATAAGTATTTGAAGCATTGGAGGAAAATCATATTGTTTGGTGGTAACGGATGATTTTTCTAGATTTTCTTGGGTCAAGTTCTTAGCAACCAAGGTTGAAACAACTGAGACAGTTCAATACTTGATTCTTTGTTTGGAGACTCTTTGTAAGTAGAAAGTCAGGCGTATAAGAAGTGACAATGGCAGCGAGTTCAAAAATAGTAAGATGGGTTTCTATTTTTTTGCAAAAGGGAATTCATCATGAGTTTAGCGTGCGATATGTTCCTCAACAAAATGGGGTTGCTGAGCGAAAGAACAGAACATTGATTGAGGCTGCAAGAACAATGTTGGCAGATTGTAAGCTACCGGTAACTTTTTGGGCCGAAGCTGTGAATACTGCATGCCATGTCCTGAATCGAGTTCTGACCGTGAAGCGACACAACAAGACTTGTTATGAATTGTTAAACAATAAGAAGCCTAATTTGAAGATCCGGGATGTTTCTACAAAGTTTAGTGAAAAGGCGATCGAAGGAATTTTTCTGGTGTATGTTGTCAATTCATTGAATAAAAGAGTTTATAACAAGGAAACACGACAGATTGAAGAATGGTTCCATATCGATTGTTCTAATCGATCTAGTCCTCAGAAAACTGTTGGTCTAGAATGGGCATTTGATTATGATAGCTTGTTCAAGTATTTCAATTTTGCTCCTGTTTCAGCTAGAGAAGTTGCAGTGTTATTTGAGTCTTGTCATGGTGACCAAGATTGCAGTTCTCTACCAAGATCAGCGGTTCCATTATCAGTTTCACCATCCTTTACTCCTGATCCGAATGCAGCATCTAGTTCGGGAACTCACGAGTCTGAAAGTGAAGATGATGAAACAATTTTCCAGGATTCTTCTGCTGATCCATTAATTGTTGATGATTCGTCCACTTCTACACATGATCAGGGGGAGCTTCCTACCAATCTGGAGTCTGTGATACCAGTTACTCAAATTGTTCTTTCTTAAGAGGAAACTACTCAAGTTGATGTACTACCTGTTCCTGAGATGGCTTCCATAAAAGAATTGGAAGAACATCCGGTGACAAATATCATTGGGAATCTGCAGGATGGAGTCCAAACTCGTTCTTTACCTGAAAATACTTTTTTTATAATCTAACTTTAGAGATAATGGAGTTCTTGATGTTTTCTTATATTCTTGTTTTATTTCTCAGATAGAACCTAAAAATGTGGAGATGGCGTTACAAGATAACAATTGGATCGAAGCAATGCAAGAGGAGCTTTCACAATTTGATAAGCTAAAGGTGTGGAATTTGGTTGATCTTCCAAAGCGCATGTATCAGATCGGCACCAAATGGGGTTTTAAGTGTAAAAAGGATGATCGTGGTGTCGTGGTGAGGAACAAAGCAAGATTGGTTGTTCAAGGGTTCAATCAACAGGAGGGTATGGATTATACTAAGGTTTATGCGCCTGTTGCACAATTGGAAGCAATTCGTTTGTTTCTAGCATTTGCATCATTTAAAGGATTTAAGGTATATCGATTGGACGTCAAAAGTGCTTTCTTGTATGAAAAGGTTAAAGAAGAAGTGTATGTGTGTCAACCACCGGAGTTTGAGGATCCATTGTATCCCTCACGAGTATTCAAGCTAGATAAGGGTCTTTATGGACTACATCAAGCACCTCGTGCGTGGTATGAAACATTATCGAAGCATCTCTCGGACAATGGTTTCGATCGTGGTGAAATTGATTCAACCTTGTTCATCAAGAAAGTAGGGGTAGATTACCTGATGGTTCAGATCTACGTGGATGATATTATTTTGGTTCAACAAATGAAGACTTATGCAAAGAGTTTGAGAGTGTTATGAAATTGAAGTTCGTGAAAGACATCTTGAGCAGGTTCAAGATGGAAGACTGTACCCCATATGATACTCCGATTCCTGTAAATCACAAGATGAATCCATATCCAGAAGGAAAGGATATTGACAGCCGCTTGTACAGGGATATGATTTGATCTCTCATGTACTTAACCTCATCAAGGCCAGATATAATGTATGATGTGTGTCTCTGTTCCAGATTTCAAGCAAAACCAAAGGAATCTCATCTGATTGTAGTCAAACGTATTTTCCAATACCTGAAAGGAAAACCGAGATTAGGATTATGGTTTCCGCATGGTTCTAATTTTGAATTTAATGCTTATAATGACTCAGATTTTGGAGGTTGTTGTTTGGACAGGAAATCTACGACAGTAGGTTGCCAATTTCTGGGTAATCGTCTTGTTTCATGGCAGTGTAAAAAGCAAACCACAGTTTCCATATCAACATGTGAAACATAATACATCGCAGCTTCAAGTTGTTGTTCCCAAATTTTGTGGTCCAGCAACAATTAAGAGACTACGGTTTGAATTTTACTTGCACCCCCCTATGTTCATAGATAACAATGCCACAATGTCTACAACTAACAATCCTGTTAAGCACAATAAAACTAAGCACATTGAAATAAGATATCATTTTATTCGTGATTGTGCAGATAAGAGGTTAAGTGAGCTGGTAAAGGTACACACTGATGATAATTTTGCTGATATCTTCACCAAGGCATTTGATCGAACTAGGTTCGAATTTCTGGTAAAAATGATTGGTATGATCAATCCCGAATAAAAGGTTTTCAAAAATAATTTTCATGGAAGATTTTTTATTTTCTTTTATAGCTTTACTACATTTCTGCACTTTACTTTCTAGTCAAAAAGTTGTTATTTATAAAAAATTCCAAACAAAATGAAAAAGATAAAAATCGACATCATTCGAAGTTAGAGAAGAGATGATAGTACATCAGTTGAAAATTTATCACACATGACCATAGACGACTTGTTGATATGATATGTTAATTTGTGTTTGTGTTCATTTCATTTGATCTAAATATCAAAGTCTGCATGAACAAAAAATGATGGTGTCATAAATGCTCTAATCTTGAAAATCTATTTTATGTTTAATTTGGATATGTGTATGTAATTTAGATTGTTAGTAGACTAGAAGCGTTTCTGGACCATTAGTATTGTGAAAACATAATGATTCTTGATAACAACTATGAGTTGAACCCATTTTATGCATGGGTGTGTGTGTAAAAATATCATTATTAGATATAGAATATGAGGCTTAAAGTGGTTCATGAGACCAGTATCGAACTATATTGATTAGCATAATTTTTTCAGTTCACTTCACTACCCATGCCCCGAAAACCATGCAATGTGATGTCGAACTAAGATATGTTTCTGACAACATCTGTTGGAACATATACTCGCCTTTCGATCAATATTTTGATTCCATTGAATATCCAGATAACAGTTGGACCACATTACCCTATATTATTGAATCAATCGATTCTTTAATCCTTCATTCTACTGAAGAGTTCTTCTGTTACACTAAATCATTATATACATCTAAAGCCAAGCAATTGAATCATTCTGATTCCTTATATCCTTCGGGATCTGTTTCTTTTCCTTTGCTAACTGACATAGTTTCATCCTGGAGATTAATATTATCTTTGCATAAGTTTCATATGTCTTGAGGATAGTGCAAATTTATATTTCTATTGGCATATATGTGGGGTACACATTGTTTTTCATTAAATTGGTACCTTAACTCGCAAGAACATAAAGAAAAACGCTTGTAGTTTCAAAGTCTATAATATTGACAACCTAGATTTACATTCCTTATATTGCAAATTCGATGTGAATATATGAGCATTTTATGATCTGATCTTGTTTACTTTGAGATTTATCGCGTATCATTTCAAGGCTAAGTGTATAAATTGAACAGAATATGATCTGAAAAGTTTGTACGATATTAAACAGTGAGATATGAGAATATGTATCATAGGTTATCGATAGATCTAATTAGATTGTGTGACAGATTTCTCATTTACTGATATGATCTTCTTACTCATGATGTTCGAACAAAAATATGTGATTTTGTTGTTTCATTTCAAAAATCCAAAAATATGTGTTTCTGTTTGTATAGATAAAATCCAAAAAGATTTTTTGTTGTTTCGTTTATTAGTTTTAAATTTTTTTTAAATGCTTTCAAAAATCCAAAAATATTTTCTTTCGAGCTTTCATGAAAATTCCTTTATTTTTTTATTTTTATGTTTGGGATTGAATTAGATACATGTTCCAGGTGGAAGACAAAAGGATCTGTGTTTGAAAGTTGAAGCATGAAAAGGATGAAAATTCAAAATTCTCTAATTATTTGATTTTAAGCAAACTTATCATGTTCGCATGGTAAGCGAACATAGTGACTGTGTATATATATCAGTTCAGGCGAACTTGTTCCTTTACCCAATTTCAAATCTAGGCGAACTTCTTGAGCGAACTAGCGCACAGTCGAGCGAACTTGATCATTCCGAGTTTGTGTATTTGTTGATCAGTTGTTGTGATAATTTCTTGATATTCAAGTGTTTGCGCTTCAATCTAAGGTAAAATCATGTTATTTTGACCGTTGAATCGATTAGTATGAGCATAATTGTGTTCTGACCTTAGGTTTTCGTGCGTCATACCTGATGTGTCGAGTATAGAGGTGTTTTTATGGCTTGATATTGAAATTGAAGATGTTTTATGTTGTATCGATGGTTATAGTAGCTATTTGTGTGGATAATTGCTTTGGATTTCATCGATTGGACAAGTTGGATTTCTTATCTGGTTTAAGTGCTTGGAGCGAACTTGCTCAGGCGAACTTAATAAGTTCGCCTCTTGCAACTCTAAGCGAACTTATTAAGTTCGCCTCAGTGTGCAGTAGTGTTTTGACTTAGCAATTTTTTGTGTGTTAATTTTTTTTTAAAAACTTTTTTTTGTTTTAATATGTTTGTGACTTTGCTATTTCATCATTGCTATGTATATATGGATCATAGAGTGGAATATAAGCATAACCAGGTGGCATTATCGGATCCAAACGTGTCTGAAGCCGTGAACTACTGTGACATCATAAATTTTCTGAATAGATCAAGAATCAGTGTTGCTTTATCTGCTAATCCCTACATCAGCTTGAATTATATTCAATAATTCTGGGATACAGCACAACATGATTGCATTGTTGATCCAAATGTGATTAGAGCTAATGTCAACAACACTGAAGTGACAATATTTGTTGACACTATCCGACAAGCTCTGCATCTTGGAGGTAATAATGAAGAACCATTGGGGTTACCATCTCAGTTGATTTTGGGATGTTTTCAAAGGTTGGGTTACAGGGGAAGAGCTAATGATACTCAAGCACGGAAATGTGGCTTAGTGGGTCAATGAAGGTACTTTATGCATGTACTTATTCAATGTTTATCATTGAGGAAAGCTGGAACTGACGGGTTTAAGACTTTTTTACAATCAGCCATGGTGGCTCTCACTCTTAATATAGGCTTCAACTTTGCACTTTATTTCTATAAAGATATCGTTGCACAAATTACACCGCCAGAAGGTCAAGGCTTCTTAATTTACCCTAGGTTCATTTATGATTTTGAATCATCTCATTCCAAATCTACCTCAGCTACAACACCGTCTTACTCTCACCCCAATGACTAAGAGGATTTTTACTGAATGTAACACTGTTAAGCAATAGAATCCGGCACTGATCCCAGTTCATACACCATTATTTGGGCACATAATTAATCCTTATTATGTTGCACCACCTCATAATAACTTGACTAATCTGGAAGAGCAACAACAACTACAACAACAACAGCAACCTCAAGTACAACAACAACAAGTTCAAGAACCAGTTCAAGTTGAAGTTCAAGAAGATATAATAGAACCAAATGTGGAGGTTCATGATGAGGTTCAAGCTGATGATCATGATGATCAACATGAGGAGAACGTTCATAACATTGAAGAAGAACAAACACACTCTCCTCCATAGGTTTAAGAGGGAAATGTCAAGGATACTAGCATGAGTTCTTCTGAATCTGCTAAAGATGATGAGTCTGATTCTGATTCGAAAGCTACTAAAGGTTTCAGCTCAGATCATTATGACAGACTTTCTAACATTCCGGTGGCTAATGTTAGGAAAAGAATGAAGTCTGTAAGTACAAGAAAGGTAAAGAAACCAAGACGCAAGTCTGCTCGGGGTCCTCCTCCTGGTGTAGTACTTGGTAAACGAACAATACGGGATGAGTCGTCGTCTGATTCCGAGTATATCCCTTCTCCAAAATCAAAGAAGCTAATGTCTGCTTCTATAGCTGCTGCTCGTACTCAGGTAGCTGATGAAGTGGAATTTGTGGAATCACTGATTATATCACCACAACCGTCTCATACTACTTCACCACAGGTTACTCCTACTCCAATTCCTCCTCATACTTCTTCACAAGCTGGTCCGTCTACATCCAAGGATGCTAAGATTGTTGCTCTACAAGGAAAAGTCTCTTGCCTAGAAGCTCAAGTTGTGGGTCTTCAAGGTCAAGTAGATGTTTTAAGGGCTAATGATTTTCAGAGAGAGCAAGTTCTTTAATCTCAAAGCAAACAAATATCTAAGATGCAGATTATTGTTTCACAGTTATTAGAGCGTATTGACGCTCAGGGGGAGATGCATGTAGTGGTTAAAGATGCGTGTCATACAGAGGCAGTTCAAAGAAATGACGATGAAGATAATGATCCTAGTGGGAACAATCGTGATCGTGAATACTATGACGTTGCTCAGGTATCTCAGTTTCAGGGGGAGTCTACTTCAAATCAAACTTCTGGTGATAAAAGTACAGGAGAAAATGAAGAGGTATTGCTTCTACAATTCTTTACAGAAGATTCCGATCTTGATGAAGCTGAAAAGATAGACTGTTTAGATGGTCTAGACGAGTTGTTTGATGATTTAGAAGATGAAATGAATAACTCAGAGATAGTAGAATTGGAGATTACTAAAGATACAACAAGGTTGACGTATGAAGGATGTGATGGTCTTAATGTGCCTTTTGATTTCATCTAAGATGATATTATTCCTGAAGTCACTTCTAATGGAATGACTGACTCTATGGACTCTACTGAAGATGTCACAAAGCCTGATTCTAGTTCTGACACTGCTCAAACAAATACAACTGAAGAGCCTGTGATGTATAGGGATACATGCATGACTAAAAAGAAATGGCTAGAGTTGGTAAAGAGTTGGAAGAAACTATTACCTGTTTCATTGTCACCACCTGTTCTTAAGGAAAAGTATGTGAATAAAGACAGGTGTGTTGGGAGGTTTATAAGTTGGTTCTTTGATGAAGAAATTAATCTTTTAGCTTTAAAGAGATCTGATGGTGTACAATATTTGAAGCCAAGACTAAGGTACTTCAATACTTTACCAAGATATGAGATGAATGGTCTGACAACAAAGTGTTTAATCAATAGATCTAACCATGGTATTGCTGATGCGATTGCAAAATTGATAAGGATGGAAGGTGGTTCTGGAAAGTATGAAAAGCTTAAACCACAAAAGGGAAAGAGAATAAAGAGTGTTGACTCTAAAACTGGTAAGGTGATTTGGAATTACAAGTTCAAACCAGTCAAGGTAGTGAAGAAGATACCTTTGAGGAAAATACCACAAGACTGTCTGGGTAATATGAAGTGGTGGTGTGTGGATGTGAACACTGGAGAAGCAAGAATTGAAGATCAAGATAATAAGGTCATAGCTTGTTTCTATGATGCTATGAATCTTATAAACTTCTCAAAGAAAGACCAACTGATGCTGAAAAAAAAGGAGATTATGTTAACAAGTGAATGGCATGAACGGGGATTAAAATATAAACGTGTGTTGGAGATCTGTGTGAAACATGGAGTATATGCAGGGAGCAAATTATCGGAGAAGTGGAAGAACTCAGTATGAAGACAAAAGATCCAGCTATTGTCAAGGGGGAGTCTGTTAGGACATAGAAGTGTGACAATAGGCCTTGTAATAGTTTATATCTTATATGTCTATGTTTTGTAATGTTTTAGTTAAGTTCTGCAATAGGCGAACTTAATAAGTTTGCCTGGGCCTAGTTTAGGCGAACTTGTTAAGTTCGCCTGTGGCAGAATGCATGTCTATAAATAGATGTTTACTTGTTCAGTTTTAAAGAGCTTGGGGATTGACATTCTCTAAACTCTATATTCTGGTGCTATTGAAAGAGTGGTTATTTACATTGTGTGTGATTGTCATTGTTAGTATTGTCTCATATACACAGTCATCGACACGGTTGGTTTCCGCACTTCGTGTTCCTGTTACGTCATGTCTTGAGTTTGAACCATAGGAGAGACGAGTGGACCTACAGAACCAACAATCGATGATGACGGGATTACAAGAAAAAGAAAAGATAAAGGAAAGGCCATTGACCTTGATGCTGTCAAGAAAAAGAAGAAAAGATCTGGAGGTGACAGTGAAGGATTCATGAAATCCGTAAGAGACAGTTATGTTCGTCAGCAAAGGAGTCCATCAAGACTAAAAACTCCTCCTCCCCATGGTATTACTAATGAAGACATTGAGGCAAATCGTTTAGCTCGTGCCGCTCTGGATGCCGAAGGATATCCTCCGTCCAGGCAAACAGAAGGCACTTCGGGAACAAGACATTCTCCACCAAAGACACAACAAGATCCTCCAACTGGTACTCCTAAAAGATTAAAGTCCATGGCTAGAAAGAAGTCTAGTCCAATTGGAAATCATGTTCCACCTCCTATCAAAGAATCGCTGGATCCTGAATTGGTTAAAAATGTTGCGATTGAGGATGCTCAGTTATTTAGATGGATGAAAGGGTATATTGAAGCCTCAATGAGTAAAGAAGATGATAGAGATTGTGAGATTGAAGATCTAAACACTACTATCAAGAAATTGAATTTTTAGCTTGATAATCAAACGTCTCTAAACAAGAAAATGCAAACAAACATGAATGATATGGGTAAAGCTCTATTGATGTTAAAGAGAGGAAGTCGTAGCCTGACCATGGAAGTGAATAGGTTACGAGAAAATTTGAATGAAGACCCTCTAATATTTTATGATGTCTTTGACTCATCCATCTTCAATAATGCAGTTATCTTTGACTTGGATCAAGATGAAAAGGAGGAAGAGAAACATGAAAATCCAACAGATCTGGATGATGAAGGACATGATGGCACTGGTATAGGAACAGGCGGCACAAGCTATAGCACCCCTAGTGTCAACAAAGCAGGCAATGAAGGTAACAAAGACAGTAAAGGTGTTGTTGCATCCGATATTCCTGAATCGGGAGTAGCCAAGGATAATGTTGTGACAGATAATGATGAGGAAGAGATGCCAGAAGTATTCATGGAAGAAGGTGAGGAAGAGACGACCAATTATGAAACTGTTTTTGGAGAAATCATAAATTTGACTGATGATGAACCTCTTGACAAATCTTATTGGTTCAAGGTTCTAAAGCCAATCCCTCACCCTCTCCATCAAAACATTGAGGTACTTCGTAGAGCATCTGACAGAAAGATTATATCATGGGCTTTTGATGGATTGAAACATCTTTTTGTTATCAAAAGAAGAATGGGAGAAATTCAGTATTTTCAAAATGAACACGATCTTCAAACCCTACCATCTTGGGATATGTATGCACTTGAGAAACTGACTACGATCAAACATGGCAATAACTAGGAAGGCACTGGTGTTGAGGATCAGGTTACCAAGGGGAGGAGAAAGGAGAGAGAAAGGAAGAGGCAACGAATTATCAACTGCTGAGAAGATGTTTGATGAGCTTTGGATATAATTGATAACGTCATTCTCAGGGGGAGATTGTTGGGTCTAGTTTGAGAATGATGTTAATCAATTCAAGCGATAAAGATATGTTTAGGTTCGCATATGAAAATGGGTCTAAGAGTTGGCTAGTTTCAACCGACTCTCTGAGAGTCACTAGGTTATCTTCAACCGACTCTTTGAGAGTCGCTAAGCTGGCTTTAGCCGACTCTCGGAGAGTCGCTAGGTCGGTTACGGCCAACTCTTAGCGAGAATCGGCAATATGCACCCCGACTCTCTCAGGTTTCCTATTTATACCTGACTACTTTCATAGCAATTTGACCTTCTTCTCCACCATTTTACTCTGTTATTTTCTTTGTTAAGCTAGTTAGAGAGGGTTTTCGGTTTGTGTTTATTCCACCACCACAGGGGAGCTCACCCGTGGTGGATGGCGGTGGTAGATAATAGTAATCATTCCAGGAGCTTATTGTAATCATCTTTGTGGAATAATAATCAGTTTTGTGGGTTTTTGTTCTTCTTTTTTTTTCTTTTTTTTTTAAATTGGGTATTAGAGAAACTGATAGAGCCGGCTGAACCAAAGAGAGAGTCAGCTGAACAAAGTGAGTAGCGACACTCACCTTGAAAAACTCACATAGAGAGTCGACCCAAGAGAGTCGGCCCTCACTCAAGTAAGTCATAAACTTGCATTTACTAGAGAATCGGCAGTAAAATCAGAGTGTCGGCCCAGAAAGTCGGCTTGATCAAGCAACAGTAACTCAACCAAGAGTGTCGGCTCTGGAGAATCGGCTTAAGAACAAACTCATGCCCTTTTTCTCGAAAACTCACAAAATCAAACCAAAAACGCTCTGATCTAAGCCAAAATGCTAAGCAAATCAATCAAGCTCTTCAAAAACATGTTTCTGAATGAATTTCAACACCAATTTCAGAACTTGATACAGATCTAATCTAGAAATGAAGAAATTCAGAACTTTTGAGAAACCCAAAAACCTTAAGTTTTGCACTAAAATCAATAGCACTATGGCTCTGATACCAATTGATAAGTCCCAATCGACGGGGATCCAGTGCTATGATGATTCTAGTGACGATCTAATCAACAAATCAGCTATAGATCAGCTGTTATTGATGAATCACGATAAAATGAAAGAATAAAAGCATAAAAATAAGAACAAAAACCCACAAAACTGATTATTATTCCACTAAGATGATTACAATAAGCTCCTAACGACTCTTAAAGAGTCGGCTGAAGATAACCTAGCGACTATCAGAGAGTCGGCTGAAACCAGCCAAGCGACTCTCAGACTCATTTTCATACGCGAACCTAAACATCTCGTGATCGCTTGAATTGATTAACATCATTCTCAAACTAGACCCAACAGTTGTTCTTGCGTACTTAGCAAGTATGCATGGTTTAGCCTGCATACTTTGCAAGTACGCATGGTTTAGCCTGCGTACTTAGCAAGTACGCATGGTTTAGCCTGCATACTTAGGCTACTACGCAGGGTATTGTTCCTGCGTCCTTACTAGTACGCAGGTGTTGTGTTTGTAACTATAAATAGCCTATTATGGGTTCTTCTAAGTACGCGTTCATTGTAAAACTCAGAGATATTTGGAAAGCAACTTGTAATCGGTTGTTGTTGATAATAGACGAAGTATTTTGTTACTTGTGTTTGTTGTTGATTTCCTTGTTGATTGTATTCCATCTAGTCTCGAGGGATTCCATACCCTGTTAGACTAGAAAATCACTTACACGAGAAAGATCCAATAAACCTGGGACCTACACAAACCTTCAGAAGGTGGTTCTACAATTCAACGATTGGTAGTGCAGTGATCGAGTGCGAAGGAAAAGAAGACATTCTTATCTTCGAGCCCATGGAATTGTTCAAGTTTAAACCGAAGGATCTGGAAGTTCTGTTCAACAATCTCATCCAGGTTTTCAATGAAGATGATGAGGCTGATGCCAAAGCATACCAAAGGGTTGTCACTGTGAATGTAAAGCCTTTCATTACGAGATCCGAAGATGCACCTGCTGTCTGAAGACCTTAAAGAGATTGATGCAATAGCATGGGGGAGATTGTAGGGTTAAGTATTTTGAAGCTATATCATCAAAGTAACTTTGAACAAATTATGTCTTTTGTTTGTTATTTCTGTTTGGTAGTAGTTTCCATTTGATGTAATTTACTGCTTTCAATAGTTTAGGTCTGGGCCATCGAAACTACCTAGTTTCGATTGAGTTTTGTTCAATCGAAACTAGTAGTTTCAATAGATGGGTTGTTTCGACAGGTGGTACTTGTGTCTGATGTAAATGCTTAATTGAAACTAGTAGTTTCGATGAGCATAGTTTCGATACCTGTCAACAGCATATAAATAGCCCTGTTTGAGAATGTTTAGGGTGTGAGTGACGGCTTAACCCTTGCATTCCATTTTCATAGTTTTATCTGAATCAATACAAGCAGTGAAGGTATTCATTTTGTTCTTACACTTTCATATCTACTTGTATTATGTTCTTGAGTGTGGTTAGCCTGTGATCTTCACCATTATTTATTCTTTGTGCCTGTTTCCAGACAACTTCTCGAGCATCTAATCAAAAAAAGGGAGAGGAAAATGATACTTCCTTGAGGCATAATTTAACTTCCGGTAATCGATGCAAACCCTCCATCCGGTTACGGTACGGGTAGGAATAAGCTCATTCTTGTTATTGGTTACCACCGTCATCCATCCTTTCCTTGGGACAACCTGAACGGGACTCACCCATGGTGAATCCGAATTCGGGTAAATCAACCCGGCATCGAGCAGTTTTATGACTTCTTTATTCACAACCTCTTGCATACTGGGATTCAATCGTCTCTGATGCTGAACGACTGGCCGGAAGTCATCTTCCATTAAAATTTTATGGGTGCAAAAGTATGGATTGATTCCTTTTATGTCCGTTATCTTCCAAGCTATGTCCTTTTGTGTGCCTTAAGAACTATGAGCAGTTTAGCTTTTTTGACATATGTTAAACTTGACGAGATGATGATGGGAAGTTGAGATTTGTCTTCTTGGAAGGCATACTCAAGATGTGATGGAAGCTCTTTTAGATCCAAAACAGGCGGTACCTCGATGGAGGGTTTTGCTTTAGGTTCTGAGTCTCGGTGATGTAGTGCAAAGCACACATCTTTATTCCTACTGTTTTGTGCGTTTTTTTTTAGTTTTGTGTTTGTTTTTATTAGTTTAAATATGTATTTGAGTCTAGTGTATGTTTACAGGTGCTCGTATGAATTACAAGTGAATATCATGAAGAAACCGAGCTAGAGAATGAAGCCCAGAGGTTTAAAGAAGAAAATGTGGAAAATTGATCTCTCACGGTACGCGAAACAGGAAGAAGTAATTATCGTGGTACGCGAGGAAACCAGAAACCGGGCGCGACTAAATTGTCTCTCACGGTACGCGAAGGACTTGGGTTATTTTCCCGCGGTACGCGGGAGCTCTAATTTCCGCAAAACCCTAAAAATAGAATTTAAATAGATTTTGGTTCCCATTATTAGTGGAGATCGATTTCCAGCCATTTAGAAGGAGAGAAAAGGCGATTTTAAGGCTGGAGGAGAGAATTGAAGTGCAAATGTCGAATCTTTGATCCCGGGTGCGTTAGATTTAGCGTTTTCGGTTCCAAAGCTTGAACCTTTATCTTTGTTTCTTGTGTTTGAACCATGATTGTTTATACTTCTGTTTTTGGTTGTTTAAGCAAGATCCTAGGCTAAAACTTTGATATTGCCTAGGTCACATGATGAATACTTGTTAATGTTTGGATTATTATCGGATTTTGGATTCAATTAATGGGTTTATGATTTTGTAAAAGATATTGAGTTGATAATTGTGATGTGATTGCATGTTTAGATCTAATCTTATGTCTGATTTCAATTCCTTGCGTCGATTGTGGTTGTCTGCCAGTTTGATCTTCGTATATTGGTCATAGATCTTAGGGTTTGTGATTTGGGTGCTTTGCTAGATGTAGTAGCCATAAGAAGTTGTCTTTGATTGCTGATTAAAATTAAATGTGTATCCTAGTTCAATACCCAAGAGGTGAGAATTAGTCATTTAGTCTCCGTCATTAGGAATCCGAGTGTCAGCTGTCTGAGAGGAAGTCAGTATTAGGTGTCTAGTGATTGTTGCTATTCGTGTCATAGTTGTTATCTTGAGATTACCCCGTGTATTCTTTGAGTGTATTGGTGGACAGTGAGACTGAGAGGTAATCTGTCTATTAGGGTACTTCATCATAGTTGGAAATACATGAGAATTGATCCAACATCTGGTGATTTATTACATCTTTAGGTTCCTTAGTTGGTGACACCTTGAGAGTGAATACGGATCTACTAGGTCGTCTTTAGTTGTCATATTTAGAAACCCAGATCCATCATAGTTTCCATAACAGATAGAAGTTGTGCTTTTCAAGTAGGATTCCGACCTAGGTGATATTCTTCCCATCTTCTGATTTCACCTTTAGTTCTTGATCTTGATAGTTTAGTCGACTTAGTTTGCTGCATTCCTTAGTTTAATATTTAGTGTAGTAAACCCCCCAAACCAAATCAATCTTTAATCCATGTCAGAGTCTAGTTTTGTTACATAGTGTCTCTAAGGTTCGATAATCCGGTTTACCGTTAAGCTGTGCTACACTCGATAGGTACACTTGCCTGTCAGTGCGGTCTAGTTCATAGGTTTTCCATTTGTTACTTAGGAGTTTAGATTAAGTTTTTATTCATAGTTTTTATAGACCGTCTGGGCGACATCAAGTTTTTGGCTCCATTGTCGGGGACACTTGGCAATAGCAATATTAGCTTTGACTAGTTCTTTTAGTGCTTTTTGGTTTGTTTTGTTTTCTGTTGAGTCTTGTGTGCTACTTGTGAGTATTATCTAAGTGTCTAATTTAGAATCGAGTCTTTCTGTGTGTCTCTGAGTCTTTGTTCAGTTTCCCTCTAGAGTCTTTCTGTTTATGCACCATACTCGCTCGCAGGGATCACCACCTTTTTCAGCTTCCCTAGAGCCCGAGCGAGAGCTACACGAGCGCACCTGCGACTTCCGGGAGCGTTTGAAAGCATTGTGCAGCACCCAGGTACGTCCTACTAGCCCAATCCCCTTTGCACAAATGGGCGACGCTGACCCACCAGCGAGGCGTACAGTACACTAGAGTGCCAGTGATGGGGTCACGGGGGCGAGATCTTCGATCACTCGCCCCACTATTCCGAACACCAATTCTTGGCAGATCCAATCACATCTCATGAGTATGATCACTCATGCCACCCAATTTCATGGCCTCGAGGATGAGGATGCACCCGGACATGTGTCCCGCTTTGCGCGCATACGTGATACTTTCAATCTCATGGGTGTGTCTAAGGACGCAATCTACTTGCGTCTCTTCCCATTCTCCCTGTCTGGTCGTGCATCTACTTGGCTGGACACTCTCCCAGACAACTCAATCACCACATGGGATGATCTCGAAGCCAAGTTCTTCAAGAAATATTATCCACCTTCCAGGGCCGCTTGCCTTAAGGATCAGATCCACTCCTTCCGGATGGATCCCGACGAGCCTTATCACATGGCCTCGGAGCGGTTCAACAAGTTGTTAAGCCGATGTTCTCAGAACGGTCTTTCCGACTGGGCGCTAGTGGAAAAGTTCTATTATGGCCTCACTTTCGAGAAGCAGCAAATGTTCAACACAGCTGCGGGAGGCCATATTATGGAGACACTCGAGCCTGATGAGTGCGAGGAAATGTTTGAAAGCTTCGCTCAAGCCGAACAGCAGTATCCATCTACTAGGACTTCCATTCCTAGTGCTAGAGCGCCCACCTCGTCTCCTAGAGGTGTGCATCAGGTCACTCCTGATTCTAGCGTGGCTGCTGCACTCGCCTCAATGGCTAACGAGATTAAAGAGCTGAAGCTCAGTGCTCAGCGATGTTAAGTGTGCAGGGGAGGCCACGACACCCAAGATTGCCACGTAAATAATCAGGAGCATGTGAGCTTTGCGGGCAACCAGAACCGAGGGTACAACAACTACAATTCATTTGGCTCAGGATGGAGATCCGGTAACAACCCATCTGGGTTTAATGCCCGCCAATATCAGTATGTAGGAGCTGAGTGAGGAGCAAGCTCGGGAAGCAGCTTCAACACAAAGAACATAGAAGAGATGATAGAGAATCAGACACAGTTGCTTGCTTAGTTAGTACAAAATGACAGGGATACTAGGCAGAGATTGGATAGCCATGACACTCTATTGAAGAATCAACAGTCGGCATTCCAGGATCTGCAACGCATGGTAGGAGACATCGCTCAGAGCTTGAAAGATCGATAGGGGAGGTCCATCTTCAAGCTCCAACGCTTCAGTGATGGCCGTGTCAGTCAGGAGTGTGGAGAAGAAAGAGGTTGTAGAGGATGACTCCCACTCCATTGAGTATGGCATACCTTCGGTAGAGGAAGTGAAGAAGGTAGACTGAAAAGCTCGATTTGCTGAGATTGATGCTAGGATGCTAGAGGAGTCTGAGTTAAAAGTTGTGTCGACAAGAAGTCATAGGGCAGAAGAGAAGGAAACCCCCACCGATTGTAGAAGAAGGAGAGCCGGTGGACGAAGAGATAGAGATGGAGAAGCCTGCCGAGAGGGCAGTAGAGAAGAAGAAGGGGGTAGAGATGAAGTCCCCCGGGGTTGACTTGAGTCGTATTCCTTACCCAGAGTTCGTACTGCCATATAAGAATACTAGGGAATACGGTACCTTCCTTGATATGTTTAAACAACTCAAGGTCAATCTTCCGTTTATAGAGGTCCTCCAGCACATGCCTAAGTATGGAAAGTTTCTCAAAGATCTTCTTTCCAACAAGAAGAAGCTAGGGGGGATCTCTGAAGTCTCACTTAGTGAGCAATGTTCTGTTGTGGTGTAGAACAAACTGCCAGAGAAGATGGAGGATTCGGGTCGGTTCACGATCCCGTGTCTGTTTGGCGGTTTGCATCCAAACCACGCGTTGGCTGATCTAGGTGCTAGCATCAACCTGATACCATACCCTATCTATAAGCGGCTAGACCTTGGTAAACTACAGCCGACGCGCATGAGCATTTCTTTGGCTGACCGCTCAGTCAAGTATCCACGGGGAATTGTGGAGAATCTTTTAGTGAAAGTAGGTAAGTTTGTATTCCCCGTGGATTTTGTTATTCTGGACATGAAAGTTGATGATTGAGTCCCACTCATCCTAGGATGCCCGTTCCTACGTACCGCCAAGGCGATGATTGATGTCTTTGACGGGAAACTCACACTTCGTGTGGGGGATGAGTTTATTACATTCGATTCTACAAACTCCATGGAGGATGTTGGCGAGCATAGCCACTCCGTGTGCATGCTTGATGCCTCCATGGATGATCATCAGGACTCAAATCCATTAGAGGATGATTTAGATAAAGGAATGTTAGAGGAGCCTCCGGATTGGTTGGAGGAGTTTGATAGGGTCCCCGTTTTTTAGTGCTGATGATGATGAATTCAATTTGAGTGAGATTCTAGCACAAGTGGGGAAAATAGTATGTGAGCCACCCACGGTGGTGGTGTGGATGAACCGGAAGATCCTGGTGAAGGTTTAGAGGTCACACCCATGGAAAATGTCATTCCTGAACCTTCACCTAGTCTTTGTTCTAAGTAGAGGATTGGCGACCCAACCCCTAAATTTAAAACCCCTAAGTCTAGGCCACCCTGCAAGAAACTTCGTGTGTTGAGAGATATAGGTGAGTTAGAGATAATGCAAACCCCAAGTGTGGGGACGTGTAACGGTGATAGCTTGTTGGGATACATGATGCCGGTCATTTTTTGACATGGTAGGTTTAAGTGCTGGTGGACTGATTTAAGAGAGAGTGTTAATAGATGGTTGAGGTTAGTTGGTAGTCGTGTGATGTGGAGGATCGGTAGACCGCGAAGGATGAAGGCCGTACCGGTTAGAATTAAGGAGAAGCCTCCTAATAGGCTTGTTTGAATCTCGGGCAAGTGCCCGGGACGTAGAGTCTGTGTGCACTGCTTGGTTTGAGTCCGTGTCTTTTTATGTGTTTTTCGGTGTGTGTGTTTTGTTTGTGTCATGTTTTGCAGGAATTCGTGCTTGATTCGGCGAGGAAAATCGTCGGTAATGAAGTTCCAAGTATTTTTATGTATGTTTTTATGCTTGGAATAGGTTTTTATAGAATTTGGGTGAAGAAAATTTTGAAGTGTGAAAATTTGGCTAAGTATAAAAACCCTCAAAACTTTCAATCACCAGATGGTCCTCGCGGTACGTGAGAGTGTTTTCCCTGTTCTTCACGGTACGCAAAGGATAGAAATAGGGGCCAGCTTAATTTCTGCCTCCTCGCGATACACGAGGAGTGCTGCCTGGTCTCTCGCGGTACGCGGGGCCTTGCTGGTGTCACCCTACTTCCTTGTTTTCCCATGGTTTCGTTCACCGTTCACCACCTCTATTATCATCATCCATCATTCCATCATTCATCAATCATAATCACTTTCACCCATTCTATTACCATCATTTTTAACATCCATCGACCATTAGTACCATGGGAAACTTGAAACCATTCGTGACCGATGACTGGCCTTGCTGTGGCTTTCATGTCTATGTGTTGGCCACACATCGAGTATGTTTCTTTGCTATCTATCTTGAGTCTTTAAGTTCTTAGTGAGTTAGTCGGGTCTTTAATTTTTACTTTGAGTCTGTAACTTGTGTCAGTTTAATGCGGCGGGTTTGTTTAAGTTTTATTGTGCAGGTTTTGATCACTCTGTCCGTACTCAATCTCCATTCGGGCGGGATCGATTATGATCTTATCAAGTTTGTAAAGGCAACCCGACAGTCTGTGCAACCGCGACCGAAATGCTATACGGTGCACACATGGAAGAACGAAGCTTCACATTTGTTTGCATCTACATTACCAGCTAAGTCGCTTTCTATTTGCTTTTATTTTTGCATTTTTTTAGTTGTGTCTTACTTCACATTGAGGACAACATGTCTTTCAAGTGTGGGGATGTGAGTGTTTAGTTGAGTCTAGCTTGTCTTGTCTATAAAAATTCAAAAAAAAATTTAAAAATTTTGTAAAATGTCCTTGGAAATGACTGCAAAATAAATGGAAAATGATAGTAGAACTAGATCTGCTTGTGAGTTTAAATGATATAAATAATTGAAAACATGTTTAATTAGTGATTTTTTGGTAGACTCAGCCACTTAGTAAAGCTTAAATAGCATGTTTGTGTTAAATAAGATTAATAATTGAATTAATTCTTGATATCTTGTGGGTACTCATCTTAAGGTGTTTGTAATACTGAAACTGTCAACATAGGTTGATAGGTACCACATTAAGTTAAAATTTAGAGGTTTTTAAAATTTCATGGCACACCACTCTCTTTTTATGAGAATAAATCCGAGTTTGGTGGCGCCCGCATCCATAAATTCCATAATTCATGAGCTTATTTGATTAGAATACTGAGTGTTGCTTATGTATTACCCTCTGGGATGGCCACTTGGAGAAAACGTCTCTAAGTGATTCTTATGTGCTTAATTGATAAACTGCATCCTATGTGCTACCTTCTTGGATGGTGACCTGGGAGACGCACCACTAGGTGCGGTTTATTCATACATTTGATTATGCTCATATCCATTCATTCCATTTTTCATCTGATTTCTAAAAACCAGTAAATTTTAGTTTAATGTGGTAGGGTAAATCTATATGGTTTGATCCGTGCCTAGATATGACCATGAGACGGTATTAGGTAGAGCTGTAACTTTTAAGTGTGAGTCACATAGATTGATTGATAGTTGTATAAAATGAATTATAACATTGTACAGGGGCTAGAAAGTTGGTGTTGGGTTTAATCGAACAGAAATACTGATTATTGCTTTTTAACGCGTGAGTATAGTTTGTTGATTGGTAATTGATGTTTGGTAAGTTAGATCTGAGTTATGATTTCATTTGCAGCTTTTTCGAGGACGAAAAAAGGTTAAATGTGGGGATGTTTGATGTAGTGCAAAGCACACATCTTTATTTCTAGTGTTTTGTGCGTTTTTGATAAGTTTTGAGTTTGCTTTTATTCGTTTAAGTCTGTATTTGATTCTATTGTATGTTTACAGGTGCTCGTATGAATTACAAGTGAATATCATGAAGAAACCGAGCTAGAGAATGAAGCCCACAAGTTTAAAGAAGAAAATGTGGAAAATTGGTCTCTCGCGGTACGCAAGAGAGGAAGAAGGAATTCTCGCGGTACGCGAGGAAACCAGAAACCGTGCACGACTAAATTGTCCCTCACGGTACGCGAAGGACTTGGGTTATTTTCTCGCGGTACGCATGAGCTCTAATTTCCGCAAAACCCTAAAAATCGAATTTAAAAAGATTATGGTTCCCATTATTAGTGGAGATCGATTTCCAGTCGTTTAGAAGGAGAGAAAAGGCGATTTTGAGGCTGGAGGAGAGAATTGAAGTGCAAAGGTTGAATCTTTGATCCCGGGTGCGTTAGATTTAGCGTTTTCGGTTCGAAAGCTTGAACCTTTGTCTTTGTTTCTTGTGTTTGAACCATGATTGTTTATACTTCTGTTTTTGGTTGTTTAAGCATGATCCTAGGCTAAAACTTTGACATTGCCTAGGTCACATGATGAATACTTGTTAAAGTTTGGATTTTTATCTGTTTTTGGATTCAATTAATAGGTTTATGATTTTGTAAAAGATCTATGTTTAGATCTGATCTTGTGTTTGATTTCAATTCCTTGCGTCGATTGTGGTTGTCTACCAGTTTGATCTTCGTATCTTGGTCATAGATCTTAGGGTTTGTGATTAGAGTGGATTGCTAGACGTAGTAGCCATAAGGAGTTGACTTTGAGTGCTGATTAGAATTAAATGTGTATCCTAGTTCAATACCCGAGAGGTGAGAATTAGTCGTTTAGTCTTCGTCATTAGGAATCTGAGTGTCAGCTGTCTGAGAGGAAGCCGGTATTAGGTGTCTAGTGATTGTTTCTATTCGTGTCATAGTTGTTATCTTGAGATTACCCCATGCATTCTTTGAGTGTGTTGGTGGACAGTGAGACTGAGAGGTAATCTGTCTATTAGGATATTTTATCATAGTTGGAAATACCTGAGAAGTGATCCAACATCTGGTGAGTTATTACATCTTTAGGTTCCTTAGTTGGTGACGCCCTGAGAGTGATTAGGGATCCACTAGGTCGTCTTTAGTTGTCATATTTAGAAACCCAGATCCATCATAGTTTCCATAACCGATAGAAGTTGTGCTTTGCAAGTAGGATTCCGACCTAGGTGATATTCTTCCCATCTTCTGATCTCACCTATAGTTCTTGATCTTGATAGTTGAGTCGACTTAGTTTGCTGCATTCCTTAGTTTAATATTTAGTGTAGTAAACCCCCGAAACCAAATCAATCTTTAGTCCGTGTCAGAGTCTAGTTTTGTTACATAGTGTCTCTAGGGTTCGATAATCCGGTTTACCGTTAAGATGTGCTAAACTCGATAGGTACACTTGCCTGTTAGTGCGGTCTAGTTCATAGGTTTTCCACTTATTACTTAGGAGTCTAGATTAGGTTTTTATACAAAGTTTTTATAGACCGTCTGGGTGACATCACTCGGTCGATGACCTCACAAGCTTGCTGACATCTACAACTTTCTTGACTTTCTACGTGCTTGATCTCTTCCTACGCGTAGTCGTGATCAAGTATGATCTCCTCAATCAATTGCGTGTTGCATGCTTCTTCTTCTCTAGTTTCACGTAGATGACAACTCACAATGGAGTCACAGACGTCAATGAAATAAAGTGAATCATCGTGATGATGTGGGTGTTTCATCGATCATCCGATGTCAAAAGTGATTTCCTCATTATCTACCCTCAGTGTGAGTTTACCTGTGCAAACATCGATAAGGGCCTTATCTGTGGCTAGGAAAGGTCGGCCCAAAATGAGGGGGGGCGTTTTTGTCCTCGCCCATGTCCAAGATTACAAAATCAACATGAAAGACGAACTTGTCAATTTTAACCAACATGTTTTCCACTATGACTCGGGGTTACTTTACTGAGCAGTCGGCTAACTGGATGCTCATACGAGTTGGTTTGGGTTATCCCAATTCCAGTTTCATGAAGACTGCATATGGCATTATATTTATGCTTGCTCCAAGATCGGCCAAGGCATTGCTAACTGACAGATTGCCTATTAGGCAAGGGATGGTGAAGCTCCCAGGATCTTTGTGGTAACTTTTTTTGCAAGACAGCTGAGCACTCCTCATTTAATATTACATGTGACAATTCTTCAAGCTTCTTTTTGTTTGTCAAGACTACTTTCAGAAACTTTGCGTAATTTGGCATTTGAGCAAGAGCTTCTATGAAAGGCAGATTCACATGCAATTGTTTGAAAAGCCCCAAGAATTTCCCATTTTGTTTTTCCAATTTATCCTTCTTCAGGCGTCCTGGATATGGGATTGGTGGGACGTATGCTTGAGTCGGCTCCCTACGTTGTTTCTTGGCAGCTGAGGTAGAAATCTCTCGTATCCTGATTAGGGATTCTTTTTCTACAGCAGTTTGTTGTGGAACAGTTGCTGCTTCTTCCTCTTTAGTTCTACCACTCCTAAGCATGATGGCTTTCACGTGTACGTTAGGGTTGGTCACAGTGTTACTGGGAAGGCTCCCTTGCTGCCTTTCTGAGAGAAGTTGTGCCATTTGCCCTATTTGGTTTTCAACGGTCTGCATGGATGCTTTTTGGCTTCTCATTTCTATTTCATGTTTATGGAAACGCTCTTCGTTTCTCAAGTTTTGCTGTTCAACCAATTTATTGGATGTTTGTGTACTGGCTAGAAGTTGCTGTAACAAATTTTCCACGCTTGACTCTCCACTTGATTGGTTGCTGCTACTTGGGCCTTGATATGGTTGTTTGGATTCAAAAGGTGCATTTTGTTGTTGGAAAGGCGGCCTCCTATTGAATCCTGAGGTTGTTGATTATTGTTCCCCTCTCTGAAGTTCGAGTTGTTCTCTAGTTTGAATTGTAATTGGGAAGGCTCCTAAGCGTGATGGCTTTCACGTGTGTGTTAGGGTTGGTCATAGTGTTACTGGGAAGGCTCCCTTACTGCATTTCTGAGAGAAGTTGTGCCATTTGCCCTACTTTGTTTTCAATTGCCTGCATGGATGCTTTTTGGCTTATCATTTCTACTTCATGTTTCTGGAAACGCTCTTCGTTTCTCTGGTTTTGCTATTCAACCAATTTATTGGATGTTTGTGTACTAGCTAGAAGTTGTTGTAACAGATTTTCCACGCTTGACTCTCCACTTGACTAGTTGCTGCTACTTGGGCCTTGATATGGTTGTTTGGATTGAAAAGGTGCATTTTGTTGTTGGAAAGGCGGCCTCCTATTGAATCCTAGGGGTTGTTGATTATTGTTCCCCTCTTTGAAGTTCGAGTTGTTTCTCCAGTTTGAATTGTAATTGTTTCCATAAGAGTTGTTTTGCCCTCCTACATAGTCAACCTCTTCTACTACCATAGATTGCTGACACTCGCTTGTTTTGTGTTGTTTTCCGCATGTGTCGCATCGAAGTTGTGCTTTCTTGAGTTCAGTCTGCATTTGCTCAAACTTTTTGGTAAGCGCTTCCAATTGAGCTGCAACTAAAGTATCGGAATCAACGTGATGTATACCCTTCTGGGTAGGTCTGGCTCATAAAGGATTATAGGCGAAACTTTTGGTGGCGGCCTTTTCCAATGCTTGGAATGCCTCAGTTGGGGTTGCTCCCCCCAAAAGTCTCCTGCAGCGCACCGGTCGATGGCCTGCTTATGTACTCCTGAGATAGCGTCATAAAATGTCTGCCATTGGAGCCACAGATCAAGCCCGTGATGTGGGCATCTCCTTAAGAGGCTTTTGTATCTTTCCCATGCTGTGTGCAGTGGCTCATCGTCATCTTGATGAAAACCGGTGATAGTTGATCTTAACTTAGCAGTTTTATCAAGTGGAAAGTATTTTAATAGAAATTGCTCGGCCATCTCGGCCCATGTTGTGATGGTACCAGGTGGTAGTGCATCTAACCATTACATGGCGCGCCCACAGAGCGAAAATGGACAGAGCCTAAGTCTAATAGCGTCATTAGAACAGTTATGAATTTTGATAGTCGCACAATTTCATAAGAAACGCGCGATATGAGCGTTAGGATCTTCGTCTGGTAAACCGTTAAACTGAGCAGAGGTTTCCACCAGGTGAATAATGCTTGATTTTATTTCGAAATTGTTGGCTGAAACTGCTGGTTGGGCGGTACTGGACTCATAACCATCAAGGGACGGCTTGGCGTAGTACGTCATGTTCCTTTTTCCCTCTGCGTCCTCCATGTTGTCATCTAGGCGTGTATCCTCCAACGTCTCACCTTCTATCGCGTCAGCTACCGTTCGTGTTCGTTCTCGTAATCGGTTAAGGAAATGTCGTTCGGGCTCCTAAAATGGCGTAACGAGTGCAGATTCAGGTGTGGTGGACATGCATTACCTAAAATAATTAAGTGGGGTACTTTAAAAGAAAGTAAAGAACTAAGAAAAATTATTAAAATATTTACTAATATCTACAATTTAAAATTTTGGATTGTTGGTTTGAAACCATTTCCCGGCAACGGCGCCAAAAACTTGATGTGCGTGAACTATATATAAATTTTTGATAAAGATTTTTCACACAAATACTGGTTTTAAACTGGTTTTCACCTAAACTATACTACACACAAAGGCAAGTGTACTTGTCAGGTAGAATCGATAAGAACCGGATATCAATCCGTGGACACAGTTTAACTACTTAATCCAAACAATTAATTTAACCGATTGATTAGGAAAATATTTGTTGTTTTGTTTTTAGAGTTTTTACCAAAGTGATGACAATTAAGTTTAAAGACTACAAATTCTTAAAGTGATGAAAATAACATTTTTTTGGTAAAATAATCATCCTAGTTCTAGAATCGGCTTTACTAATTATGTTGAAACAAGTGAAATGACAAAAGTTTACAATTATGTTAATGTTCGATTAAGCGGTCGAATTAGATTCCTGTCAAGGTGACCAAATCCATAACAATTAAGAAAGACATTAATGAGCAAATTACATAACATCCACTTAAGGTTAGTTTAATTAGACAAAGATTATGTAACCTCTTAATTCATAAAATTCCAAGGTAAACTTATGCAAATATTAAGCTCGAGTCATCAATATTTTTATTAACAAAACTTTTGTCCAAGACATTTCATAACATTTCTCATAGTTTTTCCAAATATGGTTAACGGGATGCATGCTTTAAGATTTATTTCATAACCAAGGTTTCAAAGATCATTCCTAATACTTAGCCATAAAATCATATCTAAAGATATAAAATCATGAATAAATGTTAATATCATAAGTTTTCCAACATAATATGATTTCTCATTTATAAACCTTATATTACTCCATAAACATTCAAGCATGCATGTCCATCAAGAGATTAACATAAAATCATCATAACATTAACATAATATTTTGCCATAGTCATAAGTTTAACATAATTAATTAAGCTTCATCAAACTAGGATGATTAAAAGATGTTTAGCTCATGGTGAGCTTGCAAACTACAACTACACAATGGAAATATGCAATTCATAACATGTTTCAAGGATATAACCAAAACTCCAAGGTGGATTAGTGTGGTGATCTTCAAGGTGGATTTTGATATAATGAAATGGACCTCCTTTAGTCTCCCAAGTCTGGGTCCCGAGTGTTACAAGTGAGTGAATTTTCTCCCAAAGGCCAACCCTTAAAACTGAGCTAAAGGTGGCTATTTATACTGTCTGGGACAAGGGGCACAGCCCGCGCCTAGTGAGGCACGGCCCCGTGTTGGGACCACGTCGTAGCCATTTTTGCTTTTGTCGCGAAGGTACTGTCTGTGTACTACTGGTGGGGCACGGGGCCGTGTTACATCTGGTCGGGAGACAATTGTACTTCTGTGCTTCTTCTGGTTGACCACGGGGGCGTGCCTATGGGGGCACGGCCTGTGCTTGGTTGCTTCTTGTTTGTCTTTTCTGCATGGAGGGGACATGGGGGTGTGCCTAGTGAGGAACGGCCCGTGCTTGAGCTTCTGACTTGTCCAATTTCTTCATTTTTCATCGCTTATCCATTGGATTGTTCATTCTAAGCTATGTATTTCTTGAAAACACAATTGAAGCTAAATGAGCGACAATTTCAATCAATGTGTAAAGAAATTGACAATAAATGGGATGCAGATGATGTGAAATATATGACTAATTTTGAGCACATCATAACTCATGCTCATAAGGGAATCAGTTGCTTGTTTCTCATTTTCTAGTTATCATACCATTTGAATTTTGCATATTTTTCCCCCAAATATAGAAAACAGTAAAAAGGGGCTGTGAAACTCACCTGGTAATGTGTTAGGAACGATGACGTCCTTCATGTAACAACGAGAACCAAAATCCACGTAACATGATAGTCACGGGTTTATGTCCTACTCGATACCTATGATACTTGTAGGTACTTAAAGAGCTTCATGGACTAACCCTAATATTATAAAGTAAGTCTAAACTCGAAATGAGTTATCACGCGTGCGGTTGAGGTTTGTTGATTCATAATGTTACAATGCCGATCCGGTATATGTAAATAACGGTTGATGTTTAGATCTAGATTACTCTAATCGATTTAGGGATACCAAATATTGATTGTATTTACAACGAAGATTCCTCAAATATACGCACCATAGTATATTGAATTATCATATTTTATTTATTCGAGACTTAACCGAATATATATACATATATATATAGGGTGAGGTTCAAATGCTAACCAATATTTATGTGATAACCATGATAACCACTCTCAAACAAAGTGTTACGTATACGTACCAAATAATGTTACACATACGTAAACACTATGTGTGACGTATATGTAACATTATTTGGTACGTATATGTAAGACTCATCATTTCCATATTTATGTTCAAGATATATGTTCACAATACTTAAATACTCTTTTAAGAATTAAAAGAAAAAATAATTTATAAATTATGTGATTGTTTGATAGTGGTTAGCACGGTTATCACATAAAAAGTTGGTTAGTATTTGAACCCTTCCATATATATATATATATACATATATATATATATATAGGGTTGGGTTCATGAGAGAACTAACTTTAATAAGAGAACTAGAGAACTCCTCATTAAAGGAAAAAAAATTTCAAAAAAATAATTAAAAAAATCATAACTTAAAATATAAATCATAAACTAAAAAAATGGTTCGGAGACCATGTTTCCACATCGTCCTCGTTCAACAAAAAAAATGCAATACTGCATATGTGTAGTTCCACCCCAAAAACCTAAACCTCCCACCCCACCGCCACCCAAAAACCTAACCCCACCCCACCACCAAAAAACCTAACCCCCCACCCCCAAAAAAAACCTAAACCCCCACACCCCACCCAAAAACCTAAACCCCCCACACCCCATCCAAAAACCTAAACCCACCCACCCCTACCCTTAAAAACCTAACCCTAAAAGCTAAACCCAAAAACCTAACCCTAAAAGCTAAACTAAAGCCAAAAACTAAACCCTAAAGCTAAACCAAGCATTTTTGCATTTTTTTTTAACGAGTACGACGTGGAAAACATAGTCTCCGAACCACTTTTTTAGTTTTTGATTTACATTTTGAGTTATTATTTTTTCGCCTTTAATGAGAAGTTCTCTAGTTCTCTCATTAAAATGAGTTTTCTTATGATCTTCTCCCTATATATATATATATGTGTGTGTGTGTGTGTGAGTTCACTAGAAAACTCATTTTTGTGAGAAAAGTAAAAAACTGCTCATTAAAGGTGTTGCATATGTGTAGTACACCCAAAAACCTAACCCCCACCCAAAAACCTAAACCCCCCACCCCACCCCCACCCAAAAACCTAAACCCACCCACCCCCACCCACCCCCTAGCCCCCCAAAAACCTAACCTAAAACCTAAACCCAAAAGCTAACCCTACTACGCAGATGTAGTAGGGCGCTGATTTTTTTTTCAAAAGAGGACGACGTAGGGAACAAGGTCTCCGAAGCAGTTTTTTAGATTTTGATTTATATTTTGAGTTACGATTTTTTTATTATTTTTTTTTAACTTTAATAAATAGTTTTTTGGTTTTCTCATGAACAATGAGTTTTCTTATGATTCTTCCTCTATATATATATAGTATAAAGTTCCACTAGCAAGGGAAAAAAGTGTAGCAAGTGTAGAAAGGATTTTGATCCCTTGATCTTGTAAATGGAGGGTTTCTAAGAAGGCCACGTAAAAAGGAAGGAAATTTATGCCTTAAAAGTTATAATAGTAATTATTTCCAAGAGAGAAAAATAACATATACATGCAAGTCACATGCATTTTCCACCCTCATTTTTTAAACGTTTATATCTTTTTTATACGTCATTATTTATTTTTTTAAAATATACCATAAAATCAAGCGTTTTTATCTTTAAAACGAGTATGGTCTTGCTATATTTTAAAAAAATAAAAAATCGCTGAACTGGGTTTGTACGTTTTAACAGGGTTTTAATGACGTTTTTAATGGCGTTTTTTCAATACGGTTTTCATGGCGTTTTTTCAAAACTTTTTTCACTGTGTTTTTTCATCACGTTTTTTTCATGGCGTTTTTTCTAGACTTTTTCATAACGTTTTTTTATGATTTTTTTCATGTCGTTTTTTTGTGAATTTTTCACTGCGTTTTTCATGTACGTTTTTCACTGCGTTTTTTCATGATGTTTTTTTCATGGTTTCTTTTTCATGACGTTTTTACAAGGCTTTTTTATGATGTTTATTTTACTGGGTTTTTTCATGGCGTTTTTTTATGACTTTTTTCACTGTGTTTTTCATGGACGTTTTTCACTACGTTTTTTCATGACATTTTTTTCATGATTTCTTTTTCATAGAGTTTTCTGGTATTTTTGATAACCGATCGTGCGGAAAATAGAAAAACGCATGTGAAACTAGGCGTGTTACGGTATTTTTAAACTGGGAAACTTTATGTTGTGTTTTGAACTGTAATTGTGCAGAAAACAGAAAATGCGTTTGATGGTGTTTTTAAACTAGGCAACTTTATGGTGTATTTTGAACTGTGCAAACTCTTTTTCATGGAGTTTTCTGGTGTTTTTTTATCACCGATCGTGCGGAAAAACAGAAAAAACGTATGTGAAACTGGGCGTGTTATGGTGTTTATAAACTGGGCAACTTTATGGTGTGTTTTGAACTATGATTGTGCAGAAAACATAAAATACGTTTTATGGTGTTTTTTTGATGCAATTACCATTATGGTTTTAGGTGTCTTCTTTTATAGTGTTTTTTAACTGTGTGTATTATAGTGTTTTTAAACAGGGCAACTTTATGGTGTGTTTTGAACTGTGATTGTGCAGGAAACAGAAAATACGTTTTTCAGATTCTCCAACACCTAATCGTTATCTTTGGTGCTCGGCTCTATGAATGCGAGGGTTGCAGACGCCATTACCATAATGGTTTTAGGTGTTTTATTTATGGTGTTTTTCTTTTCCAGATGAAACAAGCTTTTTTAAAAATATCATAAATTCATCCGGTTCAAAAACTCCAAAAACTTGCCCAGTTCTAAAAACATCATAACATGTTCACTTCAAAAACAACATAAAATGTCTAGTTTAAATGTTTTTTATGATTTGTTTTAATTTATGACGTTTTTATGGTATTTGTACGTCGTTTTTTATGATATTTTTATAGAGTTTGTACAATCTAGTGCAAAAACACTATGAATAAAAAAACCCACTTAACATGTAATTTTTTTTTTTAAATTTTATATAACAATAGTGTACTCATATTAAAGATAAAAACGCTCGTTATTATGGTGTAATTTTTTTAAAAAAATAATAACGCATTAAAAAATTATGAACGTTTAAAAAATATGGGGGAATATGCATGTTACTTGCATGTGAATATTTTATGCATTTGAAAAATCAAGCGCATGTTTTCTCATGATTTTGCCCTTCCCCCTTGCTCCCCTCCTGGGACACATGTCACTTCATGATGGCTTCCTACACTTCCTATACTTTTTTCACTTCTTAGAATATCCGTCCCCTATATATATATATATATATATATATATATATATATATATATATATATATATATATATATATATATAATTACTTCATTCATTGAATGTAATCGTACACTTATTTGTTTCCCACAAAATACATATTACATTTTAGGTATATATCTATATCTATACTATATAATAAATAAAAGTTTTTTATGACATGTGTCGCCTACATATTCATTCTCATCATTTTTTTCACACCTCTCTCTTAATATATACACCACTATCTTTTAATAATAATAATTTTTTAAAGAAAATACTAATTATACTAATAAAACACATTTATTTTAAATTATCCCTTATTATAAAAACTTTGAAATCTAAAATGAAAGTTAAATTACATTAAATAGTAATTAACGTACTTTCGAGACTCAATTATATATTAAATTTTACATAATTTGAATTTTGTTTTCTATCCTTAATATATGTAATACAGTTTTACATTTTTAAAATATATATATAAAAATTTAAGAATTTTATATATTGATATTTTCCACCCTGTGTATTAGAAGGGTTCTAAGCTAGTATATATATATATATATATATATATATATATATATATATATATATATATATATATATGAAATATTGTTTTAATACGAGTTTTAAAAGTATGTAAATACATACACATTTATACCACTTGAATAGGATATTTTAGCTCTTATGTTTTGAAATCGTTCGTATCAATATATATACAAAATTCCACGGTCATATACTTACTCAAACTCGTATTCAAATATTGTGTTACATTAAAATCATTTGATTTTTGTAAAAATGTGAATATTCAAATACATAGATATATCTATATATATATATAGGGGAGGGTTCAAAAGAAAACCACATAGTTAGGCGAAAATCAAGAAAACCACTAAAAAACCAATTTTAACCGATTATATAATAATATTTATTTTTTATTTTATTTTATTTTTATTTACTTATGATAGTATCAATGTAATATTACATATTTTTACCAAAAAATCAATTAAGTATTGGCTTACATATACGTAACACAGTAAACAGAAAACAAAAAATTACGGTTACGTATACGTAAAACACGATAGGTAAAATATTTTTAAGAGGGACTTGAACCCTCGTTTTCTCCGTGAAAGAGATTATTCATACACTTAGAAATAAATTAAAAAAATAACTTGATCGTATGGACTCCGAATGGGGTGATTCGACGGTCCACGAACTCGTCTCGACACACCGGTCTTGTCTAAACTTAACTCCTTGACGTCAATCCTCGTCCTACCCTCATTATTCTCATGTTGTGAGTCCCGTAAAACTACCACTAACAACCAACACGGCTGACCATCATTCCCATCATGAAACTAATATTGCCACTACCACCATTCTTCTATCATTAACCACCATTATATCTGCCGAGCCACCACACTACCGCCATGTAGCTCATTCGACCACCACCAACTCACTGCCACGGGATTACCGTTAACATCACCACCGTTTACCTCCGTGAACCATCATGTACTATTATGGAACCACCATCATGGCTACTAACAACCACCTCTGCCACCGTCGCTCTCACATGAACCATCACCATGAAGCTCACCTCCCTGGGCTGTTGTTAACGCTACCACCATATCATCAGCACCCTTTATGTCGTGAACCACCGCTGCTATTGACAACCATCACCATCTTCTCCTTGTGAAACCCGTAGAACCAAGACAGCGCCACCATCGTGTAGCTCGTACCATCGCCGTGAAGTTCGTACAGCCACCACCCCAAACGTTTTGCCGGTCATCTCTCTTCCTTACCTAGAATCGACCCGTACAGTCATTTCTCATGGCTGTCCAGGTGTTACGGTTTGTTCCTTCTTTATTTCTTGATAGCCCGAGCACCATAGATGGTCAAGGAAAGTCGGATTTAAGGTTTTGGCGAAGGTGGGAGGGAGTTGTAGTTTGCGAGAAGGGGAAAGAATGAAACGGGGATGTCGGCTGAAAGAATTAGAGTGGGTTTTAGGTTCTTAGTAATTTTCACTTAGTCCCCTTTTACTTTACCGAATTTAAAAATAGCCCCCCCTCAACTATTTAGGTTTTGCTCATTTGACTCAATTTTAATAAAGTGGGAATTAGGGATGTTACAACGAGGCATTTTTTTGAACTCATACGAATAAAACTATAAAGTTACCGACTAATCGAGGATTTGGCAATTAACTAGTGTCGATACAACTATATTTTTCATAAATATAAACGCACCACATAAATATAAAAGTTGTATATATTTATGTGGTGCGTTTATATTCATGAAAAATATAGTTGTATCGACACTAGTTAATTTCCAAATCCTCGATTCGTCGGTAACTTTATAGTTTTATTCGTATGAGTTCAAAAAAATGCCTCGTTGTAATATCCCTAATTCCCACTTTATTAAAATTGAGTCAGATGAGCAAAACCTACATAGTTGAGGGGGGCTATTTTTAAATTCGGTAAAGTAAAAGGGGGCTAAATGAAAATTACTAAAAACCTAAAACCCACTCTCATTCTTTCAGCCGACATCCCTGTTTCATTCCTTCCCCTTCTAGCAAACCTACAACTCCCTCCCACCTTCGCCAAAACCATAAATCCGAATTTCCTTGATTAACTATGGTGCTCTGGCTATCAAGAAATAAAGAGGAAACAAACCGTAACACCTGGACAGCCATGAGAAGTGACTGTACGGGTCGATTCTGGGTAAGGAAGAGAGATGACCGGCAAAACGTTAGGGGTGGTGGCTGTGCGAACTTCATGGCGACGGTACGAGCTACACGATGGTGACGCTGTCTTGGTTCTACGGGTTTCACAAGGAGAAGACGGTGATGGTTGTCAACAGCAATGGTGGTTCATGACAGAAAGGTTGCTGATGATATGGTGGTAACGTTAACAGCAGCCCAAGGAGGTGAGCTTCATGGTGGTGGTTCATGTGAGAGCGACGATGGCAGAGGTGGTTGTTAGCAGCCATGATGGTGGTTCCATAACAGTACATGATGGTTCACGGAGGTAAACATTGGTGATGTTAACGGTAATCCCGTGGTAGTGAGTTGGTGGTGGTCGAATGAGCTACATGGCGGTAGTGTGGTGGCTCGGCGGATGTAATGGTGGTTGATGGTAGAGGAATGTGGTAGTGGCAATATTAGTTTCATGATGGGAATGACGGTCAGCGGTGTTGGTTGTTAGCGGTAGTTGTACAGGATTCACAACATGAGAATAATGAGGGTAGGACGAGGATTGAAGACAAGGAGTTAAGTTTAGACAAGACCGGTGTGGCGAGACGAGTTCGTGGACCATCGAATCACCCCATTTGGAGTGCGTACGATCAAGTTGAAACGGATTCGTATTCTAGACGCTGTGTTCGAGTGGTACATTCCTTATAACCCATAGAATGTTAATTATTATTATTGGCTCGGATTATAAATACCGTATTTGAGAAGGACGCGTAGATATCTATTTTGACAATCAATTAATGACATATAATTATGTATTTTAATGATTACCGCTCATTAAACATTTTTTATTACATTATTATCAATGCTAGTTGTTAAGACACAATTATTATGGATTATTGTTGATTGATTTGGGATGAAAGTAGACAATTTGAATTGTCTGGATTAGATCAAAAACAAACGGGACTCTGTCCGATTTTCTTTAGAATTAAAGAAGAATATTTTACCTAGACGTCCTCATTACGGTTAGTGTTGTTTGGGGAAAAGAACCAGTTCAGACAAATTTAGCATGTTCCCCTAAAACATGGAAGGTGAACTTAGCATGTTCGCCTGAAACATGGAAGGCGAACTTAGCATGTTCGCCTAAAGCAAAAGTGGCAAACTTACCACATGTTCGCTAGGTCAAGGGGTCTTACTTACCATATGATCGCCTAAGTCAAAGTGTCGAACTTATCATATTCGCCTAAGCCATGAATGGCGAACTTGCCCAAGTTCGCCAAACCCTAAAGATAGGAACGTTTAGTGTCGGGTTAAGTCTGATATGTGTCGAATTGATATAACTGTTCAGATTGTGTGAGGTTCCGGTATACCATTCCAGCAAAAATACCAGGTGAGTTCTAATCCCCTTTTTGCCTGCTTTAGGGGTGGTGTGCATACTTAATGAATAGTGTTTATTACATATTTATATCAATAAACAAAGTGAGAGTTATGTTTTAGCGACAAGTTTAAAAGAGGCAAATGTACGTTTTGATGAGAGTAAATATCTATTTATGGCAAGCGTTTACAATATTTTATATATACATAAGCAAAGTCATAATATTTACTCAAGCTATTTTTAAGTGAGCTAAAGATATAGTTTTGGCAAGCGTCTGCTATATTTGATATACATAGAAAAAGACATAATATATGTACTAGCATGTTTTCAATAATGCAAAGATATTTTATGGCAAACGTTTATTATATTTTCATATACATAAATAAAGGTATATTATATGTTAAATTATTGATGAAGTTAAGTGAAGTGCAAAGAAAGTGAACAGATTTCCTACGGGAATGTGTACCAGTTTGTAATGGTCCTTGGGACAGATGTTACTTTGTACAAGATGTCAGTTACGGGTTCTACCCATTAGTAAGATCCTTGGTGGTTCATTAACGGTTGTACAACTGGGATGAGTAACGGCGGTTTCTCGGGAGGTCCACGCAACCTCCCCGTAGTGTTAAACGGTAAATTCGGTTCATGGTCGTTGATGATGGGGGCATTGACCAGGGTATTGTCGGTTCATAGACGTGAGCCAAGTGGGCATTGACCGGTACTCGTCGGTTCATTTACGTGAGCCATAAGGGCGGTACAGTAGTGAGAAGGGAATTGACGGATAAGCAGTATTGTCAGTTCATGGTCATTAGCCATGTGGGCATTGGCATGGTACTTGTCGGTTCATGGAAGTGAGCCATGAGGGCAGTAGAGTGTAAAGGAATTAACGATTATATCATGTATGTTTTTAAAACAATTGTGAAAAGTAAAGTATGTAAAGTTTTTGCCTTATTGGCAGTATATATGTATTAGTAAATCTCTTGTATGACTTATTTAAAGTAAACATTAGAACTCACTCAGCGTTGCTGATTTTTAGTATGTACATCAGTTAAGTGTAGGTGGAAGTAGATGGATGTTGATGCTTGGCTTGGCAAGAAGAGTTACCCGAAGAACAGTGTATGGCATCTAGTTTATGTTTTTGTTGTTTAAGACAAGCTTCAGTTTGTATTTGACAAGTTGTATCAGACATGTTATGCTTTAGCTGTTATGTTGAAACTTTAAATCGTTTCCACTGCTAATGATGAATGCTTTATATTTAAGTGTTATGTGTTGATGAGTAAATCTAATACGTGAGGCCTCCTGGGTTTGGGGCCTTACTAGTTGGTATCAGAGCCATAGTATGTCTAGACTTAAACTGATATTGGGACCAAGTAGTGGATGCAAGTACTGGGTAACTCCATCCAAAGCATCAGAAGTGTAAAGTAAGTAATGTTTTTTCCTTTGGAGTGTCAAGATAAGAATAGAGGCTTTAGTGGAATCATGAAAGAAAATAACTAGAAAACGAGAAGTGATGTAGTGGTTAATTGCAGATGGTCAGTGTATATTAACATCTTACGTTACTTATTGTGTTCTACCTATTCCCTAGCATGATGAAATTAAATTCATTTGTTTCCTATCTTTCGGTGAGGTACGTTACCAGCTCTTATCTATGTTATGACAAGTTCAAGTTATTGTTCCTTACCTAGTAGTTAGCCCCATTAACTTAAATGCCTTAGAATTAGAGATTTACCACGGTTAGACTCTCAATGATAGTTAATCACAATGGCCTTCATGACCAAGCTGCCTCGCATAGCTACGGTTTATGCCACCCATTCCTTGATTCCTATCAGTATATCTTATGGCAGATTTCGAGGACGAAACCTGTTGTTAGGAGCGTAGACTTGTAACATCCCTAATTCCCACTTTATTAAAATTGATTGAAATGAGCAAAACCTAAACAGTTGAGGGGGGCTAGTTTTAAATTCGGTAAAGTAAAAGGGGGCTAAGTGAAAATTACTAAAAACCTAAACCCAATCTCATACTTTCAGCCGACATCCCCGTTTCATTCCCTCCCCCTCTCGCAAACCTGTAACTCCCTCCCACCTTCACCAAAACCTTAAATCCGACTTTCCTTAACCATCTATGGTGCTCGGGCTATCAAGAAATGAAGAAGGAACAAACTGTAACACCTGGATAGCCATGAGAAGCGACTATAAGGGTCAATTCTGGGTAAGGAAGTGAGATGACCGGCAAAACGTTAGGGGTGGTGGCTGGGCGAACTTCACGACGATGGTACGACCTACACGATGGTGGCATTGTGATGGTTCTATGGGTTTCACAAGGAGAAGACGGTGATGGTTGTCAACAACAGTGGTGGTTCATGGCAGAAAGGGTGGTGAGCTTCATTATGGTGGTGAGCTTCATTATGGTGGTTCGTGTAAGGGCGATAGTGGCAGAGGTTGTTGTTAGCAGCCATGATGGTGGTTCTATAACAGTACATGATGGTTAATGGAGGTAAATTGTGGTGATGTTAACAGTAATCCCATGGAAGTGAGTTGGTGGTGGTCGAATGAGCTACTTGGCGTTAGTGTGGTAGCTCAACGGAGATAATGGTGGTGAGCGGTAGAGGAATGGTGGTAGTGGCTATATCAGTTTCATGATGGGAATGACGGTCAGCGGTGTTGGTTGTTAGCGGCAATTGTACGGGACTCACAACATGAGAATAATGAGGGTAGGACGAGGATTGACGACAATGATTTAAGTTTAGACAAGACCGGTGTGTCGAGACGAGTTCGTGGACCGTCGAATCACCTGATTCGGAGTCCGTACAATCAAGTTGATACGGGTTCGTATTCTAGATGCTGTGTTCGGGAGGTACATTCCTTATAACCCGTAAAATGTTATGTATTTTAATGATTACCTCTCATTAAACGTTTTTTTATTACTTTATTATCAATGCTAGTATTTAAAACACGACTAGTATGGTTTATTGTTGATTAATTTGGGATGAAAGTAGACAATTTGAATTGTCTGGAGTAGACCAAAAACAAACGGGACTCTGTCCGATTTTCGTTAGAATTGAAGATGCATATTTTACCTACACGTCCTTATTACGGTTAAGGTTGTTTGGGGGGAAAAGAACCAGTTCAAACGAAGTTAGCATGTTCGCCTGAAACATGGAAGGCGAACATAGTATGTTCGCCTAAAGTAAAAGTGGTGAACTTTCCACATGTTCGCTAGGTCAAGGGGGTGAACTCACCATATGTTCACCTAAGTCAAAGTGTCGAACTTATCATATTCGCCTAAGCCATGAATGGAAAACTTGCCCAAGTTCGCCAAACCCTAAGGATAGAAACGTTTAGTGTCGGGTTAAGTTTGATATGTGTCGAATTGTTATGATTGTTCAGATTGTGTGAGGTTCCGGTAGACCATTCGAGCTAAAATACCAGGTATGTTCTAATCCCCCTTTTTCCTTCTTTAGGGGTGGTGTGCATACTTAGTGAATAATGTTTACTATATATTTATATTAATAAACAATGTGAAAGTTGTGTTTTAGCGACAAGTTTAGAAGAGGCAAAGGTACGTTTTGATGAGAGTAAATATCTTATATATGGCAAGCGTTTACTATATTTTATATATACATAAGCAAAGACATAATATTTACTGAAGCTAATTTTTAGTGAGGTAAAGATATATTTTTGGCAAGCGTCTGCTATATTTGATATACAAAGAAAAAGACGTAATATATGTACTAGCATGTTTTCAGTAAAGCAAAGATATTTTATGGCAAGTGTTTATTATATTTTCATATAAATGAACAAAGGCATATTATATGTTAAATTATTGATCAAGTTAAGTGAAGTTGTGAAAAGAAAGTGAAATAATTTCCTACGGGAATATGTACCAGCTTGTAAAGGTCCTTGGGACACATGTTCCTTTGTACAAGATGTCAGTTACGGGTTCTACCCATTAGTAAGATCCTTGGTGGTTCGTTAACGGTTGTATGACTGGGATGAGTGACGGCGGTTGCTCGAGAGGTCCACGCAACCTCCCCGAAGTGTTAAACGGTATTGTCGGTTCATGGTCGTTGATCATGGGGGCATTGACCAAGGTATTGTTGGTTCATGGACGTGAGCCATGTGGGCATTGACCAGGTACTCGTCAGGTCAAGGGCGTGAGCCATAAGGGCGGTACAGTAGTGACTAGGGAATTGACGGATAAGCGGTATTGTCAGTACATGGCCGTTAGCCATGGGGGCTTTGACCGGGTACTTGTCGGTTCATGGAGGTGATCCATGAGGGCAGTATAGTGTAAAAGAATTAACTGTTATGTCATGTATGTTTTGAAAACAGTTGTGAAAAGTAAAGTATGTGAATTTTTTGCCTTATTGGCGGTATATATGTATTATTAAATCTCTTGTATGACTTATTTAAAGTAAACGTTAGAACTCACTCAGCGTTGCTGATTTTTAGTATACACATCAGTTAAGTGTAGGTGGTAGTAGATGGATGTGGATGCTTGGCTTGGCGAGAAGAGTCACCCGAAGAACAATGTCTGGCATCCAGTTTATGTTTTTGTTGTTTAAGACAAGCTTCAGTTTGTATTTGACAAGTTGTATTAGACATGTTATGCTTCCGCTGTTATGTTGAAAGTTTAAATCGTTTTCGCTGCTAGTGATGAATGTTTTATGTTTAAGTGCTATGTGTTGATGAGTAAATCTAATATGTGAGGCCTCCCAGGTTTGGGGCCTTACAAGTTGGTATCAGAGCCATAATTTGAGAGATTTGGACATCCCCGATGTCCAGACTTAAACTGGGAATGGGACCAAGTAGTGGATGCCAGTAACGGGTAACTCCAACCAAAGCATCAGAAGTGTAAAGTAAGTAAAGTTTTTCTTTTGGAGTGTCAATATAAGAATAGAGGTTTTAGTGAAATCATGAAAGAAAATAACCAGAAAACGAGAAGTGATGTAATGGTTAATTGCAGATGGTCAGTGTATATTATCATCTTACGCTACTTATTGTGTTCTACCTATTCCCTATCTTGATGAAATTAAATTCCTTTGTTTCCTATCTTTCAGTGAGGTACGTTACCAGCTCCTATATATGTTATGTCAAGTTCAAGTTATGGTTCCTTACCTCAAAGTTAGCCCCATTAACTTAGATGCCTTAGAATTAGAGATTTGCCCCGGTTAGACTCTCAATGATAGTTAATCACAATGGCATTCATGACCAAGCTGCCTCACATAGCTACGGTTTATGCCACCCATTCCGTGATTGCTATTAGTATAGCATATGGTAGGTTTTGTAGACGAAACCTATTGTAAGGTGGGTAGACTTGTAACATCCCTAATTCCCATTTTATTAAAATTGAATGAAATGAGCAAAACCTAAACAGTTAAGGGGGCTAGTTTTAAATTCGGTAAAGTAAAAGGGGGCTAAGTGAAAATTACTAAAAACCTAAACCCACTCTCATTCTTTCAGCCGACATCCCCGTTTCATTCCCTCCCCCTCTCGCAAAACTGTAACTCCCTCCCACCTTCACAAAAACACTAAATCCGACTTTCCTTGACCAACTATGGTGCTCGAGCTATCAAGAAATGAAGAAGGAACAAATTGTAACACCGGGACAGTCATGAGAAGCGACTATAAGGGTCGATTCTGGGTAAGGAAGTGAGATGACTTGAAAAACGTTAGGGGTGGTGGCTGTGCAAACTTCCCGGCGATGGTACGACCTACATGATGGGGGCGTTGTGTTGGTTCTATGGGAAGGAGAAGACGGTGATGGTTGTCAACTGTAGCGGTGGTTCATGGCAGAAAGGGTGGTGTTGATATGGTGGTAACGTTAATGGCAGCCCAGAGAGGTGAGCTTCATGGTGGTGGTTCGTGTGAGGGCGATAGTGGCAGAGGTGGTTGTTAGCAGCCATGATGGTGGTTCCGTAATAGTTCATAATGGTTAACGGAGGTAAACGGTGGTGATGTTAACAATAATACAAAGGCAGTGAGTTGGTGGTGGTCGAATGAGCTACATGGCGGCAGTGTGGTGGCTCGGCGGAGATAATGGTGGTGAGCGGTAGAGGAATGGTGGTAGTGGCTATATCAGTTTCATAATGGGAATGATGGTCAGCAGTGTTGGTTGTTAGTGGTAGTTGTACGGGACTCACAACATGAGAATAATGAGGGTAGGACGAGGATTAACGACAAGGAGTTAAGTTTAGACCAGACCGGTGTGTCGAGACGAGTTCGTGGACCATCGAATCACCTGATTCGAAGTCCATACAATCAAGTTGATACGGGTTCGTGTTCTAGACGCAGTGTTCGGGAGGTACATTCCTTATAACCCGTAGAATGTTAATAATTGTTATTGGCTCGTATTATAAATACCGTATTTGAGAAAGACGTGTAGAGATCTCTTTTGACAATCAATTAACGACATATAATTATGTATTTTAATGATCACCGCTTATTAAACGTTTTTATTACTTTATTATCAATGCTAGTAGTTAAAACACGATTATTATGGATTATTGTTGATAAATTTAGGATGGAAGTAGACAATTTGAATTGTCTGGATTATACCAAAAACAAACGAGACTCTGTCTGATTTTCGTTAGAATTAAAGAAGCATATTTTACCTAGACGTCCTCATTACGGTTAGGGTTGTTTGGGGGGAAAAGAACCGGTTCAAACGAATTTAGCATGTTCGCCTGAAACATGGAAGGTGAACTTAGCATGTTCGCCTAAAGTAAAAGTGGCGAACTTACCACATGTTCGCTAGGTCAAGGGGGCGAACTTACCATATGTTCGCCTAAGTCAAAGTGGTGAACTTATCATATTCACCTAAGTCATGAATGGCGAACTTGCCCATGTTCGCCAAACCCGAAAGATAGAAACGTTTAGTGTCGGGTTAAGTCTGATATGTTTCGAATTGTTATGATTGTTCAGATTGTGTGAGGTTCCGGTAGACCATTCCAGCTAAAATAGCAGGTGAGTTCTAATCTCTTTTTTTCCTTCTTTAGGTGTGGTGTGCATACTTAATGAATAGTGTTTATTACATATTTATATTAATAAACAATGTGAAAGTTATGTTTTAGCGACAAGTTTAAAAGAGGCAAATATACGTTTTGATGAGAATAAATATCTATTTATGGCAAGCATTTACTATATTTTATATATACATAAGCAAAGACATAATATTTACTGGCGCTATTTTTAAGTGACGTTTGCTATATTTTATATACATAGAAAAAGACATAATATATGTACTAGCATGTTTTCAGTAAAGCAAAGATATTTTATGGCAAGCGTTTATTATATTTTCATATACATAAACAAAGGCATATTATATGTTAAATTATTGATCAAGTTAAGTGAAGTTGTGAAAAGAAAGTGACCAGATTTCCTACGGGAATGTGTAACAGCTTGTAAAGGTCCTTAGGACAGATGTTACTTTGTACAAGATGTCAGTGACGGGTTCTACCCATTAGTAAGATCCTTGGTGGTTCGTTAACGGTTGTACAACTGGGATGAGTGACGGTGGTTACTCGGGAGGTCCACGCAACCTCCCCGTAGTGTTAAGCGGTATTTTCGGTTCATGGTCGTTGATCATGGGGGCATTGAGCAGGGTATTGTCGGTTCATGGACGTGAGCCATGGGGACATTGACCAGATACTCATCGGTTCATGAACGTGAGCCATGAGGGCGGTAAATTAGTGACAAGGGAATTGACGGATAACCGGTATTGTCGGTTCATGACCGTTAGCCATGGGGGCATTGACTAAGTACTTGTCGGTTCATGGACGTGAGCCATGAGGGCAGTACAGTGTAAAGGAAAAGGCGGTTATATCATGTATGTTTTTAAAACAGATGTGAAAAGTAAAGAATGTAAAGTATTGCCTTATTGGCAGTATATATGTATTAGTGAATCTCTTGTATGACTTATTTAAAGTAAACGTTAGAACTCACTCAGCGTTGCTGATTTTTAGTATGCACATCAGTTAAGTGTAGGTGGTAGTAGATGGATGTGGATGCTTGGCTTGGCTAAAAGAGTTACCCGAAGATCAGTGTCTGGCATCCAGTTTATGTTTTTGTTGTTTAAGACATGCTTCGGTTTGTATTTGACAAGTTGTATTAGACATGTTATCCTTCCGCTGTTATGTTGAAAGTTTAAATCATTTCCGCTGCTAGTGATGAGTGTTTTATGTTTAACTGCTATGTGTTGATTAGTAAATCCAATACGTGAGGCCTCCTGGGTTTGGGACCTTACACTCGTCGTGATATTTAAGAAATTAATTTATGCAAAATACATTTATTGTCCAATTTGTCCCAAATATAAATATCAACTGTTTGTACATTACGAATACTTTGCAAATATTTATACGACCAAAGTAATAATTATTATTCATGTATCTATATAACTATCAAACTGCAAGTATTTGTACGTTAAAGTCATATCTAGTTATTTGTTTGTGACGATCGTTAGTCATACCAAAGTTCCATTTTTACCGACAACACGTCTATGTTTATATTTATCGCCTAATAATTTTTACTTTTAACTTGTACAAATCTCACTCACCAAACATTCGTTAATATGACTGGTTATTATATATTTTTACTTTAATATTTATTTATCGCTAACGAATCGTTTAGAGCTCAACGTATTTGACCGCATACACACGCTTAACATTTGTAATACTAAACGTAAAGCGTTTAGCGTGCGCCTTTATACCTTTCTTTTCACTCGGTTAGCGTACATGAACCCATTGACCGGCGTTGACCAGTTGACTTTACCAAGACCCGACACCAACAAAAACGCTAGACCTACAACATATAATAACCGATCTAAAGGTTAAATGAGTCTATTCGACAACATATGGGTTCAGGTTTGGATTTTTACCTAGGATCATCGTGAGGACAAAAGGAAATCACAAATCTGGACCGGGGATAGCAATGAGATGGATTATCGGGTAACATGGGTTTCGCCGAAACCCTAGCTCCATCGCCGGAGTCGCCGGAAAGCCGGATGTCGTTGGAACTTTAAAAATAGAAAACAAATCCTTACAAACGTGTAGATCTAACTCGAAAAGACAAGATATCGAGAAGGAAACTCACCATGTAGATCTAACCCGTAACATGAGTTTCGCCAGAACCCTAGCACCACCGCTGGGAGTTGCCGGATTATCGATTTCTGTCGGAAAATGGATTTATTCGTCGGAAACAAAAATGGGCTTGCTTAAGAACCTCCGCAGGTGCCACCCCTGCTTGTCTGAACCATCGCCGGAAGGCCAGGGCCGTTGCTACACTTCGCCTGTGTGTTCATCGAAAAAAACAGGATCTTGTTGGAATCGCGACCCCCCCCTTCCCCTGAACCGATGTCGTCTCCTGTCGTGAACCTGCTCCCCTAGCCGCCGCCGCTAACGGTTCTTTACCCAACAGCAACCTCATCGCCGTCATCTTGTTCCCCTAACATCACCAGCCACTGTCACCGGTCGTATAGGGGTGTCGGAGACTGCTAGAGGTGGCTGCCATCTGTCTATCTCTCATTCGGTTCCTCTCTCTCTCTCTAAACTCTTGAGAGAACTTGGTGAATGAAGTTGTGTGCTAGGGTATTCAAAATGAGGAGATGGAGATGATGAGTGGCTTATATTCCTATGGTTTTAGAGCGAGTAGAGGAGTAGGTGGACACCGCGTATCAAACCCGAAATGTTATCGCGCTCTCGTCTCTGATTAATTATTTTTGGATTCTTAAAATCACGTAACATTATTATTATTATTATCATTTAAATACTTAATTTATTAAATTTATGCTATGACTGTCGTCTAGGCCGGTACGCGCTCGTACCGCATATTTACGTGTTAATCCGATTAAACGTTCCGCACTCCGGGTATAACTATAATTATTTTACTAATAATATTAAAATAAATATTTATATTATTTTCGTATCTAAATACGTATTGGTAAAAACCATACCACTATCGTTAATCTTACGAGCATCTGACGCGATTTAACGTTCACATGCACGTACTACGCGTGTATCTATCTGAACGGTCTTTCCGAGTGAATATTAATAATCAATATTAATGTTTCGTTGTCTCAAACAACTGGCATACCGAATATCTAGTAATAACCGTAAACTGACGCGTTAAAGTTAAATTCTTATAATCGCGTAACAAGTTGTTAAATGAAACCAAGTGGGATTATGTAAATTGGGTCTCTAATGGGTTTGGATCCTTATTGGGCCTCAAATGGGCTTGGTGTTCTATTGGACCTTATCGGGCCTAGTTGGGCCCAGTCGGTATAGCTCGACAATTAGGTTTTAGGTTCTGAAATTTTTGTAGGTGTCACATTCTTCCCTCCTTAAGGAAATTTCATCCTCAAAAATTGTTATAGTTACTTGGATTAGGATTTTGTATCCTTGCTCGATTTTCGGATTCTTAGGGAGAATTTTTACTCATTCCAAATGACAGTCGGTAATGTAGATAAAGTGGATATCTTATCCACTAACGATATTAGATATGTAAAGATTGAGATATCATCGTATCATATAACAGTGTACGTTACCGTTGTGCATACATTACATCAAGTGAGTAACTTTAGGAAAACTCTTTGAACACGTCGTTAAGCGAACGACGTTGACTATGCCACGAAGTGATAAAGTCATCACTAGAGTCCCATAAACAAAAGGGATTACAATCAGTGAGATCACATTCATGTAATAAGTAAAACATTAATAGAATTGTCCGATCGATGTGAATTATAATAGTGAGTTTTCACAAACCAATGGAACAACTCACACACCAAGGTAATTATCTAAGGGTTAGATGTCGAAGGATTTCCTTATGTGATCAGTATCATTAGAGTGGAACTGTAAGACAATTATCACTGGAAATGAAAGGTAAAGGTGCATTCATGCACATGAATTATGGAGGTATGTGGGCACATACTCTTTATTCATACCCAGTTTACTATCATGAAAGCCGAATCATGATAGAATCTAAAGGAAACTTATCGACAATTTAGTAAAGATGTGTCAAACGGTTTGATGAGATATTCAGGTCTTAGTTCAAAATCAGGCACCTAATTGTTTCTTGCAGCGAGTCAATGCCCTAATGCATTCAAATCTTTCTAGAACACAAGATTCTAACTGACATTTCATTATTCTAATCAACGTGTAGGTTAAACTGATTCCATTGAGTTCTAGGAAATAATATCAGCGTATGCAATTTCTCACAAGGGAGCTTGAATGGTTTAGGGAAACCGTTAGTAGTTGTCTAGTTAGTGAATTAGACAACTATGATATGGAGTAAGATTTTTATAGGTACTTGATCCTATGAGATTTATCTTGGTTTTATCCAATTACGTTACTAGTTACACCATCACGCATGTCATTCGTAACCTGGTTTAGATAGAGATCTTAACGAAATAGGTGTTGAACAGTAAGCTCGATGCAATAAAAATTTCCTAGTAATATTGAATCATCCAGGTTTTTGAATCGTATAGATTTCTATGATTCATCTAAAGATGGAGGTGAAATCCCGATGAAGAAAGAGAAAGTCAAAGTATTTGGGAATAGTGTAGTTGATTTGACTTAATAGATACTAAAGGTAAATGCATCTTCATGGGGTTCAAAGAAAAGTGTTTGAGAATAGTCTAGCTTTCGTTTGGAAAAGTCAGGGTTCGTCTAGACGAGGAAGTAAAACTCAATAGACTCATAGAAGTAGCGTCTCCCAAAAACGATTCCGGGTTTGCTAGCAACTAGTAGTACAGTATGCCTGCAACTTCCTTGGTTTTCGAATGGTATTATTATGACTTACCATTTCATGTTTCACCTATACCGGTTATAGCCTTATAGTTCTTAGCATAAGGGCTTAAGCTATAAAATTGAGGTAATAAATGTTAAGTGTCAGAGATTTGCATTTTCCCTGGCATGTTTAAGGGTTTGTATGTCAGCCTCATACTTGTCTGATAACCGACGACAGTTCACACTTAGGTTTCCAAGGAAATTGCTTGAGCATAAACATGGCTTATTTGGTTATCGAATAATGTCTAGGTTTAATAATGTCTTGGATGTCCAAGGGAATATGCTTTACAAAGCACAAATAGATGAGGGAAGATCTTCATTGCTCAAGATCCACTAAAGGGTTGATTAAATCAAATTCGAGTTTATCTCGTTCCTTCCGAACTGCAAGAATGTTATATGAAGATCTAATAGGGAAATCAGAAATGTTAAATTCTGATTCATGTTAGACCGAAGATCAGTCGTCTATGTCGCTAGATAAGTAACGAGATAGAAAAGAGAAAACTTATTGCTGAACCTCAAAAGGTGAAATAGTTCTTTACAAGAAATTTCCAAATTCGGCCCAAGTACCGAGATCAAGTTGGCTGAGAATAGATATCCTCAGTGTTTCGGTCAAAATTGTCTTGCCAATGAAGTCTCGATAAAAGTTTTAGATTCCTTAGGATTTAATGATAAAAGAGATGATGTGCATTTCCATGTCAACTTTGATAGCTCATCGCATCATTTGATGTCTTTGGCTCAACCCTAAGGTTACGATAGTTTCGATTTTACTCGAATGACTAGGATTTGAGGTTAGAAAGATAGATTAATCATGAACATTAGCTCGGATAGTAAGACTCACAAGATTTCTCATGCGCTATAAATTATGGTTACATGTGCACCCGTAATGATAATTTACTTTGCGTGGTCCCTCTAGTGCTTTCTTTATCTCAAGCTCTCAGCTAAAAAGGAAGCTAAAATGTTCATTAGATCGTGTCATCGTGTTGCACTTTTCCGTACAATGTATATCTTTGATCGGATTACTCTTAGTCATGTGTACCAATATTCATGAATCTACCGACTAAGGCTGTTGCTGGATAGAGTTAATGGTAGAGAGACACAACCGGTGTCTTCTATTAACAAAACATGTGTGGTGGAGAGGCTCATGGGAGGGGCACAACCGGAGAAGGCCGCTACTAAGGAGAGGTTCATGGGAGGGGCACAGCCAGAGAAGGCCACCCATAAAGAGAGAGCCCATGTGCGAAGGCTTGCTTGACATATCGTATGTTATTTAATAATAAAAATATCGTTGGCCATTTGGTGTAATGGTAGCCTCAAGACTTCTCATAGTAGAGGTCTTGGGTTCGAATCCAGGCCATAGCAAAAAAATGGTTTGTGGCCAGGTCAGGGGGTTTACCCAGTTGAGGAGTTCCTCCTGTGATGGCCGGATGGGTTGCCCTAGATGTTCTAGATGTTGCCACGGTGAAACCGAATTAATCTAGAATATCTAGGTGTTGCCGGTTAAAAAAGTTAATAATAAAATTATTTTTCTAGTTTAAATGTATTTTTATTTAATCAGAAGTATTTATGCATAAATTATTTTTAAATAAATATCTGTTATTATATTTATTTACTATAACATTTTTATATCTTTGTTTTGTTATTATAAATCTATACTACTTAATAAACATCTAAACTAGGAGAACACTTGTCACATTTCTAGATCTCCCCGTTCTCATTTTCCCGCCTCTCTCTTTTATTAATAATCAACTCCACTATTTTAAGTAAATAAATTAATTATTTGTTTTAATTTTTATCTATAGATATTTAATTTAAAACTGTATTATCATCAATTAAATTGTTTAATCATATTTATATTAATTTACAAACTTAAAACAATTTTATAACCAACTAGGATTAAAATAAAATATATATAATCATATATTTACATATTCATATTGTTCCATTTTGACAAGTGTAAGTTTTAACAGATTACATTACATTTGATTCAACCCATATAATACACGAGTTTTTTAAAACATAAAAATTTTTATTAGTAAGTATATATTATTACATTTATTCAATCCGTGTAATACACAGGATTTTAATCTAGTATTATTATATATCGGTAGGAAAAATATAAATTATTATTTTTATTTACTATGTTATTTTCTAAAACAATTTATTATCCTCTGAACTTAATTTTCCTTATTTGAAGTTAGCATGTTCTAAATTCCACAAGTTTAAGGTATACATAGTTTAATTTACTGTTGGAAAATTTCTAATTTTAGAGAAAGAGTTTATGCATCTCCACACTCTGGCTAAATTTGGGGGAAAAAAATCAAAATACTCTTTATGACACTTTTTTCCCCAAAAATTATGTTAACGTGGCCCACTGAAAATTTATGTGAGTTGTCAATTTGTCATCCATAGGTGCCTCCCTGAAAACCCACGTTACATTGAAATTACTGAAATAATTTTCTTTTGTATGTTTACTGAAATAATTTTTTTTGTTTCCGTGTACTATGTTGAGTTTTCTGAATTACTAAACCTTATTTTTCATTGTCGGTGGACCAATGGAAAATAAGCCACCGCCACATAAAGAATTAATATATATATATATATATATGAACTTTTTCATAATTTATACAAAGCGGGATTTTGGTGTAGTGGTTGTCTAATAAATATTTTTTTTTGTTTTTTTCTTTGTTTTTTATTTTTTTATTATTATTTTTTAATTATTACGCGTAATGCTTCTAGAGGTGCTCAAAAGAACCGGAACCGAATCCGATCCGATGGATTATCCGAAACCGGATCCGTCTAGGACCGGTTTTTTTGGGACCGGACCGGATTTTGTGAGAACCGGTGGATCCAGAACCGGTTCTGGTTTTTTGACGGACCGGATAAAAATCGGACAAAATGGAACCGGTTTTTTCGGACAATTTGGAACCGGTTCGGAACCGGTTATAGCCGTTGGAAGAAAAAAAAACGGCTATATAGCTGTTTTTTTGGCCTTTTTTTTGTTTTTAAGGCTTGAAATTTAGTATAAATAGGTATTGAGTGTATGAGTTAGTTCACCACAACATTCTAGCTCTCAAAACTCAAAAACGCTCTCAAAACGCAAAAAACGCTCACTTTATGCAAAAAAAAAAAAACGCTCTCATGGCTTCCGCAAGCGCTCAAAATTCGGTTGGTGGTTCTACTAGCGATGTCACGGTGGTGTCAATACTTCCTTGCTCCCGAAACCAAGAGATATGGGCGTATTTCGATTTATGCGAAATGTCGAACGGTTCGCAAAAGGCTCGTTGCAAACGTTGTGGTAGAATTTTGGGTGCGGCGGGAAATAGCACTTTGAGGAAACATATTGCTAGTCACGCAAAACACACTCAAGATGAAGATCAAACTCAAATTGGTAGGAATGGAGGAGTTTGGCAATGCAATGTCAACAACCGGACCGGATCGGATTTATGATGTGACCATCGTTGACGGAACCGGTCCGAATCCGGTTGTTGTTGATCGGTTGAAGAAAATACATTAGAGTGGGACAAGATTGCAAGGATATGTTCTTTTCTTGGAGTATTTTTATGATGTGACAAATGTTTTTTCGGGTACCAAATATCCGACTGCAAACTTGTAGTATCCACATGTTTTTGTGGCTTATGTGACTTTGTATGTTGGTATGAATTCAAAAGATAAGTATATCAAAAATATGGCAGAGTTGATGATGGGGAAGTTTCAGAAATATTGGTCTGATTTTAGTCTTACATTAGCCATAGCTGTTGTGTTGGATCCTAGATACAAGTTGCATTTTAACGATTGGAGTTATTCACAAGTATATGGAGAGGGAAGTTGTGAATATACAAATGTTGATCAGTTTTTGAATTCAACTTTCAATGAATATGCCATGTTAAATGTGGGTGAGGATATAACGGATGATTCAACACATGCTTCAAATGCTAGCAAAGGGGTTAAGGATACAAGTGATGATTCAACACATGCCTATGGAGTGAGAGCAAGACTTAAGGTAATTTATTTGTTTGTTCATATGTTTTTTTATATACATTATCTTTTAATTATTGACTAACTAATTTTCTATTATTTATTTTTAGGGTTTTGATCAGTTTCAAATTAAAGATTTTACAACAAACAAAAAGTCAGAACTATAATTGTATTTGGAGGAGTCAAGAGTTGATAGGGACTCGGAACTTGATGTGTTGGCTTTTTGGAAAGCCAATGAGTTTAGATATCCCATACTTGCGAGGATGGCAAGAGACTTTTTGACAATTCTGGTATCTACCGTCGCACGGAGTCTACATTCAGTGCAAGTGGAAGAGTACTTAATGAACATCGAAGTTCACTTAGTAAAGATACCGTTGAGGCTCTAATATGCACAAAAGATTGGTTATTTGGAGATTTTTGTAATGTTCATTTTCCCTTGATTTTTTATAAGTTTTTTACATAGTATTATATTAATGGTGAATGTTTGTTTGTACTTTGTAGGTTCTAACCAAGTTAGTGTAGATGAGCTCACAGAAGATATAATGTCGCTTGACATTAGTCATGAATCAAATGCTTCAAACTCAGTGAACAATCCTAAGGTACCCACTCCAAATGCTTCAAGTAGTGTTGCTTGCTAAAAACAGTGAACAATCCTAAGGTACCCCACTCCAAATCTTTATAGTAATGTTGCTTAATAAAAGTAAATGAATATGTCCAATTGAATATACTTATTTTGTGTGTAGGTTTGATTGTTTGGAATTGAAGATTTGAGAAGAAAGAGTGCAAGACCAATTGGAACTTGAAATTGTTTTTATTAGATGTTTTTATTAGACTTTTATGGATTTTTGTTATAAATTTGTTAAGGATTATGTATTTATGCATTATTTAAGACTTTTGTGAACATTCGACGACTTTTGTTTCACTAAACAGGTTCTTAAACATGTGTTTCTAAACAGGTCTTATTGTGTCTTATCATGTTAAGCAGGTATAAACAGGTTTGTGTTCGTGCTTGGGAAAAAGTACACAATAAGTTATCGTGTCGTGTTCGTGTATACATATTTCGTGTTCGTGTTTTATCGTGTTCGTGTCTTATCGTGTACGTGTATACACGATATGTCAGCCCTAAATGTGAGAAGCATAATACTTATATCTATGGTTGTATCTTCAAAACCAATCCGCCTCAAATTCGTACGTTACTTTTATATACTTGAGTACGGTAGTGTCAACGCCAAAACATTATTTTTCTTTTATTTTTTTCGTTTGTTTTTTTTTACATTTTAGTTCATAGTTAAACAAGTAGCAATAACCTTATATGTTTTTTATGTACCTAACTATGTTTCTTTTATAACCGTCTCAACATTTTAAGATCCGCTTCACGCCGTGAATAACGAGAATTCAAATTAGGCTACATTTCGACACCGCCGCAACACACGACTGATAAAATTACTAGTTTATATTAAACATATCAGTTCGATATCAGTAACCCTTAATTTGGATGGTCGGTGTCTAGCCACCGCCACCGCCACCACACTATTCATATGTATATATATTACCTTTTTCATTACTTATAAAAAGAGATTGGTTGGTGCAGTGGTTTCAATATACTTTCTATTCACCTTAAGTCATGGGATGGGTTCAAAGCACATGGTTAATAAACCTTTTTTTTTGTTTTTTTTAAGTTCTTTTGATTGTTATTTTTTTTTATTACGCGTAATGTGAGAGTCATAATATATTTTTATATCTATGGTTCTATCTTCAAAACAACCGGCCTCAAATTCGTACGTTATTTTTATGTACTTGAGTACGTTAGTGTCAACGCCAAAACATTATTTTTCTTTTATTTTTTTATTTTGGCTTTTTTTACATTTTAGTTCAAAGTTAAATGAGTAGCTATAACCTTATTTGTATTTTATGTACTTAACTGTGTTTCATTTTTAACCGTCTCAACAGTTTAAGATCCGTTTCACGCCGCGAATAACGGGAATTCGAATTAGGCTACGTTTCGACACCGTCGCAACGCGCGGCGGGTAAAATTACTAGTTGATAACTAATTCATGAATTGTATTCTTGTTTTATTAATAAACTAGGTTAAAATCCTGTGTATTACACGGACTGAATAAATATAATACTATATATTAAGTATAAAAAATTTATTTTTTAAAAACTCGTATTTTACACTGGTTAAATAAACCTGTGACATCCGGCATTTTCAGGTTAACTCCGTTAACACAAACATCGTTATTTCAAACAGTTATTTGTTCAAACTCATTTTTCTCAAACATTCAAACATCGTTATTCCAAAACAGTTATTTGTTCAAACTCGGTTATCTCAAACATTCACACATGCATCACATTTAATTAGGATTAATTAGATGTGTCAGTTTCGCACAAACACTCACGTATCGGTAATTTGTAGAATTGCCGTATCACACACGAGTCGAACCCGGAACGTTGGTGAACTAATAAAAATAATTGAGACTAATTATTTTAATATAAATTAGGTGAATTTATATGCTTTGTGATTTTTCTGTGAATTATGTGAACATTCGTGAAATCGCGTACGTTTTCGCGCGTTGTGACTTTTACTGCTTTAGTGTTATTTTTATAAAGAAGTTTTTATAAAAATAATTATTTAAAAACAATTCTAGCTAGTAGATAAATAAAATAATTAAAAACCCATTAAGAAGCCCATGGATTATCTAAACCCATTTTAAAACCCATGAGATCAAGTATTTAAAGAATTTTATAAAAAAAAAATTAAACCTAAACCCTTTTTTTGTTATTTTGGCCGTCGACCCCCCCCCCCATTCTCTCTTACGACCAAACCAAGATCACCACCATACACCCCTTCTCCAATCTCCAATCTTGCAATTGAACGTATAATCGGACTCCTCTACGCATTGCTAACGCTACTACGTAAGTTGTTTCGTTCAATTTCGTTGATTTTTTATTCCTAAATTTTAGATCAAACCCTAGTTCATCCAAATATGGATTTTTATAATAAATATATTAACTTTATTATTGTTTTGCAATTATTTGATGATTTTGTTGAAACCTTAGTTGTAAAGATTGTAACTTTCTCATAAAGGAAACTTTTGTGATTTCTAGATTGCATGTTTGATGCGTAAGATGATTGCTATGGTTATAATCATATTACATAAGTTGTATACACTTGATTTGGTGTTTTAAATTCTGTTAAATAAGCTTGAAATCATAGATTTTCCAAAAGAGAAAACTTTAATTATAGGAACTTGTTGAATATGGGTTATTATATGTGTATGATGCTTGTTATGGTTGTATTCATATTAGATAAATGGTATGTAATGGATTGGATGCTTTGAATCTTGTTCGACAAACCTAGAAACCCTAACTTACTTATAATGGAAACTTTTTAGGAATTCTATCTTGCATACTAGACATGTGTTGAATGATATGGTGATGTTTATATGCTACTTGATCCATGTATAAGTGAATTGTGAAACTAGATTTCTAATACCTAGCTCTGTTTTGCAAACTTACTAAATAAGGAAACTTTAATTGTCTAAAGTGTTCATAGCTTGCTAATTAGACATGTATGATATGGTTTAATGATTGGTACATGTTAGTTAGGATATAATAACATGTTAGTTAGGATATAATAACAAGTTGTAACGTGCTAAACAGTTTAAAACACACATGATGTTCATAAGTTGCTATACTTGGGAACTTTGAATGAGGCATGATTTACATGTTAGTTACAAGGCTTTGTTTTATGATATGATTATCTAAGACAAGCAAGAGTTATGTTATTAGCTCATTGACCATGTAAACATGTTATAAATGATTAACATATAGAAACCAAACTTCGTGTTCATACATTAATAAAGGTAGGAACTTTGATGAACGTGCATGTGTAGACAAAACTTGCTATGCTAAGATACTTGTCAGTTATGTTACATGAAACTTGAATTACTTGTGTACTATGTTTTAGTATTCTAATCAAACATTAAATCACTAATGGGTCACCAACGGGTCGTCGGGTCAAACTTGAGTCAAACTTACAAATCTTTTCTAAACACTTAAACAATAGTATTGTTTGGATACTAAGGGTTCATATCAACTTGCACGAACACACACTTATAAACCTATGGTTTTAGGTTGCAGTTAGAGGTTCTACAGTTTTCTCTTAGCTTTCATTTGCATTCACACTCAGGTGAGTTTCATCGCCCCTACCTTTACTTGCTTTCCTTTTTGGGGTAGAAAGCATGCTCGCAAACATTTTTGGGTTTTGTATTATCGCTTGTTTACTAAAGTGCAAACATACCAACAAGTCCTTACATTCTCGAACCGTTAGTATTGGAACATAGCGAGGTGATTTTTAGTAGTACTACTGGGTTTTGACAAGCCCCACCCGAGTTAGTCGCGCTAACTTGACCGGAGGTCGAACGGGTGTAAGATTAGCCTAGACATTTGCCATTGTTCGGTAGACATGACGGGAGGCAAACAAACATACAAACAGTCAGCTTCGGTTTCGAACACTTGTAGTAGCATGACATAGACTAGCTATCTATCGGTATACATTAATTACATTATCTAGCAAACATCGAACATTTTATTTACTTGCAACCTCTATGAACTCACCAACCATTGTGTTGACACTTTTAGCATGTCTTTCTCAAGTCGCTAAGGTATTGAACACGAGCATAGGACATGCATGGAGTCCCATCATATTTCAAACACCGGATTTATTTTACTTATTTATTTTCATCGTTTACTTTGGTTTGGGCGGGGTGTTTTGCGCATTTGACTATTCTTGCATTTGGATTTTATTTACGCTTCCGCAACGTTTTCAATCTTAAACTTTTGTTGTCTCGTGACTATGAGCAGCATTCGCATTTTATTTAAATTCATATAGGGTCGTTCCGTGTAACTAATGACTGAGATCCTGGTGTGTCACGCGCCTCACGGTAAAACCCCGCAGGTGGATTTTGAGGGTGTGACAGATTGGTATCAGAGCGATTGGTTCTAGTGAACTAGGATTTGCATTCTAGACTACAACCACATACATGCATTAGTTACACAACACTTACACTCATACATACCATTTACTCATCACACTACAGGTAATGTCTTCTTCACCAAAGTCACCTACATCCCCAGTCGAGGAGGACCCGAGGTTCCCACAGTACCTTCACCAGAGCCTAAGAGGCAGAGATTGACACCTATCGATGATGCTGTAGTGCATGACGAGCCTTTTGACGTGCGTGTCGGAGATAACACGCAGGACTGGGATTGGTATCCTGACAGGATCAGGAGCTGGATCCGCGAGGAGCAGGTCCCACCCCCACTCATTGCTGACATTCCTTCTTCTTCCTCTTCGTCTTCGCAAGTCTTGCCACCACTGAGGTATCCACTCGAGCAGGTTTTAGCTGCCTTCGTAGCTAAGATGGATAGAGATATAGGCAACATGCGTGGGGCTGCAGGTGAGATCACCGAACTCTTGCAGCGTGGTTACAAGACTAATAAGAGGGTAGAGAAGCTGCTTAAGAATCAAACTAGATTAAATACTGTATAAGACAACTTTGCGGCAGCATTCTATGAGCTACAGGCACAAGTGAACGTGCATCACCTTAACCTCGAGGCAGTGGGAGCTAGGCTTGATCATCTCGAGGGACAGGTTGAGGCTGCCAACACCGTGGAGGTTGCGCAACAGGATGTGGTCGAGGAGGAGCAGGATGAGGATGATGATGCTGTTTCTGATGTGACTTCAGTTGGCGGTGATGATGATTGACAGACTATCATTTGAGTTATTTGTTTTATTTAAACCTAGATGGGCAGGGTTGTTCCCATCCAACAGATATTTCTGAATCTTGATGTTTTGGTTGAATTTATTTTGTAGCTTTACAATATATTTAATCAGGGATTTTTATAGAAATATTAGATGTTGTGGTTTATATTTTTTTTCTGTTTACTTATACTTGTATGACAATGATATGCGGTGTATTTTTGCTCATGATTTTGTATTTGTGAATGTGAAGAATATGTCTGGACGTGGAAATGGTCGTGGAGGACGCGCTGGTGGACGTGGCAGTCGTGACAACATCAACATGACTGCAGCAGAGCTCACTGCTAAGATAAACGAGCGTGTGGCTGAAGCTTTAGCAGCCAACCCAGCTGGAGGTAAATCTATCATTTGTCGACTTTAACGAGTCAACATTCATTCTGAACTTATTCCCAAATCTTAAATTATCCCTAAACGCATTCTTTGTATTTAATCCAGGTCAGAACAACAACCAGCAGGTCTGTACTTACAAGACCTTCATGGACTGCAAGCCCCACATGTTTAGTGGAGCTGAAGGAGCAGTCGGTTTACTTCGCTGGATGGAGAAATCCGAGTCCGTTTTTGCCATGTGTAATTGTCCATTGAACAGCCAGGTGAAGTATGCGTCTGGCACACTGGAAGGTCCAGCTTTGACTTGGTGGAATCAGTAAGTGCAGATGCTAACTTTGGAAATGGCAAATGCTTTGCCATGGGAGGAATTTAAAAACATGCTGAAGGAGGAGTACTGCCCTCGCGATGAGGTGCAGAAGCTTGAGGCTGAACTCTGGAACAAAAAATGGAGGGGTCTGAAATTGAAGCTTACACTACCCGCTCCCACGAGCTGGAAACTTTGTGCCCACAAATGGTGACCCCAGATTACAAGCGAATCGAGATGTACATCGGTGGCCGAGTCCCTCAAATTTAAAGTATGGTGACATCATCCAACCCCACCACTGTCCAACAAACTATTCGGTTAGCTCACAAATTGAGCGATCAGGCGATTGCCCAAGGTACACTACCTCCGAGAAAGTCAACTTCTAAGGTGATTGATAACAAGCGTAAATTTGAAAGTTCGCACTTTAAGTCTTCTCAGTCCAACCCGTCTCATCAGCAACAACAACGAAAGTTCGAGCCTACTAAGAACCACTCACAGTCTAACACTACTCAGCAAAATCAGGGTACCTATGCTGGTAAGTACCCAAAGTGCAGCAAATGTAACTTTCATCACACTAGAGCTTGTGACAGGTACCGTTGTCAACGGTGTGGAAAAATGGGCCATTCGGCCAAAGATTGCATGGGAGAAATTCAAACTAAACAGACACCAACCGGTGACGCACGCAAGGGATGTTTTGAGTGTGGTAAAGAGGGCCACTTCAAAAGGGACTGCCCTCAGCTGAAGAAAATTGGCAATGGGAACGGTAATGGCAATAATCAACAGGGTGGAAATGGAAATAATAATGGAAATGGTGCGAAGGGTCGGGCCTTCGTGATCGGCTCAGGAGAAGCTCGAAAGGATCACAATGTTGTTACTGGTATGTTTCCTTTAAACGATCATTTTGCTTCTGTTCTATTTGATACTGGTGCCGATTGAAGTTTTATTTCTGAGAACTTTAGTAAACAAATAGAGATGACCACATCCCCGTTAGAGCACAAAAATTCCATAGAAATACCTGACGGTAAGCTAATCGAGGCAACTCATATCCTCGAGGGATGTAAGTTAGGATTATCTGGTCACAAAATTGACATCGATCTCATGCCAGTTACCCTTGGCAGCTTCGACATAATCGTTGGCATGGATTGGTTATCTAAAAACCAAGCTGAGATCATCTGTAAAGATAAGATTGTTCGTATTCCCCTAGCTAGTGGAGAGATCCTTTCTGTAAAAGGCTAGAAGAGTGGTGCCGTCATGGGCATCATATCTTATATGAAGGCGCAGAAATGTCTATGCAAGGGTTATACCGCGATACTAGCCGTTGTCACTGACAAACCTTCCGAGGAGAAGAAACTTGCAGATATCCCTATTGTTCGCGACTTCCTAGAAGTCTTTCCTGAAGACTTACCTGGCCTTCCACCCCATCGACAAGTCGAATTCCAAAATGATCTAGCACCCGGAGCAGCCCCTATTGCCAGAGCACCTTATAGACTTGCACCAAATGAGCTGCAGGAATTATCCACACAGTTGCAAGAACTGTTGGATAAGGGTTTCATCCGACCCAGTTCATCACCATGGGGAGCCCCAGTCCTATTTGTCAAAAAGAAAGATGGGACTTTCGGCATGTGTATTGATTACCGAGAGCTGAACAAGGTAACTATCAAGAATCACTACCCACTTCCCCGCATCAATGATCTATTCGACCAACTTCAAGGGTCGAGTGTCTACTCAAAAATCGATCTAAGATCTGGATATCTTCAGCTACGAGTTCGTGATGAAGATATATCCAAAACCGCTTTCAGAACCCGGTACGGCCATTACGAGTTTTTGGTCATGCCATTTGGATTAACCAATGCACCCGCGGTGTTCATGGACCTCATAAACCATGTGTGTAAACCCTACCTCGATCAATTCGTCATCATTTTCATTGACGATATCCTTATCTATTCTAAGAGTAAGGAAGAACACGAAGAGCACTTACGCTTGATCCTTGAACTGCTAAGACAGGAACAACTATACACGAAGTTTTCCAAATGCGATTTTTGGATTCGTGAGGTTCAATTTCTTGGACATGTAGTCAATGAGAAGGGAATACATGTCGATCCATCCAAAGTAGAGGCCATTAAGAATTGGGCAGCACCAACGACTCCGACAGAGGTGCGACAATTTTTGGGATTGGCCGGCTACTACCGCCGATTCTTCGAGGGATTTTCTAAGAGCGCTCAACCTCTCACAGCCTTAACTCAAAAAGGTAAACCGTATACTTGGAGCGAAACTCAAGATGCAGCATTCCATCTTCTAAAGCAGAAACTCTGTAAAGCACCCATCCTATCTCTGCCCGAGGGAACGGATGACTTCATAGTGCATTGCGATGCTTCTATCCAAGGTCTCGGTTGTGTGCTAATGCAACGCGAGAAAGTTATCGCATACGCTTCTCGACAATTGAAAGTTCACGAGAAAAACTACACGACTCATGACTTGGAGTTAGGAGCCGTGGTATTTGCACTGAAAATCTAGAGACACTACTTGTACGGTACCAACTGCACCATTTACACCGATCACAAGAGTCTCCAGCACATATTCGAACAGAAAGAGTTGAACATACAACAGCTTCGCTGGATCGAACTCTTAAATGATTATGATTGTACCATCAAGTATCATCCAGGCAAGGCTAACGTGGTAGCCGATGCTCTAAGCAGAAAGGAAACCAAACCCTGATGAGTTCGAGCGTTGCAACTCACTATTCATACAGGATTACCCGAAGAAATCCGTAATGCTCAACTTGAAGCCCTAAAAGAAGAGAACCTAGCATTGGAAGCCACCCGTGGTATCGAGAAACAGTTGGAAGTTAAATCTGATGGTATTCGCTATTTCGCGGAGCTAATATGGATTCCAGTGTATGAAAACTTAAGAGAGCTTATTATGGATGAAGCTCACAAATCCCGATACTCTGTTCATCCGGGATCTGACAAAATGTACCACGATCTGAAGGTGTTGTATTGGTGGCCGAAAATGAAAGCCGACATAGCCACCTATGTGAGCAAGTGTCTTACTTGTTCAAAAGTCAAGGTGGAGTATCAAAAGCCATCCAGATTGCTTCAACAACCGGAAATCCCGATGTGGAAATGGGAGCAGATTTCCATGGATTTTATTACCAAATTACCTCGAACTTCTACCGGATGTGACACAATCTGGGTAATAGTGGATCGTCTAACTAAATCCGCTCACTTTCTTGCTATCAAAGAAACTGACAAAATGGAGAAGTTAACCCGCATTTATCTTTAGGAAGTAGTCTCTCGGCACGGAGTGCCAGTTTCAATCATTTCAGATAGAGACGCTAGATTTACTTCGCGCTTCTGACAATCCTTACAGAAATCTCTAGGTACGCGTCTGGATATGAGCACATCGTACCATCCCCAAACAGATGGCCAGGGCGAGCGTACAATTCAAACCCTAGAGGATATGTTACGGGCTTGCGTGATCGATTTCAAAAATAGTTGGGAGACTCACCTACCCTTGGTGGAGTTCTCTTATAACAATAGCTACCATACTAGCATCCAGGCAGCACCGTTCGAGGCGTTATATAGATGGAAGTTCCGATCACTTTTCTGTTGGGCTGAAGTTGGAGATAGCCAAATTACAGGCCCTGAACTTTTGCACGAAACTTCAAAAAAGATTGTGCAAATTCGAAACCGTATGGCGGCAACCCGTGAACGTCAAAAGAGCTATGCAGACAAACGCATAAAACCGTTAGAGTTTTAGGTAGGTTACATAGTATTATTAAAAGTTTCACCTTGGAAAGGTGTGATCCGTTTCGGTAAACGGGGCAAGCTAAACCCGCGTTATGTTGGACCATTCGAAATAATGAAAAGGATTGGTCCGGTGGCGTATCAGTTAAATCTACTAGATGGACTCAATAGAGTACACAATGTCTTTCATGTTTCAAACCTTAAGAAATGCTTATTTGACGATACACTAGTAGTTCCACTCTAGGAGTTGGAAATCGATGAGCAGTTACGTTTCATAGAGGAACCAGTTGAAATCATGGATCGTGAGATCAAAACACTAAAGCACAGTAAGATCCCAATTGTTAGGGTTCGCTGGAACTCGAAGCGTGGACCGGAGTTCACATGGGAACGAGAGGATCAAATGATGAAGAAATATCCTCAGCTATTCAAGCACTCAACGACAAACACGAAAGGTACTAACTAAATTTCAAGACGAAATTTCTTTCAACAAGGGGATGATGTGACAACTCAAACTTTTTGTTTCAGACAACTAGCAACATGGATTAATTTTCGTGACGAAAATTCTTTCAACAAGGGGATGATGTGACATCCGGCATTTTCAAGTTAACTCCGTTAACACAAACATCGTTATTTCAAACAGTTATTTGTTCAAACTCAGTTATCTCAAACATTCAAACATCGTTATTCCAAAACAGTTCTTTTTTCAAACTCGGTTATCTCAAACATTCACACATGCATCACATTTAATTAGGATTAATTAGATGTGTCAGTTTAGAACAAACACTCACGTATCGGTAATTTGTAGAATTACCGGATCACACACGAGTCGAACCCGAAACGTTGGTGAACTAATAAAAATAATTGCGAATAATTATTTTAATATAAATTAGGTGAATTTATATGCTTTGTGATTTTTCTGTGAATTATGTGAACATTCGTGAAATCGCGTACTTTTACTGCTTTAGTGTTATTTTTATAAAGAAGTTTTTATAAAAAAAATTATTTAAAAACAATTCTAGCTAGTAGATAAATAAAATAATTAAAAACCCATTAAGAATCCCATGGATTATCTAAACCCATTTTAAAACCCATGAGATCAAGTATTTAAAGAATTTTATAAAAATTTTTTTTTAACCTAAACCCTTATTTTTTTATTTTGGCCGTCGACCCCCCCCCCATTCTCTCTTGCGACCAAACCAATACCACCACCATACACCCCCTCTCCAAGCTCCAATCTTGCAATTAAACGCATAATCGGACTCCTCTACGCATTGCTAACGCTACTACGTAAGTTGTTTCGTTCAATTTCATTGATTTTTGATTTCTAAATTTTAGATCAAACCCTAGTTCATCCAAACATAGATTTTTATAATAAAGATGTTAACTTTATTATTGTTTTTCAATTATTTGATGATTTTGTTGAAACCCTAGTTGTAAATATTGTAACTTTCGCATAAAGGAAACTTTTGTGATTTCTAAATTGCATGATTGATGCGTAAGATGATTGCTATGGTTATAATCTTATTATATAAGTTGTATACAATTGATTTTGTGTTTTAAATTCCGTTAAATAAGCTTGAAATCATAGACTTTCCAAAAGAGGAAACTTTAATTATAGGAACTAGTTGAATATGGGTTATTATATGTGTATGATGCTTGTTATGGTTGTATTCATATTAGATAAATGGTATGTAATGGATTGGATGCTTTGAATCTTGTTAAACAAACCTAGAAACCCTAACTTACTTATAATGGAAACTTTTTAGGAATTCTATCATGCATACTAGACATGTGTTGAATGATATGGTGATGTTTATATGCTACTTGATCCATGTATAAGTGAATTGTGAAACTAGATTTCTAATACCTAGCTCGGTTTTGCAAACTTATTAAATAAGGAAACTTTAATTGTCTAAAGTGTTCATATCTTGCTAATAAGACATGTATGATATGGTTTAATGATTGATACATGTTAGTTAGGATATAATAACATGTTGTAACGTGCTAAATAGTTTAAAACCCACATGATGTTCTTAACTTGCTATACTTGGGAACTTTGAATGAGGTATGATTTGCATGTTAGTTACAAGGCTTTGTTATGTGATATGATTATCTAGGACAAGCAAGAGTTATGTTATTAGCTCATTGACCATGTAAACATGTTATAAATGATTAACATATAGAAACCAAACTTCGTGTTCATACATTAATAAAGGTAGGAACTTTTATGAATGTGCATGTTTAGACAAAACTTGCTATGCTAAGATACTTGTCAGTTATGTTACATGAAACTTGAATTACTTGTGTACTATGTTTTAGTATACTAATCAAACATTAAATCACAAACGGGTCACCAACGGGTCGTCGGGTCAAACTTGGGTCAAACTTACAAATTTTTTCTAAATACTTAAACAATAGTATTGTTTGGATACTAAGGGTTCATATCAACTTGCACGAACACACACTTATAAACCTATGGTTTTAGGTGGCAGTTAGAGGTTCTACAGTTTTCTCTTAGCTTTCATTTGCATTCACACTCAGGTGAGTTTCATCGCCCCTACCTTTACTTGCTTTCCTTTTTGGGGGAGAAAGCATGCTCGTAAACATTTTTGGGTTTTGTATTATTGTATTATCGCTTTCTTACTAAAGTGCAAACATACCAACAAGTCCTTACATTCTCGAACCGTTAGTATTGGAACATAGCGAGGTGATTTTTAGTAGTACTACTGGGTTTTGACAAGCCCCACCCGAGTTAGGCGCGCTAACTTGACTGGAGGTCGAACGGGTGTAAGATTAGCCTAGACATTTCCCATTGTTCGGTAGACATGGCGGGAGGTAAACAAACATACAAACAGTAAGCTTCGGTTTCGAACACTTGTAGTAGCATGACATAGACTAGCTATCTATCGGTATACATTAATTACATTATCTAGCAAACATCGAACATTTTATGTAACTAATGACTGAGATCATGGTGTGTCACGCGCCTCTCGGTAAAACCCCGCAGGTGGATTTTGAGGGTGTGACAAAACCCGTGAAATGCAATATAATATGTTAACACATTCTCTTGTCAAAATATGTCAGGAGAGTTATTAATATAAAGATTAGTATTTTCTTTAAAAGTATATTATTATTAAAAGATAAAAGTGTATTTAATAAAACAGAGAGACGGGAAAAAAATTATGAGAATGAATATGGAGGCGACACGTGGTATGAAAAACCTTTATTTATTATATAGTATAGATATAGACTAGGTTATAGTCTATTATACGGGTTGAATAAAAAAATATTAAATAATTAGTAATAAATTTTTAAGAGTTATAAAATAATATTATAAGATACGATATGATGAAATAAGGAATTGTTGTTAATGCGATAATAGAAGATTTAATCGGAGGAAATAGAATACAAATGGTGAAATAAGAGAACCAAAATAATAGAATTTTATGCTTATAGAACTAGGACATGCGTCGAAAACATTTACTTATTTATTAGGTGCAGATATATGTGTGTGTAAGTGAGAGTTTGTAACATCCCAAAATTTAAAACGACAATTATAATAACGGAATAAACGAATGAGGCATGACGGGCCGGGCCGGATGGGCCGGCGGGCTTGAAGGTGCGAACATAGGGGAGCCTCCCCTATAAATAGCCCAACACACTCCACATTTCTCTCATTTGCAAGTTCTAGAGAGAGAAACCGTAGAGAGAGAAAGTTGGCGGATCGACCCAAGATTGAAGAAGTGTGTTACTCCAGAGCTTGTGAGAAGAACCTCCAGATCAGAAGCTCGATACAGGTAACGATCCAACCTAGATCTGAGTTGTGGTTCGTTTTTGGGTTTTAGACGAAAATGTGACGTTTTTACGGATGAAACTGGAAGAAAAACATGGATTTGAGTTCCTTAATGAAGAGCAAACGTTTTGAATGTAAACAAGTTCGGGATCTTGACGAGATCAGACCCGAATGCGAAAGTTAGCGTTTTTACGGAGAAACAGACCCTGCGTACTTATCAAGTACGCATGAAGAGAATCCTACGTACTTATCAAGTACGCATGAAGGGGATCCTGCGTACTTATCAAGTACGCATGAAGTAAAGTTTGCGCACTTATTAAGTACGCAAGAACAAAGCCCTGCGCACTTGCTAAGTGCGCAGGCATCAGGCTGTTTAGGTAAAGTCGGTATGTTTAGAAGGCTAAACCGTTAGAGTCAGGATGTGGTCTGATGTGTATTTAACTAATCAATTCAGATCGGAAGTGACGTTGTGGGACCTTTGTTTAGGACAACCTAGATTAGCTTATCTGGTGAGTTCTAGAAGCCCTCTTTTAAATGTTTTGAATAATGTTTTTGGGCTGGTGTGCATACGTAACGATGTGACTATTTTATAAAAATGATGTTTATGAATGTTGTATGTGACGTTTTATAAAATGATGTTTATGAACGATGTTTTGGAAGGAAGGGTTATGAAAGAAGTGTTTATGAAATATTTTGCCAAAAGAAGTTATGAAGTTTATGAAGTGTTTATGAATGAAGGAATTATTTTTAATAAAACGTACGAATGCTTTAACTGAAGTTTTGAAGTAAAAGAAGTGAATGTTTACGAAAGTCACAAACGAACGAATCTGCCAATATTCCTTAGGGAGTGAAGGTTATGGGTATGGGAAGTATGTTATGGGCCTTTACCTTTTAGGGGCCTTAGTGGCTAGCTAACTGCTGTACAATTGGGGTGATGATGGTCACCAAGGGGATTATCGTGATCCTTGAAGTTGGTACGATTTACCTTACGGGGTAGTCGTGCTTAAAGTATGGTACTTGTGCCTTACGGGGTGCAGTGCTTGAAGTTTGGCACGTGTCATCCTTGTGATGCCATGCTTGAAGTTTGGTGTTGAATAACCTAAGTATCGCCCCCTAGGAGTTCTTCACCCGAAGGACAGTACGGTGTTGATGGGCCTAGTGGTGGGGATCTTTAGGTTATTCCACTAGTATGTGACGTTTGGATTTGACGGTTATGAGAAGGCGCATATTCGATATGTTCGTGGACTTATGTTTATGATGTGTTATGTTTTTGTTATTATATTATTTTACGTACGCTTTTATTAATGAAGTTAAATGATATGTATTTGGCAAATATTTGAATGTTAAGGTTTTATGAAAAGCTAGAACTCACCAGCGTAGCTGACTTTTTATTATGCACATTCAGGTTAAGGCAGGTTATGATGATGGATGGTGATGCTGGGCGGCTTGATGAGTTACCCAGATGATATGAAGACTGGCATCCCGTTATGATTAACTTATGTTTTGTTTATGTAATAGACTATGTTACGCTTCCGCATGTAGAACAATGTCCCTATTATGTTTTAATGAAGTTTTCCGCTGCGTTGTTTTGATATTCAAGTATAAGAACTGTTTGTGAATGAGTAAATCCAACAAGTGACGCCTCCCGTGTCACACCCCAACCGACGGCGGAAACGTCAGGGCGGGACATGTAGACTGTTCATAAGCTCATGGTTTACTAAAGTTGTGATAATTAAACAATAACTTTCATTTCATAGCTCAAGTAATCAAGTACAACTCTTACAAGAATAAAAATACATGAATAACTTTATTAAATTTAAAACTAGGTCCTCAATCCTAAGTGAAGCGACTTGAAATCTTAACTCAAACACTGTACCTGAGACATGATAAAATGATAGGGTCAACTATAAATAGTTGGTGAGCATACATAGGTTTTGACACCACAAGTAAAGTTCAAATGTTTTGTGTACAATTCATATGATGCATGGTTTATAAAGCATTTATGGAGAATCTAAGTTAAGCTAGATGCACAAATGAAACTTTGTAATTGAAGGGCATAACAACACATGTTATCCTATTGTAGGGCATAACAACACATGTTATCCTGATGTAAATGTAGGGCATAACAACACATGTTATCCTAATGTAGGGCCTAACAACACATCTTAGCCTGAAGTAATGTATTTGTGTTTGCACGTGTATAACATGTATATGTAGCCTTAACAATTAGCATTCAAGCATAAAGCACAAATAAACACATATGATCATATTGTAGAGTTGTACGTGTGTAATTGCAAATAGTATTTGAATGTAATCATGTTTCACCCCAAATATGTAAATACGAAAAAGGGGCTATGTAAACTCACCTGAATCAAAGGTGGGGCTCGTACGAGAGACTAGGTAACAAAGTGGTCCTTGAAATCTCACAGCGTTAACCTAGTGTGTAATGTATATGTATCTAGATTAATAATGTATACAATAGTCTATGCTCAAGTCTATTATTAAAATGGATGTTCGTACAAAGGGTCAGAGTTGTAGGTGTTAGTGGTTTGTACTTGAAAGGGGTGTTTTATAAAATGAGAAATTAGTCTTAGAATAATTGAGTTAGGGTTTGGGTTTGAATAACTAAAAAAATTAAACATTTTTTATTTATTTATTTAGTTAGAAAAATAATGTGAAAATTATATTTATATTTTAAATAAATAATTTTTACTTTATTTATTTATAAAGAGGTGTAAATATGTGTTCAAATTAATAACTTTAAATATAATTCAAACTCTATTTGTATTGGTAAAAGTAATTTATGTATATAATAAATAATTTTGTTTATTTATTTATCATTTGAAATAGGTATGTTAAAATAAATAAGTTCAATTAAAAATTTACATGTATCCTTTAAGTATATAAAACTATATATGTTTTAGATATAGTTTTATTAGTTTTAACTATACAACTTAAATTTTATAAAACTTTGCAAGAAACATTTATAAAGCTTTGTCATAAAATTTATAATATTAGTTAAATTAATTACCCCAAAAATATGTAATTTAAATCGAATAATTAACAACTAAAATTATAAAAATAGGGATTTTTATGTAAAAATTATAAACCTTGTTTTATTCTGTCCTAATAAATGTAGGGTTTATAAAAATAATTTTTATATAATTTTTGGAGCTTTAAAAATTGATTTAAAAAGAATAACAGGCCACCCGGTTCGAACCCGGGTGGTTCCTGTGAGTGTAGCTCGCTTGTACCGCTGGACCAGGGGATGGTTATTGTAAGGGGACTGGTTCGAAATTTCCTTATTGTGTGACTGTAAAGGATCCGATCAGTTCTTTATGGATTACGCAAAAAGGGTACCGAGGCCGTGGGTTTCGAACTCGGAACCATGCGTGTAGGGGCAAGTAAGCATAACCGTTTGAACTGAATTTAAATTCTTGACAGTAGGTAAGTGTGAAATGTTTTTAAACACTAAACCCCAACCCATCTCCTTCCCCAATCGTATTCTCGAAAACCCTAGCCTGAGAATCAACACGATAAGCAACAGATCGAAGTTCTGATCATGGGGCTTTCGATCTCTTGTTTAAAACAGTCACAAAGGTATAAGGATCACCTGGTTTGGTGCAGTAACGAAGGAGAACCGCTAAAGTGTAGGTTCCGGAATTTCTTGAGCTCGACTGATTTCCAGAGAGGTAATGAGACGCGAAGAAGAGTTCCGTGAGTTTGAATGGGATCCTACGAAGGTGTGTGGTTGTATTAATTCGCTTAATTTTGTCTTAATTACTCGATTCGATTTCAAAAGGCAAGCGTAAAATGTCGGAATCCTTTTACGCGTAATCAGTTCGGTTTTGGATGAATTAAGTCACGAATTGGGATGAAATACATGTTGGGATCGATTGAGCGTGATTTGCGGGTCTATTACTCGTTTAATTCCTGATTTGGAGGTGAATTTGATTTGGTTTGACTCCGAATAGTCAAAGGTGTCCGAATTAGTTTAAATTTCAAAATTTGCCGCGTAGGAATTAGATTGACGCGTTCACAGAGTTTAGGAACAGCCGAAATACATTCCAGTAACTAGGATGAGTCCTAATCCGACGGGTCTTGATCCATTTTGGTCTAGATTTGGTCGGTAAGGGCTGTTGACTTTTTGAAGTCAACATTTACCAAAAGGAGTCAAAGTTTTGATAATTTTAAATAGATAGGTTCAAGTTGAGGGAAAAAGGTTTAATTCTAAGGGTCCAAATTCATTTACAAGGGGTTCATGACCAATCCATTTGTTTAAAAAAAATATAAATAAAAATGGTTTTTATAAGAGCTTGTAACTAAATTCCTTTTCCCTTTTTTTGTTTATAAAAGTTGTTTTCATAAAGTTATACATCAATTATCTTAACCTTCATTTTTTATTGGGTTACAAAGTGATTTATGAATATATATATGTTTATTTAAATAAAATCCAATGGATTTATATATATATTTGAATATTCATTCTTAAATAATTATATGTATATTTTCGAAAGGCGTACAAGTTTATATATATATGTGTGTAAAATAATAAGTGATGTGACTTGGTGAGTTTGAACAAGTGCGAGAATGTTTGTGTTAACTATTTTCTTACAAGAGAAATAAAATAATTTTATGGTCTGAAAAATCATGGATGTTATAGTCTCCCCATGTTATGGAATTTCGTCCCAAAATTTAACTGGTGGGAGTTACTGAATCAGAAAAGATGAGGGCTCGGATTCTAAATGAGCCTTGACTGTCAGTTTGAGGAGTACAATCGATAACGAGATCCAGGTCTGTTTTCTCAAGGTCAGGCACGCATGATGATAGTGGATTTAGTTTAAGAGATTTAAGGAGAAAATTGTCGTAGAATATTTTAGACTCTAAAGGTGATATGCATTACATGGAATGGGTTTTGATGGTAACTGGATGATCAAGGTTTGTTTAAGATGTAATCTAACATGTTCATGAATTGTTAGTGGGAAAGAGATTTCACAAACATTGGCCCGTCAAACAACATAAAACTTTACGTGGCAAGAATAACGCTACTTCTGATTTTATGACAGGAACACTTATATATAAGAAGTACCAGCGGCGTATCCACCATGTCCTTATCATATCACATTAGTATTGTTACTATATTCCATGATAGGTTCATGTCATAACACATGACAGATTTCACTATGTCTTCCATGCGCTGATTTTTATAATTACGTGTGCACCCGTAATTATCCAAATCGTTTCATGGTCCACATAGTTCATCCCATTGTGTGTGGGGTCCAGGTGGTAACACAAAAACACTTAATTCGTGACTATTGCTTTCACGTATGTGTTGCTAACAATGACTATGTCCATAGATAGTATAGCCAATCAAGTACTAAAGAGTAATAACGTGGCATAATTTAGGGTTCCATAGCTTCTACGTGTTTGAACAATAATACGTCAAACACCGAGTTGTTTTAAAGTGTTACGGCTTCCTCGTGTTTGAACAAGTATACGTCAAACCCCGAGTAGCTTCAAGGTGTTAAGGTTTTCAAGTTTGGTGAACAAAGTGTATGACCATGCTTCATGTATATTGTGATCAATCAATTGCAACAATTGTAAGTAACCTAGTTTCATATATAATGTAAACACACAAATCTTATGTATGATCTAGTGTTATGTAGCTAGTAATCAAATAGGTTTCATGTGTAACGTGAACAACGTGGCATCATGTAACTCAATAGTTTCATATTCAATGCGGTCAATCAAGTATTATGTACCAACCAACCAATTGTTATGTATCATGTGATCAATTTAGTATATGTACATTACAAACAACTATCTTTTATGTATTATGTAATCAATCCAGAAGAACGTGTATTGCAAATAATCAACTTTCATATAATATGTAATTTGTGTAGCATTGGATATATTGAAAATAACTAGGTTTCATGTATTACGTGATCGTGTTGGGTATATTATGAACGTGCATACGTAAGTTATTGAACTTCGTGTGTGATGTATATTAACGAGTTTCGTATGTGATCGAGTGTTGCGGAGAAGCGTGTTGTTGGCGATCTTGTAAAATGTGGTAGTTAGGTTCTAGCTCTTTAAACCTCATTGAGGTTTATAGAGAAGGTTAATGTCTACGTGAAATGAGTCGTCTCTTGAAGCGGCAAGTGAAAGGTAACGAGGGGGTTTTGAAAACACTCAGGGAAATGTGTTTACGAATAACTGACCTTTGTTTGAAAATAGAAAATTATAAATTGTTCTTGGTTGTAGATATATAAAGTAGTGAAACTATTGAGTTAAATAATCTAAATAAATGGACAATTTATAGGGAAAACCTTTTTATTAAATTTTCAATTATTGTAAGGAGAATATTTTTAAGTAGAATTATTGGCTAAACAAGTAGTTGTATATTAGTTTAGCTAGGGTTTAGAAATAAATAATTTAATGAGGAAAATCATAATTATTTATCAATTTGAAATAATATTTTTATATAAGATAGGTTGTATTAGGTTCCCTTACAAAGTGAAAATGTTTATGGGAAAGTCTTGGGTGGGGGTGTTCCAGATGTTCAAAGTCTTGGGCCTGTGTTCCTAATCCAATCTGCCCTTACATCAAACCTTAGCCTGGTAGCTGGGGGTGTTGGTGACCGATACACGGGTAACCCGATATGTTCTCCCCAATCAGACTCTGCTCCAGGACGGTAAACCGGGGAGGTAGGAGAGTAGGAGTCCATGTCTAATAGAAAAATAATGAAAAGGTTGTAAGTGATAATGAAATACTAAGTGTTAAATATAGGAGTTCTCATAGTTAGAGTTTGACTAGTCACAACACCGAGCCTTCACAATAGTATTTTAGAAATACACTTGACCTATAAGCAATGCATCCCTGAGGAGAATTCCCAGAAAAGAAGGGTGGGTCACTAGGACACACTTAAGTACCCCATCTTTCCTTAGCCAGAATCCCTCATGGGCCTACACACTCTTCCAGTCATCATGTATTAATAACACTATTGTTGGGCTCATGGCCATGATGAGAATTGTTGTGGGCTGGGCTTTGAGGCCCGAAAGTGATGTTCATTTATTGCAGTAGGCTTCTTCTTCTTGGAGGATTAGGTGGGCTTCTTGGGCTATTATTAATGGATATTAGGCCCAGTAGTTTAAATTTGTTCACAAGGGGTGATAGTATTATGTGTGTGAGTTCAAAGGTGTATGAAGAATTTGGTGTGTATGTGTGTGTGTTAAACTTAGGATAGGTAGCATGTAGATAGTAATGAATGTAAGAACAAGAGCTATCAAGTAGTGTGACACATAAACCATTAAGTATTGTATCATGTGATGTACTTACTTAGTATAACTTGCAAAAATATTCACATAAGAGGTAATCTTACAACATGTAGTAGCATGGCATAGTATGGATGTCCTAGGGTTATAGTCTAGGTCAAAAGTGTCTAATAACCTAATTCCCTATAACCAAGGCTCTGATACCAATCTGTCACACCCCAACCGACGACGGAAACGTCGGGGCGGGACATGTAGACTGTTCATAAGCTCATGGTTTACTAAAGTTGTGATAATTAAACAATAACTTTCATTTCATAGCTCAAGTAATCAAGTACAACTCTTACAAGAATAAAAATACATGAAAAACTTTATTAAATTTAAAACTAGGTCCTCAATCCTAAGTGAAGCGACTTGAAATCTTAACTCAAACACTGTACTTGAAACATGATAAAATGAGAGGGTCAACTATAAATAGTTGGTGAGCATACATAGGTTTTGACACCACAAGTAAAGTTCAAATGTTTTGTGTACAATTCATATGATGCATGGTTTATAAAGCATTTATGGAGAATCTAAGTTAAGCTAGATGCACAAATGAAACTTTGTAATTGAAGGGCATAACAACACATGTTATCCTAATGTAGGGCATAACAACACATGTTATCCTGATGTAAATGTAGGGCATAACAACACATGTTATCCTAATGTAGGGCCTAACAACACATCTTAGCCTGAAGTAATGTATTTGTGTTTGCACGTGTATAACATGTATATGTAGCCTTAACAATTAGCATTCAAGCATAAACCACAAATAAACACATATGATCATATTGTAGAGTTGTACGTGTGTAATTGCAAATAGTATTTGAATGTAATCATGTTTCACCCCAAATATGTAAATACGAAAAAAGGGCTATGTAAACTCACCTGAATCAAAGCTGGGGCTCGTACGAGAGATTAGGTAACAAAATGGTCCTTGAAATCTCACAGCGTTAACCTAGTGTGTAATGTATATGTATCTAGATTAATAATGTATACAATAGTCTATGCTCAAGTCTATTATTAAAATGGATGTGCGTACAAAGGGTCAGAGTTGTAGGTGTTAGTGGTTTGTACTTGAAAGGGGTGTTCTATAAAATGAGAAATTAGTCTTAGAATAATTGAGTTAGCGTTTGGGTTTGAATAACTAAATAAATTAAACAATTTTTATTTATTTATTTAGTTATAAAAATAGTGTGAAAATTATATTTATATTTTAAATAAATAATTTTTACTTTATTTATTTATTTATTTATAAAGAGGTGTAAATATGTGTTCAAATTAATAACTTTAAATATAATTCAAACTCTATTTGTATTGGTAAAAGTAATTTATGTATATAATAAATAATTTTGTTTATTTATTTATCATTTGAAATAGGTATGTTAAAATAAATAAGTTCACTTAAAAATTTACTTGTATCCTTTAAGTATATAAAACTATATATGTTTTAGATATAGTTTTATTAGTTTTAACTATACAACTTAAATTTTATAAAACTTTACAAAAAACATTTATAAAGCTTTGTCATAAAATTTATAATATTAGTTAAATTAATTACCCAAAAAATATGTAATTTAAATCAAATAATTAACAACTAAAATTATAAAAATAGGGATTTTTATGTAAATATTATAAACCTTGTTTTATTCTGTCCTAATAAATGTAGGGTTTATAAAAATAATTTTTATATAATTTTTGGAGCTTTAAAAATTGATTTAAAAAGAATAACAGGCCACCCGGTTCGAACCCGGGTGGTTCCTGTGAGTGTAGCTCGCTTGTACCGCTGGACCAGGGGATGGTTATTGTAAGGGGATTGGTTCGAAATTTCCTTATTGTGTGACTGTAAAGGATCCGGTCAGTTCTTTATGTAATACGCAAAAAGGGTACCGAGGCCGTGGGTTTCGAACTCAGAACCATGCGTGTAGGGGCAAGTAAGCATAACCGTTTGAACTGAATTTAAATTCTTGACAGTAGGTAAGTGTGAAACGTTTTTAAACACTAAACCCCAACCCATCTCCTTCCCCAATCGTATTCCCGAAAACCCTAGCCTGAGAATCAACCTGATAAGCAACAAATCGAAGTTCTGATCATGGGGCTTTCAATCTCTTGTTTAAAACGATCACAAAGGTATAAGGATCACCTGGTTTGGTGCAGTAACGAAGGAGAACCGCTAAAGTGTAGGTTCTGGAATTTCTTCAGCTCGACTGATTTCCAGAGAGGTAATGAGACGCGAAGAAGAGTTCCGTGAGTTTGAATGGGATCCTACGAAGGTGTGTGGCTGTATTAATTCGTTTAATTTTGTCTTAATTACTCGATTCGATTTCAAAAGGCAAACGTAAAATGTCGGAATCCTTTTACGCGTAATCAGTTCGGTTTTGGATGAATTGAGTCACGAATTGGGATGAAATACATGTTGGGATCGATTGAGCGAGATTTGCGGGTCTATTACTCGTTTAATTCCTGATTTGGAGGTGAATTTGATTTGGTTTGACTCCGAATAGTCAAAGGTGTCCGAATTAGTTTAAATTTCAAAATTTGCCGCGTAGGAATTAGATTGACGCGTCCGCAGAGTTTAGGAACAGCCGAAAATCATTCCAGTAACTAAGATGAGTCATAATCCGACGGGTCTTGATCCATTTTGGTCTAGATTTGGTCGGTAAGGGCTGTTGACTTTTTGAAGTCAACATTTACCAAAAGGAGTCAAAGTTTTGATAATTTTAAATAGATAGGTTCAAGTTGAGGGAAAAAGGTTTAATTCTAAGGTTCCAAATTCATTTACAAGGGGTTCATGACCAATCCATTTGTTAAAAAAAAATATAAATAAAAATGGTTTTTATAAGAGCTTGTAACTAAATTCCTTTTCCCTTTTTTTTCGTTTATAAAAGTTGTTTTCATAAAGTTACCCATCAATTATCTTAACCTTCATTTTTGAGTGGGTTACAAAGTGATTTATGAATATATATGTTTATTTAAATAAAATCCAATTGATTTATATATATATATATTTGAATATTCATTCATAAATAATTATATGTATATTTTCGAAAGGCGTACAAGTTTATATATATATGTGTGTAAAATAATAAGTGATGTGACTTGGTGAGTTTGAACAAGTGCGAGAGTGTTTGTGTTAACTATTTTCTTACAAGAGAAATAAAATAATTTTATGGTCTGAAAAATCATGGATGTTACATCCCGGGTTTGGGGCCTTACAAGTTGGTATCAGAGCAATAGTTTGAGAGATTCGGACACTCCTAGTGTCTGAACTTAAACTATGAGTGGGACCGAAAGCGGATGCCAGTACGGGTAACTCGAGCCACATCATCAGGTATGAAAGTATCATATATATTTACATATATAGTATGCCTTAGAAGGGGTTAGGTAAGGACTTGTGTTCTGATGGAATCACAAAGGTGGTAAAAAAGAAAACGAAAAGTAGTGTAATGGTTAATTGGAGATGGCCAGTGTATATGAACATCTTACAGTGCTTGTTGAATTTTATTTGTTAACTAGCGTGATGACACTGGATTCTTGTCTTATAGAACGAAATGGCATGAAGAGGAAACGGAAGGCGTGGTGGGGGCCGTACCGGCGGTCGTACCGGTGAGCGCGGCAGGACCCCTGCACGCCAAGAGTACAGTGAAGAAGGAAGTGTTCACACTGAGCCAGAAGTTAGTATGCACGGGACTGAGCCCGACTCATGTTGAAGAACAACAATTCGCTTTTGAACCGAAAGTGAGAGCGGCTCTGGCACGCGAGTTCACTGAGTTGATGAAGGTTTCTCTGCCAGGACTGTTGGCAGAAGCGTTAAAGAAGGCTAGTGAGACGGGTGGGTCTAACACGGCGGTTGGTACCCCGAACACTGAGGCAATCAACGTGCCGCTTAACCGTCCTTTAAGACATGTGACCCACCGGTCCTGACTAGTAAAAAGGACGCGGTGGCTACTTTTGATTGGGTAATCCGTATAGAAGCTGCCATTCGTCTGAGCGAGTGTCGAGCGGGTCAAGTTGTGAAGTTTGATGCTAACTCCTTGAGGGAGGAAGCATTCCACTGGTGGGAAGGTGTACGTCAAGCCAAAGGGGACGAGGCTGTGGATGCGATGATGTGGACTGATTTGAAAAGTTTGGTGATCAAGAATTTCTGTCCAAGGAATGAGATCGAAAAGGTAGAAAGGGAATTTCTGTTGATTAAGGCCGGGAGCATGACACACCGGCAGTACACCACAAGGTTCAATGAACTGGCACGTCTGGTGCACACCTTGTCACGACTGAGGAGAGAAAGATTTCCTGTTACATTCAAGGGCTGCCGGACCAGGTCCGCACCTATGTTTAGGCAAACGCCCCTACTACCTATGATTCGGTAGTAGAACTGAGCGGCGTGGTATTTGATGAACTGGCGATGAATGTCGTTGCCATTAAAGAGCCTAAGAAGAAGCTGAGTTTCCCCGCTAAGCGATCGGCTGGGAAGTTGTTTGGGGCTCGGGACAAACAGGCCAAGGTAGGCGAGACGGCAGTCTGTGGAAGATGTGGGGTAAGACATGCGGGTGAATGTCGGTTAGGGTCAAATCTATGCTTTAAATACGGCAAGACCGGACACTACTCCCGAGAATGCCCGCAAGGCTTCAAATGTTACAATTGTGGGGAGAGTGGTCATATGAGCCGGGAATTCACCAAGCCCAGAATGGGTGAAGCCGGGAAAGGGAGAGGCCCGGAGAAGAAAGAAGAGAGGCCCCGAGCAAAGACTTGTGCGTACGCGCTGACGCAAGACCAAGCCAGGGCAGACCCCGATGTGGCGTCAGGTACGTTCATTCTTGAAAACACTTTTGTTTCTTTGTTATTTGATTTGGGTACCAGTAAGAGTTTTATATCTGTGACTTTTTGTAAACGAGTGAAGTACACTGTCAGTAAGCTAGAAAGGGCCTTTAGCATAGAAACCGCTGAGGGTAGAACCGCGAGAGTAACCGATGTAGTTGACAACTCCATGATAAAAATAGAAGGTCATAGGTTCCCTGTCAGATTGTTTGTTTTGGTTTTGGGAGGGTTTGATGTCGTATTGGGTATGGATTGGTTAACTGCCAACGAAGCACAAATCATATGTAAACGAAAGATAATCCGACTCAAGGCTCCGGATGGTAGCAAGGTCGAGATTTTTGGATATCGTGACGCCCCGATGCCCAACGTCGTCTTGATGATTAAGGAAACAGATTACTTGAGGCGCAGATGCGAGGCTTATCTGGTGTACGTGATTGACAAGTGTAAGGAAGTGAAGGAACTAGACGATGTACCCGTGGTACGCGAGTACCCGGAGGTGTTTCCAGTGGACTTGCCTGGGATACCACCCGACAGAGAGATTGAGTTCCGAATCGACATAGTACCAGATGCCAAGCTCGTGACTAAACTCCATATCGACTAGCACCAGTAGAGAAGAAAGAGTTAATGGCATAACTAGACGAGTTACTTGAGAAAGGATTTATCCAACCGAGCATCTCACCGTGGGGTGCTCCGGTGTTGTTTGTAAAGAAGAAAGATAGTTCGATAAGAATGTGTATTGATTATCGCGAGTTGAACAAACGTACGGTGAAGAACAAGTATCCTCTACCAAGGATCGACGACCTATTAAATCAATTGCATGGCGCAAGTTGGTTCTCAAAAATAGACCTTTGGTCCGGGTACCATCAGTTGAAGGTGAGGGAAGAAGACATACCAAAAACTGCATTTCGCACGCATTATGGACATTTTGAGTTTCGCGTAATGTATTTTGGACTGAAGAACGCCCCCGCAGCGTTCATGGATTTGATGAATAGAGTTTGTCGACCAATACTGGATCGATCGGTAATCGTGTTCATCGATGATATCCTCATCTACTCCAAGAATGAGGGTGATCACGCGTGTCACTTGAAGGAGGTATTGGAAGCTCTTAAGAAGGAAAAGTTGTATGCTAAGTTCTCCAAATGTGCGTTCTGGCTTTGGGAAGTCCAATTCCTAGGTCACGTCATTAACCCTAACGGCATTATGGTTGACCCAGCAAAGATAAAGACGGTAAGGGAATGGAATATTCCTAATACGCCAACCGAAATCCGTAGTTTCTTGGGATTGGCATGCTACTATCGGAGATTCATCTAGGATTTCTCAAAATTTGCTTCGCCATTGACAAAGTTGACTCGGAAGGAGGTAAGGTACGAATGGAGTTCGACCCAGGATGAGGCATTTAAGGAATTAAAAGAGATGCTAGTCTTGGCCCTTCCCGAGGGAAATGAAGACTTGGTCGTATACTCTGACGCTTCGGGTCAGGGATTAGGGTGCATGTTGATGTAACGTGGTAGAGTGATTGCACATGCGTCGCGGCAGTTGAAAGTTCACGAAGCCAATTATCCGACTCATGATTTGGAACTTGCTGTTGTCGTATTTGCATTGAAAATCTGGAGGCACTACCTTTACGGGGCGAAGTTTACTATTTACTCCGACCATAAAAGTTTGAAGTACTTCTTCGAACAAAGGGAACTTAATATGAGGCAGAGACGATGGTTGGAACTATTGAAAGACTATGACTGTGAAATCATATACCATCCTGGAAAGGAAAACGTGGTGGCTGACGCTCTGCCGAAAGGATGTGCCTGCTCCTATTAGAGTGAAAGCTTACCAGTTGGTGGTGACGTCAGATGTGATGAGGGAAATTGAAAGAGCTCAAGATGAAGCACTGAAGGAAGAAAACATAAATAAGGAAAGAATGGTTGGCCAACAGGACAGGTTGTAATATAACACCCTTGGTGTTAGGACACGTTTTGGGCGGGTATGGATACCTATGAGTGGCGAGCTTAGAACCAAAATCTTGGATGAGGCTCATAAGCCTCGTTACTCTATCCACCCCAGTACCAAGAAAATGTACCAAGATCTGAGGAAGGAATACTGGTGGCTTGGAATGAAACACGAAGTGACAAAGTACGTAAGCAAGTGCTTGACTTGCTCGCAAGTAAAGTCTGAACACCAGAAACCGTATGGAGAGATTCAACCACTTGACATACCAGAATAGAAGTGGGAACACATTACCATGGACTTCATAACCAAGCTACCTCACACAGCTAAAGGTCATGACACCATTTGGGTAATCGTGGACCGTTTAACGAAGAGTGCTCATTTCCTACCTATTCGCGAGACGTTCTCGTCGGAAAGGTTAGCGGAAGTATTTATTAACGAAGTAGTAGCACGGCATGGGATGCCTTTGACGATCGTATCTGACCGGGACACACGATTCACATCGAGGTTCTGGAAAAGATTTCACGAAGCGATGGGCATGAGACTTAATATCAGCACGGCATACCACCCACAAATGGATGGTCAGTCCGAAAGGACCATTCAGACATTGGAGGATATGCTTCGTGCTTGTATTATCGATTTTGGCGGCAGTTGGGACAGTCATCTGCCGTTAGCCGAATTCTCCTACAACTATCACACAACGATAGTCATGCCGCCTTACGAAATGTTGTATGGGAGAAGATGCAGGACCCCGGTTTGTTGGGGTGAGATTGGACAGAAGGAATTAGGAAGTCTTGAAGTCTTAAGAGGAACTTCAGAAAGGTTTGATCCAATCAAAGCACGAATGAAGGTCGCACAAGATCGTCAGAAATCCTATGCGGATAAACGACGAAGGCCTATCGAGTTTGATGTTGGGGACAGAGTAATGTTGAAAGTGTCACCCTGGAAGGGAATCATACGATTCAGGAAGAGAGAAAAGTTAAGTCCGAGGTTCGTCGGACCATTCAGGATAATGGCACGGGTCGGTGAAGTCGCTTATCGGTTAGAGTTGCCTGATGAGTTAAGTGGGATTCATCCTACATTCCATATATCACACTTGGGAAAGTGTTTGGCGGATGAATCGGCTCACGTACCACTTACTGACATCGAGGTCAACAACAGCCTTAACTACATTGAAGAACCAGTGGCTATCCTAGATCGGAAGGAGAGACGTTTACGAAATAAAGTAATCCAATTGGTTAAAGTCCAATGGAAGCACCGAAAGGGATCGGAATCTACTTGGGAAACGAAGGAGGAAATGAGGGAGTCGTACCCTCATCTATTTGACTTATGATAGGTTTCGGGGATGAAACCTATTGTAAGGGGGTAGACTTGTAACATCCCAAAATTTAAAACGACAATTATAATAACGGAATAAACGAATGAGGCATGACGGGCCGGGCCGGATGGGCCGGCGGGATTGAAGGGGAGAACATAGGGGAGCCACCCCTATAAATAGCCCAACACACTCCACATTTCTCTCATTTGCAAGTTCTAGAGAGAGAAACCGTAGAGAGAGAAAGTTGGCGGATCGACCCGAGATTGAAGAAGTGTGTTGCTCCAGAGCTTGTGAGAAGAACCTTCGGATCAGAAGCTCGATACAGGTAACGATCCAACCTAGATCTGAGTTTTTGTTCATTTTTGGGTTTTTCGGGTTTTGGACGAAAATGTGACGTTTTTACGGATGAAACTGGAAGAAAAACATGGATTTGAGTTCCTTAATGAAAAGAAAACGTTTTGAATGTAAACAAGTTCGGGATCTTGACGAGATCAGACCCGAATGCGAAAGTTAGGGTTTTTGCGGAGAAACAGACCCTGCGTACTTATCAAGAACGCATGAAGAGAATCCTGTGTACTTATCAAGTACGCATGAAGAGGATCATGCGTACTTATGAAGTACGCATGAAGGGGATCTTGCGTACTTATCAAGTACGCATGAAGTAAAGTTTGCGCACTTATTAAGTACGCAGGAAACAAAGCCCTGCGCACTTGCTAAGTGCGCAGGCATCAGGCTGTTTAGGTAAAGTTGGTATGTTTAGAAGGTTAAACCGTTAGAGTCAGGATGTAGTCTGATGTGTATTTAACTAATCAATTCAGATCAGAAGTGACGTTGTGGGACCTTTGTTTAGGACAACCCAGATTAGCTTATCTGGTGAGTTCTAGAAGCCCTCTTTTAAATGTTTTGAATAATGTTGTTGGGCTGATGTGCATACGTAACGATGTGACTATTTAAAAAAAACGATGTTTATGAATGTTGTATGTGACGTTTTATAAAATGATGTTTATGAACGATGTTTTGGAAGGAAGGGTTATGAAAGAAGTGTTTATGAAATATTTTGCCAAAAGAAGTTATGAAGTTTATGAAGTGTTTATGAATGAAGGAATTATTTTTAATAAAACGTACGAATGCTTTAACTGAAGTTTTAAAGTAAAAGAAGTGAATGTTTACGAAAGTCACAAACGAACGAATCTGCCAATATTCCTTAGGGAGTGAAGGTTATAGGTATGGGAAGTATGTTATGGGCCTTTACCTTTTAGGGGCCTTTGTGGTTGGCCAGCTGTTGTACAACTGGGGTGATGACGGTCACCAGGGGGATTATTGTGATCCTTGAATTTGGTACGATTTACCTTACGGGGTAGTCGTGCTTGAAGTTTGGTACTTGTGCCTTATGGGGTGCAGTGCTTGAAGTTTGGTACGTGTCATCCTTGTGATGTCGTGCTTGAATTTTGGTGTTGAATAACCTAAGTATCGGGCCCTAGGAGTTCTTCACCCGAAGGACAGTACGGTGTTGATGGGCCTAGTGGTGGTGATCTTTAGGTTATTCCACTAGTATGTGACATTTGGATTTGACGGTTACGAGAAGGAGCAGATTCGATATTTTCGTTGACTTATGTTTATGATGTGTTATGTTTTTGTTATTGCATTATTTTACGTACGCTTTTATTAATGAAGTTAAATGATATGTTTTTGGCAAATATTTGAATGTTAAGGTTTTATGAAAAGCTAGAACTCACTAGTGTAGCTGACTTTTTAGTATGCACATTTAGGTTAAGGCAGGTTATGATGATGGTGGTGATGCTGGGTGGCTTGATGAGTTACCCGGATGATATAAAGACTGGCATCCCGTTATGATTAACTTATGTTTTGTTTATGTAATAGACTATGTTACGCTTCCGCATGTAGAACAATGTCACTATTATGTTTTAATGAAGTTTTCCGCTGCGTTGTTTTGATATTCAAGTATAAGAACTGTTTGTGAATGAGTAAATCCAACAAGTGAGGCCTCCCGGGTTTGGGGCCATACAGAGTTAGAAATTTTCTTAAAATGATGATAGGTAAAACATAACATAAGAAGTTTAACTATTTCTATAATTTTCTAAATTAAATGTGTAAACCATCAATTTAAGATCATGGTCAAGATTTTGTTTTAGACCAACAAACTCACACACAGTCTAAACCTACATATAATATGTTGATGATTGATGATGAAGATAACGAAAATGAGTAACGGATAATATGTCGTTAGTTTAGAAAGAGGAAAGAATTTTTTTTTGAACATAAGATGAAAAGGAAATATAGAGAGGGAAAGTGATGAGGGAGAAAAAAAATAAGAGTGTGAATCTATTAAGTATTAAATATTAGAGAGAAGCGGAAAAATAGAAATAAACATCACCAGAAGATGACACGTGTCACATGTGGTAGTGATTTATTAAAATAAGGATGTTGAGAAGCTTAGGGTGGTGGGAGAGGAACCCTCCAACCCAAACTATCATCCCAAAATAAAACAATAAGAAGATGTCAACTCATTTAGCCAAAGTATCCTACATGGTGGGAGTGGTACCGTTCAAGTACCCTCCAACCCACCTATTTTTTTAAAATTAAAACAAATTAATAACCAATATTAAAAACTAAAAAATTAATTAAAACAAACAAACAAATTAATAACCAAATTTAAAAACTAAAACAAACAAATTAATAACCATTTTTTTTTAAAATTAAAACAAATTAATAACCAAATCTAAATCTAATATGTGTAGCTACATCGTGCAACTCCGAAAGAACGTTATCGTCAATACTGGTTCGACTGGAGGATCCCTTATGCAGACCGGTGATATTGCATTTCCGTCATCTTTTAAGATCATATTGGGTGGGTGGGGGTGGGTAGAAAAAAATGGTTTATATGTCATTGGTATGAGACATATTTAGAAAGAATGTATTTTTTTGTGTATTGAGCAGGATAATTGGTTATGTATTTATAGGGGTTAAATTTATTTAAAAAACTATTTTTTTTTCTTTTTCCAACGACCCTTTTACCGTTCAACGTTAGAATTTTTTTTTCCTTTCAGCGGCTTCCTAAACCCGCCTCCTCTACCGCCTCCCTCTACCTGCATCTACCTGCCACCCTTGCGGCGGTGTACCCACCTACCCGCCTTCTACCCGAGCACTACTCGTGCTCCACTCCCATGTAACGAACCAAAATCCGGGTTTCGTTATAAATAATTAAATGTTCTAATAAATATTATGGTGAAAATAATATTTTGAAAATAAGTTGAAACAAGTGGGTTTCAAGTTAGTAATGGGGTTATATTAGTTTTTAACTATTTATGGAATGAAAACGGGTAAAAGGAAAGTTGAGGGACTGAAAGGGTAAATGGAAAATCTGCCATATTTGACTAAGTGGAAGTCAAAATTAGCACTTCATTTGGTGCTTGGGTCGTTCAAGAGCAAAGGAGAAAACGAGTTTGGAGCCTAAATCATGCGTTTGAGGCTTGATTCGTGAAGGTTTTGTCTCACACATCACCTTCCTAACATCAAGTAAGTGATTATCATCCATATTAGTTGACTTTTGATGTGTTCTTGGTGGGTTTTGGGTGAAATCCAAAATTTAGGATGCATGTGGTTATTTAGAGTAAGATTATTGATAATCTAGCTAGACTAAAGGTGAAGGAAGGTGATTAGCATCTTAGAACCCTTTAATTTTGATTATGAAAAGTTAGGGTTCATATGGAGGAAAATTGGGGATTTTTGGATTATGATGCATATATGATAAATTAATAATGATTAAGTGTATATAAGATGTTAGACACTTGAACAAACACCAAATTAACTCAAAGATACTAATTGAATGAAAAATTAGTGTCAAGGTATTGGAAAAGAAACACAAGTAGGTGAGTTTAGATTGAAAGAGGGTGTTTGGTTATGGGAATAACCTAAACGGGTCAGTTTGGGTTGGAAATGGAAATTGGGTTGTAAACCCAATTATAATGTGATTTTGATGTATGTTAGATTACTAAACTAGGTGTATATGTTTAGGTAATCAAATTACAAAACTTGAAGGTGGTGCGGGATCCTCAAATCCGCAAGGTAAGTGCTTTAGCACTTACTTAGTAATTGATGATACATGGTGTTGTATGTAATGTTGTATGCATAATGTGTTAAATGGCATAATGTGTTATGTGTTATGAATGTGTATGAAAGTGAATGAAATGTAGTTATAGTTTTTATACTATAATGGATATGTGGGTATGGAGTTATGGTCTAAGAACCATAATGGATATGTGGATATGAAGTTATGATCTAAGAATCATAATGAAAATGTGGTGATGAAGTTATGGCATATACGTCATAATGGAAATGGAAATGTACATAGCATGAATATCAAATGAAAATGGTGAAACTTGTAGGTGAATATGCAAGTGATATATGGCCTAATGACAAATTGGGTAGAAACGAGTCAAAATGGGTGAATGGGTGAAACAAGTAGAATTTAATTGTTTGTTATGTTTTTTCCTTATTACTAATGGTGATATGTTTTTGTGTTTATGTAGGAAAAGCTCCGATGTAGTCAAGTCAAGTCCAAGGCTTTTGGTGGGATTTTCGTATGCGTTATGTTATTTTGGTGGTATTTAGAACCCCTTAAATGGATGTAAATTGGATACACAATCATGTTTTGGTGTATGTTTATGATGTCGTTATGATTTTGGTCAAAACCCAAGTGTTTGGGAACTTTTGGTGTCAAGTGATTTGGTAAAAGTTGGAAAAAAAATGGCTAAGTATGAAATCTGCAGAACTCCAGGAAACTCACTGGAAATTTGGCGTCTCGCGGTACGCGAAGGGACTGTTTTCCGGGTTTGGATTTCTGAAGCTCCCTCACGGTACGAGAAAGGAGAGACCCTGGTCTCTCGCGGTATGCGAGGAAGTAGAAAAAAAATTCTTGGGAAATACTTCCGCACGTTTAAATGTTTATTTTAACCGGTGTTTTAAAAGTAGGGTGTTACAACTTGGTATCAGATCAATGGTTTGAGGGATTTGGTGCGGGTGGCACCAAACTCAAACCGGATGCTCTTGATATGGGGGAAATGATACGAGAATCCATGAAGGACTTGACTAAGACTCGGAGCTTATGGAAATGAAAGGTTAGTAATGATTTGATAAAGTGGATATATATGGTGTATATGTATACGTATGAATGAGTGTTAAGGTGTTATGTGTGCCGAAACTTGTTTTGTGATATGAATATGATAATTACAATTGGGCATAACGAATTATTAAACATGTCTGGCCAATGTGATTAGTAAGACGAGATGTGCAAAGGTCTTTATGATAACCATATGACATTGAACATTTGCAAGGATTATGTGAAGGTGATTATATATGTATGTATGAATATAGGTAGCTATATATATACTTAATACATAAGAGTGTAAGTGTGATGGATACTTTAGGTATTGAAAGTGTCAGGATGTTGAAGTGTTTTGTTCTATTCTCAGCTAAGAGATGGCAGACAATGCGAATAGGTAACCATTGGATTCACGAATCCAAGAAATGGTAAAGGAAGAAGTGGCCAAGGCATTCGAGCAAACCACATCCCTGTTGATGGTGGAAATGAGAGGGGCTATTAAGCTTACTCTCGAGGAGGTATCGAAAGAGTAAGAAAAGGAACCTCAAGGTTGTACTCTTAAAGAATTCATGGTAATCAAACCAAAGGAGTATAACGGGCAAGTGGACCCGATCCTTAGCCACAGGTGGGTGGTGGACATGGAATCCAACTTTGAAATGATAAAGTGCAAACCCGAACATAGGGTGATGTTTAGTGTGCCTCTACTAACGGGAAGGACAAAGGAGTGGTTGTTGAATCTCCGAAAGGAGAGGGGGGATTTGGGTGTGACCTCCATGACTTGGGAGGAGTTTAAGGCGGCTTTTCTAAAGTATCATTGCCCGCAAGCCGCAGTTGATAGGATGACTGAGGAGTTTCTCCTCACGATGACAGAATGAGTCAATAGATGAATTGGCTAGGGCCTTCTTTGATCGTGTCAAGTTCTGTCCGGACGTGGTGTCGACCGAGAAGGCGAAGACTGACATATTTTATGCTATGTTGACTGTGGAGTTCAGAGATAGCATATCTCCATCCTCTTTTACCACACTTGTATACTTGATAAACAGGTGTCGGGAAAGAGAGGTGGAGTTGAGGAGGCAAAAGGCAAGAGGTGAAAAGAGAAAGCGTGAAATTGTGGATCAAATTGTGAAGAAGATAAAGGGAGGGAGCCCTAGCAAGAAGCCGTTTGTCAAGTTTTCTCCATGGGGATGCAAGGTTTGTGGAAAGGAGCATTTTGGGGAATGTAGGAAGGGAACATCAAATTGCTATAAATGTGGGAAGCCGGGGCATATGGCAAATCAATGTCCAAGCCAAATTCGTATATGCTATATTTGTTACAAGCCCGGTCACAATAGGGTGGATTGCCCCGAGCTGAAGCAAGGTGGAAGTGAAAGGAAGGTTGAAATACCTAAGCCAAAGGCTAGAGCTTTCCGCATCTCGACGGAAGAGGCAAAGAATAACTCGGAAGTGATGTCAGGTACATTCAAGATTAACTCTTTACCTGCACTAGTTCTTTTTATTCGGGGGCTAGTCGTTCATTTGTGTCCTTGAAATTTTGTTGATGCACTTTCCTGTGACAACACTCTGGATAGAGTCTTATTTTGTATTTCTAATGTCTGTAATTTGTCTTTGTATATAAGAGTCGTTATGTAATAGTTTATCGAGTTGTATTTACTTTTACATAATGTATGTTGCATTTCTTCTAAGTGTTTTGCGCACTTACATGTGCGCAGGAGAAAGCTCCTGCGTACTTAGCAAGTACGCAGGAAGACCCATGCGTACTTGCTAAGTACGCAAGAGCATTTGGCCCTGCGCACTTGCTAAGTGCGCAGGCATCAGGTCTGTATAAATAGGTTTGGTTCACAGAGGACAAGTACGCAGAACTCATATCTTAGACGAACTCAGTTTGTCAAGTACACAATTTGTAATCTCTCTGTAACCATCGAGTGTTTATAATAGAAAGAGCTTTTATTGTGACTCTCGTGTTTGGTTTACTTTGTTTTAGTTAGACTCTCCGCCTAGTCACGGGTATTCCGCACCCGGTCCGACCAGTAGACCACTTGCATGCAACGATCCGACACACACGAAGGGACCTACAAGTGGTATCAGAGCTTTGCTCTTGAATTCGAGTGTTGTAAGTGAGTTTGGAGACGTTTTTACTGAGTTTTACATGCAAAAAGAGGTATTTTTGTTGATTTTTGTGATAAAAAGGGGTAGCTCTTGAGCACTTTTTTAGAAGCAAAAATCTCTAAAAAACCAATTTTTGTTGTGTATTTGAGTTATTTGAGCATCAAAGGTTGGTTAGAAACAAGTTTCTGACCCTTTGGCTCATTTGCATTAATCATCAGACAAATTTTTACCATCTCCGGCGAGTTTCAGGCGACCGGAAAAGTTTGGTGAAAGTTGCTGAAAAGGTGTCCTGCGTACTTACCATTTCTGGCAAAAAGTACAGGTTTCTGCGTACTTACTAAATACGCAAGAGTTATCTCCTGCGTACTTACAAGTGCGCAAGACTGAACTTGTGCGAACTTAAGCTATATCCTGCGTACTTACATCTACTCCTGCGTACTTACAAGTACGCAAGAGGAAATCTAAATACGCAAGACCATTCTCAAGTGCGCAAGGCCAAAGTCAAGTGCGCAGCTTTGTCTGACTTTTCTGAAATTTGACTAAGTGTTCAATATGTCGGATTTTCAGAATCTTGGAAACCTGCTGAATTATGATAATGAGATCGGTACACCACAGAAACCACCAAAGTTGCTGAACGTGAACGATTATTCTAATTGGAAAGCACGTTTCGAGCACTACATTTCATATACCGACTCATCACTATGGATACCAATCCTTGAGGGATATAAGCATCCCACACATATCTATCTTGATGAAACCATGCCCAAACCTATCTCTAAGCTTACTGACAAAGAAAAGAAAGCTTATGATCGTGAAAAGAAGGCACTTGGCTCGATCACTATGGCATTAACTCGGGAATTGTTCCACAATTTCTGAGGGTATGACAACTCCAAGGATCTCTGGAAAGCTTTACAGAAGAGATTCGAAGGAAATAGTGACATCAAGAAGAGTAAGAGGGATCTTCTCAGGAAGCAGTATGAATGCTTCAGTTTTTAGAGAACGGATCTTTAGATGACCTCATCTCTAGATTCTATCATTTAAAAATTGAGTTGAAGGCCTTTGAGCTCAAGTATCCAGCTGAGGAGATGGTGGAAAAGTTTTTGGATGCTTTAGCACCCAAATTTGAGATGTACACAACCCTGATGAGGGAAAATCCTAAATTCTATGAGCTGACAGTTGAAGAGGCAATAGGAAAGGTTCATGCTCATGACATGAACCTAAGAAGAAAGGAGAGCTCTGGAAGACCCCAGATACAAGACCCTTCTATGTATCACGGGACGACTTCCACATCCAAGTCATCGGGCTGTGGAATTGCCCTCTTCACTGGAAATCCTACTGAAGAAGACCACTCGACTGGGTGTGGTGGTCATGCTTGCTATGCTTCAGGATCAGGGTTGGGATCTCATCATCAAAATACCTAGAGAAATCCTCCTGCTACGTCTTCAGCTAACAACTCAGCTATAGCCAGAATAGCTGAAGATCATGTAGCACTATTCTCATCTTGCATGCTTGCATATGAAAACTTCATAGGTGGCATGCTTACTGATCCAGAGACGATTGAAGAAGATTTTAATCAAGTGGATCCTGATGACATGGAGGACATGGATATTCAATGGAATATGGCCATGCTTTTGAGGAGAGCCAAGCGTTTCCTGAATAGAACAGGAAGAAAGTTTATTGGCTTTCCTGAACAGAATAGGAAGAAAGTTTATTAGCGGGCATCCTAATGCCAAGGTCGGGTTTGACAAATCTAAGGCCAAATGCTACAAGTGTCTGAACTATGGACACTTTGCTCGTGAGTGTCAGAAAGACAGAGCACCTGCCTCTGGTTTTACCCGACCCAGCCAAGGAAACAGCCATGGCCAAAACAATCCAAACCACCACAATCAAAGCTAAGGTGGAACGTCCAATGCACTGGTAGCCCAACAGGACGACAGCTTTGATTGGGGCGTTCATCTTGAGGATGTCATCATCGCACAAACACAGGTTGGTCTCATGACTGAGATCATGGAAATGATGGAAGCAGAGAGAAGGGAAGCTTCTATGGCTGACCTAAAAGAGTCTACTACTGCTGCTACAGAGGAAGAGGAGGAAGCTGAAGGAAAGGAAGCTTCTGTAGCTGAGAAAGAGGAATCGACTACTACTGTTGCTCTCATGGCCATTGGAGAAGCAACAAGTTCATCTCATGAGGTAGACTCTAATTCCTTTTCTGTTGTTTCATGTTCTAAGTGTCTAGAGCTAAAACTTGAAAATTCTAAGCTCCAAGACAAAATCGAACCCCTAAGTATGGCAGCTCTAAACTATAAAGAAAACGAAAAACGTTTTAAAGAGTCTATTGAAACGTTGAAAAAGGAAAAACGTGAATATTCTTTAAAAATGAGCGATCAACAGCTTCACTTGGATATTGCTTATAAGGGGTTGAAAAAACGGAACAATGAAATCAACAAACTACAAAATGAGATCTTGCAGTTAAAATGCTCTAATGAGAAGTTGAAAAACTCTCGCTTTGTGGTGGAACACTACGAATCTGTAGTGAGACAAATGAATGGGTTAAGGCTGGGTACTAAGGCCATTCCTCTACCAGTGAGCGGGGAGTTTGTCAATAGCTTAATAGACATTGATCTCACTTGTCTAGATGAGTCCTCTGATAAGGATGATTCCCCAAAAAAGGATGAATCCTCAAGTAAGGCTAACTCCACATCTAGTGAGAAGTTTGTTACTACTTCTGAAGACGGGTCGGTTAACTCTTGCCCTGAAGGAGTAGTATCTGAGGAGTTGTTGACTGAACAAAAGGTAAAGAAAAACGTTATCACTAATAGTGATAATTGCATTTTAACTGAACCCGATATCATTGAAACAAATGATAAACTAAAGGTAATGCTTTACGGGGGGTATAGAAATCTTAACCAAGTAAAGAAAGAGGCTTTTTCAGCTCACTGTGGGCTTGGGTATAAAGAAAATTTGGAAAAATATTATACTCCTAAAAACCAAACTGGTAAGGTTCAGACTAATGTTCATAAACCAACTCCACTTTCTCATAATGCTGAGTTATCTAAGGCAGATCTAATGAGCCTTACAAGAGAACTTATGTAGACAAGAGGAACTGTTTTCACTGTGGCTTGGTTGGTCACATTTTTGTGAACTGTCCTTCTAAGAATCAAGGGAAACGGCCTATTGTTTCACAACCAACTGTTATCCCCAGGTCGCCACCAGTGAAACCATCTCCCAAACATCCAAAGCAAAATGTGGTGAAACCACCAGTCAAACCGATGGTAAAGCCTAAGATCATATCTGAAGCTAAACCATCTGTTCCAAGAAAGGTAAAGCAACCTGCTGTACCTCGTGTATCTATCTCTGGTAGTACACGTACTGGTGAGAAACCTGTCGCAAGACTCTCTAAGCCACGGAGGAGGCGGAACAATAGGTTGAGAAAGCTTGAACAGCTGACTTCAGTTCAATCAGGTGAAGCTTCCACAAGTTCACCTGCTGTAGTTGAACCAAAGTCTCCTGTTCAGGTTAAGAAACAGAAGAGATCCTGGACTGCCAAATCCAAAACTTCTCAATCTCTTAGTTCTATTTCTTCTAAAGATTCATCAATTTTGAACAGTCATCATGACTGTGAGTTAAAGAAAGTAGTTTATTTTGAAAAGGATGGACGACCCAAGACCACAATGGCTTGGGTCTCCAAAACTAACTAATTCTTTTGTGACTCGTGCAGGAACGTCCGAAGGGTACTATCTCTAACCGCTGGTATTTAGATAGTGGATGTTCCAGGCACATGACAGGAAACATGGCCCTTCTTCAAGACGTTAAACCATTCAGAGGCGGCTATGTGGCTTTTGCCGGAGAAAAAGGCGGCAGCATCACGTGTCAAGGTGTGGTTTCGAACGGTTGTGTCAGGTTTGACAATGTCAACTTCTGTGAGCAGCTGAAGCATAACCTGTTGAGTGTCTCCCAAATGTGTGATAAGGAGTACTCAGTGATGTTTGACAAGTCAGAATGCCTGATTCTCAAACCCGGTTTTGAAGTTCCAGAAGATTGGATTCTGATGAGAGCGCCAAGAACAAACGACACCTATCAGATCGATATGAGCGTGGCAACAACCACCTCATCAGTTTCTACTTGTTTGCTTACTAAAGCGACAGAGCTCGACTCCATCTTGTGGCATAGGAAACTCGAACATATTTCGTATCGTAAAATGAATCATCTTGTCCGAAACGGTCTGGTAACCGGGGTTCCTAAGTTGAGATTTACCATTGCAGATGACTGTATGCCTTGTAAAAAGGGCAAACAGCAACGGAAGTCTCACAAGCCCAAGCTCCAAAACTCTATTGATACCCCTTTGGAGCTATTACACATGGATCTGTTTGGCCCCATAAGTATCAGGAGTATTGGAGGTAAGTCGTTCTGTCTAGTAGTAACTGATGATTTCTCACGTTTTTCTTGGGTGCATTTTTTAGGTACTAAGGACGAGACTGCTGATATTCTTCAATATTTGATCCTTAACTTGGAATCTCTTTGCAAGCTGAAAGTTAGAAGAATTAGGAGTGACAACGGAACTGAGTTCAAGAATAATTTGATAGATCTTTTCTGTCTCAAGAAAGGGATCCATCACGAATTCAGCGCGCCGTACACGCCTCAGCAGAATGGAGTTGCTGAACGGAAGAACAGAACACTGATTGAGACTGCAAGGACTATGCTGTCGGATGCAAAGCTTCCTGTCACTTTCTGGGCAGAAGCCGTTAATACAGCTTGTCACGTCTTAAACAGAGTTTTGGTTGTGAAGAGGCACAACAAGACTGGCTACGAGTGGATCAACAATCGACTGCCCAATCTTGATTACCTAGTTCCTTTTGGTAGTCCTTGTTCTTTGTTGCTACAGTACAAAGACCGCCAGTCTAAGTTTCATGCAAAAGCAGTGGAAGGCATCTTCTTAGGATACGTTGCCAACTCGCCTTGGAAGATAGTGTACAACATAGGAACTCGTACTGTCGAGGAATGGTTTGAAGTGGACTGTTGTAAACACAGTATTCCACCCGAACCAACAGGTCCAGCTTGGGGTTTTGATTATGATGCGCTATTCAAGTCATTCAATCTTCCTGATATATCTGCAGATGACGCCGCAAATGTTTATGAATTATTGGGTGGCGGCAATGACTCCAGTTTCTCTACTCGTGCCACTGTACCGATTATAACTCCTGATTCCAATGCTGCATCTGCATCTGGAACTCATGACAGTGATAATAGTGAAGATGTTCTTGTTGTTGGAGATGACGCTCAAGCCAATCCTAACACAACTGTAGGAAATGAAGCTCCAGCTGATCCAATTAACATTGAATCTTCTTCCTCTGGAACACAGGAAATGGGGGAGTTAAGCACGAATCTAGATCCAGAAATTCAGGAACCGATTGTACCGGAGACGAGAGTGCATAGGAATCATCCAATCGACAACATTATTGGTGATCCTTATGCCGGCGTTCAGACTCGTCATCGAACCATCACTGAGAACACAAGTCTTTATACAGAGATACTTGACACTGGTTTCATGGAAACATGTCTGCATGCTGCATTCGTGTCCCAGTTAAAGCCGAAGAATGTGAAGGAGGCTCTCACTGACAACTGTTGGATTGAGGCGATGCAAGATGAATTGTCTCAATTCCAAAAGTTGCACGTGTGGGATTTGGTTGACTTGCCAAAAGGGTTTCAGCCAATTGGAACCAGATGGGTGTTCAAGTGTAAGACGGATGATCGTCATGTTTTTGTGAAGAACAAAGCAAGATTGGTTGTTCAGGGTTTTTATCAGCAAGAGGGCTTGGATTACACGGAAGTATATGCCCCAGTTGCTAGAATTGAGGCCATTCGACTGTTCTTGGCTTATGCCACATATGTCGGCTTCAAGGTCTATCAACTTGATGTGAAGAGTGCTTTCCTTTATGGTAAAGTTCATGAAGAAGTCTATGTCACTCAGCCTCCCGGTTTTGAAGATCCGCATAATATCAATAAAGTGTATAAGCTCGACAAAGCACTTTATGGTCTTCATCAAGCACCGCGAGCATGGTATGATACATTATCTAAGCATTTACTGTCTAATGGTTTCGACCGTGGACAGATTGACTCGACTCTCTTCATTAGGAAAGCAGGAGGTGACATTCTTCTTGTACAAGTATATGTCGACGACATCATTTTTGGGTCTACCAATGAAGGGATGTGTAGGGAATTCGAGCAGGTGATGAAGTCCAAATTTGAAATGAGTAATATGGGTGAATTGTCGTTCTTCCTGGGTCTGCAAGTCAGTCAAAGAGAGGATGGCATTTATCTACATCAAACTAAGTATGTGCAGGACATCTTATCAAAATACAAGATGAATGATAGCAGTACTTATGGAACACCTATCCCAGTCAATCATGGTCTGCATCCTGACAAAGATGGAAAGGATGTGGACAGCAGATTGTACCGTGGGATGATCAGATCACTTATGTATCTCACAGCTTCAAGACCCGATATAATGTTTGCTGTGTGCTTGTGCTCAAGGTTTCAGTCTCAACCGAAGGAGTCACATATGATAGCCGTGAAGAGAATTTTCAGATACCTGAAAGGGAAACCCCGATTAGGTCTTTGGTACTCTAAGCAGCAGTCATTCGACTTCAAAGCCTACACTGATTCAGATTATGGCGGTTGTAACCTTGACAGAAAGTCAACTTCTGGTGGATGTCAATTCTTAGGAGACAGACTGGTCTCCTGGCAGTGCAAGAAGCAGTCAATGGTTTCTGTCTCAACTTGTGAAGCAGAATACATTGCTGCGGCGAGCGGTTGTTCTCAGATATTGTGGATTCAGCAGCAATTGAGAGACTACGGCTTGAACTTCACTAGAACTCCTCTATTCATTGACAACAATGCCACCATGTCCATCACAAATAACCCGGTGAAGCATTCCAAAACTAAACACATAGAGATTCGCCATCATTTCATCCGTGATTGTGCTGAAAAGCACTTAATCGAACTTGTAAAAGTTCACACGGATGACAATCTTGTTGACCTTTTCACAAAGGCATTTGATCGATCCCGTTTTGAGCATCTTGTCAACTTGATAGGAATGTTCAATCCTGAGTGAAAACTAAGTTTTCTTAACTCAATTCAATTCATGGAAGTTAAATTTTTAACTCTATTAAATTTTCTGTATAGTTCTTTTAGTTTTTAAAATATTTTACAAAAATCAAAAACAAAATAGAAAATGGTGAAAATTTCAAAGTTAACTTGAGAAAAGAGGAAATGATAGTACATCAGAAATGATCTAAACACCATAGACTGCTCATATGGGAAATGATTGCGTCATGTTTACTTAATTGTTTAAATTATTATGTTTTTAATATGTTTATTTACAAGTAATTTGAATTGTCAGTAGGCTGTATGCGTCTTTAAATCACTAGTAGTGTGGAAACTAAATCTAAATTACAACTGTGAATTGAACCCATGTTTGCAAGTGTGTGTGCGTAAAAGAATAGAAAAGATCATTATCAGATAAAGGATGTTAGATTTTGGCAATAATTTTCTTTTGAGATCAGTTTCGGGTTATGTCGTTAGCACAATTAATGCGGTTTATCTCACTGCCCATACTCACAAGTATGCAAGGAGAGATCGAATCAAGACATGTCTCTGCATTAACCTTTGAGCATGTTTTCACCCTTGAATCACTCCTGATTCATTGAAATCAAATCCAGATAAAAGTTGGATCCCCTTACCTGATAATCAAACACCATATCTATTATCCTGAATCATCATTCCGATATTCAAAGAAGAAAATCACATGAAACCAAGACAAATGAATCACTCGATTCTGAATCTTATGATTCCCGATAATCTTAGATGCCTTGAGATAGTGCAAGTTAAAATAGCATTTCAGTGGGGTACACGTTGTATATCTTATAATTAATACCTTAATACACAAGAACATGATACAAAGATGCGTATAGTTTCAAATCTTATAATATTGTCAACTTGAATTACTTGTTTATATGCTTATTACGTATGAATAAAGAGTAATCCATGACATGATCCCATATTCTTTGATGTTTATTTTGTATCGTTTTTGCTAAAAGATAGCTCGATATGATCCCCTGCTCGTGTCTTTGACCAAAAATAGTTTGTGTGAATACTTGTATATATCTATCTAGAAAAGAACAAAAAGATTTTAAGTTTATGCATTGTTCAAGTTTAATCAGAAAAAGCCAAAAAATATTTTATGTTTAACCTTCATGAATTGTATTTGAAACCTCGTGATTGAATATTTTTTATCTTGATTCGTTATTTGACCTGAAAATCTTCATACTCTGAGTTTCAAATTTGCGCACTTAAGGCTTGTGCGTACTTGTCAAGTTCGCATGAAGTAAACCTTGCGCACTTAGCAAGTACGCAAGAGTTAAGTCCTGCGTACTTGTAAGTACGCAAGAGTTAACTCGTGCACAATTAACAAGTACGCACGACCGATAAGTGAGGGGTATAAAAGTGACACTTAGCAAATTTTTTCAGTTTCAAGCTTTCAAACCGATCACTTTTCCTCTGCAAATTTAACTCAAAATCAAGTGTGTCTAAACCATCTTTTCGTCCCGTCTATAGTTTCATCATCTCATTTCATCTCATTGGTGAGAATCTAGGCGATTTCCATCCATACAATCGTGACATTTGGACCGATTCGTGACTTGGAAATTTTTAGGTTAAATCCGAAATATTTTGGGTAAAATTGGGGTTGTTTGGGTAACTTATTGACATTTCTATGCTAATAAGATTCTTAATCGACTCCATATTCATCCATTTCGTCCTCGATTCTAGCCGTCGGTTGAATCTTATTCGACAGTGGGATGGGCGACGTTTTTAAGTCAAAATTGGTCTTGGTTTGGTAGTTACTGGTGTTGATAATGGTCCCATAAGTTCGAATCCTTGATTCCGACCTAGTGGCGACCTATTCGACCCGGTTTTTAAGCAATCGGTCATCTCATTTAAAAATCTAAAATTTTTGCCAAGTGTTGTTCTTGCGCACTTAGCAAGTACGCAAGAAGCAATTCCTGCGTACTTGTTAAGTACGCAAGAGGAAAAGCCTGCGCACTTGCTAAGTGTGCATGACCAACACTTAGAAAATTTTTCAAGTCTGAATTTTTTGTTCATAGTGTACCTACTATACCATGTCATGTTTGTTCATTTCCAATAATATACGTTGTTCTGATTATGTTTTCTGTGTGTTTCTGCAGGCTATGGCTCGGGCATTCACTAACGAATTCAACTTGTTAGCGAACATTCAACCTGAGTGGAAAGGGGCTGCTTTGCAATATCGGCAGATCGTCGATATTTTGAACCGATCAAGAATAAGTTATGCAATCTCAGCTGACCCAACAGTCTCAAGACCTTACTTGGAGCAATTCTGGGAGACGACAGAGCACGACTGCACGGTATCCCCTAATGTCATAAGGGCTACCATTGATGGTCGGGCTATTGCTTTCTCTGAGGATACAATAAGAAGGGTCCTGCGGTTTGGAGACCTCGCTATCGACCCGACATCCTATCCAGATTACTATGTGGATGGGTGTTGGAGGCATAGAATGGGATATGTCGGAGCGAGGGACTATGCTTCTTACAAAAAGATGTGGGTGTTAGATCAATGGCGTTATTTTGCCCACATCATGATCGTGTGCATCTCGTCAAGAAAAGCGGGGAAAGATGCCATGGGTCATGACCTTGCAGCAGCCATGGTGGGCTTATCTCTTAATAGGGGCTACAACTTCTCTCGCTACATCTTCAAAGCAATCAATGATCAGATCAATACAGTAGAGAAGTTTAGGTTCCTATTGTACCCGAGGTTTTTGCAACTATTGATTGATGATGCATTGCCAAACCTACGTGCTATCGGGGAGAGATTGCAAGTAAAACGGGTGGACAAGAGAGTATTTGCTCAGTTTCTAAAGTCAGGCGGTGTAGATCCAACCCCTGTGCATACTGAACTCTTTGGCCACCTTCTTAATGAAGCATATATCGCGCCAGAAGATTGGAATTGGTATAGTCCCAATTCGGCACCAGAGATGAGTGATGATTCTGATGAACAACAAGAAGAAATAAATGAAAGTGATGGAGGTGATGACGAAGGTGGTGATGGTGGTGCTGAGGAATCCGATTCAGAAGAATCAGATTCTTCTGATTCCGATGACGCACCATCCCAGGCACACCCGAGGAAATCGGCACAGGTAACCCTGCCTGCGTCGTCTTCTAAAAGAAAGCGACAAAGCTCGAGCAGCGAATATGAGCCAACATCTGACTCTGACGCTGCTCTACAAAGGAGAGAGAAAACTAATAAGAAGAGGGGCGATAGGCAAGAGGTTGCTATCCCCAGGGTTGTAGAGATCCCGACTATGCAGCAAGTACAAGCTGCGGCTGCCAGTCCAGAGTCAGAATCTACCCCACCAGCACAACAACTGTACAGAAGGAGGAGAAGGCCACTAGTACAAGGTAATGTGGCAGTCACGGCAGTCACAGAGGAGATTCCTGTGACTGTGACCCTCCCTACTCCAACCATCCAGGTGACAGTGACTACTCCACTTCTCACGGAGTCAGTCACCATCACCCCAACTATAACACTCACTCCCATCATTACATCCCCACTCCCACATCACACCACTGAGCCGTCAAGTCAACCCTTCAACTATGGTGATTTCTCACAAGGGTTTGACTTTGACACAATCTTCTCCTCCCCCATCCATAATGTTGAAGCCTCATCATCTAGGCATTCTGATCCGTATGAAGCAAGGATCAATGTCTTAGAGACCCAAGTTGCTGGAATGTTGAAGACCATTCAAAAGTCAAAGGAGGAGTCTGATGCTCAACAAGCTCAGATCAATTCCCTGGCCGATGAAGTTAGGATTCTCCACAGCCAGAGAACAGGGACAAATGAGCAACTGAAGAATGTTATGGCACAGAACGAGCTGCTAATGAAAACCAATGAAATGATTCTAGGCCACATAACTTCACTTGAGCTAAGGCTGGATTTACAGAGAAAAGAGCACGAAGCGATGGTCAAATTAGTTGAAGAACTGACCAAGAAGCTTGCTGCTCAGGGGAGAAAGAGAAAGAGAAAGAGAAAGAGAAGGAGAAAGAGAAAGAAAATAAATCCACTGGTGCTGAGCCTTGTCATCCAGTTGACTTGACTAAGGATGATGATAAAGACAAGGATCCTGAAGCCGGTCCTAGTGGAGGTGAGCACCAAGCTTTGGCGATTGTGCCCATCTCTTCTATTCCAATGGCTGAGGGGGAGTCTACTTAGCAAGAGGGTGGTGATACCTCTGGTAATGGTGGTGATAAAGGGAAGTCAGTGGCTGAAGTACTTAAGGACTTATCTGATGATGAGATCCTATATCTAGAGCCTGACTATTCTAAAGAAGCACAGATCGATGCTCTCTTCAATCTAGAAGAAGGAGAGATCGACTCTGGTGATGACTGGAATGATGAAGATGAGGACGTGGTAATAGAGATTCCCAAGGGCGAAGGGGAAGGAGAGTACGAGTTAGAGGATGGTGAGATCTTTGAAGTACCATCGCTCGAATCTCTACTCGAAACAGGCTCAGTTGACATGGCAAGTAATGTTGAAGCTACAACTGAAGCCTCCCCAGTCGACCCTACACCTATGGACCCCGAGGCACCAAAAGATAAAGACATGTCTTCTGCATCATCTAAGGGTCCAGCTCCTGTGTGGCAAAAGACGTCCATCACAGACAAGCACGGAGCTACATGTATGATCTTGGCTGTTAGGTTCGAGGAGGACAAGCAGCTGTTCGCCATCAAAAGATCGGGGGGGGGGGGGGTTCAATACTTGAAACCAACCAATGAGGCGTTCAACTCTTTACCCAAGTACGACCTTATGAACCTCGCAAACCGCGACCTGCTGAGTCACTCGAGTCATGCAGTAGCAATGGGTTTGTGGGTAACACTACAGCGGGAAGCAAGATCAGGGAAATTTGAATACTTCAAGCCTCAAGTGCCCAGAAGAGTCAGGGATAAGCACGCTGTACATCCTGTGACTAAGAAGCACATAAAGAGATTGGTATACAAGCCAGTTTAATGTGAAACTAATATTCCCCTGAGCAAGTTACCTCAGGATATTCTTGGTGACATTAGGTACTGGTACGTTGATCCAAAAATGGGCGAGGCTGTTATTATGGGTAAGGGTAAGTCAGCAAGTGGAAACATGGTGCCATAGGAAGTGATCAGGATATTTGATGAAGTCTGCTTCATCAACTTTTCTATGAACGATCTGGAGGTACTAGCCGACAAGTACTGCATCCACACTGACGAATGGACAAAGCTTCTTTCTACCAAATACGACAAGTTGATCAAGTTCTGCCTTGATTACAAAAAGAAGATGGAAGCTAAGGAGCCAGTGCTGTGAGGACTGAAGATTGAAGACTGAAGACAATGAAGATCCCGAGCTGTTGTCAAGGGGGAGTTTGTTGATGCACTTTCCTGTGACAACACTCTGGATAGAGTCTTAGTTTGTATTTCTAATGTCTGTAATTTGTCTTTGTATGTAAGAGTCGTTATGTAATAGTTTATCGAGTTGTATTTACTTTACATAATGTATGTTGCATTTCTTCTAAGTGTTTTGCGCACTTACATGTGCGCAGGAGAAAGCTCCTGCGTACTTAGCAAGTACGCAGGAAGACCCATGCGTACTTGCTAAGTACGCAAGAGCATTTGGTCCTGCGCACTTGCTAAGTGCGCAGGCATCAGGTCTGTATAAATAGGTTTAGTTCACAGAGGACAAGTACGCAGAACTCATATCTTAGACGAACTCAGTTTGTCAAGTACGCAATTTGTAATCTCTCTGTAACCATCGAGTGTTTATAATAGAAAGAGCTTTTATTGTGACTCTCATGTTTGGTTTACTTTGTTTTAGTTAGACTCTCCGCCTAGTCACGGGTATTCCGCACCCGGTCCGACTAGTAGACCACTTGCATGCAACGATCCGACACACACGAAGGGACCTACAAATTTGTTAAGCATTCTTCGTTTCTAAGTACCAAGTTAGATGAACCCTTAGAAATCGAGGCGGCAAATGATAAGAGTTTCCTAGTGTTGGATATTTTTAGAAATTGCAAGTTAAGGGCGTGGGTGAAACGTTCCTTATTGACCTAATACCTATAACCATGGGGGATTTTGATGTTATTGTGGGGATGGATTGGTTGTCAAAGAACAAAACGAATATTCTATGTGGACCTAAGATGATACAACTCGATTCCCCGTCGGGTGAGTCCATTTACATAGAAGGTGAGAAGAAAGGTAAGATAAAGTTGTGTTCTTATGTGAAGGCAACAAAATACATGGCGCGTGGGTGCAAGGCGTACATGGCTTGTGTTGCGGATGTGACCGGGAAAGTAAAAGATATTCGCGATGTTCCGGTTGTGAATCAGTTTGAGGATGTGTTTCCAGATGAGTTACCGGGGGTTCCACCAGAGAGGGAAGTAGAGTTTGGGATTGACTTGTTACCAGGTGCTAAGCCGGTCGCCAAAGCACCTTATAGGTTGGCACCGCCGAAAATGAAAGAGTTAATGGAGCAATTACAAGAACTACAAGATAAAGGTTTCATACGCCCAAGCTTCTCGCCTTGAGGTGCACCCGTTCTCTTCGTTAAAAAAAAGGATGGGAGCATGAGGATGTGTATGGATTATCGGGAATTGAACAAGTTGACGGTGAAGAATTGATACCCGTTACCTCGGATTGACGACCTCTTCGATCAATTGCAAGGGGCGTCATGGTTCTCTAAAATCGATTTGAAGTCCGGGTACCATCAATTGAAAGTGAAAGAAGATGATGTTCATAAGACAACTTTTCGCACTCGATACGGTCACTATGAGTTTACGGTTATGTCTTTCGGTTTAACCAACGCGCCGCGGTTTTCATGGATCTTATGAACCGGGTGTGTAGACCGTTCCTCGACCGTTCGGTCATTGTGTTTATTGACGATCTTCTCATTTAGTCAAGGAGCGAGGGTGATCATGCTTGTCATCTACGTGAGATTCTTGAAATTTTTCTAAGGGAAAAGCTTTATGCAAAATTTTCTAAGTGTGCATTTTGGTTACGTGAAATCCAATTCTTGGGTCAAGTGATTAATGATAAACGGATTATTGTCGACCCATCCAAGATAGTGGCGGTTAAAGATTGGTCATCACCGAAAAGGCCTTCGGAGATTAGAAGTTTCTTGGGGTTGGCGGGTTATTATCGGCGGTTTATTGAAAACTTCTCTCGGATTGCCTTGCCGATGACGAAGTTGACGCGTAAAGAGACTAAATTTGTATGGGGTTCCGAGCAAGAATCTGCCTTTCAACTATTGAAAAAAAAGTTGACTAAGGCGCTTGTTTTATCCTTGCCGGACGGGAATGAAGATTTTGTTATGTATTCGGATGCCTCGCATTCGGGGTTTGTGTGTGTTTTGATGCAAAGGGGGAAAGTGATTGCTTACGCGTCTAGGCAATTGAAGACTCATGAAGTGAATTACCCTGCTCACGATTTAGAGCTTGCGGCCGTAGTTTTCGCGCTCAGAATTTGGAGACATTATTTGTATGGGGCTAAGTGTACCACATACACGGATCACAAAAGTCTTAAGTATTTCTTTGACCAAAAGGATCTCAACATGATGTAAAGGCGGTGGCTTGAATTGGTCAAGTACTATGATTGTGAGATACTTTATCATCCGGGTAAAGCGAATGTGGTGGCGGATGCTCTTAGTCAGAAGACGTGCCATTCACCTGTAAAGGTGAAGTCATTTAAGATGACAATTTCATCATCTCTTATCGATGAAATTCAGGAGGCTCAAGTGTTAGCACTTGGTGGGGATTTGAAGAAGGAACAGATGGTTACTTATGTTAATAAGCTTGGGGAAAATAGCACGGGTTTAAAGACATGCTTTGATAGAATTTGGATTCCTAGGTTGTCAAGTGTTTTAACAACTATTTTAGACGAGGCGCATAAATCCAAGTATTCTATCCATCCGAGGCCTTGAGGTGTCATTTTTGGCGGCCGGGTTTGAGGCGTGATATTGTTAAGTATGTGGAAAGGTGTCTCACATGCTTAAGGGTAAAAGCGGAGCACCAAAAGCCGTATGGAAAGCTTCAACCGCTTGAAATACCGCTTTAGAAATGGGAGAACATAACCATGGATTTGATCATTAAACTACCAAAGACTCGAAAGGGTTATGATGCGATATGGGTAGTAGTGGATCGGTTGACAAAGAGCGCACATTTCCTTCCTGTAAAGGAAACGTATTCTTCGGATAGATTGGCGGAAATGTATGTGAAAGAAATTGTGTCACGTCATGGTGTACCGGTGTCGATTATATCGGATCGTGATACGAGATTTACTTGTCGTTTTTGGAAGAAATTCCATGAGGATATGGGTACTATATTGAATCTTAGCACCGCTTATCATCCACAAACGGATGGTTAAAGCGAGCGAACGATTCAAACGCTCGAGGATATGTTGCCAGCGTGTGCTTTAGATTTTGGGGGTAATTGGGACGACCATTTACCGTTGGCGGAATTTTCTTATAACAATAGCTACCATTCTAGTATTGGTATGCCGCCTTTTGAGGCGTTGTATGGAAGGAAATGTCGAACACCCATGCGTTGGGGTGAAATTGGTCAACGGGAACTTGGTAGCAAAGAGGTGGTCAAGGAAACTAATAGTAGTATTGACCAAATAAAGGCTCGCTTGAAGGCGGCTTAAGATCACCAAAAGTCCTATGTGGATAATAGAAAGCAGGCGATTGAGTTTCAAGTGGGGGACTTTGTGTCACACCCCAACCGACGGCGGAATCATAGGGGCGGGACATGTAGATTGTTCATGAGCACAAGGTTGACTAAATTGAAATATATTAATCATTCAAATTCATTTCAAGTATTCAAGATAAAACAAAATCAAACCAAGTACATAAAATGAAATACATAATCCTTTATTTAAAATTATCTAGGTCCAAAACTTAAGTGTAACAAGTCTTGATCAAAATAACACATTAGTACCTGAAACATGAATAAAATAAGGTCAATTAAAAAGTTGGTGAGCATATACAGGTTTGTATATAGATAGCATATAGATTATGAATAAACAAATCCTTACATAACATGATAAAATAAGGCATTTATGGAGAGCAGCTATTGTGTAGCCAAGTACAATCAAACCTTTGTAACTAGCATACAAAATTGTGTTGTCTGTAACAATCACCCCAATCTGGGTGGGTTTGTCAGACTCAATAGATCTATCAATGTTTACCGTCAGCTTGAATAGTTAATGATTGCACATAAATTGCACACAAAAGTTAGCAGACCTAACACTCAGGCATAAAGCTTAAATTTGCACACATGAATATAAAGAGGATTTGTATTTGTGTAGTTTGTGTAAATGTAAGCAATAGTTTGTATAGTGTTCATGTTTCACCCCAAAAGTGTAAAAGAGTAAAATGGGCTATGTAATACTCACTTGATTTAGAAGGCGTAGCTAACACGAGAGACTAGATAGTAATATGAGCCTTGTAATGCACAACGTTAACCTATATTGGAATGTATATTGAATTAATAGTGTGAACGATAGTCTATGTCTAAGTCTAGGGTTGAATTGGACGTGTGTATAAAGTTAGTGGTTTGTCCTTGAAAGGTATTGTATAAAATGAAAGGTTTTAAATAAATATTTTTAGAACATTTTGATCAAAGTTTGAGTTTGAATAACTAAATAAATAAATTACAAAATTATTATTTATTTACTTAGTCATAAAAATAATGTAGGTATTAGGGGTAATTAAGTATAACTTAAACAAATAATTCATAAATATAAATTAAATAAATAATTTTTATCTTATTTATTTATTTATAAAATATGTAACCTAGTCTTTTAGTCATAAAAATGTATCGGTTATTTTATATTAATTATAATCTAATAATTAACTTTTGTTGATCATTTTTTTTATAAATATGTGTAAATATACTTTTGTAGCTTTTCATGTATAATTTCTATTTATTTTAGAAATAGGCACTTGATCTTTTTAAATAAAGTTAATATAAATCTTTTATAAAAATTAGTTATTTTTATTTAAAAATTCATTTGAAATGCTTATTGTTTTTGTTAAAATAATAAATTTAGTATTCTGCCAAGATATTCTCACACACACGACCGTGCCTGGTACAAGGCACGATCGTGCTAGTCAGGGCGTGACCGTGTTGATCAAACAGAAGACATAACTAAGCTGTTCACTAGGCACGACCGTGTCTTAGCCAAGCACGACCATGTCTAGGGTTCTGAGGCACGACCAAGTCTAGCCAAGAGGCATGACCGGGTCTGAGTATGTGAGGCACGACCGCGTTGGGATTAGCACGGTCGTGTCTCATGAAGCACGACCGCGCTAGAAGACTAGCGCGACCGTGTCTGTTCCAAAACAGAAACGAATTGCTTAAATTTTATAATGTTAATGTTGGAAATCATAGGGCTTTCACCCATTAGGTTATTACGAGTCTTTTTGTATAGGTTAATTATATTTAAAACATCCCCAAAATAGTATTCGATTAATCCATTTTAGAACGAACCCTAGATTCGGGTTCGTGTTAAATTCGATATTGTAAGCCCAAATTAAGTTGGGGCTTTTGATCTATGGACTAAAACGAAGGTGTAGGAGGTTTCAATTACCCGGAATGATGATGAATCGATGGCGTAAGGATAGAACGAGTTCCGGCGACGACGGGTTTGATTTCCGGCGTCTTCTGCTGCAACTCTGACTGCTTCGATGTTTTCGGGAGCTTCAGAGAGGATCGAATAAAGCGTACCGTGTGTTTTTTTCGGTGGATTATGGTCAAATGATTGAAATCGATGGATACATGAGAATGATCGTCGGTTACGAGATGAATTGGCTTAATTCGCCGTAAATACAGTGATTAACAGTTTTAGTTGGGTTTGTTAATGTTAGAAACGTGTGGAACGGTTCTGAGATCGAACGATTCTGCGATTAAAGGCTGCATTTACGTTTCAACTGACAAGAGGCGCGACCGTGCCTATACGAGGCGAGACCGTGCCAAGGCACCGGGCGTGACCATTCCAAAGCAAGGCGCGCGACCGTGCCCGAACGAGGCGCGACCGTGCCTATTAGGGTTTCTTGTTAGTTTATAAAATCAGTCTTTGCAAATTTCAGTATTGACAGATTTGTATAAATATGAACTTATGTAGAATTTAGTAGGATATACTCGTGTAAAATTTGCGGATTTGCATTGAAACATAGTATTTAATTGTTGGTACGAATAGAACAAATCAGTGTATTAAAATTGGGTTTGAAATGTATCATATTGAATTGAAATACAGATAATGAAAATCAGAAATGTTACAGTATCCCCATGTGGAGGGAATTTCGTCCCGAAATTTAGCTAGTGGAGGCGACGGCATCAGTGAAGAGATGGGGGTACTTAAGCTTCATTTGGACCTCTCATTCCCAAGTAAGCTCAGGACCACGTTTAGAATCCCAACGAACTTTGACAATAGGAATACGGCTTCGCTTGAGCTGCTTGACCTCACGATCCATGATTTCCACTTGTCTCTCAACGAAGTGCATCGTTTCGTCAATGTGCACGTCGTCAAGAGGTATGTGAAGATTCTCATCAACAAGACATTTCTTCAGATTAGATGCGTGGAAAGTAGGATGCACATTGCCAAGTGATGGAGGTAAGTCGAGTTTGTAAGACACTTTCCCAATCCTTTCAAGGATCTTAAATGGACCCACATAGCGAGGTGCTAACTTTCCTTTCTTTCCAAAACGGATCACACCCTTCCACGGAGACACCTTTAGAAGAACAAGGTCACCGACTTGGAATTCCAAGGGTTTTCGTCATTTGTCGGCATAACTCTGTTGTCGACTTCTCGCTACTCGAATGTTGTCACAGATTTGGATAATCTTGTCGGATGTTTCTTGAATTAGCTCAGGACCGGTGATTTGTGCTTCACCAATCTCATTCCAACAGATAGGAGAACGACACTTGCGACCATAGAGAGCTTCAAATGGAGCCATGTTGATACTCGTGTGGTAGCTATTATTATAGGAGAACTCGATTAGGGATAAATGTGAATCCCAATTGCCACCAAAACCGATTACACAAGCTCTAAGCATATCCTCAAGAGTTTGGATTGTTCGCTCGGTCTGACCATCAGTTTGGGGATGGTAGGCCGTGCTCAAATCTAATTGTGTACCAAGAGCAGTTTGGAGAGATTGCAAAAAACGAGAGGTGAACCGATCATCTCTATCAGAGATTATGTTTAAGGGAACACCGTGACGACTCACAATTTCATCAATGTAAATTCGGGCTAGTTTCTCAACCCGATAGTCTTCACGGATAGGCAAGAAATGAGCAGACTTGGTGAGACGGTCAATGATCACCCAAATGCTATCATAACCACTTGAGGTGCGAGGGAGTTTGGTAATGAAGTCCATAGCTAAATTTTCCCATTTCCACATGGGAATTTCTGGTTATTCAAGCAAACCGGAAGGACGTTGGTGTTCAGCTTTGACTTTGGAGCAAGTTAGATATTTGGCAACATAGAGAGCAATGTCTTTCTTCATACCGGGCCACCAATATTGTTGGCGAAGATCTTGGTACATTTTATCCGCACCAGGATGAATAGAATAACGAGTCTTGTGAGCCTCGTTCATGAGAAATGTACAGAGATCATCGCGATCGGGAACCCAAATACGGTTTAAATAATAAAATAAGCCATTGGGTTTTGATTCGAGTTGAAGTTCAACACCACAAGATATTTCCTCGTACATGTTACCCTCAGTGATTGAGACGTGTTGAGGTTCAAAGATGCGGTTTTGAATGTCGGTTTGAATTCGAACACAATGAAGCATGACATGGTCCTTTCGACTCAAAGCGTCGGCTACAACGTTCGCTTTGCCGGGATGGTAACGAATCTCGCAGTCATAGTCGTTAAGGAGTTCAACCCGTTGTGTAGAAGCATGTTTTGTAACTATAGATTAAATTCTATTTATCGGTGTACGTGGCTAGTACGCAGGAGGGTGTTCCTGAGTACTTAGCCTGCACACCAGTTTGGTCCTGCGTACTTAGTAAGTACGCAAGGCTTTTGCCTTGCGTACTTGTCAAGTACGCAGGTAGTGTTCCTTCGCCTATAAATAGAAGAATTGTCTTCATTTGTAGGTGGAACTTCTGGAACAAGGTTGAGAGATGTCCGGGTCGGGAAGAGCTCTCCCGACCCCTGGACTGTGAGCTTAGACGAGAGATGTGTGCTCCTTCGGTATGTAGTCTGTAATACGGGATGACTTCTATGTTATGGATTACGTGTCGTTTCATTGTCTTTTGTCTTTGTTCTTGTTTATCTGCTTCGTTTTCTTTGTTCCCACACAAATCAGAGAACATGTCCGTGTAAATCTGCTGCGCGACGAGGCTCCCGGGACCTACACGTTGCCTCATATTGAGTTCTTTTTGGTTGAAAATGTGTTGGAGACTTTTGTGGTCGGTGAACACCACACATTGGTAATGTCTCCAAATCTTTAATGAGAATACGACCACACCCAACTCGAGGTCGTGCGTCGTATAATTCTTCTCATGAATCTTAAGTTGCCTTGATGCATACGCTATTACTTTGCCTTGTTGCATGAGGACACAACCGAGACCTTGATTGGAAGCATCACAGTAGACAACTAGATCATCATTCCCATCAAGGAGAGTCAAAATAGGAGCATTGCACAACTTTTGCTTGAGCGTTTGGAAAGCTTCTTCTTGTTTTGGTCCCCATTCATAAGGTTTTGTGGGTTAAAGCGGTAAGAGGGACAACAATCTTAGAGAAATTTGAGTTGAAGCGACGATAATATCCCGCAAGACCAAGAAATGAACGAACTTCGGTGGGGGTCTTCGGGGCATTCCAATTTTTAACCGCTTCGATCTTAGCAGGGTCAACATGAATTCCCTTGCTGTTGACGATATGACCAAGAAATTGAACTTCCTTTAGCCAAAATTCACATTTGTAGAATTTGGCAAATAGTTGTTCCTTCCGTAAGAGGTCCAAAACCAATCTAAGGTGTTGCTCATGGTTGGCTTTAGTCTTGGAGTAGATTAAGATATCGTCAATGAAGACGATCACAAATTTATCAAGGTACGGTTTGCACACACGATTCATGAGGTCCATGAAGACCGCAGGTGCATTGGTTAGTCCAAAAGGCATGACCATGAACTCGTAGTGACCATACCTTGTTCAGAAAGCAGTCTTTGGAATATCTTCCTCTTGTACACGGAGTTGGTGATAACCAGATCGAAGATCAATCTTTGAGAAGCAAGTAGAACATTGAAGTTGATCAAAGAGATCATCAATTCTAGGCAAGGGGTAACGGTTTTTGATGGTAAGCTTGTTGAGTTCACGGTAGTCAATACACATGCGGAATGATCCATCCTTCTTCTTGACGAATAAGACGGGTGCACCCCACGGTGAATGACTTGGACGGATGAAGCCCTTGTCGGAGAGCTCTTGGAGTTGGCTTGCAAGCTCTTGCATTTCAGAAGGTGCAAGAAGGTAAGGAGCTCTAGCCACGGGGTTAGCTCCGGGTACAAGGTCAATGCGAAATTCTACTTTTCGAACGGGTGGAAGACCGGATAGATCTTCGGGAAATACTTTGGGAAAATCCCGAATGATGGGAATGTCTTGGATACTCTTCTCTTTGACATCCTTTTGAACAACATGAGCTAAGAAGGCTACATACTTCTTTCGTAAGTACTTTTGGGCGGTAGTGCATGACATTAACTTAAGTCCTTTGCAAGGCTTTTCACCAAAGACTCCTAACGTTTCTCCCGACGGTAGAGGTATTCGGATGCACTTCTCGAAACAAATGACCTCAGCATGATGATTTGATAGCCAATCCATGCCTATGATGATATCAAAACTTCCTAGTGGCATTGGTACAAGGTTGATTGGGAATGTATAATCATTAAGTTCTAGAGAACAGTCATGAATAACAGAATCAATTGTAAAGGAATCACCATTTGCTACTTCGACGGTGAAGGTTTTCTCTAATTGGGATCGTGTCTTTGCAAGTAAGGGTTCAAAGTTAAGTGACACAAAACTTTTATCGGCACCGGTATCAAATAAAATGGAGGCATATTGACTAATAACAAGGAACGTACCGTTGACCACATCATTGTTGGCTTGAGCTTCATTGGCGTTTATGTTGAAAGCACGCCCACGAGCTCCGCCTTGTCTAGCATTGATTAACCTTGGGCACTGATCACGGAAATGATTTGGGTTTCCACATTCATAACAAGCACGTCCATTTGCAATAGCGGGAACACCCTGATTTACCACTTGTGGGTTGATTCGGTTTGGTGTGTTGACTTGGTCTACAAGTGATTTGGCTCTACAAACATTGACCGTATGGCCATATTTTCCACAGTGAGTGTAAAGGCGACATGGAATGTTTTGGAGATGGTGATAGTTGCATGTGGCACAGAGTGGCTAAATCCTAACATATGGCTTTTTGGCTGGTGCTTGAACCATAGGTGCAGCTTGGTTAACAGGGATAGCAGGAGTGACCATAGCATAGTTTCTAGCCTTTCTTTTCTTATTATTACGGGAGGGTTCAGTTGTGGCTTCTTTGATGTGTGTGGGAGGGGTTGTGGTGTCAGGAATTTTCTTGGTGCCTTTTCTAGTCAAAGTTCCCGCTTTCACATGGTTGTCGGTTAATGTAGCAGATAAGCGGATAGCATCTTCGAGTGTTGTGGGATTTCTCCCTAAGACAGTATTTTGAATTTGCCTAGGTAATCCACCAATATACTTCTCAATGCAGCGGGATAAAGGTGTGACCATATGGGGCACAAGGAGACTCAACTCATGGAACCGAGTTGTATAAGGTAGACTCTCACCACTGTCTTGGGTAAGATCCCAAAAATCAGCTTCCATTTTCCTCACCTCATTCCAAGGACAGAACTCTTCGGTCATTAGCCTTTTAACCTCATCCCAAGGCAAGGCCATTGCTACTTCCACGCCTCTAGTTCTCTTTTCCCCATTCCACCACGTGAGTGCCCGTTTTTGAAAGACACTTGTGGCATGACGAACACGAAGGTTATCGGGGCAGTCACTATTCTCAATACTTTCGAACCATTGAAGAAGTCCTGTGGCTCCCTTGGTACCATAGAACTTAAGAGGATTACACGAATTGAAGTGCTTGAAGGTGCATTGTGATGGGTTGTCACCACCATTACCATTAGTTCCATGGGTACAATTAATGGCTCCATTAGCTTGGGTGAGTTGAGTTACAAGTTGTGCAAGGATAGCAGCAATGTCGGTGTTGTTGTTGGTCACGGGAGCACGACAGGGAGGCATTCTACAGAATTGCACAACACAAGAAAAGACGTAAGAACTTATGAATGTTGTTTGGATTTAAAAGAATAAGATAACAAATAAAATAGTTAATCATATTTTGGATTATACTCAAATAGTGATATAATCACTTGAATACTATGACACATTAAGGTTAATTAAACTCATATAATTTTTCAAGGAGACATGCTTTAGCCTATAAGTAAACATTCATCCCGGGAATTCCCAGGAAAGCATACGGGTCCCTCGGTTGATTGAGATTTATGCGAAATGCTTTTCTAGACAGAAAACCCAGAATACAGGTATCACTCTTCCAGATTGCACGTGTACTCAAATAATTAACAAGTTTAAAAGCCTTAACAAGGAGATAAAGAAATTTTATAGATTTAGATCCATGGAGTTTCCACATGCTAAGAAAGTGATGATAAAGAAATAGGTAAGAAGGTTATGAGGCTTTAGGGTATAGGTAGGGATATTGTTTATTTAATCGGTTATTTATGTATATCTTAATAAGTCATGAATTTTTTTAACAAGTAAGGCATCAAAAAGAAATAATAAATAATCATAGTAAGCATGTAGCACATAGCATGTATCACATATCACATAATCATGAAGCATGGCATAAGGTGGTGTCCTAAAGTTATAGTCTAGGTCAAGGGTGTCTAATAACCTAGTTCCCTATAACCAAGGCTCTAATACCAATCTGTCACACCCCAACCGACGGCGGCATCATCGGGGCGGGACATGTAGACTGCTCATGAGCATAAGGTTGACTAAATTGAAATATATTAATCATTCAAATTCATTTCAAGTATTCAAGATAAAACCAAATCAAACCAAGTACATAAAATGAAATACATAATCCTTTATTTAAAATTATCTAGGTCCAAAACTTAAGTGTAGCAAGTCTTGATCAAAACCACACATTAGTACCTGAAACATTAATAAAATAAGGTCAACTAAAAAGTTGGTGAGCATACACAGGTTTGTATATAGATAGCATATAGATTATGAATAAACAAATCCTTACATAACATGATAAAATAAGGCATTTATGGAGAGCAGCTATTGTGTACCCAAGTACAATCAAACCATTGTAACTAGCATGCAAAATTGCGTTATCGGTAACAATCACCTCAATCTGGGTGGGTTTGTCAGACTCAATAGATCTATCATTGTTTACCGTCGGCTTGAATAGTTAATGATTGCATATAAATTGCACACAAAAGTTAGCACACCTAGCACTCAGGCATAAAGCTCAAATTTGCACACATGAATGTAAAGAGGATTTGTATTTGTGTAGTTTGTGTAAATGTAAGCAATAGTTTGTATAGTGTTCATGTTCCACCCCAAAAGTGTAAAAGAGTAAAAGGGGCTATGTAATACTCACTTGATTCAGAAGGCGTAGCTAACACGAGAGACTAGATAGTAATAAGAGCCGTGTAATGCACAACGTTAACCTAGATTGGAATGTATATTGAATTAATAGTGTGCACGATAGCCTATGTCTAAGTCTAGGGTTGAATTGGACGTGTGTATAAAGTTAGTGGTTTGTCGTTGAAAGGTATTGTATAAAATGAAATGTTTGAAATAAATATTTTTAGAACATTTTGATCAAAGTTTTGAATAACTAAATAAATAAATTACAAAATTATTATTTATTTACTTAGTCATAAAAATAATGTAGGTATTAGAGGTAATTAAGTATAACTTAAATAAATAATTCTTAAATATAAATTAAATAAATAATTTTATCTTATTTATTTATTTATAAAATATGTAACCTGGTCTTTTAGTCATAAAATGTATCGGTTATTTTATATTAATTATAATCTAATAATTAACTTTTGTTGATCATTTTTTTAATAAATATGTGTAAATATACTTTTGTAGATTTTCATGTATAATTTCTATTTATTTCAGAAATAGGCACTTGATCTTTTTAAATAAAGTTGATATAAATCTTTTATAAAAATCAGTTATTTTTATTTAAAAATTCATTTGAAATGCTTTTTGTTTTTGTAAAAGTAATAAATTTAGTATTCTGCCAAGATATTCTCACACACACGACCGTGCCTGGGACAAGGCACGATCGTGCTAGGACCACGGGCGCGACCGTGCTAGTCAGGGCGCGACCGTGTTGATCAAACAGAAGACATAACTAAGTTGTTCACTAGGCACGACCGTGTCTTAGCCAAGCACGACCGTGTCTAGGGTTCTGAGGCACGACCAAGTCTAGCCAAGAGGCATGACCGGGCCTGAGTGTGTGAGGCATAACCGCGCTGGGATTAGCACGACTGTGTCTCATGAAGCACGACCGCCCTAGAAGACTAGCACGACCGTGTCTGTTCCAAAACAGAAACGAACTGCTTAAATTTTATAATGTTAATGTTGGAAATCATAGGGCTTTCACCCATTAGGTTATTACGAGTCTTTTTGTATAGGTTAATTGTATTTAAAACATCCCCAAAATAGTATTCGATTAATCCATTTTAGAACGAACCCTAGATTCGGGTTCCTGTTAAATTCGTTATTGTAAGCCCAAATTAAGTTGGGGCTTTTGATCTATGGACTAAAACGAAGGTGTAGGAGGTTTCAATTACCCGGAATGATGACGAATTGATGGCGTACGGATAGAACGAGTTCCGGCGACGACGGGTTTGATTTCCGGCGTCTTTTGCTGCAACTCCGGCTGCTTCGATGTTTTCGGGAGCTTCAGAGAGGATCGAATAAAGCGTACCGTGTGTTTATTTGGGAGGATTATGGTCAAATGATTGAAATCGATGGATACATGAGAATGATCGTCGGTTACGAGATGAATTGGCTTAATTCGTCGTAAATACAGTGATTAACATTTTTAATTGGGTTCGTTAATGGTAGAAACGTGTGGAACGGTTACGAGATCGAACGATTCTGCGATTAAAGGCTGCATTTACGTTTCAACTGACGAGAGGCGCGACCGTGCCTATACGAGGCGCGACCGTGCCAAGGCACCGGGCGCTACCGTTCTAAAGCAAGGCGCGCGACCGTGCCAGAACGAGGCGCGACCGTGCCTATTAGGGTTTCTTGTTAGTTTATAAAATCAGTCTTTGCAAATTTCAGTATTGACAGATTTGTATAAATTTGAACTTATGTAGAATTTAGTAGGATATACTCATGTAAAATTTGCGGATTTGCATTGAAACATAGTATTTAATTGTTGGTACGAATAGAACAAATCAGTGTATTAAAATTGGGTTTGAAATGTATCATATTGAATTGAAATACAGATAATGAAATCAGAAATGTTACACTTTGTGCTTTTGAAAGTCTTTCCTTGGAAAAGGGTGATACAGTTTAGGAAACGGGGGAAGTTGAGTCCACGTTTCATTGGACCGTTTAAGGTGATAGCAAGGGTGGGTGCGGTGGCTTATCGTTTAGAGCTACCGGAGGGACTAAGTAGACTTCATAACATGTTTCATGTGTCTCATTTGTGAAAATGTTTGGTGGATGAATCTACTTTTGTTCCATTAGATGATATTGAATTGGATGAAAAGTTGAATTATGTTGAGGAACCGGTGGCAATCTTGGATAGAAAGGTGAAGCGTTTACGCAACAAAGATATTAGCCAAGTTTTAGTGCGGTGGAAACATAAGAAGGGAGCGGAAATTACTTGGGAAACCGAGGAGGAAATGCTCAAATATTATCCGAATCGTTTTATGTGAAGTCGGGTTTCGGGGACGAAACCAAAATAAGGGGAGGTGATTTGTAACGAACCAAAATCCGGGTTTCGTTATAAATAATTAAATGTTCTAATAAGTATTATGATGAAAATAATATTTTGGAAATAAGTTGAAACAAGTGGGTTTCAAGTTAGTAATGGGGTTATATTAGTTTTTAACTATTTATGGATTGAAAACGGTAAAAGGAAAGTTGAGGGACTGAAAGGGTAAAATGGAAAATCTACCATATTTGACTAAGTGAAAGTCAAAATTAGCACTTCATTTCGTGCTTGGGTCGATCAAGAGCAAAGGAGAAAACGAGTTTGGAGCCTAAATCGTGCGTTTGAGGCTTGATTCGTGAAGGTTTTGGCTCACAAATCACCTTCCTAACATCAAGTAAGTGATTATCATCCATATTAGTTTACTTTTGATGTGTTCTTGGTGGGTTTTGGGTGAAATCCAAAATTTAGGATGCATGTGGTTATTTGGTGCTAGATTATTGATAATCTAGCTAGACTAAAGGTAAAGGAAGGTGATTAGTATCTTAGAACCCTTTAATTTTGATTATGAAAAGTTAGGGTTCATATGGAGGAAAATTGGGGGGTTTTGAATTATGATGCATATATGATAAATTAATGATGATTAAGCGTATATAAGATGTTAGGCACTTGAACAAACACCAAATTAACTCAAAGATACTAATTGAATGAAAAATTAGTGTCAAGGTATTGGAAAAGAAACTCAAGTAGGTGAGTTTAGATTGAAAGAGTGTGTTTGGTTATGGGAATAACCTAAACGGGTCAGTTTGGGTTGGAAATGGAAATTGGGTTGTAAACCCAATTATAATGTAATTTTGATTATGTTAGATTACTCAACTAGGTGTATATGTTTAGGTAATGAAATTACAAAACTTGAAGGTGGTGCGGGATCCTCAAATCCACAAGGTAAGTGCTTTAACACTTACTTAGTAATTGATGATACATGGTGTTGTATGTAATGTTGTATGCATAATGTGTTAAATGGAATAATGTGTTATATGTTATGAATGTGTATGAAAGTGAATGAAATGTAGTTATAGTTTTTATACTATAATGGATATGTGGATATGGAGTTATGGTCTAAGAACCATAATGGATATGTGGATATGAAGTTATGATCTAAGAATCATAATGGAAATGTGGTGATGAAGTTATGGCATATACGTCATAATGGAAATGGAAATGTACATAGCATGAATATGAAATGAAAAGGGTGAAACTTATAGGTGAATATGCAAGTGATATATGGCCTAATTACAAATTGGGTAGAAACGGGTCAAAATGGGTGAATGGGTGAAACAAGTAGAATTTACTTGTTTGTTATGTTTTATCCTTATTACTAATGGTGTTATGTTTTTGTAGTTATATAGGAAAAGCTCCGATGTAGTCAAGTCAAGTCCAAGACTTTTGGTGGGATTCTCGTACGCGTTATGTTATTTTGGTGGTATTTAGAACCCCTTAAATGGATGTAAATTGGATACACAATCGTGTTTTGGTGTATGTTTATGATGTCGTTATGATTTTGGTCAAAACCCAAGTGTTTGGGAACTTTGGGTGTCAAGTGATTTGGTAAAACTTGGAAAAAAAATGGCTAAGTATGAAATCTGCAGAACTCCAGGAAACTCACTGGAAATTTGATGCCTCGCGGTACGCGAGGGGCCTGTTTTCTGGGTTTGAATTTCTGAAGCTCCCTCGCGGTACGTGAAAGGAGAGACCCTGGTCTCTCACGGTACGCGAGGAAGTAAAAAAAAATTCTTGGGAAATGCTTCCGCGCATTTAAATGTTTATTTTAACCGGTGTTTTAAAAAATTCGAAGACCACCGGTGGTTCTTCCTTTTTACAATTATTTTTTTTTCATTTCCTTATTATTTAACTAAAAATACAATTATAGTGTTTAGAAATGCTAAGTTAACTTAAATAATCACCTATTATTTTTATAAAAAAATTATAATTTTAGTTTTTAAATTATCTAAATCTTTATAGTTAATTTTGAGAATATTTTGTTTTCTCTTATAACTTGTAAAATAAGAAATTTTATAAAACTTAATACTTAATTTAAATAGTATTTAGTTATAAAAATATAAATAGTAAATGTAAATTTAAATCTTAATTTTAAATATTATAAATAAAATAATACTTATTGTAGTGAATTAAATAATCTAATGTGCATTAAATAATGGTAATTATAAATGTTGGACTTTAATTGTAGGGCTAAATGGTAAATGAACACATTTTTTACATTGGTAAGGTGTATCTTATGCACAACAATTCGTGTTGAGTGTCTTAAAATTTTTGATATATTACAACCATGTGCTTCTAATATGTATTATATAGTAGTATATATATAGATATAGATATAGATATAGATATATTGAATAATAAATGAAATGTTGGTGGCATTTTATGTAGAGTTACTAATAAAAATAAGTTTTTTCACAACAATATATTGGGGATTTTTACGGTTTTAAGTTGACGAGGGTTTTGTAATCACTTTGACTAATTGAATGTTTAAAATCAGTCTATAATTATATTTTTTTTGTTACTAAATTATTATGCGTGGAAAACTAATGTTTTAGAGACGTAATATTTCACAATAATTTTCGGAGTCATTTAAAAACCAAGAATTTCATGTCTTTCACTAATTACTGAGGTGTTTCGTACTTTTTTTGTAATGCTAATGATAGTTGCAAGAGCTTTTGAGGTGCTTAACTTAATAACTTCAAACCTCTTAAAGTTAAACACATTGTAACTGTATTGATTGTTATATTAAAATGACAAGAGAATGTTATATATTATAATCATATTTACATAAACTACCTTCTAAATCTACTAATTATAATTTGTCTTATATTCTCCCGCAAACTAGGGGCAGGGAGCGACGTGTAACTTGGAACGTAAGAACACAAATATTTGAGTTGGTAAAGACTTTGTAAAGATGTCTGATATTTTGCTGATATAAAATGAACCTTGAGTTTACCTTAAGCCACTTTTTCGCGCACGAAATGAAAATCGATTTCGACATGCTTTTTTCGAGCAAGAAAGACTGGATTGGCTGCAAGGTTGGTTGCACCGAAATTATCACAACATAGAGTGGGAGCAGATTTTGTGTTTAGCCCAAGTTCTTGGAGAAGAGCCTCTAGCCAGGTTAGTTATGCAACTGTGTCGGCTAGGGCTTTGTATTCTGACTCTGTAGATGACGGAGAAACGTATTTTTGTTACGTGCGGTCCAGGATATAAGGTTAGATCCCAAATAGATAGCGAATCCCCTGTAGACCAACGGTCATCCCGGCACCCGCCCCTATCAACATCAGAGAAGGCTTGAAGATGAGAGGTTCCTTGCCAATGAACATCAGTACAGGCTTGAAGGTTGGAACCAGAGTTATGACGAATCAACAAGCCATGATGTAAGGTGCCCTTTAAGCATCAAAGAATTTGTTTGACTGCAGACCAGTGATCGTCGGAGGGCGCATGCATGTATTAAAAACTTTGTTGATAGGAAAGGAAATGTCTGGCCTAGATAGAGTGACATACTGAAGGGCGCCATCAACTTGGCGTACCGTACGGGTTCAAAGAATAAAGCACCGTCTCCAAGAGATAGCACTTAAGAGGTGCTCATAGGAGATGATACTGGTTTTGAATCCATAATTCTGCTCGTTAAAAAACTTCAGAAACGTACTTCCGTTGAGACAGAATGTCAGAACCTCGGCGCACAATTTCAATGCCGAGGAAGTAGTCATGATTGTTGAGATCTTTATGAACAAAAGCATCTAGGCTATTCAATAAGAGTATCCACGACTCTGCCGTTGTTGCCAGTGATGATAATACTATCAACATAGACTAGGGGGTACATAATTGTTTTGCCAAACTTAAATGTAAACAAGGAGGGATCAGTTTTGGATCCTTGAAAGCCGAGTTTGTGAAGAGCTTGGGACAAGTGATCAAACCATGCCATGTCTATCTAAGTCCATATAAAGACTTGTGAAGCAAGCAAACATGATCTAAATGTCTAGGATCAACAAAGTATTATGGCTGCCGAATGTAGATCGTCTCTTTAAGGTCACCATGTAAGAAGGCATTTTGAACATCCAATTGTCGAAGGGTCCATTGTTGAGTGACAAAAAAGGAGAGAACAATCCTGATTGTAGTAGACTTAACAACTGAACTGAATGTTTCATTAAAGTCAATACCCGGCTGTTGTCGAAAACCCTTTGTCACAAGATGAGCTTTGTATCGAGCTGCTACCCCATTTTGGTTCTTCTTTAACCTTTAAACCCACTTACAGTCAATAACTTTAGCATTAGTGGTGTTGTTACTAAGGACCAGGTTCCATTCTTAATAAGAGCTGAAAACTCTTCGGTCATGGCATGACGCCACTCCGGATGTTGATTTGCAATGGTAAAGGAGTTGGGCTCAATTGTGGGAGGAGAAGAAGTGGACACATGATTAGTGGAAGGACTATATGGATCACAGGGTTTTGGAGTTTGACGAAGATTTGGAGGACGAGTACTGGGAGGTGGAGGAGGAGGTAGAGAAGGAGATGGAGTTGTATCAAAGTTTGTTGATTGAGATGAAGAGTTAGAGGTGGGAAGAGATGGTGAACATGGGAGCAACATATCAGGCCAGAGGGGGCCATGCCCCGTATTTTTTTTGCTAGAAGTATTGATTTCGGTCTACTAGTTTTATTTCATATTAGTTATAGTGTTTGGGCATATCCTAATCTAGACCAAAAGCCCAAATCTACTCCCCAAAGACCTTAAAGGTCGTCGGGCTAGGTTGTAATTATTCTTCTTTTGACGTTTATGTGTAAGAACTGGTTTTTTTGTGGGATTTGTGGTCTTTATTTGGTAAAAAAATTTGGGATTTTATATGTAATAATTTCACCCCTCCCCCCTCACTCACCAAATTTAATTATTCATGTTCCGCCACTAAATTGGTGGAGGAGTTTGTTAGGAAACGGTGGGAGAGGACGGTTCAGGAATGTCATGTGGAAGGACTCCATCTTCTTTCCGTACTCCCATGATTGATGCCCGATCAAAACGTGCTATACGTCGTACTTCTTTTTTCTTAATTTTGTTTCGTGAACATATTATACAGGCTTGTCACGCAGCAACACAAAATATATAAACCTGATCATCTTGATATAATATAAACTATTACCACTTTGCATGCATGTGCACTGTGATAATTATTTCAAAATATGACATTTTTCTTGTAAAAAAAATAATATTTTTAACAATGTTGTATAACAACAGCCTAAAGAAACATATAATATGTATATGACAATAGAGAGGGTAGAGAGAAATAAGAAGAATAGAAGAATGGTAGAACTCTATTCATGTATATTATCAATAAACAACTAAACCACATATATATAGTCTTTAGTAACTAATACAATGAATACATATTTATGGATACAATAGTAACCACTATAAGTATTAATCCATATTTAATTATATTGATAACCATAATCAATAATATTTATAACACTCCTGTAACACCTCAATTTCCAAAGAAATACAAGTTGGAGGACTAAAATGATCATTTGATGAAACCCTAGGGGGGTTAAAATGACATTACCTTAAAGTATAAGAGTAAGAATGCAATTAACTTAAAGTTCAAGGGCTGAAAATGAAATATTGTGAAAACGGGCGGATGTCGGACCGACATCCGAGGGGATAGCGGTCTGACATGTAGGGGGCAAGGAATCATTCAGAAGATGACACGTGTAGGATGACTAGCCATTGAGATCTGACGCGTGTAAAACACATATCGGACCGACATGAAACCATAACGGTACGCTATGCCCATAGCGGACCAACATCATACACATAACGGTCCGATATCTGCCCAGCAAGCCAATACACCGCCTCACCTGGATGTCGGACCGACATCACCAGGGATATTGGTCCGACATGGGTGGCAATCCAGCCCTAAAAATAGAAGGCATTAGCCGTTCAAATGAAAACACAACAACACCATCACCACTACTACCACTTACACACACCCGCATACCGAGGCAAGGCTAGCACGACGGTTACGAGCATAGGGGTTTCGAGTGCGGTACGTTGCGAGTGTGGTTCGAGTTCAGGAAAGCGTGTAGACGAGGAACGAACTTAGGAACTACCCGAGGATAAAGTAAGTACACCGGACCCATACCCTAGACACGATTATGTGAATTACATGCTTAAACGATATGTGTTATGTGATATGTATATGAAGAGGGTATAGGGTAATGAAGGGTTACTCTAAACACTAAACGGGAATAATGGAGTAGCCACAACGTATCCAAGGGGTGGTGGATACGCCGCTGGTACTTCCCATATATAAATATCTTGGTATTTCGTGGTGAAACCATTATGAATGTTTAGGAGTATAGACTAAAATGAAAGTATAGTAAACGAATGGGAGAACTTCCAACCTGTATGTAGTTATCTGATAAATGGAATGTTCCGTCTAAGGAAAGAGTGGTGTATAAATCTCTCCTAGACCCGTCACTCTTTCCTGGGAACATCTCCGTTGGAGGTAATGCTCTAGAAGGATAATCACCCCAGTTTACAATATATGATAAGTATGAATATGTGATGAATACATGAACATGTGATACATGATAAATATGAATATGTGAATGCATGATGATACGTGCAAGTATGAATCAGTATGATGGAACGAGTCTAAACCCTAAAATGGAATAAAGAGGTACTCATGAGGTATTAAATGGGTGGTGGATACGCCGCTGGTACTTCCTATATATAAACCCTTTTAATGCATCGTGGAGAAACCGTTACGAAGTTTTAAGGTGAGGATTGGTTGGGAAATAAATAAAGCATATACATGACATAAAAACAAGTGCTTGATACATTTGAGAGGTTGTGAGTCTAAGATACTAAATTCCCAAATGAAATGAGATATCCGGCCTGTAAGGTGGATCTTAATAATAAAGAAGAAAACTAAAGATTCCAAGCCTACGGGGCCGAGGAAAAATATTCCAAGCCTTCGGGGCTAAGGAAAATGGAACTCCAAGTCTACGGGGCTAAGGAGTAAAAGAATTCCAAGCCTACGAGGTTGAGAAAATGAATGAGACTTTATGACAACTGCAAGGGATCTATACTGACGAGTATAAGAATCTTGCTAAAAACTCGGACCGGAGGTACGTCTGAAGATGATCGCGAGGGGGTTAGCACACCCATTAAAATATATGAATAACGTGACAGGAGGTATGTCCGGAAATGGTCACGGAGGCGCCGAGAGCCGGGAAACTTGAACAATAATAAGAACCTAAAGGGTTCATAATAAAATGAACGATGCAGTGTACTTACTTAGCGTAAGCAAATTCAAGAATGTTTTTCAAACACTGCAGGAAAGAGGCACGTGGAATAAAGCTTCCTGAGGACGGAACAATCGAAGTTAAGAGATCCCTATGTAATATGATATAATCGTATTATCCTATGTAAAAACAATATTATAATAAAAAGTTATCTTTGTCATTATGGCAAAGTTTTGAAAACTCTGGGACTCATTTTTCGCATTAAACTCTGATAAAATAATAAAGAAATAAGAAGGGTGTTTGATGTAGTGCAAAGCACACATCTTTATTCATTTGTATTTGTGCGTTTTTAGATAGTTTTGTATTCGTTTTTACTTGTTTTTGTTTCCTATTGAGTCTTTGTAGTGTTTACAGGAGCTCGTGTGAATAACAAGTCAAATCACATGGAAAACAAGCACGAGAGTGAAGCCCAAGAGTTTAAAGTGAAAAATGGTGAAAATCATGTTCTCGCGGTACGCGAAAGAGGAAGCTCCCATTCTCGCGGTACGCGAGGGAAACCAAATCGGGGCATGACTATTTTGTTCCTCGCGGTACGTGAGGAACCCTGCCCAGTCTCTCGTGATACGCGGGGGCCCTAATTTCTGAGAAAAAACCCTTATTTGAAATTAAATAGATTTCTAAAGCCATTAGGTCAGGAGTTCGACATTCAGCCGTCTAGAGGGTGCTCTGGGGCAATTTTGGTGAAGGAGGAAGCTTGTGGATTCGTTTGTTGAAGCTAGAGAGGTCGATTCAGTTAGGATCAAATCATTCGGCTTCGATTATTCGTTCTTGCATGTTTATTCGGTTGTTTGAAACCATGTTTGCTGTTTTTATTACTAATTTCTTGGTTTTGATTATGGTTCTTGGCTAAACTTCTGATACTGCCTAGGTTATTAATGAATACTTAGTAAAGATTCGATTTTTTTCGGTTTTTGGATTCATATGATGGATTAATGGTTTTGTAAGAATCTTGGTTTAATAATTATGATGTTATGCATGCTTTGACCTGATTTGCAATTGATTATAGATCCATATGCTGCTTGTGAATGTCTTTCAGTTTGAGTAGTATATCTAGATCATAGACTGTGTGTTTCTAGTTGTTTGATGGTTTGCTAGACGTAGTATTCCATAGGAACTGTTATTGAGAGTAGGTTAGATCTTAGTGTTCTTCTTATCTCGATACCCGAAAGGTGAGAAGTAATCGGTTAGTCTTCGTATTAGGATTCCGAGTGTTAACTGTCTGAGAAGAAGTTGCTTTAGGTTCTTAGTATCCGTTGCTATTCCGAGTCATAGTTGTTATCTTGAGATTACCCCGTGCATATTAGATGTATTGTGCATAGTGAGACTGAAGGGTGATATGTCTTTTGGGTACATTATCATTATTGGAGAGACTGAAAGGTAATCCGACCATCTGGTGAGTTTAGTACATCTTTAGGTTCCTTAGTTGGTGACACCCTGAGAGTGATTAGGGATCCACTAGGTTGTCTAGAGTTGTTATCCTTAGATACCTAGATCCATCATAGTTTCCATAACCGATAGAAGTTGTGCTTTCTAAGTAGGATTCCGACCTAGGTAGTATTCTTCCCATTCCTGGTATATCCCTGAGTTCTTGTTTGATAGTTGAAGTTGATCTTTAGTATTCTGCATTTGCTAGTATAATCAGTAGTGTAAACAACCCCCCAACCAAATCATCTTTAGTCTAGTCATGTTTAGCTGTTCAGTGTCTCTAGGGTTCGATATTTCGGTTTATCATTAAGCTGTGCTACACTTGATAGGTACACTTGCCTGTCAGTGCGGTTTAGTTCATAGGTACTCCATTTATTACTTAGGAGTTTAGGTTAGGTTTATTTTTTTAGTTTTTATAGACCGTCTGGGTGACATCAAGTTTTTGGCGCCGTTGCCGGGGACACTTGGCAATAGCAACATTAGCTTTGACTAGTTCTTTTAATGATTTTTGGTTTGTTTCTTTCTTTATTTGTGAGTCTTAATTATGTGTCTTTGTCCTATCTGCTACTTGTGAGTCCTATCTGAGTGTCTAACATAGGATAGAGTCTTTCTTATTTTTCTTTATGTCTTTCAGTTTATGCACCACACTCGTTCGCAGGGATCACCACCATATTATGCTTCTTTGGAGCCCGAACGAGAGCTTCACAAGCGCACCTGTGACTTCCGGGAGCGTTTGAAAGAGTTGTGTAAAAACCAGGTACGTCCCACTAGCCCAGTTCCTTTTCCTAACATGGGTGATGCTGACCCACCAGCGAGGTGTACCGTACACCAGAGAGCCAGTGATGGGGTCCTCAGGGCGAGATCTTCGATCGCCCGCCCCGCTATCCCTGATGCCAATACTTGGCAGGTCCCAACACATGTCATGAGTATGATCACTCATTCTACTCAGTACCATGGCCTCGAGGATGAGGATGCACCCGGACATCTGTCCCGCTTCGTGCGTATATGTGATAACTTTAATATCACGGGTGTATCTAAGGACGCAATATACTTGCGTCTCTTTCCATTCTCGCTCTCTGGGCGTGCTTCAACTTGGCTTGACACCCTCCCCGATAATTCTATCACCATATGGGAGGACTTACAAGCCAAGTTTCTAAAAGGTACTATCCACCTTCCGGGGCCGCTCGCCTTAGGGACCAGATCCATTCGTTCCGGATGGAACCTGACGAGCCTTATCACATGGCCAGGGAGCGGGTCAACGCACTGTTGAGCCGATGCCCCCAGCATGGTCTTTCTGATTGGGCAATTGTGGGGAAGTTCTATAATGGTCTAACCTTCGAGAAGCAACAAATGTTCAACACAGCTGCGAGAGGCCAAATCATGGACAAGCTGGAGCCACCTGAGTGTGAAGAGATGTTCGAGAGCTTTGCTCTGGTGAAACAACAGCAGCCATCTACTAGGACTTCCATTCCTAGTGCTACGGCACCCGCCTCTTCTCCTAGAGGTGTGCATCAGGTCAACCCTGATACTCGCAGCGATGGCGAATGAGATTAAGGAGCTGAAGCTGAGTGCTCAACGGTGTGAGGTGTGTAGAGGAGGCCACAACACCAGGGACTACATTGTAAGTCAGCAAGAGCGGGTTCACTTTGTGGGCAACCAGAACCGAGGGTATAATAACTATAATAACTCTTATGGCTTGTGATGGAGATCTAGAAACAACCCGCCTGGGTTTAATGGCCGCCCTAATCAGCAAGACGGAGGAGAAACAGGACCAAATGGATGAAGCAGTGTCAAAAAGAAGAAAATCGAGGAGATGTTAGAGACACAGACATCGATGCTCGCTCACTTGGTGGTTCAGGACAAGGACACTTAGCAGTGACTGAATGCGCACGACACATTATTGAAGAATCAGCATTCCGCATTCTAAGATCTACAGCGCATGGTAGGAGACATCTCTAAGAGCTTGAAGGATAGACAAGGAGGTCCATCTTCAGGCCCTAATGCTTCAGTGATGGCCGTGTCGATTAGGAGTCGAAGAATAGAGGAGGAGGAAGAGGAATAAGTAGTGGAGGTTGTTCTTGATACATTGATTCCTAGTCTCCCACAGCACTGTTCGTCACATTCCGTCATAGGAAGAGGTGAGGAAGATAGATTGGAGAGCCCGCTTTGCTGAGGTCGAGGCTAGGATGGTAGAGGAACCACCAGTAGAAGAGGAAGAGCCGGTGGACGAGGAGATACTAGTTGAGAAGCCTGCCGAGAAGACAGAGGAGAAGAAAAATGTGGGTGAGATAAAGACCCCCGAGATTGACTTGAGCCGTGTTCCCTACCCAGCGCGCTTGCTGCCTCATAAGTATGCTAGGGAATACAGTCACTTCATGAATATCTTTAAACAACTCAAAGTCAATCTCCCGTTCATAGAGGTCCTCCAGCATATGCCTAAGTATGACAAGTTCTTAAAAGATCGTCTTTCCAACAAGAAGAAGCTAGAGGAGGTCTCTAAAGTCTCACTAAGTAAGCGATGTTCTGCGGTGGTTCAGAACAAACAGCCAGAGAAACTGGCAGATCCGGGTCACTTCACGATCCCGTGTCTTCTTGGTGGTTTGCCCTTGCCCCACGTGTTGGTCGACCTAGGTGCTAGCATCAATATGATGCCATATTCTATCTATAAGCAGCTAGACCTAGGTGAACCAAAACCAACGCGCAAGAGAATATCCTTAGCTGACCGTTCAGTCAAGTATACACGGGGAATAGTGGGGAACATGTTAGTGAAGGTAGACAAATTCGTCTTCCCCATGGATTTTTTTCATTCTGGACATGGATGTGGGTGATAGAGTCCCGCTCATCCTAGGAAGCCCGTTTCTGCGCACCGCGAAGGCATTGATCGATGTCTTCGATGAGAAACTCACACTCCGTGTGGGGGATGAGAAGATCACTTTCGATGCTACAAAGTCCATGAAAGAGGCTGGTGAGCAAAGCCATTCTGTGTGCATGATTGATGCCTTCATGGACAACCATCGGGACTCCGATCCAGAGATAGAAGTTGATGAACCTGCCCCTGACTTATGAGAGTTATCTGAGTGGGCGGTGAAGTTTGAAGAGTTGTTAGATGCATCGGACGAGTACGGTGATGAGGTGCCTGATGATCTGTTAGAGATGATGACAGAATTAGGTGCAATAATAGGCACAACCCCAAGTGTGGGGAAGTTAGAGAAGGATGATGATCCTGATGATCTTAGTGAAGGTTTAGAGGTTAGGCCATTAGAGATACATATTCCTAAGCCTATCACCAATGTTCATTCTGAGAGGGGAATTGCTGAGCCGACCCCTGATTTTAAGACACCTAAGTCTAGGCCACCCCGTAAGAGAACCCGTACTTTGAAAGATTCATCTAGTTTGAGGGTAGTGCAAACCCCAAGTGTGGGGAGATTTAGGTGTGGAAGCTTGCTAGGGTATTTGAACCAGGTCATCTTTGGACCGGGTAGGTTTAAATTTTGTTAGAAGGACCTGAGTGATAGTTATAAGAGATATTCGGTAATTGTTGAGGTTCAGTGGATAAGGAGAGCCGGTAGACCACGCAGGATGAAGGCGGTTCCGGTTAGGATCAAGGAGAAGCCTCCTGATAGACTTGTTTTGAGTCTCAGGCAAGTGCCCGGGATGTATAGTTTGTATATTTCTTAATTCTATGTTCGTGTCACTCTTATTTTTTTCTGTATCTGTGCTTTGTTTGTGTCATGTCTTGCAGGGATTCACGCTTGATTCGGTGAGGAAAATCATCAGGAAAGAAGTTCTAGGTATGTTTACAATGGTTTTTATCATTGGAACGGTTTTTAATGGATTTGGGCGAAAAAGTTTTTAGGGGGTCAAAATTTTTCTAAGTTTAAAAAACCCCATTAACTTTCTGTGAAAGACAGTTCCTCGTGGTACGCGAGGCCCAACCAGTAGTCTCTCGCGATACGCGGAGGATAGAAAATGTGGCCGGGTTAAATCCCAACCCCTCGCGGTACGCGAGGAGTGGCCCATAGTTCCTCGCGGTATGCGGGGGAACCCTGTTTCACTCCCATTTCCTTGTTTTCCCATGGTTTTCCCAATCCCGCTACCATCTACCGATCACCACCACCATTATACACTTCATCCACCACCATCCATCATTATCATCCATCAAACATCATCATCTAACACCACCATCATCCATAATCACCATAACTATCCATAATATCCTTCGACTACCACTACCATGGGAAACTTAAGAACCATTCGTGACCGATGTTTATCCTTGCTTTTGGCATTCATGTCTATGTGTTTACCACTCATCAAGTAGGTTTCCTTGCTATTTATCTTGAGTCTTAGTGAGTCAGTCAAGTCTTTTATTTTACTTTGAGTCTGTAACTTGTGTCAGTTTAATGATGTGGGTTTGTGTAAGCTTTATCATGCAGGTAATGATCACTCCATCCGTACTCAATCTCCATTCGGGAGGAGTTGATTCTCATCTTATTTATCTTGTAAAGGCAACCCGACAGTCGATTGTACAACCGCGACTGAAATGCTATGCGGTGCACAAGTGGAAAAGGACAGCTGGACCATTCATGCTACATTCCCAGCTAAGTCGATTCCTTTTATTTTTGCATTTTTAATTTATGTGTGTCTCAGTTCACATTAGGGACAATGTGACTTTCAAGTGTGGGATGGGACTGCGTCTAGTGAGTCTAGTTTGTCTAGGTTATTTTCTTTTAAAAAAAATATAATAACACAAAAAAATTGAAAATTTTTTAAAAAATGTCCTTTGAAATCAAATTTTTTTGCATAATACATGGAAAATTATAGTACAACTGGTGCTGCTTGCTAGGTTTAAATGATTAAATAATTGAAAACGCGTCTAATTAGTGATAGATCCAGCCAGCTTGTAGAGCTTAAATATCCTGTTTGTGTTGTTTAGGAATTAATTGAATTTAAATCATGATATCTTGTGGGTACTCATCTAAGGGTATCGGTAATACTGAAACTGTCAAATATAGGGTGATAGGTATCACGTTAAGTTCAAATTTATAGGTTTTTGAAATTTCTTGGCACACCACTCTCTTTTTATGAGAATAAATCCGAGTTTCGGTGGTGCCCGCATCTATATTCCATATGCTTGAGCTTTTTTTATTAGAAATATAAGTTTCGCCTATGTGTCACACGTCGGGTTCCAGCGTGATTAAAATACCACAGGGTTGATTCTTATGTGCTTAATTGTTTAGACCGTAGTCTATGTGTTACCTTCCGGGATAGTGACTTGGTTGAAACGCCTCTAGACGAAAGTTAATTTGCTTAATAATGCTTATATTTCATCCATTCATTCATGATTTCATCTTGATTTCTAAAAACCTATAAATTTTAGTTTAATGTGGTGGGGAAATCTATATGGTTTAATCCGTGCCTAGACATAACCGTGAGACAGGATTAGGTAGAGCTATAACTTTTAAGTGTGAGTCACATAGATTGATTGATATGCTTGGTAATATGAATTAGAACATATAACAGGGGCTTGAAAGTTGGTGCTTGGGTTTAATCAGATAGAAATACCGATTATTGTTTTTTAACGCGTGAGTATGTTTTGCTAATTGAATAATTGAGTTTGTTAAAGCTATGTCCCGTTATGATTCCATTGTAGACTTTTTTGAGGACGAAAAAAGGTTAAGTGTGGGGATGTTTGATGTAGTGAAAAGCACACATCTTTATTCCTTTGTATTCGTGCGTTTTTAAATAGTTTTCTATTCGTTTTTACTTGTTTTTGTTTCATATTGAGTCTTTGTTGTGTTTACAGGAGCTCGTGTGAATAACAAGTCAAATCACGAGAAAAATGAGCATGAGAGTGAAGCCCAAGAGTTAAAGTGAAAAATGGTAAAAATCAAGTTCTCGCGGTTCGCGAAAGAGGAGCTCTAATTCACGCGGTACGCGAGGGAAACCAAATCCATGCGCGACTATTTTGTTCCTCGCGGTACGCAAGGAACCCTGCCCAGTCTCTCGTGATATGCGAGGGCCCTAATTTCCGAGAAAAACCCTAATTTGAAATTAAATAGAATTCTAAATCCATTAGGTCAGGAGTTCGACATTCAGCCGTCTAGAGGGTGCTCTGCGGCGATTTTGGTGAAGGAGGAAGCTTGTGGATTCGTTTATTGAAGCTAGAGAGGTCGATTCAGTTAGGATCAAATCATTCGGCTTCGATTATGTAACAACCCCAAAATCAGGGCCTGAAATTTTTTTATTATTATTTAATAACGTGCTGCCTATTTGGATACTTGGATTGCTGTTAGCAAGCTCGAACACTTTGGACCACGATGTAGAACCCAATGAACACATTGTTGCCATACAATTGAACTAGGCCCATTGGGCTCGACCCAACAGTAGATAAACGAACTTGGCCCAGTAACGACCAACTAAAGGCCCAATATACGAACCGAGTCTAAAATGAACTAATGAACATTGTTTGACGGATATTTACACGATTCGATATAATTTATAATAATTACGAACTAAACCGTTTAAGCGGAGAATTGTTAAAATGATTAACGCGCTAGTGCGAGTTATTACCGATTATCCGACGTGATAAATATTTTAGACTTCAAACCCCAAATAAATAATATTAACAAAAACTAGTATATATTCGGCGACTGATTAGGAACTTATACTAGAGATATGCGACGTTGGATGCGCGACAGCAACAAACACCGGTGTAGACGTCAACGGATTTTGCTAGATTCGGCATAATTAAATAATGTAACGAGTATTTACTTTACACCTATCATACTAAAATATTAATATTGCTATTATTTAAAGAAGTAATAAGTACTTTCGGAACGCGACACGTTTTACCCGCAGCGGACGCGTGTGAACACGCGGTATAAGAGCGATACCGACTATTTTAGATATAGCTCCGTAAAATATATAATTATTTATTATTATGGTTAATATCATTATTATAAATAAATAATAGAAATATTCAGAGCGCGAATCGATCGTTTGAGTGAGCGCACTTTACACGAGCAGTGTCAACGCGTACCGACTTAGGCAACAGCCCGGACGGAGTTTATACAGAACGAATATTTAAATGACATATATATTGCCACGACTTATAATTCAAGGAATTATAAAATAATAATTAATCTCGAGATGCGAAACGTTTAATTTGAGCATCTGCGGTTAGACACGCGGTACATGAGCGTTATCCGTCTATTCTAGCGTAATTAAGAAAATAAATTAAATAATTATTTATATTTTTTAGTTACTATTATTAATAATATTATTTATTAAACGGAGTGCGAAACATTTATTTGGAGCGGACACGTACGAAACCTACGGTGTCGAAGCATACCGCGTTGGACAGCAGTCGGAACGGAAATCTTACGAGATAAATATTTAAACTATATTTATTATCACGTCTTACTATTATAAGTTTATAGAACAAAAATTCAGATTTAAATTAAATGACGGAGACTCGAAAGAACACACGATACGTTAGATTACAGTCTAAAATACACCGATTTTTAGCCTATTCATTGATATATATCTAATTATTATTAATATTTGTTTTTATCATATCTTTCAAAATCATATAGAATCTCTAAAATATTTTCAATCCTAGAAAATTGAATCAAATCACACACTAACCAATAAATCTCTGCACACAATCACACAACATCCAAGAAATTTGATTTCTTTTTTCTTAAGAACACTTATCCCCGATTCATATTCATTCTAATGAAAATTCAGAGACAAACCATGAGAGACTTAGAGAGAGAAGGAGTAGGACTAAGAAGGGAGAGAGCCGGCTCCTCCGGCCGTCACGGCGACAGACGACGGCGTCGCAGGTCGAGGGTGGTGGTGTTAACGGCGTTGACGACTCTCTGCTCCATCAACTGCATTTTAGATGTTTCGCGAGCAGACCAGTGGCGACGAAGGTGTTTGGAACCACCAGGAGCGACCGCGAGAGGAGTTAAGGGGGGGGGGGGGGCAGAAGCGGAGGAAGTGACGGCGGTGTCATCTGAAGGAGCAGCAGATAGAGGAGACCGTATTTTCGGGCCGCATCCCCAACGAGTCATACGACGGTGGTGGCTGCGGATCTAAGTTTCCAGCCATGACAAACACTTCCTTTCTCATTCTCCTTCCCTGAATGTCATTAAAACCCCTACAACAACGACAGCAGTTTCATAGATAAGAAGCGACGGCGGCGGTTCTAGGGTTCCGGCGAAGCTCATCTTCTCGGTGAGTTCTTTTCCCCTTTTCGTGTCATTCCGAATCTAAACCTACACTACATACATTTTGGCGTTATTTTCTGTTTAAATTTTTTTGGTGAGTTTCCGGTTGAAACCGAGTGAGCTAAATGGCCGGGTTTCATTCCGGTGTGATTACTTCGATTTTGGACAGGTTATGGAGGTGGAGCTAAGTTACCAGGGTAGGCGGGACTTTTTGGGTCGTTCCCGACAGTCCCGGGTTTCGGTCAACCAAAGTCAACCACAGTCAAAGACGGTCAACGGCAGAAATAACGAGCCAGTTCTCTAAACGGGTCTTTAAACGAGCGGGTTCGCATACGTGTAGTGAGGTATATGGTGCGCACCAAGTTTTTGTGTTTATTTTGTAAATTGTATTTGTTTTGTATGGAAACGTGTGTAATAGTTATTTGAGCTAAACCAACTCCATCCCGGCCACTCGGGATTTAAATTTAAAACCGAACCTCGTTCGTGTATTTGTAACACATATAAATATATATAATTATAAATACAAAATATATATTATTTAGAGGTATAAATATTTATATAAACGCGAACATAAGTATTTAGAAACCAAAGATTTATAAAGAACAAATATATGGATATATGGGTATACATTTAGTTATAGTCTTATAGATATTAAACACTTTATTTAATAAAAAAAATGAAAGATGAATACACAAACATACTTGTAAAATATATTATAAAGCATTGGTAATGATATAAAAACTATTGTAAGTGTATTTATATAAACAAGAATAATAGTTATAAACTAAATAGTAGTATTTATATGCAAAACTTATATATATAAATATATTTATGGACATATACATGATATATACTTAGTTTCTTACGGACATACATATGTATTATTTCATATACATAAATACATGACCCTTGATTACACACATGTTTATAAATATTAGTATTTTAAGGTCGTGATACTATTATTATCTTTGTAACTTTATATAATTATGAAAATATGGGATAACTAATATATAGTTTATTTTTATTATTATTACATAGATTGCTATTAAAATTAAAAGGGATATTATTGTTACGTTATTCTTATTTTATTTAGATTACATACTATATATATTTATTTGAACTAAGTGATGTTTATAATATAAAATTTGTTATTACTAAAAATGTACTTGTACAAAATATTATAAACCTACATATTCTTTATCAAAACTGTTACACTCATTGTTACCGTTATTATTATTACTATTACTATTATTGCTATAATTATTAAAGATATGTATTGTTATTATCATTACTTGTATTAATTATTATTATTATTAGTATCATTAACATTATTTTTAATCCAATATTAGAACTATTAACTTCATTTACATGTATACCATTACCAACATTATCATGATTATTGATATTTTGAACTACTAAAACCTATAATATATTTTGCATAACTAGTACTAATGTTACAAATATTCTCACTACCATTACTACTATTATTTGTATAAGCTTTAGATATATGATATAGGTATTATCGTAACCTTTATTAATTTTATTATTAAAAGTAAATGCTATTTTTATTATTACATATATATGTATAACCTTACTTTACTTACATATACTTAAATATTTACTTAATAATAGTTTATTTTACTTAGCATTAGTAAACAAAAATGATATTTGACATGATACCCTATACATATAATATGTGTGTATATATACAAACTCCAAATATTTATTTTCGATAAAAATATGTCTTCATGTCATTATGAACTATCTATTACCAGTATTTACAAACCAAACATTATGACTATCTATAAAACAACCATAACTACTTTCTTAAATACTTATGACATATATGTATAAAGACATTTTTAATGACTTTTATGCTTAGTTATATATATGTAACTATACACCATGGTTATTATTTTCGAAACAAATATAACTACTCGAATATATATATATTTATTTATTTTTATTATACATGTATATCGTGTAAGTAAATAATACTTAGCATTACTCTTACTCTGGTCGAAACATTATTTTACTACTTTAATTAGAACATATACACGAGTATTATTATTATACACGAATACTAAGTCAAACCAACAATTTTATAGTATAACTATTAGAATAATAATAGAGGTTACAACTCGATATTTTTACCAAACGACCCAACACTTTAACCAATCGGTCGAGCTCAACCACACAGTTAATGACATTACTCTAGTGCAACATACTAATACCACAATTATAATTAGGAATTGTCTTGTTGAGTACATACATGATAGCAAGCTCGCAACTTTAATATATTGTTTGGGCATATACAAGATTACCAGGTGAGTTCATGTGCTTTTCTCACTCTTTTACTTAAACTTTTTGGGGTGATTACATTCTTCTATTTTGTTTACATACTTGGTGTATAAATTAAATAAGACCATTTTAGCTGCCATAACGAATCCCCGAACTTTAGCACACAATCATTAACTTATTTGGAGCCAGCGAACTTTAGCACTCAATCATTAACTTATTTGGAGCCAGCGAATATATGGGTAGTACTATCCGGTGAAACCCTCGTACACCATGGGCCCGACGTATCGGGGACAACCTCCCATGGGATGATAATTATATAATTATGATAAATATCTTGTGACATATATTCTTTTAACAGTTAACTTATGTTGACAGACATGATTAATTAGACCCATAACAATAAGAGGTATGAGTTAGGGGAATATTATTATTTCTAGATGTCCACAGGTTGTTGGCACATGGTTGATTGTGAACTTGTTTAATTTTACACCATACATATGTGGATTCTTAATATAAATGTTCTATTAACTAAACTCGTGAACTCACCGACTTTTTTAGTTGACACAGTATTTTTAAGCATGTATTCAGGTACCTTCTCGAGTTTGGAAATTAGCAACTTAGACAAGAGCTTGCTTGAAGATAGATGATTCCTTTAGAAGACTTATGTCGAGCCATAGATTCCACCCGAGAAAGCTTTGATGAGAAGATAGAATCCATTATTTTATTTTTAGTTAGTGTATACATGATATGAACCTTTGTAAATGTATATTTTGACTTAGTTGGACCGATGACATTTATAAATTATATGTCACGTTATTTTCGTTGTGTTTTGTTTTGGTATTCGATCATCACGCCTAGCCCCCTGTTCGAGTTGTGACAGATTGGTGTCAGAGCCAGCGGTTTTAGCGAATTAGGTTTCCCTTAGGATTCCTAGGCTCTAACCGAGAACACCTTTAGGACTCTGAAACTAGTATGGCTTTGATTACAGTTTTAGTACTTTAGGAGAACCTAAGTACCCTGAGACATGAATTTTAGGACCTTGGCTCATAAGTACACTTTGGGACGTTCACTTCCATATCGACAAGTGAAATAACATTGGTGTACGCATACAATATGACTATGCTAGGAGACTACTAGAGTGATCTTGTGAGTAAGTTAACAATTACACTTGATATCACGTAATTGAGAGCTTACATGCACATGTGAATTCTAGGAAATCCTATCGGGTCTCCATATGCGTATGCCACAAACATAAAACTCTTCTTAAATTAAAACAACCCTTGACGATAAGGAGGCATTCATTAACTCAATTCATCCTCGCATCCTTATAAATTCAACACTCTTCATAAGAAACTTGACTCAACTGTGCTTTTTCATGATAACTGAGCTACTTCTCCTGTCAATTCCTTTGACTCTCTTATACAAATTATCGTAGATCGCTCGTGAACAACATTGCTAAAACCATATTACTTCGATATCATTTCCTTATATATTAACTATATTATCCTTAAGAACACACTTGTTGACCCATTGTCAAACACCAGTTGTACCCCCACTTCATTACTTCACTAATTAGACTCCCTATCTAAGTTCCTTTCATCTTGAAGAAGTTGAAGAGATTTGGACTAAGCCTGGCGGAAGCATCAGTTAACCCGGCAACTAAGATTATCTCGTCTCTTGTGCCATTGGACCACAACTTATGAAGATGTTCCCCTCAATATCATCAACTCCCCACAATGAGAACACCAAAAGACCCTTCTCGACTTTGGATTCTTGTTGTAAACTTGAGACTTGGTTCAAAGAATATTTCTTTACAAAAGCCTAAGTACAACAACTAGTATCATATACATCAAATCCATTACCCAAATCTGGATAAAATTAACATTTTAACTTTCATCGGAAGCCCATACTACTTAAGTTATATAAGACAAAATTTTATGGAAAAATAAAAGTTTATAACTATTGTATTATTTTGTTACTTTTACTTAAATAACTATTGTTTTAACGTGTTTAAAGGATATATATTCTTAAATAATTAAAAATTACCTCAAAATTTCTGAGTTATATTTTTCTACAGTATGTTATGACTCATAAGGTAAAAAAAAAAAATTTTATATAATTATTTTCCGTATTTTTATATTTTTAGTGCATTTAATTGTCTAAAAATGACCTAAATTTCTAATAATTGTTAAATAAACTTAGAAATTCCATTTTATATAGTCTTAATACAATATATGTAAGTCCTAAAAATTATAAAACTCAGATTTTGATCAGATTCACTATTTATTAAAAATTCATATATTTCTCGATTTATTTTACATACGTTAAACATGTTTCATAGTAATTGGAAACCTTAACCTAAATCAATATTTTTCCTAGGTTTAGGTTAGTATTATAAAGTTCCCTATAAATTTTCATATTTTTCTAAGGTTTTTAACTATTTTTCCCAATTTATGGATTTTAAACTTGTTTTAAATCATGCGGTTGTTTAGAAAAACGTTTTTGGGTGATTCTTTTTGGGAAACTCTTTATTTAGGACTTATGTCCTTTGAAGAATTCTGAGTTTGTAAATTGGTTGGTAAAAATATCATTTTTGAGTAAACAAGATTGTGAAATCCATTTTCGACGGTTTCGCGATGGTTTTTTGATGGTTTTTGCAATCTTTTCAAGTTTTGAGCCATAAGTTGTTATGAGTCAGTTTTATAAACTTAATAATTTGTAAATTTAGTATCTTTAATAGTTTGGACATATAGGAGGTCATACGTGCAAACAAAGGTGTAAGATAATAAAATGAACGTTTATAAACGTACGGTTTTCGGGTAGGCTTATAAACCCTTTCGACCATTAGGAATTTCTAGCAAACAAATCCATTTTCAAACCTATTTTCAATTTTATTCTCATCCTATTTGAATGCCCATGCATCCTTTCAAAGGAACCCTAGAAGCCCGACGACTCCACAATTGACAACTTCGTGAAACTTTGTTATCTCCATGTTGACTATTCGAAGTATACCCCATGAAGATCTAGCCACAAAATGATCAACGCCTATGTTATGTCAAAGGTTATCAACAAAATAGACATAGTAAGCCCAGAATCAATGTTATGTCAAAGGTTATCAACAAACCGGGTCTTCGTCCAAACCAAAAATAAAATATAAAGTTTATGTAGATACACATATAAATATATATATATAATTATAAATACAAAATATATATTATTTAGAGGTATAAATATTTATATAAACACGAACATAAGTATTTAGAAACCAAAGATTTATAAAGAACAAATATATGGATATATGGGTATACATTTAGTTATAGTCTTATAGATATTAAACACTTTATTTAATTAAAAAAATGAAAGATGAATACACAAACATACTTGTAAAATATATTATAAAGCATTGGTAATGATATAAAAACTATTATAAGTGTATTTATATAAACAAGAATAATAGTTATAAACTAAATAGTAGTATTTATATGCAAAACTTATATATATATAAATATATGTAAAGTCGGTATATTTAGAAGGTTAAACCGTTGTAGTCTGATGTGTATTTAACTAATCATTTCAGATCGGATGTGATGTTGTGGGACCTTTGTTTAGGACAACCCAGATTAGCTTATCTGGTGAGTTCTAGAAGCCCTCTTTTAAATGTTTTGAATAATGTTGTTGGGCTGATGTGCATACGTAACGATGTGACTATTTTATAAAAAACGATGTTATGAATGTTGTATGTGACGTTTTATAAAATGATGTTTATGAACGATGTTTTGGAAGGAAGTGTTATGAAAGAAGTGTTTATGAAATATTTTGCCAAAAGAAGTTATGAAGTTTATGAAGTGTTTATGAATGAAGGAATTATTTTTAATAAAACGTACGAATGTTTTAACTGAAGTTCTAAAGTAAAAGAAGTGAATGTTTACGAAAGTCACAAACGAACGAATCTGCCAATATTCCTTAGGGAGTGAAGGTTATAGGTATGGGAAGTATGTTATGGGCCTTTACCTTTTAGGGGCCTTTGTGGTTGGCCAGCTGTTGTACAACTGGGGTGATGACGGTCACCAGGGGGATTATCGTGATCCTTAAAGTTGGTACGATTTACCTTACGGGGTTGTCGTGCTTGAAGTTTGGTACTTGTGCCTTATGGGGTGTAGTGCTTGAAGTTTGGTACGTGTCATCCTTGTGATGTCGTGCTTGAATTTTGGTGTTGAATAACCTAAGTATCGGGCCCTAGGAGTTCTTCACCCGAAGGACAGTACGGTGTTGATGGGCCTAGTGGTGGTGATTTTTAGGTTATTCCACTAGTATGTGACATTTGGATTTGACGGTTACGAGAAGGAGCAGATTCGATATTTTCGTTGACTTATGTTTATGATGTGTTATGTTTTTGTTATTGTATTATTTTACGTACGCTTTTATTAATGAAGTTAAATGATATGTTTTTGGCAAATATTTGAATGTTAAGGTTTTATGAAAAGCTAGAACTAACCAGTGTAGCTGACTTTTTAGTATGCACATTCAGGTTAAGGCAGGTTATGATGATGGTGGTGATGTTGGGTGGCTTGATGAGTTACCCGGATGATATGAAGACTGGCATCCTGTTATGATTAACTTATGTTTTGTTTATGTAATAGGCTATGTTACGCTTCCGCATGTAGAACAATGTCACTATTATGTTTTAATGAAGTTTTCCGCTTCGTTGTTTTGATATTCAAGTATAAGAACTGTTTGTGAATGAGTAAATCCAACAAGTGAGGCCTCCCGGGTTTGGGGCCATACAGAGTTAGAAATTTTCTTAAAATGATGATAGGTAAAACATAACATAAGAAGTTTAACTATTTCTGTAATTTTCTAAATTAAATGTGTAAACCATCAATTTAAGATCATGGTCAAGATTTTGTTTTAGACCAACAAACTCACACACAGTCTAAACCTACATATAATATGTTGATGATTGATGATGAAGATAACGAAAATGAGTAACGAATAATATGTCGTTAGTTTAGAAAGAGGAAAGAATTTTTTTTTGAACATAAGATGAAAAGGAAATATAGAGAGGGAAAGTGATGAGGGAGAAAAAAAATAAGAGTGTGAATCTATTAAGTATTAAAGATTAGAGAGAAGCGGAAAAATAGAAATAAACATCACCAGAAGATGACACGTGTCACATGTGGTAGTGATTTATTAAAATAAGGATGTTGAGAAGCTTAGGGTGGTGGGAGAGGAACCCTCCAACCCAAACTATCATCCCAAAATAAAACAATAAGAAGATGTCAACTCATTTAGCCAAAGTACCCTACATGGTGGGAGTGGTACCGTTCAAGTACCCTCCAACCCACCTATTTTTTTTAAATTAAAACAAATTAATAACCAAATTTAAAAACTAAAAAATTAATTAAAACAAACAAACAAATTAATAACCATTTTTTTTAAAATTAAAACAAATTAATAACCAAATCTAAATCTAATATGTGTAGCTACATCGTGCAACTCCGAAAGAACGTTATCGTCAATACTGGTTCGACTGGAGGATCCCTTATGTAGACCGGTGATATTGCATTTCCGTCATCTTTTAAGATCATATTGGGTGGGTGGGGGTGGGTAGAAAAAAATGGTTTATATATCATTGGTATGAGACATATTTAGAAAGAATGTATTTTTTTGTGTATTGAGCAGGATAATTGGTTATGTATTTATAGGGGTTAAATTTATTTAAAAAACTATTTTTTTTTTCTTTTTCCAACGACTCTTTTACCGTTCAACGTTGAATTTTTTGTTCCTTTCAGCGGCTTCCTAAACCCGCCTCCTCTACCGCCTCCCTCTACCTGCATCTACCTGCCACCCTTGCGGCGGTGTACCCACCTACCCGCCTTCTACCCAAGCACTACTCGTGCTCCACTCCCATGTAACGAACCAAAATCCGGGTTTCGTTATAAATAATTAAATGTTCTAATAAATATTATGGTGAAAATAATATTTTGGAAATAAGTTGAAACAAGTGGGTTTCAAGTTAGTAATGGGGTTATATTAGTTTTTAACTATTTATGGAATGAAAACGGGTAAAAGGAAAGTTGAAGGACTGAAAGGGTAAATGGAAAATCTACCATATTTGACTAAGTGGAAGTCAAAATTAGCACTTCATTTGGTGCTTGGGTCGTTCAAGAGCAAAGGAGAAAACGACTTTGGAGCCTAAATCATGCGTTTGAGGCTTGATTCGTGAAGGTTTTGGCTCACACATCACCTTCCTAACATCAAGTAAGTGATTATCATCCATATTAGTTGACTTTTGATGTGTTCTTGGTGGGTTTTGGGTGAAATCCAAAATTTAGGATGCATGTGGTTATTTGGAGCAAGATTATTGATAATCTAGCTAGACTAAAGGTGAAGGAAGGTGATTAGCATCTTAGAACCCTTTAATTTTGATTATGAAAAGTTAGGGTTCATATGGAGGAAAATTGGGGATTTTTGGATTATGATGCATATATGATAAATTAATAATGATTAAGTGTATATAAGATGTTAGACACTTGAACAAACACCAAATTAACTCAAAGATACTAATTGAATGAAAAATTAGTGTCAAGGTATTGGAAAAGAAACACAAGTAGGTGAGTTTAGATTGAAAGAGGGTGTTTGGTTATGGGAATAACCTAAACGGGTCAGTTTGGGTTGGAAATGGAAATTGGGTTGTAAACCCAATTATAATGTGATTTTGATGTATGTTAGATTACTAAACTAGGTGTATATGTTTAGGTAATCAAATTACAAAACTTGAAGGTGGTGCGGGATCCTCAAATCCACAAGGTAAGTGCTTTAGCACTTACTTAGTAATTGATGATACATGGTGCTGTATGTAATGTTGTATGCATAATGTGTTAAATGGCATAATGTGTTATGTGTTATGAATGTGTATGAAAGTGAATGAAATGTAGTTATAGTTTTTATACTATAATGGATATGTGGGTATGGAGTTATGGTCTAAGAACCATAATGGATATGTGGATATGAAGTTATGATCTAAGAATCATAATGAAAATGTGGTGATGAAGTTATGGCATATACGTCATAATGGAAATGGAAATGTACATAGCATGAATATCAAATGAAAATGGTGAAACTTGTAGGTGAATATGCAAGTGATATAAGGCCTAATGACAAATTGGGTAGAAACGAGTCAAAATGGGTGAATGGGTGAAACAAGTAGAATTTACTTGTTTGTTATGTTTTATCCTTATTACTAATGGTGTTATGTTTTTGTGTTTATATAGGAAAAGCTCCGATGTAGTCAAGTCAAGTCCAAGGCTTTTGGTGGGATTCTCGTATGCGTTATGTTATTTTGGTGGTATTTAGAACCCCTTAAATGGATGTAAATTGGATACACAATCATGTTTTGGTGTATGTTTATGATGTCGTTATGATTTTGGTCAAAACCCAAGTATTTGGGAACTTTTGGTGTCAAGTGATTTGGTAAAAGTTGGAAAAAAATGGCTAAGTATGAAATCTGCAGAACTCCAGGAAACTCACTGGAAATTTGGCGTCTCGTGGTACGCGAAGGGACTGTTTTCCGGGTTTGGATTTCTGAAGCTCCCTCACGGTACGAGAAAGGAGAGACCCTGGTCTCTCGCGGTATGCGAGGAAGTAGAAAAAAAATTCTTGGGAAATACTTCCGCACGTTTAAATGTTTATTTTAACCGGTGTTTTAAAAGTAGGGTGTTACAACTTGGTATCAGATCAATGGTTTGAGGGATTTGGTGCGGGTGGCACCAAACTCAAACCGGATGCTCTTGATATGGGGGAAATGATACGAGAATCCATGAAGGACTTGACTAAGACTCGGAGCTTATGGAAATGAAAGGTTAGTAATGATTTGATAAAGTGGATATATATGGTGTATATGTATACGTATGAATGAGTGTTAAGGTGTTATGTGTGCCGAAACTTGTTTTGTGATATGAATATGATAATTACAATTGGGCATAACGAATTATTAAACATGTCTGGCCAATGTGATTAGTAAGACGAGATGTGCAAAGGTCTTTATGATAACCATATGACATTGAACATTTGCAAGGATTATGTGAAGGTGATTATATATGTATGTATGAATATAGGTAGCTATATATATATATATATATACTTAATACATAAGAGTGTAAGTGTGATAGATACTTTAGGTATTGAAAGTGTGAGGATGTTAAAGTGTTTTGTTCTATTCTCAGCTAAGAGATGGCAGACAATGCGAATAGGTAACCATTGGATTCACGAATCCAAGAAATGGTAAAGGAAGAAGTGGCCAAGGCATTCGAGCAAACCACATCCCTGTTGATGGTGGAAATGAGAGGGGCTATTAAGCTTACTCTCGAGGAGGTATCGAAAGAGTAAGAAAAGGAACCTCAAGGTTGTACTCTTAAAGAGTTCATGGTAATCAAACCAAAGGAGTATAACGGGTAAGTGGACCCGATCCTTAGCCACAGGTGGGTGGTGGACATGGAATCCAACTTTGAAATGATAAAGTGCAAACCCGAACACAGGGTGATGTTTAGTGTGCCTCTACTAACGGGAAGGACAAAGGAGTGGTTGTTGAATCTCCGAAAGGAGAGGGGGGATTTGGGTGTGACCTCCATGACTTGGGAGGAGTTTAAGGCGGCTTTTCTAAAGTATCATTGCCCGCAAGCCGCAGTTGACAGGATGACTGAGGAGTTTCTCCTCACGATGACAGAATGAGTCAATAGATGAATTGGCTAGGGCCTTCTTTGATCGCGCCAAGTTTTGTCCAGACGTGGTGTCGACCGAGAAGGCGAAGACTGACATATTTTATGCTATGTTGACTGTGGAGTTCAGAGATAGCATATCTCCATCCTCTTTTACCACACTTGTAGACTTGATAAACAGGTGTCGGGAAAGAGAGGTGGAGTTGAGGAGGCAAAAGGCAAGAGGTGAAAAGAGAAAGCGTGAAATTGTGGATCAAGTTGTGAAGAAGATAAAGGGAGGGAGCCCTAGCAAGAAGCCGTTTGTCAAGTTTTCTCCACGGGGATGCAAGGTTTGTGGAAAGGAGCATTTTGGGGAATGTAGGAAGGGAACATCAAATTGCTATAAATGTGGGAAGCCGGGGTATATGTCAAATCAATGTCCAAGCCAAATTCGTATATGCTATATTTGTTACAAGCCCGGTCACAATAGGGTGGATTGCCCCGAGCTGAAGCAAGGTGGAAGTGAAAGGAAGGTTGAAATACCTAAGCCAAAGGCTAGAGCTTTCCGCATCTCGACGGAAGAGGCAAAGAATAACTCGGAAGTGATGTCAGGTACATTCAAGATTAACTCTTTACCTGCACTAGTTCTTTTTATTCGGGGGCTAGTCGTTCATTTGTGTCCTTGAAATTTTGTTGATGCACTTTCCTGTGACAACACTCTGGATAGAGTCTTATTTTGTATTTCTAATGTCTGTAATTTGTCTTTGTATATAAGAGTCGTTATGTAATAGTTTATCGAGTTGTATTTACTTTTACATAATGTATGTTGCATTTCTTCTAAGTGTTTTGCGCACTTACATGTGCGCAGGAGAAAGCTCCTGCGTACTTATTAGCAAGTACGCAGGAAGACCCATGCGTACTTGCTAAGTACGCAAGAGCATTTGGTCCTGCGCACTTGCTAAGTGCGCAGGCATCAGGTCTGTATAAATAGGTTTGGTTCACAGAGGACAAGTACGCAGAACTCATATCTTAGACGAACTCAGTTTGTCAAGTACGCAATTTGTAATCTCTCTGTAACCATCAAGTGTTTATAATAGAAAGAGCTTTTATTGTGACTCTCGTGTTTGGTTTACTTTGTTTTAGTTAGACTCTCCGCCTAGTCACGGGTATTCCGCACCCGGTCCGACCAGTAGACCACTTGCATGCAATGATCCGACACACACGAAGGGACCTACAAGTGGTATCAGAGTTTTGCTCTTGAATTCGAGTGTTGTAAGTGAGTTTGGAGACGTTTTTACTGAGTTTTACATGCAAAAAGATTTTGTGATAAAAAGGGGTAGCTCTTGAGCACTTTTTTAGAAGCAAAAATCTCTCAAAAACCAATTTTTGTTGTGTATTTGAGTTATTTGAGCATCAAAGGTTGGTTAGAAATAAGTTTCTGACCCTTTGGCTCATTTGCATTAATCATCAGACGAATTTTTACCATCTCCGGCGAGTTTCAGGCGACCGGAAAAGTTTGGTGAAAGTTGCTGAAAAGGTGTCCTGCGTACTTACCATTTCTGGCAAAAAGTACAGGTTTCTGCGTACTTACTAAATACGCAAGAGTTATCTCCTGCGTACTTACAAGTGTGCAAGACTGAACTTGTGCGAACTTAAGCTATATCCTGCGTACTTATATCTACTCCTGCGTACTTACAAGTACGCAAGAGGAAATCTAAATACGCAAGACCATTTCTCCAGTGCGCAAGGCCAAAGTCAAGTGCGCAGCTTTGTCTGACTTTTCTGAAATTTGACTAAGTGTTCAATATGTCGAATTTTCAGAATCTTGGAAACCTGCTGAATTATGATAATGAGATCGGTACATCACAGAAACCACCAAAGTTGCTGAACGTGAACGATTATTCTAATTGGAAAGCACGTTTCGAGCACTACATTTCATATACCGACTCATCACTATGGATACCAATCCTTGAGGGATATAAGCATCCCACACACATCTATCTTGATGAAACCATGCCCAAACCTATCTCTAAGCTTACTGACGAAGAAAAGAAAGCTTATGATCGTGAAAAGAAGGCACTTGGCTCGATCACTATGGCATTAACTCGGGAATTGTTCCACAATTTCTGAGGGTATGACAACTCCAAGGATCTCTGGAAAGCTTTACAGAAGAGATTCGAAGGAAATAGTGACATCAAGAAGAGTAAGAGGGATCTTCTCAGGAAGCGGTATGAATGCTTCAGTTTTTAGAGAACGGATCTTTAGATGACCTCATCTCTAGATTCTATCATTTAAAAACTGAGTTGAAGGCCTTTGAGCTCAAGTATCCAGCTGAGGAGATGGTGGAAAAGTTTTTGGATGCTTTACCACCCAAATTTGAGATGTACACAACCCTGATGAGGGAAAATCCTAAATTCTATGAGCTGACAGTTGAAGAGGCAATAGGAAAGGTTCAAGCTCATGACATGAACCTAAGAAGAAAGGAAAGCTCTGGAAGACCCCAGATACAAGACCCTTCTATGTATCACGGGACGACTTCCACATCCAAGTCATCGGGCTCTGGAATTGACCTCTTCACTGGAAATCCTACTGAAGAAGACCACTCGACTGGGTGTGGTGGTCATGCTTGCTATGCTTTAGGATCAGGGTTGGGATCTCATCATCAAAATACCTAGAGAAATCCTCCTGCAACGTCTTCAGCTAACAACTCAGCTATAGCCAGAATAGCTGAAGATCATGTAGCACTATTCTCATCTTGCATGCTTGCATATGAAAACTTCATAGGTGGCAAGCTTACTGATCCAGAGACGATTGAAGAAGATTTTAATCAAGTGGATCCTGATGACATGGAGGACATGGATATTCAATGGAATATGGCCATGCTTTTGAGGAGAGCCAAGCGTTTCCTGAACAGAACAGGAAGAAAGTTTATTGGCTTTCCTGAACAGAATAGGAAGAAAGTTTATTGGCGGGCATCCTAATGCCAAGGTCGGGTTTGACAAATCTAAGGCCAAATGCTACAAGTGTCTGAACTATGGACACTTTGCTCGTGAGTGTCAGAAAGACAGAGCACCTGCCTCTGGTTTTACCCGACCCAGCCAAGGAAACAGCCATGGCCAAAACAATCCAAACCACCACAATCAAAGCTAAGGTGGAACGTCCAATGCACTGGTAGCCCAACAGGACGACAGCTTTGATTGGGGCGTTCATCTTGAGGATGCCATCATCGCACAAACACAGGTTGGTCTCATGGCTGAGATCATGGAAATGATGGAAGCAGAGAGAAGGGAAGCTTCTATGGCTGACCTAAAAGAGTCTACTACTGCTGCTACAGAGGAAGAGGAGGAAGCTGAAGGAAAGGAAGCTTCTGTAGCTGAGAAAGAGGAATCGACTACTGCTGTTGCTCTCATGGCCATTGGAGAAGCAACAAGTTCATCTCATGAGGTAGACTCTAATTCCTTTTCTGTTGTTTCATGTTCTAAGTGTCTAGAGCTAAAACTTGAAAATTCTAAGCTCCAAGACAAAATCGAACCCCTAAGTATGGCAGCTCTAAACTATAAAGAAAATGAAAAACGTTTTAAAGAGTCTATTGAAACGTTGAAAAAGGAAAAACGTGAATATTCTTTAAAAATGAGCGATCAACAGCTTCACTTGGATATTGCTTATAAGGGGTTGAAAAACGGAACAATGAAATCAACAAACTACAAAATGATAACTTGCAGTTAAAATGCTCTAATGAGAAGTTGAAAAACTCTCGCTTTGTGGTGGAACACTACGAATCTGTAGTGAGACAAATGAATGGGTTAAGGCTGGGTACTAATGCCATTCCTCTACCAGTGAGCGGGGAGTTTGTTAATAGCTTAATAGACATTGATCTCACTTGTCTAGATGAGTCCTCTGATAAGGATGATTCCCCAAAAAAGGATGAATTCTCAAGTAAGGCTAACTCCACATCTAGTGAGAAGTTTGTTACTACTTCTGAAGACGGGTCGGTTAACTCTTGCCCTGAAGGAGTAGTATCTGAGGAGTTGTTGACTGAACAAAAGGTAAAGAAAAACGTTATCACTAATAGTGATAATTGCATTTTAACTGAACCCGATATCATTGAAACAAATGATAAACTAAAGGTAATGCTTTACGGGGGGTATAGAAATCTTAACCAAGTAAAGAAAGAGGCTTTTTCAGCTCACTATGGGCTTGGGTATAAAGAAAATTTGGAAAAATATTATACTCCTAAAAACCAAACTGGTAAGGTTCAGAATAATGTTCATAAACCAACTCCACTTTCTCATAATGCTGAGTTATCTAAGGCCAGATCTAATGAGCCTTACAAGAGAACTTATGTAGACAAGAGGAACTGTTTTCACTGTGGCTTCGTTGGTCACATTTTTGTGAACTGTCCTTCTAAGAATCAAGGGAAACGGCCTATTGTTTCACAACCAACTGTTATCCCCAGGTCTCCACCAGTGAAACCATCTCCCAAACATCCAAAGCAAAATGTGGTGAAACCACCAGTCAAACCGATGGTAAAGCCTAAGATCATATCTGAAGCTAAACCATCTGTTCCAAGAAAGGTAAAGCAACTTGCTGTACCTCGTGTATCTACCTCTGGTAGTACACGTACTGGTGAGAAACCTGTCGCAAGACTCTCTAAGCCACGGAGGAGGCGGAACAAGAGGTTGAGAAAGCTTGAACAGCTGACTTCAGTTCAATCAGGTGAAGCTTCCACAAGTTCACCTGCTGTAGTTGAACCAAAGTCTCCTGTTCAGGTTAAGAAACAGAAGAGATCCTGGACTGCCAAATCCAAAACTTCTCAATCTCTTAGTTCTATTTCTTCTAAAGATTCATCAATTTTGAACAGTCATCATGACTGTGAGTTAAATAAAGTAGTTTATTTTGAAAAGGATGGACGACCCAAGACCACAATGGCTTGGGTCTCCAAAACTAACTAATTCTTTTGTGACTCGTGCAGGAACGTCCGAAGGGTACTATCTCTAACCGCTGGTATGTAGATAGTGGATGTTCCAGGCACATGACAGGAAACATGGCCCTGCTTCAAGACGTTAAACAATTCAGAGGCGGCTATGTGGCCTTTGCCGGAGAAAAAGGCGGCAGCATCACGTGTCAAGGTGTGGTTTCGAACGGTTGTGTCAGCTTTGACAATGTCAACTTCTGTGAGCAGCTGAAGCATAACATGTTGAGTGTCTCCCAAATGTGTGATAAGGAGTACTCGGTGATGTTTGACAAGTCAGAATGCCTGATTCTCAAACCCGGTTTTGAAGTTCCAGAAGATTGGATTCTGATGAGAGCGCCAAGAACAAACGACACCTATCAGATCGATATGAGCGTGGCAACAACCACCTCATCAGTTTCTACTTGTTTGCTTACCAAAGCGATAGAGCTCGACTCCATCTTGTGGCATAGGAAACTCGGACATATTTCGTATCATAAAATGAATCATCTTGTCCGAAACGGTCTGGTAACCGGGGTTCCTAAGCTGAGATTTACCGTTGCAGATGACTGTATGCCTTGTAAAAAGGGCAAACAGCAACGGAAGTCTCACAAGCCCAAGCTCCAAAACTCTATTGATACCCCTTTGGAGCTATTACACATGGATCTGTTTGGCCCCATAAGTATCAGGAGTATTGAAGGTAAGTCGTTCTGTCTAGTAGTAACTGATGATTTCTCACGTTTTTCTTGGGTGCATTTTTTGGTACTAAGGACGAGACTGCTGATATTCTTCAATATTTGATCCTTAACTTGGAATCTCTTTGCAAGCTGAAAGTTAGAAGAATTAGGAGTGACAACGGAACTGAGTTCAAGAATAATTTGATAGATCTTTTCTGTCTCAAGAAAGGGATCCGTCACGAATTCAGCGCGCCGTACACGCCTCAGCAGAATGGAGTTGCTGAACGGAAGAACAGAACACTGATTGAGACTGCAAGGACTATGCTGTCGGATGCAAAGCTTCCTGTCACTTTCTGGGCAGAAGCCGTTAATACAGCTTGTCACGTCTTAAACAGAGTTTTGGTTGTGAAGAGGCACAACAAGACTTGCTACGAGTGGATCAACAATCGACTGCCCAATCTTGATTACCTAGTTCCTTTTGGTAGTCCTTGTTCTTTGTTGCTACAGTACAAAGACCGCCAGTCTAAGTTTCATGCAAAAGCAGTGGAAGGCATCTTCTTAGGATACGTTGCCAACTCGCCTTGGAAGAGAGTGTACAACATAGGAACTCGTACTGTCGAGGAATGGTTTGAAGTGGACTGTTGTAAACACAGTATTCCACCCGAACCAACAGGTCCAGCTTGGGGTTTTGATTATGATGCGCTATTCAAGTCATTCAATCTTCCTGATATATCTGCAGATGACGCCGCAAATGTTTATGAATTATTGGGTGGCGGCAATGACTCCAGTTTCTCTACTCGTGCCACTGTACCGATTATAACTCCTGATTCCAATGCTGCATCTGCATCTGGAACTCATGACAGTGATAACAGTGAAGATGTTCTTGTTGTTGGAGATGACGCTCAAGCCAATCCTAACACAACTGTAGGAAATGAAGCTCCAGCTGATCCAATTAACATTGAATCTTCTTCCTCTGGAACACAGGAAATGGGGGAGTTAAGCACGAATCTAGATCTAGAAATTCAGGAACCGATTGTACCAGAGACGAGAGTGCATAGGAATCATCCAATCGACAACATTATTGGTGATCCTTATGCCGGCGTTCAGACTCGTCATCGAACCATCACTGAGAACACAAGTCTTTATACAGAGATACTTGATACTGGTGTCATGGAAACATGTCTGCATGCTGCATTCGTGTCCCAGTTAGAGCCGAAGAATGTGAAGGAGGCTCTCACTGACAACTGCTGGATTGAGGCGATGCAAGATGAATTGTCTCAATTCCAAAAGTTGCACGTGTGGGATTTGGTTGACTTGCCAAAAGGGTTTCAGCCAATTGGAACCAGATGGGTGTTCAAGTGTAAGACGGATGATCGTCATGTTTTTGTGAATAACAAAGCAAGATTGGTTGTTCAGGGTTTTTATCAGCAAGAGGGCTTGGATTACACGGAAGTATATGCCCTAGTTGCTAGAATTGAGGCCATTCGACTGTTCTTGGCTTATGCCACATATGTCGGCTTCAAGGTCTATCAACTTGATGTGAAGAGTGCTTTCCTTTATGGTAAAGTTCATGAAGAAGTCTATGTCACTCAGCCTCCCGGTTTTGAAGATCCGCATAATATCAATAAAGTGTATAAGCTCGACAAAGCACTTTATGGTCTTCATCAAGCACCGCGAGCATGGTATGATACATTATCTAAGCATTTACTGTCTAATGGTTTCGACCGTGGACAGATTGACTCGACTCTCTTCATTAGGAAAGCCGGAGGTGACATTCTTCTTGTACAAGTATATGTCGACGACATCATTTTTGGGACTACCAATGAAGGGATGTGTAGGGAATTCGAGCAGGTGATGAAGTCCAAATTTGAAATGAGTAATATGGGTGAATTGTCGTTCTTCCTGGGTCTGCAAGTCAGTCAAAGAGAGGATGGCATTTATCTACATCAAACTAAGTATGTGCAGGACATCTTATCAAAATACAAGATGAATGATAGCAGTACTTATGGAACACTTATCCCAGTCAATCATGGTCTGCATCCTGACAAAGATGGAAAGGATGTGGACAGCAGATTGTACCGTGGGATGATCAGATCACTTATGTATCTCATAGCTTCAAGACCCGATATAATGTTTGATGTGTGCTTGTGCTCAAGGTTTCAGTCTCAACCGAAGGAGTCACATATGATAGCCGTGAAGAGAATTTTCAGATACCTGAAAGGGAAACCCCGATTAGGTCTTTGGTACTCTAAGCAGCAGTCATTCGACTTCAAAGCCTACACTGATTCAGATTATGGCGGTTGTAACCTTGACAGAAAGTCAACTTCTGGTGGATGTCAATTCTTAGGAGACAGACTGGTCTCCTGGCAGTGCAAGAAGCAGTCAACGGTTTCTGTCTCAACTTGTGAAGCAGAATACATTGCTGCGGCGAGCGGTTGTTCTCAGATATTGTGGATTCAGCAGCAATTGAGAGACTACGGCTTGAACTTCACTGGAACTCCTCTATTCATTGACAACAATGCCACCATGTCCATCACAAATAACCCGGTGAAGCATTCCAAAACTAAACACATAGAGATTCGCCATCATTTCATCCGTGATTGTGCTGAAAAGCACTTAATCAAACTTGTAAAAGTTCACACGGATGACAATCTTGTTGACCTTTTCACAAAGGCATTTGATCGATCCCGTTTTGAGCATCTTGTCAACTTGATAGGAATGTTCAATCCTGAGTGAAAACTAAGTTTTCTTAACTCAATTCGTGGAAGTTAAATTTTTAACTCTATTAAATTTTCTGTATAGTTCTTTTAGTTTTTAAAATATTTTACAAAAATCAAAAACAAAATAGAAAATGGTGAAAATTTCAAAGTTAACTTGAGAAAAGAGGAAATGATAGTACATCAGAAATGATCTAAACACCATAGACTGCTCATATGGGAAATGATTGCGTCATGTTTACTTAATTGTTTAAATTATTATGTTTTTAATCTGTTTATTTACAAGTAATTTGAATTGTCAGTAGGATGTATGCGTCTTTAAATCACTAGTAGTGTGGAAACTAAATCTAAATTACAACTGTGAATTGAACCCATGTTTGCAAGTGTGTGTGCGTAAAAGAATAGAAAAGATCATTATCAGATAAAGGATGTTAGATTTTGGCAATAATTTTCTTTTGAGATCAGTTTCGGGTTATGTCGTTAGCACAATTAATGCGGTTTATCTCACTGCCCATACTCACAAGTATGCAAGGAGAGATCGAATCAAGACATGTCTCTGCATTAACCTTTGAGCATGTTTTCACCCTTGAATCACTCCTGATTCATTGAAATCAAATCCAGATAAAAGTTGGATCCCCTTACCTGATAATCAAACACCATATCTATTATCCTGAATCATCATTCCGATATTCAAAGAAGAAAATCACATGAAACCAAGACAAATGAATCACTCGATTCTGAATCTTATGATTCTCGATAATCCTTATGGATTCTGCTTGATTTTTCCTGTGCTAATAGATGTAGCCTCATTATGAAAATCTAGAAAATCATTGGGAAAATCTTAGATGCCTTGAGATAGTGCAAGTTAAAATAGCATTTCAGTTGGGTACACGTTGTATATCTTATAATTAATACCTTAATACACAAGAACATGATACAAAGATGCGTATAGTTTCAAATCTTATAATATTGTCAACTTGAATTACTTGTTTATATGCTTATTACGTATGAATAAAGAGTAATCCATGACATGATCCCATATTCTTTGATGTTTATTTTGTATCGTTTTTGCTAAAAGATAGCTCGATATGATCCTCTGCTCGTGTCTTTGACCAAAAATAGTTTGTGTGAATACTTGTATATATCTATCTAGAAAAGAACAAAAAGATTTTAAGTTTATGCATTGTTCAAGTTTAATCAGAAAAAGCCAAAAAATATTTTATGTTTAACCTTCATGAATTGTATTTGAAACCTCGTGATTGAATATTTTTTTATCTTGATTCGTTATTTGACCTGAAAATCTTCATAACTCTGAGTTTCAAATTTGCGCACTTAAGGCTTGTGCGTACTTGTCAAGTTCGCATGAAGTAAACCTTGCGCACTTAGCAAGTACGCAAGAGTTAAGTCCTGCGTACTTGTAAGTACGCAAGAGTTAACTCGTGCACAATTAACAAGTACGCACGACCGATAAGTGAGGGGTATAAAAGTGACACTTAGCAAATTTTTTCAGTTTCAAGCTTTCAAACCGATCACTTTTCCTCTGCAAATTTAACTCAAAATCAAGTGTGTCTAAACCATCTTTTCATCCCGTCTATAGTTTCATCATCTCATTTCATCTCATTGGTGAGAATCTAGGTGATTTCCATCCATACAATCGTGACATTTGGACCGATTCGTGACTTAAAAATTTTTAGGTTAAATCCGAAATATTTTGGGTAAAATTGGGGTTGTTTGGGTAACTTATTGACATTTCTATGCTAATAAGATTCTTAATCGACTCCATATTCATCCATTTCGTCCTCGATTCTAGCCGTCGGTTGAATCTTAATCGACAGTGGGATGGGCGACGTTTTTAAGTCAAAATTGGTCTTGGTTTGGTAGTTACTGGTGTTGATAATGGTCCCATAAGTTCGAATCCTCGATTCCGACCTAGTGGCGACCTATTCGACCCGGTTTTTAAGCAATCGGTCATCTCATTTAAAAATCTGAAATTTTTTCCAAGTGTTGTTCTTGCGCACTTAGCAAGTACGCAAGAAGCAATTCCTGCGTACTTGTTAAGTACGCAAGAGGAAAAGCCTGCGCACTTGCTAAGTGCGCAGGACCAACACTTAGAAAATTTTTCAAGTCTGAAATTTTTGTTCATAGTGTACCTACTATACCATGTCATGTTTGTTCATTTCCAATAATATACGTTGTTCTGATTATGTTTTCTGTGTGTTTCTACAGACTATGGCTCGGGCATTCACTAACGAATTCAACTTGTTAGCGAACATTCAACCTGAGTGGAAAGGGGCTGCTTTGCAATATCGGTAGATCGTCGATATTTTGAACCGATCAAGAATAAGTTATGCAATCTCAGCTGACCCAACAGTCTCAAGACCTTACTTGGAGCAATTCTGGGAGACGGCAGAGCACGACTGCACGGTATCCCCTAATGTCATATGGGCTACCGTTGATGGTCGGGCTATTGCTTTCTCTGAGGATACAATAAGAAGGGTCCTGCGGTTTGGAGACCTCGCTATCGACCCGACATCCTATCCAGATTACTATGTGGATGGGTGTTGGAGGCATAGAATGGGATATGTCGGAGCGAGGGACTATGCTTCTTACAAAAAGATGTGGGTGTTAGATCAATGGCGTTATTTTTCCCACATCATGATCGTGTGCATCTCGTCAAGAAAAGCCGGGAAAGATGCCATGGGTCATGACCTTGCAGCAGCCATGGTGGGCTTATCTCTTAATAGGGGCTACAACTTCTCTCGCTACATCTTCAAAGCAATCAATGATCAGATCAATATAGTAGAGAAGTTTAGGTTCCTATTGTACCCGAGGTTTTTGCAACTATTGATTGATGATGCATTGCCAAACCTACGTGCTATCGGGGAGAGACTGCAAGTAAAACGGGTGGACAAGAGAGTATTTGCTCAGTTTCTAAAGCCAGGCAGTGTAGATCCTACCCCTGTGCATACTGAACTCTTTGGCCACCTTCTTAATGAAGCATATATCGCGCCAAAAGATTGGAATTGGTATAGTCCCAATTCGGCACCAGAGATGAGTGATGATTCTGATGAACAACAAGAAGAAATAAATGAAAGTGATGGAGCTGATGACGAAGGTGGTGATGGTGGTGCTGAGGAATCTGATTCAGAAGCAACAGAATCAGATTCTTCTAATTCCGATGACGCACCATCCCAGGCACACCTGAGGAAATCGGCACAGGTAACCCTGCCTGCGTCATCTTCTAAAAGAAAGCGACAAAGCTCGAGCAGCGAATATGAGCCAACATCTGACTCTGACGCTGCTCTACAAAGGAGAGAGAAAGCCAATATGAAGAGGGGCGATAGGCAAGAGGTTGCTATCCCCAGGGTTGTAGAGATCCCGACTGTGCAGCAAGTACAAGCTGCGGCTGCCAGTCCAGAGTCAGAATCTACCCCACCAGCTCAACAACTGTACAGAAGGAGGAGAAGGCCACTAGTACAAGGTAATGTGGCAGTCACGGTAGTCACAGAGGAGATTCCTGTGACGGTGACCCTCCCTACTCCAACCGTCCAGGTGACAGTGACTACTCCACTTCTCACGGAGTCAGTCACCATCACCCCAACCATAACACCCACTCCCATCATTACATCCCCACTCCCACATCACACCACTGAGCCGTCAGGTCAACCCTTCAACTATGGTGATTTCTCACAAGGGTTTGACTTTGACACAATCTTCTCCTCCGCCATCCATAATGTTGAAGCCTCATCATCTAGGCATTCTGATCCGTATGAAGCAAGGATCAATGTCTTAGAGACCCAAGTTGCTGGAATGTTGAAGACCATTCAAAAGTCAAAGGAGGAGTCTGATGCTCAACAAGCTCAGATCAATTCCCTGGCCGATGAAGTTAGGATTCTCCACAGCCAGAGAACAGGGACAAATGAGTAACTGAAGAATGTTATGGCACAGAACGAGCTGCTAATGAAAACCTATGAAATGATTCTAGGCCACAGAACTTCACTTGAGCTAAGGCTGGATTTACAGAGAAAAGAGCACGAAGCGATGGTCAAATTAGTTGAAGAACTGACCAAGAAGCTTGCTGCTCAGGGGGAGAAAGAGAAAGAGAAAGAGAAAGAGAAAGAGAAGGAGAAAGAGAAAGAAAATAAATCCACTGGTGCTGAGCCTTGTCATCCAGTCGACTTGACTAAGGATGATGATAAAGACAAGGATCCTGAAGCCGGTCCTAGTGGAGGTGAGCACCAAGCTTTGGCGATTGTGCCCATCTCTTCTATTCCAATGGCTGAGGAGGAGTCTACTTAGCAAGAGGGTGGTGATACCTCTGGTGGTGGTGGTGATAAAGGGAAGTCAGTGGCTGAAGTACTTAAGGACTTATCTGATGATGAGATCCTATATCTAGAGCCTGACTATTCTAAAGAAGCACAGATCGATGCTCTCTTCAATCTAGAATAAGGAGAGATCGACTCTGGTGATGACTGGAATGATGAAGATGAGGACGTGGTAATAGAGATTCCCAAGGGCGAAGGGGAAGGAGAGTACGAGTTAGAGGATGGTGAGATCTTTGAAGTACCATCGCTTGAATCTCTACTCGAAACAGGCTCAGTTGACATGGCAAGTAATGTTGAAGCTACAACTGAAGCCTCCCCAGTCGACCCTACACCTATGGACTCCGAGGCACCAAAAGATAAAGACATGCCTTCTGCATCATCTAAGGGTCCAGCTCCCGTGTGGCAAAAGACGTCCATCACAGACAAGCACGGAGCTACAGGTATGATCTTGGCTGTTAGGTTCGAGGAGGACAAGCAGCTGTTCGCCATCAAAAGATCGGGGGGGGGGTTCAATACTTGAAACCAACCAGTGAGGCGTTCAACTCTTTACCCAAGTACGACCTTATGAACCTCGCAAACCGCGACCTGCTGAGTCACTCGAGTCATGCAGTAGCAATGGGTTTGTGGGTAACGCTACAGCGGGAAGCAAGATCAGGGAAATTCGAATACTTCAAGCCTCAAGTGCCCAGAAGAGTCAGGGATAAGCACGCTGTACATCCTGTGACTAAGAAGCACATAAAGAGATTGGTATACAAGCCAGTTCAATGTGAAACTAAGATTCCCCTGAGCAAGTTACCTCAGGATATTCTTGGTGACATGTGGTACTGGTACGTTGATCCAAAAACGGGCGAGGCTGTTATTATGGGTAAGGGTAAGTCAGCAAGTGGAAACATGGTGCCATAGGAAGTGATCAGGATATTTGATGAAGTCTGCTTCATCAACTTTTCTATGAACGATCTGGAGGTACTAGCTGACAAGTACTGCATCCACACTGACGAATGGACAAAGCTTCTTTCTACCAAATACGACAAGTTGATCAAGTTCTGCCTTGATTACAAAAAGAAGATGGAAGCTAAGGAGCCAGTGCTGTGAAGACTGAAGATTGAAGACTGAAGATAATGAAGATCCCGAGCTGTTGTCAAGGGGGAGTTTGTTGATGCACTTTCCTGTGACAACACTCTGGATAGAGTCTTAGTTTGTATTTCTAATGTCTGTAATTTGTCTTTGTATGTAAGAGTCGTTATGTAATAGTTTATCGAGTTGTATTTACTTTTACATAATGTATGTTGCATTTCTTCTAAGTGTTTTGCGCACTTACATGTGCGCAGGAGAAAGCTCTTGCGTACTTAGCAAGTACACAAGAAGACCCATGCGTACTTGCTAAGTACGCAAGAGCATTTGGTCCTGCGCACTTGCTAAGTGCGTGGGCATCAGGTCTATATAAATAGGTTTGGTTCACAGAGGACAAGTACACAGAACTCATATCTTAGACGAACTCAGTTTGTCAAGTACGCAATTTGTAATCTCTCTGTAACCATCGAGTGTTTATAATAGAAAGAGCTTTTATTGTGACTCTCATGTTTGGTTTACTTTGTTTTAGTTAGACTCTCCGCCTAGTCACGGGTATTCCGCACCCGGTCCGACTAGTAGACCACTTGCATGCAACGATCCGACACACACGAAGGGACCTACAAATTTGTTAAGCATTCTTCGTTTCTAAGTACCAAGTTAGATGAACCCTTAGAAATCGAGGCGGAAAATGATAAGAGTTTCCTAGTGTTGGATATTTTTAGAAATTGCAAGTTAAGGGCGTGGGTGAAACGTTCCTTATTGACCTAATACCTATAACCATGGGGGATTTTGATGTTATTGTGGGGATGGATTGGTTGTCAAAGAACAAAACGAATATTCTATGTGGACCTAAGATGATACAACTCGATTCCCCGTCGGGTGAGTCCATTTACATAGAAGGTGAGAAGAAAGGTAAGATAAAGTTGTGTTCTTATGTGAAGGCAACAAAATACATGGCGCGTGGGTGCAAGGCGTACATGGCTTGTGTTGCGGATGTGACCGGGAAAGTAAAAGATATTCGCGATGTTCCGGTTGTGAATCACTTTGAGGATGTGTTTCCAGATGAGTTACAGGGGGTTCCACCAGAGAGGGAAGTAGAGTTTGGGATTGACTTGTTACCAGGTGCTAAGCCGGTTGCCAAAGCACCTTATAGATTGGCACCACCGAAAATGAAAGAGTTAATGGAGCAATTACAAGAACTACTAGATAAAGGTTTCATACGCCCAAGCTTCTCGCCTTGAGGTGCACCCGTTCTCTTCGTTAAAAAGAAGGATGGGAGCATGAGGATGTGTATGGATTATCGGGAATTGAACAAGTTGACGGTGAAGAATCGATACCCGTTACCTCGGATTGACGACCTCTTCGATCAATTGCAAGGGGCGTCATGGTTCTCTAAAATCGATTTGAAGTCCGGGTACCATCAATTGAAAGTGAAAGAAGATGATGTTCATAAGACAACTTTTCGCACTCGATACGGTCACTATGAGTTTACGGTTATGTCTTTCGGTTTAACCAACGCGCCCGCGGTTTTCATGGATCTTATGAACCGGGTGTGTAGACCGTTCCTCGACCGTTCGGTCATTGTGTTTATTGACGATCTTCTCATTTAGTCAAGGAGCGAGGGTGATCATGCTTGTCATCTACGTGAGATTCTTGAAATTTTTCTAAGGGAAAAGATTTATGCAAAATTTTCTAAGTGTGCATTTTGGTTACGTGAAATCCAATTCTTGGGTCAAGTGATTAATGATAAACGGATTATTGTCGACCCATCCAAGATAGTGGCGGTTAAAGATTGGTCATCGCCGAAAAGGCCTTCGGAGATTAGAAGTTTCTTGGGGTTGGCGGGTTATTATTGGCGGTTTATTGAAAACTTCTCTCGGATTGCCTTGCCGATGACGAAGTTGACGCGTAAAGAGACTAAATTTGTATGGGGTTCCGAGCAAGAATCTGCCTTTCAACTATTGAAAAAAAAGTTGACTAAGGCGCTTGTTTTATCCTTGCCGGACGGGAATGAAGATTTTGTTATGTATTCGGATGCCTCGCATTCGGGGTTTGTGTGTGTTTTGATGCAAAGGGGGAAAGTGATTGCTTACGCGTCTAGGCAATTGAAGACTCATGAAGTGAATTACCCTACTCACGATTTAGAGCTTGCGGCCGTAGTTTTCGCGCTCAGAATTTGGAGACATTATTTGTATGGGGCTAAGTGTACCATATACACGGATCACAAAAGTCTTAAGTATTTCTTTGACCAAAAGGATCTCAACATGAGGTAAAGGCGGTGGCTTGAATTGGTCAAGTACTATGATTGTGAGATACTTTATCATCCGGGTAAAGCGAATGTGGTGGCGGATGCTCTTAGTCAGAAGACAAGCCATTCACCTGTAAAGGTGAAGTCATTTAAGATGACAATTTCATCATCTCTTATCGTGAAATTCAGGAGGCTCAAGTGTTAGCACTTGGTGGGGATTTGAAGAAGGAACAGATGGTTACTTATGTTAATAAGCTTGGGGAAAATAGCACGGGTTTAAAGACATGCTTTGATAGAATTTGGATTCCTAGGTTGTCAAGTGTTTTAACAACTATTTTAGACGAGGCGCATAAATCCAAGTATTCTATCCATCCGAGGCCTTGAGGTGTCATTTTTGGCGGCCGGGTTTGAGGCGTGATATTGTTAAGTATGTGGAAAGGTGTCTCACATGCTTAAGGGTAAAAGCGGAGCACCAAAATCCGTATGGAAAGCTTCAACCGCTTGAAATACCGCTTTAGAAATGGGTGAACATAACCATAGATTTGATCACTAAACTACCAAAGACTCGAAAGGGTTATGATGCGATATGGGTAGTAGTGGATCGGTTGACAAAGAGTGCACATTTCCTTCCTGTAAAGGAAACGTATTCTTCGGATAGATTGGCGGAAATGTATGTGAAAGAAATTGTGTCACGTCATGGTGTACCGGTGTCGATTATATCGGATCGTGATACGAGATTTACTTGTCGTTTTTGGAAGAAATTCCATGAGGATATGGGTACTAGATTGAATCTTAGCACCGCTTATCATCCACAAACGGATGGTTAAAGCGAGCGAACGATTCAAACGCTCGAGGATATGTTGCCAGCGTGTGCTTTAGATTTTGGGGGTAATTGGGACGACCATTTACCGTTGGCGGAATTTTCTTATAACAATAGCTACCATTCTAGTATTGGTATGCCGCCTTTTGAGGCGTTGTATGGAAGGAAATGTCGAACACCCATGTGTTGGGGTGAAATTGATCAACGGGAACTTGGTAGCAAAGAGGTGGTCAAGGAAACTAATAGTAGTATTGACCAAATAAAGGCTCGCTTGAAGGCGGCTCAAGATCACCAAAAGTCCTATGCGGATAATAGAAAGCAGGCGATTGAGTTTCAAGTGGGGGACTTTGTGTCACACCCCAACCGACGGCGGAATCATCGGGGCGGGACATGTAGATTGTTCATGAGCACAAGGTTGACTAAATTGAAATATATTAATCATTCAAATTCATTTCAAGTATTCAAGATAAAACAAAATCAAACCAAGTACATAAAATGAAATACATAATCATTTATTTAAAATTATCTAGGTCCAAAACTTAAGTGTAACAAGTCTTGATCAAAATAACACATTAGTACCTGAAACATGAATAAAATAAGGTCAATTAAAAAGTTGGTGATCATATACAGGTTTGTATATAGATAGCATATAGATTATGAATAAACAAATCCTTACATAACATGATAAAATAAGGCATTTATGGAGAGCAGCTATTGTGTAGCCAAGTACAATCAAAACTTTGTAACTAGCATACAAAATTGTGTTGTCGGTAACAATCACCCCAATCTGGGTGGGTTTGTCAGACTCAATAGATTTATCAATGTTTACCGTCAGCTTGAATAGTTAATGATTGCACATAAATTGCACACAAAAGTTAGCACACCTAACACTCAGGCATAAAGCTTAAATTTGCACACATGAATATAAAGAGGATTTGTATTTGTGTAGTTTGTGTAAATGTAAGCAATAGTTTGTATAGTGTTCATGTTTCACCCCAAAAGTGTAAAAGAGTAAAATGGGCTATGTAATACTCACTTGATTTAGAAGGCGTAGCTAACACGAGAGACTAGATAGTAATATGAGCCTTGTAATGCACAACGTTAACCTATATTGAAATGTATATTGAATTAATAGTGTACACGATAGTCTATATCTAAGTCCAGCGTTGAATTGGACGTGTGTATAAAGTTAGTGGTTTGTCCTTAAAAGGTATTGTATAAAATGAAAGGTTTTAAATAAATATTTTTAGAACATTTTGATCAAAGTTTGAGTTTGAATAACTAAATAAATAAATTACAAAATTATTATTTATTTACTTAGTCATAAAAATAATGTAGGTATTAGGGGTAATTAAGTATAACTTAAACAAATAATTCTTAAATATAAATTAAATAAATAATTTTTATCTTATTTATTTATTTATAAAATATGTAACCTAGTCTTTTAGTCATAAAAATGTATCGGTTATTTTATATTAATTATAATCTAATAATTAACTTTTGTTGATCATTTTTTTTATAAATATGTGTAAATATACTTTTGTAGCTTTTCATGTATAATTTCTATTTATTTTAGAAATAGGCACTTGATCTTTTTAAATAAAGTTAATATAAATCTTTTATAAAAATCAATTATTTTTATTTAAAAATTCATTTGAAATGCTTATTGTTTTTGTTAAAATAATAAATTTAGTATTCTGCCAAGATATTCTCACACACACGACCGTGCCTGGTACAAGGCACGATCGTGCTAGGACCACGGGCGCGACCGTGCTAGTCAGGGCGTGACCGTGTTGATCAAACAGAAGACATAACTAAGCTGTTCACTAGGCACGACCGTGTCTTAGCCAAGCACGACCATGTCTAGGGTTCTAAGGCACGAACAAGTCTAGCCAAGAGGCATGACCGGGTCTGAGTATGTGAGGCACGACCGCGCTGGGATTAGCACGATCGTGTCTCATGAAGCACGACCGCGCTAGAAGACTAGCGCGACCGTGTCTGTTCCAAAACAGAAACGAATTGCTTAAATTTTATAATGTTAATGTTGGAAATCATAGGGCTTTCACCCATTAGGTTATTACGAGTCTTTTTGTATAGGTTAATTATATTTAAAACATCCCCAAAATAGTATTCGATTAATCCATTTTAGAACGAACCCTAGATTCGGGTTCGTGTTAAATTCGATATTGTAAGCCCAAATTAAGTTGGGGCTTTTGATCTATGGACTAAAACGAAGGTGTAGGAGGTTTCAATTACCCGGAATGATGATGAATCGATGGCGTAAGGATAGAACGAGTTCCGGCGACGACGGGTTTGATTTCCGGCGTCTTCTGCTGCAACTCTGACTGCTTCGATGTTTTCGGGAGCTTCAGAGAGGATCGAATAAAGCGTACCGTGTGTTTTTTTCGGTGGATTATGGTCAAATGATTGAAATCGATGGATACATGAGAATGATCATCGGTTACGAGATGAATTGGCTTAATTCGCCGTAAATACAGTGATTAACAGTTTTAGTTGGGTTCGTTAATGTTAGAAACGTGTGGAACGGTTCTGAGATCGAACGATTCTGCGATTAAAGGCTGCATTTACGTTTCAACTGACGAGAGGCGCGACCGTGCCTATACGAGGCGCGACTGTGCCAAGGCACCGGGCGCGACCGTTCTAAAGCAAGGCGCGCGACCGTGCCAGAACGAGGCGCGACCGTGCCTATTAGGGTTTCTTGTTAGTTTATAAAATCAGTCTTTGCAAATTTCAGTATTGACAGATTTGTATAAATATGAACTTATGTAGAATTTAGTAGGATATACTCATGTAAAATTTGCGGATTTGCATTGAAACATAGTATTTAATTGTTGGTACGAATAGAACAAATCAGTGTATTAAAATTGGGTTTGAAATGTATCATATTGAATTGAAATACAGATAATGAAATCAGAAATGTTACACTTTGTGCTTTTGAAAGTCTTTCCTTGGAAAAGGGTGATACAGTTTAGGAAACGGGGGAAGTTGAGTCCACGTTTCATTGGACCGTTTAAGGTGATAACAAGGGTGGGTGCGGTGGCTTATCATTTAGAGCTACCGGAGGGACTAAGTAGACTTCATAACATGTTTCATGTGTGTCATTTGTGAAAATGTTTGGTGGATGAATCTACTTTTGTTCCATTAGATGATATTGAATTGGATGAAAAGTTGAATTATGTTGAGGAACCGGTGGCAATCTTGGATAGAAAGGTGAAGCGTTTACGCAACAAAGATATTAGCCAAGTTTTAGTGCGGTGGAAACATAAGAAGGGAGCGGAAATTACTTGGGAAACCGAGGAAGAAATGCTCAAATATTATCCGAATCGTTTTATGTGAAGTCGGGTTTCGGGGATGAAACCAAAATAAGGGGAGGTGATTTGTAACGAACCAAAATCCGGGTTTCGTTATAAATAATTAAATGTTCTAATAAGTATTATGATGAAAATAATATTTTGGAAATAAGTTGAAACAAGTGGGTTTCAAGTTAGTAATGGGGTTATATTAGTTTTTAACTATTTATGGATTGAAAACGGTAAAAGGAAAGTTGAGGGACTGAAAGGGTAAAATGGAAAATCTGCCATATTTGACTAAGTGAAAGTCAAAATTAGCACTTCATTTCGTGCTTGGGTCGATCAAGAGCAAAGGAGAAAACGAGTTTGGAGCCTAAATCGTGCGTTTGAGGCTTGATTCGTGAAGGTTTTGGCTCACAAATCACCTTCCTAACATCAAGTAAGTGATTATCATTCATATTAGTTTACTTTTGATGTGTTCTTGGTGGGTTTTGGGTGAAATCCAAAATTTAGGATGCATGTGGTTATTTGGTGCTAGATTATTGATAATCTAGCTAGACTAAAGGTGAAGGAAGGTGATTAGTATCTTAGAACCCTTTAATTTTGATTATGAAAAGTTAGGGTTCATATGGAGGAAAATTGGGGGGTTTTGAATTATGATGCATATATGATAAATTAATGATGATTAAGCGTATATAAGATGTTAGGCACTTGAACAAACACCAAATTAACTCAAAGATACTAATTGAATGAAAAATTAGTGTCAAGGTATTGGAAAAGAAACTCAAGTAGGTGAGTTTAGATTGAAAGAGGGTGTTTGGTTATGGGAATAACCTAAACGGGTCAGTTTGGGTTGGAAATGGAAATTGGGTTGTAAACCCAATTATAATGTAATTTTGATGTATGTTAGATTACTAAACTAGGTGTATATGTTTAGGTAATGAAATTACAAAACTTGAAGGTGGTGCGGGATCCTCAAATCCACAAGGTAAGTGCTTTAACACTTACTTAGTAATTGATGATACATGGTGTTGTATGTAATGTTGTATGCATAATGTGTTAAATGGAATAATGTGTTATATGTTATGAATGTGTATGAAAGTGAATGAAATGTAGTTATAGTTTTTATACTATAATGGATATGTGGATATGGAGTTATGGTCTAAGAACCATAATGGATATGTGGATATGAAGTTATGATCTAATAATCATAATGGAAATGTGGTGATGAAGTTATGGCATATACGTCATAATGGAAATGGAAATGTACATAGCATGAATATGAAATGAAAAGGGTGAAACTTATAGGTGAATATGCAAGTGATATATGGCCTAATTACAAATTGGGTAGAAACAGGTCAAAATGGGTGAATGGGTGAAACAAGTAGAATTTACTTGTTTGTTATGTTTTATCCTTATTACTAATGGTGTTATGTTTTTTGTAGTTATATAGGAAAAGCTCCGATGTAGTCAAGTCAAGTCCAAGACTTTTGGTGGGATTCTCGTACGCGTTATGTTATTTTGGTGGTATTTAGAACCCCTTAAATGGATGTAAATTGGATACACAATCGTGTTTTGGTGTATGTTTATGATGTCGTTATGATTTTGGTCAAAACCCAAGTGTTTTGGAACTTTGGGTGTCAAGTGATTTGGTAAAACTTGGAAAAAAAATGGCTAAGTATGAAATCTGCAGAACTCCAGGAAACTCACTGGAAATTTGACGCCTCGCGGTACGCGAGGGGCCTGTTTTCCGGGTTTAGATTTCTGAAGCTCCCTCGCGGTACGTGAAAGGAGAGACCCTGGTCTCTCACAGTACGTGAGGAAGTAAAAAAAAATTCTTGGGAAATGCTTTCGCGCATTTAAATGTTTATTTTAACCAGTGTTTTAAAAAATTCGAAGACCACCGGTGGTTCTTCCTTTTTACAATTATTTTTTTTTCATTTCCTTATTATTTAACTAAAAATACAATTATAGTGTTTAGAAATGCTAAGTTAACTTAAATAATCACCTATTATTTTTATAAAAAAATTATAATTTTAGTTTTTAAATTATCTAAATCTTTATAGCTAATTTTGAGAATATTTTGTTTTCTCTTATAACTTGTAAAATAAGAAATTTTATAAAACTTAATACTTAATTTAAATAGTATTTAGTTATAAAAATATAAATAGTAAATGTAAATTTAAATCTTAATTTTAAATATTATAAATAAAATAATACTTATTGTAGTGAATTAAATAATCTAATGTGCATTAAATAATGGTAATTATAAATGTTGGACTTTAATTGTAGGGTTAAATGGTAAATGAATACATTTTTTACATTTGTAAGGTGTATCTTATGCACAACAATTCGTGTTAAGTGTCTTAAATTTTTTGATATATTACAACCATGTGCTTCTAATATGTATTATATAGTAGTATATATATAGATATAGATATAGATATATTGAATAATAAATGAAATGTTGGTGGCATTTTATGTAGAGTTACTAATAAAAATAAGTTTTTTCACAACAATATATTGGGGATTTTTACGGTTTTAAGTTGACGAGGGTTTTGTAATCACTTTGACTAATTGAATGTTTAAAATCAGTCTATAATTATATTTTTTTTGTTACTAAATTATTAAAATCATTTAAGGTCTTACACGTTATGCGTGGAAAACTAATGTTTTAGAGACGTAATATTTTACAATAATTTTCGGAGTCATTTAAAAACCAAGAATTTCATGTCTTTCACTAATTACTGAGGTGTTTCGTACTTTTTTTGTAATGCTAATGATAGTTGCAAGAGCTTTTGAGGTGCTTAACTTAATAACTTCACACCTCTTAAAGTTAAACACATTGTAACTGTATTGATTGTTATATTAAAATGACAAGAGAATGTTATATATTATAATCATATTTACATAAACTACCTTCTAAATCTACTAATTATAATTTGTCTTATATTCTCCCGCAAACTAGGGGCAGGGAGCGACGTGTAACTTGGAACGTAAGAACACAAATATTTGAGTTGGTAAAGACTTTGTAAAGATGTCTGATATTTTGCTGATATAAAATGAACCTTGAGTTTACCTTAAGCCACTTTTTCACGCACGAAATGAAAATCGATTTCGACATGCTTTTTTCGAGCAAGAAAGACTGGATTGGCTGCAAGGTTGGTTGCACCGAAATTATCACAACATAGAGTGGGAGCAGATTTTGTGTTTAGCCCAAGTTCTTGGAGAAGAGCCTCTAGCCAGGTTAGTTATGCAACTGTGTCGGCTAGGGCTTTGTATTCTGACTCTGTAGATGACGGAGAAACGTATTTTTGTTACGTGCGGTCCAGGATATAAGGTTAGATCCCAAATAGATAGCGAATCCCCTGTAGACCAACGGTCATCCCGGCACCCGCCCCAATCAACATCAGAGAAGGCTTGAAGATGAGAGGTTCCTTGCCAATGAACATCAGTACAGGCTTGAAGGTTGGAACCAGAGTTATGACGAATCAACAAGCCATGATGTAAGGTGCCCTTTAAGCATCAAAGAATTCGTTTGACTACAGACCAGTGATCGTCGGAGGGCGCATGCATGTATTAAAAACTTTGTTGATAGGAAAGGAAATGTCTGGCCTAGATAGAGTGACATACTGAAGGGCGCCATCAACTTGGCGTACCGTACAGGTTCAAAGAATAAAGCACCGTCTCCAAGTGATAGCACTTAAGAGGTGCTCATAGGAGATGATACTGGTTTTGAATCCATAATTCCGCTCGTTAAAAAACTTCAGAAACGTACTTCCGTTGAGACAGAATGTCAGAACCTCGGCGCACAATTTCAATACCGAGGAAGTAGTCATGATTGTTGAGATCTTTATGAACAAAAGCATCTAGGCTATTCAATAAGAGTATCCACGACTCTGCCGTTGTTTCCAGTGATGATAATACTACCAACATAGACTAGGGGGTACATAATTGTTTTGCCAAACTTAAATGTAAACAAGGAGGGATCAGTTTTGGATCCTTGAAAGCCGAGTTTGTGAAGAGCTTGGGACAAGTGATCAAACCATGCCATGTCTATCTAAGTCCATATAAAGACTTGTGAAGCAAGCAAACATGATCTAAATGTCTAGGATCAACAAAGTATTATGGCTGCCGAATGTAGACCGTCTCTTTAAGGTCACCATGTAAGAAGGCATTTTGAACATCCAATTGTCGAAGGGTCCATTGTTGAGTGACAAAAAAAGGAGAGAACAATCCTGATTGTAGTAGACTTAACAACTGGACTGAATGTTTCATTAAAGTCAATACCCGGCTGTTGTCGAAAACCCTTTGTCACAAGATGAGCTTTGTATCGAGCTGCTACCCCATTTTGGTTCTTCTTTAACCTTTAAACCCACTTACAGTCAATAACATTAGCATTAGTGGTGTTGTTACTAAGGACCAGGTTCCATTCTTAATAAGAGCTGAAAACTCTTCGGTCATGGCATGACGCCACTCCGGATGTTGATTTGCAATGGTAAAGGAGTTGGGCTCAATTGTGGGAGGAGAAGAAGTGGACACATGATTAGTGGAAGGACTATATGGATCACAGGGTTTTGGAGTTTGACGAAGATTTGGAGGACGAGTACTGGGAGGTGGAGGAGGAGGTAGAGAAGGAGATGGAGTTGTATCAAAGTTTGTTGATTGAGATGAAGAGTTAGAGGTGGGAAGAGATGGTGAACATGGGAGCAACATATCAGGCCAGAGGGGGCCTTGCCCCCTTATTTTTTTTGCTAGAAGTATTGATTTCGGTCTACTAGTTTTATTTCATATTAGTTATAGTGTTTGGGCATATCCTAATATAGACCAAAAGCCCAAATCTACTCCCCAAAGACCTTAAAGGTCGTCGGGCTAGGTTGTAATTATTCTTCTTTTGACGTTTATGTGTAAGAACTGGTTTTTTTGTGGGATTTGTGGTCTTTATTTGGTAAAAAAAATTTGAGATTTTATATGTAATAATTTCACCCCTCCCCCCTCACCCACCAAATTTAATTATTCATGTTCCGCCACTAAATTGGTGGAGGAGTTTGTTAGGAAACGGTGGGAGAGGACGGTTCAGGAATGTCATGTGGAAGGACTCCATCTTATTTCCGTACTCCCATGATTGATGCCCGGTCAAAACGTGCTATACGTCGTACTTCTTTTTTCTTAATTTTGTTTTGTGAACATATTACACAGGCTTGTCATGCAGCAACACAAAATATATAAACCTGATCATCTTGATATAATATAAACTATTACCACTTTGCATGCATGTGCACTGTGATAATTATTTCAAAATATGACATTTTTCTTGTAAAAAAAATAATATTTTTAACAATGTTGTATAACAACAGCCTAAAGAAACATATAATATGTATATGACAATAGAGAGGGTAGAGAGAAATAAGAAGAATAGAAGAATGGTAGAACTCTATTCATGTATATTATCAATAAACAACTAGACCACATATATATAGTCTTTAGTAACTAATACAATGAATACATATTTATGGATACCATAGTAACCACTATAAGTATTAATCCATATTTAATTATATTGATAACCATAATCAATAATATTTATAACACTCCTGTAACACCTCAATTTCCAAAGAAATACAAGTTGGAGGACTAAAATGATCATTTGATGAAACCCTAGGGGGGTTAAAATGACATTACCTTAAAGTATAAGAGTAAGAATGCAATTAACTTAAAGTTCAAGGGCTGAAAATGAAATATTGTGAAAACGGGCGGATGTCGGACCAACATCCGAGGGGATAGCGGTCTGACATGTAGGGGGCAAGGAATCATTCAGAAGATGACACGTGTAGGATGACTAGCCATTGAGATCTGACGCGTGTAAAACACATATCGGACCGACATGAAACCATAACGGTACGCTATGCCCGTAGCGGACCAACATCATACACATAACGGTCCGATATCTGCCCAACAAGCCAATACACCGCCTCACCTGGATGTCGGACCGACATCATCAGGGATATTGGTCCGACATGGGTGGCAATCCAGCCCTAAAAATAGAAGGCATTAGCCGTTCAAATGAAAAAACAACAACACCATCACCACTACTACCACTTACACACACCCGCATACCGAGGCAAGGCTAGCACGACGGTTACGAGCATAGGGGTTTCGAGTGCGGTACGTTGCGTGTGGTTCGAGTTCAGGAAAGCGTGTAGACGAGGAACGAACTTAGGAACTACCCGAGGATAAAGTAAGTACACCGGACCCATACCCTAGACACGATTATGTGAATTACATGCTTAAACGATATGTGTTATGTGATATGTATATGAAGAGGGTATAGGGTAATGAAGGGTTACTCTAAACACTAAACGGGAATAATGGAGTAGCCACAACGTATCCAAGGGGTGGTGGATACGCCGCTGGTACTTCCCATATATAAATATCTTGGTATTTCGTGGTGAAACCATTATGAATGTTTAGGAGTATAGACTAAAATGAAAGTATAGTAAACGAACGGGAGAACTTCCAACCTGTATGTAGTTATCTGATAAATGGAATGTTCCGTCTAAGAAAAGAGTGGTGTATAAATCTCTCTTAGACCCGTCACTCTTTCCTGGGAACATCTCCGTTGGAGGTAATGCTCTAGAAGGATAATCACCCCAGTTTACAATATATGATAAGTATGAATATGTGATGAATACATGAACATGTGATACATGATAAATATGAATATGTGAATGCATGATGATACGTGCAAGTATGAATCAGTATGATGGAACGAGTCTAAACCCTAAAATGGAATAAAGAGGTACTCATGAGGTATTAAATGGGTGGTGGATACGCCGCTGGTACTTCCTATATATAAACCCTTTTAATGCATCGTGGAGAAACCGTTACGAAGTTTTAAGGTGAGGATTGGTTGGGAAATAAATAAAGCATATACATAACATAAAAACAAGTGCTTGATACATTTGAGAGGTTGTGAGTCTAAGATACTCAAGGTCCCAAATGAAATGAGATATCCGGCCTGTAAGGTGGATCTTAATAATAAAGAAGAAAACTAAAGATTCCAAGCCTACGGGGCCGAGGAAAAATATTCCAAGCCTTCGGGGCTGAGGAAAATGGAACTCCAAGTCTACGGGGCTAAAGAGTAAAAGAATTCCAAGCCTACGAGGTTGAGAAAATGAATGAGACTTTATGACAACTGCAAGGGATCTATACTGACGAGTATAAGAATCTTGCTAAAAACTCGGACCGGAGGTACGTCTGAAGATGATCGCGAGGGGGTTAGCACACCCATTAAAATATATGAATAACGTGACAGGAGGTACGTCCGGAGATGGTCACGGAGGCGCCGAGAGCCGGGAAACTTGAACAATAATAAGAACCTAAAGGGTTTATAATAAAATGAACGATGCAGTGTACTTACTTAGCGTAAGCAAATTCAAGAATGTTTTTCAAACACTGCAGGAAAGAGGCACGTGGAATAAAGCTTCCTGAGGACGGAACAATCGAAGTTAAGAGATCCCTATGTAATATGATATAATCGTATTATCCTATGTAAAAACAATATTATAATAAAAAGTTATCTTTGTCATTATGGCAAAGTTTTGAAAAGTCTGGGACTCATTTTTCGCATTAAACTCTGATAAAATAATAAAGAAATAAGAAGGGTGTTTGATGTAGTGCAAAGCACACATCTTTATTCATTTGTATTTGTGCGTTTTTAGATAGTTTTGTATTCGTTTTTACTTGTTGTTGTTTCCTATTGAGTCTTTATGGTGTTTACAGGAGCTCGTGTGAATAACAAGTCAAATCACATGGAAAACAAGCACGAGAGTGAAGCCCAAGAGTTTAAAGTGAAAAATGGTGAAAATCAAGTTCTCGCGGTACGCGAAAGAGGAAGCTCCCATTCTCGCGGTACGCGAGGGAAACCAAATCGGGGCATGACTATTTTGTTCCTCGCGGTACGCGAGGAACCCTGCCCAGTCTCTCGTGATACGCGGGGGCCCTAATTTTTGAGAAAAAACCCTAATTTGAAATTAAATAGATTTCTAAAGCCATTAGGTCAGGAGTTCGACATTCAGCCATCTAGAGGGTGCTCTGGGGCAATTTTGGTGAAGGAGGAAGCTTGTGGATTCGTTTGTTGAAGCTAGAGAGGTCGATTCAGTTAGGATCAAATCATTCGGCTTCGATTATTCGTTCTTGCATGTTTATTCGGTTGTTTGAAACCATGTTTGCTGTTTTTATTACTAATTTCTTGGTTTTGATTATGGTTCTTGGCTAAACTTCTGATACTGCCTAGGTTATTAATGAATACTTAGTAAAGATTCGATTTTTTTCGGTTTTTGGATTCATATGATGGATTAATGGTTTTGTAACAATCTTGGTTTAATAATTATGATGTTATGCATGCTTTGACCTGATTTGCAATTGATTATAGATCCATATGCTGCTTGTGAATGTCTTTCAGTTTGAGTAGTATATCTAGATCATAGACTGTGTGTTTGTAGTTGTTTGATGGTTTGCTAGACGTAGTATTCCATAGGAACTGTTATTGAGAGTAGGTTAGATCTGAGTGTTCTTCTTATCTCGATACCCGAAAGGTGAGAGGTAATCGGTTAGTCTTCGTATTAGGATTCCGAGTGTTAACTGTCTGAGAAGAAGTTGCTTTAGGTTCTTAGTATCCGTTGCTATTCCGAGTCATAGTTGTTATCTTGAGATTACCCCGTGCATATTAGATGTATTGTGCACAGTGAGACTGAAGGGTGATATGTCTTTTGGGTACATTATCATTATTGGAGAGACTGAAAGGTAATCCGACCATCTGGTGAGTTTAGTACATCTTTAGGTTCCTTAGTTGGTTACACCCTGAGAGTGATTAGGGATCCACTAGGTTGTCTAAAGTTGTTATCCTTAGATACCTAGATCCATCATAGTTTCCATAACCGATAGAAGTTGTGCTTTCTAAGTAGGATTCCGACCTAGGTAGTATTCTTCCCATTCCTGGTATATCCCTGAGTTCTTGTTTGATAGTTGAAGTTGATCTTTAGTATTCTGCATTTGCTAGTATAATCAGTAGTGTAAACAACCCCCCAACCAAATCATCTTTAGTCTAGTCATGTTTAGCTGTTCAGTGTCTCTAGGGTTCGATATTCCGGTTTATCATTAAGCTGTGCTACACTTGATAGGTACACTTGCCTGTCAGTGCGGTTTAGTTCATAGGTACTCCATTTATTACTTAGGAGTTTAGGTTAGGTTTATTTTTTTAGTTTTTATAGACCGTCTGGGTGACATCAAGTTTTTGGCGCCGTTGCCGGGGACACTTGGCAATAGCAACATTAGCTTTGACTAGTTCTTTTAATGATTTTTGGTTTGTTTCTTTCTTTATTTGTGAGTCTTAATTGTGTGTCTTTGTCCTATCTGCTACTTGTGTGTCCTATCTGAGTGTCTAACATAGGATAGAGTCTTTCTGTTTTTGAGTCTTTCTTATTTTTCTTTATGTCTTTCAGTTTATGCACCACACTCGTTCGCAGGGATCACCACCATATTATGCTTCTTTGGAGCCCGAACGAGAGCTTCACGAGCGCACCTGTGACTTCCGGGAGCGTTTGAAAGAGTTGTGTAAAAACCAGGTACGTCCCACTAGCCCAGTTCCTTTTCCTAACATGGGTGATGCTGACCCACCAGCGAGGTGTACCGTACACCAGAGAGCCAGTGATGGGGTCCTTAGGGCGAGATCTTCGATCGCCCGCCCCGCTATCCCTAATGCCAATACTTGGCAGGTCCCAACACATGTCATGAGTATGATCACTCATTCTACTCAGTACCATGGCCTCGAGGATGAGGATGCACCCGGACATCTGTCCCGCTTCGTGCGTATATGTGATAACTTTAATATCACGAGTGTATCTATGGACGCAATATACTTGCGTCTCTTTCCATTCTCGCTCTCTGGGCGTGCTTCCACTTGGCTTGACACCCTCCCCGATAATTCTATCACCATATGGGAGGACTTACAAGCCAAGTTTCTAAAAGGTACTATCCACCTTCCGGGGCCGCTCGCCTTAGGGACCAGATCCATTCGTTCCGGATGGAACCTGACGAGCCTTATCACATGGCCAGGGAGCGGGTCAACGTGCTGTTGAGCCGATGTCCCCAGCATGGTCTTTCTGATTGGGCAATTGTGGGGAAGTTCTATAATGGTCTAACCTTTGAGAAGCAACAAATGTTCAACACAGCTGCGGGAGGCCAAATCATGGACAAGCTGGAGCCACCTGAGTGTGAAGAGATGTTCGAGAGCTTTGCTCTGGTGAAACAACAGCAGCCATCTACTAGGACTTCCATTCCTAGTGCTACGGCACCCGCCTCTTCTCCTAGAGGTGTGCATCAGGTCAACCCTGATACTCGCAGCGATGGCGAATGAGATTAAGGAGTTGAAGCTGAGTGCTCAACGGTGTGAGGTGTGCAGAGGAGGCCACAACACCAGGGACTACACTGTAAGTCAGCAAGAGCGGGTTCACTTTGTGGGCAACCAGAACCGAGGGTATAATAACTATAATAACTATTATGGCTTGTGATGGAGATCTAGAAACAACCCGCCTGGGTTTAATGGCCGCCCTAATCAGCAAGACGGAGGAAAAGCAGGACCAAATGGAGGAAGCAGTGTCAAAAAGAAGAAAATCAAGGAGATGTTAGAGACACAGACATCGATGCTCGCTCACTTGGTGGTTCAGGACAAGGACACTTAGCAGTGACTGAATGCGCACGACACATTATTGAAGAATCAGCATTCCGCATTCTAAGATCTACAGCGCATGGTAGGAGACATATCTAAGAGCTTGAAGGATAGACAAGGAGGTCCATCTTCAGGCCCTAATGCTTCAGTGATGGCCGTGTCGATTAGGAGTCGAAGAATAGAGGAGGAGGAAGAGGAATAAGTAGTGGAGGTTGTTCTTGATACATTGATTCCTAGTCTCCCACAGCACTGTTCGTCACATTCCATCATAGGAAGAGGTGAGGAAGATAGATTGGAGAGCCCGCTTTGCTGAGGTCGAGGCTAGGATGGTAGAGGAACCACCAGTAGAAGAGGAAGAGCCGGTGGACGAGGAGATACTAGTTGAGAAGCCTGTCGAGAAGACAGAGGAGAAGAAGAATGGGGGTGAGATAAAGACCCCCGATATTTTGACTTGAGCCGTGTTCCCTACCCAGCGCGCTTGCTGCCTCATAAGTATGCTAGGGAATACAGTGACTTCATGAATATCTTTAAACAACTCAAAGTCAATCTCCCGTTCATAGAGGTCCTCCAGCATATGCCTAAGTATGGCAAGTTCTTAAAAGATCGTCTTTCCAACAAGAAGAAGCTAGAGGAGGTCTCTAAAGTCTCACTAAGTAAGCGATGTTCTGCAGTGGTTCAGAACAAACAGCCAGAGAAACTGGCAGATCCGGGTCACTTCACGATCCCGTGTCTGCTTGGTGGTTTGCCCTTGCCCCACGTGTTGGCCGACCTAGGTGCTAGCATCAATCTGATGCCATATTCTATCTATAAGCAGCTAGACCTAGGTGAACCAAAACCAACGCGCAAGAGAATATCCTTAGCTGACCGTTCAGTCAAGTATCCACGGGGAATAGTGGGGAACATGTTAGTGAAGGTAGACAAATTCGTCTTCCCCATGGATTTTTTTCATTCTGGACATGGATGTGGGTGATAGAGTTCCGCTCATCCTAGGAAGCCCGTTTCTGCGCACCGCGAAGGCATTGATCGATGTCTTCGATGAGAAACTCACACTCCGTGTGGGGGATGAGAAGATCACTTTCGATGCTACAAAGTCCATGAAAGAGGCTGGTGAGCAAAGCCATTCTGTGTGCATGATTGATGCCTTCATGGACAACCATCGGGACTCCGATCCAGAGATAGAAGTTGATGAACCTGCCCCTGACTTATGAGAGTTATCTGAGTGGGCGGTGAAGTTTGAAGAGTTGTTAGATGCATCGGACGAGTACGGTGATGAGGTGCCTGATGATCTGTTAGAGATGATGACAGAATTAGGTGCAATAATAGGCACAACCCCAAGTGTGGGGAAGTTAGAGAAGGATGATGATCCTGATGATCTTAGTGAAGGTTTAGAGGTCACGCCATTAGAGATACATATTCCTAAGCCTATCACCAATGTTCATTCTGAGAGGGGAATTGCTGAGCCGACCCCTGATTTTAAGACACTTAAGTCTAGGCCACCCCGTAAGAGAACCCGTACTTTGAAAGATTCATCTAGTTTGAGGGTAGTGCAAACCCCAAGTGTGGGGAGATTTAGGTGTGGCAGCTTGCTAGGGTATTTGAACCAGGTCATCTTTGGACCGGGTAGGTTTAAATTTTGTTAGAAGGACCTGAGTGATAGTTATAAGAGATATTCGGTAATTGTTGAGGTTCAGTGGACAAGGAGAGCCGGTAGACCACGCAGGATGAAGGCGGTTCTGGTTAGGATCAAGGAGAAGCCTCTTGATAGACTTGTTTTGAGTCTCAGGCAAGTGCCCGGGATGTATAGTTTGTATATTTCTTAATTCTATGTTCGTGTCACTCTTATTTTTTTCGGTATCTGTGCTTTGTTTGTGTCATGTCTTGCAGGGATTCACGCTTGATTCGGTGAGGAAAATCATCAGGAAAGAAGTTCTAGGTATGTTTACAATGGTTTTTATCATTGGAACGGTTTTTAATGGATTTGGGCGAAAAAGTTTTTAGGGGGTCAAAATTTTTCTAAGTTTAAAAAACCCCATTAACTTTCTGTGAAAGACAGTTCCTCACGGTACGCGAGGCCCAGCCAGTAGTCTCTCGCGATACGCGGAGGATAGAAAATTTGGCCGGGTTAAATCCCAACCCCTCGCGGTACGCGAGGAGTGGCCCATAGTTCCTCGCGGTATGCGAGGCAACCCTGTTTCACTCCCATTTCCTTGTTTTCCTATGGTTTTCCCAATCCCGCTACCATCTACCGATCACCACCACCATTATACACTTCATCCACCACTATCCATCATTATCATCCATCAAACATCATCATCTAACACCACCATCATCCATAATCACCATAACTATCCATAATATCCTTCGACTACCACTACCATGGGAAACTTAAGAACCATTCGTGACCGATGTTTATCCTTGCTTTTGGCATTCATGTCTATGTGTTTACCACTCATCAAGTAGGTTTCCTTGCTATTTATCTTGAGTCTTAGTGAGTCAGTCAAGTCTTTTATTTTACTTTGAGTCTGTAACTTGTGTCAGTTTAATGATGTGGGTTTGTGTAAGCTTTATCATGCAGGTAATGATCACTCCATCCGTTCTCAATCTCCATTCAGGAGGAGTTGATTCTCATCTTATTTATCTTGTAAAGGCAACCCGACAGTCGATTGTACAACCGCGACTGAAATGCTATGCGGTGCACAAGTGGAAAAGGACAGTTGGACCATTCATGCTACATTCCCAGCTAAGTCGATTCCTTTTATTTTTGCATTTTTAATTTATGTGTGTCTCAGTTCACATTAGGGACAATGTGACTTTCAAGTGTGGGATGGGACTGCGTCTAGTTAGTCTAGTTTGTCTAGGTTATTTTCTTTTAAAAAAAAATATAATAACACAAAAAAATTGAAAATTTTTAAAAAAATGTCCTTTGAAATCAAAATTTTTTGCATAATACATGGAAAATGATAGTACAACTGGTGCTGCTTGTTAGGTTTAAATGAATAAATAATTGAAAACGCGTCTAATTAGTGATAGATCCAGCCAGCTTGTAGAGCTTAAATATCATGTTTGTGTTGTTTAGGAATTAATTGAATTTAAATCATGATATCTTGTGGGTACTCATCTAAGGGTATCGGTAATACTGAAACTGTCAAATATAGGGTGATAGGTACCACGTTAAGTTTAAATTTATAGGTTTTTGAAATTTCTTGGCACACCACTCTCTTTTTATGAGAATAAATCCGAGTTTCGGTGGCGCCCGCATCTATATTCCATATGCTTGAGCTTTTTTTATTAGAAATATAAGTTTCGCCTACGTGTCACACGTCGGGTTCCAGCGTGATTAAAATACCACAGGGTTGATTCTTATGTGCTTAATTGTTTAGACTGTAGTCTATGTGTTACCTTCCGGGATAGTGACTTGGTTGAAACGCCTCTAGACGAAAGTTAATTTGCTTAATAATGCTCATATTTCATCCATTCATTCATGATTTCATCTTGATTTCTAAAAACCTATAAATTTTAGTTTAATGTGGTGGGGAAATCTATATGGTTTAATCCGTGCCTAGACATAACCGTGAGACAGGATTAGGTAGAGCTATAACTTTTAAGTGTGAGTCACATAGATTGATTGATATGCTTGGTAATATGAATTAGAACATATAATAGGGGCTTGAAAGTTGGTGCTTGGGTTTAATCAAATAGAAATACCGATTATTGTTTTTTAACGCGTGAGTATGTTTTGCTAATTGAATAATTGAGTTTGTTAAAGCTATGTCCCGTTATGATTCCATTGTAGACTTTTTTGAGGACGAAAAAAGGTTAAGTGTGGGGATGTTTGATGTAGTGAAAAGCACACATCTTTATTCCTTTGTATTCGTGCGCTTTTAGATAGTTTTTTATTCGTTTTTACTTGTTTTTGTTTCCTATTGAGTCTTTGTTGTGTTTACAGGAGCTCGTGTGAATAACAAGTCAAATCACGAGAAAAATGAGCATGAGAGTGAAGCCCAAAAGTTAAAGTGAAAAATGGTAAAAATCAAGTTCTCGCGGTTCGCGAAAGAGGAGCTCTAATTCACGCGGTACGCAAGGGAAACCAAATCCATGCGCGACTATTTTGTTCCTCGCGGTACGCAAGGAACCCTGCCCAGTCTCTCGTGATACGCGAGGGCCCTAATTTCCGAGAAAAACCCTAATTTGAAATTAAATAGAATTCTAAATCCATTAGGTCAGGAGTTCGACATTCAGCCGTCTAGAGGGTGCTCTGCGGCGATTTTGGTGAAGGAGGAAGCTTGTGGATTCGTTTATTGAAGCTAGAGAGGTCGATTCAGTTAGGATCAAATCATTCGGCTTCGATTATGTAACAACCCCAAAATCAGGGCCTGGAATTTTTTTATTATTATTTAATAACGTGCTGCCTATTTGGATACTTGGATTGCTGTTAGCAAGCTCGAACACTTTGGACCACGATGTAGAACCCAATGAACACATTGTTGCCATACAATTGAACTAGGCCCATTGGGCTCGACCCAACAGTAGATAAACGAACTTGGCCCAGTAACGACCAACTAAAGGCCCAATATACGAACCGAGTCTAAAACGAACTAATGAACATTGTTTGACGGATCTTTACACGATTCGATATAATTTATAATAATTACGAACTAAACCGTTTAAGCGGAGAATTGTTAAAATGATTAACGTGCTAGTGCGAGTTATTACCGATTATCCGACGTGATAAATATTTTAGACTTCAAACCCCAAATAAATAATATTAACAAAAACTAGTATATATTCGGCGACTGATTAGGAACTTATACTCGAGATATGCGACGTTGGATGCGCGACAGCAACAAACACCGGTGTAGACGTCAACGGATTTTGCTAGATTCGGTATAATTAAATAATGTAACGAGTATTTACTTTACACCTATCATACTAAAATATTAATATTGCTATTATTTAAAGAAGTAATAAGTACTTTCGAAACGCGACACGTTTTACCCGCAGCGGACGCATGTGAACACGCGGTATAAGAGCGATACCGACTATTTTAGAAATAGCTCCATAAAATATATAATTATTTATTATTATGTTTAATATCATTATTATAAATAAATAATAGAAATATTCGGAGCGCGAATCTATCGTTTGAGTGAGCGCACTTTACACGCGTAGTGTCAACGCGTACCGACTTAGGCAACAGCCCGGACGGAGTTTATACAGAACGAATATTTAAATGACATATATATTGCCACGACTTATAATTCAAGGAATTATAAAATAATAATTAATCTCGAGACGCGAAACGTTTAATTTGAGCATCCGCGGTTAGACACGCGGTACATGAGCGTTATCCGTCTATTCTAGAGCTGCGTAATTAAGAAAATAAATTAAATAATTATTTATATTTTTTAGTTACTATTATTAATAATATTATTTATTAAACGGAGTGCGAAACATTTATTTGGAGCGGACACGTACGAAACCTACGGTGTCGAAGCATACCGCGTTGGACAGCAGTCGGAACGAAAATCTTACGAGATAAATATTTAAACTATATTTATTATCACGTCTTACTATTATAAGTTTATAGAACAAAAATTCAGATTTAAATTAAATGACGGAGACTCGAAAGAACACACGATACATTAGATTATAGTCTAAAATACACCGATTTTTAGCCTATTCATTGATATATATCTAATTATTATTAATATTTGTTTTTACTATATCTTTCAAAATCATATAAAATCTCTGAAATATTTTCAATCCTAGAAAATTAAATCAAATCACACAATAACCAATAAATCTCTGCACACAATCACACAACATCCAAGAAATTTGATTTCTTTTTTCTTAAGAACACTTATCCCCGATTCATATTCATTCTAATGAAAATTCAGAGACAAACCATGAGAGACTTAGAGAGAGAGGGAGTAGGACTAAGAAGGGAGAGAGCCGGCTCCTCCGGCCGTCACGGCGACAGACGACGGCGTCGCAGGTCGAGGGTGGTGGTGTTAACGGCGTTGACGACTCTCTGCTCCATCAACGGCATGTTAGATGTTTCGCGAGCAGACCAGTGGCGACGAAGGTGTTTGGAACCACCAGGAGCGACAGCGAGAGGAGTTAAGGGGGGGGGGGGGGGGGGGAAGAAGCGGAGGAAGTGACGGCGGTGTCATCTGAAGGAGCAGGAGATAGTGGAGACCGTATTTTCGGGCCGCATCCGCAACGAGTCATACGACGGTGGTGGCTGCGGATCTAAGTTTCCAGACATGACAAACACTTCCTTTCTCATTCTCCTTCCCTGAATGTCATTAAAACCCCTACAACAACGACAGCAGTTTCATAGATAAGAAGCGACGGCGGCGGTTCTTGGGTTCCGGCGAAGCTCATCTTCTCGGTGAGTTCTTTTCCCCTTTTCGTGTCATTCCGAATCTAAACCTACATACATTTTGGCGTTATTTTCTGTTTAAATTTTTTTGGTGAGTTTACGGTTGAAACCGAGTGAGCTAAATGGCCGGGTTTCATTCCCGTGTGATTACTTCGATTTTGGACAGGTTATGGAGGTGGAGCTAAGTTACCAGGGTAGGCGGGACTTTTCGGGTCGTTCCCGACAGTCTCGGGTTTCGGTCCACCAAAGTCAACCACAGTCAAAGACGGTCAACGGCAGAAATAACGAGCCAGTTCTCTAAACGGGTCTTTAAACGAGCGGGTTCGCATACGTGTAGTGAGGTATATGGTGCGCACCAAGTTTTTGTATTTATTTTGTAAATTGTATTTGTTTTGTATGTAAACGTGTGTAATAGTTAGTTGAGCTAAACTAACTCCATCCTGGTCACTCGGGATTTAAATTTAAAACCGAACCTCGTTCGTGTATTTGTAACACATAAATATATATAATTATAAATACAAAATATATATTATTTAGAGGTATAAATATTTATATAAACGCGAACATAAGTATTTAGAAACCAAAGATTTATAAAGAACAAATATATGGATATATGGGTATACATTTAGTTATAGTCTTATAGATATTAAACACTTTATTTAATAAAAAAAATGAAAGATGAATACACAAACATACTTGTAAAATATATTATAAAGCATTGGTAATGATATAAAAACTATTATAAGTGTACTTATATAAACAAGAATAATAGTTATAAACTAAATAGTAGTATTTATATGCAAAACTTATATATATAAATATATTTATGGACATATACACGATATATACTTAGTTTCTTACTGACATACATATGTATTATTTCATATACATAAATACATGACCCTTGATTACACACATGTTTATAAATATTAGTATTTTAAGGTCGTGATACTATTATTATCTTTGTAACTTTACATAATTATGAAAATATGGGATAACTAATATATAGTTTATTTTTATTATTATTACATAGATTGCTATTAAAATTAAAAGGGATATTATTGTTATTATTATAATTATTATTAGTACGTTATTCTTATTTTATTTAGATTACATACTATATATATTTATTTGAACTAAGTGATGTTTATAATATAAAATTTGTTATTACTAAAAATGTATTTGTACAAAATATTATAAACCTACATATTCTTTATCAAAACTGTTACACTCATTGTTACCGTTATTATTATTACTATTACTATTATTTCTATAATTATTAAAGATATGTATTGTTATTATCATTACTTGTATTAATTATTATTATTATTAGTATCATTAACATTATTTTTAATCCAATATTAGAACTATTAACTTCATTTACATGTATACCATTACCAACATTATCATGATTATCGATATTTTGAACTACTAAAACCTATAATATATTTTGCATAACCAGTACTAATGTTACAAATATTCTCACTACCATTACTACTATTATTTGTATAAGCTTTAGATATATGATATAGGTATTATCGTAACCTTTATTAATTTTATTATTAAAAGTAAATGCTATTTTTATTATTACATATATATGTATAACCTTACTTTACTTCCATATACTTAAATATTTACTTAATAATAGTTTATTTTACTTAGCATTAGTAAACAAAAATGATATTTGACATGATACCCTATACATATAATATGTGTGTATATATACAAACTCCAAATATTTATTTTCAATAAAAATGTCTTCATGCCATTATGAACTAGCTATTACCAGTATTTACAAACCAAGCATTATGACTATCTATAAAACAACCATAACTACTTTCTTAAATACTTATGACATATATGTATAAAGACATTTTTAATGACTTTTATGCTTAGTTATATATATGTAACTATACACCATGGTTATTATTTTCGAAACAAATATAACTACTTGAATATATATATATATATTTATTTATTTTTATTATACATGTATATCGTGTAAGTAAATAATACTTAGCATTACTCTTACTTTGGTCGAAACATTATTTTACTACTTTCATTAGAACATATACACGAGTATTATTATTATACACGAATACTAAGTCAAACCAACAATTTTATAGTACAACTATTAGAATAATAATAGAGGTTACAACTCGATATTTTTACCAAACGACCCAACACTTTAACCAATCGGTCGAGCTCAACCACACAGTTAATGACATTACTCTAGTGCAACATACTAATACCACAATTTTAATTAGGAATTGTCTTGTTGAGTACATACATGATAGCAAGCTCGCAACTTTAATATATTGTTTGGGCATATACAAGATTACCAGGTGAGTTCATGTGCTTTTCCCACTCTTTTACTTAAACTTTTTGGGGTGATTATATGCTTCTGTTTTGTTTACATATTTGGTGTATAAATTAAATAAGGCCATTTTAGCTGCTATAACGAATCCCCGAACTTTAGCACACAATCATTAACTTATTTGGAGCCAGCGAATATATGGGTAGTACTATCCGGTGAAACCCCCGTACACCATGGGCCCGACGTAGCCGGGACAACCTCCCATGGGATGATAATTATATAATTATGATAAATATCTTGTGACATATATTCTTTTAACAGTTAACTTATGTTGGCAGACATGATTAATTAGACCCATAACAATAAGAGGTATGGGTTAGGGGAATATTATTATTTCTAGATGTCCACAGGTTATTGGCACATGGTTGATTGTGAACTTGTTTAATTTTACACCATACATATGTGGATTCTTAATATAAATGTTCTATTAACTAAACTCGTGAACTCACCGACTTTTTTAGTTGACACAATATTTTTAAGCATGTATTCAGGTACCTTCTCGAGTTTGGAAATTAGCAACTTAGACAAGAGCTTGCTTGAAGATAGATGATTCCTTTAGAAGACTTATGTCGAGCCATAGATTCCACCCGAGAAAGCTTTGATGAGAAGATAGAATCCATTATTTTATTTTTAGTTAGTGTATAGATGATATGAACCTTTGTAAATGTATATTTTGACTTAGTTGGACCGATGACATTTATAAATTATATGTCACGTTATTTTCGTTGTGTTTTGTTTTGGTATTCGATCATCACGCCTAGCCCCCTGTTCGGGTTGTGACAGATTATTCGTTCTTGCATGTTTATTCAGTTGTTTGAAACCATGTTTGCTATTTTTATTACTGATTTCTTGGTTTTGATTATGGTTCTTGGCTAAACTTATGATACTGCCTAGGTTATTGATGAATACTTAGTAAATATTCGATTTTTATCATATTTTGGATTCATATGATGGATTAATGGTTTTGTAACAATCGTTTTTTAATAATTATGATGTTATGCATGCTTTGAACCTGATTTGTAATTGATTATAGTTTCATATGCTGCTTGTGAATGTCTTTCAGTTTGAGTAGTATATCTAGATCACAGACTGTGTGTTTGTGGTTGTTTGATGGTTTGCTAGACGTAGTATTCCATAGGAACTGTGATTGAGAGTAGCTAAGATCTGAGTGTTCTTCTTATCTCGATACCCGAAAGGTGAGAGGTAATCGGTTAGTCATCGTATTAGGATTCCGAGTGTTAACTGTTGAAACTAATTGTAGGCCATCGCATATAAAACAGTCTGAAGATGGAAGAATTCTTTGAAGTTAAAAGATTTCGTCCGAAATCTTTTTCGTTCGAATCTGTTTTCGGACGAAATACATTTCGACGAAATGTATTTCAGACGAAGTCATTTTTTGTCTTTTTAGTATAAATACTTGTACATTTGATATTTGTAAGGGGGAGTTCATTTTGCAAATATCAATAAACACTTGAGATTACACCTTTAACTATGTGTTTCTGATTCTACCTCGTTTCTAGATCCTCCATATCGATGTATTAAATCTGCTATGAATAACAGGTTTTTTGTAACACCCAAAATAAAAAGAAAAGAAAAATTCAAAATTTCACTCCCTCGCGGTACGCGAGGGAGATTTTGACAAAACCTCGCGGTACGCGAGGGGACTACTTATACGCCAGATTTACACCTTCTCGCGGTACGCGAGAATATTCCCAACCAAGCCTCGCGGTACGCGAGGGAATAGTACACGCGTCAGGGCCAGAAAACACGTGTCATTCACCCTTGCCACCAGCCGCCACGTGTCATGCTGACTCAGCACCGTTCGTGACACCTCATCCTCTCGCGGTACGCGAGAGATTTCCTTGGCCAGTCTCGCGGTACGCGAGAGACCGGAATTCCAGCCTATAAAAGGCCTTCAACGGGATTGAAATCTCTACACAATTTCCAAACATTCGTTTCACACAAACCCGATCTCTCAAAACTCCACAACGTCCCGAAGCGCTGTTCAAGAATCCTACGACCCCCAACTCAAGCCGTAGTTCTGTCCAAATCCCGCAAAGTAGGTATCGTTAAAACTATTCATATATATATAGCCGCAATTATATATATATATTCTCTCATATATATTCTCGTTAATCGTGTCTTCCCTAGGAAGAAACGTGTCGAGGTTCTGCTCAAATTCCGAAGCCTACAACCCTACCAGCCATCAAAATCAAGGTGAACACGTTTAACGCTTTTCAAACGATAAAACCATTTTATTTACGAAAACGGCATGAAACAAATTAAATGCTTTAATCATAAGGGTAATCTACGTGATAGCATTCAGGCCATAAGCATACGTAGATTTGATCAAATGGTATACATGTGACGGGTGAAAGTCCGGTCCGTGGCTGGGTACAGATCATGAAAGGGGATATCATAAGACTGAGGATATGGTTCCTTAGCAGATTATACGAGGGACGAGTTCCTGAGTATCATGTAAGACTAAGAACAAGGTTCTTAGCATCACGACCCTGGGAATAGGCTATCAGTCTGAGACATAGAGCTCAGCCAGTTGACCCCATGGCAGTTAACCCAGTGTATGTAGGTGGTATATACTTCAGGTGAAATAGACTGCTGAATGTGTAGATTTACCATACAAAAACGTGCTTAAAGGCTTTAATTTGGTTTATGTTAGAAATCATTTTCGTGTCAGTTAAATGTGATTCACCGGCTTTATGCTGATGTTCATTTTCAAAACGTTTTTCACAGGTAGTGAAAGAAATCATTAAATTCAGGGTGGTGCAGTAAAGACAAGATCTTTAGGCATATTTAAATCCCTGTGGCAGACTAATACAAGACCAAATGTTGGAACGGACATAGATCCTAGACATTTTGAATGGCTTGTATTATGTAAATTAATTCAGCAGATGTACATTATATAATAGACTTTTGAATGTCTATTATCATGAAATGAAAAGGGACGTGGATCCCAAGTTTTGACATATAGTACAGAATTAACCCTTGAGGTTATTTACATTACATTTCATTACAAAAAGGCATCAAGTAAAAACAAAGACTTCCGCTGTCCAAATTTATGGGACCTCATTCAGATACCAGCGTTGTCTCGCGACGCCCGGGCAGGGGTAGCCCGGGGTTGTGACAGGTTGGTATCAGAGCCACATTCAAGGGTTTTAGCAAAACTAGATACTTATATGATTGTATCTAGGCTTTAACCAATAGTTGTGCCTATTGAACAAACGATAGGAAGATGCCTTTAACATAACCAATAAATTACAGGATGTCAGATCCATACTATTACCCTCATAACTACCCAAACTTCTTTCCTGGAGAATTATCTAATCCAAGAAACGATCAAATAGTACCAAGCTATGATGATTATGTCCACTATCTACCGACCCCGGAGAATTGGAACAGAATGGTCGCAGAACAAGTGGAGCAGACTCAAGCAAGGCTTGAACCTCTGAGAGAAGAATCAGAGTATTCAGTGGAAATGGAAGATTCAAGAGAATCTTTACGTCCTGTTATGACATCTATGCCACTACCTCAATCGTTAGACATAGTATACCCTACCGGAACAATTCAAGAACATCCACCCAGTCCAAGTGAAGAAACTCCACATTCGATTTCTGAATCCGACAAGGCTGCCGTTTGTGAAGGCAGTGGTGGAAAGTATTTCTTTGATCCTATTCTAGAACATCCCGTTTTCAAGGAACCTTTCTTCTATGTAGATCCCTCCGATGGACGTCAGTATGCAACCGACGGAAAAGTCGTGTGGTCTGTTAACTCAGCATATCACGATCTTAGGATGGGACACAGGGAACCACCTCCTTGTTATGGATACCATGATGAACTGCCAAAATCAATTGATGAACACCTCGATCGTGCTCTTAGAGAGGCTGACGATCTACGTGCTGAACTGTACTTCACCAGACAAGTCGTAGTTAAAAACGAACAAACTATATTTGACTACGAACTAGCCCAGGAAGACAGGAAGTACGCAGAACAATGGGTGGCAGATCAGTTGATCCAGAAGGGTGCTATGACCGAGACCCTGGGGAGATTCTATCAAGATTTGGGAGATGTGCTTCTCGATTAAAGTTAATGATAGTATTTGTATAATTAGCTAACTTTAAGTGATATAGATGCATATCTATATTTCTGTATTTGTAACAAATAGATGAAGTTTAAGCGATAATAAACTTCAAATTTTGACCCAAATTCGTGCTTGTGTTCTTAGATGTCTCAACAAAACAATGACAATAGCGGTCCATCTACCTACATTATCAAGGAAAAAGGAAAAGAAGTTAATAATAATCCTGAAATAACTACTCAACAACCAGAACTGCAACAACTGGTCAAACAAAGCATTAAAGAAATGCTTCCTGCCATAATAAAGGAAGTACAAGAAAACATCAAAACTCCAAGCCACGTAACTCTTCCTTCAAAAAGAATGGAAAACCCTTCGAGAACCCACACAGAGCAAGTAGCAAGCTCTCGTAGAACTCAAACCTCGAAAAGGTCCAGAACATCAAGCAATAAGTATTCTAGATCTGAAGAATCCTTAAATTTAAGCAGTGAAGACTCTGAAGAAGAAGAGAATGAAACAAAAAGGTATAGACACAAAGGGTGTTCTTATAAAACCTTTCAGGACTGTAAACCTTATGAATTTAAAGGCACCGAAGGCGGTATTGCTACTCTTCACTGGTTAGAGAAGATGGAGTCAGTTATAGCAATTAGCAAGTGTGCTATGAAAGATCAAGTGCTGTATGCTTCAAACTCCTTTAAAAATGAAGCATTGGAATGGTGGAATTCGATCATTTCTGCCAAAGGGAGGAGAAAGACCAATGCCATGGATTGGAAAGAATTCCGAGCAAAGGTGAAAAGGAAATTTTGCCCCAAGAATGAGAAAGAACAAGCTGAAAGGAAATTTTTGGATCACAGGATGGTGGGTACCAATGATCGAGAGTATACTACCAAATTCTTTGAATATGCTCGATTGGCACCTCACCTGGCTAAACCTGAATCAGTTCTCATAACTCGATATATTTATGGCTTAGTTCCAGAGATCCGTGATTTGGTGAAGGTTGTCTCACCAAAAACCATTGAGTCCACCGTAGAATTGACCGGTACCATGACGGCTGGACTAATCAGAAATAAAGAGGAAAAGAAGAAAGTCGAATCCTCTATAAAATCAAAACCCGAGGCCAAAAGATTTAGCAAGAACTTTGGGCAAAAGGGGTTACCATTTAACAATCCATCATGCAAAGCGTGCGGACGCAGGCATAGTGGAAAGTGTGTTTTTGAAACTCCATTCTGTAATCATTGCAAGGTCTCAGGTCACACTACTGAGAATTGCTTCAAGAGAAAGGGAATGATTACTTGTTTCAATTGTGGAGAGCTGGGGCACATCAGCACTAATTGCCCTAAGTTTGCAAGGACCGGAAGAGCTGGAGGATCAGGAGCCAAGATCACTCCAGAAAACAAAAAGACCGTACGAGCTTTTGTCATGAATGCTAACCAAGCTGAGAGAACGCCGGACGTAATTACCGGTACGTTTCTTCTTAATAATGTTTATGCTAAGGTCTTATTTGACTCAGGTGCGAACCGGAGTTTTATAGATTATAATTTTTGTAATCTATTAAATAAACCTTTAAGTCCCTTAGCTGAAACATATGAAGTAGAAACAGCGAACGGTGATTTGATAAAAATATCCCAATCACTGAACAATTGTTACATTACATTGGCTGGTTTCACTATCCCAGTACAATTGTTACCAATGTCAATAACTGGCTTTGACATTGTTTTGGGGATGGATTGGTTATCCAATAACCAAGCCGAAATCCTTTGTAATCAACAAGTTGTAAAACTCGTTACACCAACAAACAAAACTCTAACTATCCAAGGTGATAAACCCACAAAACCTATCCAGATAATCTCCATACTTAAAGCAACCAAGTGCTTAAGAAAAGGATATCTGGCATGTCTGGTATCAATTACTGCCTTGGAAAAGGAGAAGAAGATAGAATCAGTACATGTAGTATCTGAATTTCCAGACGTTTTTCCTGAAGAACTGCCTGGATTACCACCAGAACGAGAGGTAGAATTTCGAATCAACCTTGTACCTGGTGCAACTCCAATTGCCAAATCCCCGTACAGACTGGCACCCACAGAAATGGCAGAACTCAAGAAACAATTGGATGAACTTCTTGAGAAAGGTTTTATACAACCAAGTTCTTCACCCTGGGGAGCTCCAATTCTCTTTGTTAAGAAGAAAGACGGATCAATGCGCATGTGTATTGATTATCGGGAACTGAATAAAGTTACCATTAAAAACCGATACCCACTCCCAAGGATTGACGATTTATTCGATCAACTCCAAGGAGCTTGTCATTTTTCAAAGATCGATCTTCGTTCAGGTTATCATCAGTTGAAAGTGCATGATAACGATATCTCGAAAACTGCATTTCGAACACGGTATGGACATTTCGAGTTCACGGTTATGCCATTTGGACTTACAAATGCTCCTGCCGCATTCATGGACATGATGAATCGTGTCTGCAAACCTTACTTGGATAAGTTTGTCATAGTTTTTATTGATGACATACTTATTTATTCCAAAACCCAAGTTGAACATGAAATTCATCTTCGAACCATACTTGAACTTCTTCGAAAGGAAAAACTATATGCTAAGTTTTCCAAATGCGGATTTTGGTTAACGGAAGTACAATTTCTTGGTCATGTCATCAACGTGAACGGAATTCAAGTAGATCCTTCCAAAATCGAAGCTATATCCAAATGGGAAATTCCCAAGTCACCCACCGAAATTCGTAGTTTTCTGGGATTAGCGGGATATTACCGCCGGTTCATTCAAAATTTTTCTCGTATAGCAATCCCACTCACATCCCTAACTCGGAAATCTGTAAAGTACGAATGGGGACCCAAACAATCTGAATCTTTTGAAACTTTGAAACAAAAACTGACAAACGCACCTATCTTATCCTTACCAGATGGTATTGAAGACTTCGTAGTTTACTGTGACGCCTCACATACTGGTTTAGGTTGCGTATTAATGCAACGCAAGAAAGTCATTGCTTATGCATCTCGTCTGTTGAAAATTCATGAGAAAAACTACTCAACCCACGATCTAGAATTGGGCGCTATAATCTTTGCTTTAAAGTTATGGCGACACTATCTCTATGGGGTTAAGTTCACAATCTACACTGATCATAAAAGTCTCAAGTACATATTTAGCCAGAAAGAGTTAAATATGAGACAAAGAAGATGGATGGAAATCCTGAATGATTATGATTGTGAAATTTGTTATCATGAAGGAAAGGCAAATGTAGTAGCAGATGCCTTGAGCCGAAAAGAAAACGTCAAGCCAAAGAGAATACGTTCTCTCAGACTTGAACTACAAATTGATCTTGTAAGTCAGTTAAAAGAGGCACAAGAGTTAGCTTTGAAGGAAGGTAACTTTGAAAAAGAAGGAATGAAAGGAATGCTTGATTTACTGATCAAAGGAGAAGATAATATCCTTCGCATGAATAAACGTATTTGGGTACCAGTTACAGGTGATCTTCGAGAACGAATCCTCGAAGAAGCACACAAGTCCAAATACACCATGCACCCAGGAAGTGATAAAATGTACAAAAACCTCAAAGAAAGTTACTGGTGGATTGGTATGAAAAAGAACATTGCTATCTACATAGCAAAATGTTTGACTTGTTCCAAAGTCAAAGCCGAACACCAAAAGCCAGCTGGATTATTGCAACAGTTAGAATTACCAGTTTGGAAATGGGAATTGATAACTATGGACTTTATTACCAAACTTCCTCGAACCACTCGTGGAAATAATGCAATCTGGGTTATCATTGACCGTTTAACCAAATCAGCTCACTTTCTATCTATCAAGGACACCATGAGTATGGACAAAATGGCGCAAATTTACGTTAATGAAATTGTAACATTACATGGTGTGCCTCTATCCATAGTGTCAGATAGAGATAGTCGCTTCACATCTCGATTCTGGCAAAGTTTTCAAACAGCTCTAGGAACTCGATTGAATCTTAGCACTGCTTATCATCCACAAACTGATGGGCAGAGCGAAAGAACTATACAAACCCTAGAAGATATGCTCCGAGCCTGTGTGATAGACTTTGGAGGTAATTGGGATGATCATTTACCTCTAATGGAATTCTCATACAACAATAGTTATCACACAAGTATTCAGGCCTTACCATTTGAAGCATTGTACGGACGGAAATGTCGAACGCCTGTATGTTGGTCAGATATCGGAGAAAATCAGTTATCAGGACCAGAGATAGTCCAAGAAACCACTGATAAAGTATTACAAATACGTGAACGTTTAAAAGCGGCTCGAGATCGACAGAAAAGTTATGCAGATAAACGAAGAAAGCCGTTAGAATTCCAATTCGGTGACAAGGTGTTATTAAAAGTTTCACCTTGGAAAGGTGTTATTCGTTTCGGAAAGAAAGGAAAGTTAAGTCCACGTTTTGTTGGACCTTTCAAAATCATTAAACGAATCGGATCTGTTGCCTATCAGCTTGAACTACCAGTAGAGATGGGTGGAGTACACGATGTATTCCATGTATCAAACCTACGTAAGTGTTTAGCTGATGAATCCTTGCTTATGCCTTTACAAGATGTGGAAGTAAATGAAAAGCTCAAATTCATCGAACGCCCGTTACAAATTGAAGACCGACAAATCAAAAAGCTTAAACGAAAGCAATTGGCGTTAGTCAAAATAAGATGGGACTCCAGGCGTGGCCCAGAATATACTTGGGAACTTGAGTCAGAAATGCGCAAAAAGTATCCACATCTTTTTCAATGAATCTCGAGGACGAGATTATTCTAAAGGAGGGGAGGATGTAACACCCAAAATAAAAAGAAAAGAAAAATTCAAAATTTCACTCCCTCGCGGTACGCGAGGGAGATTTTGACAAAACCTCGCGGTACGCGAGGGGACTGCTTATACGCCAGATTTACACCTTCTCGCGGTACGCGAGAATATTCCCAACCAAGCCTCGCGGTACGCGAGGGAATAGTACACGCGTCAGGGCCAGAAAACACGTGTCATTCACCCTTGCCACCAGCCGCCACGTGTCATGCTGACTCAGCACCGTTCGTGACACCTCATCCTCTCGCGGTACGCGAGAGATTTCCTTGGCCAGTCTCGCGGTACGCGAGAGACCGGAATTCCAGCCTATAAAAGGCCTTCAACGGGATTGAAATCTCTACACAATTTCCAAACATTCGTTTCACACAAACCCGATCTCTCAAAACTCCACAACGTCCCGAAGCGCTGTTCAAGAATCCTACGACCCCCAACTCAAGCCGTAGTTCTGTCCAAATCCCGCAAAGTAGGTATCGTTAAAACTATTCATATATATATAGCCGCAATTATATATATATATTCTCTCATATATATTCTCGTTAATCGTGTCTTCCCTAGGAAGAAACGTGTCGAGGTTCTGCTCAAATTCCGAAGCCTACAACCCTACCAGCCATCAAAATCAAGGTGAACACGTTTAACGCTTTTCAAACGATAAAACCATTTTATTTACGAAAACGGCATGAAACAAATTAAATGCTTTAATCATAAGGGTAATCTACGTGATAGCATTCAGGCCATAAGCATACGTAGATTTGATCAAATGGTATACATGTGACGGGTGAAAGTCCGGTCCGTGGCTGGGTACAGATCATGAAAGGGGATATCATAAGACTGAGGATATGGTTCCTTAGCAGATTATACGAGGGACGAGTTCCTGAGTATCATGTAAGACTAAGAACAAGGTTCTTAGCATCACGACCCTGGGAATAGGCTATCAGTCTGAGACATAGAGCTCAGCCAGTTGACCCCATGGCAGTTAACCCAGTGTATGTAGGTGGTATATACTTCAGGTGAAATAGACTGCTGAATGTGTAGATTTACCATACAAAAACGTGCTTAAAGGCTTTAATTTGGTTTATGTTAGAAATCATTTTCGTGTCAGTTAAATGTGATTCACCGGCTTTATGCTGATGTTCATTTTCAAAACGTTTTTCACAGGTAGTGAAAGAAATCATTAAATTCAGGGTGGTGCAGTAAAGACAAGATCTTTAGGCATATTTAAATCCCTGTGGCAGACTAATACAAGACCAAATGTTGGAACGGACATAGATCCTAGACATTTTGAATGGCTTGTATTATGTAAATTAATTCAGCAGATGTACATTATATAATAGACTTTTGAATGTCTATTATCATGAAATGAAAAGGGACGTGGATCCCAAGTTTTGACATAAAGTACAGAATTAACCCTTGAGGTTATTTACATTACATTTCATTACAAAAAGGCATCAAGTAAAAACAAAGACTTCCGCTGTCCAAATTTATGGGACCTCATTCAGATACCAGCGTTGTCTCGCGACGCCCGGGCAGGGGTAGCCCGGGGTTGTGACATTTTTACAGTGGTATCAGAACTTTCGTTGCTTGGTTTTGGGAGATTCAAGCAAGTTTCAAAGTTTGTTAAAGTTTTTAACTTTTCAAGATTCAAAAGTCGTCAAATTGAATCGTTTTCAGTGCCATTTTGCGAATTTAACATATACAACTGTGGAGATGAAGTTTGGAATGATTTTCGGGGCTTAATTTGACGTTCGGGAGTAGCAGGTCAAGATTTGACGTGTTTCAGATGCATCGTCTGAAATCTCTTGTTTGAAGGGTTCGAAAAGTGATTTCGTCCAAAATCTTTTTCTGACTGATTTTCGTCCAAAAATTGTCCTAAATCTTTTTCGAAAGATTTCGATCGAAATAGTTTTCGTTCGAAAAGTGTGACCGAGAAGTAAAAAAATAAAAAAAAAATTTTGGAGGATGTTTAGAGCGATGTTTCGGGTTGATTACGAAAAAATGAGGTAGTTAAAAAAAAGAAAAAAAAGAGGGAATTCTCAATGGCTGACGAAGGGTGTGTGCATAAAGTCTTTGTAAATGGATTGGGGTATCTTCATCCAGATCTTGTTGAATCATTAAGTGTTAATAAGGAAGATAAGAAAAGACAAGCAAGACAAGATACATTAAAGAAAATATATCAAGTGTTCGCACGTGCTGAAGGAGAATCTTTGACTAATCAGTATCATAGATATGTGGAATTGATAAATGATTTAAAGGATGTTGATGTTGAACACGAAAAATCAGAAGTCATGGATAAATTTCTCAATGCTCAACCACAGGAATGGGAGATTTATAAACTTAACCTCAAGAATAAAGGATTAAAATTTAACTCATTAGAGGATTTATTTGCAAAGTTACAGATGTATGCGTTCAAAGCAGATCAGAACATAATAGTGATCAAAGGAGGATACGGTTATGATTTTCAAGGAAATTGTAAGCGTATAGAATCCGATTTGGTTGCTAAAGCAGTGAAAGATTCACAGGAACTTAAAGCTTATTCTGAACTGCTCAACGAGAATATGTGTTTTATGGAGTGTTTTGAGAAAATTGTTGATTACAAGAAACAAAATCAACTTCTGATGGATGCATTGAAACATTCACATACTACAAACAAGATTCTAAAAGATCGTGAGAAAGTGTTAGAACTTTGATTAGATTTGTGGTCTTCTGAATTTTGTGCTAAATGTGTTTAGTCTGAGTTCTGTAATCAGCATCTTTTGTTAATACAAGTGAAGATTTGTGATTATCTTGTGTCGATGACGTATTATTCCCGTTTTGGTGTTTGATCCGTCGGTTTCGATCTTTGATTCTCTTGGATTGTTTCCACCTTTCCAGGAGTTAGTTGGTTATTGGATTGCTTTAAGTATAGCATTCGGTATTACAATCAGGTAGAAAGTGAACTTGTTAAAATTGATATTAATTTCCATATTAAAGGTGATGTTGTGCTGGAGTGTATTAGCTTACATGATGACATGGTGAAAGAAAAGATCATGTATCGCACCATGTTCAACACAGCATTCATTAAATCAAACATGATGATACTTAATCGCGATGAAATCGACATACATTGGGACTCCAAGGATCAGTTTCACAAAGACTTCAGAGCTGAGCTTCTTTTCTCAGAAATGGACCCCTCAGCTTCTATGGTTCTAGTAGATTTATATTGCTTTGAGGAGGAAGGGCTCCCAGTGGAAGCATTTTCTAAAGTTTGGCTTTCCCCAGATGAATGAGTATAAAAGAAAGATTGATGATTGTGTCAAAGAGAATTCTCATTTGAAGGTGAGGGGGAGCTTGTGGGACAGGAAAAGGAAGGACTAAGGGATTTGTTTTGGGCTTCTTTGTTTTTCTTTCTTCAGCAGTGGTATCAGCCCTTTTCAATAGATTAGTCTTCTTCAATCTTTCATCTTCTTCCTTTTTTCACTTGTCTGTAGAGAGATTGAAGGTTCATGAAGTTCATGTGACCTAACCTCTTTCCACTCTCACCTCTTTCCTGTAGAAAGTCTATCATTACTTTTCTCTCTTCATGAGTTCTTTTATTTAAGGCAATGGCTTTCCTAGACTTTTCTCTGGCTTTCTCTTCTTCTTCAGCCCTCTTTTTCTTGGCCAGTTCTCCAGGTTGACCCATGTAAGCTCTGTAGAGCTTTTTATTAGATAACTTCTCTTGGTAGTCTCCATCCTCACCTAGATCATTTAGGACCTGAATCCATTCACTCCTCATTTCTTGAGTCAGCTTGGAGTCTGTTATTTTAAACTTGGCTTCTTCTGCTTTTTGTTTCTCTCTTTCTTCATCTTCTTTATTCAACTGTTCCTGCAACTGAAGAGCTAGAGCTTCATCTTCTTCTATTTGTGAAGCTGTAGGAATCTGAACTATTGTTGCATCAAGAGATTTTGCAGCAAGTTGGATTTGCTGTTCTCTGAAGAGCATGGCAGCTTTTCTTTCTTGATCCTTCTTTAGCTAAGCCATCCGTTCTTTTTCTCTTTCTCTTCTTCTCATTTCCACTTCTTTCTTTTCTTCTTCAATCTTGTTTTCAACTTCTTTTATCATGATTCCCTTTCCCTTTTTTCTGTTGGATGCCTCTGCTTCTGCTTCATAGACCACAATAGCAGATAAGGAGGTTGCTATTGGAGTCTCAGCATAAGCTTTATTGGCAATTTATGGAGTAGACAAGGGAGGAGCATGTTCTTCTTCATCTTCACTCATTACATCTTCCCACTCTGTCATAAATGTTTGTCTTTCCCTTCTTTCAGATAATTCTTCTGTGTTTAGTATAGCAGTTGGAGAAGAGGGAAGTGACAGATCTGAGTCAGAGTCATCCATGGCAATCTATCCTTTATTCTGTAGAAACTCTTTGACAATAAAGATCAATTCCTGACTTCTTGTTGAATTGAAGTTGTAGATGTGTGTCCTTAGTTCAAACACTTTGTAGAGGAAGTCAGGATTGAGTAGAAGGATTTCTTGGATATTGTTGATTTTGAAGGATGGTCCATCACATAGGAAAAATTGAAGACCAGCAGGCTCAGTGTTTGACCACCCATAAACTTCCAAGCCTCTGACCAATTCATTATATAGATATTTCCTTAGGCATAGAACTTGATTATTGGTTAGGGTCCTACTTTTTATCATCTGCAGTCTTTGATTATGCCTTTCTTTAGCTGCTCTTGAGGACTCTGCTTCTTCATCCTCAAGGCTGGGTAGGCCACTTTCTTAACTTCTTCAAGAAAGTTCTCAAACCTAGGCATGTTGTCTTCACAAATATCATGAAAGCGTTCAATGGCAAGCCTGGCAGAGAGATCCTTCGAGGTGTTGATGCATTCAGTTAAGTGCAGAGACCAGATGTCAAACAAACTTAAATTGTCCCAATTTAGTTCTAGAACTCCAGCAAACTCCCATCCAATCCAAAATCTTTTAGATAGGCCATCATACCCTCATGCTAGGATGTTGTCAAACTCCAGGTTATTTGTTATCATAGGGTACTCAGGGGATATGACCTACCTTGAGATACTTGCAGCAGCTTGAAGTATTTGGATGGTAGGGAGTCCCTCTTTATCTTCATTCTCAATCTCCATATCCTCAGGGAATGCTTCATCTACATCCCTGGAAACTAATCTCCATCCCTCAGAGACCTCTGCTTCTTCATCTCTGGACACCATCAAATCATGGACTTGTACAAAGGCAGGTTTGAAGAGTGTTCTTTCAAATTCTTCCTACTCTTTGAGCCAAGTATTTAGGCTTTCAGTGTCATCTTCTTCTTACATTTTCTTCCCCTTTTTGGTTGCATTAGTGCATATGAATGAGTCTGTTTGGGTGCCCACTGATACAATATAAGGAGGAGTCAATGTTGGGCATTGGTGGGACTCATGCACAAAGACTTGGTGTCTTAGTTTAGACACTTCAGCCTCCAGCAAGGCGACCCTAGCTGTCAATTCCAGGTTTTATAGTTTCAGACTGTCCTCATCCACAGATGTGGAATCCTTGGAACTGGATGGGGCCTTAGGCCTAGCCTCTGCATCCCCATCACCCTGGTTTTCTTGGCTCCTGGGATTCCTCTCAGTGAAGAATGTTTCAAATGAAACATTCTCACTGTGAGTTGCCATGGTTGGGGTCTTAATGATGTTATCACTGTCCTCCTGGTCAATTGATGGACCAGAAGTAGTGATAGCCCCTTCCATATTCACTCTATCAATACTCCCAGAGTGAACCTTCTTAGGTGATGAACTTGGGCTGGGTACATTAGCAGCCAAGTCAATCAGTACCTCCTTGATAGTGGTATTTGGAGAAGGTACATCATCTTGACTAGGTGCCTCTGCACTTAATTTTAGAGAAGAAGAAAAATGTATAGGCTCAGTGGGGATTTCTATGGACCCGGGATGTGGTCCTGATACTAATAGGGATCCTTCCAAGGAAGTTTCCCTAATGATGTGGCTATCCCTTTTGATATTCTCACTAGAGTGTTGAGACTCTTGCTTTTTCTGGTATAACTTGGCTTAACTGGGGCCCTTTGTTCCAGTTGGGCTTGAAGAATGGGAGTTAGTATTTTTTGTACCAGTGCTCCCTCAGTAGGTTGCACAGAGGTTCGATAAAAGGAAGCAGTTGTTGTATTTTTAGGCTGTGAAGTGGAGGGTGTGGGATCAGTATCAGCTGGGACTGCTGAACTGTCACCCTAGGTACTTTGTATGTTCAGCATTGTAGATAACAATGGAATATTGACCCCTGACAACTTTTCTGAAACTGTTCTCATGCTTTTGAAAATATTATTTTTGTGTGCCCCAATTATGTAGATTCTTGCATATTTTGATAAATCTTTTAGTTCATTATTGAAAATTTCATGCAAGAACCTGGGGTACATGTAAAAGGCTTATTTTGCCCCCTCTTGAAGGTTATATCTCAAACCCTCAATAATTAAATGAGAAAAGTTGAAGGGCAAGCCTATTACCAGACCATGGACTGCAGATGCCAGTCTAGAATTTAGTTGATGCCATCCACTCCTCTTTTGAGATATGTATTGAAGAAGAGTGTGACAAAGGTACTTCTAGGGAGGACCCAACAGAGCTTTCTCTATGGTGTATTCTTCTTGATTTCTAGTGTATCGAATGGATACAAAGGTCCTCATGTATTCATTTTTGGTGTAAGAGTTGGGAGCGCCTTCATCCTGAAGCTTTAGATGGTTCCTGAGGGTTACTTCTGTGACAGTGATGTCCTTTCCGTCTACTTTGGCCTTGATTTGAGGAATCCCCTGTTCAATTGAGTAGGAGGCGGAGTTCCAGAAATCCTCCATATAAGAGATGTAGATTTTTGGGTTTACGGTCTAAGCAAAGTGTATCTTTGATCGACAGAGGAAGTCGATAATATCATCAAATCCTTCAGACCTTTCCCATTTACCACGTATGCTACAAGATTGTGGTATGTTGAGAATTTGTCATGAGGGTTGTCGATGTCCGGGGTTGCCATTTTGATGATCGGTGGAGGGAAAGTGAAGGCTTTTGAATGTTGGTTATGGGTGTAGGGAGCTTTGAATGCTTGAATGCGGGAGAGAAAAGATGGAGAGTTAGGTCAGAATTTAATGTGAAGAGGTGAATGATGGAATTGAATTTTGTTATAAAGGCAAAAGTTTGGGCAACGGTCACTTGTACCATACAAAAAGATGAAGCGTAGCACACTGTAGCAGTCATCTACAATGACGCTTTACTTTTTACTGTGTTACAGCTATAACACATTGTAGCAGTCATGGTAAGTACTGGCAGTGACTTTTTACAGCAGGTAAAAGTTAATTTGAACCATTTTTACCTATCCACAGCAAACAAGGTTGCTGCTGATGGTGTTACTGGTTCGCAGCAATAGATGTTGCTATTGATTGCCTTAAAGCTATCTGCAGCAAAAGTGTTCGTGTGGATGGCCTAAAGTATTCATCAGCAAAACCTTTTGCTGTCAATACCTAAACCTATCAGCAGCAACGTTGTTTGCTGCTGACAGATGAAGTTATCAACAATAACTTAAATATATTCTTTTTTTTTGAATTTTCAGAAGAATTTTATTAACAACAAAAGATACACAAACACATTTATTATTGAAGTGTTTGGAGAAAAATTTTAATCAAAGTTCATCATGCCAATGGACTCAACTAGATATCTAAATCTAGATTCATCAAAGGCTTTTGTGAATAAGTCTGCATATTGCTCATTTGTATGAACTTTGGTTAAAATGATTCTCCTTTTCTCAGCTTGATCTCTAATAAAATGATACTTGATGTCAATGTGTTTTGTCTTGGAGTGTTGCATAGAATTATTGGTAATTGATATGGCACTCTTGTTGTCAATGTGAATAGGAGTTGCCATGAATATCACCCCATAGTCTAGCATTTGATTTTGTATCCAGATGACTTGAGCACAACAACTGGAAGCTGCAATGTATTATGCTTCTACTGTGGATGTTGACACACATGTTTGCTTCTTGCATTGCCAGGAAATCAGTCTTCCTCCTAGAAATTGGCATCCTCCTGAAGTGAACTTTTTGTCCAAGTTGCATCCACCATAGTCACTGTCAGTGTATGCATACAGATTGAATTTATCATTTTTAGAGTACCATATCCCAAGTCCTAGAGCTCGCTTCAGATATCTAAAAATTCTCTTGACAGCTTGGAGATGAGAAGTCTTTGGAGCTGCTTGAAATCTTGTACATAGACATACTGCAAACATGATATCTGGTCTGGAGGCAGTTAGATACATGGGGGATCCAATCATTGCCCTGTACTGATGTTGAATAGTGTCTTGGCCATTTTTGTCTGGGGACAGTTGATGGTGCACTTGAATTAGAGTTCTTGCAGCAGAGCAATCAGCCAGCTTAAATCTTTCTAGAATGCTTTTGACATATTTCGATTGGCTGATGAAGATTTCATTTGGAACCTGTTTGACTTGGAGACCCAGAAAGAAATTTAGTTCACCCATTGAACTCATTTCAAACTTTGAGTGCATTAGGATTTCAAAGTGTTTGCATAGGTTCTTCTTTGTTGATCCAAAGATGATTTCATCAACAAAGATTTGTACCAGTAGAATTTCTCCCCCTTCATCTTTGATAAACAAAGTTTGATCAATTGCACCTCTTCTGAAGTTGTTACTGAGTAGATATCCGGACAAGGTTTCATACCAGACTCTTAGGGCTTGATGTAACCCATACAGAGCTTTATCTAATTTGAATACTTTGTTAGGATGTGAGGGATCTACAAATCCTCGAGGCTGTCTGACATATACTTCCTCACCAATCCTCCTATATAGAAAAACACTTTTGACATCCATCTGATTAACAGTAAAGTTCTTGGATGCAGCATATGCTAGGAAGATTCTGATTGCCTCAAGCCTGGCAACCGGTGCAAAGACTTCATCATAATCAATTCCCTCTTCCTGAGTGTAGCCTTGAGCTACAAGTCTGGCTTTGTTCTTAATTACAATTCCTCTCTCATCTTGTTTGTTTCTGAAGACCCACCTTGTGCCTATAGCAGTTTGTCCATGTAGTAGATCAACTAGGGTCCATACTTCTTGTCTCTTGAATTGCAGAAGCTCTTCCTGCATTGCTTCAATCCAGCTGCTATACTGTAGTGCTTCTTCAATCTTCTTTGGTTCAACTTGAGACAAAAAGCAGGAGTACATACAGATATTGGCTTCATGTGACTTTCTTCTTGTCTGAACTCCTTGTTGAACTGAACCAATGACATTCTCTAGAGGATGTGTTCTATTAATTCTTTCGGCTGGAACAACCTCCATCCGGATTTCTTGGTCAAGATTGCTTTGGTTTTGATCAGGAAGATTTTGACTTTCAAGAGGGTTTTTTACAGAAATATCTTCAACTGCAACAGCATCTGCAAGTGAGTTGTCAACAACATTAGCAGCATCAGATGCACTACCCTCATTATTGTCAGAGAAACTGTTGCTGGTGACATTTCAGTTGCTTGTTCTGGCTTCACTGGCTTCAATAGCATCAACAACAGATGGAGGATCAATGGATGGCCTTTTGAATCTTATAGATGGACCATTAAAGCCTAATCTGTAGTCATCAATTGATGATGTGGTTGTGTTGTGTATGGATGAACACTTTATATTTGAGAAGATGAGAGGCTTAAATATTTGAGAGAAGGAATCTATATCAAACAGCCAGTCTGGCCCTTTTCCCTTTTCACATGGAATGTGTTCCCTACATTCCACATTTGCAGATTCTTCAACTATTCTTGTTCTAGAGTTGAATACTCTGTAGGCTTTGGATTGAGAGGAATATCCCATAAAATACCCTTCATCAGATTTGACACCAAATTTTGGAAGAACACCATTGGTAATAAGAATAGTACATGGGTATCCAAAGGGTTTTAGGAAGCCAATATAGGGAACTCTATTGAACCACAATTCATAAGGTGTTTTGTTGAGAGGCTTGACACTAAGAACTCTATTTTGTACATAACAAGCTGTACTAACTGCCTCAGCCCAGAATGTGAGAGGCAGCTTTGAGTCAGCCAACATGGATCTGGCAGACTCAATTAGAGTTCTGTTTCTTCTTTTAGCAACCCCATTTTGTTGAGGGGTTCTTGGAGCACTATATTATCACTGAATGCCTTTGTATTCACAAAAATAGTTCAAGGTTTGATTCTTGAACTCTGTCCCTTGATCACACCTTATTGTCTTAACTTTCTGATTGCTTTGATTCTCAGCCCTAAAAATGAAGGATTTGAGAATCTCCGCAGTTTCATCTTTTGTTCTCAAGAAGTATACCCATGAGAATCTGGTATAGTCATCAGTTATCACTAGACAGTATGACTTCTTGCCTATAGACATAACATTTGTAGGACCAAAAAGATCCATTTGTAGCAGCTGTAGTGGAGTGTCATTCGAGTTTAGTGTCTTGGGCTTGTGAGAGCTCTTGTGTTGCTTCCCTTTAGACATGCTATGCAATGATCTTCAAGTTAGAATTCTTTATCAGATAGTCCTCTGGCTAGATTTCCTTTAACCAACTTCTTGATGGTTTTGACATTAACGTGGCTCAATCTCCTATGCCATAGAGCAGATTCATCAACTGATGCCTTGGACAGAAAACAAGATACACTACCAGATGGAGTGACCTTGTTCATATCAAGCATATATATATTGTCCTTTCTTTGAGTAGTTAACAAGATCTTCTCACGAGGAGGTTTGCTCAGACCAAAGGATAACACAAAGCATTCTTTATCTGTGAACAACATACAATGCTTTTGATCACAAATTTGTGATACACTTATGAGGTTAAACTCCAATTCCTTCACATAATTTACCCTTTCAATGCTCATCTTTTCATTTGACACAGTTCCCTGTCCGGTGATAGAGCCTCCCTTTGAATTACTTCCAAAGGCAACGTATCCTCCATAAAATTTTCTGAAGTCTGAGAGGATGGACCGATTGCCTGTCATGTGTCTGGAACAACCATTGTCTACAACCCAGGTGCTATCTTTGTTACTTGGTTGTTCCTGCACATAAGATAGTTCTAGTTAGAAAAGAGGGCCCAAGAACTTGCAGACTTGGGTGGGACTTTTGACTTAAGACTAAAATGATCAGTAGGCTAGCATTTAATGGATCCAATTATGAAACTCTGAGATGAAGGTGAGGATTTGGATTTTGCTTGCCATTGTTGAATCACTTTTGTAGTTCTTTTAACATTATTAGCAGCAGATGTAACTTTAGCTGCTGATAGTTCTGTCTGATTTTTGATATTTCTGGGTTTAGAATGACCAGTAGCAAACTTGGTTGCTGTGGATGGTTTTAACTGATCCGCAGCAGATTTGGTTGTTGCTGAAGGCTTTGGATTGTTCTTTATCTTCTTTGTCCTCTTATGATCATCAGTATTCTTGGTTGCTGCTGATGGTATAGCTGGTTCAACAATCATTGGCTTCTCCTTCTTTACTTTCCTATTAAAAATAGGTTTTTCTATGTGGGTTCTTCTATACACAGGTTTTTGTCTACCAGGGATGATTTTGACTGTTGATGCTGAGGATGATGATTGAGAGAACTGGTTGAAGGGATTAAACTTACAGTTTGCAGCAAAGTGGCCTGATTCTCCACAAATGATGCAAGATTGTTTAGCTTTTGGTGGTTTGACAGTAGCAATCTGTCTTGGTGGAGAAATAGACTTTCTGAACTGAGTTGATCTTGCTTCATAGCTTCTTACCTTCTTGTTTTTCTTTGTTGTCTCAAAAGCTTGTTGCTTGAGAATTCTTTGCTGCTGAAGGTAGTAGAAACATGTGCTTGCTTTATGGCTGTATTTGCCCAAACAAAACATGATTTTGCAGTCTTGTCCCTCTGAAGATACACATAGTCCTTTCTTTTGAATAGATCATTGAAGTTCCTAGGATGATTTTTGTTGTGTTCAAAAGTGGCTTCTTCCAGTGTCTTCTGAACATAAGGCATTCTTTCTCCAGATGAATGACAGATGTCAAACACTTTCTTTGAAGGGATGGAGGCTGAGGATGTTGAGGATTGGCCCTTTTCAATGATCAGTTTTCTGCCTTGAGGAGGATAGCTGATTTTGATTTGTTTGGTGGGTTGTGTGACTGGTGTGGATGGAATGAAAGGACTTGGAAAGTTTGTTTGAATTACTTTCCCAGATTTGGTGGTTTTCATAATTACTTCATTTGTGGGAAGTAAAGGGGCATCACAGTTTTTAGAGGATTTTGAGCATGTGGAGTCAGACTCAGTGGAGGTACTGCATTCTTGCACAACAATATCTTCCTTGGAAGGATCAAGGTTTCGGTTTGCATGATTAAGATTGGTTAGGTTGAAGTTAGGTTCATGAATTGTTACATAATCAGTGGGTGGTGGTACAGATTTGTACTATTCAGTTTGGTACCCAATACCAGCAGTTACTTTTTCATGGATTTGAGCATCCAGTAATCTTTGCAGCTTTTTGGATGCAAACTCATATTTTTCAACATGAACCTTTTGATCTGCTAGATCATCTATTGTAGCTTTTAACTTAACCAATAGATCATCAATCTGAATTTCAATATTTGTTTGTTCATGTTTTAATGAGGAAATTTCTTTCTTTAGACAGTTAATCTTTTCTTTATAACTGTTTTCAACCTTTTTGAATTCAAATTTCATTTGATGAAATTCTTCATTTTGGTCTATAAGATTTTGGTTATGCTTTCTATATCCTAAAACTTTATCAATGCAAGCTTGAGAGCAAAGATGTTCATATACCTGTGGTGGGATCTCTGAAGTGTCTGCCATGAGTGCTTGGTTATTGGTAGATATTTCTTCACACTGAAAGCTCTAGTCAAAGTCAGCTGTCCAAGTTGTTGAGTTGCACAAGCAGCAGTTTGAGTGTTTTCACCTATTTGACCTTGATGAGGCTGTCTTGGTGGTGCAGCAACTGGGTTTGCCTTTGGTGCTTTACATTCTCTAGCAAAATGACCAAGTTGATTACAGTTGTAGCATTTTAACTTGCTCTTGTCCAAGCCAACTCTGGTGTTTGGAGTGTTACTAGGGATAGGTCTTCCAGTTTTGGAGTAGAACCGTTTTACTCTGAGAGACAACATAGCATAAGAATGTTGTATGTCCTTTTCTTCTAAGTCATCTGGATGAAAATATTCCAGATCTTCTTTGATAAAATACATGTTGCTTGGGGTATCAGAAATGAAGGCAACAGGGTTTGGATTCTGAAAAGGAGCTTCAAGAAGGAATGGAGAGTTGTTTGCTAGTGAGGTGGGTGTTTGAGGATGTGTGAAAATGGGATGATAGTAGTTGCTTGAGCTTGGTAGTGTATGGTCAGAGTGTAATGAAGAGGCTGTGGTGGATGATGAGGGTGTAGAATAACCTTATTTTCTCTCTCTAGCTTGAATCATTTCGAGCTCATATGTCTTTAACATACCAAACAGTTCAGTCATTGTAAGTGTCTTCAAGTTTTCAGTTCTTCTAATTGACACTGTATAGAGTGTCTAGCAACTTGGAAGGGATCTGATGAATTTTTGAGAATATCCTCATTCTCTAGCTTGACCTTAGAGCACTGCAGCTCACCCACAAGATAAGTGTACATGTTGTACAGGATTGTAAGGGACTCACCATCCTTTTATAAGAAATTTTCATATTGTTGCTTCAGAATGTCTATCCTATTTTCTTTAACCTCTTCAGATCCAGCAAACATCTTCTCAAGAGCTTCCCATAGCTCTTTAGCAGTGTTGTGTTCTCTGAAGTTGTGAAACACTTCATTTGGCAGGCACATCTGTATGGCTCCTAGAGCTTTAAAGTCTACCTCCATCTTCTTAATATCTTCTTCTGAATATTTTGAAGCTTCTTTGGGAACAGATGGACCTCCGGAATCAGCAGAGGCCACCATAGGCACATAAGGACCATCAATTATGGATTTCCACATTCTATATTCTTGATAACAGAAGAAGCTTTACATTCTGTTTTTCCACATGTCATAATCTTCCCCAGACACCAGCCTTGGTGGTCTATGAAGGCTTCCAATATCATCAAATCCAGTATTTTATGCCATAGTTTGGATGGATGATGTGCAGCAAAGAGAAAATAGTAACAGAACCAGAGAGTGATTAAACAAAGGTGAGTTTGCTTAATCTGAGAGCCAAGCTCTGATACCACTTGTAGGATTGATGTTTTACAATATGGTTCTGTTTAGTTGATATTGGCGGAAACAATCACAACTATGCAAAGTAATAAGAAACAGTGTAGAAAATGATAAATGCAAATTGTATTGATCTTCAAAGTTTACAAAATTACAGAGGAAACTCTAAGGAAGCATAAGTTTACAATGTAGAAAAACAATACATATAAAAGAACTTAATCAAAACAGACCCTTAATTCTAAGGATCAGATCAAACATAAGCTGTTGATCTTGAATTGATGAGAGGCTATACTACTATTGGTTTACAACATAAAGACAAGTAGCAAAACGATAACTGCAGTGAAAAGACTTCTGTAATGAAAAGACAACAGCAAAACAAAGGTCTTCTCAGTAATCATTGCAGGACAGATTAGAATAGAATCATTGTCTTTTGTCATCTGCACCAATAACATTCCTTCTGCTGATAGGTGTGCCATTGTCACAGCAAAATGTGTCAGTAGTAAAGTCAAAGCTGCTGATGATTTGCCTATTAGCAGCATCAATGTTTGATGCTGCTGAGAAGCCTATCAGCAGCAACTATGGACTTCAGTAGCTATGGACTTCAGCAGACAAAGCTATCCGCAGCATAGTAGTTCATCAGCAGCAGAACTTAACTACCCGCAGCATATACCTCATCCACAGCAACTTCATCAGTTATCAAAATTGTTGAGTCCGCAGCAGATATACTTAGAGAATTTTGTAGCCATCTGTCTTTATCTCTACATATGTACACTTGCTTATTGTGTGTGTATTTAGTTGAATTAATTATCATTTTAATTTATAAATTTAAAATCTGATTTTGTGTAGCTCTAAATAGAATATATTTATTACTACTAAACACACGACATCATGTTTTTGGCGTCGTTGCCAGAAATATATATATTTATATTTTTATCTACATATAAAACACACATCAAGTTTTTGGCGCCGTTGCCGGGAACATGGTAATTCTGCAAAAGATCTAAGTCGTTGGAGTGACTATTTAATTCTATTTTACTTTTGTTTTATTTCTACTTTATTTTTTTATTTTATCTTCATCTTTATTTTATTTTTGTTTTATTTCTACTTTATTTTTCCTTTTCATTTTATTCTTACTCCTTTTTTTTATTTTGGTACTTGTGATAGTTCATCTATCTTTGCAGGAACTTTTAAGGATCGCAACCCAGGAATTATTGCTAAGCAAATTGAATGGATACAAGTGCCGTCATTCAAAAGCATTTTAAAATAGGCGTAACACTTTCGAACGGTTTTATGTGTTTAGATTTTACATTCTTCTTTATCTTCGATGATGACAAGTTTAATGCTTTGAAATTGGATGTCGATAATCAAGGTAACTTTTCTAACATATAATCGGGATTTTTTATGGTGACAATCTCCCTTGACCAATTTATTTTAATATTTTTAAATAAATTAGTACTTTAATAAAATCTAAATTATTTTTGATTAATCTATTAATTAAAAATTTATTTTAATTTTATTTTAAAAGTACTATTTGTCAAGTAATTATAAAAAAAGGTCAAACTGGTCAACATGGGGCATTGCACGGCCGTACAACCCAATGCACGACCGTGCATTGGGGTCCGTGCACCCAGATGTTAAAACAGATCAGTATCTTCAGTTTTCTCAAACCCCCACACCCGAACTCACTCGGTTTCGACCAAAATCACTCCAAAACCCCCGATTTCTCTCGGTTTCTCTTCATTTTTTTCTTCGAATCTCTTCCCTGAGGTATGTAAACTTGTCCATTGTCAATTTTAGTGTGATTTATGCTTCAAATGTGGCTAATCTTGTTCAAATGAGGCTAAGGTTTCGTTTTGAACTTTGGTTTTGAATATGGTTGAATATGATGCTTGATCTGGATGTATATTTGACTATGTAGGATCATAATGTAACTCATTTTAGCCTTGTATGGATAGGATTTGTTTGATTTGTATGGATGGGTTTTTTGAATTTTGACCTAGAACTCTTGAACTTGGAAATACAAATTGGAGCATGAATCTTGTTTGAATGTGTTTAGGTATTAACATAGCTGGTGGGAAGTTGTTGATTAGTTGAATTAGGTCAAGAATTTTGCCGGGTTTGACTTTTCAAAAGTCAACATTTTGACCATCTATTTTGGTAGTCATGTTGCACCGTTTAAATTTGTGCCTTGTTTGATTGATTATAATTAACCATTTTGAGACTCAAGAAACATAACTGGGCCATAACCATACACGAATTTGTGTTTCCCTTGTGTGATCCAAAATTATATACATATATATTTTTATAAAAACATGATTCTTATCAAACTGTTGGCACCAATATGCATCGTACTTTACATCCTATCAAGTTTTTGGCACAGTTTACATATTTCACATGCTCATTTTTTTTGATAGAGTGATTGCTAATTATTGCTTTGCATGTTAGAACTTGTGTAAAATATACCTTTCAAGATCATGGACTAAAAGAATGCATAAAAATGATTGAGGCATTAGGATTAAACCATTTTCTCTAGCCTTTTTCTTATTTCTTTTACCTACCCGGATCATTATCCCCTAGTTAGCCCCTTTGAGCATAAACCTTTTCGTTTCTAAACCCAACATCTCAAACCTATAAACCCTACATATTACCCTTTTTTTTATTTTTACCCCTTTTAGTTGAAAATCGACTTGGCTATGATTTAAGGAGTAATTGTCCGCCAGGAGTCTATATAATCTTATGTTTGAAGAAAGAAACTCATTTAATATGAAAAGAAGAATTATTGTAAAAAGAAAAACGGAGCAACCAAAAAGAAATTAGTAAATCGCCCAAGTCAATGAAGAAATCTCATCAAAAGAAAAATCAAACTTACTCGAAAAATTGGAGTATGCAAAGCAGATCAAAATGAATGTATTAGGAAGAAACAACCGAACGATTCATGGGAACTGATAGCAATGAATATTTCAAGGATAAGAAGAAGTTGACATTCTTGAAGGAAGGGATTTGGTCTTGACGATCTGATCTTAAAAGAGTCCTTAGATTAGTCACAATGTCTAATCTAAGTTGAATAATGGAATCATTTTCATTTCTATCATTAAGCCAAGTCAGATTTTCAACATTTAGCCACTCTTCCCAAATACTTCCCACCCTAACCCGAAGCCAATCATTACAACCCTTTACAAATCCCTCTTAATTTATGCATATATTTTATGTCAATTGGTGGAGATTTGATTTCTATACAAGCCTATGATTATGAAAGCATTAATTGTAGCATTGAGTGTTCTTCTTGACATACAATATCCATATATTTAACCCCAGTGTTGAGTGAACAGTTGTGAGACTGTAATTTTGTGCATAATCATAGTTCCATCAAGTATGTTGGGTTTGCTACCCTATTGTGGAGAAACACTCGAAAGGTATAACCACCAAATCATTGTTTTAAGAGGGCCACTCAACCATTTGGGACAACAGCTTTGGATTAATATTTAATTAATATCTTACTTCTACGGGTATAATCAATTATTTTGCTTGAGGACAAGCAAAGTTTAAGTGTGGGGTATTATGATATGACGTAAATTATACATGTTTTGCACGCATAATTATCCCCAAAATCATCACAATTAGAGATAATATGATAATATTTGATGCCCCATTTGTGTTCCAATAGGATAATTGACCCGGATATGCAAAAACATGAAGAAAACACTCAAAATCAAGGTGAAATCAGCATTTGGGAGCCAATTGAACGAAAACGGAAGCATAAGGTCAAACCTGGAGGTCAAAAAGTCAACAGGGACCAAGATGTTGCAATGCACGGCCGTGCATTACCATGCACGGTCGTGCAATCCTCATATTGGCTCCCTGTACTCCCAAAAGCTGCCAAATTCCACACGTGAAAGAAAAGGGTACTTTGCACGCCCGTGCAATCCAATGCACGGCCGTGCATTGCCAAAATCTTAGCCTATAAATATCAAGCTCATTCTAGTATTTTAGGTGTCCAAGATCAAGAGTAGGGAAGGCCTTAGTGCTCTGCTAAGAGCCGAAACTCTCTCGGTTTTGGTCCGCTTTAGCTTTCTTGTTTAATTTCCATTTTAGAGTCTTGTAATTTGAAGCGATTCTTCTCGTTCGAGTAAAAAAAGAGGCAACCTGTACCCACTCTCCCTTGGTGTTGGAATACTTCCACACATTATCTAAGGGTTAGTGGAGTCACTTGTACGGTCATTCATGGCTAGTCCTCTTGTGTTGCTATAGTTGGTTGAACTTTAATTAATTAATGAAGTATTTTTAGTATGTTATGTTTTTAAAGTCTTTACTATGAGTTATCTTAAAAAGACAAGAATAAGTGATCTTTAAACCAATCTAATAATCTTAAATCTTGTGAGTTACTCAAGTAAGACTTCTTGTTTGGGAAGCTTATTCGATGTTTGTACGGTCTATATACAAATCTTGGTGCTAGCAACGGCCGGGTAGTATAGATTTAATATTATGGGTTGATTGGAGATTTGGGTATCCAGCAAGTCGTTTGAGCCCTAACCATACCGGGCAGTTTGTGTCGGTATTTCTTTACTTCTCTCGTGTCGGCTTGCAGAGGACTTCTAGCAGAAGCTATGGGGTTTGATCTTGAGAATGAAAGTCTTATTTATTTAAAATAGTATTATAAATAAAGACAACTATTTAAGAACATAATTTGTTAGGTCCGAGCGTTCATAAACTAGCTCTGGAAGGAGTTACGCATTCCGACTTTCCAAAGGAAGTTACAAGACATGACATACGTCAGTCATTGGATAATCTTAGTCCGAATAATGAATCACGAGATAACCGGCGGACTTGAGACCCCGTTCAGGGTTCGGAGATTCATTAAGGAACAGTTGGCAGACTATATCCACTGCTCCGTTACAAAATACTAACTCCCCTATTGAAAGGGTTAGTACTAGTAACTACGACCAACCTTACTTTAAATATAGCATTAATTAACAAGGGATAACAACTAGAGTAACACCTTAAACGTGATAATACTTCAAATTACATTTCTTAACCTTTTATTTTCCTTCTAAAACAAAACCCATTTTCCAACTTATTATCCTAGTCAGACAATAGCAAGGGTTGAGTACGGGATCCGTGTCCATGGTTCGATACTTGGTTCTTACCCATACTATACTACGCTGCGATAGGTACATTTGCCTATTGTGTGTGTATTTAGTTGAAGTAATTATTATTTTAATTTATAAATTTAAAACCTGATTTTGTATAGCGCTAAATAGAATATATTTATTACTACTAAAAACACGTCATCATGTTTTTGGCGTCGTTTCCAGAAATATATATATATTTATATTTTTATCTACATACAAAACCTGATTGTTCTCATTATCAAAGGTATTCCATAGATTTTCACCAAACCTACTGGCAACCATATGAGGAAACCACACCGCCCCAAGAAATTCAACACTCAGCTCTAGATTCCGACTCATGGAACCTAGGAAATCTGTTTCGTCTTTTGGAAGAAATTAAGGGTCAACTCCTAAAGAGCTCTCCAACTGAACAACAAGTGTTTCATCATTTGGAAGAAATTAAGGTTCAAATCCTAAAGAGCTTTCCAACTGAACAACAAGATGATCTTTTCAAAGTCCAAGGATCGGAAGTTATAGCTCCAACATCTCTAGTAGGGTTGAGTGACTATAAGGAGCAAGAACCCTCCAGCTTCACAAGCATGGATTAGCCGGAAGTGAGACCGAATGATTCAGAAGAAAGGGTTACTGCAACTTTACAATCACTTCTTGACTTCTCTGAGAGGCTGGAATCTAAAACATCAAAGGAGTTAGAAGAACGAATCTCTAAAGAAGAATTGGTGGGAATCCTAAATATGGAAGCACAAGAAGGATGTATGGAACAGTCTGGAGTTCATCACTTCAGAGACAACATCATATGAAGAACTAGATTGTGAGACCAACATCTAGGAGGAGATTATGCAGGAGAATGTGATCACCAACAAACAAATGACAATGGTGGCACCTCTTCCTTGCAACAGTGATAGCTGGCCTGTGACCAAGCATATTAGTGAATCATTCCATGAATCACATAAGCCACAGGATAGGACACATCACTCTGAGGACCACTTCTCATAGAGGAAGAAACATTCATCCAATGAAAATTACGTGACGAAATTATCATACCGGGGTGACCGTCTCCTTCACTACATGGGTTTCTTGAAGTTTGGTTCTGGAAATTTCAAATGGTGGTGGCGTGATTTACTTACAATATTTTCTTTAGGTGCTCTTCTATAGAGCATTCTAAATTTGGCAGGTTTACAAAAATTTTCAAAATTTCAAATCAATCCATCCAAACTAAAATTAAAACTATAAAAAGACTTTTAAAATACATAAATCAATGATTCACCCGTTTTAGCACAAAAAAGTTGAAAGTATTAAAAATAGAAAATTGGGAAAAATCTTTGATTTGTGAAATTAGGCCACTTAATGGGGGAAATTTGCTCGGACCACTAGGATAAACCGCCTACGGCCGTTTGCCACATGATCCCGCTCGTCGAAACCTTTCCATCCCCTGGCCGGGGGCCCTCTAACTCCAAACGTAGCTCAAGTTATGACCTTTTCAAGTTTGAACTCTTTTTTACCCTGTTTTCCCATGTCTGGTCCAGGATGGACTTCACTAATTCCTAGATCAGCTTATCATCACATTGTAAGCATGGTTATCAAATGGGTTGGATGAACCTCTCTATATTACAAGCCACCTATTTGACTGATTATTCCACCACGAGCACTAATTTGGAAATTCACGAAGCTCGTACGGGTCTGGCCAACGACCCTTAAATAAATGTGGTGCTTCCAGGAGGCAACCCGATGATCATGAATAAATTGAGAAGTTGGTGAATACGGCTGAAAGCATGGACCTCAGGTTTGGTTTTCCAAATTAAATATCTATTACTTCAGCCCCCATGTATGCCTTCTCGATACTAGGACCTTAGTAGCTTAACTACTACCTTTTATTTTCCTTATGTGCTTTTATATTTTCCTTTATGTGTCAGGTAGATTAACATCACCATGTAGTTTCTCTACATCTTTGAGGAGTTACACTACACCTCTACGAGCTGGGAACCAGAAACCACATCAAATTTCTGAGAAATTAGATGAAGTCTTTAAAGCAAAGTATTGACAAGCAGCTAATAGGCATAGCCTGATAGCAGCAATAAGTTTTGGCCTTAGGTTATACACCGAATTGACCGGGGGAGTACCAGTTTCTTTTCCCTTAAAACTTCATGCAATTTAATTCCTACATAGCATTCCATTACATGGATTTGTACATTGAGGGCAATGCACAGTTTTAAGTGTGGGGTTGGGAATTAAAAATTCAGGACTACTTGTAACCTCAAAGCAGTAAAATTTTAACTTGTGATTTTCTACCAATTTGACTAAAACATTACAAAAAACCTATCTTTTGTAAAACCCAAAAAATTTTCAAAAATTTTAACCCTAAAATCTCTATGAGTTCGCACTTAATTAAATAAAATGAAGACATGGCAAGTAGAAACAAATGGATATTATGCATAACAGATCACTAAACCCTATCACATTCGTTTCCATGTGAGAATGATCTAATCCTTTTCACGAGAATTATTATCATTATTTTTCGCATGCCCTTTCATTTGGTATATTGAGAGTTTATTCGATCGGATTTTATGCATAATTAGAACTTGTGTGACTTATACATATCGAGATCATGAACTAGTAGAAGTATGAAAATGATTGAGCCACCTAGGACTTTATTACCCTTATATATCAACCCAAAATCTCAAAAATATTATCCGCCTAGATAGCCCTCTGAGCCTTAGCCTTTTCTTTTCTACTAACCACATTTATCACCTAACCAGCTTTTCGTAAACACTTGTCTTCAAAATGGGAAAATTATCTTATAACGTTATTTCAAGTTCTTTACCGTTGAGGCAACTTTGGAAAGAATCTGTTTTACTCAAAAGAATTGGAGTATACAAGAAGGTGGATGTATTAGGAAGAAACAGCCGAAATATCTACAAGAAATCTATGGAAATATTATTTCAAGGAAATTGAGGAAAAAGAATTATTGAAAAATTTGTCTTGATACAAAAAAAAAGAAAAAAATAGAAAAAGAAGAAAAGAAAAAGAAAGAGAGAAGTGGGTCTTTTACCAGCTAGATCTTAAAGAACTGGATATGCATTCTTTTGATTTTAATTTGCTTTTCTGCCTTCATTTCGCAAAGCATGAATTATCGCCCGAACTCCGAGAGAAAGTTTTCAAAGTAACATGTGATGTAAGAAAACGGTGGCGCAAGCATGAACAATCGCCACCATTCTGCGGCCTGTTAAAAAGTGTCGCCAAAAGAATAGCCAAAAGATACGACAAATGTGTGAAGTGTGGCAACGGCGCCAAAAACTTGATATGTGTTTTATATGTAGATAAAAAAATAAATATATATATTTCTGGCAACGACGCCAAAAACACGATGGCCTGTTTTTAGTAGTAATAAATATATTCTATTTAAAGCTACACAAAATCAGGTTTTAAATTTATAAATTAAAATGATAGTTACTTCAACTAAATACACACACAATAGGCAAGTGTACCTATCGCATCGTAGTATAGTATGGGTAAGAACCAAGTATCGAACCATGGACACGGATCCCGTACTCAACCCTCGCTATTGTCTGACTAGGATAATAAGTTGGAAAATGGGTTTTGTTTTAGAAGGAAAATAAAAGATTAAGAAATGTAATTAGAAATGTTGCCCCATTTACAGTGTTACTCTAGTTGTTATCTCTTGTTAGTTAATGCTATATTTAAAGTAATGTTGGTCATAGTTACTAGTACTAACCCTTTCGATATGGGAGTTAGCATTTCGTAACGAAACAATGCATACGGTCGGCCAACTGTTCCTTAATGAATCTCCGGACCCTGAACGGGGTCTCAAGTCCGCCGATTATCTCATGATTCATTATTCGGACTATGATTATCCAATGATTGGAGTACGTCATGTCTTGTAAATTCCTTTGGAAAGTCGGAATGCGCAACTCCCTCCAGAGCTACTTTATGAACGCTCGGACCTAACAAACTATGTTCTTAAATAGTTTTCTTTATTTATAATATTATTTTAAATAAATAAGACTTTCATTCTAAAGATCAAACCCCATGGCTCCCACTAGAAGTCCTCTGCGAGCCGACACGAGAGAAGTAAAGAAATACTGACACAAACCGCCTGGTCTGGTTACGGCTCAAACGACTTGCTGAATACCCAAATCTCTAATCAACCCATAATATTAAATCTATACTACCCGACCGTTGCTAGCACCAAGATTTGTATATAGACCATACAAACACTGAATAAGCTTCCCAAACAAGAAGTCTTGCTTGAGTAACTCACAAGATTTAAGATTATTAGATTGGTTTAAAGATCACTTATTCTTGTTTTTTTAAGAAAACTCATAGCAAAGACTTTAAAAACATAACATATTAAAAATACCTCATTAGTTAATTAAAGTTCAACCAACTAGAGGAACACAAGAGGAGTAGCCATGAATGACCATACAAGTGACTCCACTAACCCTTAGATAATGTGTGGAAGTATTCCAACACCAAGGAAGAGTGGGTACAGGTTGCCTCTTGTTTTAATTGAACGAGAAGAATCGCTTCAAATTAAAGGAAATTAAACAAGAAAGCTTAAGCGGACCAAAACCGAGAGAGTTCCGGCTCTTAGCAGAGCACTAAGGCCTTCCCTACTCTTGATCTTGGACACCTAAAACACTAGAATGAGCTTGCTATTTATAGGCTAAGATTTTGGCAATGCACACCCGTGCATTGGATTGCACGGGCGTGCAAAGTACCCTTTTCTTTCACGTGCGAAATCTGGCAGCTTTTGGGAGTACAGGGAGCCAAAATGAGGATTGCACGACCGTGCATTACCACATCTTGGTCCCTATTGACTTTTTGACCTCCATGTTTGACCTTCTTCGTCCGGTTTTGTTCAATTGGCCCCCGAATGCTGATTTCACCTTGATTTTGAGTGTTTTCTTCATGATTTTGCATATCCGGGTCAATTATCCTATCCAAACACAAATGGATGGATTAGGCATCAATTATTATCATATTATCTCTAATTGTGATGATTTCGGGGATAATTATGCGTGCAAAACATGTATAACTTACGTCATATCAACCTGCGACCTCGGGTACAATGGGCAATGCTCTAACCAAGTGATCTGGGCATCAAGCCGTGCCATGAGTCTGTTCGTTAAATATTTAACAATCAACCCAACTCCACCTTCTTCCCAAATCACCAAACCTATAAACCCTTGCCCCAATCGGTCCGATTGGTTAACGATTGGTCACGAAAGCATAGGACTTTCATTCCCTGGATCACAACGAGTCTTTAGGTATAAAATTTACCTATAATGGTTACAAAATGGTAGGGCTCGACCAGAACTTGGGTTTCAAGTTCATCTGAGTTTGATCGGATTTCAGAGGTGCTTTGAGATGGATTTGCGAGTTCGAAGAGTGAAAAGGAGGTGTCGTGGAAGCGTAGGTTCCAGTTTTATAGTTCAATTTCACTTGAAACGTAAGAATTGATTGAGTTTTCATTACGGACGGTTTCAAGAGGCGATTTGAATCCAAATCATTGAATTGGTGTAATTGCATTGTTGTGCACGATCGAAACTGCTTTGTAAACGTTTATGCGTGGATTGAGTTAATACACACAGAAAATGTGAGATTTGAACCGGATTTGAGTGGTTTCGCCCCTGTTGACTTTTCTGAGTGAAACTGACGGGGAAGAAGTCCAAATTCATGGAGAAAGTCCAAATTGAGATGTGAGGGTTCAAACTTGAGGGTTCAAGACAAAAAAATGGGGTTCCACTCATTTTTCTTGTTTTTATTCATCTCAAATGTTTATAAAAATATTTTATAAATTTTATAAAAACTCTAATTATTACTGGTTATTACATATAAAGGAGTAAATTTTATTTTTATAAAATTTCATAATTATTTATTTAACAAAAATTATATATATATATATATTTACATATTTATTCATAGAATAAATATATGTCTATATTTTAAAGGATGTAAATACATGATTTAGGCTCATAAGTTTTATTTTCATAAATTTAAAAGTTGTATGCTTGATTTATTTAGCATAATCAAATATGTATTTATATATATTTATATATATATATATATATATATACTTACACATAAATACACATATATATGACCAAAATAAAAGGTGTACATACATGGTTAAAAACTCACATGTTTACTTTGATAGGTATTTATTATAACAAAATGTTTACTTATAAATATATGAATATACTTACGTGTGTTTATATAATAGAGAAATAATATGTAGTGCAAGGTTGAAGTTCTGAATTGATACATGTTAAAAATGATAATTGATGTGGCATAATATGTTGGACAAGCACGGGGTTTAAATGTAGTGTTTATTATTGCATAAAATAAAATAAAAATAGAGCCGAAAAATTATGGACGTTACAGTATCCCCAAGTTGTGGGAATTTCGTCCCGAAATTCAACTGTTGGAGGCTACTGAATCAGGAAAATATGTGGTTTGGAACTTCAACGAGCCTTGACTGTTGGTTTGAGGAGTATAATTGATATCAAGATTCGGGTCTGATACTCAAAGTCAGGTCTGGTCATTGGGTTAGGCATGAATGGTGATAGTGGATTTAGTTTGAAGAGAGTTGAGGAGAAAATTGTCGAAGAATATTTTGTACTCCAATGATAGAATGCATCATTTGAAATAGGAATGATGGGAATTTGATGATCAAGGCTTGTTTAGGATGTAGTCTAATATGTTCAAAATGTATCACTGGGTAAAGATTTCACAGACATTAGTCAAGGTCAAAATAATATAAAACCCTACGTGACACGAACAACGTTACTTCTAATAATATGATAAGAACACTTATATATAGGAAGTACCAGCGGCGTATCCACCATGTTCTTATCATATCACATTAGTTTCATTACTATATATCATGATAGGTTTTATGTCATAACACACGACAGAATTCACTATGTTTTCCATGTGCTGACTTTTATAATTACGTGTGCACCCGTAATTACTCAAATCATCGCATGGTCCGTATAGTTCATCCCATTGTGTGTGAGTCAAGAGAGGACACGAAATCACTTAATTCATAACTATTGTTTCACATATGTATTGTTAATAATTATGTCCATAAATAACCTTGTTGGCAATCAAGTTCATAAAGTAAACACCTTATCAAGCAAGCACGTATGTAGGTAATAGAATGAGTCACAGAATAACACAACAATAACAATGTGGCACAACCCCATATATGGGTTTCCTAGGTATATGGCATAATACTCAAGATTACTCATAAAGTTTATAGCTCCCTCATGTTTGAACAAGAATACGTCAAACCCCGAGAAATTCAAAGTTTATAGCTTCCTCGTGTTTGAACAAGAATACGTCAAACCCCGAGTAGTTCTTATAGCAATAAAATTTCATGGATAAAATGAATAATCATGCCTCATGTATAATGTAGATAATCAATTGCAAATAATCGAGTTTCATGTATAATGTAAACAATCAATTTTTTTAAATAATCAGGTTTCATGTATAATGTAAACAATCGAGTCTTATGGATAATGCGAACAATCAAATGTAATTAGTCGAATCTCATAAGCAATGTAAACTATCAAATTTCGTAGGTGATCGAGCTTTGTGGACAAGCGTGTTGCTCGGCGTTCATGTACAATGTGGGTAGTCGAGTTTCAAAATTTTAAATTCTTTAATGTTAATATGGAAAGTCAATGCCCACGCGAAATGATTCATCTTCTGAAAGTTGACCGGTAAGATCATACATTTCTGGGGTTGCAAGACGTCGTGAAAGTTTGGTCACGGTTTAGCTCTCGATTCATATCGATGAGGGATTCAAATTTACGAATAAGAGGAGGACGGGATAGATCTCCGGGGAAACTCATCCGGAAGGTTTCGTATGGTAGAAATGTCTTGATTGTTCCTCCTTTTGTCCCTCTTTCCACTGCACGAACTAAAAGGCTACATAATTCTCGTGTATATGTTCTTGGGGTATGGTACAGGATATGGGTTTCAAGCCTACTAGAAAAACTCTTCTTCAAGGGTTTACAATGTGCTACTCAATAGGGGGGGTGGAATGCACTTCTCAAAGCTAGCAATTTTGGCACAATGTTTGGGTAGTCTTAATGATAATATAATGGATGTATTTATACTTGTAATATTAAATCAACAAGTAGTGGCATTCTATTTGTAATATGAAATTTAACACTGAATGATAAAATGTCAAACACTTATTCCAAACATATAGTAACGGGATCAAATTAAAATTTTAAAAATGAAAATAGAAGATCCGGCTAACTTCTTAGGTAGCTTTCCACCAGGAAGCAGATGAGCATCAAGATGAACATCTTTATGGTTACTCGTATTGAAAACTGGGCCTCAGCTCTAGCTATTTCCGTACGTTCATCAAATATCTCCCTGTCTCCTTCCATCATGTCTATATGGGTACCTAGATTTGCAATTAGATCCTCCTGGTACCACAATTGACCCAATAGGCCATCTTTGACCTAACAGGTCGTGCCTTTTTTCTTGCTCCATTCTCTGCCTCAGAAACTCCGTAGATCTCACATATTGGTGAGCGGCATCAGCTGGAACTCTTATAGTACTGGTGGGTTCCTTAGTCTGCCTTGCTCCTGGGTTTGGATGGTATTGGTCCGGTGCTAGATAAGGGTCTCTCAATGGTGGTGGTTCAGATGCTTGGAGTCTCATGCCCGTGCTCCTAAGCCAATCTGCTCTGCGGTCAAACATGGATATGGCAGTTGGTTGTGCCGGTGACCGGTTGACTGGTGATGGGGATCCGAAGTCTTCCTCCTGCTCGGACTCTGTCTCGGGGTGATATTGCGGGGAGTGAGGAGGGTAAGAGGCCATGTCTAGCACGAAAAGAAAAGGTCGTAAGTGATAATAAAATGCTTAATGTTAAGTACAAAGGTTTTTATGAGTTTAAAATTTGACTAGTCATAATACCGAGTTCTCATAATAGTATGTTAGGAGTAACACTTGACCTATAAGTAATGTACTTATGAAGAGGATTCCCAGGAAAGAGAGGTGGGTCACAAAGGACACACTTAAGTACCCGGTCTTTCCTTAGTCAGAATCTTTCATGAACCTACGCCTACTCTTCCAGCCATCATGTACCTTTAACATTATTATTTGAACTCATGGTTATGATGAGAATCATTATGGATTGTGTCTTGTGGCTCAAAGGTGAGTTTCACCTATTCAAGCAGCTTATTTTCCTTAAATGGTAAGGTCTAAGGTTTAAATTCCTCACAAGTATTGATGATGATAACATAATTCCCAAGGCATAAGGATGAGGGGGTATAAGGAATTAAATACGAATAAGTGTAAGATATGGTAATATTTAGGGCATTTTGTGTAATAAAAAAGGTAACGTGTAGGCTAATCAAGTAATGTAGTAATCAAGGTATCACATGAGTGACAATGTTTGAAACATATAAGTTATCAAGTACATAAGGTAACGCGTATTGTATCATGCAATGTAATACATAAGATAACATGTAGGATAATCACATAAGGGTATCCTAAGGTTATAAACTAGGTCAATGGTTTCTAGTAACCTAATTCCCTATAACCATTGCTCTGATACCAATATGTCACACCTCGACTGACGACGGATTATACGCCTAGGCTGACACGGTTGTTCAAAAGCACATGATCAACTATTAAATAAGTTTCAATATTTATTCAACCATATTAAGTATTCATTACAAGGAAATAAGAAACACATAGTTCAAAAGAAATATGACATAATCAAAGTTTGAATTAAGTATAACTAGGTCTATAGTCCTATATGATCAAGACTTGTCCTCAAACGTGTGTACCTGAAACATGTTAAGTAAATGTCAACTACAAATAGTTGGTGAGTAACATAGGTTTTGACACCAACAAAAGTTGAAAATGATTTAGAATTCATTATGTCCATATCAATTCTAAGGCATAATTGTGAAAACATACAAGGTTCCAAGTGTACAATCAAGCCATGAAATATGAACAATGTATACACAATCTACCTGATTGTGTTATGAAAGGTACCAAAATGTATACACAAATCCGCCAAGATTTGTGTTAAGTAGTGAATTGGGTTCTATATATATGATCATAATAAGTACTACCGCAGGCTTGCAACTAAAGTTAATGATTGTACTAAAAACATAAACACATGTAACACCAAGTAGTTTATGACATGAAGCACATAGACCTTGCATAAGGACATGGTAAGTGAATTGTGTAAAGTAAGGTATTGTAAACACGTTCCAACCCGAGTATTTGTAAACAGAAAGTAATGTAAAATGGGCTATGAAACTCACTTGTAATATGTAGCTTGGGAAACACATGAACAAGTTGTTGCACAAGCGTCGAGCTAACCACAAGATTACCTATGTTTTAATAGTATAATTGTATCAATGACGTGTCCAAGTGACTAGAAGGAATTCTAATGTACAAAGAATTGGGTGTGGGTGCACTTAGTTAAGCAGGAGGATACTTGCTTGAGTCTCAAATGATGTTTATGAGTTTCTTGTAAAAAGTATGAGTGTATGAACATAGGGTTTCAGTTGTTTTGTAAACATTTAGAATAATGTATATAAGAATAATTAATTTGCGCTCTTCTGTTTATAATCAAAAGAAAATAAATGAATAAGTAATTTATTCTTGTTAATAATTAAATAAATAAGTGAAAGAGTAATAATTAGTGGGATAGGATATTATACACAAAAATAAATAAAACCTTTTATTTATTTAATTTGGTTTGTCATGAGCAATAAGTGTTTTAGAAAAATATTGATCTAATTATTTAGTAATCAAGCCAAGATTCAAAGTATACTAATAATGCTCTAAGTAAATAAATAGTTTAACGACATAAATAATTAAAACCAAAATTTGAAATATAATGTTCTTATTAAATAATTAATTAAGCCATAATTAAGAATTTAATTAAAAGAATGAAGTATGTGTTGAAAAAAATAAATTGTATTGAAATTTAATTATGTAAAAGAATAAGTAAAATAATTTCGTTTGTTTTGTAATTAAATGAATACATAAATAATTATGTCCTCTTGTTTGTAAATGAATGGATGAATAACCTTTTGTTTAGAGAAAGCATAAATTAGATTAATAGGTGAATAATTAAATAAATTAGTTGAATAAATAATCAAGGCAGGATTATTTATTAATTAAGAGTAAAACAATATGTTTTTAATCGTAAGAAATAATTATAGGTTATATAAAAGAAGTATAAAGCTTACAAAAATAATTGAGGTTATAAAAATGGTCATGATTATAATCTAATCATAATTTGTAAACCAAGGATTAAAATAATCTGAGCAAAATAAATATATATTAGTTAAACAAGTTTGTTAGAAATAGTCTTGCGTATTACCATTAGGTTTAAAAAAAAGTAATGTACATGTATATCTACATATGGGTGAAATTGAGACTAGTGTATAACAACAAAAAAGAAAATCAAGGGAAAAGGGTCGGGCAGGTTTGGAACCCGCGACTTCGGGTAAAAAGGTTGATGCTCTAACCAAGTGATCTGCGCATCAAGCCGTGTTATGATTATGTTCGTTAAATATTTAACAATCAAGCCAACTCCACCTTCTTCCCAAATCACCCAACCCGTAAACCCCAGCCCCAAATCGGTCCGATTGGTTAAATATTGGTCAGGAAAGCCATAGGGCTTTCATTCCCCGGATCACAACGAGTCTGTAGGTATAAAATTTACCTAGAATGGTTACAAAATGGTGGGGCTCGACCGGAACTTAGGTTTCGAGTTCATCTGAGTTTGATCGGATTTCAGAGGTGCTTTGAGATGGATTTGCGAGTTCTAAGAGTGAAAAAGAGGTGTCATGCAAGCGTAGGTTCCAGTTTTATAGTTCAATTTCACTCGAAACGTAAGAATTGATTGAGTTTTGATTACGGACGGTTTCAAGAGACGATTTGAATCCAAATCATTGAATTGGTGTAATTGCATGTTTTTCACGATCGAAACTGCTTTGTAAACGTTTATGCGTGATTTGATGAAGTTAATGCACACAGAAAATGTGAGATTTGAACCGGATTTTAGTGGTTTCGTCCCTGTTGGCTTTTCTGAGTCAAACTGACGGGGAAGAAGTCCAAATTCATGGAGAAAGTCCAAATTAAGATGTGAGGGTTCAAACTTGAGGGTTCAAGACAAAATAATTGGGGTTCCACTCATTTTACTTGTTTTTATTCATTTTAAATGTTTATAAAAATGTTTTATAAATTTTATAAAAACTCTAATTATTATTGGTTATTACATATAAAGGAGTAAATTTTATTTTTATAAAATTTCATAATGAATTATTTAACAAAAATCAGTTATATACATATATATATTTACATATTTATTCATAGAATAAATATATGTATATATTTTAAAAGATGTAAATACATGATTTAGGCTCATAAGTTTTATTTTCATAAACTTAAAAGTTGTATGCTTGATTTATTTAGCATAATCAAATATGTATTTATATATATATACTTACACATAAATACACATATATATGATCAAAGTAAAAGGTGTATATACATGATTAAAAACTCACATGTTTACTTTGATTGGTATTTATTATAACAAAATGTTTACTTAAATATATATATGAATATACTTACATATGTTTATATAATAGAGAAATAATATGTAGTGCAAGGTTGAAGTTCTGAATTGATACATGTTAAAAATGATAATTGATGTGACATAATATGTTGGATAAGCACGTGGTTTAAATGTAGTGTAATTATTGCATAAAATAAAATAAAAATAGGGCCGGAAAATCATGGACGTTACGAATACGGCGGTAGCTTTTGGGTAGGTCACCGGAAAATGGTGAGATTAACCGGTGTACGCTCGTGAAAGGCGGGCAGAAAGGATCCGTCAAAGCAGGTGGCTTTGGATTTGGTTCGTTTAGCGAGTGAAAGAAAACGTTAGAAGCGGGTGACTTTGTTTTCTTGATCGTCGGTAGAAGGCTCTCGTTGCACAGAAGTGTTAAGCGCGAATGGGTTCTGTGTGGTGACAAACAGCAATCGGTTGAGTGAAAATTTGGACGTGACCGAGGTGAAGGTCGGGTGTCCGTGAAAGGTCGGGTTGAGGAAGACGGTGATTCGACGCTGCTGTAAGTTAAGGTGTGAACAAACCGATTAAGGGGGTGATTCTTGGGTTACTCGGGTCTGTTCACAGGTCACGGTTCCAATATGCGGGTCGCGGGTTATTTGAGTTTAGTTTATTTCTGGAGGGGGAGTTGACCGATTCTTGTGGAAACGTGTGGTTGAGGAGGTTGCACGTTGTGTAAAGAATGGTACACTATTTGACTGGTTATTTAGGTGCATTTAGTATTTTATTGTTTTTTATTCAAGACTCCACATTCTCTCTGTAAAGGCAATTAATAGCCTCATTTGAATTGAATTAACGTTGCTTTCATCTTCTTTTGCAATTATCTACACATACATACGTGAGTTTGAGTATTTGTATAGTGTGAGTGTGGGGTCTAAACCAACATTTGGTATCAAGGCGAAGGTTGAAGAGGGCCGGATTGAGAGTCGGTATCAAGGAAGGGTGTAGCCGTTGGCTTCAGGGCAAATGCAGCAGCGGGAACCGAGCAAACTTAAGGGTTGATCATACAAGAAGTGCGGGACAGCAAGTGCTGTTTTGGGGCAGTTTTACATCATAAGACGGAGATGGTAAAATGTTTCGGTTCAACCGTTGTCGTGCTGGAATTACCGTTTTGGATGACGGGGGTGACTGGTGATAAACATTGGTGTTCCGGTTTGTTAGAGGTGGTCAAGAACAGGAAGGTTTCCAGAAAGAAAGAGGCGTAGGCGGGACGTCTTGTTCTGTGAATTTAACAGAAGGTGTAGGAGAATCTGGCGGTAGATTGTGGGTAGGTCACCGGAAAATGGTGAGATTAACCGGCGTACGCATGTTAAAGGCAGGCAGAAAGGATCCATCAAAGCAGGTGACTTTGGATTCGGTTCGTTTAGCGGGTGAAAGAAAACGGTAGAAGTGGGTGACTTTGTTTTCTTGATCGGTGGTAGAAGGCTCTCGTGGCACAGAAGTGTTAAGCGCGAACGGGTTCTGTGTGGTGACAAACAACAACCGGTTGAGTGAAGATTTGGCGTAACCAAGGTGGAGGTCGGGTGTCCGTGAAAGGTCGGGGTTGAAGAAAACGGTGATTCGACGCTGTTGTGAGTAAAGGTGTGAACAAACCGATTAAGGGGTGATTGTTGGGTTAATCGGATCTGTTCATAGTCACGGGTCCAGCATACGGGTCACATGTTATTTGAGTTTAGTTTATTTCTGCAGGGGAGTTGACCGATTCTTGTGAAAACATGTGGTTGAGGAGGTTGCACGTTGGGTATTGAATGGTACACTATTTGACCCGTTATTTAGGAGCATTTAATATTTTTTTGTTTTTTATTCAAGACTCCACTTTCTCTTTGTACAGGTTATTAATAGCCTCATTTGAATTGAATTAACGTAGTAGCTTTCATCTTCTTTTCTTTGCAAATTATCTTCACATACATACTGTATACATATGTGAGTTTGAGTATTTGTATAGTGTGAGTATGGGGCCTGAACCAACAAAGCTTTGGACATGAAGTTATTGCAAAATCTCAAAAGGTAACTTGTTAAGTTTATATAAAATTAATCATATATTGTAAATAGTTATAAATTTAATTGATTCAATTAAAAAAAGTGTTTTAAAATTTGCATAAACGTCAAATTTTATGAAGTTAAACTAAAAGTTGAATCGCAATGGTTATATAGGTCATTCAGTACAATTCTTCAAAATATATAAAAGTTGGGTGTTTAAAACGAATGGAAATTTATAAAATGGTGATAATGGTTTATACAATTTTTACTACTGGACGGCGGGAACTATGTATGTGCATAAAACACGAAATAAATTAAATCCGACACGGCTCAATTTTAAACAAATTCTATATCACAACGTAGATAAAAAGAAACGCGATAATAATAAGTATTATTATTATAATAATAGTTATTATTATTACTACTATTACTATTACCATTATGCCAATGTGGGCTTGGTAGAGGCATGTGTCTCTTACAGGGGATGTCTCAGGTTCAAACCTAGACAAGGAAGTAGTTCAGGATTATTGGTGTAAAACTAGAGTAGGAGAAACATTTGCTGTTAAAAAAAATACTATTACCATTATTATTATTATATAGAAAACTAAAGCGTGGTGAATAGGTTTCTTTTAAAAAAATATTTACTTGACTAAGTTTGTGTAAGGCCCCAACCTGTGAGGCCTTACTCATTCGCAATATAGTTCAAAAACTAAAATAACATAAAATTGTGTAGCGGAAACATCATTCATTACATTAACTAGTCAAATAAAAATAAAACATTCAAATATAGTCTTTAAATAATAAACATAGGGGTCGGATGTCAGTCTAACGAGTAGCCTTCATGATCCATTCAATCAATCTATTAAGTATCCCTTTATGAATCTACTATCATCCTGAAGTGCAAACTAAAATATCAGCTAACGCTGGTAAGTTTTAGTTTTTAAGCAATCAGGTAAATCGTCATTCACGTAGCTCATTGTTTCTTCACATTAAAACGTTCATAATTTCTATTAACATTCACACGTACTTTCACATTCTTTCTTTCATACTTTAAACATTTCATACTCTACTTTCATTCAATTGCCTAACACATAGGGATGATCATCCTATTACTTTCCATCCATTTGTCACGAAGACAGTCTGTATTAACTTTCCGTCTGTTTGTCACGAAGACAATCAGTATTAACTTTTCGTCTGTCTACCGAAGGAGCCGTATTAACTATCCGTCCGTCTACCGAAGCTGCCGTATTAACTATCCGCCCGTCTAACGAATCAGCCGTATTAGCTATCCGTCCGTCTAACGAAGTAGCCGAATTAACTATTCGTCGTATTAACCGTCTACCGAAGTAGCCTTCATGATCCATTCAATCAATGTATTAAGCATCCCTTTATCAATCTACTCTCATCCTGAAGTGCAAACTAAAATAAAACCATAGTTTGCTATTAATTATGCGAAACTATGTTAATTTCGCTTTTTGGGAGTCGAACAAAACAAGGTGGTTTTGCTTTCTGTGGCTAAGAGAAACTAGTTTCGCTTCCTGTGGCTAAGCGAAACTAGGCAGTTTCGCTTCCCTGTTATCTCAACAAAACTAGGCATTTTCGCTTACTATTAGTTTCGCTTGATCTGGTTAGTTTCGCATGATTGTCTTTTTTAATAGAAAAATTTGCATGTAAATGGCGGCCAAGCTTCAAAACGATCAAGATCTCGACTTTTTACGTCCAAAACCTTTGTTTTACCCGTGTGAAACTATATCTATGGTTTATTTCACGTTTAACACGTAAAAGCCCTTGCTTTTTATGTTAAAACCCCAAAACCCACTTTTAATTAAAAAAATCAGATCTAGGGTCGAGCCTTACTTGTTAATGCTCGATTTTCCTTGCAAAGCGATCTAGAGATGAAGACCAATGACCCTTAAGCTTCTTTGAACCCAAAACCAACTTTCTCTCTCTATGTTTCTCTCCCTTTCTCTATCTAGAAATGTGGAGAATCACTACTAGAAAACGGGTGTAAGTTCCCAAACCGGGGAACCCTACTTGTTGGCACAAACACAAGTTAAGTAGTCTTAGACATCAAATATTCTCATAATCATGCATCGGAAATTAAATTTGTCAAACCATGGTCAACGACCCAACATCAAAACATAGCATTAGTCTAATATCAATATTCAATCAAACTCAAATAAAACGGAAATGTCAATGTCATTACATGCCAGTAACCAATCGCCATCCAAGAGCAACCAACTTACACTTTCTCTTTACCTAAAATATATGCTAAAAAGTCAGCGTAGCTGAGTGAGTTCTGTAGTGAGTTGTTAGGGATATATAACCCCGAAAACCGTTATAAAAATGGTTGGTCTCAAAAAGGTTTATCTCATTCCCAGATGAGTAGTTTATCTCAAAATCAAGTAAGTATAATTAACGACACACAATTATATCCCGTTTACTGTATCTGTGGATACAAGCAAACACAGTCTCCCACCTGACTGCCACCAGACACAATAACCTGTTTGACTATGTCAAACACAACATCAAGCTTTCACTTAGTCACCCGTCATGACCGTTAAGTACGTGACATAGAAAATAATACACACTCACACAAGCATAACGATTATTTAATAGTATGCATTTCATCACAAGACATCGTTTATGCATGCGTCCACTAAAACATACGTCACATGTATTCATGCCAAAAAGTATAAAACATTTAAAAGTGGGCGATAGAAACTCACCTTTACGTGACATTCCTCGATCGCTAGAACTCGCTAAATTCCCGTGCTCGCCTTTCGACCTCGTACCTAAATTATACACAACACGCGAGTCAATATGTGACCCGACGTTAAACCTTCACTCACTCGACTACCTCGGTCGTCATGCATGGTTACCCGCCTTTGCATGCCACCATGCATGGTTCCCATGCATTACGTGAACACCCGCTCATGACCCGGGGGTTCCAACACCCAGACACTTTCCCTCAAATCATCGAGCTTATGAACCGTAGCCACAGGACGTCCCGGTCATCCCTCTCGGCTCTCGCTATGCATCGACAACCCAAAACAACCCTTCCCTTTATTCCCGATGGCTCCTAGTAGCCCCTGCCGCTGGAACACCACCGTGAACAGCCCTACGTGTGGCTGCCGTTGGTACCCGACACCTCCTCAGCCCGCCTATAGCCTTCGGTTTCACCCCGTCAAGGCGGAAGTACGGGATGTAACCGGTATATCGCATTGAACATAAGTACAAGAGAAACAAAAAGGAAAATTGTGCATTACATTGAACCACACTACATGCTTCTAACGACAGTACAAATATAAGAAAAATCTCTAAAACAGTACAAAGTGTCTAAATACCTTACTACAACCAAAGTACATAATCAAAAGTAAAAACAATAAATATAATCCAAAAGCGAGCCCTCATAAAAATGTACTCTTCAATTCTGTTTACCTGAAAGCATGTTTCGAAAACGGGTCAACTATATAAATAGTTGGTGAGTTCGCAGGTTTTGCGACTCTATTAAAAGTTTCTGATAAAAATCCAAAGTGATCAAAAATCCATTGATCGAGTACACATGTATTAGACAACATATTACCATGATCCGCAATTAAAGCCTCGACAAAATAAAAATAAAGTACCCCATACGAAAGTCTAATGCAAACAACCGCCTAAAAATTGGCTAACTTTACGCCCATGTGACCCTACAAGTCTGGTTGGCGCATTCAAACATGAGAGGGGGTGTCAACCCAAGTAGTACTACCCAAAATTCCCAACGGCTACACTCAGCTAATTGATTGCCCAAAATTGGAGACTTTAAGACATTAAAAAAAATAACTCATGTATCAATGTATCATTTAACATGTGACTAAAAATAAATAAAGAAACAGCTTTCCCCCAAAAATAGTAAACAGTAAGTAAAGTAGGGCCACGAAACTCACCTGAAAAGTGCGGCGAGTACTACGTCACATACCACAAAATACTGGAAAAATCCAAGTCCTAATCGGGTCCTACTGGTCAAGTGGACACAAACGATGCATTCAGGACTCCTATAGGTTGTGACCAAGTCAACAAAACAAAAAGTGGCTACGTAATCGGTTGCATACCCAAAACCCATGCATACGCGTACGAACTATTAGAAATTGTAAAACCTGATTTTATGTAAATTCGTGACCTTTAAACCTTAAGTTTTAGATTTTAATAAAGAAAATCAGTAGTTATAAAGTCATATATAATAAAATCTCAAGTCACGATTTCGTTTGATCAAAAACGCGGTTATGCGCGTAATGTCCGGTTTACGGTTTGAAAATCCGATCCATCCGAAATTAGGATTTTAGTGTGATATTAGCACCCAATTTAAAATTCCAAATTTATGTTTTTAATGTGATCATACTTCTGTCCAAAATCCACTAAAACTTTTTATAAAAACAATTTTATACAAAAATAGTAACTTTTTATAACATTTTAATGGACCAAAATTCCAAAACCATACATAGACATAAAGTTACAGCTTGAAACTTTCACCAATTGATCATATACATAAATAAGAATTTTTGACCAATTTTCATAATTTTTCAACATCCAGGTTATTTATTATAAATATAATATTATTAAAACTTAACAAATTCGAGAAAAATAGTTAAACTTTTCAAAACTTCACCAAATGTTTACCAGATTAGTTTTAGGTCCATATGAGATTCCATTCAAAGTTTCAAGTCCAAAAGTTGGCCAGAAGTATATGGTCCCAAATTCAATCGTTAAAACTTCATAAATACCAAATACGTATTTAGACAACTCCAATTTTCATGAATTTTCGACAGGAGTCATGTTTTATCATATATACTAATTACTGACCAAATTCCAGATTTTTCCAATACTCAGAGATAGTTTTCCCAATTTTCATGTATTAAACTTGTAGGAATTTTAATAAATAATAAATAAAGAGTTTGGTTACCAAAATTTCCAGATCAAACTTTTTATATAAATACTACTGTTTAAAAATAAATTTGAGTGTTAGATCAACAATTTTTAAAAAAATCCATCAAAAACAATTGTTGTATATGTAAAAAAAATAAATATATTAGTTCCACGTGAACCGGGGTTGGGTTTATAACCAAATAACCACTCAAAATATTAAATATCTTGATACTAAATATTTTTGGGTTCAATTACCAACCAATGACTCATAAAACTATTCTAACATAAAATCAAAGCTTAACGGGTAAAGTTTATACCATTCATATAAATGGTTCGCGTACGCGAAACCTCCCGTATTTCACATGCAATATGAACTAAAAATACCATTAGGATCTTTTTTATCTCCCGAGAATTTCCACATGCTCAAAATAGACATGCAATGCCGTTTGGATGGCAATTCAACCCGGTCAATTTTATGTTTTTTTATCCTAGAAACTATTACAAACTTTTCGGATTCAAACATATAGTTTCCAACATGTGATCGGAATTTCCTTTGGTGAAATCATTCATATATGTCTTATATAACTACTGTTCAAAAATCGTCATGATCCAACGGTCGGATCTCCGGAGATCGATGATTCTTTGAGACCCAGTTTTTCAAATCCGAAAATCCGATCAGTCGCATTCGAGGGTACAAAAATCATACCTAGAGAGCTCAGATAAAACATTCCTCCAGTATGGTTGTGCGTCTCTGTGTTGAAAACATTATACCCAAAATTCATGCATTTCTAACGGTCGGATTTCCAGGGATCGCCCGATCTTTGAGACTGTGCATGCAACAACATTCTGGACAGATTCATTTTTTACCTTTTTAACAAATTTAAGCAAGGATTTTGACAAATCTGAGCTTAGCATTCGTATCGTCGAGAAATGGTTCCAGGAAAAACCGCATCTCCGACCGTCTCCGGCCACCGCTGGACCACCGCGGACCGCCATCCGCCGCCACCGGACCACCGCCAGACCACCACCACCACCTGAATTCTCTAGCATCTCTCTCTAACTTTTTTCTGAAAAAGTTACAAATGAGCTAGTTGAGATGGAGTTGGGGTATTTATAGCCCCCGTGGTCTCTGATCGCGTGTCGGTTTTTCGCTTAAATGAACTCGATAAAAATAGAGGCGTTATTTTACCCAAAAATAACTCGTTATAATTTATTATTTTCCCTTGAGTCTTTGCGTCTCGTAAATATATATCATTTCGGATTTAAATTAAAATTTTACGAAACTGTTCGTCTCGGGTGTTAACGCGTATAGACCCGAACTTGATCAAATTTTGATATTATAACACCTAAATAAATCTTGCTATTATTTATCGTTCTCCAACGAGTTCCTTTCGTTTAAAAGTATATTTCAACATAATAATACTATTATTATTATACGAACTCGTCGAACACGGGTGTTGACCTGAAATGTCGCGGTTGTCACATTTTCCACGGTTGAAGGAATTTCGTCCCGAAATTCAACTGCTATTATAATTGAAAGGTTATTTTTTTGAAATTTGATTCAAGTATGATTGTCAAGAGAGATCTGGTTCCCTAGAGATAGTAGGGAGGCTTGACAAATCGTGACTTAAGAATCACAGAGAGTAGGTTACACCTAGGCAGGCTCAAAAGAAAATTGAATAATCATGAGAGAAAAATTCTTCGAATTCCAAAGAATCTATAGATCATTGTTTCACCGGATCAGTAAAAAAAGGTACACTACTGGTGTTATTCATAAGATTAAGAAATTCGTCATAGGATTGATATACACAAGTATACAAAGTTGGTACGAATCCAAAATGATATTATGATACAAAATCCCGATGATTTAGTATCCTTTTATGAGAAAGGAAAAGTATCATTCTGCTTGGTGCCATTAAGGAATAATATTATAAATAGTAACCATAAAATTATAGTATGAGAGGTGCTATTAAGATCCAAAGTGTCGGTAGTCTCACCACGACTCATTGGGAATAAAACGTGTCACAGTGATAACCAATAATATCGGTTATGAAGGATGATCATACCATGCATTTAGAATACAGAGAGATAACACCTCATTAAAATGAAAGTTGTCGTCAATACAAACTTCCTTAGGTGGTATTACGGATTCACTGGCTAAACACTTTTTGAGACTCGGTATACGATAAGCATCGTATATACCATTAAGCTCCTGAGGTAGTTTCAGTTTGTACACAACAAGACCAATCAAATGATTATTACCAACCTCAGCACATAACAAAATGGTGATCAACATTTGTGTCAAAAAAGAGATTCCAATGACGCTCATTTAATGCTAGTGTAAGGAAATCGGACCAAAGGTAAAAAAGTATCTAAATTACCACCAAATTCTATCACATAAGCCCTGAGCATATCCTCCAAGGTATGAATAGTTCTATCACTTAGACCGTCAGTTTGAGGATAGTAAGCGGTGCTCATATCTAAGCGCGTTCTCAAAACTTTTTGTAGTGTCTGCCAGAAATGGGATGTAAAGTGACTATCCCTATCGGGTATAAAGGAAAACAGGCACTTCATGCCGTGCTACAATTATAAAGTCGAGCTAGCTTTTCTATCTAGAAGTCCTCTCGGATAAGTAGGAAATGTGCAAAGCTCGTTAATTGGTTAACAATGTCCCAAAATGAATCATAAACGCCCAATGTTCTAGGTAGGGCTAGTAACGAAATCTATTGAAATTTGTTCCCACATCCCTTTGTGGAATCTCGGGTTGTTGTATGTACTTATTGTTAGTAATAGTAATTACTCATAAAGGTTAGTACGTTGTTGCGTCATAAGGCGACACAACATGGTTGGTGTGTATATAACATAACCGTAAAAGTAGATACAAGGGAATTTTGAAAATCAACATAACAAAAGGATGAGATTCACACTTCTTGTACTAGAATTGAAGAGTGAAGTTTAGTCATTAGAGAATGAATTAATAACGAGTAATCTAAGCTTAAAGCTTTACAAAGCAAGTATATAATGGGTACCAATATGATTGTACCAAACTCGAGTCGTGAAATCGAAGATTAACAAACAAAGGAGATTATATTAGGATTCTGTCGAGATAAATTTGCTAAGAGTCAAATTTACTCAATCCTATCAAGTGTTACATGAAATGAGTCATCATCATAAAATATATGTCAGCGATGACCCGGTGCTACGTAACCTCACCACAAAACATTAGGATTCGGTACTAACTCGCGTGTTAGTCTCGATATAATATAACCATGTTTGGTGATTTTCAACTAAAGGTTCATATACCTATTGGCGAAAGTTAGCAATGGGCTATATGATAATCAAGTCACCAAAAGATCTCGATACAGAAAGTGACTAAAGATCCAGAATGATCAAATCAACTAGATTAGTTAAAAGACTATGTGCCAGTTCAATAGTTGGACATTGAATTGACAACCACCAGAAGTCGAATTTGGTTAATGGTCAGAAATGGAATTCTGAAATTTTAACAACAAGTCCATATTAAAAAGATGGTCTACTCCTCACATCGAGTCGGCCAAAATTGATAAGATAACATTAGACATCTACATCTTTCTTGATGTGTATTGAAATGATTTGGAAGTAATTCGCTATTCATCTAGATGAGGAAATAAATAGTCATGTTGTGGAAATAATCTCATAAAAATAGTGTCCCTCAAAAATGATTATGAGCTTGCTAACCTACAAAATGGGTAGACTTTGATGTAATATCATTTTCAATTTAGTCTGGGGTTTGATTCTCATAAAGTAGAAGTCAGAAAATAGGAGAGGATTAAGTAAAGCTTCAGGAACTTGTCAAATGTGAGGACGTCATGCTCATAGGTCCCTTAAAGATAATGCAATCCCAAGAGGATCTTCAAAAGAGCACATTCAACTATGATTCGTCCTTTGTTCCTCTTCCTGGTAGCGTACAACTTTAATCGGTTAAGAATCGTATAACACAGAAATAAATTCAAAATTGCTCTACTATGGTTTTAGGACGCATCTTTCAAATGATAAGGTTTTAAAATTTCAACTTAGGTCCTCTCTTTCCCATTAAAGTCGGTGGAAATTGACTATAAGGTTTCAGAGTTTGTCCTCAGATCTCACGTTGAAGAGGGTCGAATTGATTATCTGCCAATAACTGGTAGTACAGTATGCCTGCAACTTCCTTGGCTTTCGAACGGTAGCACTATGACTTACCATTTCACATTTCACTCATATCGGTCATAGCCTTAAAGTCCTTTACATAAGGGGTTAAGCCAAAAAGTTGATGGAATGAGTGTTTGAATGTCATAGATTCATATTCCTTCATGGCACGTGTTAATAAGTCTTTTCTAAACAGTAGTTGCTCTAAGGTTTTCTAATTACAGGAGACTGAGAGTAAGGAATGCGTATACGTCTCTACCTAGTTGGAAATCAGAAAGTCAATCAACAAAATGACATTTGAGGGAGAGCAAGTACAAAAAGGATATGAGACTATCCTATTTGGATCTATAGGGATAGTGTACGCAGAGTAACAAACAGAGATAATCACCATAAATAAACTTTGAATGACGACTAATAAAATTTTTGATACAAAAAAAAAAACATTCCAACATAAAGTTTCATTTTTTCCATAAAAATGGTTTTCAAAAATGACATTAATTTCATATAAGGATGATGCTCACCAAATCAAGCATGAAGAATCATGGTTAATCAAAGTCCAACTTAGAATTGAAGTTTAAGTTTGCCAAAATATTCTAAGTGTTGGAATCTACTAATGAGGAAAAAATCTAGTCAGGATCAACAAATTCTAGTCAGTATGAACAAATCTAGTCAGGATGAACAAATTCTAGTCAAGATGAACAAATTATAGTCAGGATGAAAAAATCTAGTCAGGATGAACAAATCTAGTAAGGATGAACAAATCTAGCCAGGATGAACAAATCTATTCAGGATGAACAAATCTAGTCAGGATGAACAAATTCTAGTCAGGATGAACAAATCTAGTCAGGATGAACAAATCTAGTCAGGATGAACAAATCTAGTTAGGATGAACAAATTTTAGTCACAATGAACAAATCTAGCCAGGATGAACAAATCTAGTCAGGATGAACAAATCTAGTCATGATGAACAAATCTAGCCAGGATGAACAAATTCTAGTCAAGATGAACAAATATAGTTAGGATGAACAAATCTAATCATGAAAAACAAATTCTAGTCAGGATGAACAAATTTACCTGGTGTCTCGATTGTGTTCCAGATGCACGAAATAACTACTCCCGGCCTGAATAACTACTCGTGAGTAAAGTGGGTTTCTTGCGCAGATGAACAAATCTAATCAGGATGAACAAATCTAGTCAGGATGAACAAATCTAGTCAGGATGAACAAATCTAGAAAGGATGAACAAGTCTAGCCAGGATGAACAAATTCTAGTCAGGATGAACAAATCTAGTCAGGATGAACAAATCTAGTCATGATGAATAAATTCTAGTCAGGATGAACAAATATAGTCAGGATGAACAAATATAGTCAGGATGAACCAATTCTAGTCAGGATGAACAAATCTAGTCAGGATGAACAAATCTAGTCAGGATGAACAAATCTAGTCAGGGTGAACAAATCTAGTCAGGATGAACAAAAATTCTAGTCAGGATGAACAAATCTAGTCAGGATGAACAAATCTAATCAGGATGAACAAATCTAGTCAGGATGAACAAATTCTAGTCAGGATGAACAAATTTAGTTAGGATGAACAAATCTAGTCAGGATGAACAAATTCTAGTCAGGATGAACAAATTTACCTGGTGTCTCGATTGTGTTCCAGATGCACGAAATAACTACTCCTGGCCTGAATAATTGTCATACCCCGACCGATGGCGGAATCATCGAGGCGGACAATGAAATGATTGTTCAAAAGCACATGATAACTAAAATGTTGCATAATTCATTAATTAAATTTAAAGACAACAAAGATCCAAATACAATACATTTCAAATAACTTAGTCTAGTTCAAAACATTGATTTATTTAACTAGGTCCATAGTTCTTAAGTGGAGGAATCTTCAGCAAGCAATCACATATCCAAACCTGAAACATTATTTAAATCAAGTGTCAACTAAAAAGTTGGTGAGTACATAGGTTTTGTAGTTCCGATAAATAAAAAACGTTATGCAACTCATTTTTTATCTTGTTAAACATAACATATATGGTGTATCATTTGTCTAATCACAATTCAAACCTTGATTGACGCGCTTGAACATAGCACAACAGTTAAGTCCGGTATGTTTGAATATAGTTACCCACTATATCCGATATGTTTGAATATAACACGCGGTTATATCCGAGTATGCAGTAATAAACACCCTAACCGGGTGGGCTGGCCAGGCACAATAGATCTATTAATATTACTGTTAGTTTTCTTGTGTTTAAAGTAAATGTATGTACACCCAAGATAATAAGCATATAGTCCACATGTATAACACGTATAAACAAAGTGAGTAGCATGTATAATGTTTCACCCCAAAATGCGTAAAATGTAAAATAGGGGCTATGTAACTCACTTGGCTAGCGGATATGATAATCCACGAGTGCGGGTGATAAGGACGTTGAAACCTAAGCGTGTTGGAACCCTTTGTGGATAAATAGGTATTATTGTATGTTTGTATGTGCGTATTCGTATTTAAATGTATATAGGTTTTATAATAATATTCCTTAATATTTATTTGTATAAAATATGGTAGGAAAATGATAATGGTTTTGTAAAACTTTAACTTATAAATATATATATATATATATATATATTGTTAAAATATTACATTTTTAAATAAGTAGTTATTATGTATTTATAAAAGTTTCTATTTATTTATTTATTTATTTTTTTATCATTATTTATATATATTATTTGTAAGTTAAAACTATTTTAATAAATTTATAAAAATATAGTGTTTATTATTTTATAAAAATTTGGGTAGGTTAAATATGTATAAAAGAATTTTAATGGTTTCCGAAATAAACGAACGAGTAAACCGACTCGTTTTAGTCTTTATTGTATAAAAAGAATATTAAAACAAGTTAAAATAAATAAATAAAATAAAAACAGAAGCAAAAAGTTTGGGCCGGAGGCCAACCGGAATCGAACCCGCGACCTCTGCCTTAAACACACACACGCATAACCAGCCGGGCTACTGCCCATCGCTGGTTATGTGTGTATCAGTTTATTTAAATACACAAAGGCAAATCAGGTCGCTGGTCCTCGACAACCCATGGGCGATGGTCGTGTTTTCGATTGGAATTGCTTACCCGGTGATAACAGAAGGTAATGAAATCGATTTGAGGCTCGAACCTAGTCGCGAAAAGTCTGGTCGGCGGTATTCTTTTTCCGAAAAATGTCCAGAATGGGAATCGAACTTCTGGATGAAATTTGCCTCTGAAACCTTGGTCACAGCTTCACTCAGGGACGACGAATGTGATGTTGCCTTCAATTTGAGGTGAGAGTGGGTGGAAGAGGGGTAGCGAGCTCGTGCAGGTCCGACTATGGCTATTTATAGCCGAGCTCGTTTCTTATGACAAAACGTGCAATTGGGCTCCCGACACTCGTCTGGACGAGACGAAGCTAACAAGCTATCAAACACGCGTGGAGGTTGACTGTCGGGCTTGAATTCCGGCGTGGGTTCTCGGCCACCGACAGGATCAGACGATCCGTATGTTGGGGAGACCAATTGGTCGGGGCCTTTTGTTCGCGTGGGAGAGACTAGGCCAGAGCTGCCTTTAGCAGCTGTCGAGGTGCAGGGAACAGCCCTGTCGAGGTGTCGCCGGAAAATGCCTCGGACCGCCGGACAAACGTAGGGGATAACCGGAATTGCGAATTGGGTTTTGGCAGATTTAGTCCCTGTAGTTTGGTTTTGGTTTAATCTAGTCCCCGGAATAAATACGGATGAAACCTTATGGTTTGATTTGTACAGAAATAGTCCCTTGACTGATTTTTTGTTTAAAACCCTTTAGTTTGATAAATTCCAAAACAGCCACTCAACTTTTATAAAAATTAATTTCTTTAATTTTTTTTAATTTCAAATATATTTTATAAACTTATTTTATTATTATTATTATTATAAATAATTTTTTTATAAAAGTTATTTATCTTATTTAAACAGGTTATTTTATTAAATATGCAACTTTTAAATTTAGATTTTTATATAAAATTTTATATAAGTTTTAAAACTTATAAAATTTTAATTAATTTAAATCCGTAAAATAAAAATACCTATTTGTATAAAACTAAATAAAACACTAGTATTTTATTTAATTTGAGAATGATTACACGATAATTATATTACAAGTGCGCGAATGAAAGATCCGAAACGTCACAATAATTACTCGTGAGTAAAGTGGGTTTCTTGCTCAGATCCGATCCTACAAAGATGGTCTATAAGGGGAGTCAGAAATGTTGAGGTCGGGTTCACGCTAGACCGACGATCAGTCATATGCGTGGATAGACAAATAACAAAATTGAAACGAGAAAATCTTTAGCTGGACCTCTAAGGTGAAGCAGTACTTTGCAAATAGTTTCCACATCCGGTCCAAATACCGAGGTTAAATCATCTGAGAATAGATCTCTTTAGTGTCTTGGTCTAAATTGTTATGCAAAAGAAATCTTGATAAGAGTTTTGGATCCATTACGATTCAAAGATAAAAGAGACGATATAAATTCCCATGTCACCTGAGGTAGCCCATCGCATCATTCGATCTCTTCGGCTCAACCCTAAGGTTACGATAGTTTCGATCAATATTCGAATGACTGGGAATCGGGACTAGAAATATAGATTAATCATGAACATTAACTCGGATAGTAAGACTCACTAGAGTTCTCATACACTGCAGATTATGATTACGTGTGCACCCGTAATGATAATTTACTTTGCATGGTCCCTACAGTGTTTCCTCTATCCCGAGCTCTCAGCTAAAAAAATAGAACTGAAATGTTCATTGGATCACGTCATCGTGTTGCACTTTAGCGTAAAAGTGTGGATGTTCTATCTTATCACTTTTAATTATTTGTACCAATACTCATGGATCTGCAGACTAAGACTGTTGTTGGATGGATGTAATGATAGAGGGGCACAACCAGCATCCTCTAATAAAAGAAAAAGTGTGCGGTGGAAGTCATGAAGTAATATAGGGCAGAGATCCTCAAATCAGAGTCGAGCAAGCCATGCTACAAATTTGTACATATACGTGGATCCAATGATCCAACAAAACAAAAAAATTCAATGTGTCTCATGATCCGTAGAGTTCTCTCCCGTTTAGTCATGCTTCTCCACCTTGGATTCCCTTTAGATCGAGCAATTTTGTCTGCCATATCTCATGGCGAAAGTTCTAGCCATCCAATCCTACAGATCATGAAAGGAAGTATATACCACACAAAGTGAAAACAATAGATGTCAACAAGAAAGCCGACTCCACAACCTGAGTAGATGCAGGTGCGGTGTAGGTACAAGTACAACTCGAGGTAACAACAAGACCGGTGACTGGCGATTACTACCGTCATCACCCGAGTTCAACTCATAACTCGATCCTTCAGGCTTAATGTGTCGAATCTCCGTCGTCCTCGGCTCGTAATCAGATTTGTGATATTCTACGGGGTCCTCCTTACTGATAACCATGACTAAAAGTGACGGATATGGACAACCGCAAACATAACCGGAATCATCAAAAGAGTATGCGTAGTGTTGTGACGACGACATGATTACGACGAATCAATGTGTAGTAGATAAGAAAAAGGTATTATGCAATGCACACATAATTCCTAAGGTTCAATGCAATAAACTTAGAGTTATAGTGTGACACCCGACAATTCAGGTCAATACTCGTACATGTTATAAACAAGTTTACATTATAATTGTTTTGTGATTTACTTAATTTCACAAACAAGGACACTAAGGTCTAACAAAAACTGTACAGGGTCTCATTTTAAATCTTTGGTAATTCTGGGAGTTACCGGTTCACATACCAGTATAAACCGAATTTAATTACCATTTGAAACTCTAAATAATATATACCTAAAACTAATTGTTTGATAAATCAAACAATCCAACCCACTTGCTTGACTTTCTCGGCCGAAAGTCAGGGGAGCCATTCCCCCACTTGCTAATACACTCAAATTCAGATAAAAACCATACCTCCTCAGTCGAAATCCCACAATCCCTTCCATACTTCTCATTTTCATACGGCAATTTCCCAATTCTCCTTCTAGTCGAAGTCCAGTTTAAGGCAGAAATCCACCACAATTCGGTATTTTAAGAAGATTTCAAGTGTTCTAAAGAAAGTTTAACAGAAGATTCAAGACTCTTCTCTGTTTTCTTTCATCATCTTCATCTCGGTTTTAAGGTAAAAACTCGATATTATCCACTTTATTTTCTTTAAAACCGTATCTAAGCCTACAAAAGGTTCAATCGCAAGTAAGATAACAAGAAAAGTGTGTCAAATTCAAGATTTGAACATAAAAATATACAGGACGAATTCTGTCAATCAAAGTGCAGTAATCGAAACTAGGAGTTTCGATACCTGTTCAATCGAAACTAGGAGTTTCGATACCTGTTATTCAATCGAAACTAGGAGTTTCGATACCTGTTATTCAATCGAAACTAGGAGTTTCGATACCTATTCAATCGAAACTAGGAGTTTCGATACCAGTTTACTCAATCGAAACTGGGAGTTTCGATACTAGTTGTTCAATCGAAACTAGGTAGTTTCGATACATATTGCTCAATCGAAACTAGATAGTTTCGATACCCTTCTTGCCAATCGAAACTAGATAGTTTCGATACCTAACTACTCAATCGAAACTATGAAGTTTCGATACTCAATTGCCCAATCGAAACTAGGAAGTTTCGACATCTGTTCATCAGTCACTTTGAGCAGTAACTAAGATCTGTTTTATAACAAAACAAGTATTGAACAACTTACGTATAAGACGGGTAGTTTTAACACATTAGTACCCTTGTGTGATTAGGGTACGGATATACAAGAACTAGCACAAGTTTGTTTGCTAGGATTTCATCGGACACAAGGTGAGTTCACGGCCCCCTTTTAACTCTTTACTGTTTTGTAAACATCGAGGGAGAAATATACTTACTTGTTATGTTTTGAAAACATGAATTACATTGTTTATACGTTTGACAATATGAACATTTTGGTATAACTTCTTGTGAGTCTCCCAGCCCCACTTTTACTACTGGTTTTTAAATTGTTTTTAAACAAACGGGGAGAAAACTTGCTCAACTAAACAGCTGGACACAAGTACACACAATGATTGTTCGGATGAACAACACACAACGATTGTTCGGATGAACAACACACAACGATTGTTCGTATGAACAACACACAACGATTGTTCGGATGAACAATACTCAACGATTTGGGGGAAAAAAAAACATACTTCAACTATTTTATGGGATAACAAGAGAATAAGACACGACTTTTATGTTTACATGGGATGAGAACAACACAATGGAGGCCGCGAAAGTCCCCTGGAACAACATAGTAACCATTAACTGTAGCCTAGGGTCCTATGAATAGTACTATGGAGAGTGACGTCTCCCGGTCATGGTTAGTCGCGCTAACCACAATCTGGAGGATTTATGGCCGCATAGAACTGAATAACGAAATTAGGGGCGTGTACACATGTCAAGGTTTGGTTACGCCCCATGTATGAACATATTATTTGTATTCCTAGCTAGTTTACAAATGGGTCAACAATTCTTATTCTGTTTATCACATACAACTGAAACTATTTACGAACAATTGAGTTTAAACAAAAGAGTTTTGATCCGGTTAAAGAAATCATGTTTATACAAAAGGATTCTGATCAGGTTATAAGGATCATGTTTAAATATTGAATTTATGACGGTTAAGTCATGATAATGTTTTCAAAGGACAACTTCATATTTTATGACGGTTAAGTCATGATAATGTTTTCAAATGAAAACTACTTAGTTTTATGACGGTAAAGTCATGAACATGTTTTTGGGAAAAACTATAAGCACTATTATAACTAACTCTGTGAACTCACCAACCTTTGTGTTGACAATTTCAAGTATATTTCTCAGGTAACTGTTAGCCATGGCACGGTTGGAATAAGCTAGCTATGTTGGATCAATTCCTAGTAGCTGGAAGGACGTAGAATATCAAGACTCAAGTCTATCGTTGATCTAGAAGAACTTAGATCCTAGTATTACTTAGTCTTAGCATTTGTGTATGTAATCAAGTCTTAGAAATCATTATTACAGCTTCCGCTATCGTGTAATGAACCAATCGTTGCAACCTGTATTTATTTAATAAGTAAATAAAATATGGGGGTGTGACATATAGTCTAGGTCTAGTCTCGAGTAAACCTAATTCTCTATAACCAGTGCTCTGATACCAAGTCTGTCACACCCCGCCAAGGCGGAAGTACGGGATGTAACCGGTATATCGCATTGAACACAAGTACAAGAGAAACTAAAAGGAAAATTGTGCATTACATTGAACCATACTACATGCTTCTAACGACAGTACAAATACAAGAAAAATCTCTAAAACAGTACAAAGTGTCTAAATGACTGACTACAACCAAAGTACATAATCAAAAGTAAAAACAATAATTATAATCCAAAAGAGAGCCCTCATAAAAATCTCTTCTTCAATTATGTTTACTTGAAAGCATGTTTCGAAAACGGGTCAACTATATAAATAGTTGGTGAGTTCGCAGGTTTTGCGACTCTATAAAAAGTTTCTGATAAAAATCCAAAGTGATCAAAAATCCATTGATCGAGTACACATGTATTAGACAACATATTACCATGAGCCGTAATCAAAGTCTCGACAAAATAAAAATAAAGTACCCCATATGGAAGTCTAATGCAAACAACCGCCTAAAAATTGGCTAACTTTGTGTGCAGGTGACCCTACAAGTCTGGTTGGCGTGACCAAACCATGAGCGGGGGTGTCAACCCAAGTAGTGCTACCTAAATATCCCAACGGCTACGCTCAGCTAATTGATTGCCCAAAATTGGGGACTTTAAGGCATTAAAAAAAATAACTCATGTATCAATGTATCATTTAACATGTGATCAAAAATAAATAAAGAAACTGATCTCCCCCAAAAATAGTAAACAGTAAGTAAAGTGGGGCCGCAAAACTCACCTGGATAATGCGGGCGAATGATGCGACACAGTTGATAAAAACCGATAAAATCCGAGTCCTAACGGGTCCTACTAGTCAAGTGGACACAAACAATGCATTTAGGACTCCTACAGGTTGTGACCAAGTCAACAAAACAAAAAGTGGCTATGTAATCGGTTGCATACCCAAAACCCGTGCATACGCGTACGAGCTGTTAGAAATTGTAAAACCGGATTTTATATAAACTCGTGACCTTAAAACCTTAAGTTTTAGATTTTAATAAAGAACATCAGTAGTTATAAAGTCATATATAATAAAATCTCAAGTCACGGTTTCGTTAGATCAAAAACGCGGTTACGCGCGTAAAGTCCAGTTTACGGTTTGAAAATCCGATCCATCCGAAATTAGGGTTTTAGTGTGATACTAGCACCCAATTTAAAATTTAAAATTTATGTTTTTAATGTGATCATACTTCTGTCCAACATCCCCTAAAAATTTTTATAAAAACAATTTTATAAATTTTTTTTACAAAAATAGTAACTTTTTATAACCTTTTAATGGACCAAAATTTCAAAATCATACTTAGACATAAAGTTTCTATCGAAAACTTTCACCAGTTGATCATACAACATCCCCTAAAACTTTTTATAAAAACAATTTTATAAATTTTTTTTACAAAAATAGTAACTTTTTATAACCTTTTAATGGACCAAAATTTCAAAATCATACTTAGACATAAAGTTTCTATAGAAAACTTTCACCAGTTGATCATATACATAAATAAGAATTTCGGACCAATTTTCATAATTTTCAACATCCATATTATTTATTATGAATATAATATTATTAAAACTTAACAAATTCAGGAAAAATAGTTAAACTTGTCAAAATTTCACCAAATTTTTACCAGATTAGATTTAGGTACATATGAGATTCCATTCAAACTTTTAAGTTCAGAAGTTTTCCAAAAGTATATTATCCCAAATTCAATCGTTAAAACTTAATAAATACCAACAACCTACTTAGTCAACTCCAGTTTTCACGAATTTTGGACAGGAGTCATGTTTTATCATATACTAATTACTGACCAAATTCCAGATTTTTTCAATACTCAGAGATAGTTTTCCTAATTTTCATGTATTAAACTTGTAGGAATTTAATAAATAATCTATAAAGAGTTTGGTTAACAAAATTTCCAGATCAAACTTTTTATATAAATACTACTGTTTAAAAATTAATTTGAGTGTTAGATCAACAGCTTTTAAAAAAATCCATAAAAAACAATTGTTGTATATGTAAAAAAAATAAATAGATTAGTTCTATTATTTGTTTCACGTGAACCGAGGTTAGGTTTATAACCAAATAACCACTCAAAATATCAAATATCTCAATACTAAATGTTTTCGGGTTCAATTCCCAACTAATGAATCATAAAACTATTTTAACATAAAATCAAAGCTTAACGGGTAAAGTTTATACCTTTCATATAAATAGTTCGCGTACGAGGAACCTATCGTATTTCACATGAAATACGAACCAAAAACACCATTAGGATCGTTTTTATCTCCCGAGCATTTCACATGCTCAAAATTGACATGCAATGCCGTTTGGATGGCCATGCAACCTGATCAATTTCCTGTTTTCCATCCTAGAAACTGTTACAATATTTTCGTATTCAAACATATAGTTCCGAACATCTGATCAGAATTTCCTTTGGTGAAAGCATTCATATATGTGTTATATAACTACCATCCAAAAATCATCATGATCCAACGGTCGGATCTCTAGGGATCGATGATTCTTTGAGACCCAGTTTTTCAAATCCTAAAATCCGATCAGTCGCATTCGAAGGTACAAAAAGCATACCTAGAGAGCCCAGATAAAACATTCCTCCAGTAGGGTTGTGTGTCTATGTGTTGAAAACATTATATCCAAAATTTATGCATTTCTGACGGTCGAATTTCTAGGGATCGTCCAATCTTTGAGACTATGCATGCAACAACATTCTGGAAAGATTCATTTTCGACCTTTTTAACGAATTTAAGCAAGGATTTAGACAAATCTGAGCTTACCATTACGTTCGTAGCGTCGAGAAATGGTTCCATGAGAAAAACAGCATCTCCGGCCGCCGCCAAACCACCGTCGGGCGCCACCTGACCACCTCCGGATCACCACCACCACCACCTGAATTCTCTAACTTTTTTATGAAAAAGTTACGAATGAGCTAGTTGAGAAGGAGTTGGGGTATTTATAGCCCCCATGGTCTCCGATAGCGTGTCGGTTTTTTCGCTTAAATGAACCCGATAAAAATAGAGGCGTTATTTTACCCAAAAATAACTCGTTATAGATTGTTATTTTCCCTCGAGTCTTTGCGTCTCGTAAATATATATCATTTCGGATTTAAATTAAAATTTTATGAAACCGCTCGACTAGGGTGTTAACGCGTATAAAGCCGAACTTGATCAAATTTTGACATTATAACACCCAAATAAATCTTGCTATTATTTATCGTTCTCCAACGAGTTGCTTTCATTTAAAAGTATATTTCAACATAATAATACTATTATTATTATACGAACTCCTCGAACACGGGTGTTGAGCTGAAATGTCACAGTTGCCACATTCGTCCAGTCCCGCATGACCGACGTCCGGCCTCCACACTGCTGTCGTTGTCTCCCCACACCAGCCCAGCCGTTACCACGCAATCACAACCATGACTTGCGGTTGCCGCTCGTCGTCCGTCCCTGCTCGGCCACCACACGTGGTGTCGGGTCCTCCGTTTCCCCATCTTCGACTTCTCAGCAGCCCCGTCGGCCACCATGGGTTTCACGGCCAACTCCAAACTCGTTTAACACACGATCCAAATAATAAACAAACGATTAAACAAAAAGAACGTTGTGCTTATACCTTAGAATCGGATGATTCGTGCGAATCGAATACCCGATCGAACCCGCTCTTCCCCAAATCCCAACTCTTCTAAAACCATAAACGTGTTAAACCGCATGATGCATTGATCAATGTTCATAACAGATGATTAAAGATCAAGAAATACCTTAATCCGGATTCGAATCGCGATGAATGGCTCGCTCCCTTCCTCCTCCTTGCTCTTGGCCGCAAAGAACACAAAGGGGAGTCCCTAGTCCCTTGCCGTCGCATATAGGGCATCCAACATCGCCCGGGTTTGGCCCATGTGCGTAACCGGACCTTCATGTTTGCCTATTTTTATGTATTTAGAACGGGACTTGACTAAACTTCGATTATTACTCGTTAACCCTTTATATATATTTACATATGTACAAAAACCCGTTTTTATCAGAAAAACCGGGATGTTACAATGGGGCATTTGCGACCACATTTTCTATCACAAAACGGTCGCCATTGCCTTGTTGTGACTGTTTTGCAACCGAAAATGCGGTAGGAAAAATGCATGTCGCAATTGCCCTGTTGCGACCACTACTCCATTTTGCGACCAAATTTGCGACTATAAAAGCCGTCGCTATTTTTGTGACCGCAACAGGTTGCTACCATTTTGCCACTGCTTTTGCAACCACTTCAGTTTACCACCGATTTACGACCGCCTCAGTTTGCCACCGCTTCATTTTGCCACCGATTAACCACCCCTTCAGTTGCGACCGTTTTGCGACCGCTTCAGTTGCCACCGATTTGCGATCGCTTCATTTGTGACTGTTTTGCTACCAAAATGTTTTTTAAATTACTTATTTTAAACGTGCTAATAATGCTCATATTTTTAAAATATAACCAGATATCGAAATTTCAAAATTATATAAAACAATTCATTACAAATTAAAATTTCAAATTAGGTTACATAACATTTACAAACATTCAAAATAAATTATTTATAACCTAACTCGATAATTGACCGTTTTGAGCCATAACTTTTAAGATTGTTTCAATGTTTGTCATCCTTTTAAGCATAACATCTTTCTACACCTTATATTTTTGCTTTTCAACCACCAACTCTTCAATAATTCCGTTCAACCTCTATTTCTCTTCTTCTTTTTCTTTAACGTTCTCCTTGATAACCACGTTCAATATTTCTATCTAAAGAACAACCAATGCATAGAGTCAAGAAATCAAAATTAAAATCACATGTTTCAAACCGAACCCATTTTGGACAAAACCCATTTTGCAAAACCAAATCAATTTTTTTTAAAACAATCTTTTCTGACCCGAACTTGGTATGACCCACTATCCAACCCACTCGTTTTATCATGCTTAACTGGAATTTATAAATAAACCCTAGTCACAATGCAAGAAAAAAAAATACTTGCAGATGATCCTATTTACAGAAATCAAGCAATAAATATGTGAATGAACTGATAGCAGAGTTTTACAACTCAAAACCAAAATTCAATATAATATATGACATGAAAAGCAATAATCATCATGATGTGAGATTACTGTAGCTAATAATTGACCAGGTTCCTTAGGATAACATCATAAACTCTACAACAGCTTATAATTTCACAAATTTAACCAACCATAATTTGCAGATTACTTGTGATTTGAGTTTAAAAGATGCATAAAAATGGACTACACATGGATTCATCAATTTTACTACTTTTATGGTAAGAAAGCATCATGATTTGAGATTAATGTTGACAACAAATTAGAATAAAGGTGGCAATTTCAACTCAACTGTGTATGAAAAAGTTTAACGATGAGTCGATGACAAAAGACTATTTTTTATTTTTTCTATATTATTTTTTGTTTTCTTTTATTATATTTTTTTCTATATTATTTTCTGTTTTTTTAAGTTTGGTTATTTAGCTTAAAAATAATCTAAAATAAATCAAAAATGAAAAGAAAAAATATTAAGCATAGTACAAGTGCAGTCACATTAAAACCTTTAGTTATTGTAAATGTTGATCAATTCTTATAACAAGATAAGGGAAAACAATAATATAAATCATATCTGATAAGCTAACCGCTAGGAAGATCGGGTTCCCATTTAGGGTGTACGGTTAGAATGGTTAAGGTGAGTTCGTAAGAACTCACGGTTATTGGAGAGACAGAGAGGCACGAATTTGGTGTTAGTGGTAATTGATTCATTCTTCAATTCCCTCTAATTATCTCTCTATATATATGTACACCCAATGAAACCCATTAATGACCCATTAAGAGTAATTAGGCTCATCAACTAATTACGTAATAAATAAATAAATCAATGATTAATTTAATAATTAGATAAGCCACATAATAAAACCGTGTCCTACAGTAAAATGATAAAAATGAAGAAACTAAAAGTAGAATGTACCTTCACAAATTGTACACCCAAGGGGAATCACAATAATTATAGCTATAACACCAACCACGATAAGGAAGAGCAAAGCCACAATGCATCGATCTCTCCAAATCTCTCCAATTTACCGTGTCTTACAGTAAAATGATAAAAATGAAGAAACTAAAAGTAGAATGTACCTTCACAAATTGTACATCCAAGGGGAATCACAATAATTATAGCTATAACACCAACCACGATAAGAAAGAGCAAAGCCACAATGCATCGATCAGTCGCAACCTACATAATGAGTCAAGTAAGCAACTAGAAAGAACAAAAAAAAAAACAGGGCTGTGAATAGTTTAGAGATTGACCTTCTTTCCAATTTCCTTCACTAATTGAGAAGTCTTGATTGAAAAATGGATTGAATCAAGTTCATTAAAAATTCTACTCCTTTGTTCTGTCTGATTCTGTGTTCCCGAGTTTACTAAAGGGAAGAAAAGAAAAGAAAGGATTCCTTCGTCTTCATTTCTTTTCTTTTCTTTTCCCTTCTTTTCATTTCTGTCCAAATCTCTCTAATTTGGAAGGATGAAGATAACACTTGTTTTTCCTTCATTTCCCTCATTAAAAAAACTCTGAAACACCCTTCCTCTCATTTCTTTCTTTTCGCTCCTTAAAAAAAACTCTGGAACAATGGTTTCCTTCTACTTCCTTTCTTTTCCTCTTTCTTTTCTCTCCTTAAATAAGACTCGAGAACACATAGTCCGCACACAAGAAACAGATAATGATTACTCTCCACATGTTTAAAAAACTGAACCATTCAACAAGGTAAGCTAGCATACTTGTGCTTTGAGTGCTGCTGCAGTCTCGGTACCTACATTTATTGTCTCATGGACAACCTATTAAAAACATGTCAGAATATAAAATTAACAAAGCTATAGACAAAATGTGACATGGATATTATTGGATTAGTAACACTCCTAGTTCTTTATATGATTATGTTATAGCCCATCAATTTGTAACAAAGTATAGAATTGTTTCCTAGAAGTTACTAACCTTTTTTTTGACCGTTCAATATGATAGGAAAAACGCAACCGACTACAAACGGTAAACAACAAAATGCGGAATTAATCTTCGTTTGGTCAAAACTTTCCCGACCCGAATGAACCTGTTAGGATGCAAACAAATAGGGTATTCCAAAGTAACCAAAACAGCCCCAAATCACTATGCAAATAATATATAAAGAGACACCGAAATTTTTAGCGTGAAAAACCTCTCAAACGAGAGAGTAAAAACCACGGGACTACTAGAGCCGCTTCAAATCTACTATCACCAAATAAGAGCAATACAAAGTCTTCTCTAGAGATACTAGAGGCATACAATAATCATCATGCACTTGGAATCACTAAACATCAAGTATATGGAATCATAAACAAAGATAAATGAGAGAAATCACCAAATAGAGTTACTTTAAGGCTCGATTTTGAGTACCCCGTTTCTTCTTTCTGTCAAACGAACCCACACACAATCGTGTCTCTAAAATGGCAGAAAGGCAAGCTCCCAAAAAAACTTTTTTTTTCTTTTTGTCTCTGTTCTTCTTCTTCTTCGAGAGATAGCAGCACACCCCAAGAACTTTTTTTGGTGTTGTTGAGAATTAAAGACAATTCCTTTAATGCTATCCATTAAGACCCAACCCCCCATTTTGACTCTTTTTGGGGTTTTGAACGGCAGCAGCAACAAGGAAACAACAAAAAAAAACTTTATATTTTTTTTCTTTCTTTTTTTTTTTGTTTCACATGGGCCAAAATTAGCCCAACAAATCTCCTCCTTTTGGCCTAATGAGGAAGAGTTCGTCATCCCGGCGATCGAGCAACATATCTTCAACTTTTCACTTGTCGAAGCTTTAGTCAACATATCGAAACAATTATCATTGGTGTGAACTTTATCAAGTTCAAACAACTTGTCTTCAACACCATCTCTAATCCAATGATACATAACATCAATATGTTTTGTTCTTTTATGGAACATAGAATTCTTAGCAAGGTGAATAGCACTTTGATTATCACAAAGAACCACGTAGCGCTGTTGCATAAAGCCAAGCTCTTGCGGAAATCTTTTCAACCACAATAGTTCTTTGTAAGCTTGTGTTGCTGCCATATACTCAGTCTCGATGGTGGACAAAACAACACACTTTTGAAGCCTTGATTGCCATGACACAGCTCCCCCTACAAAAGTCATTAAATATCCGGAAGTAGATTTCATGTTGTCGTTATTTCCTGCCATATCAGAATCAGTATAACCAACAAGCATCGGCTCTCTATTTCCAAATGTTATACCTAATTTGGAAGTACCACGCAGATATCTAAAGATCCATTTAACTGCTTCCCAATGCTTCTTACTCGGATTTGACAGAAACCGACTAACAACACCTACTTCATGGGCAATGTCAGGTCTTGTACACACCATTGCATACATCAAGCTTCCAACTGCTGAGGCATATGGAACTCTATCCATTTCTTCAATCTCCTCCTTAGAAGAAGGGCAATCTTTATCAGTTAGCTTAAAGTTGGGAGTAAGGGGTGAACTAACTTCTTTGGCTTTAGCCATGTTGAATCTACAAAGCACTTTTCAATGTATTGCTCTTGTGACATATGTAGCTTCTTTGAAGCTCTATCTCTAGTAATCCGAATGCCAAGAATCTGTTTTGCTGGCCCCAAGTCTTTCATAGAAAATGAATTGCTCAATTCTTTCTTCAGCTGAACAATTCTCTTTGCATTCTTGCCAACAATCAACATGTCATCAACATAGAATAATAGGATGATAAAATCATCACCACCAAACCTCTTAAAGAAAACACAGTGGTCTGAAGTAGTCTTTCGGTAGCCTTGCTCCCCCATGACTGACTCAAATTTCTTGTACCACTTTCTTGGTGCTTGCTTCAACCCATAAAGACTTTTATGAAGTTTACAGACTTAGTCTTCTTTACTCTTAACCTAAAATCCTTCAGGTTGCTCCATATAGATTTTCTTATCCAAGTCACCATGAAGGAATGTTGTCTTGACATCCATTTGCTCAACCTCAAGATTAAGACTAGCTGCCAAACCAAGAATCATCCGAATGGAACTCATCTTCACAACTAAAGAGAAAATCTCATCAAAATCCATACCCTTTCTTTGACTGAACCCTTTGACAACCAATCTAGCCATGTACCTACGCCGTGAGGTATGTTCTTCAGTCTTCACTTTGTAAACCCACTTGTTTTTCAAAGCTCTCTTGCCCTTAGGCAGTTTCACCAACTCAAAGGTATTGTTCTCATACAAGGAATTCATCTCATCTTGCATGGCTTCAACCCACTCCCTTTTATGCTCATCTTCCATGGCCTCTGTATAACACTCGGGCTCTCCCCCATCAGTGAGTAACACATACTCATCACCAGAAAAAACGGGTGGAAGGATGACGTTCTCTTGTAGACCGCCTGAGTGTGACAAATGCTGGCATATCTGGTACTGGTAGTTCAGGGTTGGCTCTAACTACTCTGGAATATCAACGTTATCAGTACCATGTTGTTCATCATTTTGAACATCATCTCCATTATGTGTCTCGGTTTGCTGAGGAGGAATCGGATCCAAATCAGTAAGATCATCAGTTTGTTGAGGAACTATCTTTGTCTTCTCAATATCTTTCAAACCCTGATATTCTATGAACACCACATCACGACTTCTTACTAGTTTCTTCAGAACTGGATCATATAACATGTATCCAAACTCATCTTGCCCATTACCAAGGAATATATACAAGGCTTGGTCTTCACATCAAGCTTTGATCTTTCATCTTTGGGAATATGCACAAAAGCCTTGCATCCAAAGACCCGCAAATGACGATACGAAACATCTTTGTTACTCCAAACCTTGTCAGGAACATTAAAAGACAAAGGAACACAATGAGTTAGATTAATAACTTGTACCGCCGTATTCAAAGCTTCACCCCAAAAGGAATTAGGCAACCCTGCATGCGAGAGTAGACATCTAACCCTCTCAACCAATGTTCTATTCATCCGTTCTGCTAAACCATTCAACTGTGGTGTCTTTGGAGGAGTATTTTGGTGTCGAATACCTTTCTCTCTACAATAAGCATCAAAAGGACCAATATACTCACCTCCATTATCTGTTCGAATACACTTAAGCTTCTTCCCAGATTGTCTCTCAACTAGGGCATGAAATTGCTTAAACACATCTAATACTTGATCTTTAGATTTCAAAGAATAAGCCCAAACCTTCCTTGAATGATCATCGATGAATGTGACAAAGTATAAACAATCTAGTCTTCATGGGACCACATACACCGAAATGCACCTAATCAAGTATATTTTCTTTTCTAGAGGGAGGATGACTCTTAAAGGAAACTCTAGTTTGCTTACCTTCCACACAATGAGAACATTTCTTCAAATGAACATCATGCACATTGGACAAGACATTTTTATTCAACAATAAAGACATTCCCTTTTCACTCATGTGACCAAGTCTCTTATGCCACAAGTCGGTCATATCAGAATTCATTAAAGAGTGGACCGAGTCTCTAGAGATCTTCGGATGTGTCATGTATAACTTTAAACTTCTTTTACCTCTTGCCACGATCAAAGAACCACAAGTGAGTTTCCACATTCCATCACCAAGGTTACTGTGGTAGCTATCATCATCAAGTAGGCCCGCAGAGATCAAATTAAGTAAAATATTTGGAACATGTTTTACATTGTGTAAAACCAACTCCATTCTAGTATCAAACTTCAAACAAACATCCCTAACACCAATAATCTTAGATAGCCCATTATTACCCATCTTAACACTCCCAAAATCACCGGGATTATAAGATGAATAAAAATCCCTTTGGGATGTCACATGACAGGTAGCACCACTGTCAACAACCCAACATTAATCATCATGTGCAAGGTTAACCATATCATAATCACAACAAATAAAGAACTCTTCTGTAGCAGTGTCATTACCGCCATCATCTTTCTTATGGTTGCTTTTTTGATTGTTGTAATTAGCTTTCTTGTTCTCCTTCAATTGTCTTCAGAATCTAATTGTGTGGCCTTTCCTACCACAATGATAACACTCAAAATTAGTAAACTTCCCTTGAGACTTACTACGATGCTTCCCTCTGTGACTTGGATCTATACTCTGACTTCTCCCCCTTATTTCTGTGACTAAAACATCTGAATGTGAAGAGGAACCTTGTAACTTTCTTCTCATCTCTTCATTTAAAATACTACTTTTAGCCAATTCCATAGTGATAACACCATTTGCTGCAGAGTTGGACAATGATGTCCTAAAAGTCTCCTACGAATCTGGTAAAGTGCCAAGGAGCCATAAACCTTGTAACTCGTCTTCAAACTTGATACCCATTCCTCCAAGCTGATTAACAACTCCCTGAAAAACATTCAAGTGATCAGTAACAGGAGTACCATGACAGGAGTACCATCATGGTATTTCAAGTTTATCAACTGCTTAATCAAGAACAATTTATTGTTCCCGGTCTTCCGAGCATACAACTCCTCAAGCTTGTTCCATAAAGTACAAGCATGAGTCTCCCCGCTAATATGGTTCAAAACATTATCATCAACCCACTGTCGGATATACCTGCAAACCTTTTGATGTAAAATATTTCATTCTTCATCTGTTTTATCTTCATATTTATCAGTGATAAACACAGGCAAATAATAATCCTTCACATAAAGAAGGTCTTCAATCTTGCCTTTCCAAACATGATAATTAGAACCATTCAGATTCACAATTCTACCTGGATTAGCTTCCATTGTTCAAACAAGTCTAAACCCAATAACAAGAGCTAATGGCTCTGATACCAGTCTGATGGAAAAAACACAACCGACCATAAACGGTAAACAACAAAATGCGGAATTAATCTTCGTTTGGTCAAAACTTTCCCGACCCGAATGAACGTGTTAGGATGCAAACAAATATGGTATTCCAAAGTAACCAAAACAGCCCCAAATCACTATGCAAATAATATATAAAGAGACCAAAATTTTTAGCGTGAAAAACCCTTCAAACGAGAGAGTAAAAACAACGGGACTACTAGAGTCGCTTCAAATCCACTATCACCAAATAAGAGCAATACAAAGTCTTTTCTATAGATACTAGAGGCATACAATAATCATCATACACTTGGAATCACTAAACATAAAGTATATGGAATCATAAACAAAGATATAGGAGAGAAATCATCAAATTGAGTTTCTCCAAGGCTCGATCTTGAGTACCCCATTTCTTCTTTCTGTCAAATGAACCCACATACAATCGTGTCTCTAAAATGGCGGAAAGACAAGCTCCCAAAAAAACCTTTTTTTTCTTTTTGTCTGTGTTCTTCTTCGAGAGAGATAGCAGCACACCCCAAGAACTTTTTTTGTTGTTGTTGAGAATTCAAGGCCCACCCCCCACCCCCACCCCATTTTGACTCTTTTAGGGTTTTGAACGGCAGTAGCAACAAGGAAACAACAAAAAAAAATTATATTTTTTTTCTTTCTTTTTTTTGGGTTCCACATGGCCCAAAATTAACCCAACACAATAGCTTGGTCATTTTCTTCCCGCATTTAATGACCATTATCTATTATGTTGCTGATTTGTCATAGCTGAAATATAAACATAATCACTTAAATTTTACTCATAAGTGATGAGGTGAGAAGTAATACAACAAATTAAATTGGTATCAGGTTCTTACTTGAGGCTAGTAAGCCATTATCTTCCTCAAATCCTTCAGCTGGCCCACCAAAGAGATCGACACGTTTGTTCTGAATGTTGGTTGCATATCTAGATCACCCAACGAAAACACAGACGAATCAACAACATGGTGTGCAGAAATTAAGTCTATGATTATTTATACATGATTGAAAAGGTAGAAATTAGAAAAAGAAAAAAAAATGAGAAAAGACTTTTTTGTGGTCACTTTAAGAACCGCACAAATATGAAATAATCATAGACCTCAACTAAGATGTGGTTAAGTAATTTGCACATGATAGGTTGTTCAAGGCTCCTTTTGGACAGAGTCATCGACTTTTGATTCTGGGATAGCATTGTTAGCAATAACTGTTACCCAGGTTTGAAAAGTTAACGGGTCAAAGTGTATTTTATGTAAAGTTTAAGTTTAGAGTGTAAAGTGTAAATATGATAACTTAGATGGTCCAATATGTGATTAGGAAACCTAGAAACCGTATGATTAGAAGCGTTACGATGTTTCTTATGTATATGTATGCGAACTGGATCAGATTGTAAACACCCACTTTAATCCAAAATTCGTTTGTGTTAAATCCTTGTTCTTGTTCCTTGGTATTTGATTTCTTGATTTGGATATGCATCGATGATCCCTGTGATGTTCTATAAGCATGTGGGGCCAGGATCATGACACTCTGGAAGAAGGCAAGTTATTGGATTTTTTCTATTCACTCCGACTCGTTTTCATACTTCAATGAGTACTTGGTAAAAGCTTTCTTCTTCGACTTTCACCAGTTCTTGTAGAACCTCCTTTTAACATCCTCACCGAAATGTTGGGCCCAAACGGTGTTCAGACGGCGAAGCCCAGGTTTCACATAACCCACGAGCCCATCAACAACCATTGGTGGTGTCTCGATGATTGTAACCACTTCACATGTTTCTTTCTTGGGGAGTCGGTCAAATCATCTGTAGGTACATAAACAACTTGAATAGAAGTTATGGACCCTTCTTTGGTAGAAGTAATTCTTTCTTGTAAAGAACCCATTTCGATACTAAGGGTAGGTTGATAACCCACAGGGGAAGGCATTCTACCCAACAAGGCGGATACAAAACGGAAGACATTGTCAACAAATAAAAGAACGTCTTGTTCATTAACATCTCGGAAATATTCCGCCATAGTTAGGGCAGTCAAACCAACTCTCATACGAGCTCCCGACGGTTCATTCATTTTACCGTAAACTAGAGCCACTTTTGATTCTGCAATATTTTGTTCAGTTCTGAAAAAAATAAAAATAAAACATAAAGTTATCATATATATATACAAAAAGAAATCAAGGGTTTTTATATAAAATGAAAAAAAACATGTGACAGGATTGAAATTAACTAACTTGATCCAGCCTCCAGGTTTTTCAACTTCTCTAACAATATGGGTCATCCCAGCTTTGTAACCCACGAAGGCAGTTAATCTGCAACGTTATCTTTGAGGAACGCTTTCACAGAAAAACCAAAATGATTAGATGTCACATCCTTAAATTCATTTACTTATAAATAAATAAATTAAGGTTGCAATGATTGGTAACATTACACAATAGCGGAAGCATATTGAAGACATCTTAAGTATTGAACACCATTACAAATACTAAAACAAGCTAGTACATTATTCTAGAACCATACAGTTCAAAACCGTCTTGAGGTTTGACAATCATGCTTCTTTGGCTTCTAGAGTTTAATCTAAATGGCTAACCTATTCCAACCGTGCCATAGCTATATGTCACCTGAAAAACATACTTAAAAGTGTCAACACAAAGGTTGGTGAGTTCACACGTTTAATTGTTACAATGTAAAGCCGTTTTCCTTGAAACGATGATACCGTATACATGGGTATAATATAAAAATGTTTTCCTCGAAAACATGTGATAACTTCATAGTCATAAAAAGGGGGAAAAAAAATACAAAAATGGACATTTGACAAAAAAAGTTATCCAAAATGGACATGCTTATTTAGCCGCTGGTTTCATGGACATTCTTCACATGCCCACATTCCTTTTTACAGAGTCCGAACCAATAGTGGAGTGACACATGGGCGGCTAAGCCTTCAAATAGCCGGCTACAGCCGTCTAATCCTGTTAGCCGGCTAAAGCCTTCTGTTAGCCGGCTAAAGCCTTCTGTTAGCCGGCTAAAGCTGTCTAATCTTGTTAGACGGCTAAAGGCTTCTATTAGCTGGCTTAGCCGACGCTTTTTTCTGAAATGGTATTTGGCTTGAGCCGGCTTCTTTCTTGGCTTGATGGTTTTAGCCGGCTTCTTCCTTAATTTTTAATTTTTTTTTAAATATCAAAAGTGATTTTTTATATATAAATATCAAAGGTGTATTTATTTTTATATCTTAACATACAAAGTTGATATAGAAAAGTATCCCAAGACTCATTCAGATTACGTATTGGGAAACCGTTTCGTTGGGTCACCCAAAAACCCTGCGATTGAAGAATCGTATAACCCTCCTCTTGACAAAGCTCATAATCCTCTTGTTGACGAACATCATAATCCTCTGGTTGACGAACCGGATAACCCTCTTGCTGAAGAGCTTCTTGATGATGACCCTGCGGGTAAACAACAAGAAAACCGATCGTTTGTCGAACCTGATAAGGGTCGAGTTGACGATTTATACGAGTATTCTAAAGACTTGGCTAACGATTTATATGAGTATCTCATTTACCACCGCTATAGATAACAATGTTCACAGACATTTTGCGTATAAACACACAGCACAAGTAAAATACAAGTATCAACTATGACACTCCGCATAAAGCAAAAAACAATTATAAAAGTAAAAAACAACTCTCAAAGTAAAAAAAAAAAAAAAAAAAAGCCGGCTAAGTAGTTTTTTTAGCCGGCTAAAATGAAGTAAAAATTGTAAAACGCCGGCTAAATCCATCAAGCCAAGCCAAGAAAGAAGCCGGCTCAAGCCAAATACCATTTCAAAAAAAAGAGCCGGCTTAGAAGGCTTTAGCTTGCTAACAGGATTAGACCGCTATAGCCAATAGAAGGCTTAGCAGGCTAATAGAAGGCTTTACGCCGACTATCAGGATTAGACGGTTATAGCCGGGTATTTGAAGGCTTAGCCGGCCACGTGTAACTCCCATATTGGTTCGTACTTTGTAAAAAAGAATGTGGGCACGAAAATTTATGCCGACTATTTTGAAGAATGTCCATGAGACCAGCGGCTAAATAAGCATGTCCATTTTAGATAACTTTTTTGGTCAAATGTCCATTTTGGTATTTATTCCCCATAAAAAGAGTAGTTTTTCCAGCAAAAACATGTGATGACTTCACAGTCATAAAATGAGTAGTTGTGCCAATGAAAACATGTGAAGACTTTATATAAAAGGAGTAGTTTCCCAATGAAAACATGTGATGACTTCATAGTCATAAAACGAGTAGTTTTCCCAATGAAAACATGTTTATGAATTTATGCTCACGTGATGCCCTTTTTTCATGAATTTGATAAAGATAAGAACGTTAACCAAAACAAGTAGCGGTTTGACCCATTTGTAAACTAGCTAGGAATACAAACAATTTGTACATACATGAGGCATAACCAAACCATAACACAGGTGTTTTGCCCCACCCTCGTACCTCACGAGCAATTGTTTGAATACTATGTGGTTATTTGGCCATAGGGACCCATGGTTAGCGCTACTAACCATGACCGGGGCTGTCAATCCTAGTACTACTATCCATAGAATCCAGGCTAATCTATAGCTAATGGTTATAAATATGATGGTCAGGGGACTTCCGGCGCTCTGTGTGTAAACTCATGCAAACATAAAGGCCGTCTTGTTTTCTTGTTACCATATTAAAATGTTTGTAAGTATGTTTCATGTTTTCCAAATGTAATAAATCAAGTATGTTTCATGCTTTCTCCAATGTATCAAGCAATAATGTTCCCAAATGTATTAAACATTGATGTTTCATGTTTTCAAACGTGTAAAGTAAATATGTTTTATGTTTTCCAAACGTATCAAGTAAATATGTTCCGTGTTTTCAAACGTGTAAAGCAAGTATGTTTCGCCCTCGTTGTTTCTAAAATAGTTAAAAGCAAAAAGGGGTCGTGAAACTCACATGGTAATTATGTTAGGAACGATAACGTCCTTCATCTAACAACGGGAACCAATGTCTACATAATATGATAGTGGCGGGTGTATATCCTACTCAATTCATACGATACCTGTAGGTACTTAATAAGAATTACATAACAACCCTAATATTGGAAAGCGAGTCTAAATTCGTGTTGAGTTATCATGTGCGCGGTTGAGCTTGACATATTCGTTAAAGTGTAGTGACTGTTTGATAGCCACTCTTGTGTTGTAGTTATACCTTGGGAAAGGGGGATAATGGTATGTCTTTATGTATTTGGATACGTATAATAGAAATACTTGTACACATACAAATGTATATTATATATATATATATATATATATATATCTATATATCTTTTTCAAAAACTAATAAGCATTCTATTTTGCAATAAATGTTTGGGTTTATGTAAAATATACATTTATATATATGAATATGATTATATGTATATATAACATAATATTTGTTCAAGTTTATAAAAATTTAAGTTTTCGTATTCATTCGAAACATAATTGTTTAGGTTTCCAATCGTCTGCGTCATATAGTCAATTATCTTAAGGATATAGACATATATATACCTTTTATATTTGTGCATAAAAATGTACATGTATATATATCGGGTAACAATCGTTTGATTTTAAAAATACGTGAGTATTTACATACTGATATATATAATTATGTGTGTATATATATATATATATATATATATATATATATATATATATATATATATATATATATTTGAACGGCAACACCTAGATATTCTAGGATAATTGGGTTTCCCTGTAGCAACACCTATAACATTCAGGGTAGCCCACCACAGGAGGAACCCCCCAACTAGGTATACCCATATTCTACAAACATAGTTTTCATCTCATTTATATTGTAAAACTCCAATTTTTTTTTAACAAAATGTCTTCGTCTGATTCTAGCATTCTTGGTTTGCCTTCAGGATTATCCGATTCTAGTGGTTTTGATGATTTTCTTTCCGACACTTCCGAATCAAGTGGCATTGAGTTTCTGTCCAAAGTTGCCGCTGCGGCTAGCGAGCTTGAGGGATAATTAATCGTCCGCAACGGTCACGTAAACGTCAACAAATACAAAATGTGGTTTATGCATGTATCATATTGCACAATATGATCTTAAATCATGACGGAAATGCAATCTCACCCAGCTACGTGATGGACCCTCCAACCAATGAAGTCGTAGACGATGGTGTAATTAATGAATTGCGGGATCAACAGACACACTTTAGACTACGATATGATCTTGTTGAACATTTTGCTACACTACATGAGTGGGCCAGCAACGATTCAGAAGACGATTATGTTTAATTTATCGGTTTTGTTTTAATTTGTAACTTTTTTTGTATTTTGTTATTTTTAGTTATCTTATCTATTTTTAATTAATAAAAAGGTATGTTTTTTTTATTTAAATGTTATTTTTTTTTAAATGTTGGTGAGTAAAATGAGTTAAATGAGTAGGGTGTTTCCAATGAAATCTGAGTAAATCAGAAAATGAGTAGTTTTGAGGTGGCAGAATTCTATTGGGCAGTTTTGGTGAGTAAGTGGGTAAATGGGTTGGGTGCCCCCTTCACCCTAAGGAAATCGCAAACGAATTGAAGGATTATCATGCTTGGAAAAATTAGTGAAGATTGCAACAAATTGAACTATTAATAAAGGTTTTGATTCAAGGACGGTGAAGATTAAATATAGGAAAAAGCTTGAACAAAGAATTGGAAACTAAAATTACCTGAATTTGTTGAGAGGATGAAACCCTAGGTGACAGTGGATGCCAATCCTATAGATTGCTGAAGGTACCTTCTGTTTTTTCCTCCGATTGCTGAAGGTTCTTCCATTTCTTCAATTGTTGAAGGTGCTTCTACGATTTCGTAATCGTTCTTGTGCGTTGAAAGTCCCCCTCAAGTTTTCAGCATTCACCTTTCAAGTTTAGCGCTGTGTTCCCGAGTTTACTAAAGGAATGAAAAAGAAAAGGAAACAAATGATCCATTTCCCTTCTTTTCTCTTTTTTTTTCTCTCTAAATCTCTCCAATTTGGAAGGATGGAGATAACACTCGTTTTCCCTTTATTTTCCTCCATTTCCCTTCTTAAAAAAAACTCCGGAACACTTTTCCTCCCATTTCCTTTCTTTTCCCCCTTAAAAAAACTCTGAAACAAGGGTTTCCTTACCCTTCCTTTCTTTTCTCTTCTTTTCCCTCCTTAAATGAGACTCGGGAACACAACGTAAGCATTTTATAAAAAAAGAAAAATAAAAAAAAAAGTTCGCTCAAGTTTTGCCCGGCGCACCGGTGGCAAATGCAAATTTTACAGAGCGGTGGCAAATCGTTCGCTAAATTTGCAACCATCATTAACGGTGACAAATTTTTGGTTGCAAATGCCAAGTTTTTTAGTAGTGAATCAAGGGAATGAGGAAGGAGTGAAGTGGCGGCTAGGGTTTGTAGTCTCCTCCCCCTCCTTTTTTCTTCTTTCGCGTTTAATTCCGTTCGACCCTTGATCGTTTATAAATTTTCGTTTCCCGACCCTTTTATTTAACCGACTAAATTTCAGGATGTTACACTTTGGAAAGCAATTGTTAAATGCAAAAAATAAACAACCAAGTAACTAAACTGTTGAGGGATAGAAAGACAAAACTGATTGATAAAGGTTAAAGTGGATGTTAACTACTCCACTCTACGTCTCACTGTTCTAAGGAAGTGATCACCTTCTACGTCTCACAAATTTTAAGGCTATGATACCCTTACAAACGTCTCACTAAACTATGGTAGTGATCACCAAGAATAAAATGAACGTATAAAGTAGTTAGAGCACATCACTCCTCTTTTGCTTTTGAAATTGCTTGATCTTTTATCTATGATCTTCTCAAAATGATTCGATAATATGAACGGAATGAGAAAGATCTATTTGATACATATATTTGAACATTTTCTTAAGCTAAAGGGTGAGTGTGAAGCGTGGACAAAGGTTAGCATTTACAGAAAAGATTCCCACCTATAGAATTAGATTTTGATAATCCAGGTTTTTCCAACAGGTTATGCAGCGATAATGGCTTCTATAAATAACAACATTCGGGTCTTTCTATAAATGGCAACAAAAACCAAACGTTTCAATCGGTAAAACTTTCTATACATAGCTAGTGTAAGGCCCCAAACCAAAAACCCTACAGTTGGTTCTCATCACTAGGTATTTTCTTTAAAATACTCGTTTAATTAATCAAAATTTCAGCGAAAGTCTTTCTAAAAACAATAATCCTCTTTGTCAAACGTTATCGTTATTAACTTTATCTTACGAATGCCTGCCCACCAATCTGAGTAGCACCACTCTCAAGCCAAAATGCGTTGACCACGAAGCTCACCTGCAAAACAATCTAACGTACACACAAAGTTAGCTAGTTTAGGTGAGTTCTAATACTTTAATTTAAATAAAAGCCACCTCGTCACAATTATTATTTATCACTGCTCAGGACACTCTGGTCCTTATAAAATAGTTTTATAATTTTATTATCATATAGATAACCCCTGTTATCTTACGATATCCCATAAAGGTTCACTACCCAAGACTCATCCCATAAATATAACCCAGTAAGTCTCACTAACATGGTTCAATCTTTCTACACTAATTACTCATAATCTACCACCCGCATTAACCAGAAAACCTGGTTAACATAACAAATCCCTAGACATCGACTTACCCAGCCTTGACCAAGACTCTCACGAGTCAAGTGACACTACAGTTGTAAACAACACCTCATCATCCCGACTCAACGGTCAATCTAACTCTACACACCACATTAATATCATCTAGACATCACATTAATATCATCTCATGCATAATAAATAAAACTCAACACTTGTGTGCAATTCAACATATATATATGCACACAAACACATACCTTGTCACATGCACCCCCATCAGGGTTACTCTCGTTAGGGCGTTCGACACACCCCGAGCTCATCACTGACCTGCTGAATATTGTCACCTTTGGTGACTTCTCGAAGGACTTCGTCCTTCATAATCCCGTTTGCCGTGTCACAGAGACAACGATGCAAACATACAACACAAGTATAAAACACATAACGTCATACTTCATTTACCTGACTTATTAACTAGGTCTGCACATAACATGTCCTACTCACACCCATAAGCATTTAGTTTATATCCCGACTTACCCCGACTAACCCTTATCACGACACACATCACTAACTCTCTTATCCTTAGCTCACCAAATTCTCATAGATTCCCCATAGACCCTCCGACTCATTAATGAATGTTTTACTTCATAAACACATCGGGTTAGAACCCAAAACTCGTAACACGTTTAATAAAATAAACATATCGTGTAAGCATGTACGATAACCCCAAAAACAGTAAAACATTTAAGAAGTAGGGGAATATAAACTCAATGAATACGCTGAGTCCAAGTCTTTGCTTTGCAACCCGCCCGTTCACACTTGAACCCAAACCTGTCAACGCATGATCACATGATCAGAATACGCTTAGAACATACGTTGAGTAACGTACAAATAAATAAATAAATCCCGACGCTCAATCTTATCTGCTCATCCCTTCGTCCATACCAAACCCTAGTCTCACATGTTCACTTGAACCGGATCGTCATGGATCCGCTTAGAACTCGACTACCCGAACTGGGTCTCATGCATGCATGTACGTGACCATGCAAACCCTAATCCCTCGAACATACACGTACACGAGCTGGATTTCCCACCCGCATGCAAACCATGCAAAAAGGGAAGCCCTAACCGGCTTCTCACCGTCCCCCATGTCTACGTTGTGCACCACCATGCTACTCATCACCGTCATCTTCCTCGTTATACCAAACCCCACACGGCTTCCATTTCCTCCTACGTGTACTGCGGACCATGCACCACCACCTCGCACACCACAAACCCTAGCCGAGAAACACCACTACTCCACTCCCGTCACCACAGCCACCGAGCACCACCATCCCCACGCTGCTCCTCCTTTATGCACCACATTCTCTCCTTCTCGGTCGTCGGATACTGCCCCCACGAGTCACCTCGTTTCTTCTATCGCCGGCCGTACACGTCACATGCCATTACCTGTAACCACCACCTTTGAAGCCGATCATCATTATTGGGAATCAAGTACCAGTTTTAACTTCTTAAAACAATAAATATTTTTACATTTTAAATAAATAAATCAGATATATTTAGCGGAAGCGATTCAGAGTACTAATAACATATCAGATATGGATTCCGGACAGTGATCCGATTACACGCGTATAAACAATATAATAAAATCCAACCATAGGGTGTTCAATGATTATACATTCGACGATAACCAAATCAGAACACCTCGGATCAACGAGCGTCATGCTAGATGACACGATCACGAAACCTGCAACAAAACATCACAAGGATTTCACAAATGAAACCAGCGACGGCGGCGGAAAGCGACGATGGTGGTGGCTGGTCATGGCGGAAACGGCGGCGGCTTGCGGCGGCCTTGGTGCCGTCGACCGGAAAAAAGAGAGAGAGGGGAGAGGGTTTTCGAAAACCCTTGGTGGCTAAGAATTAGTATTAGGGTTATTAGTTAAGGTTATATTTATAACCACCCTATTTACAGACTAGGCCTTTGAGGTATTAACAGTTAATACCCGACTAATAATTAACTCTTTAATTATCATCCCTGTATTTTACTAATTATAAATAATCAGTAAAAACACATTCTTTTAAATGTTTAACACATTAAACATTTAGCCCCGTAAATAATTGTTTCACTAAATAATTAGTTAACTCAATCACCGATAAATATTTCTCTAAATATTTATCTACCATTTATTAAATCCGTCTCTCGTGAACTATAATATTTAACAATTAAATATTATATATTTTCTCGTTACCCAAAGTTTAACTCTTTAGATCGTACCTCGTTAGTAACGTTGACTTAATTAATGATCGGACATCACATATCCAACAACCATGCCCAACTCGTTGCCATCCATGGTCACCGTCTTCACCCTCACTACTGTTCACAACCTCACCGTAAACAAAACATGTTAACCGAAAGCGAAAAAAGAAGTTGTTACCTGTTCGCATTTCCGGAGTTCCCCCGCCGGGCCATCTTGCTGCCGCCTTCATCCTCCACGTCGTCGGCTACCTCTTTATCTCCCTTGGTCTGCGCCGTCGCACACCTAGGGTCCCCAAAGTGGCCTTAGGGTTTGCGCTAATGTTGTTTATAAACCACTAGATGTTACACTCGGGTCCCTGCGTTTTCCTCTTTCCCGTATTTCGACCTCAAATTGTACCTTAAATGGAGCTTTTAGTGCAAATCTCACTAACCACCTCGATCTCTATGGATTCGGGTTATTCATTAGCCCGAACTGTTAATTTATGAGTTTTCAAGATGTTACAGCTGGGATGCTAACTATCACGTTACTCAAGTCATAAAATGACAACCTTCATGTATTTCAAATATGACAAATCGTTGTCAATACCCGTATGTGGAATAGTTAATATGACGTATTGTTGTTAGTTGTTTTGTTAGAATTGGTGGTCTTGGAATTTAAATACTTTGCTATTGGTGAGTATTCTAACATAGGCTAAGTTGTTCGGGTCGGAAGTGATATTCTCAGAATGTAGAGAACATGTATACCAAGAGTAGATTTATTGTTTTATGTAAGATATATTATTTTACGTTTACTTTATTATTATAAATGTTACCGATGTCGAGCCATTGGCACACACTTGTGCGAACATATAGAGACAAGGAAATGTGCAGTATTTGGTAATTTGTTTATACGATATGGAAATGAATCGTAATTTGTTTGTAAGATCTAGAAATATGTATATATATAATTAATGTAAATTAAATGTAAGAGCGAGTCTCTCAAGTATGGCAAATCGGCGTTAACAGGTTGATCGGAATTGTTGGTCTTAGAATTTATTTGTAAGATTTAAAAATAATGTCATATTTCATCAAAGTCATGTGTTGTAATGAACTAGTAACACGTTCGATGGCGAATTGAGGTTTTTTTTTTGTAAGATATAGAGTATTCTGTTGGAATCCTTCGACAACTAGCGGGAGATGTTGATGCATGATATGACATAAATTATACATGTTTTGCATGCATAATTATCCCCGAATTCATCACAATTAGAGATAATATGATAATAATTGATGCCTAATGCACCCATTTGTGTTCCAATAGGATAATTGGCTTGGATATGCGAAAACATGAAGAAATCACTAAAAATCAAGGTAAAATCAGCATTCTGAAGCCAATTAAACGAAATCGGACGCAGAAGGCCAACCTTGAAAATCAAAAAGTCAACATGAAGCAGTTTAGGGCAATGCACGATCGTGCAAACCCCAAAATTCTCTCCTGGCAGGAAGAAAAGGGTACTTTGCACGCCCGTGCAATCCAATGCACGCCCGTGCAATCCAATGCACGCCCGTGCAATCCAATGCACGACCGTGCATTGCCAAAATCTTAGCCTATAAATAGCAAGCTCATTCTAGTGTTTTAAGTGTCCAAGATCAAGAGTAGGGAAGGCCTTAGTGCTCTGCTAAGAGCCGGAACTCTCTCGGTTTTGGTCCGTTTTAGCTTTCTTGTTTATTTTCCTTTTTAAAGTCTTGTAATATGAAGCGATTCTTCTCGTTCGAGTAAAACAAGAGGCAACCTATACCCACTCTCCCTTGGTGTTGGAATACCTCCACACATTATCTAAGGGTTAGTGGAGTCACTTGTATGGTCATTCATGGCTAGTCCTCTTGTGTTACAGAGTTGGCTGAACTTTAATTAATTAATAAAGTATTTTTAGTATGTTATGTTTTTAAAGTCTTTACTATGAGTTATCTTAAATATACAAGAATAATTGATCTTCAAACCAATCTAATAATATTAAATCTTGTAAGTTACTTAAGCAAGACTTCTTGTTTGGGAAGCTTATTCGAGTTTGTACGGCCTATATACAAATCTTGGTTCTAGCAACGGCCGTGTAGTATAGATTTAATGTTATGGGTTGATTGGAGGTTTGGGTATTCAGCAGGCCATTTGAGCCCTAACCAGACCGGGCGGTTTGTGTCGGTATTTCTTTACTTCTCTCATATCGGCTTGTAGAGGACTTCTAGCGGGAGCCATGGGGTTTGATCTTGAGAATGTAAGTCTTATTTATTTAAAATAATATTATAAGTAAAGACAACTATTTAAGAACATAATTTGCTAGGTCCGAGCGTTCATAAAGTAGCTCTGGAGGGAGTTGTACATTCCGACTTTCCAAAGGAAGTTACAAGACATGACGTACGTCAGTCATTGGATAATCTTAGTCCGAATAATGAACCACGAGAAAACCGGCGGACTTGAGACCCCGTTCAGGGTCCGGAGATTCATTAAGGAACAGTTGGCCGACCGTATCCACTGTTCCGTTACAAAATACTAACTCCCATATCGAAATGATTAGTATTAGTAACTATGACCATCCTTACTTTAAATATAACATTAATTAAAAAGGGATAACAACTAGAGTAACACCTTAAACGTGATAATACTTCTAATTACATTTCTTAACCTTTTATTTTCCTTATAAAACAAAACCCATTTTCCAACTTATTATCCTAGTCAGACAATAGCGAGGGTTGAGTACGGGATCCGTGTCCATGGTTCGATACTTGGTTCTTACCCACACTATACTACGATGCGATATGTACACTTGCCTATTGTATGTATGTTTAGTTGAAGTAATTATCATTTTAATTTATAAATTTAAAACCTATTTTGTGTAGTTTTAAATAGAATATATTTATTACTACTAAAAACACGCAATCAAGTTTTTGGTGACGTTGCCGGGGATATATATATATATATATATTTATATTTTATCTACACATAAAACACACATCAACGCCTATTAATAAGTACCAATGGATTTATGATGCAGTGTCCGATGAGTGTATTAAATAATAATATTTTATAGAGTTAAATACGGTTTTAGTCCTTGTTATTTTAACCAAATAACCATTTTAATCCATTAGTTTTAATTTAACCTCTTTAGTTCAATTGTTTCATTTTTGTATCAATTAAAGTCCAGTCCACTAAGGGTACTGGGGGCACAACCATAAGCACCTTAATGACTCTGTCCAATGAGGGAGTGATGCCTCATTTTTATCTAAATCCAACCCCAAGTACCCTAAGTCTTTTTTTTATTTTTTAAATTAATTTTTTTATTAAAAGTAACTAAAAAATACAACAAATAAAAAATTTTCATTAATTTAAAAAAAAGGTATATAATAATAAATTAATAAATAAAGTACATAAAAATAAATCTATAAATCACAAGGACATCCATATCGATTCGCTATTTCATGTTTTGGTTTAAGAACTATTTCCAATATTGGTCCGGTCACATGGTCGTGCGGATTGGTAAACGTCTTTAAATCCCGGTCCATACGATCCTCCCGGATAGTCTACCGTTGCTCCTCCACCAAGTTAATATTTTGTTCATCCTTTTTCTTTCTTGATTCCAATAGCTCTTTCAAAATATCCTCCTGTTACTCTTTTCTCATTGTGTATTGTGCAACTTCTTCGGCTAAAATATCTTTGCTTGACGACTCCCCTGATTTCTTTGCTTTTAATGTTTCGTTAAGGTCGGGTGCCCAATTACAGAACGGGTCGTCATTTGAGTAGTTGTCGGAATCCGAAGACTTTCTTTTATTTTCGGAAAGACCCAAAACTCCTCACCAATCAACAACACTTTGTTTCATTTATCATGACACCGTACAATCTCCCAACACTCAACGTGGCCAAAAGGTGTTTTTGTGTTTATTTTGCTAGTCCTTCAACGCTTTCTTTATTACATCAACATCAACGGCTCCACTCGTACGTAGACGGTCCTATATTGTTATAATAAATAAAAAAAAAACTAGTAATATAAGCTTAAATATAAATAAAAAGTAATAGAGATATACTACCTGAACCCAACAACCATTGAACCGACACATTTGGGTATTTAAAACCGTCCATTTTGAATTTAGTTGGTGAATACTTCGGTTGCTTCCACCAACTTGTTCGTTGTAATGCTAAAGCACTCGATTCCAAAACCCATCTTTATTTTATTGATTTTCTATTACCTGGTCTTCAAAAATATGAATCCAAGTCTTACACAAAGTGAGAGTTTGTTTATCGGACCATTGTTGACGTGGCACCGTGTGTGGAGTTTTCCTTTTTTACCGGGTTGTTCTTCCACATCTTGTTCTTCATTTTCTTCTTCTCCAACCTCGTCATTTTCTTCTTCAATTTTGTCATCAAAGATCAGGAGTGGTCGTTCTTCATTACGGGTTGGGTTACGGTATGATAGGTTTTGGTAGCGGGGTGCAAAAGGGTTACACGTGAGTTGATCTTGTAAGGGATAAGTGTATTGACCGGGTGCAATTTGAGTAGGCATGGTTGACATTTGAGAATACCAATAATATTGGTATTGAAACGGTTGTTGTATCGGTTGATCTTGGCTAGAACCGGCCTTTGATTTTTTGGAATCCATGGATAAAAAGAGTGTATTTTGTATAGAAATATAGTAGAAAGATTGTAGTTTTTGGTGTAAAAATATTATTGAAAAAAGAGTGTATTTATAAGATAAAATAAATGATTTTTTTTTAAAACACAACGGCTATAATGACGTTACCAACGGCTCACTCATTTAAGAGATACACGGGTACATGTAGCCGATGGGTCTACCCGCAACCCGATCACCATGTAGCGGTGTACCCTACGAAGCCGAGGTACTCACATGGCTACCCGAGTGACGCACCTTGCTCCTTAACCACATCCATATTTTCTGTTAACTTTTTATTAAAAGACCAAAATGCACTTAGACTATTTGTAATGTTTAGACATAATAATATCTTTGGACCCACTTAAAAAGTAAAATACATTAGCACCAAAAGTGATAAAAAGAAGAAATAAAAAATAAAAGGAAAAGAAAGAAAAGAAAAAAGTAAAGTAAATTTTACATTACAAGAATTATACTTTAGGACTAAAAGACAAAAATGCCCTTAACTTAATAGAAATATTTAACCTCATTTAGTTAAAAGAACAAGAAAGAAGAGAACTTTTCAAATAAAGGAAGTGAGTGAAAGTAAACGTTTTAAAGGAGGCATTTCATAATTTTAAAAACCATAAATGACAAAAACTATAATTTAATCTATAATCTATTAAGTAGAATGTTGAAGCCTATATTTCAAATAAAATTAAAACAAATTAATATAAAAATAAAAAAAATACTCTCTCTACAAGTTTGGTTAAATCTTCACTTATCGCCGCCTTTACCACCGGAACCCTCCATCATGGAACAACCCGTGATTTCATTAGTAAGTGACATCTGAATTATAGATTATTCAGGCAGTGTTGTGGTGGGTACGTAACGGAAATTGATTTGAATGTTGGGATACCAGGAGGTATAATTTGGGGGTAACAATTCAAAACTCAAAACTGAGTTTAAGGAGGTGAGAGATGCACATGCGGGTCACGCTAAACTATCCACCTGTTTAATCAAACAATGGATTTGATATTACGAAGAAGATGATTAGTTCAGGCGAAAAACGATGGTAGGGGTAGGGGCCAGAGAGTGAGTGTCGGATGTGGATTTCTTAACAGCAGGAAGAGGATGAGAGAAAGAGAGAGAGAGAGAGAGAGAGTAGACAGATAGAGAGGAAATTAAGGTTCTTTTTTACAAAGAGGAGATAAAAATTTTCTTTTTTTTTTCCTTTTTTGCTAACAGGGGCATAATGGTACCTTTACATAAATTTATGAAAAAAAATGGGTGGAACTAGTGACGTGGCTTTAATTAAAACAAAACTGAAACTATTGGATTAAAAAAATTATATTAGAACTAATGAACTAAAATGATTATTTAGGTCAAACCATAAAGACCAAAACCTTATTTAACTCTATTTTAAATAATAATAATAATAATAATAATAACAACAACAATAGTAATAGTAATAACGATAGTAATAGTAATAGTAATAATATATCTGTCGGGAACGCCGACGAAAAAAATCAAAATACCAATGGAATTTCCATCGGCACTCCCGTCAGAAGATTTAGGGGAAACCCTACAATTATCCACCCAATGAGTGTTCATCGGGTTTTTTAATTGGGTTTCGGGTTATTCGGGTTTTTTTTTGTTAAAGTAATTCTACCCGTTTACCGACCCAAATAAGATTCGGGTTAATCAGTTTCGGGATATTCGGTTTCGGGTTTATTCGGGTCGAGTTAATCGGTATTCAGGTTTCTAGGTACAAGTTGTAATACATACTTAACAAGTGAACTTAACATGATATTCATTAACTAATAAACACTAAATGTCAAATAAAAACACTCTTAATATGATTTTTCATTAAAACTTATGCAGTAAACACATATATATATATACTAATAAAAATGAAAGGCCTCAAAAAATTTTCAAGGACTAAAGATGTCAATATTTCATAGTTCAGGGGCTAAAAGAGGTCAGTCCTCAAAGTAGAAGGACTGAATTGCAATTAAATAAAATATTGAGGATCAAAAAATGAAAAATTCTAAAAACAGGCCGAGGAGCCTGGCGGTCCGCTACGTAGTGAGGAAGGCAATCATGAGAGAACGCCATGTGTCAGACGCGTGGAATGGTGACTCAACCCTATGGCGGACCGCTACGGCGTGCGTAACGCTCCGCTAGCCGCAAAACGGACCCGAACAACGAGCAACTGACGTGTATTAGGGTGACTCGCTTAACCTAGTTGGGTGGCGGAAGGCCACCAACATGGTTAACGGTCCGCTACGTGGTGCACACGCACCTTATCAGGAATAAAGGCGGTGGCGGACCACCACCACCCTGGTTGGCGGTCCGCTACTGGTCTAGCAGTGGCCTATAAATAGAAATCGATGGCAGACACTTTTGAAACATTCACACACATACACAAAAACCTTTAGAAACACACACTTAAGGCTTGAGGGGCACTTTCCAAGCCCCGGTTGGCGTACGAAAGTCCGGTTTCTAGCATTTCGACTACAAATTGTCATAGATAGTTCTAAGGTAAGCTTTACTTGACCTATGTAAGATTGATTATTTATCATTAAGTTAAAGTACGTTTTAATTAAGAATGTCGATATTATTAGGATATTGTTCGAGGTTATTATTGTACTTAAATATAAGCCGAGGTGCTGTCTTGGTGAGTTCCTACGAATTGAAATGTGTATTTGATTATACAGTTGTTATTTGAAATAGTCTGATAAGTAATACCCTATTCCAAGTATATATAACGCATAGTAAGTACTTTATACGTTCCGAAAGTGGATAAGACCTATGGGTGGAACAATTATCTTATTTTACTAGTGTGAAAGTGTTGGATATCAGATGTCCGATCATCGTTAATATCAACGTTGATATTGAGGTACGATCTGAACAGTTACACTTTGGACAAAGAACAAATCATAGCGTTGAATGTTAAACGTTATTTCACGAAACACGAATTCGAAATTCGGTAGATTAAATATTTAGAAAAATATTTATTAATTATGTCGTATTTAATTATTTAGAATAATTAAATTACCAAAGGAAGAAATAGGGCTTTATATATATTTATCATTGTTATAAATATATTAACAGGTTTTTATATTTAAAAGTTAAATATAAAACTAGTTCAATATATGCAAGATGGTCTTGGTAATTTAGTGTGATTATAAACTGTAGGGACTAGAACTGATTAAGTGTTAATCAGTTGGTAATTAAATGTTATTTACCAGGGGGTTGACTTGTAAATTGTTTTACTATAAATATAACTTAAAGTCAAAACCCTAATCCTAGTTTTTAACACAAAAAGCCGCCACCCCTCCTCCTTGTGTGACGTGAGCAGCCACCACCCATCGCCATCACTTGTTGTTGCCATTCCCTCCACCGTGAAGCAGTTCAGACGCCGCCACAACACCATTCACGGCTTCTCTCCACGAGATCAGAACCAAACTCGTGAACCGGGTTTCCGATTAGGAGTAAGTTGAAGAGTTTTGTGACCAGGTGTGTTTTGTGAGACGAGTTCGTGTGAGGAGTTCGTTTGGAGTCAACTAGCGTGACGTTCTTTGTACTCGAGTGTTTCAACATGGTTTTATCGTCAAAGGTATAAAACTATAAACACTCTATGGTTGCGTTTTTATTATCATTATTGTCTAAACGTTTTGTAATCGGATCACTGTCGGATAAAGTTCCGAACTTTATTATCGTGTGCTTTTATATTTGCTTCTACAATTGTAAATCTGATTTTATATTTTAAACGTTAAAACCGGTGCACGATTCCCAACAGTGATATTAGAACCACCTTTACACGCGTTTAGACATAGTTATTTATTTTTCGATCTTCGTTTTATTTGTTAACACTTTTGGTTAACAAAAGATCGAACCTTTATCGTTTTAGATTGATTGTGTTTTCGTACATCGGGCCCTAGTGACCCGTGATTGTGTTTGTCATGTTTTTGGTTTTTATATTTTTTGTATTTATTTTTGGGTTATTTGGAACCCGATGTAATAGTTAGGTATCTTGTTATTTATTTATTTTTGTAAAAATATATAAGTTGTAAACGTAACAAGACGAAGATTTGAAGACCGAAGATAGACGTGAACGAGATTTGAAGATAGAGATCTTGGACTAAGTGGGAGACGACAACCTTTTATTATTTGTTGTCCCTTAGACCGGTGCGGTTTTCGTTTGATGGCTCGAACGAAACCGGACAACCTTTACCAGTGGCTCGGTAGTTGTTTTATATTTTTGTGGTTGTTATAATTATTTAGGATAATAATTTAAACTATAAATATTTTATAAAAACGTTTAACACGATCTTATAAAACGACGAGAATATTAAAAAGTTTAAAATTTCTCGGAAAGTAATTAAATAAAAGAGTTTTTATTTAAAAGTAAAACGGGTTTTTAAATTTAATTGTTTTATTTAAAACCTAATTTAAATTAATTAGTTTAAAATAAAGTTCGCGACTAACGACCAATTTAGATTAGAAATAAGGTATTTCAAATTGGACCGTGTCGAGTGTTGAAAGCGTTTCACGAACTTGGCTCATGCTCCTCGTCGTCCAAAATGTTTTTGACCTTTAACCGGTAATTTAAAACATTAAAGCAAATGCCAAATTAAATCGATATTTCTGTGTCACGCTAAATTGAGACACTTCAAATGATCTATTTGAACCCCTAGTGTTAGTGAATTATCCTGTATCCGGCCCTACGGTTTTGGTTGAAGGTAGAACCGCGATTCCTGAGTTACTTAGGCCGGGTCTACAGTCACAATTGAAGGACAAAACTCACTTAAGTCGTATAAGTGGTTGTAGTTGAGGGAAAACGTATCCAAAGCTTGACAATGCTCGTCAAGCCCCTAAAACCGAGAGTTGTGTAGTTGACACAATTGGTATTTTCATACCTACCTAGCTATGCCAGGGGACAGTGCTCAGGCATTCACTGAGACATGGTGAACTAGGATCTCATTCCTAATTAATTATATTTTTATCATTGGGTCATTAATCTAAATTAGGAAATTTAAGCATGAAAATACTAAACCTTATTTTAATTTTGTAGATGCCTCCATCTGCTAATGTGATTATTCTAGAGCGTCTTACCGACATCCTTAACGTTAAACTCGATGGAACAAATTTCTTGACCTGGTACTATAATCTGAAAAACGTCGTTAGATATAACAAGAAATTACATGTTTTTAAGTTCCCTTTACCTTAGCAGCTACCTGATGATGCTAGAGAGTTTGTTCTAAATGCTTGGAACAAATTTAAGGATGATACCAATTATATATTATACCTTATGCTTGCATCTGTTAGACCTGGGATTCGAGCTTCACTCCGGCGCTTGACTGCTCATGACATGATCCGTAACTTGAAGGAGCGATACCAACAAGATTACAACTTAAGGATCCTTCTTACTCTTTAATGTCACACATTAGAGACGTTTCTTTGGAGAATCCAAAACGTGCTATGATCATGAGGAAGAAACTGGCAGACCTTGAGAAAGCATGCATTCCTATAGACGATCACTTGGTCATAGATATTAGTATTGATGACGTACTTGTCGACTATAGAAGGGAAAAGCTTCTACTTAGTCGTTTTGACGAAGTAAGGGATTTCATCTCATGGTACGCCAAGGTGGAACCCAAAGATGATTTAAGCATGACATGCTTCATTGACAAGCTTAAGAGGACCGGGGTTTACCCTAGTGACGATATCATTCGAGCTATGTTCAATGATGAGATTCACTTGTCCTACATGATAGCGTGTTTTTAATATAATATATATATTCTATTTAGAGTTACACAAAATCAGGTTTAAAAATTTTAAATTAAAATGATAAGTACTTGAACTAAACATACACACAATAGGTACGTGTACCTATCGCAACGTATAATAGTCTGGGTAAGAACCAAGTATCGAACCATGGACACGGATCCCGTACTCAACCCTCGCTATTGTATGATGATGTGGTGCAAAGCACACATCTTTATTCCTTTTGTTTTCATATGTTTTAGTTAGTTTTCTATCTGTTTTGAGTCGTTTTTGTTTAGTATTAAGTCGTTGTTATGTTTTCAGGTGCTCGTGATGATTACTTGTCAAAACCCTAAGAAACCAAGCAAGAGAGTGAAGCCCAAGGATTCAAAGTCAAAGAGTGGGAAAAATAGGTCTTCGCGGTACGCGAAGACTCAACATCAAAGCCTCACGGTACGCGAGGGAAGCTAGAAAGTGGCCCGACTGTTTTCTCTCTCGCGGTACGCGAGATGCCGCTTATCTTTTCTAGCGATAAGCGAAAGGCCCCTAGATCTGCAAAAAGCACTAAATCTAGATTAAATAGAATTCTAAAGCAATTAGGTCAAGAGTTCGCAATTTGGCCGTCAGAAGAATAGCTTTGGTCGATTTCTGGAGTTTGGAGAGCAATTGAAGTGTAAAGGTTGAAGCTTTGGATCCGGGTTCGTTAGATTTAGCGTTTTCGATATCCAAGTTTACATCTATTTGTCCTTGCTTGTCTTGTTGAACCATGTTTATGCTTATTTACATATGTTTGAATGTACTAAGCATGTTTCTTGGCTAAACATTAGTAGCCACCTAGGTTATATGATGAATATTTGTTAAAGATTCAGTTTTTATCGGTTTTTGGATTCGTTTGAATGGATTAATGGTTTTGTAAGCAAGCTTGATTTAAATATTATGATGAATACTACATGCTTAGATCAGATGTATGTTTGATTTAAATTTTGTATGTTAATTGTGGATCTCTTCCGGCTTGATTAGCGTATCTAGATGGTAGTCTGTGTGATTATGGCTGTTTGTATGTTTTGCTAGACGTAGTACCGCATAGGAATTGGAGTTGATAGTTAATTAGATCCGAGTGTTCATCTTATCTCAATACCCGAAAAGTGAGAGATAATCGATTAGTCTTCGATATTAGGATCCTGAGTGAAATCTGTCTAAGAGGAAGTTTCCCTTAGCTTGTCTTAGTATTTGTTGCTATCCTGAGTCATAATTGTTATCGTCAGATTACCCCATGCATCTCCGATGCATTGTGGACAGTGAGATCGAGAGGTGATCTGTCTGTTTGGTACATTATCATTGTTGGAGAGACTGAAAGGTAATCCGACCATCTGGTGAGTTTAGTACATCTTTAGGTTCCTTATTTGGTGACACCTTGAGAGTGATTAGGGATACACTAGGGTGTCTAGAGCTGTTATCCTTAGAAACCCAGATCCATCATAGTTTCCAGAACCGATAGAAGTTGTGCTTTGCAAGTAGGATTCTGACCTAGGTGGTATTCTTCCCATTCCTGATATTCCCTTAGTTCTTTGTCTTGATAGCTTGAGTCGATCTTTAGTTCGGCATTCCTTAGTTAATCAGTAGTGTAGAAATCCCCCAAATCAATTATCTTAAGTCCGAGTCAGAGTCTAGTATAGTTGTAGTAGTGTCTCTAGGGTTCGATAACTCGATTAACATTAAGCTGTGCTACACTCGATAGGTCCACTTGCCTGTCAGTGCAGTTTAGTTTAAAGATATTCCAATTATTACTTAGGAGTCTAGGTTAGGTTTAGATATTGTTTATATAGACCGTCTGGACGACATCAATTTTTTGGCGCCGTTGCCGGGGACACTTGGCAATAGCAATATTAACTTTGAATAGTTCTTTGTTTATTTTTGGTTTATTTTATTTCTTTTCTTTTGAGTGTTATTTGTGTGATTGTCCTACGTGCTATCTGAGTGTCTAATCTAAGGTAGAGTCTTTCTGTCTTTGAGTCTTTGTTCCTTTTTCTTTTATGTTTTTCTGTTTATGCACCATACTCGTTTGCAGGGATCAACACCTTATTCAGCTTTTCTTGAATCCGAACGAGAGCTACACGACTGCACGCGCGACTTTCGGGAGCGTTTGAAGTAGCTGTGCAAGAATCAGATACGTCCTACTAGCCCAATTCCTTTTCCTAGAATGGGTGAAGCTAACCCACCGGCTAGACGTACCGTACACCAGAGAGCCGGTGGTGGGGCTACTGGAGAGAGATCTTCGATCACCCGCCCTACCCTGCCGAACACAAACACCTGGCAAGTCCCATCACATGTCATGAGTACGATCACTCACTCTACTCAGTATCATGGCTTAGAGGATGAGATGCACCCAGACATCTGTCCCGCCTCGTGCGCATATGTGATACCTTCAATATCACGGGTGTATCTGGGGGACGCGCTCTGCTTGCGTCTCTTTCCATTCTCGCTCTCTGGGCGTGTTGCCACTTGGCTTAACACCATCCTTGAAAATTCTATCACCACATCAGAGGACTTGCAAGCCAAGTTCCTTAAAAAGTACTATCCCCCTTCCAGGGTCGCTCGCCTAAGGGATCAAATCCATTCCTTCTGGATGGACCCCGACAAGCCTTATCACATGGCCTGGGAGCGGTTCAACGCGCTGTTGAGCCGATGTCCCCAGTATGGTCTATCAGATGGGGCGATTGTGGAGATTTTCTATAATAGCCTCACCTTCGAGAAGCAGCAAATGTTCAACATAGTTACGGGAGGCCATATCATGGATAGATTGGAACCTGCTGAGTGTGATGATATGTTCGAGAGCTTCGCTCTTACTAAACAGCAGCGGCCATCTACTAGGACTTCCATTCCTAGTGCTAGAGCACCCGCCTCTTCACCTAGAGGTATGCATCAGGTCAACCCTGACACTAGCGTGGCTGCTGCACTTGCAGCGATGGAGAATGACATAAAGGAGTTAAAACTCAGTGCTTAATGGTTTGAGGTGTGTAGAGGAGGCCACAACACCAGGGACTGCCCCGTCACTCAGCAGGAGCAGGTAAACTTTGCTGGCAACTAGAACCAGAACTGAGGGTACAACAACTACAATAATTCATACAGTTCAGGATGGAGACCTGGAGGTAGCCCACCGTGGTTCAATGCCCGACCTAGTTAGCAAGGTGGAGGAGAAGCAGGACCAAGTGGAAGAAGCAGTGTCAACACGAAGAGAATCGAGGAGATGCTGGAGACACATACACAGATGATCACCCACTTGGTGGTGAAGGCCAAGGAGACTCAGCAAAGACCGGATGCCCACGATACCTTATTGAAGAATCTGTAATCAACATTCTAGGATTTGTAGCGCACGATAGGAGACATTGCTAAGCGCTTGAAGGATCGACAGGGAGGTCCCTCTTCAGGCCCTAACACTTAAGTGATGGACGTGTCGACTAGGAGTCGAAGAGTAGAAGAAGAGAAGGTAGAGCCACCAGTAGATGATGAAGAGCCGGTAGACGAAGAGATCATAGTTGAGAAGCCTGCCGAGAAGGCAGAGGAGATGAAGAAGAAGGGGGGGTTGAGATTAAGATCCCCGAGATTGACTTGAGCCGTGTTCCCTACCCGGCGCGCTTGCTTCCTCATAAGTATTCTAGGGAATACATTCACTTCTTGAATATTTTCAAACAACTCAAAGTCAATCTCCCATTCATAAAGGTCCTCCGGCATATACGTAATACGACAAATTCTTAAAGGATCTTCTTTCCAATAAAAAGAAGCTTGAGGAGGTCTCTAAAGTCTCACTCAGTAAGCGATGTTCTGTGGTGGTTCAGAACAAACTGCCAGAGAAGCTGTCACATCCGGGTCACTTCACGATCCCGTGTCTACTTGGCGATTTACCTGTAAACCACTCGTTGGCTGACCTAGGTGCTAGCATCAATCTGATGCCGTATTCCATATACAAGCAGCTAGACCTAGGAGAACCGTAGTCAACGTGCATGAGCATATCCTTGGCTGACCGTTCAGTCAAGCATCCGCGGGGAATAGTCGAAAACCTGTTGGTGAAAGTACATAAATTCGTCTTCCCCATGGATTTTGTCATCCTAGACATGGATGTGGATGATAGAGTCCCACTCATCTTAGGGCGCCCATTCTTGCGCAACACCAAGGCATTGATCGATGTCTTTGACGGGAAGCGCACACTTCGTGTGGGGGATGAGTCAGTTACTTTTGATGCTGCAAAGTCCGTGAAAGAGGTTAGTGAGCAGAGCCACTCCGTGTACATGATTAATGCCTTCATGGACTATCATCGGGACTCTGAACCAGAGATAGATGTTGGTGAACCCGCCCCTGAATCAAGAAAGTTATATGCGTGGGCGGCTGAGTTAGAGGAGTTGTTAGATGAGGCGATGAGGTGCCCAGTGATCTGATCTGCAGGAGATGATGGTAGAACTGGAGGAGATGATTTGGAAAACCCTAAGTGTAGGGATGGGGGAGAGTGTAGAAGAACCGGAAGATCCAGGTTAGAGCATTAGGGTCACAACCATAGCAAAACCTAGTCCTGAACCCCTACCCATCATCATTGTTCATTCTGAGGGGAGAATTACTGAGCCAACTCTCAGTTTTAGTGCACCTAGGTCTAGGCCACCTCGAAAAAGAACTCGTGCTTTGATAGATCCATCTAAGTTAAGGGTAGTGCAAACCCCAAGTGTGGGGGATATTTAAGTGTGACAACTTGCTAGGATACTTGAACCGTGTTATCTTCGGACATGATAGGTTTAAGTTGTGGTGGAAGGACCTGATTGATAAATATGATAGAGCTTCAATGTTCGTTGGTGGTATGGGGTTGTCAGTGATGTGGAGGACCGGTGGACCGCGAAGGATGAAGGCGGTACCTGTTAGGATCAAAGAGAAGCCTCCTGATAGGCTTGGTTGAGTCTCGGGCAAGCGCCCGAGATGTATAGTTTGTATAAAATTCCTTCGTCTAAGTCCGTGTCATTTTTGTATTTTTCGGTATGTGTGTTTTGTTTTGTGTGTGTCTTGTAGGGATCCTCGCCTGATTTGGTGAGAAAAATCATCAGGAATGTTCCAGGTACTTTTACATTTGTTTTATGCTTGGAATAGGTTTTTTTTTAAATTTTGGGAAAATGTATTAGGGGGTCAAAATTTTTCTAAGTATGAAAATTGAAGTATCTTTCTGTGAATGAACCTCCCTCGCGGTACGTGAAGGATTAGTTCCTGCCTTTCGCGGTACGAGAGGGTCAAGAAAATGTGGCCGACTTAATTGCCACTCTCTCGCGGTACGCAAGAAGTGGCCGCCATTCGCGGTACACGAGGCCCCCTGAAATTTTGTCTTCTTCCTTTGTTTCCCATGGTGTCCCTCATTCGTTTCCCGTTCACCAATCCCACCATTTTCATCTAACACCGACTACCATCTATTACCCTAACATGCCATTCCTACCTCCATAACGACCACCATCCATCATCATCATCTACTACCACCATCACCATGGAAACTTAAGAACCGTTCGTTCCGTTGATTCACCTTGCTAGTGGCATTCATGTCTATGTGTTTGTCACTCATCAGGTATGTATCCCTCTTCTATCTAGAGTCTGTTTGAGTCAGTTGAGTCTTTAATTTTAGTTTGAGTCAGTCTTTTGAGTCAGTTTGATGTTGCGTGTATTGTTTGAGTTCTATTCTGTAGGTTTTAATCGCTCCGTCCGTACTTAATCTCCATTCGGGTGGAGTTGATCTTTATATGATCCTAATCTTATTGAGCTGTCCGACAGAGTTGTGCATCCATGACCGAAATGCTATACGGTGCACAAGAGGAAGAGCGAAGCTGGACACTATCTTGCATACATAACCAGCTATGTCGATTCTTGTTTATTTTTGTCTTTTTTTAGTTGTTTCTTGCTTCATATTGAGGACAATGTGTCTTTCAAGTGTGGGGATGGGAGACGTCGTTGAGTCTATTTTGTCTAGGTAATTTCTTAAAAAAAAAATTTAAAAATCTGAAAAAATGTCCTTTGGAAATCAATGTTTTGCAAACATAAGTGGAAAATAACAGTACAACTGGATCTACTTGTTTGAATTTAAATGTTTTAGATAATAGAAAACGCGTCTAACTAGTGATGTTTTGGTAGACCCAACCAATTTGGGAGCTTAAATATCCGGTGAGTGTTACTTAGGATTAATAATTTAATAAAATCATGAAATCTTGTGGGTATTCATCTTAGGGTATCGGTAATACTGAAACTGTCAACATAGGGTGATAGGTACCACGTTAAGCAAAAATTTAGAGGTTTTTGAAATTTATTTGGCACTCCACTCTCTTTTTATGAGAATAAATCCGAGTTTCGGTGGCGCCCTCATTCATAATTCATGAGCTTATTTATTTAGAATTTAAGTCTTGCTTATGTGTTACCCTCCGCGATGGCGACTTGGAGGATACACCACTAAATGAGTCTTACATGCGTTATGACTAGAGCTGTAGTCTATGTGTTACCTTCCGGATAGTGACTTGGTTGAAACGCATCTAGACGAAAGTTCATTTGTTTAAATTGAAGCTCATATCCATTCATTCATTCATAATCACTTTAATTTTTAAAACATGTAAATCTTAGTTTAACGTGGTGGGTGAATCTATATGGTTTGACCCGTGCCTAAACATGACCGTGAGACGGGATTAGGTAGAGCTGCATCTGTTAAGTGTGAGTCACATAGATTGATAAATGTATAAAATGGATTTAGATCACAAAACGGGGGCTTGATAGTTGGTGGTTGGGTTTAATCGGACAGAAATACTAATTATTTCTTTTTAACGCATGAGTATGTTTGTGCTAATTGAATATTGATGAATGCTAAGTTAGATCTTAGTTATGATTCCATTGCAAACATTTTCGAGGACGAAAAATGGTTAAGTGTGGGGACGTTTGATGTTGTGCAAAGCGCACATATTTATTCCTTTTGTTTTCATATGTTTTAGTTAGTTTTCTTTTTGTTTTGAGTCGTTTTTGTTTAGTATTAAGTCGTTGTTATGATTTCAGGTGCTCGACCCGAACAAAACCAAGCAAGAGAGTGAAGCCCAAGGATTCAAAGTCAAAGAGTGGGAACAACATCAAAGCCTCGCGGCATGCAAGGGAAGCTGGAAAGCGGCCCGATTGTTTTGTCACCCGCGGTACGCGAGAAGCCGCTTATCTTTTCTCGCGATACGCCAGAGGCCCCTAGATCCGCAAAAAGCCCTAAATCGAGATTAAATAGAATTCTAAAGCAATTAGGTCAGGGGTTCGCAATTTGGCCGTCATAAGAATAGATTTGGGCGATTTCTGGAGTTTGGAGAGCAATTGAAGTGTAAAGGTTGAAGCTTTGGATCCGGGTTCGTTAGATTTAGCGTTTTCGATATCCAAGTTTACATCTCTTTGTCTTTGCTTGTCTTGTTGAACCATGTTTATGCTTATTTACTTCTGTTTGAATGTTCTAAGCATGTTTATTGGCTAAACATTAGTAGCCACCTAGGTTATATGATGAATATTTGTTAAAGATTCAGTTTTTATCGGTTTTTGGATTCGTTTGAATGGATTAATGGTTTTGTAAGCAATCTTGATTTAATTATTATGATGAGTACTGCATGCTTAGATCTGATGTATGTTTGATTTCAATTCCGTATGTTAATTATGGATGTCTTCCGGCTTGATTAGCGTATCTAGATCATAGTCTGTGTGATTATGGTTGTTTGTATGGTTTGCTAGACGTAGTAGCGCATAGGAATTGGAGTTGATAGTTAATTAGATCCCAGCATTCATCTTATCTCAATACCCGAAAAGTGAGAGATAATCGGTTAGTCTTCGATATTAGGATCCTGATTGAAATCTGTCTGAGAGAAAGTTTCCCTTAGCTCGTCTTAGTATTTGTTGCTATCCCGAGTCATAATTGTTATCCTAAGATTACCCCGTGAATCTCCGATGCGTTGTGGACGGTGAGATCGAGAAGTGATCTGTCTGTTTGGTACATTATCATTGTTGGAGAGACTGAAAGGTAATCCGACCATCTTGTGAGTTTAGTACATCTTCAGGTTCCTTAGTTGGTGACACCCTGAGAGTGATTAGGGATCCACTAGGGTGTCTAAGGCTGTTATCATTAGAAACCCAGATCCATAATAGTTTCCAGAACCAATAGAAGTTGTGCTTTGCAAGTAGGATTCCGACCTAGCTGGTATTCTTCGCATTCCTGATATTCCCTTAGTTCTTTGTCTTGATAGCTTGAGTCGATCTTTAGTTTTGCATTCCTTAGTTAATCAGTACTGTAGAAATACCCCAAATCAATTATCTCAAGTCCGAGTCAGAGTCTAGTATAGTTATAGTAGTGTCTCTAGGGTTCGATAACTCGATTTACCATTAAGTTGTGCTACATTCGATAGGTCCACTTGCCTGTCAGTGTAGTTTTGTCCAAAGGTATTCCATTTATTACGTAGGAGTCTAGGTTAGGTTTAGATAGTGTTTATATAGACCGTCTGGATGACATCATCCGGCTAAGATACTAAGTTTGAAAAAGGGGTTTTGTTTTGAAGGAAAATAAAAAGGATAAGAAAAGTAATTAGAAATATTTTCTCGTTTAAAGTGTTACTCTGGTTGTTATCGCTTATTAATTAACGTTATATTTAAAATAAGGTTGGTCATAGTTACTAGTACTAACCCTTTCGATGGGAGCGCTAAGATTTTGTAACGGAACAGTGGATACGGTCAGCCAACAATTTCTAATGAATCTCGGGACCCTAAACAGGGTCTCAAGTCTGCAGGCTATCCCGTGATTCATTATTCAGACTAAGATTATCCTATGATTGACGTACGTCATGTCTTGTAACTTCTTCCGGTATGTCGGAATGCATAACTTCCTCCAAAGGTACTTTATAAACGCTCGGACGTAACAAATTATGTTCTTAAAATAGTTGTCTTGCTTATAAATTCATTTTAATAAATAAAACGTTGATTATCAAGATCAAGCCCCATGTCTCCTGCTAGAAGTCCGCTGCAATCTAACACAAGAGAAGCAATGAAATACCGACACGTTTCATAAGGTCCAATCATGACTCGAATGACCCGTTGAATACCCAAACCTCCAATCTAATAATAAATCAATACTAACTCGGGCATTGCTTGCACAAAGATTGTATATAGACCGTACAAACCAGAATAAGCTTCTCAAACAAGATAACTTGCTTACGTAACTTACAAGATTTAAGATTATTAAGTTGGTTTAAAGATCAATTATTATGTTCTTTTTAAGATAAATTATAAGAAAGACTTCAAGAACATAACTTTTACATCGTTAATTAATTAAAGTTCAACTAACCCGAGCAACGCAAGAGGACTAGCCATGAATGACCATACAAGTGACTCCACTAACCCTTAGACATTGTGTGGAAGTATTCAAAACACCAAGGGGGGGGGGGTATAGGTTGCCTCTTGTTTACTCGAACGAGAAGAATCATTTCATATTACAAAACTTCGAAAAGGAAAATAAACAAAGAAAGCTAAAACAGACCAAAACCAAGAGAGTTCCGACTCTTAGCAGAGCACTAAGGCCTTCACACCTCTCAATCTTGGACACCTAAAACAATAGAATGAGTTTGCTATTTATAGGCTGAGATCTTGGCAATGCACGGCCGTGCATTGGGTTGCACGGGCGTGCAAAGTGCCCATTTCTTGCACATGAGGGAATCTGGCAGCTTTTGGGAGTACAAAAAGCATTTTGGCCAAATACACGGTCGTGGTACATCCCCTTGTTTTGGCTGCTGTTTGACTTTTGACTTCCTGCTTTGACTTTCTGGTTCCAGGTTCGTTCAATTGTCTCATGAATGCTGATTTCTCCTTGATTTTGAGTGAATTATCCATGTTTTTGAATGTAAGGGATAATTATCCTATTGTAACACAATTAAACGAATTAAATAATAATTCTTTATCATTTTGTCTATAATTGTGATCAATATGAGGATAATTGTGCATGTAAAATATATATAAATGATGGTACATCATAACACCCCACACTTAAACTTTGCTTATTCTCAAGCAAACTCATGCATGATTATACCTTTTGAAGTAAAGTTTTGTTTAAATGCTAATCCAAAGCTCTTGTCCCAAATGGTTATACGCCCTTCATAAAAAACAATGATTTGATGATTACACCTTTCGAGTGTTTCTCTACAATAGGGTAGTAAGCCTAACATACTTGATGGAACTATGATTATGCACAAAGTTACAGTCTCACAATTGTTCACTAAACACTCAGGTTTAGTATATGGATAAGGTATGTTAAGAAGAACACTCAATGCTATAATTAATGCTTGCATGATCATAGGCTTGTATAAAAATCAAATATCTACCAACTGACATAAAATATATGCATAAATCAAGAGGGCTTTAAAAAGGGTTGCAATGATTGGCTTGGGGTTAGGGTAGGAAATATTTGGGAAAAAATGGCTAAATGTTGAGAATCTGACTTGGCTTTATGGTAGGAAAGTGATCAAACTATTATTCTACTTAGATTAGACGATGTGACTAATCTAAGGACTCTTTTATGTTCTGATTGTCAAGACCAAATTCTTTCTTTACAGACGTTGACTTCTTGATTTGTCTTCGAAATATAAGTCCTTGGCACTTTCTTCATGGATCGTTTGCTTATTTCTTTTTACTGATACACTTTTTATGACCAGCTTCTCCTACTCCACTTTTTCGAGTAGGCTTGGTTTTCTTTTGATGAGATTTCTTTAATAACTTGGCGATTTTATGAATTTCTTTTTGTTGCTCCTTTTTCTCCTCCACAATAATTTATCTTTCTTGAATAAGCTTCATTCTTTGATCATAAGATGAATCAATAGGCTTTGGATAATTACTTTTTAAATCATAGCCAAGTCGATTTTCAAATAAAAAGGGTAAAGAGATAAAAAGGATAATTTTTCAGTTGTATGGATTTGGAATGTGGGTTTAGAAACGGAAAGAGTTTAGGTTCAAAGGGCGTAACTAAGGGATAAGTTGTAGGTAAAAGAAAAGGAAGAAGGCTAAAGAAAGTCGGTTAATCTTAGTGCCTCAATCATTTTTATGTATTCTTTTATTCCATGATCTTGAAATGTATATTTATACAAGTTTTAATATGCAAAACAATAATTAGCAAACACTCTATCAAACAAAATGAGCATGTGAAAAATGTATTAATCAACGGCATCAAAAACTTGATGTGTTATGTAATAATGCTCGGATATGCTCAAATTCTCACATGAAACGGAAGATAGGGAGGTATAAAAGTAACAATGTGCATAAACTTATTTCTTTCTTTTTGTTGTGCTTTCTAATCTTCCCTATTTGTTTCCTTGATTCAATTCAACGGTGTTTCAAATTGCTGTTTCTATAAGCCCGTTTACTCCAAATGATTTTTAAGACTTTGTGCTTTTAGATTATTCATGAAGCTGTCAAACTTTGCAAACCATTTTGAAAATGCTTTATTACTTCTACACTTTGATTCAATGGATTGGGTGATTTGTAATCATGCACTTGTCATACTTGGGATGCATCTAGGCATTCACATCATTGGTAGGGTCCCATCCTACACTTAATTTATGACAATATGAATGTATGCAGTATGATATGTGTCACGAATAATAAATAGAGGGTGGTGAGATTAATACTCCCTTATCGAGATGTCATCATTGGTAGGCTTCCCACTTTGCCTATATTGTATTTCTGGGTACGAACCAAAACCTGTAATGCTATGCAACGCTCAAAATATAAGATAAGTACTAAAATTAAATAGAGTTAAACTAATATTCGCCCACTAGGGCGGCCGAAAGGAGGTGGTGGTGATGCCACCATATCAACGGTTACCAAGGTAACCGGTAAAAAACCTATAATGTCAATGTCCAAAACTGGACAATAAAAACAAACATAAATTGTTAAAGTTCAAGAACCACGAATTGCATCAGATAAGAACCACAAATATCAGGAGTGAAGGAGGCTGCTTCTAGAATGGAGGGCGGTGCCACTACTGATGAGGAACGGGAGGCTACTTCTGGTACCTCTGGTAAGCATACGGGTCATGGGTATGATCATGAAAGTCCTGGCGTATCCTATCCATAGTGTTCCCCAATTGACCCAAATGGATCATGATATCAAGCATGGTGGGGTCAACAGTGGTATAGTATGTACCTGGATCCTCTTCAGCATGCTGCTGTAGTTGCAATGTTGGCTCCTCCTCATCGTTTGATGGTATAACAGCTCCTTGCCAGGGATAGCCCCGGTGGTCTACCTGTCTATACACCCCCTGTATTTTTCTCACCATCTTCATATTGATTAACATTTGCCTATTTACCTCTTCTATCGGGATGTTCATATTAGTAAGCAACCCAAGGTTTACATGAATTAGGACCCCTAAATATGCTGCTAAGTGGGTGATATAAATACTTCCATAGATGTGGCTGCTGGAAGAGTACCCGTAAGAACGGGTGAAGAATTTGGCAAGACTGTAGGCCAAATTACAAGGGACTTGATCAATAAGGCAGTGCAGGTCGAACAGATCCGTGACTGTCACAACTCCAGTACTATCCTTGTGCCCACCAATGGTGTGGACGATCACTCAGTGCAGATATCGGTGTAATAGATGGAGAATCTTTGTGCTCTTTTGCTTATGCGGGTCGTAATGGCCCGAACCAATCCTTGCCTATACTTGTTGTGCCTCACCCTTTCCAAACTCATGGATGCTATCTGCGAACATGGGAGACGCAGCTCTCGATGCCTGTAAAATCTCATCCGAACCCCAAAGTCACCTAAAGACATCTCATACCATTTTCGATCCATCCTAAACCGTACACAATCATGCTTTAATTTTCTAAGCACGGGTCTATCAAAATGAAAAGATGCCAAGAATTCTAGGGTCATCTCATAGTAGGTTGGATGTTGGACGTTGAAGAACTTGACCCACGGTCTCGTAAGCAGTGGCAATGCTTCTTTTAACAGACCAATCCCTTCTAGAGTGGCATAGCAAATTGTCTTGTGAGTTCCAAAATCTTGTTGCATAAGGCTAGGCAAGGTATGGAATGCATGAACCTCAATAGCGTTGTCTGAGTCGAAAATCAACCAAGGGTGCATATCTTGAGGATTCTCAGGCATTGGTATTGGATAGTATGGTGGAGGTGGTGATGGTGGAGTAGGTGCAACATCTTCTAGTGGTATAGACGAAGATGAACTTGAACCTGAAGGGGCCTTTCTCCTTTTTCTGCATGCTTGTCTGGAGGATCTGCCATTTCCTGCATAATTACTAGTTTAAAAAAGTTAGTGCCCAAAAATAGAGTTGCTTTAACCAACACATATAGCCAAAGAAATAGTGCCAAAAACTTTATAGTATCAAAACAATACCAAGAACTCGATAGTGACATAACCAAAAACTTCATATTGATATAAATTATATATATTTTTATTTTTAGGACCACATAAAAGAAACAAAAAATAGCACATGGAGATAGCACAATTATGTTACTCGAGTCCATAAATGGTCTATTGCATCTAATCAAACAAGGCGCAAATTTGAACGGTGTAATGTGATTAAGAACATAGATGGTCAACATGTTGACTTTTGAAAAGTCAAACCGGTCAAAATTCTTAACCTAATTCAATTAATCAATAGTTTTTCCATAATATAACTAAATCCTAAACACATATAAACAAGATTCATGCTTCAATTCGTATTTCCAAGCTCAAAAGTTCTAAGTCTAAACTCAAAATCCCGTTCATACGAGTTGAACAAATCTGCTCCAACAAGGCAAAAAGTACTACATTATGTTCCTATACAGTCAAACATGCATTTAGTTTAAGCATTGAGTTCAGATTCAAGCATATTCAAACAAAGATACAAAATGAAACCCTAGCCCTATTTGAGCAAAATCTGTCAAATTTGAAGCATAAATCGACTAAAAGATGATAATGGACAAGTTTACATACCTTTGGGGGAAGATTGGAGACCAAAAACGAAGAAAACGGGTGAAAATCGAGGGGTTTTAAGGACTTGGCGGCCGAACCCGTGCGTAGGGATGAAAAGGGTTTTGAACAAAATGCAGGTTTCTGCCCTTTTTATGACATTACGCGTTTTTACCTGACTGTGCATCCTGATGCACGCCCGTGCATCCCCCTGACCAAATTATTATTATTATTTTTATTCCTAAATTATAATCTCATTTTAGAAAAATAAATATATTTTTAATTAAAGGGTAATTAAAAATCATTTAGATTCTCCATAAATATTATTTTGTTGAAAATTGAATTGGTCACAAGGGAATATCACCATAAAAATTCCGATTTTGTATTAGAGAACGTACCTCGTTTTTTGAATTCCAATTTCCAGGTATCAAGCTTGTCATCATCGAAAATAAAGAAGAATTTAAAAAATTAACAACTTAAAACCGTTCGAAAGCGTTACGCCTAATGAGAAAAGATTTTGCTTTCGAATGGTGGTGCTTATGTTTATTCATTTTTCTTAACAAGAATTTCACGATCCTTGAAAATTCTGGCAAATATAGATTAACTAACAAAAACACCAAAATAAAAGGAAGATAAGGTTGAAAGTAAAAATAATAATAGTCAGTCCCACCGGCTTAAATCTTTCGCAGAATTACCGTGTCCCCGGCAACGACACCAAAAACTTGATAGCGTGTTTTTAGTATAATAAATATATTCTATTTAGAGTTACACAAAATTAGGTTTTAAATTTATAAATTAAAATGATAAGTACTTCAACTAAACACACACAACAGGCAAGTGTACCTATCGCAGCGTAGTATAGTCTAGGTAAAAACCAAGTATCGAACCATGGACACGGATCTCGTACTCAACCCTCGCTATTGTCTAACTAAGATACGAAGTTGGAAAAAAGGGGTTTTGTTTTAAAGGAAGATAAAAAGGATAAGAAAAGTAATTAGAAATATTTTCATATTTAAAGTGTCACTACGATTGTTATCACTTATTAATTAACGTTGTATTTAACATAAGATTGGTAATAATTACTAGTACTAACCCTTTCGATGGGGAGCTAGTATTTTGTAACGGAACAGTGGATACGGTCGGCCAACTGTTCCTATTGAATCTCGGGACCCTAAACGGGGTCTCAAGGCTGCCGGCTATCTCGTGATTCATTATTCGGACTAAGATTATCCGATGACTGACGTACGTCATGTCTTGTAACTTCTTCCGGTAAGTCGGAATGCACAACTTCCTCCAAAGGTATTTTTTGAACGCTCGGACCTAACAAATTATGTTCTTAAAATAGTTGTCTTACTTATAAATTCATTTTAAATAAATAAAACTTTCATTCTCAAGATCAAGCCCCATGGCTCCCACTAGAAGTCCTCTGTAATCTAACACAAGAGAAGTAGAGAAATACCGAGTCTAGTCAGGACTCGAATGACCCATTGAATACCCAAACCTCCAATCAACCCATAATAATAAATCAATACTAACTCGATCGTTGCTAGCACCAAGATTGTATATAGACCGTACAAACCCGAATAAGATTCTCAAACAAGATAACTTGCTTAAGTAAGTTACAAGATTTAAGATTATTAAGTTGGTTTAAAGATCACTTATTCTGATCTTTTTAAGATAAATTATAAGAAAGACTTCAAGAACATAACTTACTAAAAATAATTCATTAATTAATTAAAGTTCAACTAACCCGAGCAACACAAGAGAACTAGCCATGAATGACCATACAAGTGACTCCACTAACCCTTAGACAATGTGTGGAAGTATTCCAACACCAAGGGAGAGGGGGTATAGGTTGCCTCTTGTTTACTCGAACGGGAAGAATCATTTCATATTACCAGATTTTGAAAAAGAAAATAAACAAATAAAGCTAAAACGGACCAAAACCAAGTGTAACATCTCTGATTTTTCGACACTATTTTAATTTATTTTACTTAATAAAATAACAACACTACATTAAATCCTATACTTGTTCAAACCTATGCCTCATTAATTGTTAGCTGAACGTATTTTAATTCAAAGTTTTAGAACTCATAATCACATGGTAACACTTCCTAGAGTTAACTCAGTTAGTAATCCTGTTAGGTGTTCTGTTAAATCTTAACCAAGCTAATTCTGTCAAAGCTGAAGTTACAAGGGCTGATTTTGTAAATAACCAGAAACCCTAATAGGCATGGTCGCGCCTTGTTTTGGTAAGGTCGCGCCAAGTGCCTTGGCACGGTCGCGTCTCTTATGGGCACGGTCGCGCCTCTCGTCAGTTAAAATGTAAATACAGTCTTTAACCACAGTGACGTTCGAATTCGTAACCGTTCCACTCGTCCCTACTATTAACAACAACAATTAAGTCTTTTAATCATCGTATTTACAACAAATAAACTCAATTGTGTCGATTCGTCTCATAACCGTCATATTCTTTCATGAGACCATCGAATCCACCATTCTGATTGCAATCCTCCCACGCAAACGCATTATCGATCCTCTCTGAAGCTCCCGAAAACATTGATTTAGCCGGAATGGCAGCAAAGGGCACCGGAGATCAAATCCGTCTTCGCCGGAACAAGTTCCTACCGTACTCTATCAATACATCATCCTTCCAGGTAATTGAAACCTCTTACACTTTCGTTTTAGTCTATAGATCAAAAGCCCCAACCTAATTTGGGCTTACAATAGCTAATTTAACACGAACCCGAATCTAGGGTTCATTCTAAAATATTTTAATCGAATCCTACTTTAGACATGTTTTAAATGCAATTAACCTATACCAATAGACTAGTAATCACCTAATGGATGAAAGCCCTATGATTTCCAACATTAACATCATAATATTTAAGCAATTCGTTTCTGTTTTGGAACCAACACGTTCGCGCTAATCTCCTAGCGCGGTCGTGCCTCATGGAGACACGGTAGTGCCAATCCAAGTGCGGTCGTGCCTCACATCCAAGACCTGGTCGTACCCCTTGGCTAGACTTGGTCGTGCCTCAGAACCATAGACACGGTCGTGCCTGGCCCAGACACGGTCGTGCATAGTGAATAGTCTTGTTGTGTCTTCTGTTTGATCAACACAGGCGCGCCCTTGACCAGCGCGGTCGCGCCATCGGTCGTGTATGAGAAAACCCTTGTCAGAATGTTTGATTTTATATTTTCAAAACAATAAATATTTAAATTAATTCTCCAATAAAAACAATTTATTTTATAAAAATTTATATTAACTTTATTTAAAAAGACCAAATTCATAGTTCTAAATAAATAGAAGTTATTTTTTATAACCTACAAAATTAAATTTATATTTATCATTAAACTCTACACATAAATATTAGTTACACAACTTATTTACTCATCTTTATAAAAATAGCGTAAAGATTATTTATTAAATTTATATTTAATATAATACACCCACTATATTTTTATAACTAAATGAATAAGTTACATACCTTTATAAATAAATAAAGTAATAATTATTTATTTAATTTATATTTAAACAAAATTGGTTATTTAGGCCACACTTAAATAAACCAAATAATTACATTATTTTGTAACTAGAATAATTAAATAATAATTATTTGATTTAATTATTCAAATCCAAACCCTAATTTAAAAACATTTTAAACTTTTCATTTCAAATTGTTTTCATTTTATTCAACACCTACACAACCCTTTTTCATAATTCGTCACGAACTCATTATATAATTCCTTATACTCATATCCATTGAAACCCTAGACTTTGAGTTAGACATTTAATTAATTCATGTTCACACGCAATACACTTTAGGTTAACGTTGTGCGTTACAAGGATCACGATACTACCTAGTCTCTCGTGTTAGCTACGCCTTTGAATCATGTGAGTATTACATAGCCCCTTTTACTCTTTTACACTTTTTGTGGTGGAACATGAACACTATACAAACTATTGCTTACATTTAGACAAACTACACAAATACAAATCCTCTTTACATTCATGTGTGCAATTTGAGCTTTATGCCTGAGTGCTAGTTGTGCTAACTTTTGTGTGCAATTTATGTGCAATCATTAACTATTCAAGCCGACGGTAAACAATGATAGATCTATTGAGTCTGACAAACCCACCCAGATTGGGGTGATTGTTACCGACAACACAATTTTGCATGCTAGTTACAAAGGTTTGATTGTACTTTGGTTACACAATGGCTACTCTCCATAAATGCCTTATATTATCATGTTATGTAAGGATTTGTTTATTCACAATCTATACGCTATCTATGTACAAACCTGTGTATGCTTACCAACTTTTTAGTTGACCTTATTTGATTCATGTTTCATGTGCTATCATATGAGTTTGATCAAGACATGATACACATAGGCTTTGGACTTAGTTAATTTTAATTCAAAAACAATTTGTATTTCATTTATTTACTTTGGAATTGATCCATGTTTTTTTGAATGGAAATGGATTTAATATATTACAATTTAGTCGACCTGGAGCTCATGAACAGTCTACATGTCCCGCCCCGACTATTCCGCCGTCAGTTGGGGTGTGACAGATTGGTATCAGAGCCTTTGTTATAGGGAATTAGGTTATTAGACACTCTTGACCTAGACTATAACCTTAGGACACCCATACTATGCCATGCTACTACATGCTACATGATTATTTCTTATGTGAATATTTTTACATGTTATACTACATAATTACATCATATGATACAGTACTTAATAGTCTATGTGTCACATTACCTGCCAACTTTTGTCTCCTATTCATTGCTACCTGTTTGATTTATTTAAAGTGCTATCCTAAGTTTCCACACACACTCATACACACATAGTTCTTCATGCACCCTAAACTCACACATATAATGTCACCACCTTTTGTGATCTAAATCTAAACTATTGGGCCTAAAGCCCATTAATAATAAACTAGAAGCCAACTTACCCTCCTAGAAGAAGAAGCCTACTACAACATATAAGCCTCACTTTCGGGCCTCAAAGCCCAGTTCACAACAATTCTCATCATGACCATGAGCCCAACAATAGTGTTATTAATACATGATGGATGGAAGAGTGTGTAGGCCCATGAGGGATTCTGGCTAAAGAAAGATAGGGTACTTAAGTGTGTCCTAGTGACCCACCCCTCTTTCCTGGGAATCCTCCTCAGGGATGCATTACTTATAGGTCAATTGTATTTCTAAAATACTGTTGTGAAGGCTCGGTGTTATGACTAGTCAAACAATAAACCTATGAGAACTCCTATACTTAACACTCAATATTTTATTATCACTTACAACCTTTTCATTGTTTCCTAATAGACATGGACTCCTACTTTCCTTCCTCCCCGGTATACCGTCCCGGAGAAGAGTCTGATTGGGAAGAAGATATCGGGACACCCGTGCATCGGTCACCAACACCCCCAACTGTTAGACCAAGGTTCAATGTAAGGGCAGATTGGATTAGGAACACCGGCCCAAGACTTCGAACATCTGGATCACCCGCACCCAGAAACTCGTATCAGACACCCCATCTCCACAATCAGTTACCACCCCCATTAAGAGACCCATATCTAATGCCCGACCCGTATCATCCTAACCCTTGGGTAAGGCATACCACGACACCCACTAGTGTTATGGGAATTCCAACCAATGACATTCACCCATATGTAAGGACCTCAGAATTTGAGAGGCAAAGGATGGAGCAGGGGGTAATGCACGATTTGCAAGGACAAAGAATGGATAGCCTAGCAAACCAAGTAGGGTACCAAAAGGAGTTAATTTCCCTCCTCGAAATAGAAATACTGGAGCATCACACAGAGACAGATAGAGCTGAAGCCAGGTCGGCTACCCGAGTGACCATAGCGATGCTCATCTTGGTGATTATCTTCGTCCTAGTGGAAAGCTACCAGAGACGTTAGGAGAAATTTCTAATTATTGTCTTTAAAATTTTGATTTGAGAACCATTTCCCTATGTTTTGGGTAATGTTTAACATTTCAGCATTTAATCAATTTTATATATTTCAATTCTAAAGTTATTATTTATGGGTTTGACCCGTTGAGTGTGAATCACACCCATCATATTGTCATCAAAATGTTCCAAGGATCACCTTCTCCATTCAATACGATTTAGTACGCTACGAGCAATCTCCTTCGTAAACAAATCATCCTATTGTTTGATTTAAACAAACTTCATTATCTTGTTCAAACAAAATGTTTATCAAACTTTTAGATAGTATCAAAAACATAAATTTTTCATAAAACTTTTCACCTGATAAGGAAACTTGATACAATCTATTTTATAAAAATATTATTTCGAATTGATAAATAATTATGATTTTCCTCATTAAAGTAAATATTTCTAAACTCTGGCTAAATTAGTATACGACTACTTGTTTAGCCAATAATTCTGCTTAAAAAAATATTCTCTTATTAATAGCTGAAAATTTAAATTAAAAGATTTTTTTTCCATAAATTTTCTATTTATTTAAATTATGTGACTCAATGGATTCACTACTTTATATATCTACAACCAAGAACAATTTACCACTTTCTATTTTCAAACAAAGATCAGTATTTGTAAACACATTTCCCCGAATGTTTTTCAGAACCTCCTTGCTACCTTTCGCTTGTCGCTTCAAGAGACGATCCATACCGCGTAGACGTTAACCCTCCCCATCAACCTCAATGAGATTTAAGAGCTAGAACCTAACTACCACATTATACAGGAACGCCAAACAACACGCTTGTCCGCAACACTCGATCACATACAAAACCCGTTAGTATACATCACACACGAAGTTCAATAACTTACGTATGCACGTTCACAATAAAACCAACGCAACCACATGGTACATGAAACTCAATTATTCTCAATATATCCAATGCTACACAAATTACATAATACATAAAACTAGTTTGTCCACAAATCACAATTTACTGGATTGATCACATAACACACGGAACATGTTTATTTGCAATACACATGCTACTAGATTGAGCACATAATACACGAAACTTAGTTGTTTGCAATATACATGATGCATAACAATTGTTTAATTGGTACAAAATTCTAGATTGACCACATTAAACATTAAACCCATTTGGTTACAAGGTATATTATACTAAATTATGCACATTATTCAATATACATGATACTAAATTGTTTATATTACACATGAAAGATATCCATTTACAAAATACATGATGCTAAGTTGCCAAGACCATACATGAACTTCATTTCCTACAATACACATGATACTATATTGTTTACATTCCACATGAGAGCTTATTGATTTACAAAATACATGACACTAAGTTGTCGACACCATACATGAACTTCATTTTCTACAATACACATGATACTATGTTGTTTACATTCCACATGAGAGCTTCATGATTTACAAAATATATGACGCTAAATTGTTCACGCTACACATGAGACCTATTTGATTACGAACTACGTGACACTAGATCATACATGAGACTTGTGTGTTTACTTTATACACGAAACAAAATTTGCTTACAATTATTGCAATTGATTGATTTCATTATACACAAGACATGGTCATGCACTTTTGTTCACCAAAGTTGAAGACCATAATACATTGAAATGACTCGGGGTTTGACGTATTCTTGTTCAAACACGAGCAAACTAATAAACTTTAAGTTATACTACTCTTTAGTTGCGAACTAACCTGAATAAGGACATAGTTACTTGCTAGCGACTTTTATGTGAAAACAATGGACATGAACGGAGTGAAAGTTATGCCCCCCTTGACCCGCACACAACAGAAAGATCTATACGGACCATGCGATGATTTGAGTAATTACGGATGCACACGAAATTATGAAAATCAGCGCATGGAAAGCATAGTGAAATTTTGTCGTGTGTTGTGACCTAAAACTTATCATGATATGTAACAACGAAACTAATGTGATATGACAAGGGCATGGTGGATACGCCGATAGTACTTCCTATATATAAGTGTCCTATAATATTATCAGAAGTAGCGTTGCTCATGTCACGTGAAGTTTTGACCCAGACTAAAGTTTGTGAAATCTTTTACCCGCTGTCAAATTTAAGTATATTAGACTACATCTTACACAAACCCTAATTATCAAGAACCCATCAAATTCATTCCAAGTAATGCATTCCACCTTTAGAATCCAAATTATTATTTGACGATCTCCTCCTTAAGTTCATTTTAAAACTAAATTCATTATCATCATTCATATCTGACCTTGAGTATCAGGCCTAAGCTATGTCAACGGTTACACTTCCCAAGATCTAACAGTCAAAACTCACCAAGAATCCAAGCTCTCACCTCTTGCCTGTTTTAATAGCCCCATTAGTTAAATTTCGGGACGAAATTCCATTAACATGGGGAGACTGTAACATCTCTGATTTTTCGACCCTATTTTAATTTATTTTACTTAATAAAATAACAACACTACATTAAATCCTATACTTGTTCAAACCTATGCCTCATCAATTGTTAGCTGAACGTATTTTAATTCAAAGTTTTAGAACTCATAATCACATGGTAACACTTCCTAGAGTTAACTCAGTTAGTAATCCCGTTAGGTGTTCTGTTAAATCTTAACCAAGCTAATTCTGTCAAAGCTGAAGTTGCAAGGGCTGATTTTGTAAATAACCAGAAACCCTAATAGGCACGTTCGCGCCTTGTTTTGGCACGGTCGCGCCAAGTGTCTTGGCACGGTCGCGTCTCTTATGGGCACGGTCGTGCCTCTCGTCAGTTAAAATGTAAATACAGTCTTTAATCACAGTGACGTTCGAATTCGTAACCGTTCCACTCGTCCCTACTATTAACAACCACAATTAAGTCTTTTAATCATCGTATTTACAACAAATAAACTCAATTGTGTCGATTCATCTCATAACCGTCAAATTCTTTCATGAGACCATCGAATCCACCATTCTGATTGCAATCCTCCCAAGCAAACGCATTATCGATCCTCTCTGAAGCTCCTAAAAACATTGATTTAGCCAGAGTTGCAGCAAAGGGCACCGGTGATCAAATCCGTCGTCGCCGGAATAAGTTCCTACCGTACTCTATCAATACATCATCCTTCCAGGTAATTGAAACCTCCTACACTTTCGTTTTAGTCTATAGATCAAAAGCCCCAACCTAATTTGGGCTTACAATAGCTAATTTAACACGAACCCGAATCTAGGGTTCATTCTAAAATGGTTTAATCGAATCCTACGTTGGACATGTTTTAAATGCAATTAACCTATACCAATAGACTATTAATCACCTAATGGATGAAAGCCCTATGATTTCCAACATTAACATCATAAGATTTAAGCAATTCGTTTATGTTTTGGAACAGACACGGTCGCGCTAATCTCCTAGCGCGGTCGTGCCTCATGGAGACACGGTCGTGCCAATCCAAGCGCGGTCGTGCCTCACATCCAAGACCTGGTCGTACCCCTTGGCTAGACTTGGTCGTGCCTCAGAACCATAGACACGGTCGTGCCTGGCCCAGACACGGTCGTGCCTAGTGAACAGCCTTGTTGTGTCTTCTGTTTGATCAACACAGTCGCGCCCTTGACCAGCGCGGTCGCGCCAACGGTCGTGTATGAGAAAACCCTTGTCAGAATGTTTGATTTTATTTTTTCAAAACAATAAGTATTTAAATTAATTCTCGAATAAAAACAATTGATTTTATAAAAAATTATGTTAACTTTATTTAAAAAGACCAAATTCTTAGTTCTAAATAAATAGAAGTTATTTATTATAACCTACAAAATTAAGTTTATATTTATCATTAAACTCTACACAAAAATATTAGGTACACAACTTATTTACTCATCTTTATAAAAATAGCATAAAGATTATTTATTAAATTTATATTTAATATAATACACCCACTATATTTTTATAACTAAATGAATAAGTTACATACCTTTATAAATAAATAAATAAAGTAATAATTATTTATTTAATTTATATTTAAACAAAATTGGTTATTTAGGCCACACTTAAATAAACTGAATAATTACATTATTTTGTAACTAAAATAATTAAATAATAATTATTTGATTTAATTATTCAAATTCAAACCATAATTTAAAAACATTTTAAACTTTTCATTTCAAATTGTTTTCATTTTATTCAACACCTACACAACCCTTTTTCATAATTCGTCACGAACTCATTATATAATTCCTTATACTCATATCCATTGAAACCCTAGACTTTGCGTTAGACATTTTATTAAATCATGTTCACACGCAATACACTTTAGGTTAACGTTGTGCGTTACAAGGATCACGATACTACCTAGTCTCTCGTGTTAGCTACGCCTTTGAATCATGTGAGTATTACATAGCCCCTTTTACTCTTTTACACTTTTTGGGGTGGAACATGAACACTATACAAACTATTGCTTACATTTACACAAACTACACAAATACAAATCCTCTTTACATTCATGTGTGTAATTTGAGCTTTATGCCTGAGTGCTAGGTGTGCTAAATTTTGTGTGCAATTTATGTGCAATCATTAACTATTCAAGCCGACGGTAAACAATGATAGATCTATTGAGTCTGACAAACCCACCCAGATTGGGGTGATTGTTACGACAACACAATTTTGCATGCTAGTTACAAAGGTTTGATTGTACTTTGGTTACACAATGGCTCCTCTCCATAAATGCCTTATTTTATCATGTTATGTAAGGATTTGTTTATTCACAATCTGTACGCTATCTATGTACAAACTTGTGTATGCTCACCAACTTTTTAGTTGACCTTATTTTATTCATGTTTCAGGTGCTATCATATGAGTTTGATCAAGACATGATACACATAGGCTTTGGACATAGTTAATTTTAATTCAAAAACAATTTGTATTTCATTTATTTACTTTGGAATTGATTCATGTTTGTTTTAATGGAAATGGATTTAATATATTACAATTTAGTCGACCTTGAGCTCATGAACAGTCTACATGTCCTGCCCCGACGTTTCCGCCGTCGGTTGGGGTGTGACACCAAGAGAGTTCCGAATCTTAGCAGAGCATTAAGGCCTTCACACCTCTCAATCTTGGACACCTAAAACACTAGAATGAGCTTGCTATTTATAGACTGAGATCTTGGCAATGCACGGTCGTGCAATGGATTGCCCATGCGTGCAAAGTACCCATTTCTTGCACGTGAGGGAATCTGGCAGCTTTTGTGAGTAGAGGTGGTTTTGGCTGCTGTTTGACTTTTGACTTCCTACTTTGACTTTCTGGTTCAGGTTCGTTCAATTGTCTCCCGAATGCTGATTTGTCCTTGATTTTGAGTGAATTTTCCCTGTTTTTGCATGTAAGGGATAATTATCCTATTGTAACACAATTAAACGAGTTAAATATTAATTCTTTATCATTTTGTCTATAGTTGTGATCAATATGGGGATAATTGTGCATGTAAAATATGTATAAATGAAGGTACATCACTACACAAGCAAAGAGGTATCGGATGACACTGTCAAGACCGGGGACAAGGGCAAAGCTATTGGTAAGACCAAGATGCACCTCTCTAAACCCAGATACCGTGTGAGAGAGATGCCTGAAGCTGCTGTTGCTAGAGAATGCTTTAAAGCATATACTTCAGGTATTTAGGCAACTTTTCCATTGTTTCTTTATCACTTAAAAGCTAGACTTTTAACATATGTAAAACTTGCTTTTTTGTAGAGATAGAAGAAAAGAAGGAAAGCAAGAAGAAAAGGAAGACCGACAAAGCTTGAAGATTATTTCATGTTTTTTATTACACCATTGGATGATGTTACGTTTATTTTGTTCAGAACAAATTTAAATTCCGGATTTATTTTCCTTTAAGTATTGCATGATTATTTTATAAGTATGACTTATTATTTAAAATATTTTATTCATTGTACTGTTGCCTACTATGAATCAAGAATTCAATACCAACTGACTGTCATGAAATGTAAAGCTTAAGAGACATGTTATTCAAGTCTAATAGATGTTGCATGTAACATCCCAAAAATAAAACGACGATTATAATAACGAGTTAAACGCGAGATGAACGGAATAAATGAACGAGACGTGATGGGCCGACGAACTTGGATGGCGAACTTGAAGGGAGGAGTCCCCTCCCTTTAAATAGCCAACACACCCCCATTTTCTCCCATTTGCAAAATCTAGAGAGAGAAACCATAGAGAGAGAAAGTGTGGGAATCAACTCAAGATTGCAAGGGAAGGATTCTCCAGTGCTCATGAAGATAACCTCTAAGTCAGATGCTTGATACAGGTAATGGTTTGACCTAGATCTGAGTTTTGGTTTACTTTGGGTTTTGGATAAGAAGATGACGTTTTTACATATGAAACTTAGAGATAAATATAGATTTGAACTCTATAATGAAAAACGAACGTTTTGAACATAGAAAGTTGGGATCTTGATGGGATCAGATCTGCATGCAAGAACTTTGGGTTCTTGGGGAAGAAGACAGCCTCGCAGGCGAACTTATCAAGTTCGCATGGGGAGGGTGGGGTGAACTTATCATGTTCGTTGGACAAGTTCGCCTGGGGCAAGAAGTAAGCGAACTTATGTTAACGAACTTACTAAGTTTGCTGGGTATGGATCAGGCGAACTTAGCCTAAGTTCGCCTGTATGTTCTCCAGGTTAGTAAAACGCGAACTTAGCCTTAAGTTCGCCTAAAACAGATTGAATAAACCATTAGAGTCAGAAATTGGTCTGATGAGTATTTTACTAATCAATTCAGATTGTACGTGACGTTGTTGGGCCTTTGTTTAGGACAACTGAAACTAGCTTATCAGGTGAGTTCTAGAAGCCCTCTTTTAAATGTTTTAAATAATGTTTTTGGGCTGGTGTGCATATGTAACGATGTGACTGTTTTATAAAACGATGTTTATGAATGATGTATGTGGCATTTTATGAAACAATGTTAATGAACGATGTTTTGGATGAAAAGGTTATGAAAGAAGTGTTTATGAAGTATTTTGCCAAAATAAGTTTATGAAGTGTTTACGAATGAATGAATGATTTTTAATAAAACATACGAATGCTTTAACTGAAGTTTTGAAGTAAAAGAAGTGAATGTTTATGAAAGTTACAAACGAACGAATCTACCATGATTCCTACGGGAATCAAAGCTATGGGTATGGGAGGGATGTTATGGGCCTTACCTTTTAGGGGCCTATGTGGTTGGCCAACTGTTGTACAACTGGGGTGATGACGGTTACGAAGGGGATTATCGTGATCCTTGAAGTTGGTACGATTTACCTTGCGGGGTAATCATGCTTGAAGTTTGGTACTTGTGCCTTACGGGGTGCAGTGCTTGAAGTTTGGTACGTGTCATCCTTGTGATGCCGTGCTTGAAGTTCAATGTTGAATGACCTAAGTATCGGGCCTTAGGTTTCTCCGCCCGAAGGATAGTACGGTGTTGTAGGGCCTAGTGGTGGTGATCTTTAAGTTTCTCCATGGGTATGCGATGTTTGGAATTGGCGGTTACGAGAAGGCGCAGTTTCGATATGTTCGTTGACTTAAGGGTTATGTTATGTTATTGCATGATTTTTGTATGCTTTTATTAATGAAGTTAAATGATATGTTTTTGGCAAATATTTAAAGTTAATGTTTTATGTAAAAGCTAGAACTCACCAGCGTAGCTGACTTTTTAGTATGCACATTCAGGTTAAGGCATGTTATGAGGATGGACGGTGATGCTTGGCTAGCGATGAAGAGTTACCCGGCTAACGATGAAGACTGGCATCCCGTTATGTTTGGTTACGTTTATGTTATGTTTAGACAATGTTTACGCTTCCGCATGTTTGACAATGTTACTGTTACGTTTGAATGAAAGTTTTTTCGCTGCGTAATTTTTAATTCAAGTTTAAGAACTGTTTGTTTATGAGTAAATCCAACATGTTAGGCCTCCTGGTTTGGGGCTTTACATTGCATTAGATTAGATCTAATAAATATCGTGAAATAATCTTGTAAAAGGGCTATATGAGATATAATGTTTTACACATGAATTAATAATTGAAAGAGTTTCAATAAAAATTTCTCTAATAAGATAAGATATAAAGAGCGATAAGAGTTATCACTGCTTCAAGACTAAGTGGTTAGTCATGAGAAACCAACTACCCTAATTGACATAATCTAAATCACTAGCCTTAAACCAATAGGTTCATCCAGAACAGGTATAATAATTCATATGAGATATGAAAATAAAGGAATAGTCATATGAACAATTAAGGATAGGATGTTATGAACTCCTATACGAAAGAGTTTCATGTGCCACCTTAATAAACCTTCAAACTTAAGAATAAGATTGAAACTGTTCATGACCAAGATATACAAGATTCTTGAACAAGAAGCAAATGTTGTTTAAGTTATGAATAAAGGGTATTATTTAAAGTGCATAAACATAAGAATTCATATATACACGCAAGGATGAGATCCTTAATGATATATGAAAGTTTACCATAAGCAAAAGATGAGATCTTTTAGAATAGACATATGAAATCATGTGATGAAAGAATGAGATTCTTTAGTAAATCACTTCATGATAACCCAGACACACAATCCATACTATGACAAATAAGATTTGATCAGACTACAACATGAATGAGATTCATCAAGATGTAGAAGTTGTTTTGGAAATAACAAATGGATCGTTTATACCAGAAGCTTGACAAATTATTAAAATTTGATAAAATAAGAATTACATTCCGAGTTTCTTTAAGAGGAAACAGATTACATGTTTTGAGCAGTTGAACAAACTAATCAAAATGAACATGTATTATGAATACTAGAATGCTCTTGTAATAAAGTAGCTTCAAGGAAAGTATGAAAGTCTGAATATGTTCGAGACTGCTGAATCATTAAATTGATAAGATCAATTCGAAGAAGATTCAATATGATAGATGTAAAGGCCAGTGGTAGTGAGTACATACATCAAAGAAATGTGTGAAGACACATTATTAAGAGGAGTATATAGATATACATGGAACACCACGAAATGGGATGATAAGTGTTATCATAGAATGTATAGTGATACATTGCTAAAATTACGAATTAAACATATCACTGAAAGATAAAGTATCTTTAGAAATGAATTTCAAACTTGGATTGATTGCAACCATATATGAGATATATGAAGAGAAGATTCTAGAGTAAGAATCATGGCAATCTATTGACATTAGTTAGATTGTCTTAATGCTTTGTGTGACAAAACAATAAAGACAGATTACTAACATTATCTTTAATCCTAAATCACATTAGGATAAGATGAAATTGAAAGAGTTCATGTGGTTTCATCTAAAAGATAATAAGTTGTGTCAATACCTTCATGTAATGAAACTTTGAAATTCAACTGTGACAGAATAAAAGGAAAAATGCTTGAGAAGCATAAAATGGTAATGATCATAAAGTGTTATGATGAGATACTGTTATCTTATGAGATAAGATGCGAGAGTACTAGCTTTGATTATCAATAAGAGTTCTTAAAACAAGATCATAAGAGTTATGAATATTTCAGTCAAACAATGCTATCTTAAGAGTTAAGATATAAACACCAAAAGATGATTATTGAGAATGATTAAATGAATACACCATGAGATATATCAATGTTATCTAATGAAACAGTTTCATTAGTAACTATTACACAACATGAGATGTTGTAACTTGGAAACATTAGAAGACAGTGTTCTGAAAGTGTTCAAATAACTTTTAATAGATGGAAATGAGTTCCAAAAGAGGTTTTTCAATATAAGTTTCATTAATGGGATCATGAAACTTAGAGACATCATATTAAAACACAGTTCACACAAATCAATATCTAGCTGACCCATTCACTAAGCCTATACCTCAATCTATATGTTAGGAGCATGTTGATAGGACTTAGACTTACTAGACATGTGTTTGATTTGTATGTTAGTATTGGGTGCTTTCAAATAATATAGAAACATTGGCATTTTATAATGATTTAATAGTTAAATGCATTATAAATAGATGCTTATATGTTCGACATTTTGTACGTTTTAGAAATCCTTGAATACTGTATTCTAAATGTTCGTAGTCGATCAGATTCATGGGAATCAATCTGAGTGAAAGACTATTGTGAATTGGATTATTTGTTCATTATGAATGAAAGTCCAAGTAGTTGGAGATCATATTCATAGATAAGCATTAGAGAATGATTATTGGACGTAACTCGTTTCAAATCTATCTTCATGGATCAAGGTCTCGAGAAGTTTTGAATATGGTAAGATCTATTGATCGTCGACCCGAGGTACATACTAGAACTAACTCTGACTAAAGTTTATTCTTTAATCTTATCTAACGTTGTACCTTAATAGGCAGTAAAAAGGGTATGATTAGGAATTAATCTTAAGTTAAGTGGGAGTTGTACGTGACCAAAGGACTTTTGTTCTCCTTTGATTAGGGGTTGGACATTCTGGCGCCCTCATTAATTCGAACTGGTATAAACCGCGTGGCCACTCATAAAATAAGAGTAGTTTGTTTAGACCACTTTGAATTGGAGAACGAGAACAATAATAATTGAACACATATTAGAAGTGACTTGTATCCATGTCTTATGTTCAATGGATGCCGTAAACAGAAAGGATACATAGATATGTTTACCATGGCTATTATACTTGGTTAAGTAATAGTTACTTGAACTCAAGGAATTAGTTGACGATTGTAAATACATCATACCTTGCTGGGGCAGTGAGATGCAGCTAGGCGTCCACCATTGTCTACGTTGAACCGATTAATCGATGAATCATCCAAGTGGGAGATTGTTGGATATTAGATATCCGATCATCATTAATATCAACGTTGCTATCGAGGTACGATCCGACGAGTTACACTTTGGGCAAAGAATAAATCATAACATTTAAATGTAATACGTTATTTCACGAAACACGAATTCGGAATTCGGTAGATTAAATATTTAGAGAAATATTTATTAGTTATGACGTACTTAATTATTTAGAATAATTAAATTACCAAAGGACGGAATAGGGCTTTATATATATTTAGAATTGTTATAAATATATTAACAGGTTTTTAGATTTAATAGTTAAATATAAAACCAGTTCAGCTTATGCAAGATGATCTTGGTAATTTAGGGTGATTATAAACTGTAGGGACTAGGACCGATTAAGTGTTAATCAGTTAGTAATTAAATGTTATTTACCTGGGGGTTGACTTGTAAATTGTTTTACTATAAATATAACTTAAAGTCAAAACCCTAATCCTAGTTTTTAACAACAAAAGCCACTACCCCTCCTCCTTGTGCGACATTGCCGGCTGGCCGCCACCTTGCCGCAGGAAGCAACCGTCACCCGTCGCCGTCACTTGCTGTTGCCACTCCTTCCGTCGTGAAGCCGTTCGGACCACGCAAATCACGGCTTCTCTCCGCGAGCCGGACCGGAACCAAACCCGTGAACCGGGTTTGCGATTAGGAGCAAGCCAAAGAGTTTTGTGACTAGGTATGGTTTGTGAGATGAGTTCGTGTGTCAACTAGCGTGACGTTCTTTGTACCCATGCGTTTCAACACGTTTTTACCGTCAAAGGTATAAAACTATAAACACTATATGGTTGCGGTTTTATTATTATTATATTTGTCTAACGTCGTGTAATCGGATCACTGTCGGATGAAGTTCCGAACTTTATTATCGTGTGCTTTTGTAATCGCTTCCGCCATTGTAAATCTGATTTTATAAAACTATTGTTTTAAATGTTAAAACTGGTGCACGATTCCCGATAGAAAGGACCAGTGAGATTGGATATTTGTTCCATTTTATACCAGAGGGAACGGTTGACCAGTTATATATATAACAAAAGTTCATAGTGAATGTAACTATTGGGTGGGACATGGGATTACTGATGATCGAATAATAACCATGTGGTAAAGATTCATGAACTCACCAACTTATATTGACCTAGTTGCTTTACTATTTTTAAAGGTTGTTACAGGTGGAACCTTAGATGGCTGTAGGGGATGACATTCCAGGTAGATAGTAAATGTGGATACTTGTTGCTTGGCTGGTCAGATGGTTGTAGAATGGATGGAGGCATGATTGGAAGAGCTATAAGCCTTGTGGTTTTGAGTTCCTTGATGGGAGCTGATGGTTGTTGGTTTGTCTAGTTGTAATAGATATTTGATTTTGTTGTAAAACAATATAATTATTAAATAAAGGATGTTGTTGGTTTAGCTTCCGATGTGTGTTTTGTACCATGCGTCATGACTAAACAGTGTTTGGGACTAGGGTGTGACAAGTTGGTATCAGAGCCGTAGTTTAAGACATAGATACTAATAATAGGTTAGTATCTAGACTTAAACGAGAGACCTGATAATAGCTGGAATGCCTTAAGGTAAGCCATAGGTTGAGATGTTGACGTTCATTATGAATATAACGGGTAATACCAATAAAACAAATAATTAATTGCATTTTTGGCCAAATGTCTTTATTTTCTGATTTTTTGGATTATAACTAGTTATACGAATTCTGATGTCACACATCTGTATATATAGGTATCAATAGCCGGAAGAGGTAGAGGAAGAGGTCGAACTCCGGTCACTAGGTCTCATAGGCAGACTAATAATGACAACGATACTAACGTTCACCTTGAGACAAACAATAATACTAATAACGAGGAAGCTCATGCTGAGGAAGTAGTTATATCTGAAACATAATTTCAAGAGGCAGTGGCCAGTGAGGTGACGAAGGCACTGCGAACCACGTTAGGAACTATCAATACTTGAGGCACCAATGAAAATGTTAACCATAGCTCTGTGAACAGTACAGGGAACCAGGAAGGATGTAACTACAAATCATTCGGAGGATGCAACCCTAAGCCGTTTGATGGCAAGAAAGGAGCCATTGACGCTACTCAGTCGACCACGAAGTTGGTAGTTGTTATAAAACTCAGTGAGTGTAGGAGTGATCAGGTAGTTAAGTTTGCTACCAATTATTTTGCGACGACAACGTTAGATTGGTGGGAATCTGTGAAGCAGGCCAAGGGTGAGCAGGCCATTGACAACATGAGATGGAACGAGTTTAAGGAACTAGTTCTACAACAGTTTTGTCCTCAAAACAAGATTGACAAAATTGAGGAGGAGTTCCAACATTTGGAGGCTGGAAATACGACACATAAGGAGTATGCGAGATGTCAAAATTGGTGCCACATCTGGTGAGGGAATTAAACAATTTATTCGAGGTCTACCGCTGATATGTCATCATTTATACATGTTTTTCATGCATAATAATCACCATATTATGACACTAATTGAATAATAACCTTGCAATTGATACTTAAAACGTTAATATTTTGTAATTGCATGTTATTCGGTGTTGAAAATATAAATCAAGCTAAATCTTATCAAAAACACCAAGAAATCAAGCCTGTTGGAAGATCATTCCTGAGCTTTGACCCCCAAGAAGTCAAACCATGTCAACAAGGAGTCAACCAGTAGCTAAAAGACGAAACAGGGAAGCAAGGGAGCGGAGCGTGCATCCCATTGCATGGTCGTGCAAACCCATACCTTGCTCCCCAAGGTCTAGTACAATGTCCTGTGTACCCCGTTTGATTCCCGAGATATTTGCACGCCCGTGCAATCCAATGCACAGCCGTGCATTGCTCATTTGAGGCCTATAAATAGATGGCTTGGGTTCTTCATTCCATACACCTCAATACACCCTTGGATACACATCCATACCTCAAGAACACACCGGAGAGAGCTTATTTCGTAGTTAGAGTAGTGAGTAGAGAGTAGAGGGGCTCTTCCTCCTTGTTCCACAATAGGGGAGCCTACGAAACTCAGCATTACTCTAGTCGTTATAGCCATTCGTGGCTAAGATTCTTGTATTGCTAGGGTGAAGATGATGTTTGGTGCATGTTAATGTTTAACGTATTAATTTAGTGTTATGTTTATGTCTTTATTTATTCGCTCTTAAAACCACCTTTTGGTGGGCTTTTGTTATTGTATAAATGCGTTTTTATATTTATGAGTGTCTTGATTTTAATGTGTAAGATCGTAAAACCTTTTTAATCAAACTTCCTTTGAAACTCGTACGTCTTTATACAAGCAGAGATTGATAATCCAAGGCTTGGTCTACACTTCTAAGGTTGTGCATTTTTATACGAACTTATTATGCGAGCAAGAATTGGTGAACTCATGTTGGGAACGGTACGTCTTTATACTTGGTCCCATTGTTACACCGCCTCCCGATGAGCAAAATATAATCACCTATTTAACTCTAATATAAAGCATTTTAAGTTCGATGTCTTAAACCAACCCGGAGATGACCATTCAAAGGGTTGAGGGTAAATGTTGTCCCTAACGGGAGGCACTATCATTTTAATTTAAAGATTATAATTCGTGAATCAAATGTCGTGAGGACGAGGCTCTAGCGGTGACCCGGGTCACAAGTTTGTAATAGTCATACCACTGGATTAGTAAACTTTACATTATCACGTACCAAGTTGATTTGAATCCCGAAGCAATACTCTCCGTGACCTGATCATTTTCGACATATTTACTTTTCTGCTATTTATTATTCTGTTCGTTACGTTTCTGTTACACACATCACACACGTTTTTACTTTTATGTTATTTACTTTATCGTCATTTAGTTTTTTGTCATTTACTATTCTGCTTCACAAGCACACAAAACCCACTAACTAATTAATCCGGCTAAACGATAACAAAAGTTGAGTATTGAAACTCGACCGTGTCTATTGGTTCGATACTTGGTTCTTACCTAGATTATATTACGATGCGATAGGTACACTTGCCTATTATGTGTGTTTTAAGTTAAAGTAATTATCATTTTATAAATTTAAAACCTGATTTCGTGAAACCATCTTAAAAACATATCTATTATATTTTATATAATTATCACACGACACATCAACCACTGAAGGTACGAACCTTGGTGAAAACCTCTGCACCTCAGATTATGGATGCTACCTTATCATTCAGTGCCACCATGTATGATGAAGTGGCAGCCCAAGAGGCAAAGGTAAAGGCTGAGAAGGTAGCAGAAGTGAAACCAGTTGAGGTAAAAAGAAAGAATGAAGAAGTAATGTATAGGTTTAACCCGAGGAATTTTAAATTCCCTAGGAAAGAGGGAAATAATTAGGCAAGGCGTTCCCAAGAGGTGAAATGCCATAACTGCCAAAAGTCGAGGCATATTGCAACGTATTGTCGATCTCTTAAGTGTCATAATTGTCACAAGATGGGGCACTATAAATTTAATTTTCCAAAGACAGTTAAAGTCGATGGTGGATCCAAAGGACGTATATTTATCTTGGGAGGAAGGAAAAAGGGAGAAGAATATGTACGTCTCCTATAAAGTAATATAATAGAATGTTAATTACTTATGTAAATATAAGATTATATGTTTGTCATTGAGAGTAGATTAAGATAAGCATCATGTCCTTAATTAAGGTATTAGAAAAGAAAATATAATTAAAGAAAGTAGTATCCCTAAAACCTAAGTATGATCATTCGGTTGAGAAAAACCTTCCAAATTTCGAGGACGAAATTTCCTAAAGGAGGGGAGATTTGTAACACCTCAAAAAATTTCCAAGGACTAAAGATGTCAATATTTCATAGTTCAGGGGCTAAAAGAGGTAAGTCTCCAAAGTAGAAGGACATGAATTGTAGTTAAATAAAAGATTGAGGATCAAAAAATTGAAAAATTCTAAAAACAGGCCGGTAGTGGACCGCTACCAAGGAGCCTGGCGGTCCGCTACGTAGCGAGGAAGGCAATCATGAGAGAATGCCACGTGTCTAACGCGTGGAATGCTGACTCAACCCTATGGCTAGGGGTGTTCATCGGGTTTTGTAACCGGGTTTTGGGTTGTTCGGGTCGGGTTAATCGGGTTTTTTTTGTAAATGGAATACAACCCAATTACCGACCCTAATAAGATTCGGTTACTCAGTAATCTGGTTTCGGTAATCGGGTTTAAAGGGGTCGGTAATCGGGTTACTAATTAGGCTTCTAAATTGTGTTTATTCATATATTTCAGGCTAAAATGGGTAGCTAAGAAAGAGATTATTTAAGGCTTAATGGGCTACAAAAATGGGTTAGAAACTTCTCCATTTATTGGGCAAAATTTACCTAATGAAAGTAATATAAAAACTTAAAAAACTAATACTGAAATCAATTTTTAAAGACAAAAATAACACGTCAGCCATACACACTGACTGTGTCACACTTTGGACTTTTGGAGTCTTAAACAAGTTGAAATCAACTTTCATGTCTATTAATCGGCTTTGAAAGTTTTATTCGGCAACCACTGTTTCCTAATCAACTACTTAGAAATAACAGTGAATATGTTTAAAAGATTATTCGGGTTCTTCGGGTCAACCAGGTTGTTGATTTATTAACCCGAATACCTAATCATATTAAGTAGTTCGGGTTTGCTTGGTAATCGGTTTCAGGTTTTTTGGGTACATCTTAATCGGGTTCGAGTAGATTAGGGTCGGGTTCAGAAATCAGGTTTCGGGTAAAAAGTACACCCATACCTATGGCGGACCGCTACGGCGTGCGTAACGATCCGTTAGCCACAAAATGGAACCGGACAACAAGCAACTGACGTGTGTCAGGGTGACTTGCTTAACCTAGTTGGGTGGTGGACCGCCACCAACTTGTTTAACGGTCCGCTACTAATCTTGAATAGAGGCGGTGGCGGACCGCCACCACCCTAGTTAGCGGTCCGCTACGCGTTCGGCAGTGGCCTATAAATAGAAATCGATGGCAGACACTTTTGAAACATTCACACACACACAAATACATTTAGAAACACATACTTAAGACTTGAGGTGCACTTTCCAAGCCCCAGTTCGCGTACGAAAGTCTGATTTCTAGCATTTTGATTACAAAATGTCGTAGATAGTTATGAGGTAAGCTTTACCCGACCCTTGCAAGATTGATTATTTACCATTAAGTTAAAGTACGTTTTAATTTATAATGTCGATATTATTAGGATATTGTTCAAGGTTATTATTGCAATTAAATATAAGCCGAGGTGCTGCCAAGGTGAGTTCCTCTGAATTGAAATGTGTATTTGATTACACAGTTGTTATTTGAAATAGTCTGATAAGTAATACCCTATTCCAAGTATATATAGCGTGTAGTAAGTACTTTATATGTTTCGAAAGTGGATGGGACATACGGGTGGAGCAATTATCTTATTTTACTAGTATGGAAGGACCGGTGAGATAGGATAATTGTTCCATTTTATACTGGTGTGGAAGGACCAGTGGTGGGCACGGTTGACCAATTATATATATATATATATATATATATATATATATATATATATATATATATATATATATATATATATATATCAAAAGCTCACAGTTGTCCTAACTAGGGGTGGGACGTAGGATTACTGATGATCGAATAATAACCATGTGGTAAAGATTCATGAACTCACCAACTTATGTTGACCTAGTTGCTTTTACTATTTTTAAAGGTTGTTACAAGTGAAACCTTAGATGGCTGTTACAGGTGGAACCTTAGATGGCTGTAGAGGATAGCATTCCAGGTAGATAGTAAATGTGGATTGTTGTTGTGTGGATGGTCAGATGGTTGTGGAATGGATGGAGGCATGCTTGGAAGAGCTATAAGCCCTGTGGTTTTTAGTTCCTTAAAGGGAACTGATGGTTGTTAGTTTATCTAGTTGTAATAGATATTTGATTTTGTTGTAAAACAATATGGTTATTAAATAAAGGATGTTGTTGGTTTAGCTTCCGCTGTGTGTTCTGTATCATGCTTCACAACTAACCATTGCCTAGGACTGGGGTGTGATAAAAAATCAAATAAAATAAGCATAAAATAAAATAGTATTAATCAATCGTATAAACTAAAAATAAAACGTCAAATCGTATCAACTAGTAAACTTAGAAACAATCATCACTCTTCAAATTCTCACATTAATGTCCGTTTGTCCATTTCTAGTCCTGTATTAAAATAAAGTCAAATAAATAAAACATTAAAAATGGTTAGATATTGATCGATCTAAGATTACACATAAATATTAATAATAAAATACCTTTTTATTATTATTCAGGTTAATCGGGTTAACCCTATTACCAAACCAAATACTATATTCGGATTCCGGTTCCATCTTAATCGGATTTGGGTTGTTCGGTTTCCATCTTAATCGTGTTCGAATTGATTCGGGTCGGGTTTGGTATTCGTGTTTCGGGTAAAATGCACACCCCTAAACTCATATCCTTCTCAAAACAAATGTCGTTTCCAACTCCT